>CM068368.1:135805968-137132539 GCA_034769895.1 Magicicada septendecula | reverse complement strand
TAGAAAACTCAAACAACCTTCAGTTGTATTTTAATATTTTGGAATAGCATTGCCACAAAGGTGATAAACAATTATTTTAAATTTTTAAATCATTCAGTGATTCTATTTGTGGGTTTTACACGGGATTTTCCCAAAATAAATCCGTGTGGCGCCCACTAACAACCAAGGCAATCTAACCTTGCAACTAAAGAAGTTGGTGTTTGTAAACTAAGTTGACAGCTTATACTAGAACTTCTAGAAAACACGACCAGGTACGTGAAAGTATAGTTTGTTTATTATATTGTCCAGACATTACGAGACGTAACGTACTTAGACTATCAGCAACCTGGAGGAGAAGTTTCACGGTCAGCATCAACAAGACAACCATCATCTTCAAGCGACCAACTATTGTACTTTATTTTTTAAATCTAAGCAAACTTAGCATTTAAATATTAGCAACCCAACTATTTTATTTATTTCATATTAGGGAATTCTTTTCAGACAAGTATAATTACACAACTGTAAACACACTGTGAGTAACCTTGAATGTTACATTTTAAATCGCTTTACAAAGTTAGTAACCTTCAACGATTACAACATCTAAATGATATTTCACACATAATTAGATTTTATTTAATCACGACCTTTAATATTTTAAACATAAACATAATTTTAAATAAAAACAACCGTAAAAGCAACACTTTTATTTTATTACAAGCTAACGTATACACCGTATTCGATCGATTTACTTACAAACATAAACCCTTAAATAAAAACAACCGTAAATCTTTTAATTCGTTAAAAATTTGCGCACCAACTAGTGTGGCTTAAAAATATTAAATAAAAATATTTTTTATATTTTATATCAGCCCGGTAGACACGAAAGAATAAACATGCCTCGCACACCAATGGGAGAGACAGAATTCCAAGAATGGATGATGAGAGCAATGATGGAATTAAAGGAAGGGTTTAGGATATCCCGGGAAGAGAACCGGAAACATACGGAAAGAATGTGCCAGATAATAAACGATGGTTATCAGAGAGTGGGAGAGATAATAAGAGGAGGATTGCGAAATGACAGCAACTCAGAGATAGAAGAAGTACCAAATGATGAAACCATGGAAGAATTAAGTCTACAATCCGAAGACACTGGTAAACAAACTGAGAATAAAGAAGACTCGAAAGCATTGGTGCCTGAGGATACACACCACAGGAATGAAGAGAATATTCACCATAAAGAAGCCATCATTAAAAATGTAAAGAACAAGATAATTAAGAAAACCGGAGAGAAAGAGACAAAGATAAAAGGAATAATACGCTCTAAGAAGACAAAGATTACAAAGGAAATATTAGAGATGACTAGGAGTGGATTAATTAACTTCGTGGACAACCCAATTATTCGTCATAGAGCAAGAATCAACGGTAAGAAGTATAAACAGGACTTCATAAAAATATTAAAAGTAAATCACCATAAAACCATGGGTAAAAAATTAAATAAGAATCCAATTAAATTAAATATACCAACAAATGAAATACACCAAACAAGGTCAATTGATTCCTTAACGAATGACCGACCATTAAACTATTTAATTAATAATCCAGATGACGGAACGATTAAGACAACGTTACATGCCAGTGACTATGTTATGACGGAGAAGGTTATAAACAATGAGGTATTTAAAGTGAATACTCCTAGAAGAAAGAAGCTTCACAGGAAGAAGGAAAATTATCAAGAACAACTGGACCAGCTCATTGAAGGGTACGCCCAAAGAATAAGGGAAATGCGGAAGAAGAGGGACCAAGCGATGGAAGAATCCAACCAGGAAATGAACGGAGGTCAACCCGGATTAGAAGAAGGGCCAGACATCAATAATAGCCAAGGCCCAGAGTACAATGGACACAGGGATACCAGAGATGATGAGAGGAAAAAGGCAAGGAAACGGGGAGCCAATGACTATCTGGTAGCCGCCAAGTGGAAGAACCGCCTGATAGGAAGGTATCTCCAAAACTACTAGTACTGAACCCGTCAGATATCCCGAACATGTAATGCACCCAATAGAGTGGAAAGGCACAAATAACCCCATGAATATCAACTATTAAAAAATGATTACTCTTAAGAACAGATAATATGTAGTAGTAGGCGACATTTATCACCCGAATGTTTAGGGTATAAACAAAAAATATATATGTTCAAAAAATAATTACTATAAACAAACTCATTTAATGTTTAACAGAATCACATATTAAGCTCCAACTTATTGAAGGTAACTAATTGACTATAACTAATCAATTTGCCCTATTGAGTTACAAAAGTGTGTAGGATTAAGAGGTAAGCCAAACTATTTATTACTTGTGAAAAAGAACTAGATCTATCACACCAAAGGATAGAAATTTATGTAATGCCAACTAAATGATTTAATAAGAAAAAAGACATCTATTATGTCATAAAGAACCAGTAGTGGCATATAACTAAAATTAATATACTATACTTAGAAAAAATGTGTTTATCCAAATGAATATTATATGTAACTTAATGTTTATAAAATGACTATTGTGTACCTCTCATAAAACTAAAATATTATATAAAATCATCCAGAATAAAGGTTCACCCAACTAACCTTTGAAGGAGTAGAGAGGCAGAATAACAAAGTGTGTAAAATAAAAGAAGGATATTATTATGGAAAGTGTAAGGAAAGAGAAAAAATGTTTATAAAACGAACCATGTAACCCCAAGAATGTCTATAAAATTAGATATTAGTATGTTGTTATATTGTCACATGAAATTGTAATTATAGAATATTGTATATTATATAAAATCGTCCAGAATAAGTGAAAACCACCATCACTTGAAGGAGTAGAGAAGAAGAATAACAAAGTGAGTTAATTGTAAAGATAGCTATTGTTATAATGGAATGAAAAGAGAAAAATGTTTATTAATTATCAAATATTGTACATCACCAGATATGTCAGAGAACATCAAACAAAAAAAAACCATTTAGTATACGAGCATTGTACGCCCTGATAATCCAGGATGAATATAAATTATTAAGAAAAGCTTAATGAACTATTGTGAAAATAAAATATTATAAACTCTAGATATGAAAACCAACTGCATAAGTATATAAGCAGCAAAATAAGTGTGTAACCATAAGAATACTCAAGTAAGCCAAAACAAATTGTCAACTAGTACAAAAAGTAGCTATACAGCTGATAAAAGCATAGCTAAGAATGTCAAGTCTGAAAAGAAATAATTACCTGTAAAAAAGAAAGTATGTTAGCTAGTATAAAGATGGAAATGTGATATCAATGAAAACCTCTGATACCTTGAATATTATAGTGAATATATTATATTATTGTAAATGAATGATATGTGATATTTTATGAGTTGTGATAGTGCAACTATTGCCAGGTGCAATGTTTATTTTTTTCTCAGACAGAGAAGAGTAATGCCTCTGAATCTGAGTATGTGTATTGAGGAACGGCAGAGGATGTAAGCCACAGTGAGCCACCCTGATTCCGAACCCACTACAAAAGTTAGGGAGTTATATTGTATTAATGTATCAAGGACTATTATGGAAAAATCTGTGAGGTATAAATTACAATAACCATTAAGATAATCACGAATGTAAAGATATGTAATAAGAAAGAAGAATGTGTATAGAACAGGAAATTGTTAATTTAGGAAACGAGATCTATTGTAGTTAAATGACTTAGAAAGTAAGCTAATTGAAAATACTAGTAAGTTAAGAGTTATATCACTAGACAAAAATCAAGCTAGAGTAATACACTAATAGTATGTTAAAAGATCAAAGAGTACAGGAAGAAAAAAAAAGGGAGAGAACCATAGAAATCTACTAAGAAACTGACATGAAATGATAATTTTATAAAAAATAAATTTTTTCTCAAATGATCAATTTTGAGGAGGGTGTATATGTAACATAACAAAATGTTACCTAACCTAAATGTATGTTACCAGATTTTAGAAGTGCATAACAACAATGTAAATAGGGAATATAGTAATAAGAATAAACAAGAAGAGAGGAATCAAGAAAGAAGAATGAAACAGAAGTACCACAGTAAACAGTAAACCCAAATACTGTTTGACACTACAACCAGACAAAGACTAACTCAAACTGATGGACAGAGTAAATTTACATTAAGCTGTCAATCAAATCAGTAGATAATGTAAACAGAATATTGTATATAAATAAAAAGTGAATCAATCAGAATCTGAATACTGTGAAATCAGAATTAACATTTTGCTGATAATAAATTTAACCATGACTAGTAAATTATGAATGCCAAAAACTAAAATTAGCAATGGCTACAAAGCGAGAACAAAGATGTATTTCAATATCAAATATACTTATGAGAAAGAAAAACCATTTGTGTGAGGGAATATTATACAAGTGAAGTACCTCAACAAATTACCGAATTGAGAACCAATAAATGTTAAGGCAAAATTCCAATATGAGCGATATGTCTTAACAACGCCTAGGCCAAGCAATAATCAGCGAGTTGATTATTGGGAGGTAACGCAAGTGTAAATTAAATACACAAACAATTGTTATGCTCCAATATAGCATAAAACATTATTAAAACAATATATTTAATCATAATTCAATTGTTAAGTAGTAGAATAGAACGAGTTAGCGTAAAACGAAATGTCATAGTAATAAGGATCGTTCATTACAATGTGTAAAGTTTAGGTGTACTCATAATGTTCAGTAAAAAAGGTCAGTACAGAGTTAATGGTGTTCCCACATAAACGTTTGAGTAATAAAATGCTATGTGAACACAAACAATATTAACCAAAGTGTAAAATCGTCGATTCAGGTAAACAGACGACAGTGAAAAATAGTGTACCCGAACATTGATTTTATAACAATGTCGGTCAAAGTGAAATTAATTCGATGTCGAGTGATATCAAATTAAAGAGGACAAAGTGATCTTTAATTTGATGACGATATCGACCCAATCGCAACTGTATTAAGTGCAGGAAAGATGTTAGCATCATTTACCAAAAAAAGCATCAGAAATCTGGATGCGAATAACAACAACAACGACGAGCTGTCAATCATTTCAGAGTTTGGCGGTTGGAAACCGTTTTTAACGGCCAAAATGAAAATACGTCATACTCCACACACCTGCAAGAACCAATCACAAAATTAGTTAGTAATTAACATTTTTACCTAAGACCGATCGACAAGGAGAGTATATAAGGAGGACGCGAGCGTTTCTCAAGAGACACTTTACCAACTTCATACAGCACGAGACGTGTGCTCGCCATATCAACATTTTTAATAATTGTTAGCGTCATCAACATGATACATCGAAGAACATAGCTCAACACCAAGAAACAACTACTTCAAATTAATCTACAGAAAACAATAGTGATTATGTGCAGTATTATTTCAATTTAGTGCGGGAAATAATGAACAGAAAGTAATTAATTAATATCATTCATGATCCATTAAGTCAGAAGAGGATCACAATACTCTGTTCTGGTGCGTGTGTTGTGCAAAACCCGGTAATCATTATAATCCGATTACCAAAGTGGTTAATGAGTTTTAATTAAATAATTAAAACCAAAAGGTAACAGTGCAATCATTATTCATTTTTTATCTGAGCGCCATAACCTGTACATTTTTCTACACTGATCTGTACTGACGCAAAACACAGAAACATTTCAAGATTACACCATGTCTCAATTTATTGTATGAATTTGTTATTATGAATTAAGCTGTATGTTAGTTATAAGTGTTCTCACATGATAAATTTTGTAAATCAAAAAGCAAGCGTTGACGAACGCACGACCTATCAACAGGTCATTTTTATTTGTTTACTTAATGAAAGTAACCTCAAAACATTATCAATCAATATTTTATCAGCAAATCATTAGATATTGTGTAGGCATAATTTTCTTTTTCGTGTCTCAAAGAATTCACATCTGAGATTTTAATAATATTACTATTAAAAATAAACAACATCTGGACTTAGCCAGATTTATAACTTGTGCCCTGAGCAAGCCGTATAAGGCATATAATAACTTATTGACGATTGTACAACTTTGTATATTTTAATTATATTTGTGTTTTTTTTGGAATTCTCTATAAGGGTGTAAATAAAACCCATTATTAACAGCATAACTCGACTTGATTTATTTCTATCTGATAATTAAATATTTTATTTAGAAAACTCAAACAACCTTCAGTTGTATTTTAATATTTTGGAATAGCATTGCCACAAAGGTGATAAACAATTATTTTAAATTTTTAAATCATTCAGTGATTCTATTTGTGGGTTTTACACGGGATTTTCCCAAAATAAATCCGTGTGGCGCCCACTAACAACCAAGGCAATCTAACCTTGCAACTAAAGAAGTTGGTGTTTGTAAACTAAGTTGACAGCTTATACTAGAACTTCTAGAAAACACGACCAGGTACGTGAAAGTATAGTTTGTTTATTATATTGTCCAGACATTACGAGACGTAACGTACTTAGACTATCAGCAACCTGGAGGAGAAGTTTCACGGTCAGCATCAACAAGACAACCATCATCTTCAAGCGACCAACTATTGTACTTTATTTTTTAAATCTAAGCAAACTTAGCATTTAAATATTAGCAACCCAACTATTTTATTTATTTCATATTAGGGAATTCTTTTCAGACAAGTATAATTACACAACTGTAAACACACTGTGAGTAACCTTGAATGTTACATTTTAAATCGCTTTACAAAGTTAGTAACCTTCAACGATTACAACATCTAAATGATATTTCACACATAATTAGATTTTATTTAATCACGACCTTTAATATTTTAAACATAAACATAATTTTAAATAAAAACAACCGTAAAAGCAACACTTTTATTTTATTACAAGCTAACGTATACACCGTATTCGATCGATTTACTTACAAACATAAACCCTTAAATAAAAACAACCGTAAATCTTTTAATTCGTTAAAAATTTGCGCACCAACTAGTGTGGCTTAAAAATATTAAATAAAAATATTTTTTATATTTTATATCAGCCCGGTAGACACGAAAGAATAAACATGCCTCGCACACCAATGGGAGAGACAGAATTCCAAGAATGGATGATGAGAGCAATGATGGAATTAAAGGAAGGGTTTAGGATATCCCGGGAAGAGAACCGGAAACATACGGAAAGAATGTGCCAGATAATAAACGATGGTTATCAGAGAGTGGGAGAGATAATAAGAGGAGGATTGCGAAATGACAGCAACTCAGAGATAGAAGAAGTACCAAATGATGAAACCATGGAAGAATTAAGTCTACAATCCGAAGACACTGGTAAACAAACTGAGAATAAAGAAGACTCGAAAGCATTGGTGCCTGAGGATACACACCACAGGAATGAAGAGAATATTCACCATAAAGAAGCCATCATTAAAAATGTAAAGAACAAGATAATTAAGAAAACCGGAGAGAAAGAGACAAAGATAAAAGGAATAATACGCTCTAAGAAGACAAAGATTACAAAGGAAATATTAGAGATGACTAGGAGTGGATTAATTAACTTCGTGGACAACCCAATTATTCGTCATAGAGCAAGAATCAACGGTAAGAAGTATAAACAGGACTTCATAAAAATATTAAAAGTAAATCACCATAAAACCATGGGTAAAAAATTAAATAAGAATCCAATTAAATTAAATATACCAACAAATGAAATACACCAAACAAGGTCAATTGATTCCTTAACGAATGACCGACCATTAAACTATTTAATTAATAATCCAGATGACGGAACGATTAAGACAACGTTACATGCCAGTGACTATGTTATGACGGAGAAGGTTATAAACAATGAGGTATTTAAAGTGAATACTCCTAGAAGAAAGAAGCTTCACAGGAAGAAGGAAAATTATCAAGAACAACTGGACCAGCTCATTGAAGGGTACGCCCAAAGAATAAGGGAAATGCGGAAGAAGAGGGACCAAGCGATGGAAGAATCCAACCAGGAAATGAACGGAGGTCAACCCGGATTAGAAGAAGGGCCAGACATCAATAATAGCCAAGGCCCAGAGTACAATGGACACAGGGATACCAGAGATGATGAGAGGAAAAAGGCAAGGAAACGGGGAGCCAATGACTATCTGGTAGCCGCCAAGTGGAAGAACCGCCTGATAGGAAGGTATCTCCAAAACTACTAGTACTGAACCCGTCAGATATCCCGAACATGTAATGCACCCAATAGAGTGGAAAGGCACAAATAACCCCATGAATATCAACTATTAAAAAATGATTACTCTTAAGAACAGATAATATGTAGTAGTAGGCGACATTTATCACCCGAATGTTTAGGGTATAAACAAAAAATATATATGTTCAAAAAATAATTACTATAAACAAACTCATTTAATGTTTAACAGAATCACATATTAAGCTCCAACTTATTGAAGGTAACTAATTGACTATAACTAATCAATTTGCCCTATTGAGTTACAAAAGTGTGTAGGATTAAGAGGTAAGCCAAACTATTTATTACTTGTGAAAAAGAACTAGATCTATCACACCAAAGGATAGAAATTTATGTAATGCCAACTAAATGATTTAATAAGAAAAAAGACATCTATTATGTCATAAAGAACCAGTAGTGGCATATAACTAAAATTAATATACTATACTTAGAAAAAATGTGTTTATCCAAATGAATATTATATGTAACTTAATGTTTATAAAATGACTATTGTGTACCTCTCATAAAACTAAAATATTATATAAAATCATCCAGAATAAAGGTTCACCCAACTAACCTTTGAAGGAGTAGAGAGGCAGAATAACAAAGTGTGTAAAATAAAAGAAGGATATTATTATGGAAAGTGTAAGGAAAGAGAAAAAATGTTTATAAAACGAACCATGTAACCCCAAGAATGTCTATAAAATTAGATATTAGTATGTTGTTATATTGTCACATGAAATTGTAATTATAGAATATTGTATATTATATAAAATCGTCCAGAATAAGTGAAAACCACCATCACTTGAAGGAGTAGAGAAGAAGAATAACAAAGTGAGTTAATTGTAAAGATAGCTATTGTTATAATGGAATGAAAAGAGAAAAATGTTTATTAATTATCAAATATTGTACATCACCAGATATGTCAGAGAACATCAAACAAAAAAAAACCATTTAGTATACGAGCATTGTACGCCCTGATAATCCAGGATGAATATAAATTATTAAGAAAAGCTTAATGAACTATTGTGAAAATAAAATATTATAAACTCTAGATATGAAAACCAACTGCATAAGTATATAAGCAGCAAAATAAGTGTGTAACCATAAGAATACTCAAGTAAGCCAAAACAAATTGTCAACTAGTACAAAAAGTAGCTATACAGCTGATAAAAGCATAGCTAAGAATGTCAAGTCTGAAAAGAAATAATTACCTGTAAAAAAGAAAGTATGTTAGCTAGTATAAAGATGGAAATGTGATATCAATGAAAACCTCTGATACCTTGAATATTATAGTGAATATATTATATTATTGTAAATGAATGATATGTGATATTTTATGAGTTGTGATAGTGCAACTATTGCCAGGTGCAATGTTTATTTTTTTCTCAGACAGAGAAGAGTAATGCCTCTGAATCTGAGTATGTGTATTGAGGAACGGCAGAGGATGTAAGCCACAGTGAGCCACCCTGATTCCGAACCCACTACAAAAGTTAGGGAGTTATATTGTATTAATGTATCAAGGACTATTATGGAAAAATCTGTGAGGTATAAATTACAATAACCATTAAGATAATCACGAATGTAAAGATATGTAATAAGAAAGAAGAATGTGTATAGAACAGGAAATTGTTAATTTAGGAAACGAGATCTATTGTAGTTAAATGACTTAGAAAGTAAGCTAATTGAAAATACTAGTAAGTTAAGAGTTATATCACTAGACAAAAATCAAGCTAGAGTAATACACTAATAGTATGTTAAAAGATCAAAGAGTACAGGAAGAAAAAAAAAGGGAGAGAACCATAGAAATCTACTAAGAAACTGACATGAAATGATAATTTTATAAAAAATAAATTTTTTCTCAAATGATCAATTTTGAGGAGGGTGTATATGTAACATAACAAAATGTTACCTAACCTAAATGTATGTTACCAGATTTTAGAAGTGCATAACAACAATGTAAATAGGGAATATAGTAATAAGAATAAACAAGAAGAGAGGAATCAAGAAAGAAGAATGAAACAGAAGTACCACAGTAAACAGTAAACCCAAATACTGTTTGACACTACAACCAGACAAAGACTAACTCAAACTGATGGACAGAGTAAATTTACATTAAGCTGTCAATCAAATCAGTAGATAATGTAAACAGAATATTGTATATAAATAAAAAGTGAATCAATCAGAATCTGAATACTGTGAAATCAGAATTAACATTTTGCTGATAATAAATTTAACCATGACTAGTAAATTATGAATGCCAAAAACTAAAATTAGCAATGGCTACAAAGCGAGAACAAAGATGTATTTCAATATCAAATATACTTATGAGAAAGAAAAACCATTTGTGTGAGGGAATATTATACAAGTGAAGTACCTCAACAAATTACCGAATTGAGAACCAATAAATGTTAAGGCAAAATTCCAATATGAGCGATATGTCTTAACAACGCCTAGGCCAAGCAATAATCAGCGAGTTGATTATTGGGAGGTAACGCAAGTGTAAATTAAATACACAAACAATTGTTATGCTCCAATATAGCATAAAACATTATTAAAACAATATATTTAATCATAATTCAATTGTTAAGTAGTAGAATAGAACGAGTTAGCGTAAAACGAAATGTCATAGTAATAAGGATCGTTCATTACAATGTGTAAAGTTTAGGTGTACTCATAATGTTCAGTAAAAAAGGTCAGTACAGAGTTAATGGTGTTCCCACATAAACGTTTGAGTAATAAAATGCTATGTGAACACAAACAATATTAACCAAAGTGTAAAATCGTCGATTCAGGTAAACAGACGACAGTGAAAAATAGTGTACCCGAACATTGATTTTATAACAATGTCGGTCAAAGTGAAATTAATTCGATGTCGAGTGATATCAAATTAAAGAGGACAAAGTGATCTTTAATTTGATGACGATATCGACCCAATCGCAACTGTATTAAGTGCAGGAAAGATGTTAGCATCATTTACCAAAAAAAGCATCAGAAATCTGGATGCGAATAACAACAACAACGACGAGCTGTCAATCATTTCAGAGTTTGGCGGTTGGAAACCGTTTTTAACGGCCAAAATGAAAATACGTCATACTCCACACACCTGCAAGAACCAATCACAAAATTAGTTAGTAATTAACATTTTTACCTAAGACCGATCGACAAGGAGAGTATATAAGGAGGACGCGAGCGTTTCTCAAGAGACACTTTACCAACTTCATACAGCACGAGACGTGTGCTCGCCATATCAACATTTTTAATAATTGTTAGCGTCATCAACATGATACATCGAAGAACATAGCTCAACACCAAGAAACAACTACTTCAAATTAATCTACAGAAAACAATAGTGATTATGTGCAGTATTATTTCAATTTAGTGCGGGAAATAATGAACAGAAAGTAATTAATTAATATCATTCATGATCCATTAAGTCAGAAGAGGATCACAATACTCTGTTCTGGTGCGTGTGTTGTGCAAAACCCGGTAATCATTATAATCCGATTACCAAAGTGGTTAATGAGTTTTAATTAAATAATTAAAACCAAAAGGTAACAGTGCAATCATTATTCATTTTTTATCTGAGCGCCATAACCTGTACATTTTTCTACACTGATCTGTACTGACGCAAAACACAGAAACATTTCAAGATTACACCATGTCTCAATTTATTGTATGAATTTGTTATTATGAATTAAGCTGTATGTTAGTTATAAGTGTTCTCACATGATAAATTTTGTAAATCAAAAAGCAAGCGTTGACGAACGCACGACCTATCAACAGGTCATTTTTATTTGTTTACTTAATGAAAGTAACCTCAAAACATTATCAATCAATATTTTATCAGCAAATCATTAGATATTGTGTAGGCATAATTTTCTTTTTCGTGTCTCAAAGAATTCACATCTGAGATTTTAATAATATTACTATTAAAAATAAACAACATCTGGACTTAGCCAGATTTATAACTTGTGCCCTGAGCAAGCCGTATAAGGCATATAATAACTTATTGACGATTGTACAACTTTGTATATTTTAATTATATTTGTGTTTTTTTTGGAATTCTCTATAAGGGTGTAAATAAAACCCATTATTAACAGCATAACTCGACTTGATTTATTTCTATCTGATAATTAAATATTTTATTTAGAAAACTCAAACAACCTTCAGTTGTATTTTAATATTTTGGAATAGCATTGCCACAAAGGTGATAAACAATTATTTTAAATTTTTAAATCATTCAGTGATTCTATTTGTGGGTTTTACATGGGATTTTCCCAAAATAAATCCGTGTGGCGCCCACTAACAACCAAGGCAATCTAACCTTGCAACTAAAGAAGTTGGTGTTTGTAAACTGAGTTGACAGCTTATACTAGAACTTCTAGAAAACACCACCAGGTACGTGAAAGTATAGTTTGTTTATTATATTGTCCAGACATTACGAGACGTAACGTACTTAGACTATCAGCAACCTGGAGGAGAAGTTTCACGGTCAGCATCAACAAGACAACCATCATCTTCAAGCGACCAACTATTTTTTAAATCTAAGCAAACTTAGCATTTAAATATTAGCAACCCAACTATTTTATTTATTTCATATTAGGGAATTCTTTTCAGACAAGTATAATTACACAACTGTAAACACACTGTGAGTAACCTTGAATGTTACATTTTAAATCGCTTTACAAAGTTAGTAACCTTCAACGATTACAACATCTAAATGATATTTCACACATAATTAGATTTTATTTAATCACGACCTTTAATATTTTAAACATAAACATAATTTTAAATAAAAACAACCGTAAAAGCAACACTTTTATTTTATTACAAGCTAACGTATACACCGTATTCGATCGATTTACTTACAAACATAAACCCTTAAATAAAAACAACCGTAAATCTTTTAATTCGTTAAAAATTTGCGCACCAACTAGTGTGGCTTAAAAATATTAAATAAAAATATTTTTTATATTTTATATCAGCCCGGTAGACACGAAAGAATAAACATGCCTCGCACACCAATGGGAGAGACAGAATTCCAAGAATGGATGATGAGAGCAATGATGGAATTAAAGGAAGGGTTTAGGATATCCCGGGAAGAGAACCGGAAACATACGGAAAGAATGTGCCAGATAATAAACGATGGTTATCAGAGAGTGGGAGAGATAATAAGAGGAGGATTGCGAAATGACAGCAACTCAGAGATAGAAGAAGTACCAAATGATGAAACCATGGAAGAATTAAGTCTACAATCCGAAGACACTGGTAAACAAACTGAGAATAAAGAAGACTCGAAAGCATTGGTGCCTGAGGATACACACCACAGGAATGAAGAGAATATTCACCATAAAGAAGCCATCATTAAAAATGTAAAGAACAAGATAATTAAGAAAACCGGAGAGAAAGAGACAAAGATAAAAGGAATAATACGCTCTAAGAAGACAAAGATTACAAAGGAAATATTAGAGATGACTAGGAGTGGATTAATTAACTTCGTGGACAACCCAATTATTCGTCATAGAGCAAGAATCAACGGTAAGAAGTATAAACAGGACTTCATAAAAATATTAAAAGTAAATCACCATAAAACCATGGGTAAAAAATTAAATAAGAATCCAATTAAATTAAATATACCAACAAATGAAATACACCAAACAAGGTCAATTGATTCCTTAACGAATGACCGACCATTAAACTATTTAATTAATAATCCAGATGACGGAACGATTAAGACAACGTTACATGCCAGTGACTATGTTATGACGGAGAAGGTTATAAACAATGAGGTATTTAAAGTGAATACTCCTAGAAGAAAGAAGCTTCACAGGAAGAAGGAAAATTATCAAGAACAACTGGACCAGCTCATTGAAGGGTACGCCCAAAGAATAAGGGAAATGCGGAAGAAGAGGGACCAAGCGATGGAAGAATCCAACCAGGAAATGAACGGAGGTCAACCCGGATTAGAAGAAGGGCCAGACATCAATAATAGCCAAGGCCCAGAGTACAATGGACACAGGGATACCAGAGATGATGAGAGGAAAAAGGCAAGGAAACGGGGAGCCAATGACTATCTGGTAGCCGCCAAGTGGAAGAACCGCCTGATAGGAAGGTATCTCCAAAACTACTAGTACTGAACCCGTCAGATATCCCGAACATGTAATGCACCCAATAGAGTGGAAAGGCACAAATAACCCCATGAATATCAACTATTAAAAAATGATTACTCTTAAGAACAGATAATATGTAGTAGTAGGCGACATTTATCACCCGAATGTTTAGGGTATAAACAAAAAATATATATGTTCAAAAAATAATTACTATAAACAAACTCATTTAATGTTTAACAGAATCACATATTAAGCTCCAACTTATTGAAGGTAACTAATTGACTATAACTAATCAATTTGCCCTATTGAGTTACAAAAGTGTGTAGGATTAAGAGGTAAGCCAAACTATTTATTACTTGTGAAAAAGAACTAGATCTATCACACCAAAGGATAGAAATTTATGTAATGCCAACTAAATGATTTAATAAGAAAAAAGACATCTATTATGTCATAAAGAACCAGTAGTGGCATATAACTAAAATTAATATACTATACTTAGAAAAAATGTGTTTATCCAAATGAATATTATATGTAACTTAATGTTTATAAAATGACTATTGTGTACCTCTCATAAAACTAAAATATTATATAAAATCATCCAGAATAAAGGTTCACCCAACTAACCTTTGAAGGAGTAGAGAGGCAGAATAACAAAGTGTGTAAAATAAAAGAAGGATATTATTATGGAAAGTGTAAGGAAAGAGAAAAAATGTTTATAAAACGAACCATGTAACCCCAAGAATGTCTATAAAATTAGATATTAGTATGTTATATTGTCACATGAAATTGTAATTATAGAATATTGTATATTATATAAAATCGTCCAGAATAAGTGAAAACCACCATCACTTGAAGGAGTAGAGAAGAAGAATAACAAAGTGAGTTAATTGTAAAGATAGCTATTGTTATAATGGAATGAAAAGAGAAAAATGTTTATTAATTATCAAATATTGTACATCACCAGATATGTCAGAGAACATCAAACAAAAAAAAACCATTTAGTATACGAGCATTGTACGCCCTGATAATCCAGGATGAATATAAATTATTAAGAAAAGCTTAATGAACTATTGTGAAAATAAAATATTATAAACTCTAGATATGAAAACCAACTGCATAAGTATATAAGCAGCAAAATAAGTGTGTAACCATAAGAATACTCAAGTAAGCCAAAACAAATTGTCAACTAGTACAAAAAGTAGCTATACAGCTGATAAAAGCATAGCTAAGAATGTCAAGTCTGAAAAGAAATAATTACCTGTAAAAAAGAAAGTATGTTAGCTAGTATAAAGATGGAAATGTGATATCAATGAAAACCTCTGATACCTTGAATATTATAGTGAATATATTATATTATTGTAAATGAATGATATGTGATATTTTATGAGTTGTGATAGTGCAACTATTGCTAGGTGCAATGTTTATTTTTTTCTCAGACAGAGAAGAGTAATGCCTCTGAATCTGAGTATGTGTATTGAGGAACGGCAGAGGATGTAAGCCACAGTGAGCCACCCTGATTCCGAACCCACTACAAAAGTTAGGGAGTTATATTGTATTAATGTATCAAGGACTATTATGGAAAAATCTGTGAGGTATAAATTACAATAACCATTAAGATAATCACGAATGTAAAGATATGTAATAAGAAAGAAGAATGTGTATAGAACAGGAAATTGTTAATTTAGGAAACGAGATCTATTGTAGTTAAATGACTTAGAAAGTAAGCTAATTGAAAATACTAGTAAGTTAAGAGTTATATCACTAGACAAAAATCAAGCTAGAGTAATACACTAATAGTATGTTAAAAGATCAAAGAGTACAAGAAGAAAAAAAAAGGGAGAGAACCATAGAAATCTACTAAGAAACTGACATGAAATGATAATTTTATAAAAAATAAATTTTTTCTCAAATGATCAATTTTGAGGAGGGTGTATATGTAACATAACAAAATGTTACCTAACCTAAATGTATGTTACCAGATTTTAGAAGTGCATAACAACAATGTAAATAGGGAATATAGTAATAAGAATAAACAAGAAGAGAGGAATCAAGAAAGAAGAATGAAACAGAAGTACCACAGGAAACAGTAAACCCAAATACTGTTTGACACTACAACCAGACAAAGACTAACTCAAACTGATGGACAGAGTAAATTTACATTAAGCTGTCAATCAAATCAGTAGATAATGTAAACAGAATATTGTATATAAATAAAAAGTGAATCAATCAGAATCTGAATACTGTGAAATCAGAATTAACATTTTGCTGATAATAAATTTAACCATGACTAGTAAATTATGAATGCCAAAAACTAAAATTAGCAATGGCTACAAAGCGAGAACAAAGATGTATTTCAATATCAAATATACTTATGAGAAAGAAAAACCATTTGTGTGAGGGAATATTATACAAGTGAAGTACCTCAACAAATTACCGAATTGAGAACCAATAAATGTTGAGGCAAAATTCCAATATGAGCGATATGTCTTAACAACGCCTAGGCCAAGCAATAATCAGCGAGTTGATTATTGGGAGGTAACGCAAGTGTAAATTAAATACACAAACAATTGTTATGCTCCAATATAGCATAAAACATTATTAAAACAATATATTTAATCATAATTCAATTGTTAAGTAGTAGAATAGAACGAGTTAGCGTAAAACGAAATGTCATAGTAATAAGGATCGTTCATTACAATGTGTAAAGTTTAGGTGTACTCATAATGTTCAGTAAAAAAGGTCAGTACAGAGTTAATGGTGTTCCCACATAAACGTTTGAGTAATAAAATGCTATGTGAACACAAACAATATTAACCAAAGTGTAAAATCGTCGATTCAGGTAAACAGACGACAGTGAAAAATAGTGTACCCGAACATTGATTTTATAACAATGTCGGTCAAAGTGAAATTAATTCGATGTCGAGTGATATCAAATTAAAGAGGACAAAGTGATCTTTAATTTGATGATGATATCGACCCAATCGCAACTGTATTAAGTGCAGGAAAGATGTTAGCATCATTTACCAAAAAAAGCATCAGAAATCTGGATGCGAATAACAACAACAACGACGAGCTGTCAATCATTTCAGAGTTTGGCGGTTGGAAACCGTTTTTAACGGCCAAAATGAAAATACGTCATACTCCACACACCTGCAAGAACCAATCACAAAATTAGTTAGTAATTAACATTTTTACCTAAGACCGATCGACAAGGAGAGTATATAAGGGGGACGCGAGCGTTTCTCAAGAGACACTTTACCAACTTCATACAGCACGAGACGTGTGCTCGCCATATCAACATTTTTAATAATTGTTAGCGTCATCAACATGATACATCGAAGAACATAGCTCAACACCAAGAAACAACTACTTCAAATTAATCTACAGAAAACAATAGTGATTATGTGCAGTATTATTTCAATTTAGTGCGGGAAATAATGAACAGAAAGTAATTAATTAATATCATTCATGATCCATTAAGTCAGAAGAGGATCACAATACTCTGTTCTGGTGCGTGTGTTGTGCAAAACCCGGTAATCATTATAATCCGATTACCAAAGTGGTTAATGAGTTTTAATTAAATAATTAAAACCAAAAGGTAACAGTGCAATCATTATTCATTTTTTATCTGAGCGCCATAACCTGTACATTTTTCTACACTGATCTGTACTGACGCAAAACACAGAAACATTTCAAGATTACAGCATGTCTCAATTTATTGTTTGAATTTGTTATTATGAATTAAGCTGTATGTTAGTTATAAGTGTTCTCACATGATAAATTTTGTAAATCAAAAAGCAAGCGTTGACGAACGCACGACCTATCAACAGGTCATTTTTATTTGTTTACTTAATGAAAGTAACCTCAAAACATTATCAATCAATATTTTATCAGCAAATCATTAGATATTGTGTAGGCATAATTTTCTTTTTCGTGTCTCAAAGAATTCACATCTGAGATTTTAATAATATTACTATTAAAAATAAACAACATCTGGACTTAGCCAGATTTATAACTTGTGCCCTGAGCAAGCCGTATAAGGCATATAATAACTTATTGACGATTGTACAACTTTGTATATTTTAATTATATTTGTGTTTTTTTTGGAATTCTCTATAAGGGTGTAAATAAAACCCATTATTAACAGCATAACTCGACTTGATTTATTTCTATCTGATAATTAAATATTTTATTTAGAAAACTCAAACAACCTTCAGTTGTATTTTAATATTTTGGAATAGCATTGCCACAAAGGTGATAAACAATTATTTTAAATTTTTAAATCATTCAGTGATTCTATTTGTGGGTTTTACACGGGATTTTCCCAAAATAAATCCGTGTGGCGCCCACTAACAAACAAGGCAATCTAACCTTGCAACTAAAGAAGTTGGTGTTTGTAAACTGAGTTGACAGCTTATACTAGAACTTCTAGAAAACACGACCAGGTACGTGAAAGTATAGTTTGTTTATTATATTGTCCAGACATTACGAGACGTAACGTACTTAGACTATCAGCAACCTGGAGGAGAAGTTTCACGGTCAGCATCAACAAGACAACCATCATCTTCAAGCGACCAACTATTGTACTTTATTTTTTAAATCTAAGCAAACTTAGCATTTAAATATTAGCAACCCAACTATTTTATTTATTTCATATTAGGGAATTCTTTTCAGACAAGTATAATTACACAACTGTAAACACACTGTGAGTAACCTTGAATGTTACATTTTAAATCGCTTTACAAAGTTAGTAACCTTCAACGATTACAACATCTAAATGATATTTCACACATAATTAGATTTTATTTAATCACGACCTTTAATATTTTAAACATAAACATAATTTTAAATAAAAACAACCGTAAAAGCAACACTTTTATTTTATTACAAGCTAACGTATACACCGTATTCGATCGATTTACTTACAAACATAAACCCTTAAATAAAAACAACCGTAAATCTTTTAATTCGTTACAATATTAATAATAAAGTGTGCAAATTTTACGCAATATAATTAACAAATAAAAGAGTTAATTAATTTAATTGAATAACTTCTGTAAAAATAGAGCTACATTAATGAGATTTTAATATGTTATAAAGATAATAATTTCCAACAGATTGTATATTTTAGATTTAGCACAACTTGGTTTGCAACCAAGATATTGCAAAAATAAACTATCACAGGAAATCCGGACCGACAATTTGGTTCCGCCGAATAATAATATTAGTAATAATATTAATTCTCCGTCTGTGGGAATCTAACTTCATTCTCACGGACCAAGGGAATTCAAATTTTGTGTAGTAGGGAGAGCGTGTCAGCCAATCAAATCATTTGACGAATTCCCGACCAGCGCGGTGTTTTCGGGCTGAACCATCACTCTTCTGCCAGTACTTGCGAAGTAAAGACGTAATTCTTCGATCGTCTCGTAACCATAGTTGTGAAGATTCATCAGAAGACTCTACGTGGTCAACACACGCAATTACGAACACAGTAAATACAGATCAACTGTACAACTCGTAATTATTGCGCCAAGTGCAGATACTCTTCATTACAACAACCAAGCTTATTGTGTACTACTAGCTGTGGTCATAAACACGCAAGAGATCCACCAGACTTCAAGAATACGACAGAGAGGCCGTCTAAATCATTGGTGAACAGCTGACGAGCAGAGCTACCACTCGAACGAAACACACACACACACGCTGACGTGCGAATCGACGAGGGACATAAACCAGTTCCAGCAGAAAGCCGTAGACGTTAAAATATTCAAAAAACAGCAGGAAAGGAGAGTGTTGCCGAATTCTGAACTCAACGACCGAATCCAGGAGCTCTAAGCAGATTACTTTCTCTAGCAGATCGGACCGGAACCAGCGAGGGACCATTTGGAGCAACTCTACTATCCACTTCAATAACAGGAAAGCAAAATCAACTTATTTATTTTTCAACATCAAATTTTCTTCATTTTTCAATTAAAAGCATTGTAATTTAAACAATTCAGGTGCCATACAAAAATCAAAGACTCTAGTAATTAAGAATAAATTCATTGTGATAATCTGTATAGCAGTCCAAGTCATTAGTAAGCTGTAGTTAAGAATCAATAGAAATAATACAAAAGCGCTATACAAATCTTAACTAACAATCTAATTATTAGCTCATACTGCAGTATAACAGAAGTCAAATCACTAGAAATGAAATGACGTGAACTAGACTGTCACGCCTAATTTATTTTTGAAAATTATTCTAATTGACTTCAGAGTTTTTAAATTTTATTTTTATTAACATTTAAATTCAATTTATTCAAAGTAATTAAATTAAATTAAATCAATTAATTAATTAAATTTTCAATTGCAATTAACTCGTCAAATAACGAGTTTAGTTTCTTTTCAATTATCAACCAATTGAAAAACATTGGTCAACATAGATTCATTGTTTAGACTGTAAGATAATTGATAATATAATAACCATTTTATTCTTGTGTGTTATTGGAGTAATAAACAACGTTTTATTACCCCATATCGCATTGTTTTATTGTTGTACGACAAAGCCTACCAGTCTCACAAAGCTCTCCCCCTTTAAAGTAACTTATTTTGTGTGTTGTTGCCATAAACTTGAGATTACTAACTTGCAAAATTCAAATCCAAAATCCACACGCCCTAGTCGGAAGAAACCGCAAGATCGGACAGCAGGTAGGTACTCATACACAACACAACACAACAACAACAACAACGCATATAAGTAAAGTTGCATATGTCGGCCAACGTGGGGCCCAGCAAACGTACATCAAATTAAATTCACGTTCCGAACAAGAGTTGCATATGTTGCCCGGAACGTGGGGCGCGATTAAATTAAATTAATTAAATTCAATTTAATTTTAATTTCACGTTAAAACAAACTTTGCTGTTTTAACTCTTAAAACAGCTGGCGTCCAACTGAACAATCCCCAAAGAGTTTTGTGACTGGTGCTCGTACAGCAGTGAAATTATTTTGTGTATTTGAAACTATTCTATCTATTTGAAATTGTTTTGTATTTGAAATTGTTGTGTATTTAAAATGGATATGGATAAAATACTTAAACAAATGCAGCAAATGAATGCGGAATTGACCGCTAATATGAACGCAAAATTTGAACAAATAACAGCCAATGCTGAAATGAATAACGCAGAATTAAAGTCTAAAATCGAGGCACAAAGAGTTAGTCTAACCGAGAAATTAGACCAAAGCAACGCCGACATAAATACGGAAATTAAGCAATGTAATAAAGCAACGACCGCGAAAATAGACGAAAGCGCGAAAATTTAGACGCTAGAGTCACCGAAATCGCGGAAAGCAATAAAAAAATCGAAGAAAGTAATAAGGAGTTAACCGCTAAAGTAGCTGAAATCGGTGAAAAAGTACATACGGTTGATACCAAAATAAATGAACGGTTTAAGGTTTTTGAGACCACTATGCAAAAATCGTTTATAGAACAAGTAACACGTATGGAGGGCCGGTTCAAGGAGCATATAAGCCACTGTGAAAAACAAACGCAAGACGTCGCGAAAAAAGTCGACTCTCTCGAGATAAAGATTCAAGCTGACGCGACAGAAACGCAACGACAAGTAAATAGATTAGACGCTTCAATTGTAGAGACGCGATCTAACATAGACTCTAATAAAGAGAGTGTCTTACAAGCTTTAAACGACGAGATTTTGAAAGTACGACAGGAGGTACGGAGGAGATCCGCTCCTAATATTTTAGTACAAGGTCCTGTCGACGAGAAAAATCGTGTGTATTTTACAGGGGAAAATAACGAAAACCCTATTGAATTTTTGTTAGCCTGTGAAAGTGAAATGGCTAGGGTAGGGTCGAGACTTGAAGATCAAGATAAAATACAGTGGGTAGTTAATGCGATGCGTGATTCGGCGCGTAAGTGGTATAACATTGTACGCGATAGAGTGTCCACATACGCGGAGTTCAAACAAAAATTTGAAAGCCGGTACTGGAATTCGCATACTCAAAGACTTTTACGCAATGAACTAGAATATGGGAGATTTGATAGGAAAATGGGTATTACCGCAGAAAATTATATAATCCAGCAGGTCGAGCGCGCGAAGCATTTAACCCCAGCATTTTTGGAGATTGACATAGTCACGAAACTCGCCTATCATTTTAATCACAACATAAGAGTGTTTACGCAGGGTATACGCACGGTCGATGAACTGCTCATTCTAGTATCCCAAAGCGAGACAGTTTTTGATTTTGGTGGGTGGCGTTATAATCCTGATTTTGGTGGGTGGCGTTATAATCCTGATTTTCGCCGAAATAACGAAGGGCAGAATACACGGGGACAATATCATCAGCAACCTGATCAAAGACCAAGTACCAGTTCTACTCCACCCCAGACATCGTCAAAACCCCCAGATAAGACCTTTGAATACAAAGGCAAGCCAAATATCGGTAGACCGAAAGGGCAATATAAGGGTAACGATGGGGCCCCGATTAGAGCAATGCAAACGGTCGAAATAGCGAGAAGTGATACAGTAGAGCAAGACAGCGATACTCCAAGCAATAAAGACTCTAGTGAGAAGAAAAAAAATCGTAAGTTTCCAAAAAACTTGGAAACGGGCGCCTCCAGGGGGGAAGCGCCATAAATCATGCGAAAATGTATAGAAATAGAATAGGTAAAAAATAAGAAAAATGCTAGATTTAAGAAAAGTGATTTTTCTACAGAAATTTGTATGCCTGTTAACAAAGTATTCCAACCGGAAGGTACGGAACCATGGTTGGCGGTTAACACAATACAACAATGGACTCCGACAATTGTGCGTCCGGTGGAACAGGAACTTCACGACGACATTCCCACACTGTCAGCGTGGGAAGACGTGGAAATCATATCCGGGGACGCATACGAATTTGACGAGTACATAGCGGAATATTGTAGACCCACCCATAAAAATGCCTACGATATACTGGACGCACTTTAAAAATAATAATTTAATTATATTATAAATAGAACTAAAATAAATTAACTGTGTTTTATATTGTTAATAATAATTGTAGATAGATTGTGTAAATAATAATGCTTTATAACGCGGTAGCTAATGAGCGTGCACAATGAAACAAACGCACAGGCAGGAAATAGTTACGTCATGCGGTAACTACCGACCGACGGTTTGAATGTAGGTCAAGCAATTAGCCACGCCGCGCAGGCGATAACGACTGTAAACAAAACGTCAGCACATTCCTTTCGAGCGCGTGCCAGCTATTGACAAACAAACCCTCTGGAACGCTGCAGTTAGATACTACCCGTTCTAAAAACATTGATACACAATAATTTGCAAATATAATATTATTAATAGGATGTAAATTTAGAGTTAAGTTGTATATAAATGGAAGAACATTAACACACATGTATGTTTCTTTTGAATAAGTAATACAATGTATAAGTAGTAAGTATAATGATGACAAAATACGTGTATAATAATTGAAAAAAAAAAAACTAATTATTACATTCACCTGTATACATAACCTATATTATCCTTTGTAAGTAACTCGTTTTGAGTTTCCTGCAGGTCTCCTATGTAATATCTTCAAATAAATACACTGCAAGTAGGTTTATTTTCATCTAGATAAACCTATTAATATATTAATAAACCTACTTGCAGTGTATTTATTTGAAGATAGTATATAACCTATACTATATAATTTGTTATAAGAAATAAATTGAAACTAAAAGTATTAACAGTGTTACTTTACACTGTGACTTTATTAAACTATTACTATTTAAAAGAAAATAAGAAACAAGAGAATTTATAGGCCTATCTCCCTTTGGGAATACCAATTTAAGTTTTCACTAGGAGTAAAACTAACATTGGTTAGACTTTAGACAAATCAGTTGTGAAACTCGGGGCAATGAAATAATTTAGAGTACACGTAATACCACAAAAAATAATGTGAAAAAAACATCAGAAACATATAATAAAAACATAACAGTAAGCCACAAGAGTGAATGAGAATAAACAAAATTTTACAAATAAAAATAAAAACAACTGTAATAAAATAAATATAAATAAATAAATAAAAACTTATAAATAATAAGCAACAACAAAAGTAAATTAAATGCATTACATACCTGGATAATCTTCAGATTTATTCACTAATGTACACAGAATATACAAGTTATGAAATGTCAGACCTATTTACATTACAATCTGCTTCACTTAACACATTATAAATAAAATTAAACAATTGAATTTTTTTAAATACTGGGATTTCAGTTATTCAAACACTATTTTAAATTTGCATTCAAAAATATCATCTGTTGCATTTTCCTTGATGATAATCGTGTTCGTGTTCTTAGTTCAGATATTTAAGGAACGAAATCCCATTAAAATTAAAATCCCGTGAAGTTAAAATCCCATTAATAAAAAGTATAATATAGCTTTTCAACATCAGCCACTCTATAGGTTATAACGCAATATAATTAAATACAACTATTTCACTAACGACTCGGAACAAAGTTTTTTATGAGTAAAAACAAAGCTTACCTTACAACCTGAACTGGTTTTAGTTACAAGTTGGTGACTAGTATAATATATAATTTATTAGCATATAATCTGTATTATATATCTGCATATCACACGAGAATAAATGTAACATCAGGATGAATTTTTTCCTATATTAAAAACAGCGTCTCTTTGCGCAGAATGAAGTCTCGAAATACCCTTGATACTACCTGTTCCTAAAATACTAGGTGTTCCAAAAATACTACTGTTCCTCTGATATGCTTAGTACTTTGTGTATCGGTGATACCCCTAGTATTTGAAATACTGGTTGTTCCTTGCGTACCAGCGATATTTTTGTATGCCTAGTATTTGGCCTTGGCATATTCGTTTACGTGATACTTGCGTACTTTGTGTGTGTGTCTGTATAGGAGCGTAGGGGGCGTGCCTCGACTCGGAACAGCGTCGCCGTGAATAACAGGTATTTCAACTTTTCAGTCACTGTTACATCCGTTCCACAAAAATATCGTTCCAAAATACCTGTTGCAGGTATATTGGCCCACCTCTACAAGCCAGTCTGCATCAGGAGGTCACAGTCAGTAGTCACCGCTAGAACGATAAAGTGTAAACAGCAGAGCCGCATGGGGCAGAATAGGAGCACGCGGTTCTCATAGCTATTAATCTGCGCGAGCTATATACCATCTGCGCGAGCTATATACCTCAGTCAGTCGATGAAATTTTTCAGACCGCGCGGTCAACAAATATAAGTGCTCGAGTAAGTTAAAGTCGGCCAACTATAAATTATAATGTGTATATACATTAAATCAAAGTAACCAAAAGGGGATAAAAAGAAACAACTAAACTCAATGTAAACTAGTGTCGGAGTGCGTCAAAACGAATAAAGCGGTCAACACGAGGTGGTGCAACAAACCATATGAACACGTAGCGGATGGGTAACTAAACGCATAGAATATTAATACTTAAACCAATTTTAAGTAAATGGTGATTACTCATTATAAAACAAAAATTTAAAATGTAACTCCATAAATGGAGATCTCTAAGGGAAAGGGGCTTATAAACGAAAGAGGGAGGGGAGAAGATATAAAGAGTACTGGTTCGTTTAGTAAAAACGAAATTAAAGTGTAGTTAAGGAAAGTTGTTTTTTGATATATCTTTGTTTTCGTTTGGTAATTATTATTAGAGAATGTAAGCGATTAGCATGAAACCATATGATTTTTTTCTATGTAATATAAGAGTTCATGAAACCATATGATTTTTTTCTATGTAATATAAGAGTTGAAGTTGTAATAGCAAGAAAAGGTAGAGCCAGTAAACATACAATAATATGTTATGTTATTAGTTCATAAAGTAAATTAAAGAAGTTTGTGCTCAATAAAAGAGAAAGAATTTGTTAGAATCGGAAAGACTGTGTTAGTGTAATTATTTCGCACTTAAACCCAGATAACCCCTCTGCAACTGGTTTTGTCTATACGACCCAGGAGATCACCTGAAGGTAAGATAAAAATGAAGTCATTATAAATTTAATAAGATTTATTGTTTGAGCAGAAAATCATAAAGTCTCAGTGGCTCCCGAACTAGGGACTCGATTTTATTATTTGCAATAAATTTCAATTACTCAATGGCGCCTGAACTGGGACTCGATTTTATTATTTGCAATAAATTCAATTGTCTCAGTGGCCCCCGAACTTAGGGACGATTTGTATGATTTATTATATTCATACAAATTAGACCTAATATAAGTGCAGAGAAGGGTTATTTGGGAGTGAGGGCAGTTAGGTAGATTAGAAAGCATAATTGTATATGTAAACAATATAAAAAATGGAAAACAATAGTGACGAAGTCAACAGAATTGACTTAACTAATAGTAGTATAGACAACCAAGTAAATATGATAATAACCAAAACAGTAGTAAATGAAATAAGCCTAACCAAATCCGTACTACTGAACGATGTTGCAAGTCAATCGACGCCAGTTCAGGCTAAAAAAGATGATAGTTACAAAATGTTTGAAAGATTACAAGCAATGTTAGAGGTAAATTTTAATGTAATAAATAATCGTTTTGACATGAATGATACCAAGTTTAATGAACAAAATAAGAAAATTGATGCATTAAATAATCGCTTTGACAATAGCGAGGAAAGACTTGATAATAAGCAATGAAATAAGCAGCAACATAAATAGTTGTTTTGACACCAACGAGATTAAATTTGATGAAATAAAGGGGGAAGTAAGACAATATAAAGAACAACATGTGAAATTTGAGAATAGTATAAATGTAAAATGTGACGAATTAATTAAACGGTGTGACGAGGTAACAACGAACAAGAATCAGGTGATGAATTATAAGGTAAGTGGTGGTGTTAAAATAAGTAATGATGAAATACTATTGAATAAAATTAATAGTGATATATTGATTAATAATGGTGGTGATAAGGAGAGTAGAAAGTTAGTTGAGGTTAGAGGAGCGTTAGTGAGTGTTTATGAGTTAGAAAGGGAGTATAGAGATAGTTTAAATGTAGAGAGTGAACAGAGGGCAAATTTTTCCCGTAATGTCGGTGAAGCAGAGACTTCATTAGTGTTTTTGGAGGACGAGAGAGTTCCTCGATAGTTTTTGTAGAAGACAAAAGGTCTTCAAAATGTCCTGGGGTTTTTAGTGTATCTGGTAAGGTCAGATGGTGTTTAGATAATTTTGCTGTATTGCCCTCTGTGTGGAGTGAATGTGAAATTGGGTTGGGAAAGGGATAATAAAGAGATAGAGAGAGAGTAATAGATATTTAAGTCGAATAGAGGTTATAAAGGGTTAGTTAAGAAGTTAAATAAGGAGAGAATTATTATAAATAATAGAGACTTACCTTGTGTAGTAGCAAACGAGGATTATATTGAGGTTAATGATAATATACACTTACCTGTGGTGAGGAGTAGCGTACTAGTAGCAAATGATGGCTATAATGATAAAAATGTAAACTATTTAATTGTGACAAATGATACTGATGGGGACTTAACTAAAAATACTGATGTAGACATGGCATATGATAAAATATTAATGGGGGATAACCCTGGGAATTATTATGATGGTAAAATGGACAAAAAAGGTTTAAATGGTTATTACATAAATGATAGCCATATGATGTATGTAAATAAGAACGAAAAATGTTATGTGAAAACCAGACTAATTTTCGATGATGGTGGTTAGATAAATAGTGAATGAACATTTAATTACTTCAGTTAATGGGAATGACTTGGCTGATTTATGCAATGAAGTGTGGTAAATAATAAAATGATGACGAAAATTTGTAAATAAACTTGTATTGTATTTATTTGTGTTAAAGGTATTGTGTTAAGTTGATGTTGATATTCTGGTAGTGCATCAGCTGATATGCTGTTAACAGGTATATGTTTTGTGTGACTAACGTTTACAGGTAGGATGGAGTGGATAATAATAATATTTTATATTGATGAATAATTTAAATTTTATTATGAAATAAAATAAATACAAGATGTAATTAAATAAACTAGAATCATTTTGGATAATGTAACTAAAGTAACTTAAACTGTTTTGAAAAAATTAGGAAATTAAATTGAATTCGAGTAGGAATTAAATTAATTGAAAATGTGAATTTTAGTAATGAATTTAAATTCATTTTGATTCGAATTTTGAGTTGAATTGTAAAATAAATAGTAACTGATTAAAATATTTATGCAAGTCGAAAAATTGAAGCTAAAGTGGTCATCTTTGTAAACCCCATTTGAATTCCAGAAGGAAATGTTTGTGTTGATGCTGAGGTAGTATTTGTAAAACAAGTTGTGTGTACAACTGATGATGTAACCTAGTACAAATAATAAACCTATGTTATATGTTTAACTGTAGATTCCCCGTTTAAGTGCGGTCATGACCTCACCAGATCGTGACCGTGAAAGTAGTTAATTATAGCAAATGATAAATTTTAATTGTTATAACCGCCTTATGGTTTGTTTTTGTTTTGTTAACCCGGTGGCTTGTTAAATTTAGTTGGGGGGTTATTTTTAGGGGAATCTACCAATTTTTGGAACAGGGCTATTTTCACCCATATAGGGGTGGTAGTCCATTAGGGGTGTAGTCATCATTATTAGTAGGTATGTAATACTGAATTTTATTGTAACGCCGAAGCAAGGATGGGGTGGAATAAAAGAAAAAATGTCCACCCCTTCCGCATCAGTCCTTGTGGAAGCAACTGGGCGCTACAGTCCAGGGGGGTCATAGTGAGTGTGGATGGGGGGTGACCAAGTTACAGGCCACGAGGGAGATGTGGTTTACGGCTAGGATGAGGCCGGCGATGGCCAAGCCGCCTAGTGCAGAACACAGCAAATTGTAACGGGTATCAGGGGTTAAGGGTAGGGGGGTTGAAAAAAAAATTAGCATAAGATTGAGTTGTGAGTTGATAATAAAGTATTCTTGTGTGTGCAACCTGTATTTTATAGTAAGGTTGTTATAATTTATTTGTATTTTATATAATCAATTTGCAATTTTGGTGGGGAATAGTGTTTTGTTGGGGAGAAAATTACCAATGTACAATTTGTATGGGATTTCTATGTATTAGATGTAAGTGTATAATAAGTTTATCTTGCCATGTGTACATTGTATTTTATGTAGTTCAGTTATAGGTTTATTTGAAATCAAGGTAAAATGTAAACCTTGGTAATCAATGTAATTAAATTAATTTGAGGCAATCATGTACATTCAAAGGGGAAATATTTGTTTTATTGTTGTACTATGTTTAAGAGTGCACCATAAAGGGTTGTATATTAACAACTTAGATAAAAAAAAAAATACTTTATAAAAAATCTAACCAGTACTTTGCTAACAACGAACCAGTACGACTAAGAGCAAACAAATCAGTCGGGGATATGGGATAGTGAAATGCCAGGTGTTGACATTTTAATTGAATGTTTCAGAGTCAGGTGACACTGTGGTGACGTGCCTGTCTGACTTTATGGTGTTGGGATCTTGAGCCGAGAAGTCCAGTAAGGTCGGATAGGTCCAGCCACAGCCACCGGACTAGGGGGGTAAGTACCCATGATTTTAGTAAGGATTTAAGGGCGGTTGCGTGCTATATCCTCTCTGATCCTCTTAGGTTTTATGCAATGAGAGTTTATGCTTCTGCATAAAACCTCTCATGGGGGGGGGAGTATTGTAACGGTACAGAATTGGGAGGCAGAGAATGTTAATAAAATTGTCAATTCATACAGTGTTCACCTTTGGTGTACCTCGTTTTAACCAACTACACATACAATGTTATTACTAAACACTCGTCTGTGTTGATGTCTGAAGCCTGCCCGGCTAAACGTATTACATAACCACTGGCAACTCAGTCTCTCTGTGAATTACAGAGAAACACGTAATTGCCACAAGCCAGTCTGCATCAGGAGGTCACAGTCAGTAGTCACCGCTAGAACGTTAAAGTGTACACAGCAGAGCCGCGCGGGGCAGAATAGGCGCGCGCGGTTCTCATAGCTATTAATCTGTGCGAGCTATATACCTCAGTCAGTCGACGAAATTTTTCAGACCGCGCGGTCAACAAATATAAGTGCTCGAGCAAGTTAAAGTCGGCGAACTGTAAATTATAATGTGTATATACATTAAATCAAAGTAACCAAAAGGGGATAAAAAGAAACAACAACTAAACTCAATGTAAACTAGTGTCGGAGTGTGTCAAAACGAAGAAAGCGGTCAACACGAGGTGGTGCAACAAACCATATGAACACGTAGCGGATGGGTAACTAAACGCATAGAATATTAATACTTAAACCAATTTTAAGTAAATGGTGATTATTCATTATAAAACGAAAATTTAAAATGTAACTCCATAAATAGAGATCTCTAAGGGAAAGGGGCTTATAAACGAAAGAGGGAGGGGAGAAGATATAAAGAGTACTGGTTCGTTTAGTAAAAATGTAATTAAAATGTAGTTAAGGAAAGTTGTTTTTTGGTATATCCTTGTTTTCGTTTGGTAATTATTATTAGAGAATGTAAGCGATTAGCATGAAACCATATGATTTTTTTCTATGTAATATAAGAGTTGAAGTTGTAATAGCAAGAAAAGGTAGAGCCAGTAAAGATACAATAATATGTTATGTTATTAATTCATAAAGTAAATTAAAGAAGTTTGTGCTCAATAAAAGAGAAAGAATTTGTTAGAATCGGAAAGACTGTGTTAGTGTAATTATTTCGCACTTAAACCCAGATAACCCCTCTGCAATTGGTTTCGTCTATACGACCCAGGAGATCACCCGAAGGTAAGATAAAAATGAAGTCATTATAAATTTAATAAGATTTATTATTTGAGCAGAAAATCGTAAAGTCTCTGTGGCTTGCAAACTAGGGACTTGATTTTATTATTTGCAATAAATTTCAATTGTCTCAGCTATAATGGACCATATTGTGGATACTTAAATATATATTTACAATGATAAAAAAGTTATCGTTAGGCATCTTATATGGAGGTGAAAATTGTTAAGCAGCATCCCCAATTCAGAAACTATGCTATGCCACTGGTGCAGGAGGTCTCTGGAAGATATAGATTATCATCATAATTTTGGTCTTCATGATGGTGATAAAAGAGTTTTATATAGAAAAATCTTGGTGGACAGGAAGGGACCAATTCATTCCATAATTTGATAAAGAGGAAGGTAGACGGTTTATCAACTGTAACTAATTTTGTTTGTGTAGTAGTTTGTATTAACCATACTTATGAGAACTATATAAATGTAGTCAGTTCTCATTCTAAGTCTCAGTTGAGTCACTGAAGATGTTCTTTTGAAATATGAGCAAAATATTGGTGTTAAGAAAATTAATTATGTGTGTTAAATCAAAAAAGAATTTGTTTTAAGTAAAATAAAACAAACTATATTACACAAAAAGGATATGTTATTAACATGACCGTTCACATCTGTTTGTGGATATAGAGTAATACAACTAAATTTATAAGAATGACAGTGACGAGTTTGATGTAACAGGAGGCTGTAAAAATGCAGGATATTCATAATATCCTGTGTTGGCTAAAACTTCATATAGTTCATTTTTTAAGTGATGGGCTGTACGTTTCTTAGTAATCATAAGTAAGTGGTATATGTTCATTGTGTAATGTAACATTGAATACACAGTCAGGGTGTCTACGACCCGGGAATTTTCAGGGAATTAAGAATTTGTGGAATATTCAGGGAAAAATCAGGGAATTTCTTCGTTAATCAGGAATTTTCCTCTTGGGCTACTCTCCGTAAACGTAGTAGCGATACTTTCGAATTTCGCGGGACGTAATCGATCGCTACTCGATTCCCGTAGTCAGCCAATGAACACTCATTCCCAGCGCGGGACTGAAGTATGCTATTTGATTGGTTCCCAGCGCGGATTGGTATTTGACCCAACCTTGCGCGGGTTGTCTGTCCAGTATTGTCAACTTAGCGGGTTTCCCGCTCAATCTTGCAGATTTAAGTTTTTGTTTAGCGGGGACGTTTTGGAAATTTAACAGTGAAAGTGTAGGGATTTAATGGATTTTCGACCTTCCACAGCGGGAAGAATATTGTTATTTATATTGTGAATATAGAGTTTTATCGGAATTTCAACTATTTTCGCAACGTTGAAAAGTTTTGAGTGTTGGCTACACTTTCGTGATTTCGCGCCATAATAGTGTTTACATCTCTTCATTTGTTGTTTACCGGTGCTTACTGTATGTGTTGCGTTCGCGCTTGAGTGTGTTATTGTGATTTGAAATCTGTTGCGTTGTGCGCGAAATCTAAAGCAGAAGCTTTGCAATTAATTGCGTGCTCTTAATTCTTTAGTGGTGCGGATTAAAATGCTTTTAGTGTGATGTGCGTTCGTTGTTAAAAACACGTGGGCATCCAAATTCGTGACTGTGCAAAGTCGTTTGAAAATTCCGTTTTATTATGGCGTGCAAAACTCATTTTCAGTCAGAGTGGTTGAATGACCCAAAGTTTAAATCATGGCTAGAAGCAGTGAAAGACGGCCCTTTTCGGGCGAGTTGTAGGTTATGTCGGTATGCGGCCGATAGAACGACTAAGCGACTGGAATATTGCGGCTCTAGAAAGGCAACAACTAGTCGCCAAGAGCTGACAAGCGCGTCGAAGCCCGATTTGTTTACACAATCAGAATACTCGTTACAAATACAGCAGGCAGAAAAACGGGTATCGACCCATACGTGCGACGCCTCTTAGTACCACTGTGCTGAATTTCGTAATACCAAGTGGATTCATTCAGTGGCATCCTCTATGGCCAAAACCTTCGTTTACTAGGTTCGTCGATAATAACCAGTGAATCGGGAATATCTGACCACTGCGCTGACACGTTTGTGCGATTTAAAACTGCCCGATATATGTATGGCCTATATCCGTGAAATATATAAACTTACTGACCAGCACTGTGGTCATCATCTGTCAGCCACTGGGCTCGACCCAGATATCGCAATCCCACGGGTGTAACGACGCAGCGCAACAATAGCATCCTCTCCAACCAAGACCTTCGTTTACTAGGTTCGTCGATAATAACTACTGCTGAATCGGGAGTATCTTACCACTGCGGCACAACATATCTGTATCACTCACAGTGAATTGAACAGTAATTAACAGGAATCTGTTGTACTACATCCGTTAATTGATTATTAACCCTATTAATTTAAAAAATCAATTACAATAACGTTTAATTAACTTATTTTTCAATCGAGTTGAATTTCAGAAATCAATTTGAAACAAACAAAATTAATCTAATTCGAAACCTTACATTGGGGACGCGCGCGCGCGCACACACACACACACACACACACACAGAGTTCTCAGCAGATCCACAACTGACTTTACGCTATGACACAAAGCTCGCTCGCTTCATGACAAGAGAGAATGAAATCATCATTGCGGTTATCAAACGGAAGAATGCTAAGCTATATATTCGTGGGGGGGGGGGGTTCCTACCAGCGCGTCCGCGCAAATATTGTCCACACGGATCCGACACAAAAAATGAAAATCGTTTCCAATTTCACACATTTACGAGTGCTAGATACGTATCTTACGTCTGTTAACCACTTTACTTTCGGCTATTTTGATTTATACGTAGCTTTCAAACTACTTTTGGACATAATGTATGTATAATAACCGAATGACTTGGCTGAATTTTCGACAATCCGTTCAAATCGAGTTGGTCTCTCGCCCCACGCTAACCGCTTGAGGCCCCGCGGGTCAAGTCTTGCGCGTGCTGCTTAACGTGGTTCTGAACTGTGCCGCCCTCCTTGGAGATCCTACGTAAGCGAGGCTCGCGTGATCTCCATTCCTAACCGATTGGCGGCTCTAATAAGGACCATTACCTACAGAACCGGCGCGTACGTCGTTCTGTCTACTTTTTCTTTGCGGCAGCCTTCTTTGGCGAGGCTTTCGGTTGTTTCTTCACCGCCGCCTTCTTGGGTTTCGGGCTCTTGGGCTTCTTTGTCTGCGGTTTGCTGACTTTTTTTGCTTTCGACGGAGTCTTCGGCTTCGCGGCGGACTTCTTCTTTTCGGAAGCGGCTTTCGCTTTCTTGGCGGCCGGCTTCTTCTTAGCCGCGGCTTTGGCGGTCTCCTTCTTCTCCATCGGCTTGGCCGGAGCGGCTTTCTTCACTGTGGCGGTCGTTTTGCCTCCCTCGCCCTTGGCGGCTAGCTTGAAAGAGCCGGACGCGCCTTTTCCTTTCGGTTGGACTAGAGCGCCCGTTGCCACCGCCGATTTCAGATACTTTTTGATGAACGGAGTGAGTTTCTCCGCATCCGCCTTGTAATTGGCGGCGATGTACTTCTTGATCGCCTGCAGTGACGAGCCACCACGTTCCTTCAGACTCTTGATAGCGTTGTTCACCATGTCCGAAATCGGCGGATGCGACGGTTTCGTCCTAGGCTTCTTGCTGGCCGCGACCGACGCTTTAGACTTCTTGGGCGTAGCGGCGGGAGCCGGTGTAGCGGTAGTACCTGCGTCTGGCAGTCACGATTCGGCGATATTAATAAAACCCTGTGTTACCTTGATTAAAAGCGCGCTCGTCCCCGGGACTTTGTGAACGCTGTAGTTCGTCTGGCGTCGTGTTAAAGGGTCGATTTCGCGCCGGGTTTTGAGAAAACGCGACGCCAGTATATTCTCTGAAACACAAAACAACATTCCAGACATATCGGACTAACGACCCAGGCAGATCCCGTCGCAGGCGCTAAGACGGCGACCGCTGCACACACACTCCAAGTTGGCGACAGTTCCGTCGTCTCTGTGACACCGTTTGCGGAAACGGGCCAAAAACGCTTTACAACAGACGCAAAGTGTACGCTTCCTACTCCCTACGCTGCAGAAAGCTTCATTCTAACATCCTCAACGTCGGTGAATTCTTCGACGTCGCCGTTTCCCGTTTTTTCGCCACTACAAAATACCCACTTTGGCAACTCCATCGGCGGCGTACAATATACAGTGACAGTGTTGACTGTTCGTTTTCGGAACTGCCGTTACGCTCCCTGTTGCGTCATTTTTTGTTAAACACGTTTCTTATCTAATAATCAGTTATTTCTCAATTTAAAAAAAAAAACATCAATTACGCGCGTTAGGACAGTCTGACGCGACACAAGCGGCGTCGTTTTGTGGGAACTCGTCGAACATCGCTCCCTTCTCTCGCCTGACGAGTGCTTACTGAGCATTCATTCATTCATACACGCCGATACTGAGCATTCACAGCGCCACTTTAAACCATTGTACGTTTGCGTTTTTCTTTTTTTTCCGCTCTCTTCAGTCTAACTCATGCTGGACAGGTTAATTTTCTTTCGACGTTAGCCGATGGTTCCTGGTGCGTATCCTTCATCCATACCACTCACAAACGCCTTTTACTGTAACAGCGGGGCGGGAGGTAAAATATTTCTTTTCGCACGCGGGTAAGAGGCAGATTCTCATCTACGTCTATGTGCTACGCGTTTCGTCTACAATATCTTTTCACGCGCGGGTAGAGACACACTCTCATCTACGTCTCTGTTAAACACGCACAGACTACACGCCGCAATACTACAACACTAAGAGAGCGCACGATTTCAAATTTACGCGCACGCGTCTGGTGACGAACGTCATCGACGGACATAACAAAAGCGGCCGCGTAGCACACAGGTAGGATGTAAGTATCATTTTATTTTTTTAATAGCTTTTAATGTTGTCAATCGATCTTCATCTATTATTGTTCATCTTCAAGGCAAATAACCGGTACGTATTAATAAATATTCATGCCTTCTCATAAAATCGCTTACATATACTCCCGGCCACAGGCCACTTGTTCATGTTACTTTTGTCATTCTGAAAAATATGATTGTGAGAAATTGCCATGACATTAGTGAAAGGCCCCTCTCATATGGATACATATTTTAAAATAAATGCAGTTTTGAGTGTTGATTCCTCTTGTAGCATATATGATGAGTGAAATGGAACACATTGGCACAGTTTGACCTTTGGTGGGAAAAAATTTAAAATGATTTTAAGCGAAGCCCTGAATATCCATAAATATGGTACCTAAATAACTTACTCTGCTCTGTTTTCAAATCTTCCATTCGTCTTGTCTTGGAACACTTTACTGCACAATGTAGCGGTCAATAGCTGTAACAAAAGCTGAAAATGTTGAGCTTTTTTTCTTTAATCCATCTTTTACGGGGTGCACTCAGTTTGGTGACATTCTCCATGGTTAGAAATAGGAGGGATTTGGGGGGGAATTTGTCCTTAGCGTACTGACGCAGAATTTGCCTGGTGTTGAAAACAGAAAACCATCTTCGGGTTGGCCAAGGCAGGATTCGAACCTGCTACAACCTGCACGCTACAAGTCACACCTTAGCGCACTGAGTTAAATGTGTTCGATGCAGTTGACCTTTAGTTGCTCACGACTACAATGTGGCTGATCGTGTGGTCATCAGTAGTCCACTCAAGTTCTTTGTTTTGTAAATGCGTTGTATTTTGGTCACTTATGTTACTCAGGGAATTTTCTTACTTATCCTGGAAAAATCAGGGAATATTCAGGGAATTCTTTTATGATGAGTTGGTAGACACCCTGACAGTTCAAAAACATACATTGTATAGACCGGTATCATAATTGTTAAAACTACTATCCAGGCTGTAAGGCCATGGTCTTCCACTTTATACAACAGACGTTTCAGCCTCGTCTCTGGACACCTTCAGTGTCAAAAGGACTTAAAACGTACAGTGCAGTGAAATAAATTATTTTCAACTAATCAGTGAATACTGTGATGTTTTACTTTTTGTGCCCATCAGTTTAGAATATCCAACACTATTTTTTGATTCTTCTCCATTGGTGTCTGTATATTTATAGATCTCTGAGGAGGCCTCTCTAATTTCTTTATCAATTCCTTCTCTCCAGCTTTTTGTAGACCATACATTTCCTAAATATAAATATATCACTACCGACTCACTCGGAACAGTTTTTTTTTGTTTTTTTTTTTTTACTACCTATATTTAGTTAATCAAGCTTCTTCAGAGGCTTTTTAAAAGGCGCAAAAACTGGTTCAGGTTATAAGGTAAAACTTTACGTTTTTACCCATAAAAAACTTTGTGTTCCGAGTCGTTAGTGAAATAATTGTATTCAATAACTTATCTTACCATAAAACCGAGTTGCCATCTGCTAAAATGAAATCGTTGACAATAAGGTTCAAAAACTAGGACAAAAAGTTCTTATATTGTCAAAAAAAAAAAATGATTTTCTAAATGACCTTTTCGTTTGAAAACCTCTATTTTTAGTATATAATATACACTTAACATTTATTAATTAAAAAAAGTAGCCAAGACCTCTGACTGTACATAGCCAAAACGGCAGCGTCTTACAAACCTCTAAGGAGCAGGGGTGGCCTTAAAAACGGGCCACGGCCCGGGTGCAGATCTTTAGAGGGCGCCAAAATAATGGATAGGAAAATAAAGTTTTTCTTTCCTTTATCATTGTTACTAAATGAAGTTGTTCTCTCAAGCAGATTAAACAGTTTACTCTATTATCAATGAATGCCACTGTTTGGTACATAATAAGACAATAATATAAATCCTCACAAAGCGGTATTATTTGACGAATTTTGACATTCACATACGAAAAATCGTAGGGAGCAAGGTTACGATAATGCAGGCAACATGACTGGAAAATATAAAGGAGTGCAGTCAAGAATTTTGTCAATGTTTCCTAAAGCTTTTTTCAATCCTTGTGGATGTCATTCACTTAACCTAGTAATTGGAGATGCTGTTGCTTCATCTGGAAAATTTTTTTTGTAGTTTGGAGTTTTACGTCTGTATGTCCTATTTTCATCATCTACTAAAAGATGGAAAATACTCAAGGAAAGTCAGTTGACTCTTACTGTCAAAGAAGTCTGTGAAACTAGATGGGAGTGTAGAATTAACAGCCTAAAGGCAGTCAGGTATTAAACGGTTGAAGTTTGTGAAGCGCTACAGGCAATGCAAGAGGAACTCATTGATCCAAAATTGACATCTGAAGCCAAATCACTGGAAAACAATTTAACATTTTTGACTTCATTGTCTCCATTCTTGTTTGGCATGGTATGTTGGGTTCAAGTAAACTTGGTCAGCAATACCATGCAAAACGCGAACAGTGACTTATCAACAGTTACACATCTTGGATAGTACCAAACATTTTTAAAAGAATATCGTGAAACTGGATACACAGGTGCTGTAGCAACAGCCAAAGACATAGCTGAAGACTTGGAAATTGAAGCTGTTTACAAGAAGCAGCCTGAGAGAAAGAAAAAACGGCAATTTGATTATGAATCCTGAGACGCCCCAACAGATCTAGAGCAGTTGTTTAAAACAGTTGTCTTTTTACCTGCTTATAGATCAGGCTCTGACATCCATTGAACAGCGTTTTACACGAATTGAGACTCATAACCAGCCTTGAGGTTTTTTGTACAATGTGCAAACTTTTCCAGAATCCGAAATCTTGAAACAAAAATGTTTGAATCTTCAAAAAGTTCTTCAAGATGAAGATAAATCAGGAGAAAGTGACATCGGTGGCAACCACCTTTTTGAGGAGCTTAAACATCTGAATGTATTTCTGAAGAACTCTGAGATAAAAACTCCTGTTCAAATTTTGCAACTTATTTCATTAACATGATTGACTGTTTTCCTAATAAATGGATTACATTAAGGGTTCTTTTAACAATTCCTGTCACGGTTGCTAGTGGGGAACGCAGTTTCAGTAAGCTCAAATTAATTAAAACTTACGCTCTACAATGGCACAAGACCACCTATCATATTTAGCAACAATTTCTATTAAAATGACATTGCAAACCAGTTGGATATAAAGAAAATTGTTTAAAGGTTTGCTGAAGCAAAAGCAAGAAGAAAGAAATTTAACTAAATAGAATTAATATTAGGCATTACCTGTATTAACTTCCCATCTTGTGAATTCATTGATTGTCACCAATTCTACATCGGCCAGATGGGAAGATCTTTTTCCTCTAGATTTTCAGAAATTTAAAAGCCCTCACCTCAAACTACATACATTCCACATTTGCCACACATTTACAAAACGAAAACCACAGTTACACAAACATAGAGCACAACATGGAAATATTACACTACTTACCTAAAAATAGAAAACTAAACACAGCAGAACAATTTGAAATATACAGATATCACGCACTACAACCAAACAACATATTAAATGAACAATTACATTATAGATCGCACATACTTTTCGATACATTGATCCAAACACACAATTTGAACCCCAGCGCCAATTCCCTCCCACCATCAACCCCCACCACACACACCTATAGTCCATAACCGTTACTCTGTAAAGACATTCAGTATTTACTCCCACTGAAGAAGATGTACACCACATTGAAACGTATGGGAAATAAAACCATAAAGTAAGCTCATAGTGAAAGTTTATATATATATATAATATTTAAAAAAGTGAACGAAGAGGATGTACCAACAAGATAATTATAATAATTTGTTGTTGACATTAATAATGCTTCACGATTCATAAAAAGAAAGAAACAGAAAAGCATCTCTACGAGAAACGTTTTTGATGAGATACTGAGTGTCATGTTAAAATTCCTTGTAACTGGGAGAAGTTTTAAAAGAAAAAGTTGTAACATGAATTTTCTCAGGCTGTTAGAGGAACTATGCAAAGAACAAGGAGTCTGGCATAATTCTTGTAATGGGGCGAAAGGGGGATTTTATTTTTTATTAAATGTATCTTAATGTGTATGTGATCAACGCAGAAAGTCCTATACGTAATACGGTTATATTCGGACAATGAACAATGACATGGCTTTGAGAGCGAGGTGTTTGCGATACAATGCAATACGGTTCTGGGAAATCAAGCTTTGTGATACGCACTCATACGCGCAACACCATCATGCGCGCAGAAGGGATGCCAACAAGATGGCTAAACGTAAAATTATTTCAACACGTGTGTGGAAGATGACGGAAGTCCAGTGAAGACTCCGCCCACCTGAGTCTCGTGACTCGTGGCAATGGAATATCGTCAACACCTTGTGAACATTGAAAGATCCACGCTACAGGTACGGTGACTAACAATCTATCACAAGAGGGCTGTGCATTTCCGTCTGCTACATAGTGTTGGAGAAGGAAGCGGTGTGCGTAATCAGCCAGTCGATGAAATAGCTCTTCCCCGGCCGGGGTGAATACAAAAGTTCGCAAACTGAAAATCTATTCTAACATATTCACGAAGTGTTAAAGTTTAATTTAAACCAGTTAAATTTGACAGCGAAACAACATCTCAAATCGAAGTTAGTGGAGTGAAGCAAGAATATTAAGAAATGTGTTAAATTGACAAAACATTCGTACATATACGCAATGCGGCGTGTGGCCATCAGAGACGCCAAGGGTTAAATAGTCGACTGCCAATTATACTGTATAAATAATTTCATTTTTTAAGGGCCCTAACTAAATAAAATAAAGGGGACGAATATGAGTGTTGAGTGTGAGCAAACTGGGTCGTCTTAAAATAGAGTTAAAATAGTTTAAGTTTTTTGTTTTGCGACATATGTTTTATACTAAAGGGAGGTAACACATCATATTATTATTTTGCATTTTAATGATTAACGTAAATGTGTTGGAAGAAAGAATAGAAATAGAAATGTGAAGTTAGAATATGTTCCATGTGAAATAATCTAAAGTCTTGTTTGTATTTTGTTGAAAAGAAAGAGTAGTAAAATTAACAGAAATGAGTTTGAGACAAAATGAACATTGAGTAAAATTAGAAGAAAAGTAAACCAAATGTTGAGATCGAATAATAAACAGACTTCCTTTATATAGTCAAACAGCGTATTTATTGTATAATGAACCCAGTAACCTCTCTTACAGACTGTGAGTTCGTGTAAAAGGATCCTGGACCCATAAAAGGTAAGAGTTAACATAAAAATATATTCCTATGTCTTTTATTATTGGTGATAAAGAATGAAACAGTTCAATGGCGCCCGAACAGGGACAGTCTATATAAATGATAGTTCGTATAGGCTATGCCTACTCACAGATGTAAGAGACTCTAGTGGGAGTTACATATGAACGAAAATTAAGTACAGGAAATATTTATAGAATAAAATTAAAATAATAGTATGTTGTAATATGAGTGATAAGTGTAAGGCTAAATTTGTGTAAGATTAAAATCTCGTAAAGAATAATTAAATTTATAAAAATGGAAAATAATGAAAGTAAAGTTAGTACGTTAACGAGGAAGGTAGAAAGTAATTTAGACCCGAATAGGGGCAAAGAGAATGTTTTCTACGAAGTAGATAATATAAACGATTCAGGAATGGAGACAACTCCAAACCTGACAGATGAATCTGTAATAATTAGTGAGGCGGGAGCAAATTCCACTCCCGTAGCAACTAAAATAAGAGAAAAAGTTGTCATTAAATGACTTATTTAATCTTATTAATAAAAGATTTGACGTTAATGATATTGAAGTTAAAGAAATAAAAAATAGTTTCAATGTAAAACTTGATGAGGTAAACATCAAAATGAATGAACAAAATAAATTTGATGAACAAAGTGATAAAATTAAAAATAATTTTAATGAAAAGTTGAATGAGATCAGAGATGAAATCAAACAACAGAATTTTAATTTTAGTAAGCAAGTAGATGAAATTAATACACGTTGTGACGGTATTAAAGAGCAGATATTAGAATCAGTAGATGGTAAGGTCAATGAAAAAATTTGTGAAATCACAGAAAATATTGAAAGTAAAATAAATGACGTAAATGAAAAAATGACAGACAAAATTAAAACTCAAGTCAAAGAGCAATATGTAGAGATAGAAAGTAAATGTATAAACAAGATTAATGAACATAATAATGACGTAGAAATTAAAATAATGGAGGTAGAAAATGTGTGTAAACAATCTATGCAAGAGAGTATGGGGGGTATGAGTAAACATAACCTTCAATATGAAATTCAAAATGATAACAAATTAAAAATAATTGAGTAAGACATAATAGAAATTAAAGATGAATTACATGTGGCTGCAAACCAAAATTTAAATAGTGTTGCGGAGCGAGTATTGTATACTCGCGAAGCAAAAGATGATATAGAACTTGAACAATTTAATTGTGACAGCCGGAGAGTACACCCGATGCAATTTTTGAGTACGGTAAGGGAATTTAACCGGTTTAATAGTAGTAGTTGGGAGATAAAATTGTTAAAGATTTTAGTGTTTTAAGGGTAATTCCGAAATATGGGCGGATGTACATAATACAGAATGGAGTAGTTACGAAAAATTTGAGTCAGCATTCCGGAATAAGTATTGGTCCGAAGAAGATCAGGAAATTTTACGCAGTAAAATCATGGGAACCGGGAATTTTGGGGGAATAAACAACCACCTAACCATGTACGTAATGAGAATATTTAATGAGGCAAAGTACCTAGAACCGCCATTGCCGTTTCGGTCATTTGTTAGACATGCTAGTAAACACTTGCCCAGAGAAGTACAAATTACGCTAATGACAAGAGAGATAGTAGACATAAATGAACTTGAGAACATGTTAGATGTATTACAAAACATTAGGGACCGCGAAATGGGTAGGCGTCCGAATCCACCAGTGGCACATATTAACGGGAATTATCATCAATCTAGGGGAACACCAAACTCTTATAGAGGGATGCGTGGAAGTAATAATAATAACTATAGAGGTGAAATGTGGAAATGCCTAAATTGTGAATATGAGAATTATGCTATCCGAACAGTATGTTACAGATGCAACAAAGGGAGAGATTGCCAACGGGGCAACGTGGCCCCAAATCACCATCATCATATACAACGAGGAGGAGGTAACGACAGAGGAGGTGGACATGTGACGAGAGGTAGAGGAGGATACAACCAGGCTGTGGCAGGTACGTCCACGGAAAATTGAGACCGACAATGGGAGTCAGAACCACACCATTGTCCATGGATGACAACAGGGTCCAGGTAATTGAGGAATATAAGAACCATGTAATACAAATGGATATGACGAAGGAGTTGTTGGAGGAGGGCGATGCTGAAGTTATGGAAACAAAAGCCAGGTTGACGGAGGTAATCATCAACATAGAAGGTAAGAACTTTAAAACACTAATAGATACAGGAAGTGAAATATCAGTGATTTCAGAAAACGTAATGGTAGAGTTACAAGGGGTAAATAAACATATTCCATCATTACCAGTTGCGGGTGTAACAGTAGTGGGGGTAACCAGGGTACGGAGCAAAAGGGTTACTAGACAGGTACAATTAAATATATACATTAGTGAAACAGAATTTGAAAATACTTTTCTAGTAGTTAAGGAACTGAGTTTAGATATAATTTTGGGAAATGATTTTTGGAGAGAAATAAAGCAGTAATAGATTTTAATAAAAGAATAGTAGAATTTAATAGCGGGAATGAACCAGTCAGGGTTAATTTTAAGAGGGTATTAGATGAAGTTAAAGTAACGGGAATAAAGTTAATACATAAAAGAGTAGGCGATGGAGATATAGAAACAAGAGTGAATATATGTCGAGAGAGTGAAAGTGTAGAGAATGAGGAGAGAGAGATGTATGTGAGTGATGAGAGAATATGGGAAAATCGGGCGGATAAATTTTTTTGGAGTTGTAAGGAGTCCCCAACGACAGGAGTCACTAATAAAACTCATTAAATCTATTAAAACACATAAATTACTTTAACCTACCTGTAGAACTTCTATCCGGGCCAGGTTTCTCGTACGAACGTAAAAATGTTAGCGTGATCTATAGGTTACTGAAATAAGTAACTTGACTCATTTTTAGTGAAGAGAAATAATATTTTTATTTGTTAAACATTATTGAAAATTTCATCTAAAACAGTTACGCCGGTTTATGCAGATTAATTTACTTTTTTTTTTCTTTGTTCACTTTATCTTCTACTACAGGTTAACTTATTCTAAACTCTTACCTTACTGATTACATTTTATCATTAACACAGACAGAGCCCAGCCTGCAATTTTTTCCACACTCACTCAAACACACTAAATTATAAACCCCTTAACATTTTATAAGGCCCCCAGCCCATACACTTAAACCGCCGACAACGTGGTTCGCGTGCGCGCTCATCTTCTCGTAAGTTTCTTGTTTTTACTGTCCGAAATTATAAAATTACATCCTCTACTTTTTCAACTCGACCGCGGTCACATAAAATTTTCTCCTGTTACACTTTTGACTGTTAATATATATAGTTTTGTGACGAGCCTACTTGGCTCGTTCCGGCGCCGGAGCGATCGATTAACAGACTGGGAACGAAAACGTAGCAGGTGTTGCTAATGTGATCTCATACTTTTGACGGAAAGCACTGCCTTGTGCTTCGTCGTAGAAGTTTCGTCCCATGCCATGCATGTAGTTGTTGGAGTGACGATAGTAAACGATTTCAGCTAGGCACTGGCTGACGTCACGAGATGGGCCGGACTTAGACCTTATTTCCTGCCGATCGCCAAGGAGACGATGAATAAATTTTTTCTCCAGACATCTTGGTTTTCGGGCTGACGGCGTCCTTCCGAGCGCGTACTTGTAATGCTCGTGGGCGCGCGATCACACTTATGCACATTTCTGAGAATTTGAGGGTGGTACGAATTCCTTGCCGAGTTACCCAACAGAAATTGCGCCTTGCCTTTGTTTCAACACTGTGTCTTGCCACGTGGGCTGTTATAATGGAATGAACGTTTGCACGATAATTTTCTAAAACCCGCAAAAAATGAAATAAATAAAAATGCAAATACCCATTAACAGTAATAAATGAAATTACCCAATTTTGACACATTACAATACCCCCTCAATGAGAATTCTGCTGTCAGAACAGAAGAAATCTCATTGATAAAACCCCTAAGAGGACCGGTGAGGAACTGGTGCCAATAACCCCCTGGTTCTTACTTCTCATGGGTACACGACCCCCCTGGCTTGGCAACTATGGACGCATCTGAACGAGATCACTGGACTTCTCCGTAAGAGATCCCAACACCGAAAAATCGAACAGAGAAGTACCACAGCACACCTCGCCGTCTAACATGCTACCCCCAAAATCCTCAATCCCTGGCTTAGATTATTCCAGATCCTCCACCGATATGTTTCCCCTTTTATGCAAGCTGGGCTGCCTTTAGCAGATACTGGGCTCACACACACTCACATTACATATTATACATTGAAAAATTCTTTAAAATTTACTATTTCATCTAAAAAAAAATTTTCAGAATTCAAAATAAAATATTGTATCAAAAAATTCTCTTCCTTATTTTCTGTTTTATTTAAAATGAGTTAATTTAAACATTTCTCCTAATTAAACATATCCTTAACCTAACATGTGAATACTTAGAGTCTAACAATACAAGTCAATAAAATAAATCAGTAAAAATAAACATGGTTAATACACAAACAATAAAATAATCAACACTTAAAATATTCATTAGCTGGCAGGCGAAAAATCAAGATTCTTTTTTTTTTTTTTTCAAAAAAAATATTTTCCAAAATATTTTAAAATTCAAAAAAAAATTTAAGTTCATTAAAAGGTTTCCTTTACATGTAGAAATTATTTAAAAATTGGTTTAAATTGATCAAAACAACAGTTGAACTGACTTCCATACTATGAAATTATATGACCTTACCATCAGCTGATCGAAACTAGGTCAAGTTCAAAACCTTGACCTACATGTTATGTACCAATTATGTCTGAAAATACATTTAACATCTTTAATATTCTCTCTCAAAACACAAAAACATAATAAAATAAAACATTTAAAATAACAAAATATTATTATAAATAATAAGCAAATTGACATTTAAATTATTCAAAATAAACAATTCTTAATTTTACATCATCAAATTCTCTCAAAGTTTTGTCACTGGTTTCAAAATAAAAAATGTTTATGTCTTTATTAACAATCTCTCTCTTTATTTAACACACTTATTCTACATTACTTTGGGTGATTTAAATATTTATCTCATTTAATTTACTACTTGCTCTGTATACATATATAATCCTTCTCTCTCTGACTCGAACCTCTAACAACTTCAACTACCATGACACCCATCTCTATCAAAAACATCTCCCAAAACACTCTCTAACCCCAACTTATCATTAAACTCAATTCGCCACCTTCTCTCAATATAAAAAAAAATACTCTCTAACCCTTTGTACATAGGATACGTGTTTTCCCCCCCAAAACTCATTTCCCTTATCTGGCCCCTGGATTCTACCTAAGGCGGCCCCGTCCCACTAAATCGGTCCCAATCCCGTCCCAACTTATCATTATGTTGCGGACTCCCACATTACACTACCCCTACTACAAAATTGCCATCCCCAAAATCTCAATCTCATTACCTCACTTCGATTACAACAAAAGAACACCATCAATTATAAACATTAATATATCACTCAAAACTCTACATATTTTCTCCACAACTACTGTGTCAACATCAATACTTCTCAAAATTCTATAACATATATTAACTCAAAAACAACATTACATTATCTTCATCTCTACTATTTCTTTAACTTCAACTTGGACAGATCTACTTGTCCTACAAAATATTCATCACCCAAAAACTATCTTTTATTAACTTACATAAATTATTACTTTACTTCGCACTTTATCAAATTATTTTTATCATTACTTTAAAACATCTGTAATACATTAAAACATTACATTGAACATTAATTACTTGGAACATTTATAAACCATTTTACCAGTGACCTGTTATTGCTGATCAGCTGATCTTACTAACACTGTGAAAACACATCTCATACTTGAACAAATTACATGAAATATATATATTTTTATTTATCATTACTTCTCACCTCATTGTTTCCCTTTTTTTTTGATTCTGATCATTTATGTTGACCGCCTGCCAGACGGCTTAATTATCTACATAGGTTCAAAAAACACACACATAATGAAAACACATATTTTTATCAATACCTATATCTAACGTACAACAATAAAATAATACATTTAAAAGCATGCAATGAACACCTTATATTGAATGTCTGAGCAGCTAGTTATTTAACAGAGCACAAGCATCTTTTTATTGGATCAAATTTGAATTAGCAAAAAATTTTTTGTGTTGTAAAATTTAAATTCGTGACTCATCTGAGCCACCTCCCATCCACACACTCTATTTTCAAATTTATTCTTAATAATTGTTATATATCATTTTTTCAGTTATTATTAAAAATTTTTTAATTATCATTTTTATTGAACACAATTATTTCAAATAATCTCACTATTGAATTAAAATCTTAGTTACACCTGTAAACATTTTTATTATACATGATTCATATTGTAAAAGTTCTATACTTACATTCCATTTAACATGGTATACACATAACATCTACCCCCTACACCCCAATACTTTCACCTCACCTCTGAAACATTTAACACAAATATCAGTTTACATCAAACAATTTAGCCATCTATTATCAAATTCAAAATCTCGTAAAATAAATTGAATTCATTTAAAGAATTTAATTAATTAGCATTTACATAATCACTCACAATATTTAAAACATATCAAACTGGTTTGCTTAAATTAATTACTGAAAATACAAATTCCATTATTATTGTTTGCCATTATACAAATTAGCCAATTACTGTTTCCAAAATTAATGTTATTATTTATTTAAATTGCAAAGTATTATTTTTATTATTATTATCACTTACCTATATACATACATTGTTTAGCTGATCTTCTACAATACATATAAATATATGCACTACAATTATTTACAAACTTTAGTTATCAACTGTTCCGTTTTTCCGCACTTCATTGTCCACATCTGCCATGTCAGAACCATAAAACATAATGTTTATCACTGTCTTTTTTTGTTTTATATTTTATCCTCCATCGTCATAGATAAGTCTTGGTGTTATATAACATTTTTCAATTTCATTAATACACCAGTTATTGTTTTGTGTATTATAACCATACAAACTAACTTCACTCATCTTATCAAAATACTCATTAAACCAGTCAACGTTAGGCATTTTTGTTAAGTCTCCGTCATTAAATTCACTCATTATCGGGTTAAATACTTTTGTCAAATCATTATAGTCATTATTATTCAAATATACTTTTAAACTTTCTTTCCATTCGTCATACTTTCTGTTCAAATTATACAATTCTGTTACTTTCTCCACATACAATTCTCTGTTTAACTCTCTCTCTTCATAACACCACATCACACTCTCACAATTATTCCGGACAGAGGGTACACAATTACTCAATAAAAATAAATACTTCAATTCCTCTATCAATACGGGACTCTTGCCCTTCAACAACAACACTTGTGAACTCATTAAATCATCATAAACATTATCAACAATAAGGGGAAAATTTACCCCCTGTCACCACTCTACCACAATATCATTCTTCCGCTCTCTCTCTAACTCATTAACACACCTTAACATCTCATAATCACATTCTAAAAATTCCTCAGTATTTTCATTACTTATTTTCATCGTATCGACCTCCGATACTAATTCTTCAAATACATTATTATACTCAATATTACTATTCTCATTATTTTCAACATTGTTACACTCGTCATTATAATTTTCATTTGTATTACTATCTCCCCTACATACACACTCTCTTGACTCCTTTGCTTCTCTACATATTTCGGTTAGCTTACTCTCAAGACTACACAGTGAATTAGTTAATACATCAAACTTAGCATCATTCATGTCAAAACGTTTATTTAATTCTTTAAACTTGTTATTCTGTTCATCGAATTTTGTATTGATTGCATTGAAATCGCTATTGTTCATATCAAATCTTTTGTTAATGAGATTAAATAAATCATTTAATGACAACTCTTTTTCTCTATTTGTTACAGGAGTAGATTCTGCTTGTGCTCCACTCATTATTACCGATTGTGTCAGATTATTCTCATCTATCAGGTTTGGAGTTGTCTCCAATCCTGAATCATTTATATTATTTGATTCATTGGAAACGCTTTCTTTGACCACCTTAGGGTCTGAATTAATTTCTCCCTCCCCCGTGATAGTTACATCACTCATACTAACTTTACCTCCGTCTTCCATTTTTCTTATTTATGAGATTTTGTTTTATATAAAATTTCAATTTTAAATATTTCTGTATTATTCAGTATAATATAATTTAAGTATTGCTTAATTACATCTTAACATCATTTACATATAATCGGTTCTCATTTCTACTTAACCTCCAAATCACGCCAACATCCTATTTGTAGGTACGGTTTTTTACTTTATTTTTCTTTACTCATAAAAACTGTCCCTGTTCGGGTGCCATTGAGATACTAATAAAACTCATTAAATCTAGTAAAACACATAAATTACTTTAACCTACCTGTAGAACTTCTATCCGGGCCAGGTTTCTCGTACGAACGTAAAAATGTTAGCGTGATCTATAGGTTACTGAAATAAGTAACTTGACTCATTTTTAGTGAAGAGAAATAATATTTTTATTTGTTAAACATTATTGAAAATTTCATCTAAAACAGTTACGCCGGTTTATGCAGATTAATTTACATTTTTTTTTCTTTGTTCACTTTATCTTCTACTACAGGTTAACTTATTCTAAACTCTTACCTTACTGATTACATTTCATCATTACCACAGACAGAGCCCAGCCTGCAATTTTTTCCACACTCACTCAAACACACTAAATTATAAACCCCTTAACATTTTATAATAAGGCCCCCAGCCCATACACTTAAACCGCCGACAACGTGGTTCGCGCGCGCGCTCATCTTCTCGTAAGTTTCTTGTTTTTACTGTCCGAAATTATAAAATTACATCCTCTACTTTTTCAACTCGACCGCGGTCACATAAAATTTTCTCCTGTTACACTTTTGACTGTTAATATATATAGTTTTGTGACGAGCCTACTTGGCTCGTTCCGGCGCCGGAGCGATCGATTAACAGACTGGGAACGAAAACGTAGCAGGTGTTGCTAATGTGATCTCATACTTTTGACGGAAAGCACTGCCTTGTGCTTCGTCGTAGAAGTTTCGTCCCATGCCATGCATGTAGTTGTTGGAGTGACGATAGTAGACGATTTCAGCTAGGCACTGGCTGACGTCACGAGATGGGCCGGACTTAGACCTTATTTCCTGCCGATCGCCAAGGAGACGATGAATAAATTTGTTCTCCAGACATCTTGGTTTTCGGGCTGACGGCGTCATTCCGAGCGCGTACTTGTAATGCTCTGGGCGCGCGATCACACTTATGCACATTTCTGAGAATTTGAGGGTGGTGCGAATTCCTTGCCGAGTTACCCAACAGAAATTGCGCCTTGCCTTTGTTTCAACACTGTGTCTTGCCACGTGGGCTGTTATAATGGAATGAACGTTTGCACGATAATTTTCTAAAATCCCGCAAAAAATGAAATAAATAAAAATGCAAATACCCATTAACAGTAATAAATGAAATTACCCAATTTTGACACGTTACAGTGGGCAGTTGTGGAGCGTTTTAGAGATGTGTTTGCTGAGTTGCCTGGAAAAGCCAGGGACTATGTGTGCGAGTTGAAAGTTCGAGAACACTCACCCTACATGCAGAGGAGCTATCCAGTGCCATTTTCAAAGAGGAGAGCAGTACAAGAGGAGTTGGACAGGATGACGGAAGGAGACATTATAGAGAGATCAGTATCGCCATACTCGAATCCATTGGTAGTGGTCATCAAGAAGGATGGAAAGGTAAGGTTGTGTTTAGATGCTAGGAAAATTAACCAAATTATAATACCTGACAGGGAGTCACCGGAACCCATGAATGAAATTTTCCAGAAATTTAGCGGAGTCAAGTATATGACATCTTTACATTTGACAGCAGGATACTGGCAAGTTACATTAGCGCCAGAGAGCCGGAAATATACTGCATTTCTCTTCAATGGTAAGAACTATCAGTTTAACTATGGATAGTGTGGCAAGTTTTATAAAATGTTTAGATATGATATTACAACCTAAGGACTTAGATTTTTTGACTGTATACGTTGATGACATGTTGATAGCGTCAAGAACATTCTCTGAACATTTAGAACATATAGAATACGTATTAAATAAATTGCAAAATGGGGGTTTAACAGTTAATTGGGAGAAGTCGAAGTTTCTACAAACTGAAATACATTTTTTAGGTTTTATTATTACTCCAGAAGGAATTCTAGCCAACCCAGATAAAGTAGAAGCTATTATGCGTTTTCCAGAACCTAAAAATATTAAGCAGCTACAAAGCTTTTTGGGTTTATGCAACTTTTATCGGAAGTTTCAGAAAAATTATGCGCAGGTAACCTCTAAATTAAGTGCGGTATTACAAAAGAATAAACAATGGAAATGGGGTGAGGAGGAAAGAGTTGTTTTTAATAAAATCAAAGAGAAGTTTATAGATATGATAATGATGAATCATCCCGATTTTCAGAAAAAATTTTATTTACAGACGGATGCCAGCAACATAGCCCTCGGCGCAGAACTATACCAGGAGGGTGAGGATAAGGAACACCGGACCATAGCTTTTGCCAGCCGGACTTTGTTAGCGGCGGAAAGGAACTAATGACAACGGAGAAGGAGTTGCTGAGTATCGTCTTTGCGGTGAGAAAATTCCGTACCTATCTTCTAGGGAACCAGACCGTCATTAGAACAGATCACAAGGCATTGTCATTTTTGAATACTTGCAAATTAACTCATAGCAGATTAACCAGGTGGGTGTTAGCGTTACAAGAGTATCACTTTTCATGGGAGTACATTAAGGGGACAGATAATAAAGTACCAGACACTCTTTCCAGGGTAGATGTAATAGATAACAAAACAGGGAGGAAATAGAGAAATAGAGATTTTTCTATTAACAAGGGAAGATAGAATTTTTGGGGAGGAATTAAGGGAGATAAAAAACATGCAAAGATCAGAAAACAAATTGAGTAAAGTAATCACTAGTTTAAAAGCAGATGTAAATTGGTCCGAATATAACACGCATTTCCAAATATATTAGAGAATTCTGTTCAAGAAAGTAGAGGGGGTGAACATGATTGGAGATTGATGGTACCTGAAGAGTTAGTAGATAAAATTATTTGGGATTGTCATGTAAGATATGGACATTTTGGTGCAAAAAATTGTATCTTTAAGAGTCTTGTGTTTTTAAGAATATGGAGAGGCGAGTTAGAAGAGTGTTAAGAGTATGCGATTTGTGTCAGAAGTCAAAAGTAGTGAATTATAGGGTTGAAGGAGAAATTAATTATATTAAAGTTGAAAGACCGTTTGATTTAGTCGCTGTAGATTTGTACGGGCCATTACCCAAAGGTAGAGGTGGAGTAGTGTATGTTTTTGTTGTTTTGGACACTTTTTCTACGTTTGTTAGGTTGTACAGCGTGAAGAGAGCTACAAGCCAGGTGCTGAGTGAAAAGATCACCAAGGATTACATGATTAACGAAGGTAAGCCGAAAATAATTTTATCCGATCATGGACCCCAGTTCATCAGTGGTAAGTGGAGACAGACTCTTGGCTGGGAAGGCATTATACCCAAGCATACGGCAGTTTACCATCCACAGTCGCACCAGGCAGAGCGGGTAATGCGAGAAATCGGAAGGATCTTCAGGGCGTATTGTCACGCTAAACATACGGAATGGCCTTCGTACGTGAAGAAGGTAGAAGACTGGTTAAACAGTACTACACACGATTCGACAGGGTTTACACCATACGAACTAATCAAAGGAACCAGACCACCTAGAATACTAGAACAGCTTTTCGAATATCCACCGGAAGAAAGGACCATCGACAGACAGGTAAAAATCCAGCTTGCAAACGAGAGTCTACTCACCAAAGGGGAGAGGAGAAAGAGGAAACATGACGAAAAGGGTAAGTGGGTCAAATACGAGGTCGGACAATTAGTGTTGGTAAGGAGACATGATTTATCTAGTGCTCAAGAGAAAGAAGTAAAGAAGTTTTTCCTATTATATGAAGGACCCTATGAGATAGTAGAAATAAAAATGAATAACGCTTATGTACTTCGAAATCAAACAACGCAGGAGATAGTGGGTACGCAGAATGCTACAAATTTGAAATTAAATTGGTCAAGGTAAAGAATTGAATTTTAATATGTTATTTTATGTTTTCAGAAGGGACTCTCCCCCATTTTTGGGCGGTCACGACCTTACCAGTCCTGGCCGTGGGTTTCGGCACTTTGGAGGCGGACCATGGTTGGCGGAACTTCCTTCGGGTGGTGAAACGACGATGGTCCGGCTCCACCAAATTTGGTATGAAGTAGAATTTTCACTATACTATTGAACGGGGAGGGGGACCCATAAGGTACGTGGTACAAAATATTTTACACTCAAGGTGCATAGATAAGGTGCACCCTACCACGTACCAGCATTGCCTAAGAGTGCATGTAAATAATTTAATGGAGGCTATATTTTAACAAGGCAGTGTGTTCACATAAGATTTATTAGTGTCATTGGTGAAAATAAATTTAGCCATTGACAGCAGTTCCAGAGTATTTAAAAAAGATGAGTTGTGTTGGGAGGGGAGTGGGGACAAGCAGACGGCGGATTAGGATAAATGGGAGAATAAAAGGAGTAGATTTGGTGTTAAAGTTAGTAAAAAGGGGACGTGAATTCACGTAGTGTGTCTGCCTGGCCCCTATTCTCTTCCCAACAGAACCCCGTCTTTTCGGGCGGTTATGACCTTACCACTTTTGGCTAATAAGGATAAGAATTAGCCTCCAATGTAAATACTTATCGATATATAATTTGGAATGTTTATAATTTTAAATCTATGTCAGTAGCCGTAGTTTTACTTTAATTAGATAAGCGACCATATATAATTATGAAGTTTGTAGTACGAGTTAAGGAAAGTGAAATGTTTGATGTTTGCAAGTTAAAGATGTATATGAATCTAAGAGATGTTAACATGAAAAGTGAATTAATAAAATAACCAAACATATAAGAGTTGACCATCCGTGAATTGTAGTAACGGTGTCACTGTGAACCTTATATGTCTTTTGGTAGTTTCCCCATTTTTCGGGCGGTCACGGCTTCACCAAACCCTGACCGTGGATTTATGTAAGTATATTCTAAATTGGTGAACATAGAAATTGACCAGGGGGGTAACCCTGGGGAAACTACATAACTATGGAACAGCAGCTATCATCGAAGGGGGTGATAGTGCCGTTTTAAGGGTGTGTGAATCATATTGAGTAGGATTACTGGTGTCCTCGGACATCAGTAGTACCGAATTTTATATAACGCTGAACCAAGAACGGTATAGGCAGTGTCTATACCATATATATGTAAACTTCAGTTCTTGGGGATGGAAATGGGCACCACAGTCCAGGAAAAGGAGCTGGCCGTTACAAGCCAGGGGCACAGATAACGCTTCTGTGCATAAGGCAAACGCTCGATCCGGTTTACCCGGCGGGTGGTTACCTAATTATAACTGAGTATAAAGGGGGGACTTTAAGAAATTGATGTAGTAGAAGGGTAGCTGAAAATTCAGTGAGAGGGTGATGACCTCTGTAAACAGCGGGCGGTCAATTTAACCGGCTCTATAGAGAGTGTTGGGGGTTGACAACCCAGAGGTCTGTTCAGTAACTGTTGCTATAGCTATGACTCAATGATTAGTGATGTATTTCACGCATGAGAGCAAACAATTTTAAGTGTTAGGGTCAATTATGATGATGTTAATTTTAGATAATAGTTATGATTGCGACTATATAATTTTGGGTATTTGTGTTAATTGTATGCAGTATGTTAGGGGTAAGGATTATAAACATGTGTACTTTGTATAATTTTTGAAATGTATCTAGAGAAAGGTCATTCACATGACTGTGAGACATCAGCTGACTGTTGGGGTTATATATGTAGTATGTCCTTTATAATTGATTTGCAGATTTTGTCAATGTAATTAAATGTTTGAATATAATATTTTCAATGTGTTTAAAAGGTTCAATGTGGCTAAGAGATTTTAAGTCAAATGATGAAATTGATTTGAGATAGTTTTGAATTTCCAATGGTTAATGTAATGTAAAATGTGGTAAAGGTTAGAATTTGGGTGATTATTATTTCAATAGGACATTTAAGTCAGTCCAAGGTAACGTTAAAGGGGTGTTAAACCAGAATAAGATTCTCGAGAATAAAAGTGGTATAGAGATTGAATATTAATAGTGACACAGTAGCGATAGGGAGTATATGTAGAATATGAGAGGGATGTAATGGGAGAATAATTAGTTGATAGAGGAATTTTGTAGAAGGGGGGGTGTGATAAGGAGTCCTCAACGAAAAGCGTTGTGGCGGGAGGTGAATAGTTTTAAATGGGGTTTGGCGGGGTTACCTAGGGGGAGACCAGGAACCAATAAGGGAATGAGCAAAGGGAAGGGACACATGTCCTAAGTACAAAAGAGGGTAGAGGGTATTTTGTTATAAGGGTAGAATGATGTGAATGGAGTTAGAGAATTATTGGTAAATATTTTGAGAGAGTGGTGTCAGACTATGTAAATCTGTTAGTAAGTGTTAAAGTTAGAAGGGGGGTGAGGTTATATTTAAACACCCAAGTTGTAAATCGAATTATTATGAATAGTTAAGAGTCACCCAAACTAATTGAGAATGAAAATGTTAGAGAGAAAGCAGGGTGTCCACATTCTGGAAAGTCAGAAAAAAAAAAGTTGGTCAGGGAAATAAACAAAAATCTGGAAAGTCAGGGAAATCTTCCCCGATGACAGACTTGAGGGTAATTTTTTACTCTAGTCTGCCGCAACCCGTGAAAAATCTGAAAAGTCAGGGAAATCTTCCTCGATGATGGATTTGAGGGGAATTTTGAATGCTCTAGTCTGCCGTAACCCAGACTATTGTAGCATTTTTCCAGGTATTTTTCACAAGAAGTGCACAACAATTATATATTTTTTGTTGTGCCCTTGTGTCCTTTTTTCAACCGATTTAGCTAATTCTTTTTCTATTTTGAGTTTTTTTAGGCTGCTGACTTAAACTCATTACAATGGCTAACAAGAAATGTTTGTTTAATAAACTTTGGCTGAACAGTAAAGTGTTTCCGGAATTTAGTGGTTGGTTGGACTTGGTGGTTAGTGATGCAAATTCGGCTTATTGTCATGTGTGTTTCAAATCTTTTAAACTAAGCAATATGGGGAAACAAGCAATTGTTTCTCATGCTAAGGGACCAACTCATGTAAAAAACATGAGAGCAAAGGCTTCCCAGCTGGCAGTTTCTTTTTTTACTACTCCATCTCCATTAAAAGATGTGCAGCCAACACCTTCAACTTCAGCTACAAAAGAATTAGTAGTGCCAGGAACAAGTCAAACAAGTTTAAAGAGTTTTAGTGTGAATGAAGATGATGTTACGTCAGCCGAAGCAATATGGGCTCTCCACGTCATCACTGGGAAAATGTCTCTAAACTCTTGTGATGAAACCTCTGCAGCCTTCAAAAATATGTTTCCAGACAGTAAAATCGCTCTGAGCTTTTCTATGGGCAAGACTAAGGCTTCCTATGTAATAAATCATGGGTTAGCCCCATATTTTCAAGAAATGTTGCAAAATAACATGAAACAGTGCTCTGACTATGTTGTTTGTTTTGATGAATCTCTGAACAAATTTGTTCAAAGACAAATGGACTTGTGTGTAAGGTTTTGGGAAGTAAACCTTCAGAAAGTTTCAACACGATATTGGAATAGTGTATTTTTAGGCAGGGCAACTACAGATCACTTGTTAGATGGGTTTATTCAGGGGCTCTCCTTACCTTTAGGAAATATTTTGCAAATCTCAATGGACGGGCCGAATGTTAACCTCAGTTTTATGAAAAAACTCGAGAGCCATTTGCAAGTCTTAAATCCAGAGGGAAAGTCGCTTCTTGATATTGGCATATGCAGTTTGCATACAGTTAATGGAGCCCTGAAGACTGGGATCTCCAAAACTGGTTGGGAACTTTTTCACTTTTATTATTATATACACACCACCAAAATCAGTAAAATTCCATTTTTAAATTAAATTAAATTTTTAAATTCCGTTGTCTTTTTCACTTTTTTAGATCTCTCTACAGTCTTTTCAAAGATAGCCCAGCTCGGCGAGCAAAATACTCAGATATTACAACCAGCACCTCTTTCCCTTTTAAGTTCACAACAGTAAGATGGCTGGAAATGGTCGCTGTGTAGATCAAGCTCTCAAAATATTTGATCATGTCGATAAATTTGTAAAAGAATACAACGAAAAAGACAACAAAAACCTGCAATAACTTAGAGAAGCTATGAAAAATCCATTTTTTAAGGCAAAACTAAGTGCTTTCAGAAGCATATTGTCAGACGTTGAGCCGTTCCTGAGAAGGTTCCAAAGTCAGAAGCCTATGGTCCCTTATCTCTTTACTTCACTTGAACAACTTATGAAAAACCTAATGATGAGGTTTGTAAAATATGAAAAAATAGCTAAGCAAGTACTACTCAAAAATTAATGAACTTGGACTTGCAAGACAGTGCCAATCTGGTTTCAGTAGAAAAGGTGGACATTGGTTATGCTGCAGAAAGCTTAATGAAACAAATTAAATGCTCAGAAAAAGAGAAACTTGTTTTTAAAAATGAGTTCAAAAATCTCCTTACCACCATGATGGAAAAACTCAGAGAGAAAAGTCCTTTGAAATCACATTTAGCACGAGGCCTCACTGCCTTAGACCCTAAAATGATAATGTTCAAACCCAGTTTGGCAATAAAAAGGATTGATGTTGTTCTAGAAAACCTGCACAGCCATAGAAGAATATGTGATAAAAGTGCTGAAAAGGCCAAACGACAGTTTTCTTTGCTAACTGAAGAAGCTAACGATTCATTTCCAAAACATCTGATGACATGGGATTGGACGAATTTTACTACGGCCTTTTAGGAGAAGATAAGAAATATGAAGATCTCTGGTCTGTAATGAAGCTGTGTTTCATTTTATCCCATGGTAATGCATCAGTTGAATCTGGCTTTTCTGCCAATAAGCATTTACTAGTTGAAAATCTTCTAGAAGAATCCCTTGTGTCCCAAAGAGTTATTTGTGATAGCATAAAGCATCTAGGTGGTTTGAGGAATGTGACTATCAACAGAAGTATGCTTACCTCGGTCAGATCTTCAAGAAGAAGATATCAATCATATTTGGAAAAGAAAAAAGAAATGCAGTCAGAAGAGGAAAAAAAGAAAATAGAGAAAAGGAAAATTGAATTACAGTTGAAAGAGTTGGAAGAAAAAAGAAAAAAGTTGAAACTTGAAAGAGAAATGGAGGATGTAGAAATTGGGAAAAAGAAAAAACTGCTGGAGAACATGAAGAGATCACACTAGTAAATTTTGAAGGAGTGCATATTTTTCTTTTTCATTCTCATCCTGTCAGACTGGTTCATTTTCAATTTTGAAAGCTATAGCTGATTATTATAATTATTTGTTACCATGTAAGTTGTTCTATTAATTAGTCCATTTTATCTTGTTCATATATTATTTTATTAAGTTCTAGTGAAAATACTCTCATTCTTACGTTACCAAAGTGTTACCTTTAGGTAATAATGGAAATATTTATTTTTAAAATGCCATCAATGTATTTGTATTTTTCAATAAATAAATAATAAAAAATAAATAAAATAAAAGAGGAAGAAAAAAGAAAGTGGAGAGAGAATTAGGCCAGCTATGGGGAAGGTGGAGGCTGGGTTTTCTTTTTTCTTCCTTGTAAAATATAATACTCAAAGAATTAACGTACTGTGCATTTTAGTGAGTCAGGGAAATTTCTATAAGTAGGTCAGGGAAAATTAAAACAGAATTTCTGTGGACACCCTGAGAAAGTCATAGTTAAAATGTAATAATAATTGAAACAAGTGAAAGATTTTAATAGAATTTGAAAATAAAATAAAGCTATAAAGTGTGTAAAGTTTGGTCCATTTAAATGTGAATTTTATTGTTTATTGTAAGGTAATGATAACCATGTTATTTTTGAGTGTTCTATGTTTAATATGGTGTACTATATTGGAATGTAAAAATTATAAACATGTTCCACGTATTTTCATGGTGCAGCTTTGTGTAGTATATCTAGAGCAAGGTCATTTACTTGACCCAGAGAGATCAGCTGCTGGCTGATGTTAGAGACCGGACAGGTTTTTAGTAATTGATTAATAAAATTTTGTTACTTAATTGAATTAAATAATTTTATTTTTCTGGATATTGATAAAAGAAATATTTTAAAATAAATAAACCTCCGCTCCACAGTCCGTGGACCAAGGCGTACCGCGCGGCTTTTTTGTTAGTGTGACGGTGTATGGCTAGTACTACGTGCCACCAGCCGCTAGTTGCGGTATTCACGGCCAGGAGGCGGCGCTGTTATCCCAGCGCCTACTCAGTTTGCCTCACGACGCTGAGTGCACGCCGTATGGAGCCTCCACTGGGAATTGAACCCGGGACCACGAGCGCATCAATCGCCCGCGTTAGCCACTAGACCACCTGGAGGCTCAAAAGAAATATTTTGGGAAATTAAAATTTTTGAAAAGAAAAAAAAAATTGTTTATTTTTCAATGTGCCTGCCGTGTTCAGAATATGGATGGTGTTTTTATGTTCAGAATATTTTGTGGATTGTATGTATTGTTAATGTGTTAACTGATTTATGCTATTCATATTATATGTGTTATAAACAAATGTTAGGATAAGTGAATTATGCATTAATAAGATGTTCAGCTTATTTGTTTTTTATGATTGTTAGTAGTTAGTGAAAAAGAATGGTAGATTAATGTAAAAGATTTTGGAGTTTTGATGAAATTAATGATAATATAACATTTTGATATTGGAATTAGATTGATTTCTTGGAGTTAACAGAATTTAAATGATTTAAGTGGATTTGTTTAATTTATTTTGAGTTGAAACTGTAACGTCTAAGCGATGAAATATTAAGAGAAGTAATTGAAGTTCAAGTATGACAATTTTATAAATTTTAATAATTCTGGGATCTCGAACAGAGAAGTCCAGTAATCTCGTTCAGGGGCAGCCATAGTCGCCTAGCTAGGGGGGTAGTTTACCCATGATGTGTTAAGAATTAAAGGGGGCTTGTTGGCACCTTATCCTCACCGATCCTCTTAGGGGTAGCAATGAGAGTTCTTCTGTTTCAGCAGAAGACCTCTCATTGGGGGGGGGGGGGTTATTGTAATGGGGAGAAAAGGGGGATTTTATTTTTTATTAAATGTATTTTAATGTGTATGTGATCAACGCAGAAAGTCCTATACATAATACGGTTATATTCGGACAATGAACAATGACATAGCTTTGAGAGCGAGGTGTGGCGATACAACGCAATATGGTTCTGGGAAATCAAGCTTTGTGATACGCACTCATACGCGCAATACCATCATGCGCACAGAAGGGACGCCAACAAGATGGCTAAACGTAAAATTATTTCAACACGTGTGTGGAAGATGACGGAAGTCCAGTGAAGACTCCGCCCACCTGAGTCTCGTGACTCGTGGCAATGGAATATCATCAACACCTTGTGAACATTGAAAGATCCACGCTACAGGTACGGTGACTAACAATCTATCACAAGAGGGCTGTGCATTTCCATCTGCTACATAGTGTTGGAGAAGGAAGCAGTGTGCGTAGTCAGCCAGTCGACGAAATAGGTCTTCCCCAGCCGGGGTGAATACAAAAGTTCGCGAACTGAAAATCTATTCTAACATACTCATGAAGTGTTAAAGTGTAATTTAAACCAGTTAAATTCGACAGCGAAACAACATCTCAAATCGAAGTTAGTGGAGTGAAGCAAGAAAATTAAGAAATGTGTTAAATTGACAAAACGTTCGTACATATACGCAATGCTGCGCGTGGCCATCAGAGACGCCAAGGGTTACATAGTCGACTGCCAATTATACTGTATAAATAATTTCATTTTTTAAGGGCCCTAACTAAATAAAATAAAGGTGACAAGTATGAGTGTTGAGTGTGAGCAAACTGGGTCGTCTTAAAATAGAGTTAAAATAGTTTAAGTTTTTTGTTTTGCGACATATGTTTTATACTAAAAGGAGGTAACACATCATATTATTATTTTGCATTTTAATGATTAATGTAAATGTGTTGGAAGAAAGGATAGAAATAGAAATGTGAAGTTAGAATATGTTCCATGTAAATAATCCAAAGTCTTGTTTGTATTTTGTTGAAAAGAAAGAGTAGTAAAATTAACAGAAATGAGTTTGAGACAAAATGAACATTGAGTAAAATTAGAAGAAAAGTAAACCAAATGTTGAGATCGAATAATAAACAGACTTCCTTTATATAGTCAAACAGCGTATTTATTGTATAATGAACCCAGTAACCTCTCTTACAGACTGTGAGTTCATGTAAAAGGATCCTGGACCCATAAAAGGTAAGAGTTAACATAAAAATATATTCCTATGCCTTTTATTATTGGTAATAAAGAATGAAACAGTTCAATGGCGCCTGAACAGGGACAGTCTATATAAATGATAGTTCGTATAGGCTATGCCTACTCACAGATGTAAGAGACGCTAGTGGGAGTTACATATGAACGAAAATTAAGTACAGGAAATATTTATAGAATAAAATTAAAATAATAGTATGTTGTAATATGAGTGATAAGTGCAAGGCTAAATTTGTGTAAGATTAAAATCTCGTAAAGAATAATTAAATTTATAAAAATGGAAAATAATGAAAGTAAAGTTAGTACGTTAACGGGGGAGGTAGAAAGTAATTTAGACCCGAATAGGGGCAAAGAGAATGTTTTCTACGAAGTAGATAATATAAACGATTCAGGAATGGAGACAACTCCAAACCTGACAGATGAATCTGTAATAATTAGTGAGGCGGGAGCAAATTCCACTCCCGTAGCAACTAAAATAAGAGAAAAAGAGTTGTCATTAAATGACTTATTTAATCTTATTAATAAAAGATTTGACGTTAATGATATTAACGTCAAAAAAATAAATAGTTAAACGTTAAAGAAATAAAAAATAGTTTCAATGTAAAACTTGATGAGGTAAACATCAAAATGAATGAACAAAATAAATTTGACGCTAGCTTTGATGAACAAAGTGATAAAATTAAAAATAATTTTAATGAAAAGTTGAATGAGATCAGAGATGAAATCAAACAACAGAATTTTAATTTTAGTAAGCAAGTAGATGAAATTAATACACGTTGTGACGGTATTAAAGAGGAGATATTAGAATCAGTAGATGGTAAGGTCAATGAAAAAATTTGTGAAATCACAGAAAATATTGAAAGTAAAATAAATGACATAAATGAAAAAATGACAGACAAAATTAAAACTCAAGTCAAAGAGCAGTATGTAGAGATAGAAAGTAAATATATAAACAAGATTAATGAACATAATAATGACATAGAAATTAAAATAATGGAGGTAGAAAATGTGTGTAAACAATCTATGTAAGAGAGTATGGGGGCTATGAGTAAACATAACCTTCAATATGAAATTCAAAATGATAACAAATTAAAAATAATTGAGCAAGACATAATAGAAATTAAAGATGAATTACATGTGGCCACAAACCAAAATTTAAATAGTGTTGCAGAGCGAGTATTGTATACTCGCGAAGCAAAAGATGATATAGAACTTGAGCAATTTAATTGTGACAGCCGGAGAGTACACCCGATGCAATTTTTGAGTAGGGTAAGGGAATTTAACCGGTTTAATAGTTGTAGTTGGGAGATAAAATTGTTAAAGGTTTTAGTGTTTTAAGGGTAATTCCGAAATATGGGCGGAAGTACATAATACAGAATGGAGTAGTTACGAAAAATTTGGGTCAGCATTCCGGAATAAGTATTGGTCCGAAGAAGATCAGGAAATTTTATGCAGTAAAATCATGGGGACCGGGAATTTTGGGGGAATAAACAACCACCTAACCATGTACGTAATGAGAATATTTAATGAGGCAAAGTACCTAGAACCGCCATTGCCGTTTCGGTCATTTGTTAGACATGTTAGTAAACACCTGCCCAGAGAAGTACAAATTACGCTAATGACAAGAGAGATAGTAGACATAAATGAACTTGAGAACATGTTAGATGTATTACAAAACATTAGGGACCGCGAAATGGGTAGGCGTCCGAATCCACCAGTGGCACATATTAACGGGAATTATCATCAATCTAGGGGAACACCAAACTCTTATAGAGGGATGCGTGGAAGTAATAATAATAACTATAGAGGTGAAATGTGGAAATGCCTAAATTGTGAATATGAGAATTATGCTATCCGAACAGTATGTTACAGATGCAACAAAGGGAGAGATTGCCAACGGGGCAACGTGGCCCCAAATCACCATCATCATATACAACGAGGAGGAGGTAACGACAGAGGAGGTGGACATGTGACGAGAGGTAGAGGAGGATACAACCAGGCTGTGGCAGGTACGTCCACGGAAAATTGAGACCGAAAATGGGAGTCAGAACCACACCATTGTCCACGGATGACAACAGGGTCCAGGTAATTGAGGAATATAAGAACCATGTAATACAAATGGATATGACGAAGGAGTTGTTGGAGGAGGGCGATGCTGAAGTTATGGAAACAAAAGCCAGGTTGACGGAGGTAATCATCAACATAGAAGGTAAGAACTTTAAAACACTAATAGATACAGGAAGTGAAATATCAGTGATTTCAGAAAACGTAATGGTAGAGTTACAAGGGGTAAATAAACATATTCCATCATTACCAGTTGCGGGTGTAACAGTAGTGGGGGTAACCGGGGTACGGAGCAAAAGGGTTACTAGACAGGTACAATTAAATATATACATTAGTGAAACAGAATTTGAAAATACTTTTCTAGTAGTTAAGGAACTGAGTTTAGATATAATTTTGGGAAATGATTTTTTGGAGAGAAATAAAGCAGTAATAGATTTTAATAAAAGAATAGTAGAATTTAATAGCGGGAATGAACCAGTCAGGGTTAATTTTAAGAGGGTATTAGATGAAGTTAAAGTAATGGGAATAAAGTTAATACATAAAAGAGTAGGCGATGGAGATATAGAAACAAGAGTGAATATATGTCGAGAGAGTGAAAGTGTAGAGAATGAGGAGAGAGAGATGTATGTGAGTGATGAGAGAATATGGGAAAATCGGGCGGATAAATTTTTTAATGAGGGTGGAGTTGTAAGGAGTCCCCAACGACAGGAGTTGTGGGCAGTTGTGGAGCGTTTTAGAGATGTGTTTGCTGAGTTGCCTGGAAAAGCCAGGGACTATGTGTGCGAGTTGAAAGTTCGAGAACACTCACCCTACATGCAGAGGAGCTATCCAGTGCCATTTTCAAAGAGGAGAGCAGTACAAGAGGAGTTGGACAGGATGACGGAAGGAGACATTATAGAGAGATCAATATCGCCATACTCGAATCCATTGGTAGTGGTCATCAAGAAGGATGGAAAGGTAAGGTTGTGTTTAGATGCTAGGAAAATTAACCAAATTATAATACCTGACAGGGAGTCACCGGAACCCATGAATGAAATTTTCCAGAAATTTAGCGGAGTCAAGTATATGACATCTTTACATTTGACAGCAGGATACTGGCAAGTTACATTAGCGCCAGAGAGCCGGAAATATACTGCATTTCTCTTCAATGGTAAGAACTATCAGTTTAAGCATTTACCATTCGGATTAAACACTAGTGTGGCAAGTTTTATAAAATGTTTAGATATGATATTACAACCTAAGGACTTAGATTTTTTGACTGTATACGTTGATGACATGTTGATAGCGTCAAGAACATTCTCTGAACATTTAGAACATATAGAATACGTATTAAATAAATTGCAAAATGGGGGTTTAACAGTTAATTGGGAGAAGTCGAAGTTTCTACAAACTGAAATACATTTTTTAGGTTTTATTATTACTCCAGAGGGAATTCTAGCCAACCCAGATAAAGTAGAAGCTGTTATGCGTTTTCCAGAACCTAAAAATATTAAGCAGCTACAAAGCTTTTTGGGTTTATGCAACTTTTATCAGAAGTTTCAGAAAAATTATGCGCAGGTAACCTCTAGATTAAGTGCGGTATTACAAAAGAATAAACAATGGAAATGGGGTGAGGAGGAAAGAGTTGTTTTTAATAAAATCAAAGAGAAGTTTATAGATATGATAATGATGAATCATCCCGATTTTCAGAAAAAATTTTATTTACAGACGGATGCCAGCAACATAGCCCTCGGCGCAGAACTATACCAGGAGGGTGAGGATAAGGAACACCGGACCATAGCTTTTGCCAGCCGGACTTTGTTAGCGGCGGATAGGAACTACACGACAACGGAGAAGGAGTTGCTGAGTATCGTCTTTGCGGTGAGAAAATTCCGTACCTATCTTCTAGGGAACCAGACCGTCATTAGAACAGATCACAAGGCATTGTCATTTTTGAATACTTGCAAATTAACTCATAGCAGATTAACCAGGTGGGTGTTAGTGTTACAAGAGTATCACTTTTCATGGGAGTACATTAAGGGGACAGATAATAAAGTACCAGACACTCTTTCCAGGGTAGATGTAATAGATAACAAAACAGGGAGGAAATAGAGAAATAGAGATTTTTCGATTAACAAGGGAAGATAGAATTTTGGGGAGGAATTAAGGGAGATAAAAAACATGCAAAGATCAGAAAACAAATTGAGTAAAGTAATCGCTAGTTTAAAAGCAGATGTAAATGGGTCCGAATATAACACGCATTTTCAAATATATCAGAGAATTCTGTTCAAGAAAGTAGAGGGGGGTGAACGTGATTGGAGATTGATGGTACCTGAAGAGTTAGTAGATAAAATTGTGAAGGGATTATTAGATTAAATTAATGAAGGGATTGTCATGTAAGATATGGACATTTTGGTGCAAAAAAATGTACAAATGTGTTAAAAGAGTCTTGTGTTTTTAAGAATATGGAGAGGCGAGTTAGAAGAGTGTTAAGAGTATGCGATTTGTGTCAGAAGTCAAAAGTAGTGAATTATAGGGTTGAAGGGGAAATTAATTATATTAAAGTTGAAAGACCGTTTGATTTAGTCGCTGTAGATTTGTACGGGCCATTACCCAAAGGTAGAGGTGGAGTAGTGTATGTTTTTGTTGTTTTGGACACTTTTTCTAAGTTTGTTAGGTTGTACAGCGTGAAGAGAGCTACAAGCCAGGTGCTGAGTGAAAAAGATCACCAAGGATTACATGATTAACGAAGGTAAGCCGAAAATAATTTTATCCGATCACGGACCCCAGTTTATCAGTGGTAAGTGGAGACAGACTCTTGGCTGGGAAGGCATTACACCCAAGCATACGGCAGTTTACCATCCAGTCGAACCAGGCAGAGTGGGTAATGCGAGAAATCGGAAGGATCTTCAGGGCGTATTGTCACGCTAAACATACGGAATGGCCTTCATACGTGAAGAAGGTAGAAGACTGGTTAAACAGTACTACACACAATTCGACAGGGTTCACACCATAAGAACTAATCAAAGGAACCAGACCACCTAGAATACTAGAACAGCTTTTCGAATATCCACCGGAAGAAAGGACCATCGACAGACAGGTAAAAATCCAGCTTGCAAACGAGAGTCTACTCACCAAAGGGGAGAGGAGAAAGAGGAAACATGATGAAAAGGGTAAGTGGGTCAAATACGAGGTCGGACAATTAGTGTTGGTAAGGAGACATGATTTATCTAGTGCTCAAGAGAAAGAAATAAAGAAGTTTTTCCTATTATATGAAGGACCCTACGAGATAGTAGAAATAAAAATGAATAACGCTTATGTACTTTGAAATCAAACAACGCAGGAAATAGTGGGTACGCAGAATGCTACAAATTTGAAATTATATTGGTCAAGGTAAAGAATTGAATTTTAATATGTTATTTTATGTTTTCAGAAGGGACTCTCCCCCATTTTCGGGCGGTCACGACCTTACCAGTCCTGGCCGTGGGTTTCGGCACTTTGGAGACGGTCCATGGTTGGCGGAACTTCCTTCGGGTGGTGAAACGACGATGGTCCGGCTCCACCAAAATTGGTATGAAGTAGAATTTTCTCTATACTATTGAACGGGGAGGGGGACCCCTAAGGTACGTGGTATAAAATATTTTATATTCAAGGTGCATAGATAAGGTGCACCCTACCACGTACCAGCATTGCCTAAGAGTGCATGTAAATAATTTAATGGAGGCTATATTTTAACAAGGCAGTGCGTTCACATAAGATTTATTAGTGTCATTGGTGAAAATAAATTTAGCCATTGACAGCAGTTCCAGAGTATTTAAAAAAGATGAGTTGTGTTGGGAGGGGAGTGGGGACAAGCAGACGGCGGATTAGGATAAATGGGAGAATAAAAGGAGTAGATTTGGTGTTAAAGTTAGTAAAAAGGGGACGTGAATTCACGTAGTGTGTCTGCCTGGCCCCTATTCTCTTCCCAACAGAACCCCGTCTTTTCGGGCAGTTACGAGCTTACCACTTTTGGCTAATAAGGATAGAATTAGCCTCCAATGTAAATACTTATCAATATATAATTTGGAATGTTTATAATTTTAAATCTATGTCAGTAGCTGTAGTTTTACTTTAATTAGATAAGTGACCATATATAATTATGAAGTTTGTAGTACGAGTTAAGGAAAGTGAAATGTTTGATGTTTGCAAGTTAAAGATGTATATTGTAACGCAACAGAAATGCGGTCCTCAACGTTACATAAATAGAATATTAGCAATATAATAAGTAAATAAATATTTAACTCCCATGATAATACAAAGGTCTAATAAATACATTTATAATTATGTAAAAATGAATAAGGATGCAAGGTAGTGATAACAATAAAAAACAAACCTGTAAAATAGACAATAGTAAGAAATCCATGTTCGGTGAAACGTAAATAAATCTAATATACTGATAAGAATTGTAAAAAAGAAACCAATACAGAAAATTTCAAAGTAAATGACAATGAAATTAGATAAAAGCGAGTCAATAATTTACATTACAGTAATAGAAAGTAAGGATTCTGAATTGAATGATTTTATTTTGTTACCATGAATGTTATGTTAAAGTTTGTGTTAGATTATGCAAATTACTTGTTGAAGTAATAGAAAGTAATGAAGCAAAATGTATTATTTGATTACTGTTATAGAAGGGTGTAGGAAAGCAGTTAAATAGTGTTAATGGATCTCAATTTTCTTATATGTGATCCATAGATCAAGATAAAGTTGTTATTAGTTATAAAAAGAATAATTATTTGTGTAAATGTAAATAGTTAAGGTTTGTTTATGTGTATAAACTTATGTAAAAAGGCTATAGTTGTTCACCAGTTATAATCAAAGGTAGGTCCATATACAATAAAAGGCCTAACAGCCAGTAACACTATATAACAACTCATAACATAAAGGTTAGGTACGGAAGTTAATAATACTTAATGAATACAGTTCAAGGAGCTAGGAAAAACATTTGATAAGTAATAATACATAATAAACCAACTCAATTTAAACAAATTATGATAATGCCATAGTGCAATGATAGCGATTGATAACGTTTGATATCGGAAAAATAATAAATATAAAAAGAAACAGACTAAGATAAAAAAACCAGCAGAATATATGTAGAAATTAGTAAACAAACTATAAATAAAGTTATATTCTGATATAATGGAAGTTTAATAAGGAATGGAAGAAAAATATATGAAATAATCACTATATACAAAACATTGAAAAAGAATAAAAATAAATTTGTTGCTAGGGACAACAGAAATGAATATAAGTTGTTGATTTTAATTATTGCATTTTATGATCTGAACGTGATGAGATTAAAAACCAAAGAAATTGTTAATGTAATTCAACTATTCTAAATTATTTCGATACATTTACAAACCACAATATTTTAATAATGATTGTCTTGAATTATGCCAGCAAAATTTAACCAAATTATATAATAGTATCGTCTCATAATAATAAATAACTGAGTTCCACAAGGAAGGACTTGGATTGTCCAATATCAGAAAAAGAATTCAGGTGACGGAATGTGAAACAAATCAAACCTAAGGCACCTGAATTTATGGGACTGCCCAAATTACACAAACAAAACATTCCTATATGACCTTTGATTAACTATACGACCGCCCCTAATTATAAAATAGCCAAAAAACTGCAACAAATTATTAAGAACAGCATAAAATTAGAAAATATCCACAATGTAAAAAACACCTTTGAATTCATAAATAAAATTAAAGATATGGAGATTACACCTAGTTATAAACTTGTCTCAATGGACATTGTCAATTTATATACAAATATTCCGGTTTTGGAAACATTAAAAATTCTAAAGGTAAATTTAACTACAACAGGTATTCTAAACAAAAAACAGATAGATGAACTCCTATCTTTGTTACAGATTATAGTACAGCAAAATTATTACACTCATGACAACAAGTATTTTAACCAAGAGGAAGGTTTGGCTATGGGTTCACCTCTAAGTGGACTTTTGGCCGAAATATATATGAACTATTATGAGAATAAATTTTTATTGTCTAACTATAACCGATTCTATGATAAAATTGTTTCTTATACACGGTATGTAGACGACACCTTCATAGTATTTAATGGCACTCATAGACAGGTGGATATGTTTTTTAAATTTATTAATGAAATTAACCACAACATAAAATTTACTATGGAAATGGAAACTAATAATGGCTTGAACTTCCTCGATGTATTGGTGTTAAAAAGAAACAACCATTTCGGTTTTAAAATATACCGAAAACCTACCACAACAGACATAGTTATAAATGCTAAATCGAATCATCCATACACACAAAAAATGGCGGCATTTAATGCACTAGCACATAGACTAATAAGCATACCAATGAATACGGAGGACTATAAGGAAGAATATAACATAATAAAACACATAGCCTTGAAAAATGGATATAACACAGAAATTGTGGATAAAATGATACATAAACAATTACGGAAAATAAATGGTGACAATAATAAAGTTAAAAATACAACACAATATGTCTCAGCATTATATACGAACATACTCCCCAACATAATAAAAAATGAATTTAAAAAATTATATATAAATGTTTCATTCAAGACCATAAATAACCTAAAAAATATACTTAAGCCACGAAAACCAATAACTTTGGAGGAATGTTCAGGAGTATATAGAATCCAGTGCAGTGAGTGCGATAAGTTCTATATCGGACAAACGGGAAGGAAATTTATCGAGAGATTTAAAGAACACCTACCAAAAAAGAAACCCCAAACCACCTCATCAAATTACGCACTCCACCTAATAAACGAAAACCATAATTACACCGGATTCAAAGAGAACATGGAGCCGATACATGTTTGTAATAAAGGCCATTTCCTGAATGCTTTAGAAGAGTTTGAAATATACAAGGCATCCAAAGTAAATAAAGAGCAGTTACTCAATGATCAGCTATCATTTAAATCCAATAAATTATATGATACTGCGTTGATGATAAGCAATGAAGCACGAACACGGGCTAGTTGACGATCGGAGGTCGACCGGTGCACTGAGTCGCTTTTAACGTGTTCATGTGTTTGTGTTATATGTTAATTTATTCAGTGATTTTTGTGCGTGTGTTTTTATGTATAAACATTTTAATCATTTCGACGACCCCTATGTATTAGGGGAATAATACATTTTTTACTGTACCTGAAGATGGGGATTTAGTCCCTGAAACATGTTGTATATAAAAAACTGAGATCGCATAGTGGATTATACAAGGTAAAAAAATTCTTAAGCTTGGCACAAATATTTTACGCAATGGGAGAACCAACATAGGATAGGTGTTTTCTTTGATGGGATCCTTTGGGGTCTTCCACATCTCCTCCTAAACCACTGGACCGATTTCAACCAACCTTGGCACAAATATTTTACGCAACGGAAGAACCAACATAGGATAGGTGTTTTCTTCGATGGGATCCTTTGGGGTCTTCCACATCTCCTCCTGAACCAACATAGGACAGGTGTTTTTTCGATACGATCCTCTGGGGGGTCCTTTGGGTCTTAAGCAACTATTAGATCTGGTTACTATGGCAACCCAATAGAATAGATTCTTGTTACCATAGCATCAGTGGAAGTCTCCCGCGTAGGAAATAGTGCGGGAGTCGTCCGACGGGCCTTCCCCGGAGTTCATCCACGGAACCCAGGGAGTCTTAGGTCAGATCCCACGAAAGACGGCGGGGCCAGAGTCCACGGTTCTTATAAATAAAGATATAGGTTATGATATCAAAGGTGGTGTATGCATCTTAAGAAACTTCTTAATAGTGTGTGAATTCAGAGTTGTTTCAGTTTGAATTTAAAAGTGGATAAGTTAAGATCGAAGTAAGTTATAAGCGAGTATAAAAAAAAAGTTTTGATAGCGAATGTATTCAGATCATAGTGTTCAGACAATATAAATGCACTTGCTTCAGTTTGAATTTAAAAATTGATAAGTTGAAATCTATAGAAGTATTGTATTGTTAGAATAAGTTTAGGAGACACTAATTTAACAAATGCCTTATTTCAACATTAACACAATGAATTATAAAACGACAGTTAAATACGCAGCGCGTGCAAGTACTGTAGACATTTTATTGAAAACTAATTTAGCTGTTAGCCCTCTCCCAGAGTTAGAAATCGAGCAGGAGCATCACGCGCAACAGAATTCTTCTCCAGATATAAGAATACAGTTTATGACATGTTCTTAAACAGGTGCGCTACAGAGTATTCCTCCAGTGAGAATGCGAACGTAACAATATAAGGAAGATTATACAGTATACAAGTAATATAACGTTAGAACAAGAATAGGTGCCTATGAGCCTATGAATAAATTATGAACCCGAGCAACGCTGGGTAAATCGGCTAGATATAGATATCTATATAAGCCATATACCACTGACTGACTCACTGATCACGATATCTCTGAAACCACTGAATGGATATCAATGAAACTTTGAACGTAGCTTCATCATAGGTCTTAGTTGCTCACTAAGAAACGGTTTTAAAAACACTCCTAAGGGGCAAAAAACTAAATACTGAAATTTATAGCGGGAATTGCATACTTGGTAAATGAAGTGGTTCACATCTCAGTTTACTGGAAACCCCGAATACATTTAGTCCTGAGTTTTTAATCATTGTTTTAAATTGAAAAAAACTTCGTTGTTTGCAGGTTCTTATAGTCGAGAAAATTTTGAAGTTCAATTAATTAATAAATGTATGTCCTTTTTTTCTCGGAAACGGCTCTAACGATTTTCTCTAAATAAATAATAAATAGCTGTTGCTATGAATGTAAATAGACAAACTAAGAGTTGAGAATTTGTACAATCTATCTAATCCTATACTATTAAGCGAGCAATAACTGTACAATTACGTACAACGTGAAACTCCGTAGCGAAGCACGGGTATTTTGCTAGTGTTTGAATATAATATTTTCAATGTGTTTAAAAGGTTCAATGTGGCTAAGAGATTTTAAGTCAAATGATGAAATTGATTTGAGATAGTTTTGAATTTCCAATGGTTAATGTAATGTAAAATGTGGTAAAGGTTAGAATTTGGGTGATTATTATTTCGATAGGACATTTAAGTCAGTCCAAGGTAACGTTAAAGGGGTGTTAAACCAGAATAAGATTCTTGAGAATAAAAGTGGTATAGAGATTGAGTATTAATAGTGATACAGTAGCGATAGGGAGTATATGTAGAATATGAGAGAGATGTAATGGGAGAATAATTAGTTGATAGAGAAATTTTGTAGAAGGGGTGGTGTGATAAGGAGTCCTCAACGAAAAGCGTTGTGGCGGGAGGTGAATAGTTTTAAATGGGGTTTGGTGGGGTTACCTAGGGGGAGACCAGGAACCAATAAGGGAATGAGCAAAGGGAAGGGACACACGTCCTAAGTACAAAAGAGGGTAGAGGGTATTTTGTTATAAGGGTAGAATGATGTGAATGGAGTTAGAGAATTATTGGTAAATATTTTGATAAGAGTGGTGTCAGACTATGTAACTCTGTTAGTAAGTGTTAAAGTTAGAAGGGGGGTGAGGTTATATTTAAACACCCAAGTTGTAAATCGAATTATTATGAATAGTTAAGAGTCACCCAAACTAATTGAGAATGAAAATGTTAGAGAGAAAGTCATAGTTAAAATGTAATAATAATTGAAACAAGTGAAAGATTTTAATAGAATTTGAAAATAAAATAAAGCTATAAAGTGTGTAAATTTTGGTCAATTTAAATGTGAATTTTATTGTTTATTGTAAGGTAATGATAACCATGTTATTTTTGAGTGTTCTATGTTTAATATGGTGTACTACGTATATTGGAATGTAAAAATTATAAACATGTTCCACGTATTTTCATGGTGCAGCTTTGTGTAGTATATCTAGAGCAAGGTCATTTACTTGACCCAGAGAGATCAGCTGATGGCTGATGTTAGAGACCGGACAGGTTTTTAGTAATTGATTCATAAAATTTTGTTACTTAATTGAATTAAATAATTTTATTTTTCTGGATATTGATAAAAGAAATATTTTGGGAAATTAAAATTTTTGAAAAGAAAAAAAAATGTTTATTTTTCAATGTGCCTGCCGTGTTCAAAATATTGATGGTGTTTTTGTGTTCAGAATATTTTGTGGATTGTACGTATTGTTAATGTGTTAACTGATTTATGTTATTCATATTATATGTGTTATAAACAAATGTTAGGATAAGTGAATTATGCATTAATAAGATGTTCAGCTTATTTGTTTTTTATGATTGTTAGTAGTTAGTGAAAAAGAATGGTAGATTAATGTAAAAGATTTTGGGGTTTTGATGAAATTAATGATAATATAACATTTTGATATTGGAATTAGATTGATTTCTTGGAGTTAACAGAATTTAAATGATTTAAGTGGATTTGTTTAATTTATTTTGAGTTGAAACTGTAACGTCTAAGCGATGAAATATTAAGAGAAGTAATTGAAGTTCAAGTATGACAATTTTATAAATTTTAAATCAACCAAGTAGCGTATAAATATTATATTAAATAATAGTGAGTATGTGTATGCACCCAGTACTTGCTAAAGGCGACCCAGTATGCATGAAAGGGGGAACATATCGGTTGAGGATCTGGTATGGTATAAGGCCAGGGTTTTGATTTTGGGCGGCATGATGAAAGGTTAGGTGTACTATGGTGAGTATCTGTCCGATTTTATGGTGTTGGGATCTCGAAAAGAGAAGTCCAGTAATCTCATTCAGGGGCAGCCATAGTTGCCTAGCTAGGGGGGTAGTTTACCCATGACGTGTTAAGAATTAAAGGGGGCTTGTTGGCACCTTATCCTCACCGATCCTCTTAGGGGTAGCAATGAGAGTTCTTCTGTTTCGGCAGAAGACCTCTTATTTGGGGGGGGGTTATTGTAATGGGGAGAAAAGGGGGATTTTATTTTTTATTAAATGTATTTTAATGTGTATGTGATCAACGCAGAAAGTCCTATACGTAATACGGTTATATTCGGACAATGAACAATGACATAGCTTTGATAGTGAGGTGTGGTGATACAACGCAATACGGTTCTGGGAAATCAAGCTTTGTGATATGCACTCATACGCACAACACCATCATGCGCGCTGAAGGGACGCCAACAAGATGGCTAAACGTAAAATTATTTCAACACGTGTGTGGAAGATGACGGAAGTCCAGTGAAGACTCCACCCACCTGAGTCTCGTGACTCGTGGCAATGGAATATCGTCAACACCTTGTGAACATTGAAAGATCCATGCTACAGGTACGGTGACTAACAATCTATCACAAGAGGGCTGTGCATTTCCATCTGCTACATAGTGTTGGAGAAGGAAGCGGTGTGCGTAGTCAGCCAGTCGACGAAATAGCTCTTCCCCTGCCGGGGTGAATACAAAAGTTCACGAACTGAAAATCTATTCTAACATATTCACGAAGTGTTAAAGTTTAATTTAAACCAGTTAAATTCGACAGCGAAACAACATCTCAAATCGAAGTTAGTGGAGTGAAGCAAGAAAATTAAGAAATGTGTTAAATTGACAAAACATTCGTACATACACACAATGCGGCGCGTGGCCATCACAGATGCCAAGGGTTAAGTAGTCGACTGCCAATTATACTGTATAAATAATTTCATTTTTTAAGGGCCCTAACTAAATAAAATAAAGGGGACAAGTATGAGTGTTGAGTGTGAGCAAACTGGGTCGTCTTAAAATAGAGTTAAAATAGTTTAAGTTTTTTGTTTTTCGACATATGTTTTATACTAAAAGGAGGTAACACATCATATTATTATTTTGCATTTTAATGATTAACGTAAATGTGTTGGAAGAAAGGATAGAAATAGAAATGTGAAGTTAGAATATGTTCCATGTGAAATAATCCAAAGTCTTGTTTGTATTTTGTTGAAAAGAAAGAGTAGTAAAATTAACAGAAATGAGTTTGAGACAAAATGAACATTGAGTAAAATTAGAAGAAAAGTAAACCAAATGTTGAGATCGAATAATAAACAGACTTCATTTATATAGTCAAACAGCGTATTTATTGTATAACGAACCCAGTAACCTCTCTTACAGACTGTGAGTTCGTGTAAAAGGATCCTGGACCCATAAAAGGTAAGAGTCAACATAAAAATATATTCCTATGTCTTTTATTATTGGTGATAAAGAATGAAACAGTTTATTCTTTGGGATTGGCCCTGAAACCTATAATAATTTGTTTACATTAAGAAAAATACTTCTACGAGAAAAGTGATGAGATACTGAGTGTCATGGTATAATTCCTTGTGACTGGGAGAAGTTATAATGACTAGAAGTTAATAATTATAATTTCCAAGCAGATGTTGAGTAAAATGATCACTGAGATTAGTAAAGCTCTCTACAAAGATTAGAAGGATTCCTTAATGTAATTGAGTTGGTATGACATATTTTATTATTTAACTAGCTGTTATCTGCGGCTTTGCACACAAATATTTGATTTTTAATATGTATTTTAATATAATTTTAATTGTCTATGTCTACATTTAATACACAGTGAGCAGTACTAAGAGATTCATTAATTTTTTTCAATTTAAAATGAAACACTCATACTACCAAGTCATTTTGATCTCGAGATGAATGACACTGATGTAATTCCTGAAAAATCTCTTTCCATTTAGGATTTGTAGTGAACATTATAAATAAATCAAGACAGGAATACTTATGAACATAGCAAAAAGCATCTTGAGTTCGTTCATGCATACATTGCAGTCCACAAGTAAAGCTCAACAGAAGAATAACCAAACAGCCTAAGTCCTCAATGCCTTCATTTCTTAACGTGTCTTGAAAAGGTATGTAATTTTGAGCTCTTAAATTTATTTGCTTGGTACAACAGAATATGAATCTTTCCATTTCTATTTTTGCATACATGCCTACAATATACTGATTCAACAGTTGTTTGAAATAAATCAAATAATTATATTTATCTTTTCTAACGGTGAGCCTACACGAATAAAATTGTAAAGCTGAAATTTCTTATTTGTTTCTCTTCCAGTATTAGACTCTCTTATTCCTTAGATAATCATCTTCTCCTTAACATAACATTAAAGGGTATTACAAAGCATTGTAAACACAGTTTGTTTCTGGAATACAATGTAGTCTGTCATTCTTAGAGTGATTACAATATCCTTTTCTTCATAGTCTTTATTAACTGTAACTACCACAACTTCATTCACTGTATGTAGGTTATAGTGGCCCCAGTGCTCAGTATTATTCGCTCTTCGATCAGCATGAACTACAATATTATATTCATTGTTATCCTCTTGTACAAACGCTGTAAGTTGTCTGCTTGACAACTAAATTCTTCTTTTTGCCTCTCTCTGGTGTTTCATTTTCACGCTTACGTTTTTCATCACACTTACTGCTTCTTCTGCTTCCCATCAGTGCCTTTTCTCTGTTTCTTCTCTTTCCTGTCTTTGTTCTTCTTTTTGATGTTCTTGTGTTTGCTGTAGCATTGCTCGTAATGCTTCTATCATCTGACTGGCATCCATTGTTTACAGATTAATTACAGATTGCACTAGTCTTGTACAAGGTGTTCACTGTTTCCACTGTTAATGGTTCTGTCCCACTTTTGACCTACTGTTACGACTGTGTAACTGATCATCGTAAGGTAGAGTTAAAAACAAATACTGACACCAATGAAGTCGCTAATCACCAGCTTTAATTTATCACAAATTACAATTCATAATCAACTTGTACAATAATTCAACTTAAATTTGTCCACAAGCAATAATAATATCAATTATAAAGAATTCAGCACCAATTATAACAACAACACTTCGCTACGGTACTTCTACAAACACTCGATCGGTAACTACTAATGAAATCCCTCACTGTCAACGGATCCACAAAGCCAACCTCTGTCCCTTACATACGTAGCGCATGTATTCTAGAATCTTTCCAACCTTAACTGCATGCCACTTAATGCATAATTCAAGTGTTTTCCCCAGAGGACTTGGGAACCTACTTGAGCATGACCTTGACTGAGGCTACACCTCTGACTAGTGGGAGGTGGGGGGTGGAGGATGTTCTAGGCTGTTCGATAGGGTTCTCGGTACAGTGTATTGAACGAGCTTATTGAGACGCAATCAGATCGAGGCCCTTTGATTGGCTGAGACCTGGTGGCCATGGTTATATAGGTAACCTCGTGTTACCGGCTGCTGTTGCTCTTACTTGCAAAAAGATGTCGAGTATTGTTTGGCCAAGATCTGCTGTAACTGTTTCTTAACACTCTGTCACCTTTTGCGGCCCGAAGAAGGTCCCCAAGGGTGGGATATGAAACGTTGCTGATGTCGAGATTATACAGCAACCGACCACAACCTACCAGCCCGGTATTTAATAATTTTGCGTATATTTCTGTCTTTAGTTTACTGTTCAGTACATATCCATTCAACAATTTAGATGGCTGTGCGATTTCAGTTTTGCCATCTCTTGATACAGTCAGTCCCACAATATGTGTAAACTACACAGTATCATACTGTCCAACAAGTAAGTAAAACACACAAATCATTGTGTTTGTGTGTGTGTGTGCACATAAAATTTATTTAATGTACTTGTATAAATAAAACTTGGAACTAAATTGTATGCAGGTGGCACATAACTTAATTTTTCTAAATATAATTATTTCACTACCGACTCGGAACACAAAGTTTTGTATGGCTAAAAACGTAAAATTTTTACTTTATAACCTGAACCGGTTTTCGCTTTTAAAAAGCTTCTTCAGAGACGATGAAATCCAGGAATTTAATTTTTCTTTAACTCAAGGACTGAATAAAATAAAATAGACAAAAAGTTTATAATTATGTTTATTTCAGTTCAACTTAAAACATGTATAAAATGTATTAAAACAAAATAGAGATGACACATATAAATCATTTTCTTTTTGTTCTTTCCAGGATTAGTCTGTAAATCTTGTCGCGGTTCCATAACAGGTTTCCATCACTGTCGCTGTTTTTCCACACCTTTCTTTCAACAACTCTCATATCTCCGCCTTCAACACCATGCTGTTTCCAATTTGTTTTGTATATTTTAAACACATAATAATAATATATAGAAATTTGTAATTTAAATATGTTCTACTTTAAACAGATGTGTGTGTGCGTGCGCGCGCATGTGGGTGTGTGTGTGTGTGGAGAGCAAATACATTACACCAACTAATTATGTAACAAAACAAGTACACTATTCTTAAATTTACTAACTAGTATAGTTAGTTTAATTAGTCAGGTATTAAGTTTACTAGCGGTGAGAAGAACTACGCTTGGTTGGCCAGCTGTTGTTAGCTTATGCTGTGTACAATATAACTTCACTAATCCTGCGTTTTTCGTAAGATCAGCTATGACAGCACTCTCTTGTTTAAGTCTGTCAAGTCTTGTAAGTGTTGTCTCTTAAGTTTCAGTGTAAGTTCTTAAAGTACTAGATTAGTAAAAAACATTATTATTGGTTTAATATTATATTAGAAACAATTAATGTGAAATTAGGTGATTACGTACGTGAAACATAACCTAACCTTCCGCTCCACCAATGCAACATCTACGTTTTGCTTTAATTTTGTAATTGCACTCGCTAACTGTATTCAACTGTTGTTTTTTTTCAGCAGTTTCATACCCCTATAAGGAACTTTCTCAGTCAATATTTCAAGTTTGCAAATTTAATTTTACCAATAAATATCTTGTATCCTAACGCCCTCTAGTGGAAGAACAATGAATCCAGACATCTGTTCCGGTCTCAAGATTTGTCCAGAGCCACATCATGTAGGTATCAGTTTGTCAGCTGATTTGTATTTGTAATACCTGGGTTGTATTTTATATATGGTGCTGTTCAATATACAGTTAAATAATGTTATATGCTACTGTGTTTGTGTATTGTAATTGATTTGACAATAAAAAAATTAATTCTTTACACTAAACTTGTATTTTCATTTATACCTTTCATTATTGCATAATGACTATAATCAGGTTTTGTGTGTACTGTCAGTATTGAATGTACTGTATTCACTTTATATAACTTCTGTTTCAAAACACTTAGTAGTCACAGTTTAATGTTTACAATTTTATATTTAGGCCTATGTGTAAACATACTAGAAACATGTATCAAAAAGTATCGGATCGTACACCACAAAAAAAGTATGTCACCTGAATAAGTTGAAAGCTCGTTCTTTTCAAAGTAGGCCCCTTCTGCATTGACACACTTCTCCCAGCATTCTTCCACTATTGAAAACATATTTTTTATTTTGTAGTGTTTATGGAATACTCAGCAGGGGCTTTGTTCCATTTATTTTGATCTCTTCTCTACTGAAATCTATTCCTGTGAGTGGCGTCATGAGTGTTGGAAAGAGCCAGTAGTTGCACGGAACCATGTCTGACAAGTAGGACTGCTGAACCTGTGTAAAACTGAGTTTTGTGAGAAAGGTCTGATGAGTTGCGATAACATGGGCTGGAGCAGTGTCTTCATAAAGCCACCAATCTCCACATTGTTACAGCTTGGTTTAGTGACAATTACACATTCTGTCCAATTATATCATTTCAGGACTTCAGTTAGAGAAAGGACACATTATCACACCCACTAAAATTTGGAAATTATCATACACAATTCTTAGATGATAATAATAACTCTAGATAATTCTTGGAGTGCTTGTCAGGGCAAGTTGTCAATTGTCTTTCCACATCACATAACCAATAATTCAATATTTATCAGTCTCACAATTTATTCCCCACACACATACAATTCATAACCTGCCATTGATATTCACAAGTACATATACCAAACATACTACTTTATCGTACTCAGTGGTGCACCAGGGGGGGGGGGTAGACCCCCCAAAAACATGGAAAAACGTTTGTAATCAACATATGTACAAATAGGAAATATATAGTAATAACTATATTCTTAATATGTTGATTACTAAATTCTTACAAACAAATTAAAATTTTTACTATTACTAAATGATAAACTAAAAATTAGTGTAGGTTAAGTTTATTAGACATTAATAAACTGTTTTCGTGCCAGCAGCGCATTATATGCGCTGGTGTTTTGTACTTTTCATAGGTGAAAGTGGGTGTCATTTAGATGGTCAAAATTGGAATCTGATTATTAAAATTACAGATACTTCAGAAAGAGAATTAAAAATTTCTAGAAAACATACTACAGGTAAACAAATTCCATTAAAATATAAATATTCAGGAAATAGAATATTAGAAGGTTATATAAGTAAAATGCAAAGCTTCAGAACTCTATGACATTAAAGCGTTCTTGAAATTTCATGAAAGTAATTTACCACGATGAAAAGTCTGTGTGAGTAAAGTATATTGTAAAGAGGAAAATCAAATTTAAGCCATTTACGCGAATTGTTTGAGTGTGATTTCACATTCAAATGATGTCAGATGTGTGCAGGTTTGCTTAATACCAGTGCTTGAACTGGTAATAACTATACTCCAAAAATGTTTTAATATCACACATCATGACAGAGGAGAAATGCAGATTGTCAAACTGTAACAGACTAGCATTTGAGAAGTGCCAGTAACGTATAGGAAATGTTAATAGTGAACAGTTATGACTCCTGACTGCCCTTCAACTAAGTTGATCCACTGTACAATTTGTCACCGTTACAAGCTATGTGAAGATAATAAATTGAAGGTTCCGTATTAGTAAAAGATGTCTACACTTCACTTATGCTCACATATTATTATAACATATAGACTAAATGAGTCCTGAGTTAAGCACTCACCTTTGTTTAATTGTCCATTGTTTACTTGTACAGAACCCATTGCAAGATTAATAATATTTTGGAGAAATCTATATTAATACTAACATTTCAGCCGAACGTTTCACACATGTTTGTAAATGTGTGAAGAGTAAAATTTTGTTTAGAAACCAAAGCCAAAAATGCCTGCCTTATGATATTCATTATAACAGCCTACATTATAATGAAACTAATAATTTCTCATTTAGACAAATATAAAAATAGTTTAGCAATTAAATTAATTTTATATTTTTAATTTAATTATTTAAAAAAAATTGTTTTATATTTTTGAAACCAAATTAAAAATTCACCCCTCCCAATGGCGGAGGTCAGTGAAACTAACAATTTTTTGAATCTTGAATACGAGTGATATCTTGGACCATCATGAGATACTAATTACAAACACAATGCTTCAACCACAGAATCAGTGATTGTCTTCCAAAAACCTGATCTGTAAACAAAATAACTTGTTGAAACTAAACAAAGAATAAAGTGAAATGAAATAAAAAGATACTCAAAATACAACTTACCAATAATATTCTTAGCCTGGAGGTTATATGTGAGAGTTCTCACTTACGGGAAGTGGATATTCTCACAGATATCCTCAAGGCTGGAGACATTATTGGTAAGTCGTGTTTTTAGGCATTCCACTTTATCCTTTGTTAATCTGAACAAGATATTTTAGTTTACAGTTCAGGGTGTGTTGTTAAACACATGAAGACAACCATAAATAATTCCAAGAGATTAAAGGATTGTGTTAGTAATTAATATTACATAATAATGGAAGTCCAGAATGTACTTGTAATTTGTTTTCCTTATTGCACCGAGCAGCACTATCAGCACTGCTGGGCATTGCCACAGGACGCAGAGGTCCAGGTCGCAGCATAAGGAAATATCATTTACTAATTTTGAAATGAATGTAGATTTATAAAAAAAATAATGAGAGTAACGTACTATTAAATTTTTAATGGATAAAATTTGTAATTTTAAAATTTACTTAAAATTTTTTAATTAGAATTTTGTTAGAAACTTAGTTAGTACTTTCAGTACAGTTTCCATAGAACAAAACGTACAAAACAATCATGAAGCCACTGTATAGCAGACTCCATACAGGAATTTGTCATTGTGTTTCCATTTTTGGAAACAGCCTAAAAGATGGTTTCAAAAACAGGCTAGTGTGTCTTTTGGTTTCCTTGGGACATAATTTAGATGGTAATATCAAGAAAATTAGTTGGTCACAATAATTATAATAGAGGGCATCACCAAAGATAATTTTTGTACCAGTGGTCTCCTTAATATTAATAATTTTGCATTGGGTTTCTGATACTTGTAGTCTTGGATTGTTTCTGATTTCTTGGTGTTGTACTGTGTGAGTCATTGAGGTGGCATTTGATCTGAAACCAAATAATTAAAATTAAAAACCAATTAGTCTTACAAAAATATGTGTACTCTTTAAATGATTTATTTGTTTTATTATTATCATTATTATTATTATTATGTTATCTTACCTATGTGAATCATCTGTTTCTGATTGAATTTGTCACTTTGTTGTGTTGTAGTCTGTGTGTCGTTGAGGTGGCGTTTGATCTGAAACCAAATAATTGAAATTAAAAACCAAATAGTCTTACAAAAATATATGTACTCTTTAAATGACTTATTTGTTTTATTATTATTATTATGTTATCTTACCAATGTGAATCATCTGTTTCTAATTGAATTTTTGTGGTGTTGTAGTGTGTGAGTCCATTGAGGTGGCGTTTGATCTGAAACCAAATAATTTAAATTAAAAACTAAATGGGCTTACAAAAATATGTGTACACTTTAAATGATTTATTTGCTTATTGGGGCGAAGCGAAGCGAAGCCCCTCTATCCGCCACTTTGCACTTTTTTTACGCATACTCCTCCGAAATTACTCATCCAATCTCCACCAAACTTTACATGTACATTCTGTACATATTCAGGGGTGCATATTTTCATTTTTGTGAAGATTGGTTGATTCTAAGTTAAATAATCATTTAATTTCGCTAAATTAAAACCCTTTAAAATGATAGTGTGTTAAGACCGAAACTACTTATCCAATCTCCACCAAACTTTATATTTACATTCTGTACATATTCCGGGGTACACATTTTAATTTTTGGAAACATTGGTCGAACCAAAGTTAAATAATAATCGTTTAATTCCGCTAAATTAAAACCGTTTGAAACTTACATCAATGGCGCCGAATCAGTCCGACGGTGAACGAGTGTACCCGAACGCAGTCACATGATTACACATTGAGATGTGGTGTATCGACGAGTGTACCCGAACGCAGTCACATGATTACACATTGAGATGTGGTGTATCGACTGCAACAATGCTGTAATTATTTCTTTGAGTGCGTTTTGCTTTTCGCTTTTGTGTAACCCAGAATATGTTGAAATAATTAATCATGCCTAAAAGACGCCGAGGTGGAAGTATTCATATTCGTCAGATTTATCGTCAACAACAATATAGTGGTTCACGAAATCAAAACAGTCATGTGTTGTTTAATGTTGATCAGGTTAGTGCAGATAACTCTCAGTTTCGCAATCTACAAATTCAGTTTGAACAAGAGTTACAGAATTTAAATTGTTCTGAATGTAACAACTGTGGTAGGACTGTAATTCAAAGTAAAAATTTTGATGCGTGTAAACAATGTAAAAAAATCCTCATAAATTTACGGCAGTAAAGAAGATGGGTCCAAGAATGGTACTGATTGAACTTCAAGGACTTACTTACATTGAGCAGTTACTTATAGCTAAAGTGCAACCAGTAATACGTGTATACAGGATCAAATCATGTGGTTTGCCCGGTCAGTTTGCGTATAAAGGAAATATAATCAATGTTGGACAGAATATTGATGAAATAATTTGTTGTTTACCTCGAATACCATCTACATTGAGTACAGTCGTTGTGAGGCGAGAGGGTTTGAATGAACATCATGATTTCCATGTTAGGCGAAATAAAATAATTACTGCTCTAACTTTTTTAAAAACCAACAATCCTTACTATGCAGATATATCAATTGATGTCGATCGTATTTCTCAGCTCCCATAGAGGGTAGTATTTTAGATCAAATACCAACGATAGAAATACCAGAGTTGGATGATAACGCAAAGGAAAGTAATGATGTTTATGAAAGTGTCATACCCAATGATATTAAATTACAAGAAGTTGACTGCATCCGATCTGATGTAAATAATGTTATACCTTGGCCAAAAGGTACTAACATTATCAACGAATTTACATGTGAAGGATATATAACTATGGCTTTTCCAGCATTATTTCCTTATGGTTCTGCGGAATTGAATGATAATACTCGTCCTAATAACATGAAAATAACACCATTAGAATATTTCCAATTTTTAATGGAATACAAAGATCGCCGTTTTGCTCAAGATCCACGGTTCCGATTTTTTGCACTAAATACTGTTCAACGACACGATCCAATCAAACAAGGAGGAATATTTGCTAAAAAATCTGATTTTCATGGTAATATTCAACAATTACGTGATGCAATGTCACACAATCCAAAAATAGTAAAAGGTTTATATTATTGGTGCTCTAAAATACGAGGTTCTAATTCTTATTGGTTCCAAAGGAGAGGTGAATTAGAGTCAATGATAAGCCAGCTCGATATACTACCGACAGCTTTCTTAACATTGAGTACTGCTGACCTTTGGTGGCCTGACTTTGCACGTCTTCTAGGATGTAATTTCGAAGAAGAGGAATTATTGAATGAATCTGAAATTGTACAACAACGACAAAAACTCATAAATGAAAATCCATTAAGTGTTGAAAATTACTTCACGTTTCGAGCTGTTACTTTCATTGAAAAAGTGGTATGCAAACGATACAAAGTTCTCGATTATTGGTTTCGGTTCGAATTTCAGCATCGCGGTTCATGCCATTTACACGGTCTTATTTGGATATCTGGTGCTCCAGATCCTAGAACTTTTGATGCTGCTTCTCAGCAACAGTTGCATGAAGCAACAACGTACTACGATAAGTTAGTAAGTGCATTCAACCCATTGCCATCCATTCCACCAGCAACAATACATCCTTCACATATTAGATCAAGTGATGTTGTAATTGACAATGACCGATCTATTTCTGAATTATTGAATCGATTCCAACGACATACACAGTGCTCAAAAGGTTACTGTCTGAAACCAAATGGTCACAAATTTATCTGTCGCTTTAAATTCCCTAAAGCAATTCAAGAAGTATCGACTTTACTGAAAGATAGTAAAGGAAATTGGGTGTAGGCTACACTCCTGTGAGAAATGACGAGAAACTCAATCTATTCAACTCTTTTATTGCTCAAACATGGAGAGCTAATACCGATTTCCAGATTATTACGTCATTATATGCTGTAATTGAATACATATCGAAGTACGCCTCAAAGTCAGAACCTACTTCTAAAAATTTGTTAGAAATGTTTGAAGAAATCGTTAAATCGCAAAATTCTGATGATCAGGCTCACCAGGCGTACACCAGTTTAATGATGAAAATAATTGGCAAAAGAGACATTGGAGCTTGTGAAACCTGTCATATACTTATGAGTATTCCATTATTCCATTGCACGAGGAGCTTTCAGACACTTGTGATTAAACTTGAAAATTATGTTGCTATTCCGGAAACTGAAGACGATGGTATTGCCTTATCATTTATTGAATTCTACAATCAGAGACCACTAAATATGGAAGATATGACTTTGTTAGAATTTGCTAAAAGATATTCTAAAGGAAGTAGAAATAGACTGGTTATTTGCAGAAAACATAAAATAGTACAAGTCTATCCTAAGGTTGATAAAAACTTGAATCAATCAAGCTTCGAATTATTTTGTAAACAACAGCTAATGTTACACAAACCCTGGCGTTGTGAACAAAATTTGAAAAATAAGGATGAAACCTGGAAAAGTGCATATCAACGAAGTAACATTGTGGAACCTCAGCAGATTAATGTCTTTACACCCAGTGGAAGACGAAGATGAATTTGAAAATAATGATAATAAAATTATATTTAATGAGAGAGACTGGATGGCAATTGCTGCAGTTATGCCTAATGACGTACCAGCCTATGTTACTCTTGGTAATCGTGACATCGATATACTTCATGACTGGAACGAAGCTTATCATAGTTATCCAGATATAAAAGATAACACTGATTTCATTGAGAAAAGTAGAGAAACGATTGTAAATCAACGACAATTCATTGAACCTTTGAATATCAACTTCAATGAACAACAAAATGCCATTTTGTCTTTTTAGGATCAACAGCTAATGGATTATGATAATTGTTTACATAAGCTTGCAATAGTCCAAGGTAAGGCTGGAACAGGAAAGAGTTGTATCATCAACGAGATGGTTCATCGAATAAACTCTCATTTCCAATGCAATGCTACTCTTTTGATGGCTCCGACAGGTGTTGCAGCGAATAATATTAACGGACAGACCCTCCATTCAGCTCTTAGAATACCTCCTTCGAGAAACGCTCTACCACAATTAAACAGTGACGCTAAAATTTCTTTTGAAGATGAATTCAAAGACATTAAAATTGTTATTATAGATGAAGCCAGTATGCTTGGGTTGAACTTATTTTTCAAAGTTGATCAAAGACTCAGAGACGCTAAACCACAATTAGCCAACCTGTCATTCGGAGGTCTTTGCATTTATTTAGTGGACGATTGGTCACAACTTCCTCCAGTATGTGATTATAGCCTTTACACTATTGGAAAAAACGCTAAAACTATTCAGTCAAGTTTATTATATTTACAGTTCAAAAAGGTATTTTTTTAACACAAATAATGAGACAAATGGGAGATGAACAACGATCTTTCCGAGAAACTCTTAATAGGATTTCGAATGGACGTATTACTGAGCTTGATCATCAACTATTATCTTCTCGATTTTTTGTCAATAATATTGGGGATAAGTCTTTTGAAAATGCAGTGTCCATAATGGCAAAAATTACTGATATTATAATTGATAAATTTAATTATGAAAAGTTACAAAAAAATGAACAACCGATCGTCTTGATTAAAGCTATACATAACTGCTCAGAAGCCCTTGCTGCATCTTCTGATGAAGCTCAAGGATTGGCTGCTGAATTACATCTATGTAAAGGAGCCAGAATTATTTTAAGACGAAATCTTTGGGTGGCCAAGGGTCTCGCAAATGGATTCAGTTGGCACAATTACTGATATAATTTATGATCCTTCTATTGAATACGAGGCTTATAGTGAATGTATGCATTCTCGTTCAATTTGAAAAATATACTGGTCCGACTATTTATGGAAGCTCAGTCCCTATTGTGGCTATTACATCTTCGTTTAAACGGCGTGGAATCAGTTGGACACGTAAGCAGTTTCCTGTTATGCTTGGATACGCGATCAGTATTCACAGATCTCAAGGAATAACTCTAGATAAAGCAATTGTCGACATTGGTGATAACGAGTTCCAAGTTGGTCTAACTTATGTCGCATTATCGAGAGTAAAAACTTTGAGTGGATTGCTGTTGAAACCATCATTTAACTTCGATCGTTAGAAAAAAATTAACAGTAGTCATTCGATGAATGCATGTCGAAATGAATTACAGAGACTGTGGAATATATGTAATACAAAATAGATGCTACTTATAAAAAATATACGTCATATTAACAAGATGCTACTTCCATTTACTGCATATTGTTATTATTATATTAAATATATTATTATTGTATATATATTATATTCAAAAGTTATTGTTATTATTGTATACTATGTTCAAATGTCTTACTTTTATTTGTTACATGCTATATGTAAATACTTTGTTATAAAATATAGTGGATAACTGATCATTTGCATCAATTTGTATTCTTATTATTGAACACATTTCCCAAATATTTTTTAAGATATGAAAACATTCATTTCTATATTTAATGGAAAATTTCACATTTGTCTAGAACTTCGCCCCTTTTTGTCCGCGCTCGGGGACACCTAGTTATTATTATGTTATCTTACCTATGTGAACTGTCTATTTCTGCTTGAATTTGTGAATTTGTTTATTAATTTTTGGAAAGGATGGGAAAGACATTTGCACAAACAAGTGAATTTTCCTTTTGGTTTCAGAGTCACTAATTTCTGATGATGGTACTCGTAATACGGGTCACAGACACTGTCCGTATCAACGTGCATGTCTTCACCATACATGGCATCGTCCAAATTGTCTTTCTCTGCCTCAACCTTAATAATGTCATACTCTGGTACTTTTGTACTTGATGTTAAATCTTCGAGGTTAATTTTGGATTGGAATTCAGGTATTGATGGTTTGGCAGTGCCTGAGTCGCTAAGGTCACGTTCAATCTGAAAAGCAAATAATTAAAATTAAAAACCAAATAGTTGGAAACATTAGTAGCCGGATTGTTAGGACCTGGTCTGGTGTTTATGCTGACAGATGTTTCGGCCTTACCATCAGAGGCCATCATCAGTGTAGATAATGAGTAGTGCACAATTAGCACAGTGTCTGCCAATTCACTCTCGTGATGAGGTAGATACCATGTATTTTGTTTAAGAAGGCCTCTGGGCCTACAATGTTAGATTCAGTCTGAAACGAAATAATTCAAATTAAAAAGAAAACAGCTGTATGACTAACTGTTTTTACACTACAGATGGTTTGTATGTTAATTATTATCATGTTATCTTACCTTTGCTTACGGTACTGGTTCATTTGAGTCTATTTTAGTTCCAGTGTCCACCTCTATATCAATAATTTCACATTTGATGGTAATACTAGAATAATAGGGGGTCTAAATAACGGTAATGCAGCACATCACCAAAGATTAATTTTTTACCAGTGGTTTCCTTAATATTAATAGTTTTGAGTCGGTTTTCTGGTACTTGTAGTGTAGTGTTTGGCTGTAGTGTTGGGTTGTGTTTCTGGTTGCTGGTTCAGTTTCTGAGACTGAAATTATTATAACTATCTCTAAATTATTCAAACAAGTACTGGAATTCAAATGTGAAATTATTGATGGCGAGGCGGACACTGGAACAGAAATAGATTTGGGTGACAATGTGCCAGAGGTGGACACTGGAACTGAAATAGATTCAAACGAACCAGTACCAGAAACAAAGGAAAGATAAGATGATAATAATTAACATTTAAATCATTTATAGTGTGAAAACACAGTATTATTTATATAGCTGTTTTGTTTTTAACTTGAATTATTTGGTTTCAGATTGAGTCTGACCTCAAAGATTTAAAATCAACTAACAAGTAACGGAGTGTGACATTATTGATGTAGAGGCAGACAAAGACATCTCGAAAGATGGCATATATGGTGAAGACGTTCACGTTGATATGGGCAGTAACAGGTTTCAGATTGAGTCTAGCTTCAAAGACTAAAAATCAACGAAACAGGTACCGGAGTGTGACATTATTGACAAAGAGCCAGACAAAGACATCTTGGAAGATGGCATATATGGTGAAGACGTGCACATTGATATGGATGGTGACAGGTTTCAAATTGAGTCTAACCTCCAAAACTTAAAATCAACAGAAAGATCACATTTAATCTGAAAACCGAATAATTCATATTAAAAACCAAATTGTTTTATGAGCAGCTCTGTGTTAGTACACCACAAATGGTTTATTTGATAATGAGCAAGATGTCATCTTACCTAACCTGACTGGTCTATTTCAGATTAAAAATAAATACGTGTTGCTATTTAGTTGATAAACGTGTAGCTTCAAAGACTAAAAATCAACGAAACAGGTACCGGAGTGTGACATTATTGACAAAGAGCCAGACAAAGACATCTTGGAAGATGGCATATATGGTGAAGACGTGCACATTGATATGGATGGTGACAGGTTTCAAATTGAGTCTAACCTCCAAAACTTAAAATCAACAGAAAGATCACATTTAATCTGAAAACCGAATAATTCATATTAAAAACCAAATTGTTTTATGAGCAGCTCTGTGTTAGTACACCACAAATGGTTTATTTGATAATGAGCAAGATGTCATCTTACCTAACCTGACTGGTCTATTTCAGATTAAAAATAAATACGTGTTGCTATTTAGTTGATAAATGTGTAATTATTTTCATACAGTTTACTTAAGAAGGTGACAAAAAATTAAAATAGGAATCACCTGTTTAACTTGTCATTATTTTTATACCACTTTATCTGCTACAATTATGTCACAAGAACTCTGGATATGTTAAGCATATGTACAAGGCAGTGAATACACTTAACATTCTTAACACTGTACTTAGAAGAAAACTAGGCATAAGTAAACACATATTCATAGAGCTAGAAGAGCATTTGATAATGTTGAAAAGATTACTTAAGATTATGAAAGAAAATCGTTTGGTTTGGAACATAAAAGAGTAATATGTTAATAAAAATGTAAGTGTACCAGAATTTAAAAAAAAAACACCAGACATTCTCAGCTTCTGAAAATCTGAATTTTCTTTACAATATTTCACATTATATTCTCTTTAATTAATTTTATATTTTACAATCACTTGAAAATACCTTACAATCATGGTGAAGATCTTTGACAGTATTCATCAGTATGGAGCATGCTTACTCTCTCCCTGCCTTATTCCCTTTTTTTTTTTATCGGCATTTTATTTGATATACGTACAGTTTGGCTTGAGTTTTATACACACAAACACACGCATGCATTGTATGAGACAATGAGAGCCAAGAATAATACTCAAACATATCTCAAGTATTGGTAAGAAAAACATTAGTACTTTTAAAATATTATTAATTTATGGACTAAGTGGAACAACAAACAGAATATTACATTTGAATTATGAAAGATATCCGGGCTGTTTGGCCGTGGTCCCTGGTTTAAAACAAAACCAAACGTTTCTGCAGCTCCACTGGCTGCCATCATCAGTGGTAAAACATTTTTCTGCACTTTGGGTGTCTACGTGCAGGCCCACAGTACTGTGGTATAGACTAAAGCTGTCCTGCCACACAACTGGGGGTTGCGCGGCCCGCGCGAAGCGCGGGTCGCGAGTAGTACAGTGTCCCGAGTCTCAGAAAGGACTCCTGCCACTGGGTCTGGTTGAGTTCAATATATACTTTTTATCTACTTATGGGGGGGGGGTCTGAAGCGACCTGCGATTGGTGGATTATACCACCGGGACTAGCAAACGAGGTCGCTTCCAGGACTCACCTGGTCGCGGGGTGTATTTACCAAGTCCGGCAATGAGGGAATTGTGGGTCACTCTGTCGGAACGAACATAGAATCGTCGCGCCAGGCGTCTCACGGTGTCATCAAGAGAGCGGACACCGAGTCCTCTCCTCAAAAGACGAGAAGAGTACCTCCGGGGGACTTTGCACGCGAGCTTCAGTCCCCGGTCGAGTACGCGGTGGAGCGTGATTCTATGACCACGAGCCAGGTATCCCCAAACAGGACAGGCGTAGGTAATCACCGGCAACACGTACGTGTTGACTATGAGCTTACCTAGCCGGGGGGTCATTGCCGGATTAGATAGCACGGGCCAGAGTCTACTGAGTTGCGCCGAAGCGCGTTGTCTGATGTAATTTGCATGGGTTCGCCAGGTGAGTCGGGAATCCACGTGGAGCCCGAGGTACTTGACGCTGTTGGTCCAGGGCACCTCGACGGGGCCTACTTTAAGCAGCCGAGGCCGCTTGCGTTTTCGCGAGAATATTACCGCGGCGCTCTTGGAAGCATTAACGGCAACTCTCCAGTCATCGGTCCACCCGACATACGCGTCGAGTTGGCGCTGGAGCTTAACTGCCGCATAACTCGCGTTCGGCTCTGAGGCAAAAGCCGCAGTGTCGTCCGCGAACAGCGACAATTTCACTCCAGGAACTCGGGGCGTGTCGTTGACAAACAACGAGAACAGGAGAGGCCCAAGGACACTTCCCTGAGGGACGCCAGCGGTAATACGCCTCTCCGAAGAGAGAGCGTGGTCTACTCTCACTCGGAAGCTACGGTCTCGCAGAAAGCTGCCGATCAAATGAACGTAGCAGTCTGGGAGAAGGACCTCCGTGAGTTTGTAGAGGACACCCTCGTGCCACACGCGGTCAAAGGCTTTCTCTACGTCTAGGAAGATCGCAGCCGTCTGTTTGCCCTGGCAGCCAGCCTCGGTTATGCATTCCACGAGTCTCATCAGCTGATGAGTCGAGGAGTGCAGCTCACGAAAGCCGAACTGTTCGGGGATCAGCACGTCTAGTCTTTCTAGATGGTCGCGGATCCTACGCTGGATCAGACGCTCAAAAACCTTGGACGTCGCGGACAAGAGGCTGATGGGCCTGAGGTTCTCCACTCGAGAAGAATTCTTTCCCGGCTTCGGTATCACAATGACGGTAGCCGTTTTCCATTTCACCGGAAAATAGGCCAGTCTGAGGCATGAATTGAACAGGTCAGTGAGGAACTGGGTTCCTCGCTCCGGAAGGCGATGGAGGGCGGAATTCATGACTCCGTCCGGGCCAGGCGCCTTCCGGGGCTTGAGCTGAACAATCCTCTCAGAGACCTCCTCCGGGGAGATGGGCTCCGGTTGGACTGTGATACCGGCCGATAGAAAGCGCTCTACCTCGCGGCAGATGTGCTCAGTGAAGGCCGGGTTCTTGGATGGGTTGGGAGCGAACTGACGCTCTAAACTGTCAGCCAAGAACTCGGCCTTTTCGAGGGGGCGGCCAAGGGGTTGACCGCCAGGTCCGGCCAGTGCGGGGAGAGGCGCGCGTTTGCGCTTTCCCGTTAGGGCACTGGGAATCCGCCAGACATTACGGTCCTCAGCAGGGCCATCCATCTGTGTTACAGCTAGCTCCCAGTTACGTCTACGGAACGCCAGCATGTCACGACGCAACTTGCCGGACGCTCTCTTGAACGCAGCCTTGTCCGCCGGGTCACGAGTCCTCTGCCAGCGTCTCCGGAGGCGATTCCTCTCGCAAGCGAGCTGAGACACCTCTTCGGGGATCCGCTGATAGTCGGGCGTGAGCCCCGGCTTCATCCGGGAGGACACGTCAACCGCCGAGACTACGGCTGTGTCGAATACGGCAACTGCCTCTTCGACATGCTGGGTAGTGTCGAGCGGGATATGCTCTGGTAGGCGGCGAAGCTGTCCTGCCATGCTACCTGTACATATAAATTCAGCAGCAAAGTCCCACGTACAGGTAAAAATGACACCATCAACCAATCACAACAGAGATGATGTATGATTGGCTCGCACCAAGCTACGCCATTATGTGACTCACTTGTTTTCCAAGAAATACTGTGGGGAAGGCTGCTGATTTCCCGCGACGCTACCTGTGCTAATTGTTTACTAATTGCAACCCCCGCACAGGTAAGTACAGCATCACCGGCCAATCAGAAACAAGAAGGTGTGTGAGAGGCTCGCATCGCGCCATGCCATAATGTACTTAATGAGATGCTTTCGCCCCGCCGATTCAGCATAAAAACTTCAGACCCAGCTCTTGAACAGAACGGACCTCTCCTGGACTGCTCTCTCTGGAAGAAGATTTCGCTGCTTTCAGCTGCTGACCTGCTGCCTTCGTCTACGAGGACAGACAACCTACATCTGCTGCCCTGCTTGCTGGACATCAACAGGACTTGGAAGAAAGAAGACTGCAACTCAGCTGGCTGGTGAACTGAGTAGCCAGCACAACAGCTGAGTCGTTCGTCGGACCTTCTAAGGGCCACCAGCCAAGTGACCCTTTTCAGGACCACCAACCGCCGTTGGAAAGGAAGCATTTCCAGCCTGCCAGAGCTGTTGGTTGCGCAGCGAATCTAGCCCGCTGACGCTCAGGCTCTTAGGTAGCGCTGCCTAGGACGATCCTTGCGAGCCCCCACCAGTGGTAAGCGAGCTTGGATATCGCCTAGGTAAAGAGGCCGGTGGACACCTCTCTTGGTAAGGGGAGGTATCTAACGAAGCCGGTCATTTGCCCAGCTCGTAGTAAGCCTGAGCGTTTCAGTCCCGCTTGCGATCCGGCTCGGGCCGGACCCTAGGTCCCTGGTTACCGCCGGAGGCAGCCTGGCTGCCTCTGGTCGGCAAACCTCCCGCTCGTTGGCGGAAATGCCCGCTCCGGGCGCGTCAACGAGCACGCAGTCGCTCGCCTCATCCATACCCCACACGAGCGATTCGCCGTGTTCTCCCGCTATGGATGCGGACCAAGTTGTCGATCCCCGGACGGTTCCGCTGCCCGGTGACGAGACCGACGCTTTCGTGGCGGTTGGGCCACGGGGGCGCCCGGTTAAGAAACCGAGGCGGAACCGGTCCTCCTCAACCTCTTCCTCGGCGTCCGCCATGGAAGTTGTCCCCGCCGATGGCGAATCCGGCTCGGGGCCGACTGTGCCCGGCGCTGCCCAAGCACCGCCGGTCATTCGTCGCATCCCGCCCGTGTTCGTTCACGGCGTGAACAACGTCACCGGTTTCTACCGGCGACTCATAGTGGCTCCCGGACTTTCCCCGGCCAGCGTTGACCTGAAGCTCCTTGGGGGCGACACTGTCAAGATCGCTGTCCGCGGAATGGACGTGTACCGCAGCGTCATGGCGTTCGTCGAATCTGCCGACCTGCAATACCATACCTTCACCCCGAAACACGTGAAGCCTCTGTCACATCCTCAGAGGCTTGGACGTGAACTCTCCTCTCGAGGAAATCCTCGATGAGCTGCGCGAGCTGGGCTATCCGGTTCGCGCGGTACATCGGGTATTTGCTCCTGCCGGACCAAGGCGTCCAATTCCCCTGGTCCGCATCATGGTCGAGAACAGCGAGGCAGGCGCAAGCCTACTCTCTCTTACGCGGCTTTTTGGTTTCCGCGTAAAAGTGGAAAGAAGCCGCGCTCCCGGGGCTCTGCCTCAGTGCTACAAGTGCCAACGCTTCGGGCACCATTCAGAGACTTGCTCTAACGCTCCGGCGTGCGTGAGGTGTTCTTTGCCTCACGCCAGTAAACATTGCGATGCTCCAGCTTTTAAAAGGTGCATCAACTGCGGCGGAAGTCACCCCGCCAACTACCGGGCATGTCCGGTGTTTCAGCGGGAGCTCGAGCGGCGAAAGCCGAAAGGGCGCCTGCCACCACCGAGGCATCCGGAAGCTGGTTCTAGACCTGCAACCGAGCAGCCAGGCCCTGCGCCTCCTGGTACGGCTGCCGTGTCTTTCGCCGCAGTTGCCAACAGGGAACGTAAACGTAGCAAAGGCCCGAAGCAGACACCTGTAGTTCAGGCATCTCCATCTCAGGCTCCTTCCCAGGCCCCTGTCCCGCCTCAGGCGAAAAAGCGCCGCAACCTCGCGACTTCTAAAAAAAGTGAGACAGACCAGCCACTGCCAAACATCTCGGTTGTGGAGCCTGAGAATTCTCAACCCACCCCAGCACCGGAGAATCCTGCCCCTGCTTTAGAAGCAGCCTCGCCTGACCTCCCGCCCCCGCGGTTCCCTAATGCAGGCAAAAAGAAGCGGCAACGTAAGCCCCGTGGCGCTAGATCCCGGGCTCCTGCCAACCCAGCCGCACAGTCCAGACAGCCTGCGCAGCGCGCGAAGACCGACGTAATCGCATCTGTCCCTCTTCCTAACACCTCCGCTAGAGGCGCTACACCTGGCCCCAAGAAACCCCTGGCTTCCACCAATCCCCCGATTGACAAGCCTCGGCGCTCTTATGCGCAAACAGTCTCCGGGCACTCTGCCTCAAAAACCGTTCCAGACGACTATCAGGTCGTCAAAGACTTCCTTGCGGAATTCGACCTCCGCAAAGTTCCCCAGACCTTCAGGTCCATCCGCTCCCGCTTGGAGACTGCCGATACAACCGAGAGATTCATGCTCTTGGTGGAAGCCGCCACTTGTGTAGGTTTTCTATGAGTCGGGTCCTCAAACGTGATCTCTCAATTCTTTCCTGGAACGCCAACGGGTTGTCCAACAAGATCCAGGAACTCCAAGAATTACTGGCCCGACTCAAACCCGACGTAGTCCTTCTCAATGAGACCCACTTGACTCCTGCGAGTCGGTTACGACTGGCCAACTATGTGTGCTATCGAAACGACAGGCCGGGCACTGCTGGTGGCGGTACTGCCGTCGCGGTGAGGCTCACTCTCGAGCATCACCGAGTCGTCTTGCCTGCAATGACTCACCTCGAAGGCACCGCTGTGGAGTTGTTAAACACTCTAGGCGGCGTACAGATGGTCGCGGCGTATAAACCGCCGCAAAAAGAGCTCCTTCACCCCGATCTAGCTGTCGCGTTCGATGCACACAGGAGGGTCATCATGGCCGGCGACCTGAACTGTAAACATCGCGATTGGAACAGTCGCTTGACTGCCCCAAACGGGAAACGTTTACGCAGGTTTGCCGATTCTCGCAGGATTCAAGTGATTGGGCCTACCCAACCTACGTTCTACCCCTCACAACGCAACGCGGCTCCCGATGTCTTGGACATAGCGGTGATTCAAGGAATTGACTGTCCGGTCCATGTGTCCGCGCTAACGGAACTATCGTCCGATCATCTCCCTATCCTGATACACGTCGCTACCCAGCACGTCGTACGCAGAGATGTCAGGAAGGTGGTAGAATGGGATCGCTATGGCCCGGCGTTAAGTCGCCGATTGCCAGACGCGGGACCACTCGAAACCTTCCGCCAAGTCGACGAGGCAGTTGCCGCGTTTGACGAGGCTGTCGTATCTGCGATCGACGCGTCTTCCAGGATGAAGCCTGGCGTCACGCCCCACTGGCAGCGGATCCCAGAGGAGACGAGTGCTCTCGCTTGCGAGAGAAATCGCCTCCGGAGACGCTGGCAGCGGACCCGTGATCCGGCCGACAAGGCAGCGTACAACCGGGCGACCGGCATTTTACGTCGTGAAATGCAGGCCTACCGGAGACGCTGTTGGGAACTCGCCGTGGCCCAGGCAGGGGACGGATCGGACGAAAGTAGCCCTTACCGGATACCTTCGGCGTTGGTAGGGAAGAGGCGCCGGCCTCGCATCCCGGCCATTGCTGGACCTTTCGGTCAAATCCTGGCTCGCCCGGAGGCGAAGGCCGAGTACTTGGGCGCGTGTTTTGAGCGACAGTTCGCACCTAACCCGCCCATGGACTGGGACTTCGACGAAGAAGTCGAGAACGAAGTGGAAGACTTTCTGTCTCTTCCGATCACTACGGAGCCCGAACCCATTACTAGGGAAGAGGTCACAGATCGGCTCGTTGAACTCGTGCCGAGAAAAGCTCCTGGCCCGGACGGCGTCTCGAACGCCGCTCTTACTCGACTCCCGGAGCGAGGAGTACTTTTCTTGGTCGCGCTGTTCAACGCGTGTCTTAGACTGGCCTATTTTCCCCGGAAATGGCGTAAGGCAACGGTCATAGTGATCCCGAAGCAGGGAAAGGACGCTTCCCGTCCCGGCAACCTCCGGCCCATCAGTCTACTGTCAGCCACGTCAAAGGTCCTCGAACGTCTCGTACAACGGAGAGTACTAGATCATCTACGAAATTTCGATGTACTGGTCCCCGAACAGTTCGGCTTCCGTGTGGGGCATTCCACCACTCATCAACTGATGAGACTGGTGGAATACATCACGGACGCCGGGTGTCGGAAAGAGCAGACTGTCGCCTGTTTCCTAGATGTGGAAAAGGCCTTTGATAGTGTCTGGCACGACGGGCTCCTGTTCAAGCTCCGGGAAATCCAGCTCCCAGATTGCTACCTTCGCTTGATTGCTAGCTTTGCGTGCGAATAGACGACCACGTCTCTTCCGAGAGACGTATCACAGCCGGGGTACCTCAAGGTAGCGTGCTAGGGCCTCTCCTGTTCTCCGTGTATGTCAACGACGCACCCAGAGAGCCTGGAGTCCAGATGGCTTTGTTTGCCGACGACACGGCGGTCTATACCGCCGATCGGAACGCAGACTTTGCTATCCCACGACTTCAGCGCGCACTCGATGCGTATTCGACGTGGACGGAAAGCTGGAAAGTTGCCGTCAACGAAACCAAGAGCTCCGCGGTGCTATTCACAAAGCGCCGGAAAGAACCACGAGGCCGAGTGAGACTCGGTAGAACGTACCTGCCCTGGTCGAGGGAAGTTAAGTACCTCGGTGTCCACCTAGATCGTCGGCTCACCTGGCGTACCCACGCTGAGACGATGCGAAAGAAAGCGTCCGCTCGTCTCGCGCAACTGTTTCCGATACTTGCCAACAAGGCTATGACCCGCAAGCTGGGTAAGTTGATTGTCAACGCGTACCTGTTGCCGATCATTACCTAGGCTCTTCCCGTCTGGGGTTACCTCACAACCGTTCATAAAAGAAGGTTGCAAAGCGTTCTCGATAGAGGGCTTCGGCTAGCGGCCAAAGTCCCCTATCGGTTTTCTTCTCGTCTCCTGAGAAGAGGACTCGGTGTCCGCTCCTTGGATGACACCGCAAGGCGACTTGCACGTAAATTTTACGTCCGAGCTGCGAGGACCGAGACAAACCCACTCATAGCTGGCCTTGGCAAGTACCGAATACGTCCAGGTGAATCTTGGAAACGGCCTCGACAAATACTGTACTAGTCGACCTAGTACGAGCATGTCGTTGTAGCGACCACTAAAAATTAATTAACAATATTCCGTCTGGACAGGACCACTAGGCAGGAGCCCCTACCGGAGGCTCGGTACTAGGAAACCATTGGGTCGTCTCACGACGCACAACCCAACAGCTCTGACCACCCGCCGATTCAGCAAGATTCTTCGTCTAACTGCTGACTTCATCACATCGAGGAGCTCTCTTCCGAGATTGACGTGGACTGCGGACTTCTAACGAAGAACGTTGCTGGCGGTTGGTACTCCCGCCCTAGCTTGCGCCGGCAGAAAGGTCTTCACGGCTGAAGGTGTTGAAAACTCCAGGATCACCTGCAGTGCCGGTCCAGTAACGACAAGAGTGAAGCCAAGCTAGCTGCGGCCACGTATTAGTGGGTCGTGCGACCGCCTTCAGCGTCCCTTGTTAGGGCCGCGTGGCAGCAGACTCGACTAGTCCGGGTGAATCGGTTGCTTCGGCTTGTGTTCGTGGTAGTTTTCGTGTGCGCGTGTGCGAGTCTCTTGGCGGCAATAGCCGTTCGCGGTCTGGTGTCGGCTGGTGTTTACCGTGTGTAGTGTGCCAACCCGAAGCCAAAGGCGGCAAAGTGCAGTGCAGTGGACCAGTGAAAGTGCTGTGTGGTGTTTGTGGCTTTCGCGAAGCTCCGGACCAGTGGACCTGTTGGGATTACTTCGGGGGATCGCTTCAGGTAAGCCCAATTTACTGTTTTTCCCGCGGCTTTTGGTGGCATCGCCCGCTTAGCTTGGCGTAGGCTAAGTTAGGTCCCTGCCGGTAGCGGTCGGTCGCTCCGCCTAGTCGTGGTGCGGCCTCCAATACCGGCGCTAAGCGGGTTAACAATCCCAGTAGGAGGGCTTCGGCCTGAATACCTTTGCCAAAACGCGATGGGCGACCGTCGCGTTGCGGCCGGGCAGCGGAATGGTCCTGCTAAGGGCCAATCCAATGCTTCATCGGTAGGTCCCGACCCTGTCCCTGACTCGGTCGGATCGTGCAGTGGTCCTTCTCAGGGCCACCAATCGGTCTCGGCCGGGTCCAACTCTGTCAATAGGGGTACTCCTGCCCCGACGTGTACTGCGTCCCAGCCCACGCCTGGGTCGTCATTCACAGTAGTGACATCAAAGAAAAAGCGGAGGAAACTCCGCTCCCCGATGAACCGGAGCTTGATCTGGATGCTCCTTCCCGTAGATGCCGCCCTCCACCCTTGTTCGTCAACGGCGTCAAGAACGTCGTTGACTTTTCCAGACGCCTCCGGCTCGGCGTTCGCCTCTCGGCGGACGTGCAGATGTCTCTTCGTGGAAGGGACTGTCTGCGCGTTAGCTGTGCGACGGACGAAGAGTACCTTGCCGTCTACCTGTTCTTACAGGCAAATGGCCTACAATTTCACACATTCACCAATGAGAAGGCGGCTCACGTCCGGCTGATTATTCGCGGCCTGGACGAGGAAACCGATCCGGACGAGCTCCGCCAACTCGGCTTCCCGATTAAGGAGAGCATTAGGCTCTACACCACTTACGGACCCAGGCGTAAGTTACCCCTCCTCCCGGTGATTCTCCTGAAGGGGGACCAGGCAGACAGACTGCTGGGCCTGACCAGTCTTTGCGGGCTCAGAATAAAAGTCGAAAGGAGCCGCGAAGCTGGCCACGTCCCGCAGTGCCATCGTTGCCAACGGTTCGGGCACGGCTCGGACAGCTGCCACAACGCAGAGGTCTGCGTCAGATGCGGAAAGCCGCATCCGACCAAGGCCTGTCAATTGCCGGCTGCGGGGCGCCGCTTTTGTATTAATTGCGGCGACCCTCACTCGGCGAATTACCGAGGATGCTGGGTTTTCCAGCAGCATCTGAGGCAGGCCGCGGACAGGAACAACCCTCCTGCCCGCCAGCAGCTTCCAGTCGTCCCGGATCGTGCTGCCTTTCCCCGTCTCCCGGAGAAGGTCAGCTCATCTGTGCCACAACCTCCCGCCCGACCTCGCCCACGTGCTCAGCCACGTGCATCGTCCCCACCTGCTCGGGAAGAGCATGCTACGCCAGCATCGGGCCTAGATCAGCCCGTTCCAATGGACGAGGAACCTGCCCCAGAAGTAGTCGAGCCAGTCCCGGAGAGGTCAGAATCTCCCCAACCCGCGGCTCGCTACAGGCCTAAGAATAGGAAGAAAAAGAAGCAGAAGAAACAGAAAAACGCTGCTCCCGCTCCCCCTGCCCAGAAACCGCAAACCAGACCAACGCAGCGCTCCGGCGCTGGGGTTGCTCGGCAGTCTAGAGTAGAGCCCTGTCCTGCAGCTGAAAGGACCGAGCGCCCACCCAGGAACACATCTCGGGTGAATTCAGCCCGCAGCTATGCTGCCGCCGCCCGCAGCGACCCTGCCCCATCTGCTTCGTCGTCGTCCACATCCCCCTCAGCTCTAGCCGAGGTAAAGTCTTTCCTCGAGGAATATGACCTCGAAGAAGTGGCCCGTCTTTATCGATCCATCCGGGAGCGTCTTCGTACGGCGACCCCGACGGAAAAGTTCCTCCTCCTCGCGGAAGCTGCAGCCGCCATAGGTCTTCTGTAATGCTCCACGCTAACAGAATTACCTCCATTAAGCGCGACCTTTCCATTATAGCGTGGAACGCCAACAGCCTTCTGCCCAAACTCGAGGAACGTAGAGAGTTCCTAGCCCGTCGCAAGCCCGACGTGTTTCTCCTCTCTGAGACCTGGCTTAGGGCCAATAACAACGTGAGATTGCCCAACTATGCGTTTTACAGGGACGATAGACCTGGGCGGAACGCGGGGGGTGGTACGGCCATAGCGGTGAAACGTTGCATTGCACATCACCGCGTGGTCTTGCCTCCTCGCCAAAATATCGAGGCCACAGCCGTTGAACTCTCCGGAGTTCTCGGAGGTGTCCTCCTGGTTTCGGCTTACAAACCGCCGACCAAACCAGTTCTAGACGCCGACCTGTCCGCAATTTTCAGTGCGCATAGGAAGGTAATTCTTGCAGGTGACCTGAACTGCAAACACCCCGACTGGGGTAGTCGACTGACTACGCCATCCGGGAGGGCGCTTAGCAGGTACCTTCATGACCACCGACTACGAGCCTACGGACCTGGACTGCCGACGTACTATCCCCTCCGACCTGGAGCCCGACCTGACATACTAGACATTGCAGTTGTCAAGGGAGTTGTCAACCAGATTGAGGTATCCGTGTTAACGGAACTGTCCTCTGACCATTGCCCCATCGAGGTGCACGTACCTACCCGTCACACGATTGGGAGAGCAGCGCGACGAGTGGTCGAGTGGGACCGCTTCGGGCCTGCCTTTTGTCGCAGGCTTCCCGAGGAGGTTCCGCTTGATACCACTCAGCACATCGACGAGGCGGTCGCCTTGTTCGATGAAGCCGTGGTCTCTTCCGTCGGCGTGTGCTCACGGATGAAGCCTAATCTCACGCCCGATTATCACCGGATCCCAGAAGAAGTCCGTCTTCTCGCTTTAGAGAAGAACAGACTTCGGAGACGGTGGCAGCGGACGCGAGATCCGGACGACAAGGCCAGCTTCAATCGGGCGGCCGGCAAGTTACGTCGTGACTTGCAGGCCTTCCGACGAAGCTGCTGGGAATTTACGGTCGGCAAAATGGCAGATGATGCACCGGAGGGGGACTCCTCCGTTTACAGGATACCTACCGCGATGACCGGGAAGAGGCGCCGTCCTCCACTCCCGGCCATCAACGGGCCTGGTGGACATCCCCTTGCCAAGCCGGACGAGAAATCAGAGTTCCTGGCCGGGTACCTGGAGGTTCAATTTGCTCCTAACCCGTCCGGGGACCCAGACTCCGACGAGGAGATAGAAGCCGAAGTTGAGGCTTCTCTCGGCAGCCCGATCACATCCGAACCTGAACCCACTTCGGTGGAAGAGGTAACGGACAGGCTTTTAGCGCTTCGGCCCCGGAAGAGCCCTGGACCGGACGGTGTTACTAACACCGCCCTACAGAGACTTCCGGACCGGGGAGTTCGCTTCCTGGTCGATTTGTTCAATGCCTGCTTCCGATTCGCCTACTTTCCTAAGAAATGGCGTTCGGCTACGGTCACGATGATCCCGAAGCCGGGAAAAGACCACAAGTTCGCCGAGAACCTCCGGCCTATCAGCCTGCTGTCGTCCACTTCGAAAGTCTTCGAACGACTAGTCCAGCGGCGGCTAACGGATCACCTTCAACGGTTCGATATTCTGGTCCCCGAGCAATTCGGTTTTCGTGCTGGGCACTCCTCGACGCATCAACTGATGCGTTTCGTGGAGACCGTGGCCGAGGCCGGTTGCTCGCGAGAGCAGACCGTCGCCGTTTTCCTTGATGTCGAGAAGGCTTTCGATCGTGTTTGACATCCAGGCCTACTTTACAAACTCACGGAGATTCTGCTTCCGGATTGCTACCTTCATCTGATTGCTAGCTTTCTTCGGAGCAGAACCTTTCGCGTGAGAGTTGATAACACCCTTTCCTCGGAAAGGGCTATTACTGCTGGTGTCCCTCAGGGAAGCGTCTTGGGCCCCCTGCTTTTCTCTGTGTACGTCAGCGACGTGCCCAAGTTGCCTGGCACCAGGTTGGCCATGTTCGCCGACGACACGGCAGTGTATGCTGTCGATCGTCGTGCTGAGACGGCCGTTATCTGGCTCCAGGAACAATTGGACGAATACGTTGAGTGGGCAGAGAAATGGAGAGTTGCCATCAGCGCAGCCAAGAGCACAGCAGTAGTCTTCTCCAGACGCTTTAGGCTCCCCGACAGACTCTACGTAGGCGATACACTTCTGCCCTGGTCTCGAGAGGTCAGGTACCTCGGGGTTCACCTCGACCGACGTCTCACCTGGCGGACACACTCTGCGCAAGTAGCCCGAAAGACCGCCCATCGTCTTTATCAACTCCGACCCATACTATGTAGCAACGCCATGACCCGCCGCCTAGGGAAGCTTATCGTCTCAACTTATGTGGCGCCGATGGTTACCTACGCGATTCCCGTTTGGGGCTACTTGGCCAAGACCCATAAGCGAAAGCTTCAGTCTCTCCTCGACCGAGGATTGCGCTGGGCATGCAAAGCCCATTATCTGACATCTAACAAAACCATCCGTGAATCCCTGCGTTTCCGTTCCCTGGACGCTACTATACGGACACTGTCCCGCAAATTCTATCGTCGCTCCGCCCGATTCCAGGGCAACCATCTCATTAGCGCCCTCGGTCGCTACCAATCTGTGCCAGGAGAATCTTGGACCCGGCCTCGGCGAACACTCACCCTCAATTAAATAATTAATTGAAAACCCACGGCCGGTAGCAGGCCACACCCTAAATCCAGAACATCAGTAGTCCCTACGGCAGGAGCTCTTCTGAAGCTCGGGACGTAGTACACGAGCGGGCGACGGGCAACCCCTTCGTCCCGCACAGCCACTGACCCTGCTGCCGATTCATAGCGATCGCAGCATGCTTCTGAATCAAGACGGACTCCATATGAAGACGAGGGAAGTAATCACTCACCGCCGACAAGAGTTTCGTCTCATCGAAACGGATCCGATGGTCGGTATTGGCGAGCGCGTGTTCGGCCACGGCAGACTTCTGCGGCTTGTCCAGTCTACAGTAACGGCTATGTTCACCCACGCGTGTGCGGACGCTGCGCTTCGTGGTACCAATGTACACCTGGCCGCGTGAGCAGGGAACTCCGTACACACCGCACGATGACAGCGGGTCTCGGACATCCTTCGTCGGCCGCAAGAACTGGTGTATCTTCTTTGTCGGCTTGAATACTGGCCTCACACCGTGCCGACTGAGCAGCCTACCAATGCGGTCCGTCACCCCATGAATGTAGGGCAACGCCGCGAAACCGACGGTCTCCCGTGAATCCACTTCCGGCCTGGCTGTTCTTCTCGGCTGGACCGCACGTCTCACCTCCCCGACGGAATACCCATTGGCCTGCAGCGCTAGTTAGAGGTGGCGCAGCTCATCATCGAGGTACCGGGGCTCGCATATCCTCCTAGCCCGGTCCACCAAGGTCTTCAGCACCGCCCTCGTCTGGCTGGGATGGTGGTTCGACTGTTTATGGAGATAGCGGTTAGTGTGCGTCGGTTTTCTATAAACTTTATGTCCGAGGCTGCCATCGGTCCTTCTAAGGACCAACACGTCCAGAAAAGCCAGCTGATTGTCGGTCTCCCTCTCAACGGTAAACTGTATCTGTGGGTGAACCTGATTGAGATGTGCCAGGAACCTGCCGAGTTCTTCCTCACCATGGCTCCAGATAACAAATGTGTCATCAACATACCGGAACCAGCACCTCGGCTTCAGCGGAAAAGATGTAATTGCCCGCTGTTCGAACCTTTCCATATAAAAGTTCGCCACCACAGGACTGAGTGGACTCCCCATGGCCACACCATCAATCATTTCGAAGAACTCACCGCCGTACTGAAAATATGTAGTTTTCAGAACATGCCGGAAAAGCGCTGTAATGTCTGCCGGAAAAAGGTTAGCTAAGTGGCCAAGGACATCATCTACGGGCACCATGGTCAACAACGAAACCACGTCAAAGCTGACCATTATGTCTCCAGGCTGCAACGACAACCCACCGAGCCTTTCCAGAAAATGAGTTGAATCCCTCACATATGACTCCGTACCACCTATATGTGGCCGGAGAAGCTCGGTCAAGTGTTTAGCCAGATGGTAGGTTGGAGATCCTATGGCGCTGACGATGGGTCTGAGCGGGACGTCCGGCTTGTGGATTTTGGGGAGCCCATAAAGCCTAGGTGGAAGGGCTTCCGAACACCGGACGGCTGCCTTCACATCAGGCTCCAAGGAAGACCGCTTAACCAGAAAATCGGTCCTTTTTAGGACCACTGCGGTCGGATCTCTTCGCATTTTCTTGTAGGTTTCTGGGTCCAGCAGTTCTCCAATCTTCCTTTGGTAGTCAACGGTGTTCATTACAACCCCCCCGCCGGCTCCCCTTATCCGCCGGTAATATGATGATAAATTCATCTCGCCTTAATGTTCTTAGTGCTGTCCCCAGAAACCGACGGTCTCGCGGCGTTGCCCTACATTCATGGGGTGACGGACCGCATTGGTAGGCTGCTCAGTCGGCACGGTGTGAGGCCAGTGTTCAAGCCGACAAAGAAGATACACCAGTTCTTGCGGCCGACGAAGGATGTCCGAGACCCGCTGTCATCGTGCGGTGTGTACGGAGTTCCCTGCTCATGCGGCCAGGTGTACATTGGTACCACGAAGCGCAGCGTCCGCACACGCGTGGGTGAACATAGCCGTTACTGTAGACTGGGACAGCCGGAGAAGTCTGCCGTGGCCGAACACGCGCTCGCCAATGGCGACCATCGGATCCGTTTCGATGAGACGAAACTCTTGTCGGCGGTGAGTGATTACTTCCCTCGTCTTCATATGGAGTCCGTCTTGATTCAGAAGCATGCTGCGATCGCTATGAATCGGCGGTAGCATGTAGCATGTAGCATTGTAGTAGCGGGGCGTCTTTGCACCCGGTGCATGACTGCAGCATCTGAGTCGAGCTCAATGGCTGCCTGTAGATATACATAGTTCTGGTTCTTCGACTGGTGCCTAATATCAGGAATGGACAACCGCCAACCAGTTAACTGAGAAGGCGGGGGAGAAAGGTTTTTAATTTTTATTTATTTGAAAATTTTTGCAATCAGTGTGCACTGCCGCATGAACGGGTTCAGATGACAGATGTCACCCGTTCCCAGTCCCGCATGCAGACGCCGTGAGGCGTCGGTCGCTCCCCGCGAGGCAGAGAGCCTCCGTGCCAGTGATAGCGCGTAGCAGCGGCATTCAGCGCGGTCGGCATCTAGGAAGGGAGGAAGGAAACAGCTTTGCAGGTAACTTCTGGGGCATGGGCAGATAGTGAATATTCAAATAGAGGTTTAAGCAGGTTACTTAAACTTATGGCGGGTCATCGAGAATCGCCCGAGGGCGTTTGACCCGGACAGGGGGAGGTGTTTGCGTGGTGCTGATGGTCCTGAGGTAAGGGAAGGAAGAGGTCTCAGCTGCGGCAAAGAGAGTCGCAGCTAATGACCAGACAAAGGCTGAGAGAGCAGGAACTCGTAGACCTCCTCGAATTACACTGTTTCTAACAAACCAAGGAGATCCCGACAAGGAACGGAGGGTTCTGGATTGGAAACTTTCCAGCCTACGCCTGTTGGTGGCGGAGGCAAGTGACCACCAAACAGGTGCCGCATAGGTCAATACAGACCGGAGAAACAACAGATAGAGGGTAACTTTCGTGCGCAGCGCCAGGGGGCTGCGGCACGCGAGGTATGGGTAAAGTTTGGCTCGAACGCCGCGAGCCTTGGCAAGTGTTTCCGTCACGTGGGCGTTGAAGCAAAGGCGACGATCTAGCCGAACGCCTAGATACTTCACCGACTCTTTATAGGCGATAGGCCTCCCTTCCAGGGAGAGGGGCTGGCATCGGGAGATGGACTTACGAGTGAAACAGATCGCCTCGGATTTCTCCGTATTGATCGTCACCCGCCATTTCCGTAGCCAGTCCGGAAGCTGGTCCAACTGACGCTGCAACTGTGTACTCGCAAAACGCGGGGACACAGAGCTGTAATGATACATTGCATCGTCAGCGAACAAAGACAACGTGACTCCGGGCAATACAGGCAGGTCGTTCGTGTACACGAGGTACAGAACGGGGCCGAGGACAGATCCCTGAGGTACGCCGGCGGCGACAGGACGAACTGCAGAGCAGGTTCCGTCGACGCTCACCCTGAAGGTTCGGTCGCTGAGATACGACCGGAGGAAAAACACTATGGACGATGGTAAGGGGGAGTTAGCTAGTTTGAAGAGAAGACCTTCGTGCCAGACTTTGTCGAAGGCCTTGCTCACGTCCAGCAGTGCGGCGGCCGTAGCCGCTCGCCTGTTGGTGGCGTCAGAGAGTTGCGTTACCACGCGGACTAGTTGAAGCGTGGTCGAGTGCTCTCTGCGAAACCCGAACTGTTCGTTGCGGATAAAATTATCCAACAACGGCGAGATGCGGGCCAGCAGGAGCCGCTCGAACACCTTCGAGATAACTGGCAAGAGAGATATTGGCCGATAGCTTTCAGGAAGCATGCGCGGCTTGCGGGGTTTAGGAACCATGACGATGTTGGCATTTTTCCACAGGCGGGGAAAGTACTGTAGCCGGAGACAAGAGTTGAACAGCTCGAGAACGAGGTCAACGCCTGAGGCTGGGAGATATTGTAATGCAGCGGCCCCGATCCGGTCAGGACCGGGGGCGCGACGGCGGTTTAGTCGACAGACAGACGAAACAAGTTCGTCTCTGTCGAACGGGAGGTCTGGGCCAGCGGGAGGGCGAGAAAAATAACCAGATAGGAAGTTCCGGACTTCTGCCGAGTGGGCAGGGTCCGAAACGCCTCGATGAACGGTAAATTGTGACTCCATGCAGTCGGCGAAGACCTCAGCCTTGCCTTCTGATGAAGACACAACCCCGTTCGGGGTTTCAAGCGGGTTGCGAGTTCTCTTCTCGCGGGTCAGTCTACTCACCGCTCTCCAGACGGAGGCGTGGTCGACTTCAAGAGACTCAAGGTATGAGTCCCATCGATTAGAGTTTACGTCCCGCAGTAGCTGCTGAACGTAAAGGGACTGTTGTTGAAATCGTCGCTTAACGACTGGGTCACGGGTTCTTTGCCATCTGCGGCGGAGCTGGCGCCGTAGCCAGATGGCGTGGAGTACTTCCGCAGGTAAGGCCGATTTACGATGGTTCACCTCGAGTGCGTAGGTGTGTCGATCCATGACACCTTGGACCAATTCCTGAAGATTTGTGGCGCGGAGATCCAGATCGTCACGAGTGACGATTGGGTCCGCCGGGAGAGATGGTAACCTTCGAGAGAGCTCGTCATGATAGGATCGCCAGTTGACTCTCCTAACAATCTGAGCGGGAAGTCGGGGTGACGCCGACAGCTCTCGAACAGTAATTAGAAGGGGATTGTGATCGGACGAAAGTTCCGACACAGACGAGACCTCGATGTTGCGGGCAACGTTCTTGACAACTACTATGTCAAGAACGTCCGGCCGATGGCCGTGAAAGGGGAAGTAGGTAGGGTCTTCAGGGACCCTAAGTGACATTAAGTGCCGGGTCGCCAGAGACGAACCGGAACAGAGAATTTCCATAGGCGTTGACAACGCGGCTGTTCCATGAAGGGTGTTTGGCGTTTAAGTCGCCGGCTACAATGGTTGAGAGGGGGTGGTCGAGGAGGGCGTCCCACTCCTCGGGCGGTGGCGGAGTTCGCCGGCCAGGCCGGAGGTACGCAGAAACAACGCGCAGCTCCGATCCGCCGGCGTCCACCGCCACCGCGCAGCCTTCAATAATAGATGTATCTAAAGGAGGCAAAAGCCTGTGGGATATCTGCCTGTGGACTAAAACAGCTGTGCCCCCCGAGGGGGGACAGCGAGGCCGTAGGGGACGATCCTGACGATAACAGGCATAGGCAGGAAGGGAAAACGAGTGGTAATGAGCCAGATGAGTCTCGGAAAGAAGAAGTATGATATCAACATCATACTCCGTCACGAAAGTCATCAGTTCAGATCGTCTGGGGAGGAGCCCGAAGGCATTCCACGCAACGATCCTCAGGCTATTAGCCATTTAGGGGAAGTAGAGGAAAGAGGGTAGCTAACGATTGGAACACCAGGGCAAGCACAGTGGTAGTGTCGCGAGCAGTCCTGATAGACGCAACAAGATTATCTGCCCAGGCAGTCAGGGGATCCGCCGAAGCCCGAGAAGATTCCCGGGATTCAGGAGGACAAGCCTGACTGGCCTCGACAGGGGTAGCAGATGGCGCTGGGCTGGTGGACTGAGCTGTAGACTGCTCGCTGGGAGGTTGAGGACGATGACTGGGGGCGGGTCGAGCCCGCGGAGAGGGTACAGGTGGAACCTGTGATGATGTAGGTCGGCCGGCGGAGTTCCGGCGACGACGAGAGCGCTTGGATTTGCCCGATCGGGCTGGAGGCGGGGCTGATTTAGCGGCCATGGCCGCGTAGGAAGGTGCGGGCGCTCCGGTAGGCGCCGGGATTGAGGCCGCTGCAGGCGGCGCCGAAGCGACGACTGCAGGCGAGACAGCGGCACCGGAAGCAACCGGAGTTGCTGCCGGGACCTGGGCAGATGCACCAGTGAGAGGCGGGAAAGCCGCTCGCCGGTTAGGGCCAGGACCAGCTACACGGCCTGCCTGCGCGCCAGGGCGCACAGGAGGTCGCTGCGGTTTCATGGCGGCGATAAAGTTAGGGCAGCCTCGGTAATTAGCCGGATGGGCTCCTTTACAGTTGCAGCATTTAGCTGTGTACCCCGTCGTAGGCTTATCACAGCCACGATGAGGTTCAGCACAACGCACGCAACGCGGGGGCTGATGACAGAAAAGACTGCTGTGGCCGAACCTCTGGCAGTTGAAACACTGCGAGGGGCCGGGCCGCGGGTCAAATGTTCGGACTTGCACCCGTAGGTGCAGAAGATTCTGGAGAGCGTAAATCTCCTCGAAAGGGCCTACTTTCAGCAATTTTACAAGAAAGCTGTTAACAGGTCGGCGGTCATCACCTTTGCCAACATGCAGGACGCTTACCGCGGTCGGCGCATAGCCAAGCGCAACAAGTTCCTGCCTGATGGCATCAGTTTCAGTGAAGGAAGGAATTCCCGACAGAACGACCTTGATTTCTCGCTCTGACGGGAGGGCAAAAGTGTGAAAAGAAATCTTACGCTCTGTCAGGAATGACTGGACAGAGCGGAAGTCTGGGATTGTAGCGGTCGCCAGCTTTAGCGAGGCGCCTTGGCACCTCGCCTCGACCTTGACCGAAGGAAGAGCTAGGGATATGGATCGCAGTAATTGAGAGTAATTCCTATTATCAGGAATTACAATCGGTGGAATGCGTGGGGAAGACACAGTTTGGGTAGCAGTTGAATACTCACGCTCGCGCTGAGTGCCGCTGTTACCGTGACTAGATGACTGATGTGCAGCTGAGGCGGGCGGCGGAGTTTGGGCCAGTTTTCGCTTGCGTTTGGCAGATTTGCCCTCCACAAGCGAGAACTGTCCGTCCCCCGACCCAACACTGCACATATCAACCGCACTATTATCACTTTCACTATCACTATCACTTTCGTGAGGAAGTGGAGTGGAACGGAAGCCGGTTGAGCATGTTTCCATTAAGGAAACAAGCGGCGCCGGCAGAGGATTCGGGGGCGTATTCGACGCCATTTCGGACAAGCCGAAATGAACGTCTACGCTAGTTCTAGGATAGAGGGATCACCAGACACTGAAAACTATCCACAGGCACAATTGAACTCGACACAGACCGCACAGCACACGGAAACAAAAACTCCCGCACAAGCTAAACAAAAACTGATTTGCACTGTTAATGCGAAGAATCCGATGAACTTGATGATGCTGAATAAAATGGTGATGGTGAGAATGTTGTAAAAACAATATTTCCGCAGAAATTCAGAAAAATCTGCAGAGCAGAAACAGACACAGCCTACCCGGGCAAATGCTCTAGGTAGACCCGATGTTGAATCGGCGGTCCAGAGTCCAGAGTTGAACGGAGCAGCAGCTAGTCGTGCTCCGGTGGTCGCAGTGTCCGGGTGATACCCGATGACTGCATGTTGCCTTGCTGTTACCTTGGCTAGCGATCTCGCGCTTTGAAAGGAATGGGACCTCCATCAATTTTATTTTGGAGGGACAGGATGTTGTGATTTTACTTGGACCCTGGGACCTCGAAGAGACCCGTGACGGCAGAATGGGGGAGACCTCGAAGACCTTTCGCGTGAGAAGCAGGAATGACCTCCCACAACGGGTAGGGCGCCCCCAGCCGCTCAGGAAAAGTCGCCGAGGGCTGCCAGGCGGCAATGTCGGCGCACGGGAGAGAGCGTAGGAGGAGGCAGCGTCCACCAGAGGTGGCACTAGGCACACCTAGGGCGAGCGCAGACCCCCCTCTAGTCTGTCGCCGAGCGCCAGCACGGACATGAGAAAGAAGGAAGGAGGAGGAGCGTGAAAATTCTCAAGGTCGGGGGGATGGGGCAGATGTTCTATAAGTGCTTATGGGGGGTCGTCGAGCAACGCTCGGGGGCGTTTGTGGCGTCTAGGTGGTGGGCCGACATCTGTGCTTAGTCGACGGATGTGAGGATGGGTCGAGACATAGGCTCGGGAGAATAGTTTGAGGGCTAGGGACCGAACGAATTCGGTAAGTGAAGGAACCTTCAACCCTCGCCTGATGGCATCATTTCTGACAAACCAGGGAGAGTTGGAGATGTAGCGGAGGGTTCGGGATTGGAAAGCTTCCAACCGGGCGACAACGGATGGGCTGAGTAGTACCCAAAAGGCGGGGGCTGCGTAAGTCAGGATTGCCCTAAGAAAGAGCAAGTAGATGGTGAGTTTAGTGCGCACAGGCACTGAACCCCGATGAGAGAGAAAGGGAAATAGTTTGGCTCTGACGCCTCTGGCGCGCTGGAGACTCAGAGAGACATGAGGTGCAAAGCTTAGGCGTCGGTCAAGAGTGACGCCCAAGTACTTTACAGTCCGTTTCCACTCGATTGGGCTCCCTTCAAGGGAGAGGGACTGGCAGCGGGAAGTTAATTTACGAGAAAAGGCGATCGCCTCGGATTTCTCCGCATTGACCGCCATCCTCCACTTCCTTAGCCAGTCCGGAAGTACGGCGAGCTGACGTTGCACCAGGCCAGCTGCGAAATCAAGACTTGAATCGGCGGGGCGAAAGCATCTCATTAAGTACATTATGGCATGGCGCGATGCGAGCCTCTCACACACCTTCTTGTTTCTGATTGGCCGGTGATGCTGTACTTACCTGTGCGGGGGTTGCAATTAGTAAACAATTAGCACAGGTAGCATCGCGGGAAATCAGCAGCCTTCCCCACAGTATTTCTTGGAAAACAAGTGAGTCACATAATGGCGTAGCTTGGTGCGAGCCAATCATACACCATCTCTGTTGTGATTGGTTGATGGTGTCATTTTTACCTGTACGTGGGACTTTGCTGAATTTATATGTACAGGTAGCATGGCAGGACAGCTTTAGTCTATACCACAGTACTGTGGGCCTGCACGTAGACACCCAAAGTGCAGAAATTTTTTACCACTGATGATGGCAGCCAGTGGAGCTGCCGAAACGTTTGGTTTTGTTTTAAACCAGGGACCACGGCCAAACAGCCCGGATATCTTTCATAATTCAAATGACACCGGCCGTGAAAGCCTAAGGAAGAATGTTACATTCTCTCTCTTTAAAAGAAAAGATGCATTAGGCAGAAGATAACTGTCCACTTGATAAAACAATTTAATTATTTGTTTATTTAATTAAATATTAATAAATGATTTAATTATTATTATGATAAGTAATATACATATTAAACATTATATTGCAATATAAGTAAGAAACATCTTGGATAACATTTACACACACACACACACACACACACACACACACACACACACACACACACACATATGTATATAGAGAGATGGAAAGACAGACAGACATGAAGCAAAGTTTATAGTAATTATACTTACTTGGCTCAACAGCTGCTTGTTGGCCTCTGAAACAAAAGAAAGTAATTCAATTTATTAAGCTTCTGCGAAACAAAAACATTAGTCAAAACAGTTTTAATTGGAGAATGTAATAATGGTGCTACATTTTTATAATGTTTTGAGTACTCTATCGTGATAAGAAGTTCTGATAACAATAGTGAAGTTGTAAAACAGAAATTTTATACAGGCCTGCTACTGTTATGGTAATCAATACTCTGTAACAGCCTTCGTTAAAATATTCACCGCATCAGAGAAATCCAGTATAAAGATTACATTTTGTACAATTCTGTTTATTTCTTGTAAATGAAGTTTTTTATAACCGTTAATGTATTTTATAATATCAATAGAGACGTTTGTAAGTACGCATGTATTATTTTTATATTCATTATGGGTAGTCAGTTACATATTGTTCAATAATGGGTATACCACTAGAAAAGCTTACGTTATCTACACTTTATGCATGATAAGGTGATAAGGAACATGTGGAATACATGATCTGTAATTTTTACAAAGACTACATAAATGTGTTGAAATATCGGTATGGAAAACCATACATGACTTCCATATTCTAAGATTTATTTATAAAATCATTTTCGAAATGAAATATTACCATAGAAACTACTTCTTTCTACTTACTGCTTCAGCCTTAACCACAGTACTGTGGTCACTAACATATACCACCTCACGTTATCGCACTCGATTTTCACTGATGATGGAAGTCAATGGGATTGCCGAAACGTCTGGTTTTGTAGAAAACATTGGACTACGGCCAAATATCCCGGGAAGGAATTTTAACAAAAACTACTTCTTTGTTGCCGATAACGTTGTACACATATATATAAAAAATATGCATAAAATTAATGGCTTGTATAAGTTAATGATTGATCTCCATTAAGTAGTGCTCAAGTTTCCAAAGTTTTAATATTATGATGTCCGTAATTAAAACATCAGAGCAGGTTTAGTGTGTATGAGGGTTCGCCGTGGACAAAAATTTTCAACATTTCCTATTGAGCGTTGCTTAGAATAAATCTGCGAATCTACAGTGTACGTTTCACAGAACAAACACGCGGAAAAGAAGGAGCGCTCCGAAGTCACTCATGGACCCTCAGCATCTTGCAGAGGGTTCATTCCCTAAAGACGAAAAGTCTGTCTATGAATCGTTCCTCTGTAAACACGTGCAGTTACACTGCCCAGCGATCCACAGGAAGCAAATCGCTATCCACGCTAGACACTTTTTCGGCTTGCATGCGTTATGTTGGTATGGGTTCGGAACTTTCCATTTAAAAACCGTGCAAATGTAAGAAAATAAACATGAATGAGGCCAGAAATAACGCGAATTGTGTGTGTGTGTGTGTGTGTGTGTGTGTGTGTGTGTGTGTGTGTGTGTGTGTGTGTGTGTGTGTGTGTGTGTGTGTGTGTGTGTGTGTGTGTGTGTGTGTGTGTGTGTGTGTGTGTGTGTGTGTGTGTGTGTGTGTGTGTGTGTGTGTGTGTTCCCTGCCTTTTTATTGCGGTAGTGATAATAATAAAATGGAAACGTAAACAGTACATAACTGAGATATGCTTGCCTGCCACGCACGATATATTTTCTCTTATACATTACTAGCAGAATACCCATGGTTCGCTACGGAGTTTCACGTTGTACGTAATGAAAATGTTAGTTTAATTAATAAAGTTTAATTAAAGTAGGCTTCTTAAAAATAAATAGCTGTTGCCCACAACTTCGTTCGCGTGGTCTTCAATTTAATGCGATAATATATTTAGAACAGAATCTATTCTATTGGGTTGCCATAGTAACCAGATCTAATAGTTTTTTAAGACCGCAAAGGACCCCCCAGAGGATCGTATCGAAAAAAACACCTGTCCTATGTTGGTTCTCCCGTTGCGTAAAATATTTGTGCCAAGTTTGGTTGAAATCGGTCCAATGGTTTAGGTGGAGACGTGGAAGACCCCAAAGGACCCCCCAAAGGATCGTATCGAAAAAAACACTTGTCCTATGTTGGTTCTCCCTTTGCGTAAAATATTTGTGCCAAGTTTGGTTGAAATCGGTCCAGTGGTTTAGGAGGCGATGTGGAAGACCCCAAAGAACCCCCAAAAGGACCCCATCGAAAAAACACCTATCCTATGTTGGTTCTCCCGTTGCGTAAAATATTTATGCCAAGTTTGGTTGAAATCGGTACAGTTGTTTAGGAGGAGATGTGGAAGAAACCTTCGCGGACGTGCGCACAACAACTCACCGAAGTTTCATCGCAATCGGATGAATGGTATACGGGACAAACAAAGAAATATTCATTTTTATATATAAGATGTAAACTATACCACTTACTTGACATAAACCGTGATAGCTAAGCTAATGTACAACATATATGTATTAATTATACACATAAATGTTCCTCGATAGACACTCTATCTATTGGCGAAAACTTGAATCAAATCCGTTCAGTACTTCCTGAGATTAGCGATTTCAAAGACAGGGAGAAAACGGACCGACTTTACTTTATACTATGTACAGATTTACATTAAAATGAAAAAATTATAATTTTATTGCCTGGCAAAAAAATTATTTTATTTTTAACAATTGCCATTGTTTGAAAAAGTTTAAATGAATTTTCAAGTACTTTACTCTTGTTAAAACGTAAAAGGTTGCAGGTAAACTACCCCTTCCGCTTAACCGATCTTCACCAAAATCAAAAGGCCTTGAGTCCTCTACAATTCAGTGACGTATGCAAAAAATTATTTGATTCTGTTTGAATTTGCGGCAGTTATCGTTTGCCATAGAAAATACGCTTGATAAAAAACGTTGCAGGTAAACTACCCCTTCCCCTCAACCGATCTTCAACAAAAACAATAGGTCTTGAGTACTCTACAAATCACGGCTGTATGCAAAAAATTATTTGATTCTGTTTGAATTTGCGGCTGTTATCGTTTGCCGTAGAAAATACCCTTGATAAAATATCGGTATGGAGAACCATACATGACTTCCATATTCTAAGATTTATATTTAAAATCATTTTCGAAATGAAATATTACCATAGAAACTACTTCTTTCTACTTACTGCTTCAGCCTTAACCACAGTATTGTGGTCAGTAACGTATACCACCTCACGTTATCGCACTCGATTTTCACTGATGATGGAAGTCGATGGCATTGCCGAAATTTCTGGTTTTGTAGAAAACATTGGACTACGGCCAAATATCCCGGGAAGGAATTTTAACAAAAACTACTTCTTTGTTGCCGATAACGTTGTACACATATATATAAAAAATATGCATAAAATTAATAGCTTGTGTAAGTTAATGATTGATCTCCATTAAGTAGTGCTCAAGTTTCCAAAGTTTTAATATTATGATGTCCGTAATTAAAACATCAGAGCAGGTTTAGTGTGTATGAGGGTACACCGTGGACAACAATTTTCAACATTTCCTATTGAGCGTTGCTTAGAATAAAGCTGCGAATCTACAGTGTACGTTTCACAGAACAAACACGCGGAAAAGAAGGAGCGCTCCGAAGTCACTCATGGACCCTCAGCATCTTGCAGAGGGTTCATTCCCTAAAGACGAAAAGTCTGTCTATGAATCGTTCCTCTGTAAACACGTGCAGTTACACTGCCCAGCGATCCACAGGAAGCAAATCGCTATCCACGCTGGACACTTTTTCGGCTTGCACGCGTTATGTTGGTATGGGTTTCGGCACTTTCCATTTAAAAAGCGTGCAAATGTAAGAAAATAAACATGAATGAGGCCAGAAATAATGCGAATTTTGTGTGTGTGTGTGTGTGTGTGTGTGTGTGTGTGTGTGTGTGTGTGTGTGTGTGTGTGTGTGTGTGTGTGTGTGTGTGTGTCTTCCCTGCCTTTTTATTGCGGTAGTCATAATAATAAAATGAAAACGTAAACATACATAACTGAGATATGCTTGCCTGCCACGCACGATATATTTTCTCTTATACATGATTTACATTAAAATGAAAAAATTATAATTTTATTGCCTGGCAACAAAATTATTTTATTTTTAACAATTACCATTGTTTGAAAAAGTTTAAATGAATTTTCAAGTTAAAACGTAAAAGGTTGCCGGTAAACTACCCCTTCCCCTTAACCCATCTTCACCAAAATCAAAAGGCTTTGAGTTCTCTACAATTCAGTGACGTATGCAAAAAATTGTTTGATTCTGTTTGAATATGCAGCAGTTATCGTTCGTCATATAAAATTACCCTTGATAAAAAACGTTGCAGGTAAACTACCCCTTCCCCTTTACCGATCTTCACCAAAAACAATAGGTCTTGAGTACTCTACAAATCAGGGCTGTATGCAAAAAATTAGTTGATTCTGTTTGAATTTGCGGCTGTTATCGTTTGCCATAGAAAATACCCTTGATAAAAAACACTGCAGGTAAACCCTTTCCCTTAACCGATCTTCACCAAAAACAATAGGTCTTGAGAACTCCATAATTCAGGGCTGTATGCGAAACATTATTTGATTCTGTTTGAATTTGCGGCTGTTATCGAGTGTGTGTGTGTGTGTGTGTGTGTGTGTGTGTGTGTGTGTGTGTGTGTGTGTCTTCCCTGCCTTTTTATTGCGGTAGTGATAATAATAAAATGGAAACGTAAACAGTGCATAACTGAGATATGCTTGCATGCCACGCACGATATATTTTCTCTTATACATTACTAGCAGAATACCCGTGGTTCGCTACGGAGTTTCACGTTGTACGTAATGAAAATGTTAGTTTAATTAATAAAGTTTAATTAAAGTAGGCTTCTTAAAAATAAATAGCTGTTGCCCACAACTTCGTTCGCGTGGTCTTCAATTTAATGCGATAATATATTTAGAACAGAATCTATTCTATTGGGTTGCCATAGTAACCAGATCTAATAGTTTTTTAAGACCGCAAAGGACCCCCCAGAGGATCGTATCGAAAAAAACACCTGTCCTATGTTGGTTCTCCCGTTGCGTAAAATATTTGTGCCAAGTTTGGTTGAAATCGGTCCAATGGTTTAGGTGGAGACGTGGAAGACCCCAAAGGACCCCCAAAGGACCCCATCGAAAAAACACCTATCCTATGTTGGTTCTCCCGTTGCGTAAAATATTTGTGCCAAGTTTGGTTGAAATCGGTACAGTGGTTTAGGAGGAGATGTGGAAGAAACCTTCGCGGACGTGCGCACAACAACTCACCGAAGTTTCATCGCAATCGGATGAATGGTATAGGAACGCATACGGGACAAACAAAGAAACATTCATTTTTATATATAAGATGTAAACTATACCACTTACTTGACATAAACCGTGATAGCTAAGCTAATGTACAACATATATGTATTAATTATACACATAAATGTTCCTCGATAGACACTCTATCTATTGGCGAGAACTTGAATAAAATCCGTTCAGTACTTCCTGAGATTAGCGATTTCAAACACAGAGAGAAAACGGACCGACTTTACTTTATACTATGTACAGATTTACATTAAAATGAAAAAATTATAATTTTATTGCCTGGCAACAAAATTATTTTATTTTTAACAATTACCATTGTTTGAAAAAGTTTAAATGAATTTTCAAGTACTTTACTCTTGTTAAAACGTAAAAGGTTGCAGGTAAACTACCCCTTCCCCTTAACCGATCTTCACCAAAATCAAAAGGCCTTGAGTACTCCACAATTCAGTGACGTATGCAAAAAATTATTTGATTCTGTTTGAATTTGCGGCTGTTATCGTTTGCCATAGAAAATACCCTTGATAAAAAAACGCTGCTGGTAAACTACCCCTTTCCCTTAACCGATCTTCACCAAAAACAACAGGTCTTGAGAACTCTGCAATTTAGGGCTGTGTGCAAATAATCTTTTGATTCTGTTTGAATTTGCGGCTGTTATCGTTTGCCATAGGAAATACCCTTGTTAAAACATAAAACGTTACAGGTAAACTACCCCTTTCCCTTAACCGATCTTCACCAAAAACAGTAGGTCTTGAGAACTCTACAATTCAGGGCTGTATGCGAAACATTATTTGATTCTGTTTGAATTTGCGGCTGTTATCGTTCGCCAAAAAAAAAAAAAATTCCCTTGATAAAAAAAACCGTTGCAGGTAAACTACCCCTTTCCCTCAACCGATCTTCACCAAAAACAATAGGTCGTGAGTACTCTACAAATCAGAGCTGTATGCAAAAAATTATTTGATTCTGTTTGAATTTGCGGCAGTTATCGTTTGCCATAGAAAAAAAATCTACAGACACACAGACAGACAGACACACACACAGACACTTTTCGGAAAACGACTTTTTTTCATGTTTTGAGTGTAGTACAATCAGAATCTGCAATAATCTCGAACACGATTTTTTTTGCCATCACCATACTTCCATTCCTTAAGGAACATGGAAGTAAAAAACGCTGCAGGTAAACTACCCCTTTCCCTTTACTGATCTTCACCAAAAACAACAGGTCTTGAGAACTCTGCAATTTAGGGCTGTGTGCAAATAATCTTTTGATTCTGTTTGAATTTGCGGCTGTTATCGTTTGCCATAGGAAATACCCTTGTTAAAACATAAAACGTTACAGGTAAACTACCCCTTTCCCTTAACCGATCTTCACCAAAAACAGTAGGTCTTGAGAACTCTACAATTCAGGGCTGTATGCGAAACATTATTTGATTCTGTTTGAATTTGCGGCTGTTATCGTTCGCCAAAAAAAAAAAAAATTCCCTTGATAAAAAAAACCGTTGCAGGTAAACTACCCCTTTCCCTCAACCGATCTTCACCAAAAACAATAGGTCGTGAGTACTCTACAAATCAGAGCTGTATGCAAAAAATTATTTGATTCTGTTTGAATTTGCGGCAGTTATCGTTTGCCATAGAAAAAAAATCTACAGACACACAGACAGACAGACACACACACAGACACTTTTCGGAAAACGACTTTTTTTCATGTTTTGAGTGTAGTACAATCAGAATCTGCAATAATCTCGAACACGATTTTTTTTGCCATCACCATACTTCCATTCCTTAAGGAACATGGAAGTAAAAAACGCTGCAGGTAAACTACCCCTTTCCCTTTACTGATCTTCACCAAAAACAATAGATCTTGAGAACTCTGCAATTTAGGGCTGTATGCAAATAATCTTTTGGTTCTGTTTGAATTTGCGGCTGTTATCGTTTGCCATAGGAAATACCCTTGTTAAAACATAAAACGTTACAGGTAAACTACCCCTTTCCCTTAACCGATCTTCACCAAAAACAATAGGTCTTGAGAACTCTACAATTTAGGGCTGTATGCGAAACATTATTTGATTCTGTTTGAATTTGCGGCTATCGTTTGCCAAAAAAAAAATTTCCCTTGATAAAAATAAACTGTTGCAGGTAAACTACCCCTTTCCCTCAACCGATCTTCACCAAAAACAATAGGTCGTGAGTACTCTACAAATCAGGGCTGTATGCAAAAAATTATTTGGTTCTGTTTGAATTTGCGGCAGTTATCGTTTGCCATAGAAAAAAAAATCTACACACAGACAGATAGACAGACAGACACACACAGACACTTTTCGGAAAACGACTTTTTTTCATGTTTTGAGTGTAGTACAATCAGAATCTGCAATAATCTCGAACACGATTTTTTTTGCCATCACCATACTTCCATTTCCTTAAGGATATGGAAGTAAAAATAATTTTTAAAGACTAAATAGGTGTGACAAGATCTACTTTTAGAAAAGTGAGTACAAAATGTATGGTAAATTATACACACGTTTATGACAACTATAGAATTTTTAATAGACTCTTACTGCTGCCATTACTTACACAAATATTTTTATATATCTCACTCATATTCTTCATTCAAACTTACTTCTGCATAATACTAATTAATTCAAAAAGTTCTTACGTATCTGTTCTGCAATACTATTTATTCTTGTTCTTATAATTTTGGCACACTTTCGGCAGAATGCCATATTTTCGGTATGCACTTCATTTATGATTTTCATTTTTTCCCTTAGCAGATAAAACTCATTTAATACTTCATCTGCATCTACCAATTCGTTGTCCATGGCTGTAAACGTAATGAAATTACTAGTACATCAGAACTACATGAAAGAACTACATTAGACATCTATATCTCTGAAAAGTTTTGAATGCAGTGTTGTAACACAAGTAATGGCCTTCTTAAGTAAATATTCTGTTAGATATAAAATAACTGTCAATAATATAATACAAAATATCCCAATTTTAGTCTCAGGTATCTTGTACAGTAGGAATAAAAGGTACAAAGCTTACTACATTATTTTCAAAAGAAATAATACAATACTCCATTTTACAGGATAAGATTAATTATTTGTACAGGAGAGGCATGGAAATACCATGAAAATTGCAAGTAGTCATGTCTTTAGACCATACTCTAATTATATCCCTTGTGTATGAAATTAAATATATGGAATATAGGGAAAACCAAAATTTGTAGGTGAGTAAGCTGGAAGAAGTTTGTAGGGCACAGGAAGTGGAAAAGATTTTATTAGAAAGTTAAAGATGTTTCAAAGCTTTTATGGAATTATTAAAAGTCCTTTAGAGAAATACGGAAAGCAAACTCATGTAAAATTTACATAGCCTTTTTTCTTATGTGACTCTAAAACATGTGTACTATGAAAAAAGGGTTTCTCTAGTGGAAAGAGAGGTGGATTCAATTAAGCTTGAAGGACAATAAGAAGACATTAAGAGGCTGGTGCATAACTAGAAGGCATGGATGACTGTCATATGAGGATCTGCCAGAAAAAGGCAGGATATGATCTTTAATAAAAAAAAGAGGTAAATATATTTTATTTTGAAGAATATAAAGTGAAATAGAGTAAACATTGACCTTTTATACAGCACAATAAAAGTACAAAAGACTACTTAAATAAATGTTGGAATATAAATTGAAAGTAAAAGAGTGGAAGAGAGTACGCTCAAAAGATAGTTTATAAGTACAGACAAAACAAAGTAACATCATCTAATACTAGAATAAAGAAAACAAAACAAAAACTCTAACTACCAAAACGAACAGCATTCCAAATATGAAGGAATTGCAAGAAGGACTGGTATAAGTAGTAGATCTTGTCTGACCATCGATCACCATTAAGAAAGTTATATAAGAAAATAAGAAACAACAGACTTATATACAGAAGATGTAAACGCAACTTAATAATTCTTATTTAAACTGCAGGAACATTTATTAAACATTTGTATTAAACATATGTCAATAAAATTTCATCACCTTTCGAAATTAATAATTATTTGCCGAAATGACTGGAAATAAGTTAGAATAAACACTGGTCATCTAGTTATTACAGTTTATACAACACTAGTATTGTTCTGTACTCCAGTGGGTAATTGCAGTGATCCTGAGTAGATAATATTAGAAAATATTCTAATTGTTTTATAAAAGGAACTGACAAGAAAATAAAAATAAAACATTTAAAATCGACATCAGCATCATACAATAGAGAAAACTAAAGTAAAGTTACAAAAATTAAAAACTATACGTAAAAACTATGTGGCATTTCAAGTTATAGATGTGTGCATAATTAGCAGTACCTTTAACAGCCTCCGCCAGTTGTCCCGGTCAAGTGCAGCTGCTCTCCAGTTCCGGGTCCCAAGGATGTGGTGCGCATCATAGCTCACACCGTCTTCCCAACGTAGTTTGGATCTACCAACTCTCCTGGTGCCATAGATCTGTTCTGTGAGTGCTTTTCTTGGTATTTCATTCTCCCCCATTCTGATCACATGTCCAGCCCACCTGCATCTACCAAGCTTTATAATTTTGACAATATCTGGTTCATTCAGAAGTGTGTTCAGTTCTTGGTTGGTTCTTTTCCTCCATTCACCTCCCACACATATTGGATCAGATATACTATGTAAGATTTTGCGTTCACGAACCAGCAGGCTTGACTCAGACTTTCTAGAAATGGTCCAGGTCTCAGAACCATACGTGAGAACTGGGCAGATCAGTGTTTTATACAAAAGCAGGTTGATGCTCCTGGCAATTATTCTGCTTTGGAACAGGGGTCTGAGACCAAAGAAGCACCTATTAGCTGAGGTGATCCTTCGCTTTATTTCCTCTGTTGTTTCCCCATCAGCGTCAACTTGGCATCCTAAATAAACAAAGTTGTTGATTTTTTCGAAGGAATAGATGCCGATTTGGATGTGTTCTCCTTCTCTAGCCTCCTGTCCTGTGGCCATGTATTTTGTCTTGCTTTCATTTATTATGAGACCCAGTCTCCTTGCGGGTCCTTCAAGACCAAGAAAGGCTTCAGTGACTGCTCGAAGGGACCTCCCGATTATATCTAGGTCATCAGCGTATCCTAGGACCTGCACCAACCTGTTGAATACAGTCCCAGAGGAATCTATTCCAGCATCTCTCATGGCTTTTTCTAAGGCAAGATTGAAGAGGAGGCATGCAAGAGCATCACCCTGGAGGACTCCCTTTCCATAGTCAAACTCTCCTGATAAGTCATTCTGAATCCTCACCATGCCCTTCACTGTCAGCATTGTCATCTTACACAATCTTATTAATTTCTTTGGTATGCCCAGCTCTTCAAGAGCAGTGTAAAGTTCTTTTCTGTCAATGCTGTCGTATGCATTTCTGAAATCTATGAAGAGGTGATGGGTTTGTAGCTTATGTTCCCTACCTTTCTCTAGAATTTGTCGGAGTGTGACAACCTGGTCTATTGTCGATTTTCCTCTTCTAAATCCACACTGATATTGACCAATCACCCGATCAGCATGTGGAAGCAGTTTTTGGTACAATATATGGGACACTATTTTATACGCCACAGGGAGAAGAGAAATGCCTCTGTAATTATTACAGTCTAGTTGATCTCCTTTTTTATAAACCGGACATATAACTGCCTTCTGCCAGGCTGTTGGCAGTTTCTCTTCTATCCATATATCAATGACAAGGTGGTGAAGGGTTTTAATTAGCTCTGGGCCACCGTTTTTGAAAAGCTCCGAAGGAAGATTATCAGAACCGGGAGCTTTGTTGTTTTTAAGGCTTTCTATTGCAGCTATCACACCATCTTCATCCGGAGGCTTGATGTGTTCATGTTCCTCTAGCACAGGTGGTACATAGTTGTCCACCTCGTCATTCTTAGAAAGAAGAGCTTCAAAGTGCTTGCACCACCTTTCGAGGATTTTCCCCTTTTCTGTAAATAGGGTGCCTTCAGTGTCACGACAAGCTGTTGTCCTGGGTTTAAAGGGTTTCCTACCTTGATTTACCTTATTGTAGAATTTTCTGATTTCATTTGCATCCTTAAGATCTTGGATCTCTACCAGCTGTTGACTCTTCCAATGGCGCTTCTTCTGCCAATGTACCCGCTTCTCCGCTCTCCTCCACTTCCTATACTCCTCTGCACATCTTCTTGTGTGCCTCTGTATCATTGTTGTATAGGCTTTATTTTTAAGGTCTGTAGCAACTCTGCACTCTTCATCAAACCACGGATTTGAAGGTTCCCTTTCTTTGAGGCCCAGAGTTTCCTCTGCAGCACCGGCAAGTGCTGAAGAGATTTCTTCCCAAACAATGTCTATACTTGGATTTCCTGTAGTCGTTTTGGTGATTTTATTTCCGACTAATGCAGTGAATCCTAAGCGGTTGTCCTCCTCCTTTAGTTTGGATATGTTGTACTGTTTTCTTCTTGAAACACGTTGTGTCTTAATCATTGACATACGGTCTCTCAGTCGTGCAACCACTAGGTAATGATCAGAGTCAATATTGGCTATCCTTCGTGTCCTCACATCCAGTAGATTAGATCTACTTTGTGGTCTATTTGGTTAATGGTGAAATCCATGTTCCCTTATGTATATCTTTGTGAGGGAAGAGTGTTCCACCAATGACCAGGTGCCTTGATGCGGCAAAATTAATCAACCTCTACCCGTTATCATTAGTTGATTCGTGCATGCTATGCCGTCCAATTGTTGGAGAGTAGATTGTTTCTCTACCTACTTTCACATTCATGTCTCCAGCAATCAGTTTGATGTCATGACTAGGGCATTGATCAAAAGTCTCATCAAGGAGATCATAAAATTCTTCTTTCTCCATTTCTGGGGATGCTTCAGTTGGCGCGTGAACACTAATGAGGGAGTAATTCTTAAATTTTCCCTTAGTTCTTAAACAACAGATTCGTGGACACATGGGTTTAAAGTCAATCACCCTTTGTCTGAACCGCTTTTGGATGATGAATCCTGTTCCATAATGATGTAGCCTATCATGACAGCTGTAATAGACAGTGTGGCTCCGCTTCTCAAGAATTCCCTGGCCTGTCCACCAGATTTCCTGTATCACAGCTATGTCTATTGCAAAAGCGTCAAGTTGGTCTAGGAGCACTCTAAGAGCTACGAGTCGGTATAAACTGAGCATATTCCATAGTCCAATATTAAAATTAATCTGATTATTTCTGCAAGTTCTTTGTTTGGTAGTAACATGAAGTTGTGAGGACTGGGGCCCTCCCGGATCCGATCGGGCCCCTATGGGGAGACAATTTTTAGTCGTCACATTCATATTGTAACGATACAATTAAGCCAAATCTCGTACCAGTGATAACAAAGATAATTCTTGATATAAAATTACTTCATATGAAATAAAATGTGTAAAAAATGATTAAAATGTAAATACTTTGACAAGACGTACAACGATATTACCCAACCCAAGTGATTGAGCCGAAAACACAAACATAAAGAAGGGAACCACGTAACATACTTATTAAAATGTAAATATTTTGACATGATTGAGCCAACAACCCAAACATAAAGAAGGGAACCACGTAACATACTTATTAAAATGTAAATATTTTCAAGTGATTGAGCCGAAAATACAAACATAAAGAAGGGAACCACGTAACATACTTAAGAAAAATATGATAGACAAAACAATGATGGACACAGAACTAAAGAAGAACCAGAAGAAGAGGACAGATCCATACAAATAAACAGAATTTAAACCAGAAGAGAAGAAGAGGAGAACCGAACCGGATTGAAGAGAAGAAGAGGAAGAATGAAGAGGAGACAGATAAAACCCAAGGGGAAACTAACACACATATATAAAAGGGAAAGACTGTATGTTTAGAGATAGAATACGGTCAATAAACCTTGGAATAATTATGTATTAATGAAACCAATGTTATTATTAGCATTAATTTAACATATGTACCCATTTTTAAGACAATACAATTGTAAAGCAATGTAGTATAGGAAAAGTACACTAACCCTGTCAGAAAGGTTAGATTCAACCAAAACACAACTAGCCTAGTATTGTTAATAGTAAAAATAATACTAAAACAAAATAGTGAGAAATGGTAGGAGAAAGTATAGGGATTACCCATTAAATAACACTAATTACAAAACAGTGAACCAAAGTGAAGTGCTTTAGTGAAGTGTAAATGCCCTAAAAAATAGTGAAAGTGGATGTGAAACATTCAAAATAGAATGCTAAGTAAATAGACACTCTGTAAAACATTGATAAACCACCAATGATTGGAGTGAGATTATAATTAGTTATATACCTAGAAGTAATTAGAAATAGTAATCCAAATTAATATTAAGGAAACTTGTAATAATATTCAGGGAGAAAGCCCAGACAAACAACTTGTGTTAACATGGCATGATAGGATAGAAGTAAAGTTTGTTATTAAAGATTAAAATTATAAAGAATACAACACCCCATGTTGAAAGGGGAATTAACCTTCATAATATTAGAGAAAGTGACAATGTTTATCACCCTAGTTTATAAGACAAGAAAGAAATCAATGTTAGTACCAAGAATAATTTATGACTTGTAAAGAATAGTTGATTCAATGCTAAAGAAGGAATATGGCTGAAAGGGACTTAAAGTCCATAAACCTAACTATTATATTTTAAATGAAGAGTAATGAAAATGTATGTTGAATAGTAATTAAAACACAAACAAATAAGTGAAGCCCATCAGGCTGAATTCAGAATGTAATTTAAAAAGGAAATACACTAAAAAACAATAATGGCTGTGTGTAACTATGAAAACAGTTAACTGCCAAAGACATTCAAAGGCAAATTGTATCAATTTCACAAAAAATCTTACTAATCTAAGAACAGTGAATGAACAGTAATTATATATCAGTTATTTCAACACAGAAATATTATTGTAATAATTTAATTCAAGAAAGATATGTTATTTATTAAATGTCAAATAATTAAACTATAGTTAAAGTGTAACAGAATATGACCTTATGAGGTATCATTGTAAACTTTGAAAGGAAAGAAAAATAATAGTGATGTCATTTATTATCCCAAAGGAATTATAAGGGAATAAAATCATTAGGAAAATACTTAATAAATTTGAATAAAAATTCAAATATTTCTAACAATGTATGTAAGGAGTAATTAACCAAGCATTGAATTATTGGTTACTATGACAACGAGACGTTTGAGGGCTTATTTTTCCGTTAAATTTTAGAGACGCTGAAGAAACGAAGCGTGGGTAAGCCACACGAAAAATTTGACAAACTAAAATTTTAATTTAAACAGTTATAAAAAGTCGAATCAGTGAACCAAGATAACCCAATATGAAGAGACGTCGATCTATACAGAATTAATGATGTCCAGGAACGAAATTAAATAAACTAATTAAAGAAAAAACCCAGACCAGTTTGAAGAAGATGTTGGAAGCCTTCAACCAGCCCAAATTCGAAAAATATACGCCTATCCTGATGACGATACAGACAACGTGAGATGAACTGATAAGTACCGAATAATTTCTTACTCCCAAAACCCCAAATTACTTAAATTATTTTCAAATGATAAAATTTCTCACTATTTAAAAAGTAGTATTTTCTTTCAAAGGTAAAGGCATAATTTACTTACATTAAAAAACATTTATAGAGATAACCTTATTTGTGAACATAACTACTGTAACAGAAATACGACACTACTGAACAAATTGTACAAACACATTATAAATCCTAAGTACGTATAAGGTATAGTAGTGTACTTTCTTTTCATGTAATCAACGTTTATGTCTATTTTCATGATCCAAAGAACCCCAGATTTTAAAACTGGTAATATTTTGTATGTAACTTAATGCCGTGTCGGCAACGATAAGGTTTTGAAATCCATTTTGCCAACCTTGAGATATTTGTGTTTCAAGCTCTAAGCCGGAGCATAATATTATAAATTTGTTTGTGATTAATTTGTCATATTTATTGATAATTAAATGTGTATTTAAAAACGCAGTACAGAACATTACTATCTTGTTATTTCATAGGAATTTTGTAGAATATATGTGTGTTAGCGAAGTTTTAAGTTATAGCCAACTAGCGCTCGTCACGAGTGGCCGAGTCGACAACCTGTGTAGCAGCGGGAACAATTCGAACGTCACAGCTGTCTAGCTAATATCACGTATTACCTTAAAAATTAAATGTTTTAATTGTTTTAACAGAAACAATTTGGCGCCACCCGGGAATCGTAATCCCTATGAATTAACAGGTAGGTTGTACTGGTGACATTGACAACGCTACGGACTCCAGTAGTGACGTCGATTTATGTAACAACCAGTGTGAGGCAAACACACTACATTCACACTAATACACAAAATAAACAAGTGTGATACATTTCAACAGGTACGACCTAAGATTATTGTTACATATTGGCGACCAGCAACGTGTGGCTGGTAAGAATAACTAGCGGCGATCATGAATAGACACGGGATGGTTACGAGACGCAAAGGGAAAGAAACACCAAACCAAGAAGGAAACCCAGAAGAAATGGAGGAAGTTGAGGAAGTAGAAGTGGAGGAAAGGGCGGGAGAATTGTCAGAAGAGAACCCACAGGAGGATCAAATGGAAAATCCAAATCCACCTGAACCTGAACCTGAACCGGAAATAGAAGCAGAAGTCATGGTAAGCCAACAACCAGTCGAACCAACAGAAGAAACAAAACTAGATAGAATGATGAAGTTCATGATGGAACAATTTGGACAAATGAGCAGGAGCCATGAAGATTTAAATAAAAAATTAGAGTCAGACAAGGAGGAGAGAAGACAAGACAAGGAAAATTTGAATAGAATATTGGAAAAATTGGACCAAAACGGTGAAGAATTGAAGAAGCAAATGAAGGAGAGTATAGAATTCCTGAATGACAAGATAGAGAGCAACCATGAAGACTTGAAGAGAAGTCAGGAGGCATTGGAGAAGAAGAGTGAAGAGTTGAAGAAGCAGATCAAGAAGGATCTAGAAATAGTAAATCAAAAGATGGAAAATAATCATGATATTCTCCAACAGAAGATAGAGGAAGCAAGGGAGAAAACCAAGGAGGAATGGAAGCAACAATTGGTCGAGTGTCGAGAGGAGACCAGGCAATCGGTAGCAGAGACAAACGAAGCCTTGTTACAAGTACGAGAAGAAATGAATTATAAAATCATCGATGTCGAAGAAGAAAATAAGTTGAGAGTGACCGAATTCTACCAAGCCCTTACCAAAAGATGCCAGAAGAAGAAACAGGAGGTGGTCAAGGAATTGGAGGAGAGGCACCAAGAGCTACAACTGGATGTAAACAATCGGGTGGAGAAAGTGTACACCGTCATAGATAAAATCGACAGACTGACCCGAGAAAACCGAGAAAAAATTCAGGGAATCAGTATGCGAGAGAAACAGATGCAGGAGGAATTAGATGCATTAAGAGAAAAACCATATAATCACACACAATTCATAACCAGTGAACCTCGAGAAATGATTAATTTTCGTAGTTACAGGAGAAACCCGATAGAATTCCTCAAACGGGTAGAAGAACTGATAGAGAAGAACAGAGAAACCAGATGGTCTAGTGTGAGAAGTATGATCGACGAGATGTTTCGTGACACCCATGACAATTGGTGGACGGCCACAAGACCTGAGATAAACGATACTCAAGAGTTCAAGAAACAGTTCAGGGAGAAGTATTGGTCCGAATCAACACAGAATGTGGTCCGCAATGACATTAGTAACGGAAGGTATGAGACACAAGGAGGACACACGTTAACATCGTACTTTCTGGGAAAGGTATGTTTAGCCAGAAATTTGGAACCCAGGATACCGGAAGAGTCGTTGGTGATACAACTGGGTTATCATTACGAAGAGGCCATCCAGAAGGCCAGGCGACAAGGCCAAATTAAAACAATTCAAGGAATGGTTAGTTTACTGGAGGACATGGAGAATGATAACCAGTATCGAAGAAACAGGATCACAAACCAAAGGTACAATAAGTGGAATGAAAATAACAATACAACTAATTTCCATGGACCATACAATTATCCACAAAACAATAACAGAAATAACTGGGGCCGCAATAATAATGATAATAATGCAGAACAAACGTTCAATAGAAATACCCAGCAACACCCTCCAAACGATCAGCCTGGTAACAGAGTCCAACAGAACCATCACTCAGGAAGTCAAAACAATAATAGAAACAGCCCAAATAATAATTACCGACAGAATGATAATTACCGAGGAGTTGGACCTGAACGACGTACCAACGGTCACCCCAATGACCATAATTACTACGGCAACCGGTATCATCCCAATGACCAGTACAACCGGGGACCCGGGGGTAATCAGTATAGAAATGACGACAGACGTCGAGTAAACTTCATCCGTGGACAAAAACAAAATAACCAAAGAAGATATGGCCAGAACTGGCATCCTAACTGTTATTATCAAGTATCAAATAATAATAATAACCCACCAGCAGAGGATAGGAATGATGAACCACCTCGCAATGAAGATAACCAGAGCCCAAGGGAAGAAAATGCACAAAACATACGACAGGTGAACAGTATAGTGGGAATGAGATCCGGAAACAATAACCAAAGAAGGGACACTCCATCCGGAAGTAATCAGACCGAAGAAAACTATGACTGGATACCATTCAGCAATGACCCAGAAGAAAATTTCCGCATAGCGTATAACAAACGAAACCCGCCGGAACTATGGATTCCACCAAGAAACAAGGGAAATCAATCAAACACACCTCAGACAGAAAGGCAAGTCATTGACGAAGAAGAAGGGACGGCCGATAGGTGGAATGCCTAATGAACCATGGTCAATGAACTTGAATAAAATATCATCCAGAATAAGTGTGTCTACCAAGCACTTGAAGGAGTAGAGGTGCATAATAACAAAGAGTCGATCAAGAGAAGGAAATAATAAAGGAAAGAAAAGGAGAAGTCAACTTACCAAAAATATAAATAACGGACCAGTATATAGCAATATGAATAAACAATTATGTATATCATAATAATCCGTATATCATCACAAGAGACAATGGTAATAATACTTACCAGATCAGTAATATCAATACAAGGAAAATCAAGGGAGTTTACAACCAAACTTCAATAAAAAAGTTTTACGAAGAAGAATAAAACCATTGTGAAATGAAACCGATTTCAAAATTCTAAAAGAGATTGTAAGAGCAGCTTACTCAAATATTTAGATGATATATGTGGAACAATAAAAAAGTTTTATAATAATGAAAAAAAAAAATTGAAAATGAAGTATGAAGTAAAAAGTGAGATAATCAGGAATAAGGTACACACATTCCTATGTAATAAAAATGTAAGAAGCACAAACTTACAATTATAATTAAAACAAAAAATAGCTAAAAAGGAATACGCTACAAACATTCCTTTAAGGTAAGACCATTAACTTACCAAAGAATTATCAAAAATGATGTTGAATACAGAGTAAAATAAACAAAAATAAAATCAAGTTCAAATTACTGAGATAAATACTTGAAATTATACTGAATCAAAAGTATTATCTGAAAAAAATAAATAAATAAAACTTTACCTGGTACAAGGAGAGAGAGAGAAATTGTATATAAAACCAATATACAGATATGGCTAAAGCAGAATCCTGCTAAATGTCTAAAACAATTAAGATGATCACAACGAGCATTGAAAACAAAATAATGGAAAGTGAGATATGATGAAATTAACATATGAATAAAGATAAAATTTCTCAATATAGTATATGAGTAGATGTTAGTGTATAGTTAAGGTATAGCGGAAGGAAGAATGAGTAGTAATGATAAAGTGATCTAAAAACAAACCACAAGGTGGACAATCCCAAAGTATATTATATTATTATTAAGTCACAAGTTGACAAAGATTTAAGATTGACTGTTGAAAAGTCCAGCAATCTATATGAACTGAGTAGAGAAGATGTGCCTCTAGTCTCAGAAAAATGAGTAGTAATGGGAGAAACCAGCTACTATATAAAGTTAGGAAAAAAATTTGTGTATGAGGGAATATGCACCAATGGAAATAAATAAAAACAGATCCAAATAAAATGGAGTGAATTAAGTAAGAAGAGAAATGGAGAATGGAGAAACAAACAAGGAAGAGAAAGAAAAAAAAGTTATCTATAACTGATAATTTCATAAAACACTATGCTAGTATTTTATTAAAATGATCAATTTTAGAGGAGAGGCATTATGTAACGATACAATTAAGCCAAATCTCGTACCAGTGATAAAAAAGATAATTCTTGATATAAAATTACTTCATATGAAATAAAATGTGTAAAAAATGATTAAAATGTAAATACTTTGACAAGACGTACAACGATATTACCCAACCCAAGTGATTGAGCCGAAAACACAAACATAAAGAAGGGAACCACGTAACATACTTATTAAAATGTAAATATTTTGACATGATTGAGCCAACAACCCAAACATAAAGAAGGGAACCACGTAACATACTTATTAAAATGTAAATATTTTCAAGTGATTGAGCCGAAAATACAAACATAAAGAAGGGAACCACGTAACATACTTAAGAAAAATATGATAGACAAAACAATGATGGACACAGAACTAAAGAAGAACCAGAAGAAGAGGACAGATCCATACAAATAAACAGAATTTAAACCAGAAGAGAAGAAGAGGAGAACCGAACCGGATTGAAGAGAAGAAGAGGAAGAATGAAGAGGAGACAGATAAAACCCAAGGGGAAACTAACACACATATATAAAAGGGAAAGATTGTATGTTTAGAGATAGAATACGGTCAATAAACCTTGAATAATTATGTATTAATGAAACCAATGTTATTATTAGCATTAATTTAACATAAATTTTTTTTTGTAAAGCAATGTAGTATAGGAAAAGTACACTAACCCTGTCAGAAAGGTTAGATTCAACCAAAACACAACTAGCCTAGTATTGTTAATAGTAAAAATAATACTAAAACAAAATAGTGAGAAATGGTAGGAGAAAGTATAGGGATTACCCATTAAATAACACTAATTACAAAACAGTGAACCAAAGTGAAGTGCTTTAGTGAAGTGTAAATGCCCTAAAAAATAGTGAAAGTGGATGTGAAACATTCAAAATAGAATGCTATGTAAATAGACACTCTGTAAAACATTGATAAACCACCAATGATTGGAGTGAGATTATAATTAGTTATATACCTAGAAGTAATTAGAAATAGTAATCCAAATTAATATTAAGGAAACTTGTAATAATATTCAGGGAGAAAGCCCAGACAAACAACTTGTGTTAACATGGCATGATAGGATAGAAGTAACGTTTGTTATTAAAGATTAAAATTATAAAGAATACAACACCCCATGTTGAAAGGGGAATTAACCTTCATAATATTAGAGAAAGTGACAATGTTTATCACCCTAGTTTATAAGACAAGAAAGAAATCAATGTTAGTACCAAGAATAATTTATGACTTGTAAAGAATAGTTGATTCAATGCTAAAGAAGGAATATGGCTGAAAGGGACTTACAGTCCATAAACCTAACTATTATATTTTAAATGAAGAGTAATGAAAATGTATGTTGAATAGTAATTAAAACACAAACAAATAAGTGAAGCCCATCAGGCTGAATTCAGAATGTAATTTAAAAAGGAAATACACTAAAAAACAATAATGGCTGTGTGTAACTATGAAAACAGTTAACTGCCAAAGACATTCAAAGGCAAATTGTATCAATTTCACAAAAAATCTTACTAATCTAAGAACAGTGAATGAACAGTAATTATATATCAGTTATTTCAACACGGAAATATTATTGTAATAATTTAATTCAAGAAAGATATGTTATTTATTAAATGTCAAATAATTAAACTATAGTTAAAGTGTGACAGAATATGACCTTATGAGGTATCATTGTAAACTTTGAAAGGAAAGAAAAATAATAGTGATGTCATTTATTATCCCAAAGGAATTATAAGGGAATAAAATCATTAGGAAAATACTTAATAAATTTGAATAAAAATTCAAATATTTCTAACAATGTATGTAAGGAGTAATTAACCAAGCATTGAATTATTGGTTACTATGACGAGACGTTTGAGGGCTTATTTTTCCGTTAAATTTTAGAGACGCTGAAGAAACGAAGCGTGGGTAAGCCACACGAAAAATTTGACAAACTAAAATTTTAATTTAAACAGTTATAAAAAGTCGAATCAGTGAACCAAGATAACCCAATATGAAGAGACGTCGATCTATACAGAATTAATGATGTCCAGGAACGAAATTAAATAAACTAATTAAAGAAAAAACCCAGACCAGTTTGAAGAAGATGTTGGAAGCCTTCAACCAGCCCAAATTCGAAAAATATACGCCTATCCTGATGACGATACAGACAACGTGAGATGAACTGATAAGTACCGAATAATTTCTTACTCCCAAAACCCCAAATTACTTAAATTATGTTCAAATGATAAAATTTCTCACTATTTAAAAAGTAGTATTTTCTTTCAAAGGTAAAGGCATAATTTACTTACATTAAAAAACATTTATAGAGATAACCTTATTTGTGAACATAACTACTGTAACAGAAATACGACACTACTGAACAAATTGTACAAACACATTATAAATCCTAAGTACGTATAAGGTATAGTAGTGTACTTTCTTTTCATGTAATCAACGTTTATGTCTATTTTCATGATCCAAAGAACCCCAGATTTTAAAACTGGTAATATTTTGTATGTAACTTAATGCCGTGTCGGCAACGATAAGGTTTTGAAATCCATTTTGCCAACCTTGAGATATTTGTGTTTCAAGCTCTAAGCCGGAGCATAATATTATAAATTTGTTTGTGATTCATTTGTCATATTTATTGATAATTAAATGTGTATTAAAAAATGCAGTACAGAACATTACTATCTTGTTATTTCATAGGAATTTTGTAGAATATATGTGTGTTAGCGAAGTTTTAAGTTATAGCCAACTAGCGCTCGTCACGAGTGGCCGAGTCGACAACCTGTGTAGCAGCGGGAACAATTCGAACGTCACAGCTGTCTAGCTAATATCACGTATTACCTTAAAAATTAAATGTTTTAATTGTTTTAACAGAAACAATTTGGCGCCACCCGGGAATTGTAATCCCTATGAATTAACAGGTAGGTTGTACTGGTGACATTGACAACGCTACGGACTCCAGTAGTGACGTCGATTTATGTAACAACCAGTGTGAGGCAAACACACTACATTCACACTAATACACAAAATAAACAAGTGTGATACATTTTAACAGGTACGACCTACGTTTGTACGTTACAATATTTATAAAAACTGGCTGGTGAAATAAACTGACAGGTTTCTGCACATAAAACTTTTACAGATGGGCTATGTGAATTCTCCGATCCAACCCCCAAACTGGAGGACCAGGAACTTTGATTTCGCGGTGCTCTTTCCCTAGAGAGTTGCTTTCACCTCAGCTGACGAGCTCTCTCTGCCCGGTCGCAGTAGGGTAACTGACTAAGCCCATGTGTGCAGCCGTTGGGCTACTATAGCCTCCTCCGCCTCCACACTAGATGCACACCCTGCTGCCAATGTGCACCATCCTGCCCGGCCAGGACCCAGGATACCCCCAGGCTGTCCTGACAGAACCCCCATATCTCGTTTGCTTACCGATCCACTCCGCCAAAGGGATTGGTTACCACAACCTTGGAGTGGATTGCTCGGCGTAACAGAGCCCACCGACGTGTAGGTGAGAGTGGAGTTGGGGTGGAGAGGCTGGTGCATTTCTCTTCTATGAAAGCATATGTTCGCATCACACCCCTTTTGGACCCCAGCAAAGTTGTACATTGTGTTTTATTTTAGATACATCATTAGGAACTTGGGAAGTAAAGAAGGTACTATCATTGAGCTAGCTGCACAGAATATGAGGAACAATTTAATACAATAGCTACTAATCATCTGCTATTAAAAATTGGTTGCTTATCTCTTGTTTGATTTTTAATATGTTGATTTTATAATACAACTTTTATTTGAAGGTTAAAATATGATACGTCATTAAAATAACTTAAAGACAAGAGAAGATAAAACAAATGTGGTCCCTTGGTACCACACAGAACTGCTTTATGCATTACACTATAGTGAAGAAATCGATGCACTGTTTCATGACCGACGTGGGTAACATTTCAAAGTAATTAAAACAATAATAGTATCTATTGAATAAAGTCATTATAAATATTGAAAATGAAATAATGTACAAGTGATAACCGTATGTCAGGAAGTAAGACAGTATTTCTCGTTGGCACCATCACTGAAACTGTAAACACAAATATTGTGTAAACCCCTCCTTCCAAATGAACATATAAATTTCGCTGGATCTTTGGCTTAGGTGAAGCTTTAATATGGAATTTCTGAATTATGAAAGAAAGTTGACAAGGCTGCTGAAGTATCATATAAATAATTCTGTTCCACTTTTTAAGCGTATTAAATACTTTGCAGGTTAGACATAGGATATTCATAGGTGTAAGAAAATATAGTGCTTATATTATTAAGCTAAGGCAAAACAGATATTAGTAAAGATTACAATATCTTAAACTAGATGGAAGCACATTATACATAGCATATTCAACAAAAATTAAGTCTGTAAAAATGTTAAAAATATTACCTGATTCAATGTAAATTTTAATGCGAGTTGAATTCTCTGCAAATTTTAGTAGTAATAATTCACATGCACCAGTAATTAATGTTATTAATAATATTTAAGCATTTGAAAAATTTTGTAGTCAATCTCAAGCAAATTCCATAGACAAATGCATTTTAAAATTGATTTTCAAAACGTTAACATAGAAACAACAACAATGAAAATTAACAGAAAAATTTACTAAATTATAAATGTGTGTGTGTGTTTCATATTGTTACATAATGTGGAAAAATTATTACACCATTAAAAAACATTATACATGTTTCTCAGATGTGCCAGTGGAATCCAGCTGTAATGTTTTGTGTGTACCTTATCTCAACATGGGTTAGCAAGACTTTTCTAGACTTCGCCAGCCACACCCACTGTGTCAAGGCCGCAATCAATTATGGTCTAGTGTAGCACTGATGCGCAGTATGCATGTTTCTGGATGTTCGGCGGGGTATAAATACAAGTACTCAGCGACGCTCAGTTTCAGTTTTAGTGGTGATATATTCCAATGCGGTTCGAAGTATTGTGGCGAAGTGTTATGTGTTTTATATTTGTGCGGGACAATTGAGATACAATTGTGTTTTATACTCATTGACATTATAATTGTGTGTGAACTATTTATATTTGATTTGTTGTACGAGACTATCTTTTTGATTACAAACTGTTTAATTGTGATAATTAAAGCTGGTAATTAGTGACTTAATTGATGTCTTGTATTTTGTTTTCCACTAAACCATACGATGATCAGTAGACCATCGTAACAATATATTAATGGATGGTTCTATTTTAACCAAGCCTCCACTAACCACGGTCTCTCCTAATCAAGCTGTTGACCTTAGGCTCCTGTTATAGTGTTTTGAAGTGACTTGCATTTATTGTGTCAAACGGGAGCATTTGCATGTGGTGATTGGTGGTGCTGGTTACTTGTGTTAGATGTATTATCAAATGATGATGTGAGTGTGCTAATGTCTGTATGGTAGACAACCGACAATTATTACAGTAAAACATAACTGTTGATTAAAATAAATACCACCACAGAACAGAAACATCTTTCCATGATGAACTGCTAGCGGTAACAAAAGAAATCAAGTGATGCAAAAATGTAACAGATAATTATGTTGATGAATGATTTATTAGGAAAATAGATGAAGTAAATTTTCATGTATAATCAGTGATGATAAAATTCCCTTCCCTATGTAACTTATAGGCTTACAGTCAATTTCCTATTAGATAATGATACAGAAATCCTGATTTAGATTCTATTGTATAAACCTAGGGAGTCACAGACTTTCTGGTTAGTCATAATTGGAATGTGTATAATCAACAACCAAAACAACAATTATGAAAATAATCCTAGCCCTTGTGTTAAATATGTTATCATATTTACACAATGTTTTGGTTGAAACAAGCAGACAGAAAAAAGAAAAATTAATTGAATTATAATTTAGTAACCACAATGAAATATTATGCTCCAAACTGTTACTTGGCATAAAAGTGGATCAAAAATAGTGTTTACAGTTTTATCTAGCAGTTTTTTTATATTGTTTGTGCTTTTCAGCTTGTGTCTGCGTAAACTGTTAGAATAAAATTTCATACAGTAATTTTTTATTATTTAATGGTAAAAATAATTCCGAAACATGTTTTTCTCTAAATGAAAACACTGAGAAGTTCATCATTAGTGAAAATACTTAAGAAACATGGCAGTATTTAGTTACCTTTGTGCTATTTAATGTGTTTTAATCTAAAACAAATGTGTAATTTTAGTGTACAGTTACTGCTACTGTACAAAAAAATGCTCAGCATATTATAATCTAATGTTCCTCATCCAATAGTTGGCAACAATATCATAGAGCCACATTAACTACTGGATTCTTTATTTAAAGTGGAAAATCACTTTCAACAGACTTTCACATTGTTACAGTATCACAGCAGTTAAAAAGCGGTTATTAACATTTTAGAGAGAACACTACAAAGTGAAGTAATGACAATGGTGAATATGATCAAACAATATTTGTTAAGTCCATCAGCATATATCTTACTTTTAACACTATACTGATTTTCAACATATCAAACTTTCAGCCGTATATAGACTGACCTGGAAATTGGGCGCATTAAGCATTTTACAATATTAGAAAAATGTTTATGATTCTTCTAAAGAATGGATTCTGTATAAGATAAGAGAGGTTTTCAGTGTGCCAAATACCATAAACCAAGAACACTATGTACAAGTCATGTTCACATAACAGCGATCAACAGGACAATTGATGCCATTTTGACATAGCCATTAAAAAGTTGGCACATGTTAACAAAAGATGCTATAATATTTTCTGGTCACATCAGTTATCAACTTTTTTCAATTAAGAAACTTCTGTTATTTTAAAAAATATTTGTAAACATTAACCTGATAAAAAGTAACATGATTTAATAAGTTCACAACTACAACTTTTTGAATGTAAAAGTATGATGGCCTTTTGTAAGAGACACTTTTAGGAAGCATTATTTAGTAAAACTGAAAGCCAAAATCATGTTGAATACAGTACCCTTAGATACACAAAATAATTTGTAGAAAACTGCACTTGTACACTTTGCAAGGCTTTTAAAAGTCCATCCATCCATTGCAAGTCTTCTGGTATACCAATCACCATGTTGAAAACATCTTTCCTCCATCTCATCGAGTATGTTCTCCTACCATGATCTCATGGGTCTACCCAGTTTTTGTCATCTAGGTGGAACCCAGTCTAACAACTTTTGGGACCAATGGTCATTAGGCATCTGTTCCACATTGCCAAACCACTGTACAAGGTGCTTTGCATTATTTATGTCTAAAATTGTCTTAGCAACATGAAGTTGCTCCCAGAGATCCTCACTTTTAATGTTCTGGAATCTGGACACCCCACAAGTCCTTCTCCAGAAGTCCACCTCCACTCTTGGAGCCTTCAGGAGTTTCTTTGATTTACCTCCCAAGGTTCAGTCTATTCTCCCAAGGTTCAGTCAGTTCAGTCTCCCAAGGTGCCAATGGTGACTATACTTTCTAAGATGGCAAAGTAAATATCTTTATTATTTTTTTAGATGAGGTTATTTCCAATCTAAAGTAGATAATTCAACTGCCCTATCACTTTTATCCTGCTTTTAAAAATTAAATATGCAAAATAAGTTTTTCATTTTATGTGCTTGATTTCAGTTTCCAGCAGCAGTCAATTATTGTTTTGAGCCAGATATTTTGTTTTGACTATATACATGTAGCACTTTTCAGTACTGTGTTGACCTTCCTAACAACAGTGATCCAATCTCATTGGTAAGGTCAATACAACCACTGAAGATGTCTACTGCGGACAAAGCCGAAACATCTGGTTATTGGCCATGCCTAGAAAATAAAACAAAATGGTGATTAACTTTAGGCTGTAAGAAACAAAAAACATTTTAAATTTTGTTTACACGCATATTGTAACGTTACATAACCCAGTCCCAAAAAAATGACAACTTAATTATACTACCATAAAGGTCAGAAATGGGTAAACTATAACTAGCTCTAAATTATGTTATATCACCAAACATTATAAACTATATTGAAGTGATATACAGTGTAACAAGTGAGTTATAGTGTACCCAGTGCGTAAATAAGTGACTGTGAAGGGAGCATCTTACAGACTTGTGCTGTAGATGTAGGAATTATGGATTATAATAGTAGACTGTGAAGCTACTAACCAGTTATGTATTTTATTTAATTATTGTATGATTTATATTGTGTAGGCAACTAAAATTTAGTGCCTAGGTTTAATTTTATATTTAATAAAATAATTATGTTTGTATATAAGATAACCCAGGGTTAAAAAATAAAAGAGTTAAATATAAGATGATAATAAAAAATAAAATAATACTGTATGAGGAAAATGGCAGAAGAAAATAGTACAGTGTAAGGATACTATAAAAGATTAATAAATAATATATAAATTCAATTAGAGTTAATAATAATATTAAAGACTTATATCTAAAGTTATAAGAAAATAAACGAAAAACCTTTATATAAATCAAATTGGAAAATAAACCAAAATTAAAAAGAATTATTGTTCTATAAATAAGAAATAAATTTATAATAATTCAAAACAGCCTATATACTCAAAAGTAAATAGAAGCACCAATAAAAAATGATATAGAAATTATGGGTTACTAAGAGTAACAGGACAACAACATATTGTTTAATTGTAAAAAATATTGAAAACCGTTCGGTTGAGAAAAGTGATGACACCAATATTGTATTAAAAAACATTTTAAAATGTTCGGAAACGGTACAAAATTGGAACAAAATCAACTCACAGTATCCACATTATGTTCAAACTCCTTTAGATATCAAATATAATTTACTTTACCCAATAACAAAGTGATAGAAACCATTCCAAGATCTGGCCTAGCCGAACCGAACTTCGAGTTTTTTAACGAGATTGTATCTGAAAGACATTCAATGAAATTACAAAACAACTAGAACGACCACACTAGAAACAGCTCCACGCAAGTAAGAACTTCAAGGAAAGAGGTAATATAAACGTTTCTTTTAATAATTAACCAAGAAAACCTCATATAAAATTGTTGTGCAGTTCAGATATTTCTTAAATGATTTCATGCGTCTAATAAAGAAATAATCTGCACTCTCGCGGACAAATCCGGAACTACGTACTACGAAAATAAACAAAAAAATTCAAAATTGATTATTTTTATCTTGTAAAGCATAGTATATAATTATCCATTTCTGACCATCTCATAACACAAAGAACTTACCCTTAACCCTGGGGAAATAAATAAAATGAATTATATGTTGATTGATGTTTAATTAAAAAATAAAATTATAAAATCATTAAAAATTAGATTTAATGATAATTCCATGTTTACCTAACTAAATCGATACAATGTATTAGTGACTGAAAAGATCGATTATAATATTTGTATATTGGAAGAAGAGGAAATCAATATTATACAAATAAATACTCTTAATATTTTATGTTAAATAATAAAATGTGTATTCTTTATAGTAGAGGGTAGTTGTTCTAGATTTTAGTAAGCCAAGCAGAGGACTATACACCGGGGAGTATTACTGAAAAGTAAAGTTTGGTTAACCTAACATTTGGAGGTCGATGTCAAAATCAGCTGATCTTATGGATAGCGAATATTTAAAAATAAGAAATTTCATACTCTGGGTGTAACCTAATTGTTCTTACTCTCTCTTCCAACTAAGATTAAACAACTTCCTTAATCTCTACCAAATCACACACGCTCGATTTCTGTTTCGTTTGGGTAAACTTACCATCCGACTTATTTAAACATTAATACTTATAATTCATAAGTGACGATCGCGAAAAGGTACTCTGACCGCTCCGAGACTGTCAAAAGACGGACTTCACACACATCAGAATGTTACGTTACAAAATGACGTACTAACAGTGTGGCTGAATTAAGTATAAACCCGTACTGGTAATACACTCTTAGAGAGGAAGAAACCTTTGATACCAGCGATAACGTTACAGAATGGTGAACCCAACATTGGGGCTGAATTAACAATATACCTGCAACTGTAGGACGCTAGTACACTTAAGCGATTTACGTTACAGAATGGCGCTCAACGTAAAAGGGCTGTAATTAGAAAATAATTTTGAGATATTCAATAAATTAATATACCAAAAAACCTAATTATCGTCGGCAGTTATGAGAAAACAAGAAATGCATAATACCAGAGGCAGATCGAAGAAGAGGGCAGAAGAAAAGGAGAAGGAAGAAGGTGGACAGGAACGAGAGATAGAAATAGTTACGGACAATGAAATCGAACAACCAATGGGTGATAAGGAAGAAACCGAAGTAATCACAGACACGGAAAAGGAAATAGTTGAAGAGGATGCCCAAGGGGACCAACCAGACAAAGCGGTAGCCAGAGAAGAACCTAATTGGCAAGACATGATGAAATTTATGGCTGAACAATTTAGAAAACAGGAGGAAACTTCAAAGCAAACCAATGACAAAATAGATGAAAATTTTAGAAAACAGGAGGAAACTTCAAAGCAAACCAATGACAAAATAGATGAAAATTTTAGAAAACAGGAGGAAACTTCAAAGCAAACCAATGACAAAATAGATGAAAATTTTAGAAAACAGGAGGAAAACTCAAAGCAGACCAAGGAGGAAAATAAAGAGAACTTTAGGAAACAGGAGGAACAAAACAGACAAACCAATGAGAAAATAAATAGTATTCAAGAAAGTTTAGTCAAACAACTAAACGAAAAAATTGAGACCATGCATGGAAATATCAGAGAAACCATGAATGAACAAAACCATGAGTTGAGAGAAATAATTAATGGACAAAGGGAATATATGAACGCAAAATTTGAAGAAAGTAATAAAAATATAAAACAAGTTCATGAGAAAATTGACCTGATCAGTAAAACACTTAGCCAAAAAGCAGATACATACAAGGAGGAGACAAATAAGAAAATGGACAGTGGTTTCAAGAATTTGGATGAAACACTAAACAGCACTTCCGAAGGTACTAAAGAAGACCAAAGTGCATTGTTATCTGAAGAGAAACCTAACAGAAAGAAAAGATAATGCCCATAGAAATTAACATTAAGGGAGTAAAGAAACAAATAATTAAGAAAACGAAAGAAAGAAGAATAATACGTCTTAACAAAAGGAAAAATACACAGGAAGAAGTAGATATGATTAAGAGTGGGCTGGTTAATGTACTTAATCTTCCAATCGTTAATTACAGAGAATTGACTGTTTTGAAAAGTTATAGAAAAAACTTAACTAAATCTATATTTAAATTAAATATACCAGTAAATAAAAGGTCAGTGACATCACCAGTAAATGATATATCATCAACATATTTGTGTAATAGACTACTTATAAATATGATAGAAATAAGTGTATTAGAAAAATTACAAGACATGGTAGTAGAAGAATATGTTACAAAGAAAGAAAGAGTTCGGAAAACGATGGTAACCATTGAATTTAATGAAAATTCAATATCAGCAGAGTTACAATATCAGATGATAGAGAGCTATTTAACAAGGACAAAAATCATTATGGACACCACAGTAATCCGAGAACATGGAGTACCTGAGTTAATGGACCATGGTTAACCTAAGTAATAACCAACCAGAAAAAAAGGGGACTGAAATTTTGAAAACCGACCAAGCAACCCATTGAATAGCGGGAGAAAACCCCAAAATTCTAAAAAACTGTAAGTACAACTTACTTAAGATATTTTGAAACCATTTGATTTAACAAAAAATAAGAACAGATTATTAAATAATATCTATAAAGAATTGATTTAAAATGAAATAATAGGAAAAATAATATTTTATGGTAACAAACAGAAGAATAAATAAATAAAAACAATTGATGGTAATGTGCTCAGTTAAGAAAGTCAAATAAGAAGAATAAAGAATAATTTAATGACTCCAATGAAACTGAAGGAGGATGATAATTAATACAACAATAATTAGAATTTCTCAGAATTGAAGATTATATAAGAAGAAATGATACGGAGAAATATGTCACAAGAAGGAAAGTCAAAAGGATTTTAAAATAATGCCTATCAATAATGTTAACATTTTAAAACGTTCGGAAACGGTACAAAATTGGAACAAAATCAACTCACAGTATCCACATTATGTTCAAACTCCTTTAGATATCAAATATAACTTACTTTACCCAATAACAAAGTGATAGAAACCATTCCAAGATCTGGCCTAGCCGAACCGAACTTCGAGTTTTTTAACGAGATTGTATCTGAAAGACATTCAATGAAATTACAAAACAACTAGAACGACCACACTAGAAACAGCTCCACGCAAGTAAGAACTTCAAGGAAAGAGGTAATATAAACGTTTCTTTTAATAATTAACCAAGAAAACCTCATATCAAATCGTTGTGCAGTTCAGATATTTCTTAAATGATTTCATGCGTCTAATAAAGAAATAATCTGCACTCTCGCGGACAAATCCGGAACTACGTACTACGAAAATAAACAAAAAAATTCAAAATTGATTATTTTTATCTTGTAAAGCGTAGTATATAATTATCCATTTCTGACACAAAGAACTTGCCCTTAACCCTGGGGAAATAAATAAAATGAATTATATGTTGATTGATGTTTAATTAAAAAATAAAATTATAAAATCATTAAAAATTAGATTTAATGATAATTCCATGTTTACCTAACTAAATCGATACAATGTATTAGTGATTGAAAAGATCGATTATAATATTTGTATATTGGAAGAAGAGGAAATCAATATTATACAAATAAATACTCTTAATATTTTATGTTAAATAATAAAATGTGTATTCTTTATTGTAGAGGGTAGTTGTTCTAGATTTTAGTAAGCCAAGCAGAGAACTACACACCGGGGAGTATTACTGAAAAGTAAAGTTTGGTTAACCTAACATTTGGAGGTCGATGTCAAAATCAGCTGATCTTATGGATAGCGAATATTTAAAAATAAGAAATTTCATACTCTGGGTGTAACCTAATTGTTCTTACTCTCTCTTCCAACTAAGATTACACAACTTCCTTAATCTCTACCAAATCACAGACGCTCGATTTCTGTTTCGTTTGGGTAAACTTACCATCCGACTTATTTAAACATTAATACTTATAATTCATAAGTGACGATCGCGAAAAGGTACTCTGACCGCTCCGAGACTGTCAAAAGACGGACTTCACACACATCAGAACGACGTTACGTTACAAAATGACGTACTAACAGTGTGGCTGAATTAAGTATAAACCCATACTGGTAATACACTCTTAGAGAGGAAGAAACCTTTGATACCAGCGATAACGTTACAGAATGGCGAACCCAACATTGGGGCTGAATTAACAATATACCTGTAACTGTAGGACGCTAGTACACTTAAGCGATTTACATTACAATATTCACTGTAGATGGACTAGGGGGATGCAAATTATAAAATCCAGTTCACTTCAATAACATTTATTTAGCTTTACACTTATTTATGATGAAATAAAATCAACCAGGTCAGTCGAATCAACATTTAAAAAGTCAGTTGTTCTAAGTCAATTTATATAATTAAATAACATTGTAGGCAACATCAATAGTGTTACACTAATTAGAATTTATCACATACATTTACAATAATTAACACATGAATAGAAAATAAATTGTGCTTGAAGTTTACTATGAAGATAGTTGATACGTCTGTTATAGACACTGTGCGTTTAAGGGCAGTAGCTTTTCACTTCTAAAACATAAAAGCATGGTACAAAATTTGTAAAATCTGCAATACAAATACCATATTCATTTGCAAATACCAATTTAAAAAATATAAGTTCTGTATCAGGAATATTATACTGGCTAGCATATTATGGTTTTATATCATTTAACATCTTGAATATAAAATTTTCTTAAATGTTATTAATGCACATGCTGTCTCCTCACATATTCTAAATTCCATGCATACAAAGCTACTAGTAAGGGGATGTTACACAGTACTTCAGGTTCTATAGCTGTATAAGTCCAACATTTTTCCCATGGATTTGCATTACATCATACTACTTTAGCTGTAGTAGGCTTAATTCTCTCAATTTATTAATTGTAATTAATTTTTATTAGTATCATTAGTAATTTGTACTAATTTATATTAAATAGGCTAATTATTTGTACCAGTGTATTAGAAATAAAGTAGTAAATGAAATTATATATGGATAAAATGAATACAAAGTGTTGTTTCATAACTGCTGAAATTCTCTTAAGTACATTATTTAAATTCAGACTGCTACATTTGGTGAATATGTGCTGGATGAGGTGCATGATCTGGATGAATGGAGGGTACCCAAGGATACTTCTGTTTTTAAGAAAGATGACAGAACTGTGCTATCAAATTTTAGATATATAAGCTTGATAAATACAAGTTACATGGGAACATTATTAACGAAAGACTTCATTCTATATTGGATATTTTACTTCTTAACAAGGTTTTGTAAGAGCTGATCTTGCATTGATGATGTATTCTCTTTGAAAATACTGATTGAGAAAAGAAGGGAATTTAATTTGGAGACGCATTCCCCTCACTGACTATGAGGAAGCGTTTAATAGATCCATTCTATGGAATGTTATGTGTACGAGGGGTTATCCTAAACATCTTATAGGCATTATATATAGCTTTCATCATCATACAAGGATAGTAATGTCTGTAGCAGAAGATTTGACACAGGACACTTACATTAATCAAGGAGTGTGCACAGACTGTAGCATATCTCCACCAACGTTTAATATCTATATTGTTGACACAGAGTGGAAATTCAGACTAGATCCAGGGATAAAAATAAATGATACAACATACTTGAATACAATGCTGTTTGTGGACGATCAAGTAAATCACAAGCAGAAATATTAAGAAATATTTCTTAAAATATTTAAGAACAATTTGTATAATTCAAAAAATGAACAAAAAATCAAATCAACTGTAACTAAACTAAAGAATAAAATAAAAAAGAATGATATTATAGTTACGAAGGCAGACAAAGGAAATACAATGGTACTACTGAGAAAGGACGAATACATAAAGAAAACTGAAGAATTTATACGTGAAGGACCATATGAAGAAATAAAGTATGATTATACAAGTAAGTACCAGTCAAGGATAAAACAAATGATGAAACAGATAACATTTATAGAAGAAAATAAGAAAAAGTATTTATTGGAAAGTAATCCAACAGCACCAACTTTTAAAAGTCAGGTTAAGATACATAAAGAAGGAAAACCAATTAGACCGATTGTTTCTTTTATTAATGCACCTATTTATAAATTATCAAAGGAAGTTAGCAGAGTACTGAAAGAGAAATATGAATTTGGGACAAAATACAACATAGAGAATAATGTAAAATTGATAGAAAAATTAGAAAATATTAGAATTAATGAAAATACAAAATTGATATCGCTGGATGTTAAGGACATGTTTACCAATATCACAGTAAATAAAGTTATTACGTTAATAAATGATAATAATATGGGAGAATACAGGTATAAAAAGCAATTGATTAAAGTAATTAAAGAATGTGTAAATCAGAACTATTTTAGGTTTAATAACAAGTTTTATATACAGAAAAAAGGATTACCTATGGGGTCTTCATTATCCCTTATTCTTGCAGCAATATACATGAATGATTATGAAAAGCAATTAATAAGTTCCACTAAGTATAAAGACAATATAAAATTATGGACTAGATACGTTGATGATGTATTAGTAATTTGGGAAGGAAGCATAGAAGTGCATGAGTTTATAAATGAGGTAAATAATAAGGATAAAAACTTACAATTTAAAGAAGAGATAGGAGGTAAGAAAATAAATTACTTAGATTTAAACATAGAAATTAAAGATAATGAGAAACTACAGTTTGGGATATTTAGGAAAGAGTCGTATTCTGATATAATTATACCAAGAGAGTCTTACCACCCATATAGATATAAAATGGCGGCGATCAATTCATTTTGTTACAGAGCTCAGAAGTGTTTAAAAGAGACCGAATCAAAAGATAGGGAGTTAAAAACGATAAAGGGAATTGTAAGGAATAATAATTATAACACCAACATAGTGGATAAAGTTATGAAAAGGGTTAACATACAAAAAGCTAAAATAGAACCAGAACAAAAGAATTATGCAGGGTCATTGACATACATAGGTTCACATACTAGAAAAATTATAAAAGGTTTTAATAAATATGGAGTAGATATAGCTATTAAAAAATGTGAAACGGTATTTGATAAGGAATAAAAATATAGAAAAATCCCAGTATTACAGAAAAGCAGAATTTATAAATTAAAATGTAAAGACTGCAACAAAGTGTACCTAGGTGAAACAGGATGAAAATTCGTATGCAGGTTGTCTGACCACAAACATGGAGAAGGTAATAGAACAACGAATTCATTATATGCAAGACATTTCATAGAAGACAACCATAAGTTTGTTAATCCTTTGGAAGAATACGAAATTGTAAAAGTAGTAAATAACACAGTTGAAAGGAAGCTTAGGGAGGAGTTAGAAATATTGAAAGAAAGAGAAAAAGGGTTAGACAATTTAATTAATACTAAAATTAAATTTGATAATGAAGAAATATTTTATAACATAATTAAGAAGTAAATGATAGCGGACTAATTAGGTGTTTTTAAAATAAGGGTGTGTGACTGGCATGTGTGGATCAGAAAGACTAGGTTTAAAAGGAATGCACACACACACACACACACACACACACACACACACACACACACACACACACACACACACTGAAACACAAGGAATTTGCTAGAAAAATATGTAACTGTCCAGATGGTGGGACAGGGCTGAGGGTGGGGAAGGGACATTGAATTATAGCTTGTTGTGTGAGCAGGGTGGGGGTGAAGGGTTTGTTTTCAGGGTATTTGTTTCATATCCAATCTGACGATGAGCTGTGAAGCTTGAAAGCGCTAATCGGAATAATTTTTATATAGTGGTGTCCAACAGTGATAATTCTGCTTGTGATTTTAACCACTAACACAACTTTCTTCATTAAAGATCAAGTAATCATCAAAAACAATGAACGTGAGCTCCAGAAATGAGTGTTTCAGTTACAAGTCTGTTTGAACTACATGATTTTGTGGGCAAATACCCCTTCTGAACTAAGATGTATCGGATAATAACCATGTATAGGATAATAAGATGTGATCGGATGTATCGGATACAGCAGGTGTCACATTTCTGCTATTTTTGTTGTGACATCATTTATGACAAAACCAAATTGTGAAAAGATAAATTTATGGCATGACTCTATGTGAGTGTGAAACACAGTGTCGTGAAGAGTAAAAATTAAAGGTTACACACCTTTAATGTTTCCACAGCAATGTGTTGTGTGTGTGTAGACCTGATAGCTTCAGAATATAGCAATTTATCAGCATCCAGTCAGAATTGCAAGAAGAAACCACATTGTATAGTATGCAATATGCAAGAACAAGGCTGTTCTTGTGTGGTAGAAGAGTCTCTGGAGAAAAATCAAGAGAACATTATGTCTACACACTGTATATTTATTTGTCCACTCTAAAAAACTGTGCAATTTTAATACTGTAGTACCTTCTACTAAAAATAAATAAATAAAAACATGTTTTCCCCACAAAGACGATGAGGTACCATAATATTTATATGATAACAGAAATTTTATAAAGCAAAAATACTTCTGAAGAATTAAGTTTTCCACTGTACTTTCCACAGATACTAATTCTTGCATATATACATATTGCTATATGCTGTACATACGTAAAGTTGATGTGTGCAAATTATGGTTGAACACAGTTTTACATTGAAGTAATTATCGCAAAGTAAACATTTAGTAAAGAAGTAAAAACTTATCTGTGCTTTAAGTTAAATTTTAAATCACTATGTTATGATTTACTATGCTTAATCCTGGTAGCCTGTTACCACAAACAAAATTTTTCTAAGTAGTAACTTATTTTCTCAGCCTAAGCAACAAACCTAGATTTTTGTTGCTATAGCCCACCTGTTTAACTCACGTGAATATGTTATGTTGACGTCTATATCATTTTAATATACATCTGACCTGTTTATAGGTGAGTACTGTTTACATGACGTATCTTAGATGTATAAAATTCTAATCCTACAGTATGTGAATTTTATTTTAAACATTATCATATTTCATTGTCCATTATCACATTTAGAGTTAAAATACAATTTGTTTTATTAAATATATATCTTTTTTACTAATACAAAATATATATCTCTATACAATAACTTAGCTTAGCCACAGAGATAGTGATATTTGATCTGGACAATCGTATTGTTAAAAATAAATATTTCCATTATAAGTATCTAAATTCTGAATATATGAGTCTACCCCAGACTTAAATTATAATAAAACGTGACAAAAAAAGTCTGTAAATTAAAAATTATATATATTGTATGAAAGTTTTGTACATTTCACACAATTATTATAAATTTTTGACAAATTATCCTTACTACCCTTTATTAAATGGAAACAATTTTACGGGCTTTAACTAAAACCAATTTGAAGGTAATTAGCAATGCCAAGAGACTTGTGCAGTACCTTGTAACTCCTTAATGCTTATGATAGTACTTTGTAGAGAAATAATGTACTGTTAAACTTTTACAAAATCCACAAATTATAACTTTCAACGAATCTATTATCAAAATAATTAAATTCACTAGTTACTTATTGCAGTAAATAGATCCACTGATACCGAGTTACCATTTTTACTTCTTAATTTGATTTTACTTTACAAGTTTTCATCATGGTTTCCATCATGTATTATACATCTCAGTTACTCTGTTCTTATATCAATTTTTGCACTTAGAGCTTCCTGATTACCTAGGATTAACTGTAGGACTACTATTATTTTAAGAAAAAGAAAATAATCATCTGAGTTGAAACATGCATATTTAGTACATGAAAGATTCAAGAATTTCCTATATTTCAACAAATAAATGGAAACATCACACAGTTGTTGAGTTATTTGTTATGAATGAAGAAAAGATAGTGTGTTTGGGACTTGCACATTATTTTGGTGATTTTACAATTAATGTAAAGTCACTAAATACTGTATTGTATATGGTTTTAGGGTAGTGCTGCGACAACGGACGCTGACATTCACGACCCAGTTTTACAGTCTTATGCCTTACAGTAATTTGAGACTTCTATTTCTTTAGGCTATGAATGGGAATGACAAGATGAGCCTCATATGCCCTAAATGTTACAGTTAAAGGCAAATTTTTCATAATACTTGGTACACAGAGATATAACTAAAAAAAACAAAGTGCTGTTGCTTTTTATTTAGTTTACTTATAGACTGAATAAATGTGTCATAAGATACTGAATATTCTTGCAACCATGTAGGCCTACATTTGGAAAGAGTACACTTCTGAAACTAATGTTTAAAAAAATCTCTTTCAAAATAAAAATACTGTAGCCTAATACATTAAAATTACAGACAGAATGTAGCCTAGTTAATTTTTTTCTAAGGAAGCAACAAATTTAAAAATTGAAATGCAATCAGTTTAACCACAGAGTACATACTTTTTTCCAGTTTTCATTTGTGTATATGTGTTGATACTCTTTACACTTTACAGTCATTTGTGACATACATGAATTATTGTAAAGGCAAACTTTTTTCAATACAGTTTATCTTAAAAGTACATTTTCTCAGAATTATGGTTTATGTATGACATACAGTGTTACTTAAGTCCACAATGACTAAAACAATCTTCATATGAAAAAAATGTGTTCCATACATACACTTTATATCACGATTAATAGTGTCCTTCTTGAATATACCCTTTTAGTCTGTTAGGAAGTGGTAACTTCTGTATATTATCTACTCTTGTGTATTGCCTTATAACAAATCTACACAAATACTGAAGTGATCTGACTTGTGTAAATCGTGAAACTGGTTTTGTTAATCTAACAGGAAATGCCGGATAGCCTGGTGATCGTGGCCTTGAATAACAGAATACTGCTGACTGTGAATATGATACAGAATGATCAATTAGTTCTGCAATACTTGCAAATCCTTCTTGTTCTGGCTGCTGGTAAAAACTAAACAGACCTTGACTGTGTTCAATACGAGTGTGAAGAGATTTTCCAGAGCTTCTAAAACTTAAACTTAAAAGATAGTGATCAGCTGATGAATCACGTACAAGAAAAGCACCATCTGGTTGGTCTAAAAGTTTTTCTTCTGCCTCTTCTCTTGATATAGGACCCCAATACCACCCGTACTTGGCTAATTTCAAAAGTTCACATGTTAAACTACGTGATTTTGTGGTTTGAAGAGGTGAAACACTAGCACTTAATGTCTGCAAAGTATTAATTTCATCAGACTGTTCATCTGCATTCACATTCTGAAAAGTTTCATTTAGACTTTCACAAGCACCTTCCGACTCATCAACTACTATTAATGTATTTTCACTTCTTGCAGTTCTTAAAGGTGATAAATTAAGTCTATTTAAACTGTCTGAACTTCTCTCACTGTCTAACAGAATTTGTGGCTCACTGTTTTCACTACACGACACATGACTTAATTTATCTGAACTGATGCCTGCTTCCCACAATGCCATTGGTTCGCTAGTTGCATTCTCTTTAGAGTGTATTAATGAACAGTTAACAGTATTGTCTACAATAAGGTCTCCATCAGTCTTTATAGTTTCACTTATAATACTTGAAAATGCACAGTTCGCTGAGTCTGATTTTATTTTCTGTTTTGATATGCAATTAATGTGTAAAGCTTCTGATGGCCTACTTAACCAAAAACGCTGTCTTAATGAATGAAATATACCAGTTTTCTCCGAGTCTTTAGACCTTTGTTCATTTAACCGTATACAATTTTCACATTCATTTTCTGAATTTTTCTGTGATTCAGAAGTGCGTTCCAAAGATTCTGAGCCAATAGCTTGTTCTATATTTAGGTTCACAGCAGTTTGGCTCCTGTTCTTACAACGGCATACATGCTTTTGTTGATGTTTTCGGAAAAACGGACTTTTGAAGTAATCCAAATTAATTTTCCTCATTTTCTTTGAACCTTCTGTGCTAACACAGTTCCCAGCCATTATCGAGTCTAATTATTAAAAACATCACTAAACCGCACTATTTATAACCTCACGTCACCACAGCCATTTTACAACGGTCCGAGTTCGACACAATAAAATTTCCCTTGTGCGGAGGTTTTCGCCTATTGTCAAATAAGGGTTAGAGGGGTTCGCGTTATAAATTATTAACTTACTTTGATTCAGTGCGTCACTAACATATTAATTTGCAAAACATTATACGCGATTCGTACAAATATTGGACTAGGAATAGAATGAATAATACACCGTTAAGTTTTGCATTGTTGGTATGTATGGTTGAGAACAGCTGATTTTTGACGTGTCGCAGCTGATCGTGTAGACTGAATTTCGAACGTATTGTAAAGGATGTAAACGTTAAGCTGTAGAAGGGTTTGTTATGGTTGTGATAACAGTATTTTGTTTTTGAGAGTTTTCTGTAGTAGCCTCGGTTAACGCTCACAAGATTCATAAAGAACAATAAACAGATTCATTATAATTTCTCTTAAAGGTAAGCTTAAAACAGTTGTTTACAAAAACAATGAATGTAAAAATTAAATTAGCCTATTAAAACAAGTTTTGTCATATAGTATAAACCAGATTGTATCTGCATAATATTTAGAATAACTTTACTAATCATTACACTAATGATACTGGTCTCAACCACCTTGCTTAACCTGCTTACTTGATGTTTTCATATAGCCTACTTCAGGAAAAATAAAGTTATGTGAAAGTGTATTTGTGGAATTAGATAATTAATATACAGGAAAATAAATAAGTAATGAGTACGATTTAAAGTTGCAAATTGATGAGTAGATTAAAACTTTGTAATTAAACTTTTTATTTTGGTTGGTTATTGAACACAATATTTTCGTATAATAATGTCAATCACAATCATTTTATTAAATTTCATGTAACAGAATTTCGTAGTATGAGTTAAGCATTTAAAGTGTCATGCATACGCAGTGTCCATGTCAAGTATAGTCATTAAGTCTAAAAATGTTGTATCTGTCAGTCAATCGTTACAGGCTGTATTGTTGTTTATGACATGCTTTAAGGAAGTATGTGTGTTTTTTTAGTATACTTGTGGTTTGATGGTGGCTAATTTTCAAAACTTGTGATTCAACTCTTCATTGAAAAGTTGTGGTTCAACAGTGTAAGTTTGAAGTTAATGAACTTTGTGGAAATGATAAGATACAGAAATTTGAAAGAGAATTCAGGTTTCATTTTGGTTCCAGTTTTCTACATTTTTTATTATTTTTACGGTTATTATACGGTAGCCTATGCAAATAATTATGAATTTTGTTAAAACTTAACAGTATTTTAACCACTCCACAAAAGTAAAAATGTGTTATACTCATGGAGTATTATGCTTTGTATTTACTTCATTCTGAAAGTTTAGTGTTTAAATTAGACAATTCTTTTTGTTTGGACAGTTGCTTCTTTTGGGGTACACAATATACAGAATACAACATACAAATTTTATGGAACACAGATTTCAGCTGTTCAGTGTATATTATGTTATAACTTTGTAAAAGAAAGAAAAGTGTTTGTGCCAGTTAGTGTTTAATTTTAATTTTGAGGTAGAATTCAATACTTCTTCTATGATAAACTATGTATTATTTTAATTATGTACTGCACAGCTGACGTATATAGTTATTTTTGTAGTTTTTCAGCATACTCAATTATGCATCCTCTTTTCTTTTATGTGGTTACCCAGTTTCAAATTTGGAAGTATTTTCTTTTATTAGAACAGTGGCAAATTATGGAAGCCAATAAACTGAGTTTTGAAATGAGTGTAATGAAGTATGTTTTATAAAAACGTGTTTAGAAAATGTATACTTAGTGTTGGTAAATTGGTGATACCACTGAGATTTTTTGGTGGGAGACTGCAATGAAAACAATATAAAATTACAAAACACACTTGGTAGTATCACACAAATTGATTTACTAGCAAACTTTGATGAACAGTTTCAGCTAATAAGGCTATTTCTAAAAAGTATATTAATAACTGAGTACAAAGGGGTGGTTGGAAAATTTAAATAACTGGAAAAATCTGGATATAGCAAAATTACAACATAAGGTATTTTATATGTAAACTTGAATTACTGCTTTAAAAAAAAGGAAGTTCCAACTGTTCATTACTTATTTTTTGTTTAAACATTTAACAGTTTTTTCTTAATTTTTTGACTTTGTGCAGTAATACCTCATGTTCAGTATTTTTTTTTTTTTAATTGCTGTTTGTGTTCTGATATTTCAGTGCACAATGTAATGTAACAGTGTGTGTACGTATTTATTTAGTTTTTAACGTGTTCCTTGTATTTTGTTTATCGTTAGTAGTTATCAAGTGTAAGTTGAGTCCATTTGTGTAAAAATGGATTTTTTGTCGTAATTGATTCTGTCTTCGAGCGCCCTGTTCTTCTATTAAGTAATCTGCTCCGTTCGCTGCTCACTCTCCTGGTTGCTGCCTGTAATTATCCTGTAAATTCTCTAGTTCTCTACAATGACAACTCTTTCCAGTCGAAATAACAATATTTATTTTTATTTAAATTGTTCAGAAAAGGAACAGTCGACTTGTGTCGAAACAAATTAATGGTCGGGTCGACTCTACTGCTCAATTCGATTATGACACTAACAACTTTCAGTAAGCAAATTCATTGTAATAATTATATTAAATCTCAGGGTTTAAGGGTTCTTTGAGACTGCTATTGAATTCAGAGAATGCACACAAAAATACAATACATCACAAAAGGTAAGTAAAATTTAAAATCATAATGCTGTATTGCTAAGCAACGACTGTCGATCCGTGGCTATTACGGCAGCGGTAATTCCACAAGATGGCCGCTCACATGTCTAACCTTGAGCTGTTCATTTCGAACTCACCCAAATTATTTTAAAATAAATGTTTTAGTGTTCACAGGTTTAGTTTTTAAGCTTTTCTTTTAATTAATGATCACTGGTGTTTGTTCTGTTAGTGTAGATAGTGTCTACGATAGTGTTGTGTAATCGTATCTGTAGTGTGGCTGTGAATTAAAGTTCGGTCTCACCTAAGAATTTCGTTCGTTCTAGGTAGTCGGTATTTTCTGAGGCTCTGCATTTAGTTTTAGTTTTAATTCAATTATTTCTGTTTTCTGGTCTTCCCCAGTGTTTACCGCTTCTGTTGGTAATTATTATTGACTGCCAATGGTCCAAAAAACATTACTTGTATTTAATTAAAATTGGTTTCATCAGAGTACATCTGCCCTCTGCAATGGTTAACAATACAACACTATTTTCTTGCTTCTTCATCAACGGTCTCCTGACCTTACAATACTGGCCTGTGATTGGTCAAAACTGAGAGTTCATTAGGTCACATGGTCAGTTTACAAAAATCAAATGTTCATTTACCTATAAGAAAAATACTCCTTTTTTAGCTTTAAGTTTCCTTAAATTTAAATTACATCATGTTTTTCTTTATATAATTATGAGCATTTTGATACCTTATTTATATAAGTTGGTTATTATAAAGGGTGATTTCCCACCTTACAAAATTTCTAACTTTGGGCCTACACTTTTGGTTTCCTTACTTTTATTTACTAATCTATTTGTTTCTGACAATATTCCTTTTATACTGAATTTGTGGCTTAGGCTATTAGTGGTTTTTCAATACTATTTTATAATTTACATTTATTATTACTTAAACTCTGATTCTGAACCCTTTCTTTCTGATTTTACTATTTACTAAATGAGTCTGGACCCTTAACATTATTTAACAAATGGTTACAATAAAACCCTTTAACATATCATTCAATATACTGCCTCTATGGCCTAGTCTACACTTATCAATTTACAAATAATATAATTAGTGTTAATACAATAGGGCCGTTTACACGTATATGCCAAACCCGCAGACCTGGCGCACACGCCAAGCCTGCAGACCTGGCGCGCGCTCCGGGCGTACGTTCCAGGCATGTGATACAAAAAATGTCAGCATTCCCGGCGTACGTGCCAGGTCTGCAGGTTTGCAGTCTATATTTGTGTGTTTTTGAGTGGCGCGTGGAGTTTCCACCGGGTTGGAAAGTTTTAGTGACGCGCCAACGCGCCAGCAGGTAGCATAATACTTGTGGTTGGTCTGTTGTCAGATGTGTTAAGTTTCGTGTAGTACTGCTTTCAAGCATACATTTTACTCTTACATTTTACATTATTACTGTTACAAAATTTTCAAATACCATGTCGTCAAGAAAAAAATGTAGAGCTTGTGCAATTGCGTGTGCTGCGCTGTTCGTACTTTTCAACGAGGAAGAAGGAAAACCCCCAAAAAAATATGGGTGTAAAAATGGCGCATGGAAAGAGATCGTTATGGACATATGCCACTTTTGAGGGAGCTTCGGGATAATGACCCAGAGGACTATAAAAATTATTTAAGGATGGACAATATAACATTTCAATACATTTTGAATTTAGTAAGTTCATGTATTGCGAAACAGAATACAGTAATGAGGCCTTGCATTACTGCAGAAGAACGTTTGGCAGCTACTCTCCGGTTTTTAGCAACTGGACGATCCCTTCAAGATCTGAAATTTTCTACTTGTATTTCTGCATCTGCTTTGTGCCATATCATACCAGAAATACACTACATACCTACACTTCTGCCATTACCCCCTCACTGACACTTTTTGTGTTTGGGAATATCACTGGTACTTGACTGACACTTTATTAGTTGGGTGTTTGTTTGTTTGCACTATCTAATATCAGAGATCATTAGCTTTCACAGTCTGTTTCTGTTTGCTTAGTAACTACCTTCATCCCACACTCTTTCATATTAACATAATTACAAAAGGTTTGTATGTTATTTTATATTTATAATACATTTTGATTGGTTTATTAACTACCTGCATTGTATTTTTACTTTTATTATTTATATAAGACAGTCTTTCTCTGCTGTAACTAAAGATTTTTTATTGGTCTATGTTGATAGCATAGGCGACTCTGCGTACTATCATTCCTACTGAATTGAGCAGTTCTAGCTTTGAGACAGGGTTACTATTATGTAGCATTACGTATGCTCCCCCAACAAAACATGTTTATTTTCCTAGCTGAAGGTTTAGGGAAAATTAACTGTCCATCTTCATGCTTTGGTTTATTTGTAAAACTTTTTTCTTCTTTATTATTTTTTTTCTTATGGTTTCAGGGATTGGGTTGTGATGAATTTTTTTAAGTTGGTTATTATCTCATAATTTACACATAACTTCTTTTCTTCTTTGGCGAATCTACGAAAATATATTATTTTTCTTCATCTTCTTATATAGGTAGTTACCAACTGATTGTTCCTTTCCTCTGGGGTTTCTCCTGTTCCTATGGATTCCTTAATTGGGGTTATCAATTCCTCCCTAACTTGAAATGGCACGGTGAATGTATATCGGCTGTGAGTGGCACTATTCTAACCTATTCCTCACCCAACCATTCACCCCGTGCATAGTACAGTGCTCATTGGCCCCTGCCCATCATAATAATTATTGAGTGGCGCCGTAGCTTTCTACACTCTTACAAAAATGGTAACTATTGCGTTACTTTAAATACCCCCTCAGAATCATATTGCCTTCTTACTTCTCATTATTATAAATTGCATCCCAGCAGTTCCCCTTACTTTCATTTAACTTATTTTCAGTTTTGGTAAAAATCCTTTGTATACTTCTTCTTTTCCATTTAATTTTATTTCGTTGTTAATTGATTCATTAGCCACTATGTTATTCATCTTCTGTTTCAATATCCCTTTTTAGCAGTTACAACTATAGTTATTATTACTCTATTTATTTACAAACATCAATTCTTTTTTTTTTCTCTGCAAGTTCATTACTTCATTTATTTGTTTTAAGTACTTCTTTTCTTTTTTCATTATTATCACCTTATTATCATTATTAACCATCTTTCTCTTCTTAATGGATTCAAAATAAATTCTCTAAAGTATCCTGTAAGATGTTCTTACTTATTTTAGAATTTGGTGGGTTATTTGTTCATGTTTTCTGAAATCTTCATTGTTCATTACATTTATCATCATTTTTCCTTCTCATTTCTCCAATAGTTTGCCTTGTTGGTAATCATACAATCAGTCCCTTGTCTCTATAGTTAGTTTGGAATCCGTTTAACCATGGTCCATTATTCCCTTGGTACTGGTTGTTCGGATCACTCTGGTGTGCAGAACTATTTCTGTCCTGGTGATATAGATCTTGGCTACCTGGTGTTCTGATTTTTCTGTTGTTAAATCTTCACTTGTTTCAGGGCCTACTTGAATTGCTCTATCATCTATTTTACTAAATGAATACTTTAATGGTATATTCATTATTGATGATCTCACTGACATTTTATTATACATTTCCATTTTTGGTATATTCCATTTAAGTATAGACTTCCTGAAGTTTTTACTCACTGTTTTATTGTGAGTCCTTCCGAAAGTTTCTATCAAGCTTCTACTACAATTTTTATAATTCATTATTTCTGTATGGTTGGTAATTGAGAGATTAAATACATTACCCAGTCCATTCTTCACCATCTCCCATTCTTCCTGTGTTTTTATTAGTTCTTTTTTCTCTGATGTGTTGTCTTGCATTGTAGGTTGAACGCCGGAGACTGGTCTATAGCTCATTCCTTCGAAATCTTCTCTCAGGTTCTTTAATTGTACTCCTTGGAGGTTATCAATTCTTCCTGTATTATCATTCATTTGGTTTTTTACTCGGTTCATTTCCTCATTAATCCGTTCGATTTTTTCTGAGGTGTTAGTTTGTAATTCGTCCAATCTTTCTTGTGTTCCTTGCTGTACTTCTGCTATCCTAACTTGGTTGATGTTATCTGCTTGGTCTATTAAATAAATAAATAAACCTCCGCTCAACAGTCCGTTAAGGACCAAGGCGTACCGCGCGGCTTGTGTGTTAGTGTGACGGTGTATGGCTAGTACTACGCACCACCAGCCGTTAGTTGCGGTATTCACAGCCAGGAGGCGGTGCTGTTATCTCAGTGACTACTCAGTTTGCCTCACGACGCTGAGTGCACGCCGTACGGAACCTCCGCCGGGAATTGAACCCGGGACCATGAGCGCATCAATCGCCCGCGTTAGCCACTAGACCACCTGGAGGCTCCTGCTTGGTCTATTGTGGCGTCTAATTCTGCCCTGACCTGTGCAATTGTTTCTTTGTTTTGTTCCACCTTTTCGACTAGTTCGGCTGTTTGTTGCTTTATTTCTTCATTATATTCCTCTACCCTTTTGCCAAGAGTCTCGTTGATATTTTCAATTTTCTCATCAATTTGTTTTAAATCTCCCTTTTGTCCATCGATAATTTCTCTCAATTCTTTGTTGGAGCTCTCAATTTTCTTGTTTATTTTCCTAAAGTCTTCCTTAGTACTCTCATTTGTACTATCTATTTTCTCGTTTATTTGTCTTAAACTTGTTTCATTTCGGTCAAACTTTTCGTTTTGTTTTCTAAAATTTTAATTAGTTTCTTCTTTATTCTTGTCAAATCTTTCCTCCATTTGTTTTATTAAATTTTCACTCAAAGCCTCGTTTTGTTTCTTTGAGTTTTCCTTTATTTTTTCCTCCATACTGTCTATTTTTTCATTTGTCAGTTTATTATTTTTCTCCATTCGTTTTATTAAATTTTCACTCATTTGTTCCATGAATTTCAGTAAATTTGCGTCTCCTCTGGCCTCTTCTTTATCACCCGCCTGTTGTTCCATTTCGGTGTCCAGTACTGTTTCTGTCTCTTCTTCCCGTCTACCTTCTTCCGTTTCTTGGTCCTTTGCCAACCTTTTCGACACTCCTCTTGTATGCATTTCTGTTTTTCTAACAGTCGCCAACTAAAATTAGGTTTCCCGTATCGTTAGTACGCTAGGATCGGTAATGTCCCTAACTTCAGCCTCACTGGTTGGACGCCATCTGTAATGTAACAGTGTGTTCTTGGGGTTCTATGGGTTTTTAACGTGTTGCTTTTAATTCGTTTATCATTAGTAGTTATCAAGTGTAAGTTGATTCCATTTGTGTAAAAACGGATTTGTTGTTGTAATCGATTCTGTCTTCGAGCGCCCTGTTCTTCTATTAAGTAATCTGATCCGTTCGCTGCTCACTCTCCTGGTTGCTGCCTGTAATTATCCTGTAAATTCTCTAGTTCTCTACAATGACAACTCTTTCCAGTCGAAATAACAATATTTATTTTTATTTAAATTGTTCAGAAAAGGAACAGTCGACTTGTGTCGAAACAAATTAATGGTCGGGTCGACTCTACTGCTCAATTCGATTATGACACTAACAACTTTCAGTAAGCAAATTCATTGTAATAATTATATTAAATCTCAGGGTTTAAGGGTTCTTTGAGACTGCTATTGAATTCAGAGAATGCACACAAAAATACAATACATCACAAAAGGTAAGTAAAATTTAAAATCTTAATGCTGTATTGCTAAGCAACGACTGTCGATCCGTGGCTATTACGGCAGCGGTAATTCCACAAGATGGCCGCTCACATGTCTAACCTTGAGCTGTTCATTTCGAACTCACCCAAATTATTTTAAAATAAATGTTTTAGTGTTCACAGGTTTAGTTTTTAAGCTTTTCTTTTAATTAATGATCACTGGTGTTTGTTCTGTTAGTGTAGATAGTGTCTACGATAGTGTTGTGTAATCGTATCTGTAGTGTGGCTGTGAATTAAAGTTCGGTCTCACCCAAGAATTTCGTTCGTTCTAGGTAGTCAGTATTTTCTGAGGTTCTGCATTTAGTTTTAGTTTTAATTCAATTATTTCTGTTTTCTGGTCTTCCCCAGTGTTTACCGCTTCTGTTGGTAATTATTATTGACTGCCAATGGTCCAAAAAACATTACTTGTATTTAATTAAAATTGGTTTCATCAGAGCACATCTGCCCTCTGCAATGGTTAACAATACAACACTATTTTCTTGCGTCTTCATCAACGGTCTCCTGACCTTACAATACTGGCCTGTGATTGGTCGAAACTGAGAGTTCATTAGGTCACATGGTCAGTTTACAAAAATCAAATGTTCATTTACCTATAAGAAAAATACTCCTTTTTTAGCTTTAAGTTTCCTTAAATTTAAATTACATCATGTTTTTCTTTATATAATTATGAGCATTTTGATACTTTATTTACATAAGTTGGTTATTATAAAGGGTGATTTCCCACCTTACAAAATTTCTAACTTTGGGCCTACACTTTTGGTTTCCTTACATTTATTTACTAATCTATTTGTTTCTGACAATATTCCTTTTATACTGAATTTGTGGCTTAGGCTATTAGTGGTTTTTCAATACTATTTTATAATTTACATTTATTATTACTTAAACTCTGATTCTGAACCCTTTCTTTCTGATTTTACTATTTACTAAATGAGTCTGGACCCTTAACATTATTTAACAAATGGTTACAATAAAATCCTTTAACATGTCATTCAATATACTGCCTCTATGGCCTAGTCTACAATTATCAATTTACAAATAATATAATTAGTGTTAATACAATAGGGCCATTTACACGTACACGCCAAACCCGCAGACCTGGCGCACACGCCAAGCCTGCAGACCTGGCGCGCGCTCCAGGCGTACGTTCCAGGCGCGTGATACAAAAAACATCAGCATTCCCGGCGTGCACGCCAGGTCTGCAGGCTTGGCATGTACGGTCCATATTTGTGTGTTTTTAAGTGGCGCGTGGAGTTCCCACCAGGTTGGAAAGTTTTAGTTATGCGCCAGCAGGTAGCATAATACTTGTGGTTGGTCTGTTGTCAGATGTGTTAAGTTTCGTGTAGTACTGCTTTCGAGCATACATTTTACTCTTACATTTTACATTATTACTGTTACAAAATTTTCAAATACCATGTCTTCAAGAAAAAAATGTGGAGCTAGTGCAATTGCGTGTGCTGCGCTGTTCGTACTTTTCAACGAGGAAGAAGGAAAACCCCAAAAAAAAATATGGGTGAAAAAATGGCACCTGGAAAGAGATCGTTACGGACATATGCCACTTTTGAGGGAGCTTCGGGATAACGACCCAGAGGACTATAAAAATTATTTAAGGATGGACAATATAACATTTCAATACATTTTGAATTTAGTAAGTCCATATATTGCGAAACAGAATACAGTAATGAGGCCTTGCATTACTGCAGAAGAACGTTTGGCAGCTACTCTCCGGTTTTTAGCAACTGGACGATCCCTTCAAGATCTGAAATTTTCGACTTGTATTTCTGCATCTGCTTTGTGCCATATCATACCAGAAACGTGTTGGGCTATCTATACTGCACTGACAAAAATTTATCTAAAGGTAAGTTTTAATTATTAGATAGTTATTTTGTAAAAAAATCAAAATGCAGTATGTCCTTTACTAATTATCATTTTTATTTGAGAATATTATATAACAGCAAAAACAGAAAAATTTACAGTAAAATACCAAATTTTGAAATAAATTTTAAATAAAATTAACTTTTAAATAAATTATAACAAGTACGTATTAAAAAATTTTTAAACTAAAAATTGTTTAAAATTGTACAACTACAACATATTGAAAAAACGACTCGATTGAGGCTCAACAGGAGAATGCTGTGAATTTAAAGTCGTTGAGCTTCCGTTGGAAAAATAGCTATTCATTTTGAAAGTATTGGTTTATAAATTTTCGCTGAATATCGTATTTGGAGTTAGTTGATTTAACAAACCTTTACTTAAGATAATATTTATTAGTGACTCAGCGTATATAGCTTGAGTACTGTCCATCTTCTCCAATTTTTTTCCGACATTAATGCCGACAGCCTCATACTCTGTTGTTTCTGAGCTACTCATTTCCAGTGCTCGTTGGCATACTTTCATAAAGTTCGTCTTCTCTGATGCCTTTCTTTTGGCAACTTTAGGAGTAGCGAAAAATCCTTTATTTTGTAACCCTTGCCCCACGTTTTCAGTTACTTTTTCTGTTGTTGCAGTTTCCTAAAAAGAAAGAAGACTGGTTAGAGATAGCGGAACGATTTGAACAAAAATGGAATTTGTAAATTGTGGTGGAGCTCTCGATGGAAAACACATTCGCATAGTTCAGCCACCAAATACCGGAGCTCAATACTACAACTACAAACATTTTTATAGCCTTATATTAATGGCTCTCATTAACGCTGACTACGAGTTTATATTTATTGATGTAGGAAAAAATGGAAGGCTTTCAGACGGTGGTGTCATTGAATACACAGAATTCTATAAAAAATTACAATCTGGTCGTTTAAACATTCCCGATGTAAGTGAAACAAAAAATAATCTTAATTTCGTTTTTATCGGTGATGAAGCTTTCGGTCTTGATAAACACTTTTTGCGACCGAATCCTGAAAAAACCTTGAATTATGAAAGAAGAATTTTTAATTATCGGTTGTCTAGAGCAAGAAATGTATCGGAAAATGCATTTGGATTGGTGAGTAGCAGATTTAGAATTTTACACACAAGTATACATATTGTAATTATCACTGATGTTTACGAGTGTAATACGGTTGCAGGTTTATAGTTAATTCAGCCCCACATTGGATGCGTCAATTTGTAATATAAATGATACTCGAGGTATTTATTGAATTATTTTATTCGATTATTGATAACGGATCTGTATTAGATAGTTATTAAGTGTTTTGCCAGAGAAAAACGCTCTATTCCAGTTATTATATTGGGTAATTCAATATATTTCTCCAACCCTAGTCTGTGTATACTATCGAGAGAGTAAAGAGAAGAGAGCGGAGAAATAAAGTTAGTTCTCTATTTTCCCGTATTCACCAGCTGTCAGCAGACGAGCGCTGTGGTTTGCGATCGACCAGTTATTGTAGGTTAAGTCGTTCCGCTTGATGTGTTTCTCACGTTCCTTTCTCTGTAACTTACAACCTATTCGAAATACACTAATTATTCTACAAATAACAAGAAATCGTCAAATTCAAGAAGGATTCTTTATTTTATATATATCTCAATTCCAACAGATGCTTCCTCTTGCCACTAATACACCATATCGATTACACAATACGTAATCGATTCGTTATTGAATTAGGGTTTAGATGTGTTAAAATTTAATTATAATATTTAATTTGTTTTTTATCTCATTGTACATGTAGTTCTTTTAACTATTAGTAAGGTCAGGAAATGCAATTTTTAAGGTTACTAGGTATTACAATTTAGTTACAAAATCTTATTATGTAAAATTCAAATATAAGCAGGTTTTTTACCAACTTTGACAGGATACTTTGTATGGCAGTGGTTCGCTACGCCGAGACGAGAACAGAATGGTGATTCAGCTCTTGAATAATAACAGCCTCCAGCTTCTCAATAAAAGTTTGGTATTGATGTCCCAGGATGTAGTAGAAGTTTCAGTTCTGGGTCATTCCACATCAAATCAACCAGTGCTCTGAACCTCACCATCTCAGATAATTATAATTTTTTGTGTATTTGTTCTTATGGTCAAAACTAATAAAAATACAAAGTTTTATATTTTTTGGGCTTCTAATATTTATGTTATTGATTTTCAAAAAATCGAAAATTGCATAAATTTGACCGTGTTTTGAAATCTTTAAATGGCTACAGTTTAAAAGGTATTTGACATAGAGGGGTGGGACATGTACCATTTTATTCTGCTTTTATTATGCTTTAATTTGATATAAAACACAACCATATTGGTAAAAATAATTTTTTCCCAACAATTTTCAAAAAACTTTTTTATCAAATTTTCAAAAACGTATTTTTTGTTTGAAAAAAATTATTTTGTTTATACACTTATAAGGCACATATATGCCAAATTTCAGGATGGGGTGGCAATGGGATCATATTTAAATAAAATATTTTGTAACTGTGAATCCCTAAAAAAAGACATTTATTGATAGAATCACGCTCTTCCTGAGGATCTGAAATCAAAATATAAACCAATAAAGATTACTGACTTCCTCTCAGGGTGTTAAGGGTAAAAATACAAGTTTATTTAAAAAAATTTGTAAAATCACTTTACTTACCAAAAACTATTTTTAAAAATATTTCTAAAATGCCTATTTTAAGTTCTCAGTTCCTTTTGAGAAACCTTTCTAATGTCTTTGTAGATAGCATATTTTCTTCTTTGGTTAAGGTATACACTCTCCCTGTAGCAGTAAATGGTTCTACTTTCTGAAGTAATGTTTCACCTGGTACAGTTAAAATGTCACTCGGTTGGGGGTAGAAAAATGAAGCAGCAGGTCCTTTTGGGTGTAAAAAACTAACTTCAAACTCACAGGTGTCGTCGTTCTTCTTTAGAATACATGCAAGCCACCAGGACTGATCATAGGCAATAGTTACAAAGCCTGATTTAATGTTTAGTATATCTGTCGTTAAAAAGTCAAATGCCGTTACGGTGTTAGTAAACTGGTCTGAACAGGATTGGTAATATTTAACATTGATTTTATTTTCCGAGATTGGACTGTAGGAATGGAACTTTTGGGTTCCAACAATTGGTATCGATTCACTAAAGCGCAATGCAAGTTTCTTTTCCATATCTTGATATTCTTTTGTAGAGCAGTACACAAAATCTATTCCAGATATTTTATCAATAGCAAATTCATACAACTGCAGTGGTGTGACTATCTGGCTATTGTAAGGTCTTTGCAGACTGGCTTTAGCAGCAAGCCGTTTAACAGTGCCACCAAGCCCATCACATGCACTTTTTCCGTGTGACGTTATGAAAAACTGCCATTCTGCTTCGATTCCAAAATCTGTTTTGTGAAGACACAGATTGTGAAAGTTTTTCTTGTTTTTGTACTGAGCCGAACTACCATCGGAGAAGTATGTAATTTTCTTTATTTCAAATGGTATAGTTTCTTTCAATAGAGAAATCAACTCATTCTGGAATACATGAAATGCCACAGTATTATGTTCCAAGCAGTCAGAGATAAAAACATACTGTAAATGTTTAATTTTGTCTTCCCACTTGTAATACACAATAAAAGGATGCAGAGTAGCTTGGTTAGTTGTCCAATGAAATGACTGAACTTCATCTTGGAGTATAAATGAGTAATTTTCAGCAAAATCACAATTAATAACTAGTTCACCTGGTGCTAAGTTTTCTTTCTTTTCTGAGTAGCATTCTTTTTGCCTGTTTGCAATGAATGAATGAGTTTTGAGTTTTAAAAGCATTTCCAGAAATTCTTCAACAAAGTCATCACTGTTTTTTGTTATAGATTCCATTCTACACCTATCAACAGTTATCCACTGCTTATACGTCACTTCATCAATAAGCTCGTCTTCAAATTTATTTAACAAGGCTTCACGTAATTGTTTAATACCAGGACATTCCTTACACTCATCCATGTAACAATTTGGTGAGGGTGGATTGCACATTATTTTTGCAAGGCAACAATGATAAGATTTCAATGATGTATTATCCCCATGCCATACAATACTTCTAAGTCCAGCACCATTCATCATGAGTTTCACATTCTGATATATTGTACATACACATACAGTATGTGTCCCACTTCCACCAGCCAAAATGCAGTTTTTTGGCCTCAACTGACAAAACTTGGAAAGCCCTATATGATGAGTTGGGTACTTTTCCTTAAACAACGCATATAGCTCTGACAGATTGCCCAGCACCAAACGCTTTTGAATTTGGAGTTTTGAACCTCCTTGCCGTATCGTTACAAAGTCTTTTTTACTGGGCATCATCCTGCTAACTTCATCTGTGTTATAAAATTCTACAACTAAACTAGCAGTAGCTTCATCCAATGTTTTTCCTGGTTTTGGGTTCGGAGTTGATAAAATACCCTTTTCTCCCACTAAATGTTTTACTGACCGAGCCATGTAGTTGGATACTCCAAATTCCTCTTCAATTTGTTTAACACTCCAACTTTCAGGTAGCAATGTTAAGATTGTCATTTGTTCACTTCGTTTTCCAGTTTGCGAAAACTTTTCTTTCAACTGGTTTAATATTTCAGACTCAGCATTACTTATATCATCACTTTGAAGTTCACAATCATGTTCCTTTGAGGGCACTAAATGTTTTTCAAATGATGTTTTAATTTTCTCAATCTTCTTCTTTGTATAACTTACAACCTTAACTTTTTTCTTTTTGATCGGCGATTCGCCAATTAGTTCTAAAGATTTGTTAAGATAATCAATTGAAGCGTTTGGATCAACATATGTATCGTCAATTGTGCTAGGACCTGGCCCAACATTATCACATTCACCAAAGTCATTAGTCTTAAACTCATACAGTTTTTCCTACACGTATCACATATTTTCATCCCCATTTGTATATCGAAATTTAGTGAGCACATCCATTCTGTAACATTTCTTGAACTTTTCACTGCTAAGGGGTGTTTTTCATCACCAAATGGATTGCAACACTTACCAGAAAAAACAGCCCAATTTTTCTTATCTTGTTCATTTGCCATTTTATCCAGGCATTAATTTAAAATGGCTCACTAAACAAGAGTCAAAAAGTATTTGCAATTTTCAAATAAAACTGTAACTGTAAAAATGGTTTAAATACCCTGTATTAGTTTTTAAATAAAAAAAATAACTATATCTGTAATACAAAAAAAAACCACTTCCTAAGAACAACTTCACTCATCACTGCACACCAGGCAACTGAATGAAGAGATTACAACAATAAATTATCAAGCACAAACATGAAAGAAGAAGAGTAGAGCCTGTGATGACTCAGACCTGTTTGGACTTCTTTATTTCAGCCAAATCAAAGCCACCCATTCAGACAAAACAAGCTGTTACCAGTATTAAACACACGAAATATACATGCCTGAACTTGTATACTTTTCATTCTGAGACATAAATACTATATCTTTTCATATTTAAAATATAATTGCTCTTAATTATATTGGTTTTTAGAATTTACAAACTTTCTTCAATATTTTTATGAGAATGGTCGCAAGTTATATTTTTATTTCATGGTTAAAAATTGGTAAGATGAAACTAAAAAATAATCTAATACTTTACAATATTGTAAAGTGTCAGGTTACTTTAATTGGTTTATATTTTGATTTCAGATCCTCAGGAAGAGCGTGATTCAATCAATAAATGTCTTTTTTTAGGGATTCACAGTTACAAAATATTTTATTTAAATATGATCCCATTGCCATCCCATCCTGAAATTTGGCATATATGTGCCTTATAAGTGTATAAACAAAATAATTTTTTTCAAAAAAAAAATCGTTTTTGAAAATTTGTTAAAAAAGTTTTTTGAAAATTGTTGGGAAAAAATTATTTTTACCAATATGGTTGTGTTTCATATCAAATTAAAGCATAATAAAAGCAGGATAAAATGGTACAAGTCCCAGCCCTCTATGTCAAATACTTTTTAAACTGTAGCCGTTTAAAGATTTCAAAACGCGGTCAAATTTATGCGATTTTTGATTTTTTGAAAATCAATAACATAAATATTAGAAGCCCAAAAAATCTAAAAGTTTGTATCTTTATTAGTTTTGACCATAAGAATAAATAAACAAAAAATTAGGACATTTTGAAACCTTAAGGTCCAAAATTATTTTTTTATTGGTTGATTTAATGTGGAATGACCCTTCTGGTCTTCGTGAATCTTCCCGGTTCTGGTGGTTACAGGTCCCAATGGAATTTGTGTAGTATTAAGACTTCGTTCGGTTGTGGAAAGTGAGGTTTGGATGTGATTCTAAATTTCTTTGTTTGTTTTTAATATATTTTTAATTAATTTGGCATCCCTCGGCTATGTCTCATCTTTATTTAATTATAGTTCATCTTCATCATTACTCTTTTGCTGTTAGTAGGTTGAATGATTTATTTTTTTGAATTCATTTAACTTTAATGGTATATCGAATTATATTTGCTGAGAGATAGATTCGGAAGTCACTACTCAGTCCTTTTTAATGGATTTCTGTTTATGAATTTTGATATATTTTAATTTGATTCATTTAGTTTTGGTTTTCTTTTTTAAATTTGTATTAACTCATCTCTACCCATTCACATATAACAATTAAGTGTTGAAATCAACAAGATATCTTGCATTCAGTCGTCCCTAACAACCATTTCTTCTTCTGTTATTGGATAATATTTGTTATCCTAGAGCCGTAATTAGGAAATATTCTTACACTTTTTTAATAAAATACTCCCCTATTAAAATTACATTAAATCATATAAAACTTTCACCTAATATGCATTATTAAACCATATACATTTTACTACATTTTCTTCTTGATCGACTTATTTTAAAAGGTATTATTTTCCTTTTACAAAATACTAATTTTAGGCGTATTTGTTTTATTACATGTGTTATAATTTTTAATTTAACTTTTCTGACCTGACCTACTGTACAATGAGTCACTGGCTTATGGCCAATCATTCTAATTTTATTTTCCTGATTTCAATTTATTATTATTATTTATTTTATCATTGAACCCTGCATCTGTTTATAACATAATTACAATGACCCCTTGACAATTTATTAACAATTATTGCCTTCCTGGCCAAGTTTACAAATATTATCTTACGATATCTTCATTAATTACTCAAAGTAAATACACTTAACATGATACAATACATAATAAATACACTTGTATTTAATTACTTAAATACAAGTTTAACATGAATGAAATTAGTATCAATTACTTAATACTTTCTTAAAGCAATTGCTTCACACCTGCTACATACAAAACACAGAATAAATATCATGTAAACAAAATATCATGATAAAGCACAACAACCTGTACATCATTATAAAACATTAAATATCAGTTGAACAGTCTACTCTCAGTTCGAACTGTCTATAGTAATTTCATCTCATTAGACACTATGTTTATTGTTTACATCTTCCACTGATCACTCCATATTTTATACTTACAGACATTTTTATTATTTTATTACCTAGTAACCTTACTAGGTATTATTAATATATTTATTATGTGAGGTTTCCCTTCCTGACCTTAATTATGGCACACATTGGGTATTGTTTTAATTCGATAGTAACAAAGTTTTTATGTAACGTATGGGACCTTAACTTCGTTACGTTACATAATACTCCCCCTCCGAAAGAAGTTTATTTTAGCTGAATACCGTTTAGTTGAAATAAACTTATAGTTCGTCTCTGGGAATGTTTTCTTCTTAATCGTAGTATTTTTTTATTTCAGCATTCCTACTCCTTTATTTATTTATGAAATTACCTGTTGTATTACTATTATATCTTCTTTCCTTCTTAAAATCAATGATTTCCCAAGTTTAAATCTTACTTCTATAATCATTCTTGTGACATTCTTTATTAATTATACATTTTGGATCTGGTTTTATTTATTTATCTATATTTATTTGTGAGTTTTCCCTCTAATATTTAATTTTCCTAAACCTCCCTAACATTATAACTGGAATCGAATCGGTGGTGCTCTATTGGCTTACCAGATACCGTCGTCCATTACATACTTACTGAGATCAGAGGAACATCATCTCTGCCCAGTTAAATGATTGCTGGAATATTCTACAGTCAATCTTCATTAATAAACCTCGTAAGGTAGTCATCATGTGACCTTCAATAATATAATTAATAATAATAATACTCTAGGGATTATTCACTGTACTTTAACTCAGATCATATTATTTCTTCATATTAATTCTTCCTTCTATTATACACTTCTCATCTACAATACTTGGCTATTTTATTGACATTTATTAATTGGCTTTCTTACAGATAATTCTTAAATATTTGTTTTTTTTTTCTTTTCTTTTCTTGTGATCCTTTTGACGGTTCCATTTTGGCTTCTTCATTCTCTTATCTTCCTTGGTTCATATTCCTTTATTACTAATACAGCTTGTTATGAGATTTTGGTTAGTGTTATACATTACATTATGTAATTATATTCTTATGACACAATCATCATTATTCTTTTTACATTCTAAATTACATTTTTCACTATTATATTACATCAGATACACTCATTTTGTTTTTTGGTTTTGATGATTTTTATTAGGTTTAATCAGTGTTGTTTTTTTTTTGCTAAATTATTTTTCTCGTTCATCTTCAATAAGTTGTTCTTATTATATTTTGAATTTTGATATTGTCTTTATTTGTTATCCATAAAATCCGTCCCTTTTCTATATTTTGTTTGCACTTGGTTTATCCGTGGTCGATTATTTCCTCTATACCGGTTGTTCGGATCTCTCTAGTGTGTAGAATTATTTCCGTCCTTGTGACGTACCTCACTATCATCTGGTTCTTCCATCTTGTCGCTATAAAATTTTCGTTTATGCTAAAGTTTACCATCGTCTTTCGAACTGATTCTTCCGTACTGTTTCTTAATCTTTCGAATGGTTTATACATAATCTCCATAAGTCCTCCATGCTCCTCGGTTAGTTTTGGCTTTTTCGGTCCTTCTATCTGGGAACTCAATTATGGTTCGTTTAGAGTTTCTTAATTGCCTTACTTCTCTTGGTTCCGTAATTGTATATTATGCAGCTTAACTAATCCCCCTTTAATCATCTCCAATCCTTCCCGTGTATTCATTAATTTCCTTTGACGTTTTTGCCTTATTTTCATTGTTTTCATTTCATTGTTAACCCGTTCTATTCTTCCGGCTATGTTGATTCGTACTTTGTTTAATTTTTCTTGGGTTTTCGCTTGTACCTCCTTTACTCTAGTATCGTTATGGTTTCCTATTTGGTTTATTTTGGCCTTTACTTCCACTCTGAGTTGTATGATGGTTTCATCCGTCTTTTCTAGACTTACCTTAGTTTTAGTTATTTGCTGTCTTACTTCCTCTTCATAATCATCCACCCTTTTGCTAAGTGTTTCATTGACATTTGCAATCCTTTCATTGGTGACTTCCCTCAACGCTTGGTTTTGTTCATTGATGATTTGCCGCAACTCCTTATTATTGTTTTAAATTCTTTCGTCTCTTTGTTTGTTATTTTCCTGAATCTGCTTTAAGCTCTCGTCGTTCCTGTCAAGCCTTTTGTTAATTTGGTTTAATCTTTCATTTATCTGCCGGTTATTCTCATCATTTTCCTCTTTATTTTTGTCAAACTTCTCATTCATTAGTTTGATTAAGTTCTCACTCAACATCTCGTTTTGTTTCTTTGAGTTTTCGTTAATACTGTCTATTTATTTTCTAGCTTTTCTGAGTTTTCTTCAAGCCTTTCTAACCTTTGTTTGTTTCTCTCGTTAGCTTGTTTATTATCCTCCTTCATAATACTCATTAATTCCTTATTATCCTTCTTCATGCTACTCATTAATTCCATTAATTTTTCCCAATTTAGTCCTCCTCTGGCTTCCTCTTTATCGCCCGCCTGTTGTTCCATTTTGGTGTCTGTAACTACCTCTGCTTCTTCTTCCCGTCTATCTTCTTCCGTTTCTTGGTCCTTCGCCATCCTTTTAGAAACACCTCTCGTATGCATTCCTGTGCCTCTAATAGTTGCCTGCCCAAGTTAAGTAATAGCGATATAGTCGATTTTTTACTTAACTAAAGGCCACTCGTTGAGCGCCAATTTGTAATTAAAATAAATGATGTTACTTATTGAATTATATTATGTTCAAAAGCCCCACTGTTGGGTTCGCCAATTTGTAATTAAAATAAATGATGTTTCCGTGTGTAATACGGTTGCAGGTTTATAGTTAATTCAGCCCCACATTGGATGCGTCAATTTGTAATATAAATGATACTCGAGGTATTTATTGAATTATTTTCTTCGATTATTGATAATAGATCTGTATTAGATAGTTATTAAGTGTTTTGCCAGAGAAAAACGCTCTAGTCCAGTTATTATATTGGGTAATTCAATATATTTCTCCAACCCTAGTCTGTGTATACTATCGAGAGAGTAAAGAGAAGAGAGCGGAGAAATAAAGTTTAATGAAGAAATTTGTGTTAGTGGTTGAAATCACAATCAGAATGATCACTGTTGCACACCACTATATAAAAATTATTCCGATTAGCGCTTTCAAGCTTCACAGCCCATCGTCAGATCGAAATAGACAGGAAATATGTAAAAACAAACCCTTCACCCCTCTCCCCCACCCTGCTCACACACAACAAGCTATAAATTAATGACCCTTCCTCACCCCCTAAACCCTGTCCCACCATCTGTACAGTTACATATTGTTCTAGCAAATTCCTTGTGTTTCAGTGTTGTGTGTGTGTGTGTGTCACGCTCGGTTACTTTTATATTTATGAATAAAAATAGTAACTCCCACTTACCTTTAACTTTAGATCTGGCCGGATCTCCAAGTGGGGACGAACCCCGTTCGTACGGCGTACTTGACAGCACATCAAATGAAATAAGGTTTTTGAATGAATTTAATTATCAAAATTTATCATTTGAAAGATACTGGTTTTTATTTTTTCATGATTGTTGAACATCTTAGACATGTATAAAATCAAAAAATTGTTATTATCTCCACTGGCTTTTTAAATTTTGAATTACCGTCTTAGAAATATATAATGATTAATACAAAAACATAATAACTACCTTACCTTCTATATAGCACACACAAACATAAACAGCCCAGCCTGCCTTTCTCACATACATTCAATTTAATAACCCCAGATCATTTTTATTGCCCCAAAGCCCTTAAGCATTCGTCGAAATATTACCCGCCGGCAACGTGGTTTTCACGCGCACTCATGGTTACACCTTTTAATTGATAATGTTGGGTCCGAAATTTAACTCTATATGTTCTCCACTGTATTATCGACCGCGGTCACGTATTTTCAACTGTTATTTCACTTTACTACTTGCAATTTATAAAATTTATTTAACAAATAACCCCGTAGGGTTGTACCGGCCGGTACTATTTGTGACGAACTGGGCAGAACGGCTATAAGTTCGTGGCCAACTCGATTTCGTCGTTTTATCTGGAAGTCAAAGCCTCATGGCTGTTCGTCGTAGTTTCTTCCCATTTAGCTCATGCGGTTGGTGTTGGGTTAATTGTGTCCGGATATCGGTTAGGCACTGGCTAACGTCACGAGATGGGTGGGACTTAATTTGCATATCCGTCGCCTATGTAGATTAATGCGACCAAAAATTGCTTTTTAGCCATCTTGAGCTTCACAAGTAGCGTCACCCCGCGCCCCTGGAGATATAATGCGTATGGGAGCGCCGTCACACACAAACAAAGTTCTTGGAAACTAAGGTGGTGCGGATTCTTCTACCGATTGCACAACGTGATATTGCGTTGCCGCTTCGTTACAACACTGTTCTTTCCACGTGGTCTGGTCACCGTTGAAATAAACTTTACACATATTTTTATAAATAACCGAAAATGTAAATAAATAAAAATACCCATAAATTTGGCCCATTACAATACCCCCTCAATGAGAGGTCTCTGTCCAAACAGCAGAAATCTCATTGATAAACCCCTAAGAGGACCGGTGAGGAACTGGTGCCAACAACCCCCTTTTGTTCTTACACCTCATGGGTAAACGACCCCCCTGGCTCGGCTACTATGGACGCATCTGAACGAGATTACTGGACTTCTCTGTAAGAGATCCCAACACCGAAAAATCGAACAGACACGCAACACAGAACATAAGAAAATACAATATTTAAAATTAACAAAATATTATTATAATTAACAATCAAATTGACATTTAAATTATTCAAATAAACACTTTATAACTTTATATTTCCAAATTCTATCAAAAATTGTCACTGGTTTTAATTAAAATTTTATTATTCTTATTATAAATCTCTTTCTTTCTTATTCTCACTTTCCCTTGCTTTGGGTGATTTAATTATTTATTTTAGCTTGATATGCCACTTGGCATGTATGCATATATAATCTTTCTCACTCTGACTCTCATACCACTAACAACTATAACTCATATGACACCCATCTCTATCAAAACATCTATCAAACAATCTCTAACCCCAACTTACCATGAAACTCAAATCGCCACCATCTTTTATTAACTTTCACACATTATTAAAATCTTAACTTTATCAGATTACTTTTCTCATTATTTTAAATAGCATCTGTAATACATTGAAACATTACATTTAACATTGATTACCTTGAACATCAATAAACAATTTAGCAGTGACATTTTACTACAGATCAGCTGATATTCCCCACAAAGTGAAAACACATTTCAAAATTGTGCAAATTACATGAAATACATACGATTATCAATACTTACATCTACCATCCTTGTTTCCCTTTTTTCTGACTCTGATAATATTACGTCAACCGCCTGCCAGTCGGTTTAGTTATTTACTTGGTTTCAAAAATACACAAATTATATAAAACATAGACTTTTTATCAATTCTTATATCTATCCTACTACAATAAAATACTACATTTAAAAATATAGAATGAACGCATTATACTGAATGTATGAGCACCTATTTATTTGAGCGGAATACAAGCATTTTATTAAAGTAAAATTGATTTAGGATTTTTTTTAATTTACAAAATTTAAGTACGTTGCTTATCTGAGCAACCCCTGACCCACACACACTATTGTAGTTTATGTTAGACTGTAGCGCCTATTTGCTTTCACAAAGACTGCATATTTGGAGGAATTGGACATCTCCGTGTCTTTGCTTCGGCATTTACATTTTAACGTTTGTGGATATCAACATATCCTTGGTATATATTGAAACGCCCTTAAAACGGGTCTACCACCTGGCTATGCTGTCCCCACGCGGACAGAGTGGCAGCCGCTGTTCCATAGTTCCTGGATTTCCCCTAATGTCACCCCCCAATTAATTTCTATTATAAACCAATTTCAAGTCAGCTATGGTCAAGGGACTTGATATGGCCATAGCTGACCGCTAACCAAAGCCACGATTAGTGCTGGTAAGGCAGTAATCGCCCGAAAAGTCGGGGAAATCTAACTTTCATTTCAATGCCTGTTCTATATCATCTTTGTGATGTGCGGCACGAGCGTCTATCAGGGTACAAATTAAATTTGTACAAAAAAATGTGCTGCACATTTTCGCCATGTTGGCCTCCGATGGAGGTAACACTCTCTGTTACCCCCAACCCATTCCACTAGCTACTAGGGCACAGGCCACCCCAGCGATAGCGCCTGACTAACTAAATAATAAAAATTTTATGTACACCATTCTAATATAACATTTTCATCAATCATTAATCATTTAACTCATTCATCACCTTAAAATTTTCAAATTTATTATTTATTTTATATTACCTTTCAATTATCATTACATTTTTTAATTATCATTTTTATTTAACACAATTATTTCAAATCTTCTCATTATTGAATTAAAATCTTTTCATCTAAGTTACACCTGTAAACATTTTTATTATACTTGATTCGTACTATAAAATTTTTATACTTACAGTCCATTTAAACTGACATACACAAAATATATACCCCAATACTTCCACCTCACCTCTGAAACATTCAACAAAAATGTTATTTCAAATCCAACAATTTAACATTTATTTATTAATGGATCATATGATTCAAATCTCCTAAAACAATTTACATTCATTAGAAAAATTCATTATACCACATTTAAATCAGTCAAAATATTTAAAACATCTCAGATTATTTTAATTAAATTCATTATTAAAAATACAACTTTCATTGCTATCAAAACAATTACAATTCTTTAATTACTGTCGTCAAAATTAATTCTGTTTATTTATTTAAATTGCAAATATTAATATTATTATTACAACAATCCTTCATACCTACTGTTTACTTAACATTTTACAATACACACCAATAAATTCACTACAATTATTTACAAATCGTCATCATTATTACTCAGTTGTATCACACTTCAATGTCCAAGGTTGCGAGGTCAAAAACCATAAAACAAAAATATTTATAATAGTCCATTAATTGTTTTATAGTCTACCCTCCATCGTCAAAGATTAATCTTTGTTTTATATAGCACTTTTCAATTTTGTTAACACACCTACGGAGATTTTGTGTGTCATAACCAAACAATTTCAATTTATCCGTTATATCATAATAATCATTCACCAAGTCTACGTTAAGTATTTCTGTTAAATCTCCATCAGTAAATATATTCATTATCGGGTTAGTTACTTTTGTATTATCAATTAAATCATTCTTATTTAAATATACTTCTAACATTTCTTTCCACTCATCATAATCTCTCTTTACATTATATACTTCTATCTCTCTCTCATCATAACACCATCTCATACTTATAAAATCATTCCACACAGAGGGTACTAATTCAATTAAACCTTCCCTGGCTTCTTCAGGAAAAACAAAAAACTTTAAAAAACAATTATTTGTAGCACACTTGTCTACACAATATATACGTGAAGATCTTTCTTCGCCCCCATTCTACCTCGTAAAAAATTTACCCTCTGCCCCCATTCTACCACTATACTATCTTTCCACTCTCTCTCTAACTCATTAACACACATTAACATTTCATTATCACATTCTACAAACTCATCAGTACTCTCAGATACTACATTTTCAATTACATCACTATTCTCAATACTATTTTCATTTGTTAACTCTTCATTGTTAACATTGCCATTACAGTTTTCATTTGTATTGGTCTTACTCTGTTCTAGTTTATTCAAACTATTTTTTATTTCATTGGTATTTTCTAAACATTTATTCTTTTCTTGTATATCATTTATTAACTCATCAAATTTTACACTAATACTCTGCTGCAACTGAATATTCTGTTGTTCGCATTTTATTTCTGTTCATCTAATTTACTGTTAAAATCACTTTTCATCTCATTCAAAGTTATCTCGTTACTATCAAAGCGTTTATTTAATTCTTTAAATTGGTTATTCTCCATGTCAAATTTGTTGTCCATTTTTCGTAAAAAACTCATTATATCTATTTCATCGGATTGTTTATTTTTATTGGTTGAAACTGGGGTCAACTGAATCCCAGAATCAACATCTGTTTCGCTTAATTGTTTTTGAACAGTAATTGGGGTAGAATGAATGATGACATTGCCGCCGACAGCTGTTTCTGTAACAGCGCTCGGCTCAGCTGTCAGCATATCACTTTCATTCAGCGACTGCGACTCAAGGTCACTTTCACTCATTTCCACATTAGTTATATTACTTTTAGTATTCTCAGACATTTTTAACTGATTTATTTTTACTTACGTAATAGCTACCAATGATTAATTTCTTTTCAAAACATTATATTATAACATACATAAAATCAACCTTCTACCATAATTACGTAAGTTTACATCAATACAATTTTACTTTCGCAACCGTACTTCATTCAATGTACTGTCAAAATGTAGGCCGGTGTAATACAAATTTTTTGTTATATTACATCCCGCTGTCACGGCACCAAATGTAACGCTCGGTTACTTTTATATTTATGAATAAAAATAGTAACTCCCACTTACCTTTAACTTTAGATCTGGCCGGATCTCCAAGTGGGGACGAACCCCGTTCGTACGGCGAACTTGACAGCACATCAAATGAAATAAGGTTTTTGAATGAATTTAATTATCAAAATTTATCATTTTAAAGATACTGGTTTTTATTTTTTCATGATTGTTGAACATCTTAGACATGTATAAAATCAAAAAAATTGTTATTATCTCCACTGGCTTTTTAAATTTTGAATTACCGTCTTAGAAATATATAATGATTAATACAAAAACATAATAACTACCTTACCTTCTATATAGCACACACAAACATAAACAGCCCAGCCTGCCTTCCTCACATACATTCAATTTAATAACCCCAGATAATTTTTATTGCCCCAAAACCCTTAAGCATTCGTCGAAATATTACCCGCCGGCAACATGGTTTTCGCGCGCACTCATGGTTACACCTTTTAATTGATAATGTTGGGTCCGAAATTTAACTCTATATGTTCTCCACTGTATTATCGACTGCGGTCACGTATTTTCAACTGTTATTTCACTTTACTACTTGCAATTTATAAAATTTATTTAAGAAATAACCCCGTAGGGTTGTACCGGCCGGTACTATTTGTGACGAACTGGGCAGAACGGCTATAAGTTCGTGGCCAACTCGATTTCGTCGTTTTATTTGGAAGTCAAAGCCTCATGGCTGTTCGTCGTAGTTTCTTCCCATTTAGCTCATGCGGTTGGTGTTGGATTAATTGTGTCCGGATATCGGTTAGGCACTGGCTAACGTCACAAGATGGGCGGGACTTAATTTGCATATCCGTCGCCTATGTAGATTAATGCGACCAAAAATTGCTTTTTAGCCATCTTGAGCTTCACAAGTAGCGTCACCCCGCGCCCCTGGATGTATAATGCGTATGGGCGCGCCGTCACACACAAACAAAGTTCTTGGAAACTAAGGTGGTGCGGATTCTTCTACCGATTGCACAACGTGATATTGCGTTGCCGCTTCGTTACAACACTGTTCTTTCCACGTGGTCTGGTCACCGTTGAAATAAACTTTACACATATTTTTATAAATAACCGAAAATGTAAATAAATAAAAATACCCATAAATTTGGCCCATTACAATACCCCCTCAATGAGAGGTCTCTGTCCAAACAGCAGAAATCTCATTGATAAACCCCTAAGAGGACCGGTGAGGAACTGGTGCCAACAACCCCCTTTTGTTCTTACACCTCATGGGTAAATGACCCCCCTGGCTCGTTTACTATGGACGCATCTGAACGAGATCAGTGGACTTCTCTGTAAGAGATCCCAACACCGAAAAATCGAACAGACACGCAACACAGAACATAAGAAAATACAATATTTAAAATTAACAAAATATTATTATAATTAACAATCAAATTGACATTTAAATTATTCAAATAAACACTTTATAACTTTATATTTCCAAATTCTATCAAAAATTGTCACTGGTTTTAATTAAAATTTTATTATTCTTATTATAAATCTCTTTCTTTCTTATTCTCACTTTCCCTTGCTTTGGGTGATTTAATTATTTATTTTAGCTTGATATGCCACTTGGCATGTATGCATATATAATCTTTCTCACTCTGACTCTCATACCACTAACAACTATAACTCATATGACACCCATCTCTATCAAAACATCTATCAAACAATCTCTAACCCCAACTTACCATGAAACTCAAATCGCCACCTTCTCTCAATATATATAAAAAAAAAACTCTCTAACCCTTTGTACTTAGGATAAGTGTTCCCCCCCCGAAAAGCTCATCCCATTATTTTGGTTCCTGGATTCTACCTAAGGCAACCCTTTCCGGCGACAAACGGTCCCTTCCCGTCCCAACCCTTTTGTTGCGGACTCCCACATTACACTACCCCCTCTTACAAAATTGCCATCCCCAAATCTCACTCTAATTACCTTACTTCAACTACAACAAAATAACATCATCATTTACTAATATCAATATATCACTCAAAACTCTACATATATTACCCACAACTACTGTGTCAACATCAATACTTCTCAAATTCTATTACCTTACCTCCCAACAACATTACATTAATTCAAAACAATATTTTTCTCTCTACTACCCCTTTAACTTTAACTTGGACTGATCTACATGTCCCAACAAAATATTCATCACCCAAAAACTATCTTTTATTAACTTTCACACATTATTAAAATCTTAACTTTATCAGATTACTTTTCTCATTATTTTAAAAAGCATCTGTAATACATTGAAACATTACATTTAACATTGATTACCTTGAACATCAATAAACAATTTAGCAGTGACATTTTACTACAGATCAGCTGATATTCCCCACAAAGTGAAAACACATTTCAAAATTGTGCAAATTACATGAAATACATACGATTACCAATACTTACATCTACCATCCTTGTTTCCCTTTTTTCTGACTCTGATAATATTACGTCAACCGCCTGCCAGTCGGTTTAGTTATTTACTTGGTTTCAAAAATACACAAATTATATAAAACATAGACTTTTTATCAATTCTTATATCTATCCTACTACAATAAAATACTACATTTAAAAATATAGAATGAACGCATTATACTGAATGTATGAGCACCTATTTATTTGAGCGGAATACAAGCATTTTATTAAAGTAAAATTGATTTAGCATTTTTTTTAATTTACAAAATTTAAGTACGTTGCTTATCTGAGCAACCCCTGACCCACACACACTATTGTAGTTTATGTTAGACTGTAGCACCTATTTGCTTTCACAAAGACTGCATATTTGGAGGAATTGGACATCTCCGTGTCTTTGCTTCGGCATTTACATTTTAACGTTTGTGGATATCAACATATCCTTGGTATATATTGAAACGCCCTTAAAACGGGTCTACCACCTGGCTATGCTGTCCCCACGCGGACAGAGTGGCAGCCGCTGTTCCATAGTTCCTGGATTTCCCCTAATGTCACCCCCCAATTAATTTCTATTATAAACCAATTTCAAGTCAGCTATGGTCAAGGGACTTGATATGGCCATAGCTGACCGCTAACCAAAGCCACGATTAGTGCTGGTAAGGCAGTAATCGCCCGAAAAGTCGGGGAAATCTAACTTTCATTTCAATGCCTGTTCTATATCATCTTTGTGATGTGCGGCACGAGCGTCTATCAGGGTACAAATTAAATTTGTACAAAAAAATGTGCCGCACATTTTCGCCATGTTGGCCTCCGATGGAGGTAACACTCTCTGTTACCCCCAACCCATTCCACTAGCTACTAGGGCACAGGCCACCCCAGCGATAGTGCCTGACTAACTAAATAATAAAAATTTTATATACACCATTCTAATATAACATTTTCATCAATCATTAATCATTTAACTCATTCATCACCTTAAAATTTTCAAATTTATTATTTATTTTATATTACCTTTCAATTATCATTACATTTTTTAATTATCATTTTTATTTAACACAATTATTTCAAATCATCTCATTATTGAATTAAAATCTTTTCATCTAAGTTACACCTGTAAACATTTTTATTATACTTGATTCGTACTATAAAATTTTTATACTTACAGTCCATTTAAACTGACATACACAAAATATATACCCCAATACTTCCACCTCACCTCTGAAACATTCAACAAAAATGTTATTTCAAATCCAACAATTTAACATTTATTTATTAATGGATCATATGATTCAAATCTCCTAAAACAATTTACATTCATTAGAAAAATTCATTATACCACATTTAAATCAGTCAAAATATTTAAAACATCTCAGATTATTTTAATTAAATTCATTATTAAAAATACAACTTTCATTGCTATCAAAACAATTACAATTCTTTAATTACTGTCGTCAAAATTAATTCTGTTTATTTATTTAAATTGCAAATATTAATATTATTATTACAACAATCCTTCATACCTACTGTTTACTTAACATTTTACAATACACACCAATAAATTCACTACAATTATTTACAAATCGTCATCATTATTACTCAGTTGTATCACACTTCAATGTCCAAGGTTGCGAGGTCAAAAACCATAAAACAAAAATATTTATAATAGTCCATTAATTGTTTTATAGTCTACCCTCCATCGTCAAAGATTAATCTTTGTTTTATATAGCACTTTTCAATTTTGTTAACACACCTACGGAGATTTTGTGTGTCATAACCAAACAATTTCAATTTATCCGTTATATCATAATAATCATTCACCAAGTCTACGTTAAGTATTTCTGTTAAATCTCCATCAGTAAATATATTCATTATCGGGTTAGTTACTTTTGTATTATCAATTAAATCATTCTTATTTAAATATACTTCTAACATTTCTTTCCACTCATCATAATCTCTCTTTACATTATATACTTCTATCTCTCTCTCATCATAACACCATCTCATACTTATAAAATCATTCCACACAGAGGGTACTAATTCAATTAAACCTTCCCTGGCTTCTTCAGGAAAAACAAAAAACTTTAAAAAACAATTATTTGTAGCACACTTGTCTACACAATATATACGTGAAGATCTTTCTTCGCCCCCATTCTACCTCGTAAAAAATTTACCCTCTGCCCCCATTCTACCACTATACTATCTTTCCACTCTCTCTCTAACTCATTAACACACATTAACATTTCATTATCACATTCTACAAACTCATCAGTACTCTCAGATACTACATTTTCAATTACATCACTATTCTCAATACTATTTTCATTTGTTAACTCTTCATTGTTAACATTGCCATTACAGTTTTCATTTGTATTGGTCTTACTCTGTTCTAGTTTATTCAAACTATTTTTTATTTCATTGGTATTTTCTAAACATTTATTCTTTTCTTGTATATCATTTATTAACTCATCAAATTTTACACTAATACTCTGCTGCAACTGAATATTCTGTTGTTCGCATTTTATTTCTGTTCATCTAATTTACTGTTAAAATCACTTTTCATCTCATTCAAAGTTATCTCGTTACTATCAAAGCGTTTATTTAATTCTTTAAATTGGTTATTCTCCATGTCAAATTTGTTGTCCATTTTTCGTAAAAAACTCATTATATCTATTTCATCGGATTGTTTATTTTTATTGGTTGAAACTGGGGTCAACTGAATCCCAGAATCAACATCTGTTTCGCTTAATTGTTTTTGAACAGTAATTGGGGTAGAATGAATGATGACATTGCCGCCGACAGCTGTTTCTGTAACAGCGCTCGGCTCAGCTGTCAGCATATCACTTTCATTCAGCGACTGCGACTCAAGGTCACTTTCACTCATTTCCACATTAGTTATATTACTTTTAGTATTCTCAGACATTTTTAACTGATTTATTTTTACTTACGTAATAGCTACCAATGATTAATTTCTTTTCAAAACATTATATTATAACATACATAAAATCAACCTTCTACCATAATTACGTAAGTTTACATCAATACAATTTTACTTTCGCAACCGTACTTCATTCAATGTACTGTCAAAATGTAGGCCGGTGTAATACAACTTTTTTGTTATATTACATCCCGCTGTCACGGCACCAAATGTAACGCTCGGTTACTTTTATATTTATGAATAAAAATAGTAACTCCCACTTACCTTTAACTTTAGATCTGGCCGGATCTCCAAGTGGGGACGAACCCCGTTCGTACGGCGAACTTGACAGCACATCAAATGAAATAAGGTTTTTGAATGAATTTAATTATCAAAATTTATCATTTGAAAGATACTGGTTTTTATTTTTTCATGATTGTTGAACATCTTAGACATGTATAAAATCAAAAAAATTGTTATTATCTCCACTGGCTTTTTAAATTTTGAATTACCGTCTTAGAAATATATAATGATTAATACAAAAACATAATAACTACCTTACCTTCTATATAGCACACACAAACATAAACAGCCCAGCCTGCCTTCCTCACATACATTCAATTTAATAACCCCAGATAATTTTTATTGCCCCAAAACCCTTAAGCATTCGTCGAAATATTACCCGCCGGCAACATGGTTTTCGCGCGCACTCATGGTTACACCTTTTAATTGATAATGTTGGGTCCGAAATTTAACTCTATATGTTCTCCACTGTATTATCGACTGCGGTCACGTATTTTCAACTGTTATTTCACTTTACTACTTGCAATTTATAAAATTTATTTAAGAAATAACCCCGTAGGGTTGTACCGGCCGGTACTATTTGTGACGAACTGGGCAGAACGGCTATAAGTTCGTGGCCAACTCGATTTCGTCGTTTTATTTGGAAGTCAAAGCCTCATGGCTGTTCGTCGTAGTTTCTTCCCATTTAGCTCATGCGGTTGGTGTTGGATTAATTGTGTCCGGATATCGGTTAGGCACTGGCTAACGTCACGAGATGGGCGGGACTTAATTTGCATATCCGTCGCCTATGTAGATTAATGCGACCAAAAATTGCTTTTTAGCCATCTTGAGCTTCACAAGTAGCGTCACCCCGCGCCCCTGGAGGTATAATGTGTATGGGCGCGCCGTCACACACAAACAAAGTTCTTGGAAACTAAGGTGGTGCGGATTCTTCTACCGATTGCACAACGTGATATTGCGTTGCCGCTTCGTTACAACACTGTTCTTTCCTCGTGGTCTGGTCACCTTTGAAATAAACTTTACACATATTTTTATAAATAACCGAAAATATAAATAAATAAAAATACCCATAAATTTGGCCCATTACAATACCCCCTCAATGAGAGGTCTCTGTCCAAACAGCAGAAATCTCATTGATAAACCCCTAAGAGGACCGGTGAGGAACTGGTGCCAACAACCCCCTTTTGTTCTTACACCTCATGGGTAAATGACCCCCTGGCTCGGTTACTATGGACGCATCTGAACGAGATCAGTGGACTTCTCTGTAAGAGATCCCAACACCGAAAAATCGAACAGACACGCAACACAGAACATAAGAAAATACAATATTTAAAATTAACAAAATATTATTATAATTAACAATCAAATTGACATTTAAATTATTCAAATAAACACTTTATAACTTTATATTTCCAAATTCTATCAAAAATTGTCACTGGTTTTAATTAAAATTTTATTATTCTTATTATAAATCTCTTTCTTTCTTATTCTCACTTTCCCTTGCTTTGGGTGATTTAATTATTTATTTTAGCTTGATATGCCACTTGGCATGTATGCATATATAATCTTTCTCACTCTGACTCTCATACCACTAACAACTATAACTCATATGACACCCATCTCTATCAAAACATCTATCAAACAATCTCTAACCCCAACTTACCATGAAACTCAAATCGCCACCATCTTTTATTAACTTTCACACATTATTAAAATCTTAACTTTATCAGATTACTTTTCTCATTATTTTAAATAGCATCTGTAATACATTGAAACATTACATTTAACATTGATTACCTTGAACATCAATAAACAATTTAGCAGTGACATTTTACTACAGATCAGCTGATATTCCCCACAAAGTGAAAACACATTTCAAAATTGTGCAAATTACATGAAATACATACGATTATCAATACTTACATCTACCATCCTTGTTTCCCTTTTTTCTGACTCTGATAATATTACGTCAACCGCCTGCCAGTCGGTTTAGTTATTTACTTGGTTTCAAAAATACACAAATTATATAAAACATAGACTTTTTATCAATTCTTATATCTATCCTACTACAATAAAATACTACATTTAAAAATATAGAATGAACGCATTATACTGAATGTATGAGCACCTATTTATTTGAGCGGAATACAAGCATTTTATTAAAGTAAAATTGATTTAGGATTTTTTTTAATTTACAAAATTTAAGTACGTTGCTTATCTGAGCAACCCCTGACCCACACACACTATTGTAGTTTATGTTAGACTGTAGCGCCTATTTGCTTTCACAAAGACTGCATATTTGGAGGAATTGGACATCTCCGTGTCTTTGCTTCGGCATTTACATTTTAACGTTTGTGGATATCAACATATCCTTGGTATATATTGAAACGCCCTTAAAACGGGTCTACCACCTGGCTATGCTGTCCCCACGCGGACAGAGTGGCAGCCGCTGTTCCATAGTTCCTGGATTTCCCCTAATGTCACCCCCCAATTAATTTCAATTATAAACCAATTTCAAGTCAGCTATGGTCAAGGGACTTGATATGGCCATAGCTGACCGCTAACCAAAGCCACGATTAGTGCTGGTAAGGCAGTAATCGCCCGAAAAGTCGGGGAAATCTAACTTTCATTTCAATGCCTGTTCTATATCATCTTTGTGATGTGCGGCACGAGCGTCTATCAGGGTACAAATTAAATTTGTACAAAAAAATGTGCCGCACATTTTCGCCATGTTGGCCTCCGATGGAGGTAACACTCTCTGTTACCCCCAACCCATTCCACTAGCTACTAGGGCACAGGCCACCCCAGCGATAGTGCCTGACTAACTAAATAATAAAAATTTTATATACACCATTCTAATATAACATTTTCATCAATCATTAATCATTTAACTCATTCATCACCTTAAAATTTTCAAATTTATTATTTATTTTATATTACCTTTCAATTATCATTACATTTTTTAATTATCATTTTTATTTAACACAATTATTTCAAATCATCTCATTATTGAATTAAAATCTTTTCATCTAAGTTACACCTGTAAACATTTTTATTATATTTGATTCGTACTATAAAATTTTTATACTTACAGTCCATTTAAACTGACATACACAAAATATATACCCCAATACTTCCACCTCACCTCTGAAACATTCAACAAAAATGTTATTTCAAATCCAACAATTTAACATTTATTTATTAATGGATCATATGATTCAAATCTCCTAAAACAATTTACATTCATTAGAAAAATTCATTATACCACATTTAAATCAGTCAAAATATTTAAAACATCTCAGATTATTTTAATTAAATTCATTATTAAAAATACAACTTTCATTGCTATCAAAACAATTACAATTCTTTAATTACTGTCGTCAAAATTAATTCTGTTTATTTATTTAAATTGCAAATATTAATATTATTATTACAACAATCCTTCATACCTACTGTTTACTTAACATTTTACAATACACACCAATAAATTCACTACAATTATTTACAAATCGTCATCATTATTACTCAGTTGTATCACACTTCAATGTCCAAGGTTGCGAGGTCAAAAACCATAAAACAAAAATATTTATAATAGTCCATTAATTGTTTTATAGTCTACCCTCCATCGTCAAAGATTAATCTTTGTTTTATATAGCACTTTTCAATTTTGTTAACACACCTACGGAGATTTTGTGTGTCATAACCAAACAATTTCAATTTATCCGTTATATCATAATAATCATTCACCAAGTCTACGTTAAGTATTTCTGTTAAATCTCCATCAGTAAATATATTCATTATCGGGTTAGTTACTTTTGTATTATCAATTAAATCATTCTTATTTAAATATACTTCTAACATTTCTTTCCACTCATCATAATCTCTCTTTACATTATATACTTCTATCTCTCTCTCATCATAACACCATCTCATACTTATAAAATCATTCCACACAGAGGGTACTAATTCAATTAAACCTTCCCTGGCTTCTTCAGGAAAAACAAAAAACTTTAAAAAACAATTATTTGTAGCACACTTGTCTACACAATATATACGTGAAGATCTTTCTTCGCCCCCATTCTACCTCGTAAAAAATTTACCCTCTGCCCCCATTCTACCACTATACTATCTTTCCACTCTCTCTCTAACTCATTAACACACATTAACATTTCATTATCACATTCTACAAACTCATCAGTACTCTCAGATACTACATTTTCAGTTACATCACTATTCTCAATACAATTTTCATTTGTTAACTCTTCATCTAATACAACATTGCCATTACAGTTTTCATTTGTATTGGTCTTACTCTGTTCTAGTTTATTCAAACTATTTTTTATTTCATTGGTATTTTCTAAACATTTATTCTTTTCTTGTATATCATTTATTAACTCATCAAATTTTACACTAATACTCTGCTGCAACTGAATATTCTGATGTTCGCATTTTATTTCTGTTCATCTAATTTACTGTTAAAATCACTTTTCATCTCATTCAAAGTTATCTCGTTACTATCAAAGCGTTTATTTAATTCTTTAAATTGGTTATTCTCCATGTCAAATTTGTTGTCCATTTTTCGTAAAAAACTCATTATATCTATTTCATCGGATTGTTTATTTTTATTGGTTGAAACTGGGGTCAACTGAATCCCAGAATCAACATCTGTTTCGCTTAATTGTTTTTGAACAGTAATTGGGGTAGAATGAATGATGACATTGCCGCCGACAGCTGTTTCTGTAACAGCGCTCGGCTCAGCTGTCAGCATATCACTTTCATTCAGCGACTGCGACTCAAGGTCACTTTCACTCATTTCCACATTAGTTATATTACTTTTAGTATTCTCAGACATTTTTAACTGATTTATTTTTACTTACGTAATAGCTACCAATGATTAATTTCTTTTCAAAACATTATATTATAGCATACATAAAATCAACCTTCTACCATAATTACGTAAGTTTACATCAATACAATTTTACTTTCGCAACCGTACTTCATTCAATGTACTGTCAAAATGTAGGCCGGTGTAATACAACTTTTTTGTTATATTACATCCCGCTGTCACGGCACCAAATGTAACGCTCGGTTACTTTTATATTTATGAATAAAAATAGTAACTCCCACTTCCCTTTAACTTTAGATCTGGCCGGATCTCCAAGTGGGGACGAACCCCGTTCGTACGGCGAACTTGACAGCACATCAAATGAAATAAGGTTTTTGAATGAATTTAATTATCAAAATTTATCATTTGAAAGATACTGGTTTTTATTTTTTCATGATTGTTGAACATCTTAGACATGTATAAAATCAAAAAAATTGTTATTATCTCCACTGGCTTTTTAAATTTTGAATTACCGTCTTAGAAATATATAATGATTAATACAAAAACATAATAACTACCTTACCTTCTATATAGCACACACAAACATAAACAGCCCAGCCTGCCTTTCTCACATACATTCAATTTAATAACCCCAGATAATTTTTATTGCCCCAAAGCCCTTAAGCATTCGTCGAAATATTACCCGCCGGCAACGTGGTTTTCGCGCGCACTCATGGTTACACCTTTTAATTGATAATGTTGGGTCCGAAATTTAACTCTATATGTTCTCCACTGTATTATCGACCGCGGTCACGTATTTTTAACTTTTATTTCACTTTACTACTTGCAATTTATAAAATTTATTTAACAAATAACCCCGTAGGGTTGTACCGGCCGGTACTATTTGTGACGAACTGGGCAGAACGGCTATAAGTTCGTGGCCAACTCGATTTCGTCGTTTTATCTGGAAGTCAAAGCCTCATGGCTGTTCGTCGTAGTTTCTTCCCATTTAGCTCATGCGGTTGGTGTTGGATTAATTGTGTCCGGATATCGGTTAGGCACTGGCTAACGTCACGAGATGGGCGGGACTTAATTTGCATATGCGTCGCCTATGTAGATTAATGCGACCAAAAATTGCTTTTTAGCCATCTTGAGCTTCACAAGTAGCGTCACCCCGTGCCCCTGGAGGTATAATGCGTATGGGCGCGCCATCACACACAAACAAAGTTCTTGGAAACTAAGGTGGTGCGGATTCTTCTACCGATTGCACAACGTGATATTGCGTTGCCGCTTCGTTACAACACTGTTCTTTCCACGTGGTCTGGTCACCGTTGAAATAAACTTTACACATATTTTTATAAATAACCGAAAATGTAAATAAATAAAAATACCCATAAATTTGGCCCATTACAATACCCCCTCAATGAGAGGTCTCTGTCCAAACAGCAGAAATCTCATTGATAAACCCCTAAGAGGACCGGTGAGGAACTGGTGCCAACAACCCCCTTTTGTTCTTACACCTCATGGGTAAACGACCCCCCTGGCTCGGTTACTATGGACGCATCTGAAGGAGATCACTGGACTTCTCTGTAAGAGATCCCAACACCGAAAAATCGAACAGACACGCAACACAGAACATAAGAAAATACAATATTTAAAATTAACAAAATATTATTATAATTAACAATCAAATTGACATTTAAATTATTCAAATAAACACTTTATAACTTTATATTTCCAAATTCTATCAAAAATTGTCACTGGTTTTAATTAAAATTTTATTATTCTTATTATAAATCTCTTTCTTTCTTATTCTCACTTTCCCTTGCTTTGGGTGATTTAATTATTTATTTTAGCTTGACATGCCACTTGGCATGTATGCATATATAATCTTTCTGACTCTGACTCTCATACCACTAACAACTATAACTCATATGACACCCATCTCTATCAAAACATCTATCAAACAATCTCTAACCCCAACTTACCATGAAACTCAAATCGCCACCTTCTCTCAATATATAAAAAAAAAACTCTCTAACCCTTTGTACTTAGGATAAGTGTTCCCCCCCCCCCGAAAAGCTCATCCCATTATGTTGGTTCCTGGATTCTACCTAAGGCAACCCTTTCCGGCGACAAACGGTCCCTTCCCGTCCCAACCCTTCTGTTGCGGACTCCCACATTACACTACCCCCTCTTACAAAATTGCCATCCCCAAATCTCACTCTAATTACCTTACTTCAACTACAACAAAATAACACCATCATTTACTAATATCAATATATCACTCAAAACTCTACATATATTACCCACAACTACTGTGTCAACATCAATACTTCTCAAATTCTATTACCTTACCTCCCAACAACATTACATTAATTCAAAACAATATTTTTCTCTCTACTACCCCTTTAACTTTAACTTGGACTGATCTACATGTCCCAACAAAATATTCATCACCCAAAAACTATCTTTTATTAACTTTCACACATTATTAAAATCTTAACTTTATCAGATTACTTTTCTCATTATTTTAAATAGCATCTGTAATACATTGAAACATTACATTTAACATTGATTACCTTGAACATCAATAAACAATTTAGCAGTGACATTTTACTACAGATCAGCTGATATTCCCCACAAAGTGAAAACACATTTCAAAATTGTGCAAATTACATGAAATACATACGATTATCAATACTTACATCTACCATCCTTGTTTCCCTTTTTTCTGACTCTGATAATATTACGTCAACCGCCTGCCAGTCGGTTTAGTTATTTACTTGGTTTCAAAAATACACAAATTATATAAAACATAGACTTTTTATCAATTCTTATATCTATCCTACTACAATAAAATACTACATTTAAAAATATAGAATGAACGCATTATACTGAATGTATGAGCACCTATTTATTTGAGCGGAATACAAGCATTTTATTAAAGTAAAATTGATTTAGCATTTTTTTTAATTTACAAAATTTAAGTACGTTGCTTATCTGAGCAACCCCTGACCCACACACACTATTGTAGTTTATGTTAGACTGTAGCGCCTATTTGCTTTCACAAAGACTGCATATTTGGAGGAATTGGACATCTCCGTGTCTTTGCTTCGGCATTTACATTTTAACGTTTGTGGATATCAACATATCCTTGGTATATATTGAAACGCCCTTAAAACGGGTCTACCACCTGGCTATGCTGTCCCCACGCGGACAGAGTGGCAGCCGCTGTTCCATAGTTCCTGGATTTCCCCTAATGTCACCCCCCAATTAATTTCTATTATAAACCAATTTCAAGTCAGCTATGGTCAAGGGACTTGATATGGCCATAGCTGACCGCTAACCAAAGCCACGATTAGTGCTGGTAAGGCAGTAATCGCCCGAAAAGTCGGGGAAATCTAACTTTCATTTCAATGCCTGTTCTATATCATCTTTGTGATGTGCGGCACGAGCGTCTATCAGGGTACAAATTAAATTTGTACAAAAAAATGTGCCGCACATTTTCGCCATGTTGGCCTCCGATGGAGGTAACAGTCTCTGTTACCCCCAACCCATTCCACTAGCTACTAGGGCACAGGCCACCCCAGCGATAGTGCCTGACTAACTAAATAATAAAAATTTTATATACACCATTCTAATATAACATTTTCATCAATCATTAATCATTTAACTCATTCATCACCTTAAAAATTTCAAATTTATTATTTATTTTATATTACCTTTCAATTATCATTACATTTTTTAATTATCATTTTTATTTAACACAATTATTTCAAATCATCTCATTATTGAATTAAAATCTTTTCATCTAAGTTACACCTGTAAGCATTTTTATTATTCTTGATAAGTACTATAAAATTTTTATACTTACAGTCCATTTAAACTGACATACACAAAATATATACCCCAATACTTCCACCTCACCTCTGAAACATTCAACAAAAATGTTATTTCAAATCCAACAATTTAACATTTATTTATTAATGGATCATATGATTCAAATCTCCTAAACCAATTTACATTCATTAGAAAAATTCATTATACCACATTTAAATCAGTCAAAATTTTTAAAACATCTCAGATTATTTTAATTAAATTCATTATTAAAAATACAACTTTCATTGCTATCAAAACAATTACAATTCTTTAATTACTGTCGTCAAAATTAATTCTGTTTATTTATTTAAATTGCAAATATTAATATTATTATTACAACAATCCTTCATACCTACTGTTTACTTAACATTTTACAATACACACCAATAAATTCACTACAATTATTTACAAATCGTCATCATTATTACTCAGTTGTATCACACTTCAATGTCCAAGGTTGCGAGGTCAAAAACCGTAAAACAAAAATATTTATAATAGTCCATTAATTGTTTTATAGTCTACCCTCCATCGTCAAAGATTAATCTTTGTTTTATATAGCACTTTTCAGTTTTGTTAACACACCTACGGAGATTTTGTGTGTCATAACCAAACAATTTCAATTTATCCGTTATATCATAATAATCATTCACCAAGTCTACGTTAAGTATTTCTGTTAAATCTCCATCAGTAAATATATTCATTATCGGGTTAGTTACTTTTGTATTATCAATTAAATCATTCTTATTTAAATATACTTCTAACATTTCTTTCCACTCATCATAATCTCTCTTTACATTATACACTTCTATCTCTCTCTCATCATAACACCATCTCATACTTATAAAATCATTCCACACAGAGGGTACTAATTCAATTAAACCTTCCCTGGCTTCTTCAGGAAAAACAAAAAACTTTAAAAAACAATTATTTGTAGCACACTTATCTACACAATATATACGTGAAGATCTTTCTTCGCCCCCCATTCTACCTCGTAAAAAATTTACCCTCTGCCCCCATTCTACCACTATACTATCTTTCCACTCTCTCTCTAACTCATTAACACACATTAACATTTCATTATCACATTCTACAAACTCATCAGTACTCTCAGATACTACATTTTCAGTTACATCACTATTCTCAATACTATTTTCATTTGTTAACTCTTCATCTAATACAACATTGCCATTACAGTTTTCATTTGTATTGGTCTTACTCTGTTCTAGTTTATTCAAACTATTTTTTATTTCATTGGTATTTTCTAAACATTTATTCTTTTCTTGTATATCATTTATTAACTCATCAAATTTTACACTAATACTCTGCTGCAACTGAATATTCTGATGTTCGCATTTTATTTCTGTTCATCTAATTTACTGTTAAAATCACTTTTCATCTCATTCAAAGTTATCTCGTTACTATCAAAGCGTTTATTTAATTCTTTAAATTGGTTATTCTCCATGTCAAATTTGTTGTCCATTTTTCGTAAAAAACTCATTATATCTATTTCATCGGATTGTTTATTTTTATTGGTTGAAACTGGGGTCAACTGAATCCCAGAATCAACATCTGTTTCGCTTAATTGTTTTTGAACAGTAATTGGGGTAGAATGAATGATGACATTGCCGCCGACAGCTGTTTCTGTAACAGCGCTCGGCTCAGCTGTCAGCATATCACTTTCATTCAGCGACTGCGACTCAAGGTCACTTTCACTCATTTCCACATTAGTTATATTACTTTTAGTATTCTCAGACATTTTTAACTGATTTATTTTTACTTACGTAATAGCTACCAATGATTAATTTCTTTTCAAAACATTATATTATAACATACATAAAATCAACCTTCTACCATAATTACGTAAGTTTACATCAATACAATTTTACTTTCGCAACCGTACTTCATTCAATGTACTGTCAAAATGTAGGCCGGTGTAATACAACTTTTTTGTTATATTACATCCCGCTGTCACGGCACCAAATGTAACGCTCGGTTACTTTTATATTTATGAATAAAAATAGTAACTCCCACTTCCCTTTAACTTTAGATCTGGCCGGATCTCTAAGTGGGGACGAACCCCGTTCGTACGGCGAACTTGATATCACATCAAATGAAATAAGGTTTTTGAATGAATTTAATTATCAAAATTTATCATTTGAAAGATACTGGTTTTTATTTTTTCATGATTGTTGAACATCTTAGACATGTATAAAATCAAAAAAATTGTTATTATCTCCACTGGCTTTTTAAATTTTGAATTACCGTCTTAGAAATATATAATGATTAATACAAAAACATAATAACTACCTTACCTTCTATATAGCACACACAAACATAAACAGCCCAGCCTGCCTTCCTCACATACATTCAATTTAATAACCCCAGATAATTTTTATTGCCCCAAAACCCTTAAGCATTCGTCGAAATATTACCCGCCGGCAACATGGTTTTCGCGCGCACTCATGGTTACACCTTTTAATTGATAATGTTGGGTCCGAAATTTAACTCTATATGTTCTCCACTGTATTATCGACCGTGGTCACGTATTTTCAACTGTTATTTCACTTTACTACTTGCAATTTATAAAATTTATTTAAGAAATAACCACGTAGGGTTGTACCGGCCGGTACTATTTGTGACGAACGGGGCAGAACGGCTATAAGTTCATGGCCAACTCGATTTCGTCGTTTTATCTGGAAGTCAAAGCCTCATGCCTGTTCGTCGTAGTTTCTTCCCATTTAGCTCATGCGGTTGGTGTTGGATTAATTGTGTCCGGATATCGGTTAGGCACTGGCTAACGTCACGAGATGGGCAGGACTTAATTTGCATATGCGTCGCCTATGTAGATTAATGCGACCAAAAATTGCTTTTTAGCCATCTTGAGCTTTCACAAGTAGCGTCACCCCGTGCCCCTGGAGGTATAATGCGTATGGGCGCGCCGTCACACACAAACAAAGTTCTTGGAAACTAAGGTGGTGCGGATTCTTCTACTGATTGCACAACGTGATATTGCGTTGCCGCTTCGTTACAACACTGTTCTTTCCACGTGGTCTGGTCACCGTTGAAATAAACTTTACACATATTTTTATAAATAACCGAAAATGTAAATAAATAAAAATACCCATAAATTTGGCCCATTACAATACCCCCTCAATGAGAGGTCTCTGTCCAAACAGCAGAAATCTCATTGATAAACCCCTAAGAGGACCGGTGAGGAACTGGTGCCAACAACCCCCTTTTGTTCTTACACCTCATGGGTAAACGACCCCCCTGGCTCGGTTACTATGGACGCATCTGAAGGAGATCACTGGACTTCTCTGTAAGAGATCCCAACACCGAAAAATCGAACAGACACGCAACACAGAACATAAGAAAATACAATATTTAAAATTAACAAAATATTATTATAATTAACAATCAAATTGACATTTAAATTATTCAAATAAACACTTTATAACTTTATATTTCCAAATTCTATCAAAAATTGTCACTGGTTTTAATTAAAATTTTATTATTCTTATTATAAATCTCTTTCTTTCTTATTCTCACTTTCCCTTGCTTTGGGTGATTTAATTATTTATTTTAGCTTGATATGCCACTTGGCATGTATGCATATATAATCTTTCTCACTCTGACTCTCATACCACTAACAACTATAACTCATATGACACCCATCTCTATCAAAACATCTATCAAACAATCTCTAACCCCAACTTACCATGAAACTCAAATCGCCACCTTCTCTCAATATATATAAAAAAAAAACTCTCTAACCCTTTGTACTTAGGATAAGTGTTCCCCCCCCGAAAAGCTCATCCCATTATGTTGGTTCCTGGATTCTACCTAAGGCAACCCTTTCCGGCGACAAACGGTCCCTTCCCGTCCCAACCCTTTTGTTGCGGACTCCCACATTACACTACCCCCTCTTACAAAATTGCCATCCCCAAATCTCACTCTAATTACCTTACTTCAACTACAACAAAATAACATCATCATTTACTAATATCAATATATCACTCAAAACTCTACATATATTACCCACAACTACTGTGTCAACATCAATACTTCTCAAATTCTATTACCTTACCTCCCAACAACATTACATTAATTCAAAACAATATTTTTCTCTCTACTACCCCTTTAACTTTAACTTGGACTGATCTACATGTCCCAACAAAATATTCATCACCCAAAAACTATCTTTTATTAACTTTCACACATTATTAAAATCTTAACTTTATCAGATTACTTTTCTCATTATTTTAAATAGCATCTGTAATACATTGAAACATTACATTTAACATTGATTACCTTGAACATCAATAAACAATTTAGCAGTGACATTTTACTACAGATCAGCTGATATTCCCCACAAAGTGAAAACACATTTCAAAATTGTGCAAATTACATGAAATACATACGATTATCAATACTTACATCTACCATCCTTGTTTCCCTTTTTTCTGACTCTGATAATATTACGTCAACCGCCTGCCAGTCGGTTTCGTTATTTACTTGGTTTCAAAAATACACAAATTATATAAAACATAGACTTTTTATCAATTCTTATATCTATCCTACTACAATAAAATACTACATTTAAAAATATAGAATGAACGCATTATACTGAATGTATGAGCACCTATTTATTTGAGCGGAATACAAGCATTTTATTAAAGTAAAATTGATTTAGCATTTTTTTTAATTTACAAAATTTAAGTACGTTGCTTATCTGAGCAACCCCTGACCCACACACACTATTGTAGTTTATGTTAGACTGTAGCGCCTATTTGCTTTCACAAAGACTGCATATTTGGAGGAATTGGACATCTCCGTGTCTTTGCTTCGGCATTTACATTTTAACGTTTGTGGATATCAACATATCCTTGGTATATATTGAAACGCCCTTAAAACGGGTCTACCACCTGGCTATGCTGTCCCCACGCGGACAGAGTGGCAGCCGCTGTTCCATAGTTCCTGGATTCCCCTAATGTCACCCCCCAATTAATTTCTATTATAAACCAATTTCAAGTCAGCTATGGTCAAGGGACTTGATATGGCCATAGCTGACCGCTAACCAAAGCCACGATTAGTGCTGGTAAGGCAGTAATCGCCCGAAAAGTCGGGGAAATCTAACTTTCATTTCAATGCCTGTTCTATATCATCTTTGTGATGTGCGGCACGAGCGTCTATCAGGGTACAAATTAAATTTGTACAAAAAAATGTGCCGCACATTTTCGCCATGTTGGCCTCCGATGGAGGTAACAGTCTCTGTTACCCCCAACCCATTCCACTAGCTACTAGGGCACAGGCCACCCCAGCGATAGTGCCTGACTAACTAAATAATAAAAATTTTATATACACCATTCTAATATAACATTTTCATCAATCATTAATCATTTAACTCATTCATCACCTTAAAATTTTCAAATTTATTATTTATTTTATATTACCTTTCAATTATCATTACATTTTTTAATTATCATTTTTATTTAACACAATTATTTCAAATCATCTCATTATTGAATTAAAATCTTTTCATCTAAGTTACACCTGTAAACATTTTTATTATTCTTGATTCGTACTATAAAATTTTTATACTTACAGTCCATTTAAACTGACATACACAAAATATATACCCCAATACTTCCACCTCACCTCTGAAACATTCAACAAAAATGTTATTTCAAATCCAACAATTTAACATTTATTTATTAATGGATCATATGATTCAAATCTCCTAAACCAATTTACATTCATTAGAAAAATTCATTATACCACATTTAAATCAGTCAAAATTTTTAAAACATCTCAGATTATTTTAATTAAATTCATTATTAAAAATACAACTTTCATTGCTATCAAAACAATTACAATTCTTTAATTACTGTCGTCAAAATTAATTCTGTTTATTTATTTAAATTGCAAATATTAATATTATTATTACAACAATCCTTCATACCTACTGTTTACTTAACATTTTACAATACACACCAATAAATTCACTACAATTATTTACAAATCGTCATCATTATTACTCAGTTGTATCACACTTCAATGTCCAAGGTTGCGAGGTCAAAAACCGTAAAACAAAAATATTTATAATAGTCCATTAATTGTTTTATAGTCTACCCTCCATCGTCAAAGATTAATCTTTGTTTTATATAGCACTTTTCAGTTTTGTTAACACACCTACGGAGATTTTGTGTGTCATAACCAAACAATTTCAATTTATCCGTTATATCATAATAATCATTCACCAAGTCTACGTTAAGTATTTCTGTTAAATCTCCATCAGTAAATATATTCATTATCGGGTTAGTTACTTTTGTATTATCAATTAAATCATTCTTATTTAAATATACTTCTAACATTTCTTTCCACTCATCATAATCTCTCTTTACATTATACACTTCTATCTCTCTCTCATCATAACACCATCTCATACTTATAAAATCATTCCACACAGAGGGTACTAATTCAATTAAACCTTCCCTGGCTTCTTCAGGAAAAACAAAAAACTTTAAAAAACAATTATTTGTAGCACACTTGTCTACACAATATATACGTGAAGATCTTTCTTCGCCCCCCATTCTACCTCGTAAAAAATTTACCCTCTGCCCCCATTCTACCACTATACTATCTTTCCACTCTCTCTCTAACTCATTAACACACATTAACATTTCATTATCACATTCTACAAACTCATCAGTACTCTCAGATACTACATTTTCAGTTACATCACTATTCTCAATACTATTTTCATTTGTTAACTCTTCATCTAATACAACATTGCCATTACAGTTTTCATTTGTATTGGTCTTACTCTGTTCTAGTTTATTCAAACTATTTTTTATTTCATTGGTATTTTCTAAACATTTATTCTTTTCTTGTATATCATTTATTAACTCATCAAATTTTACACTAATACTCTGCTGCAACTGAATATTCTGATGTTCGCATTTTATTTCTGTTCATCTAATTTACTGTTAAAATCACTTTTCATCTCATTCAAAGTTATCTCGTTACTATCAAAGCGTTTATTTAATTCTTTAAATTGGTTATTCTCCATGTCAAATTTGTTGTCCATTTTTCGTAAAAAACTCATTATATCTATTTCATCGGATTGTTTATTTTTATTGGTTGAAACTGGGGTCAACTGAATCCCAGAATCAACATCTGTTTCGCTTAATTGTTTTTGAACAGTAATTGGGGTAGAATGAATGATGACATTGCCGCCGACAGCTGTTTCTGTAACAGCGCTCGGCTCAGCTGTCAGCATATCACTTTCATTCAGCGACTGCGACTCAAGGTCACTTTCACTCATTTCCACATTAGTTATATTACTTTTAGTATTCTCAGACATTTTTAACTGATTTATTTTTACTTACGTAATAGCTACCAATGATTAATTTCTTTTCAAAACATTATATTATAGCATACATAAAATCAACCTTCTACCATAATTACGTAAGTTTACATCAATACAATTTTACTTTCGCAACCGTACTTCATTCAATGTACTGTCAAAATGTAGGCCGGTGTAATACAACTTTTTTGTTATATTACATCCCGCTGTCACGGCACCAAATGTAACGCTCGGTTACTTTTATATTTATGAATAAAAATAGTAACTCCCACTTCCCTTTAACTTTAGATCTGGCCGGATCTCCAAGTGGGGACGAACCCCGTTCGTACGGCGAACTTGACAGCACATCAAATGAAATAAGGTTTTTGAATGAAATTAATTATCAAAATTTATCATTTGAAAGATACTGGTTTTTATTTTTTCATGATTGTTGAACATCTTAGACATGTATAAAATCAAAAAAATTGTTATTATCTCCACTGGCTTTTTAAATTTTGAATTACCGTCTTAGAAATATATAATGATTAATACAAAAACATAATAACTACCTTACCTTCTATATAGCACACACAAACATAAACAGCCCAGCCTGCCTTTCTCACATACATTCAATTTAATAACCCCAGATAATTTTTATTGCCCCAAAGCCCTTAAGCATTCGTCGAAATATTACCCGCCGGCAACGTGGTTTTCGCGCGCACTCATGGTTACACCTTTTAATTGATAATGTTGGGTCCAAAATTTAACTCTATATGTTCTCCACTGTATTATCGACCGCGGTCACGTATTTTTAACTTTTATTTCACTTTACTACTTGCAATTTATAAAATTTATTTAACAAATAACTCCGTAGGGTTGTACCGGCCGGTACTATTTGTGACGAACTGGGCAGAACGGCTATAAGTTCGTGGCCAACTCGATTTCGTCGTTTTATCTGGAAGTCAAAGCCTCATGGCTGTTCGTCGTAGTTTCTTCCCATTTAGCTCATGCGGTTGGTGTTGGATTAATTGTGTCCGGATATCGGTTAGGCACTGGCTAACGTCACGAGATGGGCGGGACTTAATTTGCATATGCGTCGCCTATGTAGATTAATGCGACCAAAAATTGCTTTTTAGCCATCTTGAGCTTCACAAGTAGCGTCACCCCGTGCCCCTGGAGGTATAATGCGTATGGGCGCGCCATCACACACAAACAAAGTTCTTGGAAACTAAGGTGGTGCGGATTCTTCTACCGATTGCACAACGTGATATTGCGTTGCCGCTTCGTTACAACACTGTTCTTTCCACGTGGTCTGGTCACCGTTGAAATAAACTTTACACATATTTTTATAAATAACCGAAAATGTAAATAAATAAAAATACCCATAAATTTGGCCCATTACAATACCCCCTCAATGAGAGGTCTCTGTCCAAACAGCAGAAATCTCATTGATAAACCCCTAAGAGGACCGGTGAGGAACTGGTGCCAACAACCCCCTTTTGTTCTTACACCTCATGGGTAAACGACCCCCCTGGCTCGGTTACTATGGACGCATCTGAAGGAGATCACTGGACTTCTCTGTAAGAGATCCCAACACCGAAAAATCGAACAGACACGCAACACAGAACATAAGAAAATACAATATTTAAAATTAACAAAATATTATTATAATTAACAATCAAATTGACATTTAAATTATTCAAATAAACACTTTATAACTTTATATTTCCAAATTCTATCAAAAATTGTCACTGGTTTTAATTAAAATTTTATTATTCTTATTATAAATCTCTTTCTTTCTTATTCTCACTTTCCCTTGCTTTGGGTGATTTAATTATTTATTTTAGCTTGATATGCCACTTGGCATGTATGCATATATAATCTTTCTCACTCTGACTCTCATACCACTAACAACTATAACTCATATGACACCCATCTCTATCAAAACATCTATCAAACAATCTCTAACCCCAACTTACCATGAAACTCAAATCGCCACCTTCTCTCAATATATAAAAAAAAAACTCTCTAACCCTTTGTACTTAGGATAAGTGTTCCCCCCCCCGAAAAGCTCATCCCATTATGTTGGTTCCTGGATTCTACCTAAGGCAACCCTTTTCGGCGACAAACGGTCCCTTCCCGTCCCAACCCTTTTGTTGCGGACTCCCACATTACACTACCCCCTCTTACAAAATTGCCATCCCCAAATCTCACTCTAATTACCTTACTTCAACTACAACAAAATAACATCATCATTTACTAATATCAATATATCACTCAAAACTCTACATATATTACCCACAACTACTGTGTCAACATCAATACTTCTCAAATTCTATTACCTTACCTCCCAACAACATTACATTAATTCAAAACAATATTTTTCTCTCTACTACCCCTTTAACTTTAACTTGGACTGATCTACATGTCCCAACAAAATATTCATCACCCAAAAACTATCTTTTATTAACTTTCACACATTATTAAAATCTTAACTTTATCAGATTACTTTTCTCATTATTTTAAATAGCATCTGTAATACATTGAAACATTACATTTAACATTGATTACCTTGAACATCAATAAACAATTTAGCAGTGACATTTTACTACAGATCAGCTGATATTCCCCACAAAGTGAAAACACATTTCAAAATTGTGCAAATTACATGAAATACATACGATTATCAATACTTACATCTACCATCCTTGTTTCCCTTTTTTCTGACTCTGATAATATTACGTCAACCGCCTGCCAGTCGGTTTAGTTATTTACTTGGTTTCAAAAATACACAAATTATATAAAACATAGACTTTTTATCAATTCTTATATCTATCCTACTACAATAAAATACTACATTTAAAAATATAGAATGAACGCATTATACTGAATGTATGAGCACCTATTTATTTGAGCGGAATACAAGCATTTTATTAAAGTAAAATTGATTTAGCATTTTTTTTAATTTACAAAATTTAAGTACGTTGCTTATCTGAGCAACCCCTGACCCACACACACTATTGTAGTTTATGTTAGACTGTAGCGCCTATTTGCTTTCACAAAGACTGCATATTTGGAGGAATTGGACATCTCCGTGTCTTTGCTTCGGCATTTACATTTTAACGTTTGTGGATATCAACATATCCTTGGTATATATTGAAACGCCCTTAAAACGGGTCTACCACCTGGCTATGCTGTCCCCACGCGGACAGAGTGGCAGCCGCTGTTCCATAGTTCCTGGATTTCCCCTAATGTCACCCCCCAATTAATTTCTATTATAAACCAATTTCAAGTCAGCTATGGTCAAGGGACTTGATATGGCCATAGCTGACCGCTAACCAAAGCCACGATTAGTGCTGGTAAGGCAGTAATCGCCCGAAAAGTCGGGGAAATCTAACTTTCATTTCAATGCCTGTTCTATATCATCTTTGTGATGTGCGGCACGAGCGTCTATCAGGGTACAAATTAAATTTGTACAAAAAAATGTGCCGCACATTTTCGCCATGTTGGCCTCCGATGGAGGTAACAGTCTCTGTTACCCCCAACCCATTCCACTAGCTACTAGGGCACAGGCCACCCCAGCGATAGTGCCTGACTAACTAAATAATAAAAATTTTATATACACCATTCTAATATAACATTTTCATCAATCATTAATCATTTAACTCATTCATCACCTTAAAATTTTCAAATTTATTATTTATTTTATATTACCTTTCAATTATCATTACATTTTTTAATTATCATTTTTATTTAACACAATTATTTCAAATCATCTCATTATTGAATTAAAATCTTTTCATCTAAGTTACACCTGTAAGCATTTTTATTATTCTTGATTCGTACTATAAAATTTTTATACTTACAGTCCATTTAAACTGACATACACAAAATATATACCCCAATACTTCCACCTCACCTCTGAAACATTCAACAAAAATGTTATTTCAAATCCAACAATTTAACATTTATTTATTAATGGATCATATGATTCAAATCTCCTAAACCAATTTACATTCATTAGAAAAATTCATTATACCACATTTAAATCAGTCAAAATTTTTAAAACATCTCAGATTATTTTAATTAAATTCATTATTAAAAATACAACTTTCATTGCTATCAAAACAATTACAATTCTTTAATTACTGTCGTCAAAATTAATTCTGTTTATTTATTTAAATTGCAAATATTAATATTATTATTACAACAATCCTTCATACCTACTGTTTACTTAACATTTTACAATACACACCAATAAATTCACTACAATTATTTACAAATCGTCATCATTATTACTCAGTTGTATCACACTTCAATGTCCAAGGTTGCGAGGTCAAAAACCGTAAAACAAAAATATTTATAATAGTCCATTAATTGTTTTATAGTCTACCCTCCATCGTCAAAGATTAATCTTTGTTTTATATAGCACTTTTCAGTTTTGTTAACACACCTACGGAGATTTTGTGTGTCATAACCAAACAATTTCAATTTATCCGTTATATCATAATAATCATTCACCAAGTCTACGTTAAGTATTTCTGTTAAATCTCCATCAGTAAATATATTCATTATCGGGTTAGTTACTTTTGTATTATCAATTAAATCATTCTTATTTAAATATACTTCTAACATTTCTTTCCACTCATCATAATCTCTCTTTACATTATACACTTCTATCTCTCTCTCATCATAACACCATCTCATACTTATAAAATCATTCCACACAGAGGGTACTAATTCAATTAAACCTTCCCTGGCTTCTTCAGGAAAAACAAAAAACTTTAAAAAACAATTATTTGTAGCACACTTGTCTACACAATATATACGTGAAGATCTTTCTTCGCCCCCCATTCTACCTCGTAAAAAATTTACCCTCTGCCCCCATTCTACCACTATACTATCTTTCCACTCTCTCTCTAACTCATTAACACACATTAACATTTCATTATCACATTCTACAAACTCATCAGTACTCTCAGATACTACATTTTCAGTTACATCACTATTCTCAATACTATTTTCATTTGTTAACTCTTCATCTAATACAACATTGCCATTACAGTTTTCATTTGTATTGGTCTTACTCTGTTCTAGTTTATTCAAACTATTTTTTATTTCATTGGTATTTTCTAAACATTTATTCTTTTCTTGTATATCATTTATTAACTCATCAAATTTTACACTAATACTCTGCTGCAACTGAATATTCTGATGTTCGCATTTTATTTCTGTTCATCTAATTTACTGTTAAAATCACTTTTCATCTCATTCAAAGTTATCTCGTTACTATCAAAGCGTTTATTTAATTCTTTAAATTGGTTATTCTCCATGTCAAATTTGTTGTCCATTTTTCGTAAAAAACTCATTATATCTATTTCATCGGATTGTTTATTTTTATTGGTTGAAACTGGGGTCAACTGAATCCCAGAATCAACATCTGTTTCGCTTAATTGTTTTTGAACAGTAATTGGGGTAGAATGAATGATGACATTGCCGCCGACAGCTGTTTCTGTAACAGCGCTCGGCTCAGCTGTCAGCATATCACTTTCATTCAGCGACTGCGACTCAAGGTCACTTTCACTCATTTCCACATTAGTTATATTACTTTTAGTATTCTCAGACATTTTTAACTGATTTATTTTTACTTACGTAATAGCTACCAATGATTAATTTCTTTTCAAAACATTATATTATAGCATACATAAAATCAACCTTCTACCATAATTACGTAAGTTTACATCAATACAATTTTACTTTCGCAACCGTACTTCATTCAATGTACTGTCAAAATGTAGGCCGGTGTAATACAACTTTTTTGTTATATTACATCCCGCTGTCACGGCACCAAATGTAACGCTCGGTTACTTTTATATTTATGAATAAAAATAGTAACTCCCACTTACCTTTAACTTTAGATCTGGCCGGATCTCCAAGTGGGGACGAACCCCGTTCGTACGGCGAACTTGACAGCACATCAAATGAAATAAGGTTTTTGAATGAATTTAATTATCAAAATTTATCATTTGAAAGATACTGGTTTTTATTTTTTCATGATTGTTGAAAATCTTAGACATGTATAAAATCAAAAAATTGTTATTATCTCCACTGGCTTTTTAAATTTTGAATTACCGTCTTAGAAATATATAATGATTAATACAAAAACATAATAACTACCTTACCTTCTATATAGCACACACAAACATAAACAGCCCAGCCTGCCTTTCTCACATACATTCAATTTAATAACCCCAGATAATTTTTATTGCCCCAAAACCCTTAAGCATTCGTCAAAATATTACCCGCCGGCAACGTGGTTTTCACGCGCACTCATGGTTACACCTTTTAATTGATAATGTTGGGTCCGAAATTAACTCTATATGTTCTCCACTGTATTATCGACCGCGGTCACGTATTTTCAACTGTTATTTCACTTTACTACTTGCAATTTATAAAATTTATTTAACAAATAACCCCGTAGGGTTGTACCAGCGGGTACTATTTGTGACGAACTGGGCAGAACGGCTATAAGTTCGTGGCCAACTCGATTTCGTCGTTTTATCTGGAAGTCAAAGCCTCATGGCTGTTCGTCGTAGTTTCTTCCCATTTAGCTCATGCGGTTGGTGTTGGGTTAATTGTGTCCGAATATCGGTTAGGCACTGGCTAACGTCACGAGATGGGCGGGACTTAATTTGCATATCCGTTGCCTATGTAGATTAATGCGACCAAAAATTGTTTTTTAGCCATCTTGAGCTTCACAAGTAGCGTCACTCCGCGCCCCTGGAGGTATAATGCGTATGGGCGCGCCGTCACACACAAACAAAGTTCTTGGAAACTAAGGTGGTGCGGATTCTTCTACCGATTGCACAACGTGATATTGTGTTGCCGCTTCGTTACAACACTGTTCTTTCCACGTGGTCTGGTCACCGTTGAAATAAACTTTACACATATTTTTATAAATAACCGAAAATGTAAATAAATAAAAATACCCATAAATTTGGCCCATTACAATACCCCCTCAATGAGAGGTCTCTGTCCAAACAGCAGAAATCTCATTGATAAACCCCTAAGAGGACCGGTGAGGAACTGGTGCCAACAACCCCCTTTTGTTCTTACACCTCATGGGTAAACGACCCCCCCTGGCTCGGCTACTATGGACGCATCTGAACAAGATCACTGGACTTCTCTGTAAGAGATCCCAACACCGAAAAATCGAACAGACACGCACCACAGCGCACCTCACCTTCTATCATGCTACCCCCAAAATCCTCAATCCCTGGCTTAGATCATGCCAGATCCTCCACCGATATCTTTCCCCTTATATGCAAGCTGGGCTGCCTTTAGCAGATACTGGGCTCACACACACACACACACACACACACCTATTCTACATATTGTAATGTTAACATCTTCTTCAAAATTTATTATTTCATCTAAGTGAAAAATCCAAAATTCAAACTAAAATCTTTTATCAAAAAATTCTCTTCCTTAGTTTTTTGTTATCAAAAAATTTAAATCAATTGAACATTTCTTAAAATCAGTAACATCCTTAACCTAACATGTGATTACACCTAGAGTCTAACCATACAATTCAAAAAAATAATTCAATAATAATAAACACGATTAGTCAATTAGACGGCAGGCGCAAAATCAAGAAATAATTTTTTTTAATTCAAAATTTCAAAAAAAAATTTTAAATTCAAAAAATTTTAAATTTCTTAAAATATTTTCTTTCCATATTGCAGTTATTTAAAGTTTGTTCAAATCAATTAAAGGCAAAGTTGAATTAACTTCCATACTAAACATGCCTAGTATATGACCTCACCCATCAGCTGATCAAAACTGGGTCAAGTCCAGAACCTTGACCTACATACGTTATGTACAAGTTACATCTGTGAACACATTAAACTTCTGTAAAATTTTGTCTTTCAACACAGAACATAAGAAAATACAATATTTAAAATTAACAAAATATTATTATAATTAACAATCAAATTGACATTTAAATTATTCAAATAAACACTTTATAACTTTATATTTCCAAATTCTATCAAAAATTGTCACTGGTTTTAATTAAAATTTTATTATTCTTATTATAAATCTCTTTCTTTCTTATTCTCACTTTCCCTTGCTTTGGGTGATTTAATTATTTATTTTAGCTTGATATGCCACTTGGCATGTATGCATATATAATCTTTCTCACTCTGACTCTCATACCACTAACAACTATAACTCATATGACACCCATCTCTATCAAAACATCTATCAAACAATCTCTAACCCCAACTTACCATGAAACTCAAATCGCCACCTTCTCTCAATATATAAAAAAAAAACTCTCTAACCCTTTGTACTTAGGATAAGTGTTCCCCCCCCCGAAGAGCTCATCCCATTATGTTGGTTCCTGGATTCTACCTAAGGCAACCCTTTCCGGCGACAAACGGTCCCTTCCCGTCCCAACCCTTTTGTTGCGGACTCCCACATTACACTACCCCCTCTTACAAAATTGCCATCCCCAAATCTCACTCTAATTACCTTACTTCAACTACAACAAAATAACACCATCATTTACTAATATCAATATATCACTCAAAACTCTACATATATTACCCACAACTACTGTGTCAACATCAATACTTCTCAAATTCTATTACCTTACCTCCCAACAACATTACATTAATTCAAAACAATATTTTTCTCTCTACTACCCCTTTAACTTTAACTTGGACTGATCTACATGTCCCAACAAAATATTCATCACCCAAAAACTATCTTTTATTAACTTTCACACATTATTAAAATCTTAACTTTATCAGATTACTTTTCTCATTATTTTAAATAGCATCTGTAATACATTGAAACATTACATTTAACATTGATTACCTTGAACATCAATAAACAATTTAGCAGTGACATTTTACTACAGATCAGCTGATATTCCCCACAAAGTGAAAACACATTTCAAAATTGTGCAAATTACATGAAATACATACGATTATCAATACTTACATCTACCATCCTTGTTTCCCTTTTTTCTGACTCTGATAATATTACGTCAACCGCCTGCCAGTCGGTTTAGTTATTTACTTGGTTTCAAAAATACACAAATTATATAAAACATAGACTTTTTATCAATTCTTATATCTATCCTACTACAATAAAATACTACATTTAAAAATATAGAATGAACGCATTATACTGAATGTATGAGCACCTATTTATTTGAGCGGAATACAAGCATTTTATTAAAGTAAAATTGATTTAGCATTTTTTTTAATTTACAAAATTTAAGTACGTTGCTTATCTGAGCAACCCCTGACCCACACACACTATTGTAGTTTATGTTAGACTGTAGCGCCTATTTGCTTTCACAAAGACTGCATATTTGGAGGAATTGGACATCTCCGTGTCTTTGCTTTGGCATTTACATTTTAACGTTTGTGGATATCAACATATCCTTGGTATATATTGAAACGCCCTTAAAACGGGTCTACCACCTGGCTATGCTGTCCCCACGCGGACAGAGTGGCAGCCGCTGTTCCATAGTTCCTGGATTTCCCCTAATGTCACCCCCCAATTAATTTCTATTATAAACCAATTTCAAGTCAGCTATGGTCAAGGGACTTGAAATGGCCATAGCTGACCGCTAACCAAAGCCACGATTAGTGCTGGTAAGGCAGTAATCGCCCGAAAAGTCGGGGAAATCTAACTTTCATTTCAATGCCTGTTCTATATCATCTTTGTGATGTGCGGCACGAGCGTCTATCAGGGTACAAATTAAATTTGTACAAAAAAATGTGCCGCACATTTTCGCCATGTTGGCCTCTGATGGAGGTAACAGTCTCTGTTACCCCCAACCCATTCCACTAGCTACTAGGGCACAGGCCACCTCAGCGATAATGCCTGACTAACTAAATAATAAAAATTTTATATACACCATTCTAATATAACATTTTCATCAATCATTAATCATTTAACTCATTCATCACCTTAAAATTTTCAAATTTATTATTTATTTTATATTACCTTTCAATTATCATTACATTTTTTAATTATCATTTTTATTTAACACAATTATTTCAAATCATCTCATTATTGAATTAAAATCTTTTCATCTAAGTTACACCTGTAAGCATTTTTATTATTCTTGATTCGTACTATAAAATTTTTATACTTACAGTCCATTTAAACTGACATACACAAAATATATACCCCAATACTTCCACCTCACCTCTGAAACATTCAACAAAAATGTTATTTCAAATCCAACAATTTAACATTTATTTATTAATGGATCATATGATTCAAATCTCCTAAACCAATTTACATTCATTAGAAAAATTCATTATACCACATTTAAATCAGTCAAAATTTTTAAAACATCTCAGATTATTTTAATTAAATTCATTATTAAAAATACAACTTTCATTGCTATCAAAACAATTACAATTCTTTAATTACTGTCGTCAAAATTAATTCTGTTTATTTATTTAAATTGCAAATATTAATATTATTATTACAACAATCCTTCATACCTACTGTTTACTTAACATTTTACAATACACACCAATAAATTCACTACAATTATTTACAAATCGTCATCATTATTACTCAGTTGTATCACACTTCAATGTCCAAGGTTGCGAGGTCAAAAACCGTAAAACAAAAATATTTATAATAGTCCATTAATTGTTTTATAGTCTACCCTCCATCGTCAAAGATTAATCTTTGTTTTATATAGCACTTTTCAGTTTTGTTAACACACCTACGGAGATTTTGTGTGTCATAACCAAACAATTTCAATTTATCCGTTATATCATAATAATCATTCACCAAGTCTACGTTAAGTATTTCTGTTAAATCTCCATCAGTAAATATATTCATTATCGGGTTAGTTACTTTTGTATTATCAATTAAATCATTCTTATTTAAATATACTTCTAACATTTCTTTCCACTCATCATAATCTCTCTTTACATTATACACTTCTATCTCTCTCTCATCATAACACCATCTCATACTTATAAAATCATTCCACACAGAGGGTACTAATTCAATTAAACCTTCCCTGGCTTCTTCAGGAAAAACAAAAAACTTTAAAAAACAATTATTTGTAGCACACTTGTCTACACAATATATACGTGAAGATCTATCTTCGCCCCCCATTCTACCTCGTAAAAAATTTACCCTCTGCCCCCATTCTACCACTATACTATCTTTCCACTCTCTCTCTAACTCATTAACACACATTAACATTTCATTATCACATTCTACAAACTCATCAGTACTCTCAGATACTACATTTTCAGTTACATCACTATTCTCAATACTATTTTCATTTGTTAACTCTTCATCTAATACAACATTGCCATTACAGTTTTCATTTGTATTGGTCTTACTCTGTTCTAGTTTATTCAAACTATTTTTTATTTCATTGGTATTTTCTAAACATTTATTCTTTTCTTGTATATCATTTATTAACTCATCAAATTTTACACTAATACTCTGCTGCAACTGAATATTCTGATGTTCGCATTTTATTTCTGTTCATCTAATTTACTGTTAAAATCACTTTTCATCTCATTCAAAGTTATCTCGTTACTATCAAAGCGTTTATTTAATTCTTTAAATTGGTTATTCTCCATGTCAAATTTGTTGTCCATTTTTCGTAAAAAACTCATTATATCTATTTCATCGGATTGTTTATTTTTATTGGTTGAAACTGGGGTCAGTTGAATCCCAGAATCAACATCTGTTTCGCTTAATTGTTTTTGAACAGTAATTGGGGTAGAATGAATGATGACATTGCCGCCGACAGCTGTTTCTGTAACAGCGCTCGGCTCAGCTGTCAGCATATCACTTTCATTCAGCGACTGCGACTCAAGGTCACTTTCACTCATTTCCACATTAGTTATATTACTTTTAGTATTCTCAGACATTTTTAACTGATTTATTTTTACTTACGTAATAGCTACCAATGATTAATTTCTTTTTAAAACATTATATTATAGCATACATAAAATCAACCTTCTACCATAATTACATAAGTTTACATCAATACAATTTTACTTTCGCAACCGTACTTCATTCAATGTACTGTCAAAATGTAGGCCGTTGTAATACAACTTTTTTGTTATATTACATCCCGCTGTCACGGCACCAAATGTAACGCTCGGTTACTTTTATATTTATGAATAAAAATAGTAACTCCCACTTACCTTTAACTTTAGATCTGGCCGGATCTCCAAGTGGGGACGAACCCCGTTCGTACGGCGAACTTGACAGCACATCAAATGAAATAAGGTTTTTGAATGAATTTAATTATCAAAATTTATCATTTGAAAGATACTGGTTTTTATTTTTTCATGATTGTTGAAAATCTTAGACATGTATAAAATCAAAAAATTGTTATTATCTCCACTGGCTTTTTAAATTTTGAATTACTGTCTTAGAAATATATAATGATTAATACAAAAACATAATAACTACCTTACCTTCTATATAGCACACACAAACATAAACAGCCCAGCCTGCCTTTCTCACATACATTCAATTTAATAACCCCAGATAATTTTTATTGCCCCAAAACCCTTAAGCATTCGTCAAAATATTATCCGCCGGCAACGTGGTTTTCACGCGCACTCATGGTTACACCTTTTAATTGATAATGTTGGGTCCGAAATTTAACTCTATATGTTCTCCACTGTATTATCGACCGCGGTCACGTATTTTCAACTGTTATTTCACTTTACTACTTGCAATTTATAAAATTTATTTAACAAATAACCCCGTAGGGTTGTACCAGCGGGTACTATTTGTGACGAACTGGGCAGAACGGCTATAAGTTCGTGGCCAACTCGATTTTGTCGTTTTATCTGGAAGTCAAAGCCTCATGGCTGTTCGTCGTAGTTTCTTCCCATTTAGCTCATGCGGTTGGTGTTGGGTTAATTGTGTCCGGATATCGGTTAGGCACTGGCTAACGTCACGAGATGGGCGGGACTTAATTTGCATATCCGTTGCCTATGTAGATTAATGCGACCAAAAATTGTTTTTTAGCCATCTTGAGCTTCACAAGTAGCGTCACCCCGCGCCCCTGGAGGTATAATGCATATGGGCGCGCCGTCACACACAGACAAAGTTCTTGGAAACTAAGGTGGTGCGGATTCTTCTACCGATTGCACAACGTGATATTGTGTTGCCGCTTCGTTACAACACTGTTCTTTCCACGTGGTCTGGTCACCGTTGAAATAAACTTTACACATATTTTTATAAATAACCGAAAATGTAAATAAATAAAAATACCCATAAATTTGGCCCATTACAATACCCCCTCAATGAGAGGTCTCTGTCCAAACAGCAGAAATCTCATTGATAAACCCCTAAGAGGACCGGTGAGGAACTGGTGCCAACAACCCCCTTTTGTTCTTACACCTCATGGGTAAACGACCCCCCCTGGCTCGGCTACTATGGACGCATCTGAACAAGATCACTGGACTTCTCTGTAAGAGATCCCAACACCGAAAAATCGAACAGACACGCACCACAGCGCACCTCAGCTTCTATCATGCTACCCCCAAAATCCTCAATCCCTGGCTTAGATCATGCCAGATCCTCCACCGATATGTTTCCCCTTATATGCAAGCTGGGCTGCCTTTAGCAGATACTGGGCTCACACACACACACACACACACACACACACACACACACACACACACACACACACACACACCTATTCTACATATTGTAAAGTTAACATCTTCTTCAAAATTTATTATTTCATCTAAGTGAAAAATCCAAAATTCAAACTAAAATCTTTTATCAAAAAATTCTCTTCCTTAGTTTTTTCTTATCAAAAAATTTAAATCAATTGAACGTTTCTTAAAATCAGTAACATCCTTAACCTAACATGTGATTACACCTAGAGTCTAACCATACAATTCAATAAAATAATTCAATAATAATAAACACGATTAGTCAATTAGATGGCAGGCGCAAAATCAAGAAATAATTTTTTTTTAATTCAAAATTTCAAAAAAAAAATTTTAAATTTCTTAAAATATATTCTTTCCATATTGCAGTTATTTAAAGTTTGTTCAAATCAATTAAAGGCAAAGTTGAATTAACTTCCATACTAAACATGCCTAGTATATGACCTCACCCATCAGCTGATCAAAACTGGGTCAAGTCCAGAACCTTGACCTACATACGTTATGTACAAGTTACATCTGTGAACACATTAAACTTCTGTAAAATTTTGTCTTTCAACACAGAACATAAGAAAATACAATATTTAAAATTAACAAAATATTATTATAATTAACAATCAAATTGACATTTAAATTATTCAAATAAACACTTTATAACTTTATATTTCCAAATTCTATCAAAAATTGTCACTGGTTTTAATTAAAATTTTATTATTCTTATTATAAATCTCTTTCTTTCTTATTCTCACTTTCCCTTGCTTTGGGTGATTTAATTATTTATTTTAGCTTGATATGCCACTTGGCATGTATGCATATATAATCTTTCTCACTCTGACTCTCATACCACTAACAACTATAACTCATATGACACCCATCTCTATCAAAACATCTATCAAACAATCTCTAACCCCAACTTACCATGAAACTCAAATCGCCACCTTCTCTCAATATATAAAAAAAAAACTCTCTAACCCTTTGTACTTAGGATAAGTGTTCCCCCCCCCCGAAAAGCTCATCCCATTATGTTGGTTCCTGGATTCTACATAAGGCAACCCTTTCCGGCGACAAACGGTCCCTTCCCGTCCCAACCCTTTTGTTGCGGACTCCCACATTACACTACCCCCTCTTACAAAATTGCCATCCCCAAATCTCACTCTAATTACCTTACTTCAACTACAACAAAATAACATCATCATTTACTAATATCAATATATCACTCAAAACTCTACATATATTACCCACAACTACTGTGTCAACATCAATACTTCTCAAATTCTATTACCTTACCTCCCAACAACATTACATTAATTCAAAACAATATTTTTCTCTCTACTACCCCTTTAACTTTAACTTGGACTGATCTACATGTCCCAACAAAATATTCATCACCCAAAAACTATCTTTTATTAACTTTCACACATTATTAAAATCTTAACTTTATCAGATTACTTTTCTCATTATTTTAAATAGCATCTGTAATACATTGAAACATTACATTTAACATTGATTACCTTGAACATCAATAAACAATTTAGCAGTGACATTTTACTACAGATCAGCTGATATTCCCCACAAAGTGAAAACACATTTCAAAATTGTGCAAATTACATGAAATACATACGATTATCAATACTTACATCTACCATCCTTGTTTCCCTTTTTTCTGACTCTGATAATATTACGTCAACCGCCTGCCAGTCGGTTTAGTTATTTACTTGGTTTCAAAAATACACAAATTATATAAAACATAGACTTTTTATCAATTCTTATATCTATCCTACTACAATAAAATACTACATTTAAAAATATAGAATGAACGCATTATACTGAATGTATGAGCACCTATTTATTTGAGCGGAATACAAGCATTTTATTAAAGTAAAATTGATTTAGCATTTTTTTTAATTTACAAAATTTAAGTACGTTGCTTATCTGAGCAACCCCTGACCCACACACACTATTGTAGTTTATGTTAGACTGTAGCGCCTATTTGCTTTCACAAAGACTGCATATTTGGAGGAATTGGACATCTCCGTGTCTTTGCTTCGGCATTTACATTTTAACGTTTGTGGATATCAACATATCCTTGGTATATATTGAAACGCCCTTAAAACGGGTCTACCACCTGGCTATGCTGTCCCCACGCGGACAGAGTGGCAGCCGCTGTTCCATAGTTCCTGGATTTCCCCTAATGTCACCCCCCAATTAATTTCTATTATAAACCAATTTCAAGTCAGCTATGGTCAAGGGACTTGATATGGCCATAGCTGACCGCTAACCAAAGCCACGATTAGTGCTGGTAAGGCAGTAATCGCCCGAAAAGTCGGGGAAATCTAACTTTCATTTCAATGCCTGTTCTATATCATCTTTGTGATGTGCGGCACGAGCGTCTATCAGGGTACAAATTAAATTTGTACAAAAAAATGTGCCGCACATTTTCGCCATGTTGGCCTCCGATGGAGGTAACACTCTCTGTTACCCCCAACCCATTCCACTAGCTACTAGGGCACAGGCCACCCCAGCGATAGTGCCTGACTAACTAAATAATAAAAATTTTATATACACCATTCTAATATAACATTTTCATCAATCATTAATCATTTAACTCATTCATCACCTTAAAATTTTCAAATTTATTATTTATTTTATATTACCTTTCAATTATCATTACATTTTTTAATTATCATTTTTATTTAACACAATTATTTCAAATCATCTCATTATTGAATTAAAATCTTTTCATCTAAGTTACACCTGTAAGCATTTTTATTATTCTTGATTCGTACTATAAAATTTTTATACTTACAGTCCATTTAAACTGACATACACAAAATATATACCCCAATACTTCCACCTCACCTCTGAAACATTCAACAAAAATGTTATTTCAAATCCAACAATTTAACATTTATTTATTAATGGATCATATGATTCAAATCTCCTAAAACAATTTACATTCATTAGAAAAATTCATTATACCACATTTAAATCAGTCAAAATATTTAAAACATCTCAGATTATTTTAATTAAATTCATTATTAAAAATACAACTTTCATTGCTATCAAAACAATTACAATTCTTTAATTACTGTCGTCAAAATTAATTCTGTTTATTTATTTAAATTGCAAATATTAATATTATTATTACAACAATTCTTCATACCTACTGTTTACTTAACATTTTACAATACACACCAATAAATTCACTACAATTATTTACAAATCGTCATCATTATTACTCAGTTGTATCACACTTCAATGTCCAAGGTTGCGAGGTCAAAAACCATAAAACAAAAATATTTATAATAGTCCATTAATTGTTTTATAGTCTACCCTCCATCGTCAAAGATTAATCTTTGTTTTATATAGCACTTTTCAGTTTTGTTAACACACCTACGGAGTTTTTGTGTGTCATAACCAAACAATTTCAATTTATCCGTTATATCATAATAATCATTCACCAAGTCTACGTTAAGTATTTCTGTTAAATCTCCATCAGTAAATATATTCATTATCGGGTTAGTTACTTTTGTATTATCAATTAAATCATTCTTATTTAAATATACTTCTAACATTTCTTTCCACTCATCATAATCTCTCTTTACATTATACACTTCTATCTCTCTCTCATCATAACACCATCTCATACTTATAAAATCATTCCACACAGAGGGTACTAATTCAATTAAACCTACCCTGGCTTCTTCAGGAAAAACAAAAAACTTTAAAAAACAATTATTTGTAGCACACTTGTCTACACAATATATACGTGAAGATCTTTCTTCGCCCCCCATTCTACCTCGTAAAAAATTTACCCTCTGCCCCCATTCTACCACTATACTATCTTTCCACTCTCTCTCTAACTCATTAACACACATTAACATTTCATTATCACATTCTACAAACTCATCAGTACTCTCAGATACTACATTTTCAGTTACATCACTATTCTCAATACTATTTTCATTTGTTAACTCTTCATCTAATACAACATTGCCATTACAGTTTTCATTTGTATTGGTCTTACTCTGTTCTAGTTTATTCAAACTATTTTTTATTTCATTGGTATTTTCTAAACATTTATTCTTTTCTTGTATATCATTTGTTAACTCATCAAATTTTACACTAATACTCTGCTGCAACTGAATATTCTGTTGTTCGCATTTTATTCTCTGTTCATCTAATTTACTGTTAAAATCACTTTTCATCTCATTCAAAGTTATCTCGTTACTATCAAAGCGTTTATTTAATTCTTTAAATTGGTTATTCTCCATGTCAAATTTGTTGTCCATTTTTCGTAAAAAACTCATTATATCTATTTCATCAGATTGTTTATTTTTATTGGTTGAAAGTGGGGTCAACTGAATCCCAGAATCAACATCTGTTTCGCTTAATTGTTTTTGAACAGTAATTGGGGTAGAATGAATGATGACATTGCCGCCGACAGCTGTTTCTGTAACAGCGCTCGGCTCAGCTGTCAGCATATCACTTTCATTCAGCGACTGCGACTCAAGGTCACTTTCACTCATTTCCACATTAGTTATATTACTTTTAGTATTCTCAGACATTTTTAACTGATTTATTTTTACTTACGTAATAGCTACCAATGATTAATTTCTTTTCAAAACATTATATTATAGCATACATAAAATCAACCTTCTACCATAATTACGTAAGTTTACATCAATACAATTTTACTTTCGCAACCGTACTTCATTCAATGTACTGTCAAAATGTAGGCCGGTGTAATACAACTTTTTTGTTATATTACATCCCGCTGTCACGGCACCAAATGTAACGCTCGGTTACTTTTATATTTATGAATAAAAATAGTAACTCCCACTTACCTTTAACTTTAGATCTGGCCGGATCTCCAAGTGGGGACGAACCCCGTTCGTACGGCGAACTTGACAGCACATCAAATGAAATAAGGTTTTTGAATGAATTTAATTATCAAAATTTATCATTTGAAAGATACTGGTTTTTATTTTTTCATGATTGTTGAAAATCTTAGACATGTATAAAATCAAAAAATTGTTATTATCTCCACTGGCTTTTTAAATTTTGAATTACCATCTTAGAAATATATAATGATTAATACAAAAACATAATAACTACCTTACCTTCTATATAGCACACACAAACATAAACAGCCCAGCCTGCCTTTCTCACATACATTCAATTTAATAACCCCAGATAATTTTTATTGCCCCAAAACCCTTAAGCATTCGTCAAAATATTACCCGCCGGCAACGTGGTTTTCACGCGCACTCATGGTTACACCTTTTAATTGATAATGTTGGGTCCGAAATTTAACTCTATATGTTCTCCACTGTATTATCGACCGCGGTCACGTATTTTCAACTGTTATTTCACTTTACTACTTGCAATTTATAAAATTTATTTAACAAATAACCCCGTAGGGTTGTACCAGCGGGTACTATTTGTGACGAACTGGGCAGAACGGCTATAAGTTCGTGGCCAACTCGATTTCGTCGTTTTATCTGGAAGTCAAAGCCTCATGGCTGTTCGTCGTAGTTTCTTCCCATTTAGCTCATGCGGTTGGTGTTGGGTTAATTGTGTCCGGATATCGGTTAGGCACTGGCTAACGTCACGAGATGGGCGGGACTTAATTTGCATATCCGTCGCCTATGTAGATTAATGCGACCAAAAATTGTTTTTTAGCCATCTTGAGCTTCACAAGTAGCGTCACCCCGCGCCCCTGGAGGTATAATGCGTATGGGCGTGCCGTCACACACAAACAAAGTTCTTGGAAACTAAGGTGGTGCGGATTCTTCTACCGATTGCACAACGTGATATTGCGTTGCCGCTTCGTTACAACACTGTTCTTTCCACGTGGTCTGGTCACCGTTGAAATAAACTTTACACATATTTTTATAAATAACCGAAAATGTAAATAAATAAAAATACCCATAAATTTGGCCCATTACAATACCCCCTCAATGAGAGGTCTCTGTCCAAACAGCAGAAATCTCATTGATAAACCCCTAAGAGGACCGGTGAGGAACTGGTGCCAACAACCCCCTTTTGTTCTTACACCTCATGGGTAAACGACCCCCCTGGCTCGGCTACTATGGACGCATCTGAACAAAATCACTGGACTTCTCTGTAAGAGATCCCAACACTGAAAAATCGAACAGACACGCACCACAGCGCACCTCACCTTCTATCATGCTACCCCCAAAATCCTCAATCCCTGGCTTAGATCATGCCAGATCCTCCACCGATATGTTTCCCCTTATATGCAAGCTGGGCTGCCTTTAGCAGATACTGGGCTCACACACACACACACACACACACACACACACACACACACACCTATTCTACATATTGTAAAGTTAACATCTTCTTCAAAATTTATTATTTCATCTAAGTGAAAAATCCAAAATTCAAACTAAAATCTTTTATCAAAAAATTCTCTTCGTTAGTTTTTTGTTATCAAAAAATTTAAATCAATTGAACGTTTCTTAAAATCAGTAACATCCTTAACCTAACATGTGATTACACCTAGAGTCTAACCATACAATTCAATAAAATAATTCAATAATAATAAACACGATTAGTCAATTAGATGGCAGGCGCAAAATCAAGAAATAATTTTTTTTTAATTCAAAATTTCAAAAAAAAAATTTTAAATTTCTTAAAATATATTCTTTCCATATTGCAGTTATTTAAAGTTTGTTCAAATCAATTAAAGGCAAAGTTGAATTAACTTCCATACTAAACATGCCTAGTATATGACCTCACCCATCAGCTGATCAAAACTGGGTCAAGTCCAGAACCTTGACCTACATACGTTATGTACAAGTTACATCTGTGAACACATTAAACTTCTGTAAAATTTTGTCTTTCAACACAGAACATAAGAAAATACAATATTTAAAATTAACAAAATATTATAATTAACAATCAAATTGACATTTAAATTATTCAAATAAACACTTTATAACTTTATATTTCCAAATTCTATCAAAAATTGTCACTGGTTTTAATTAAAATTTTATTATTCTTATTATAAATCTCTTTCTTTCTTATTCTCACTTTCCCTTGCTTTGGGTGATTTAATTATTTATTTTAGCTTGATATGCCACTTGGCATGTATGCATATTGCGACAACACAAATTACTAAACTATTGGCGCATAGGATATGATAGTATGTGTATTTCAAATTACAAGTCTATATTGGAGGGTTTAAGATTATTTATTGTACAAACACAAGTTATAGTTTATATGGTATATTTGAAATGTACAGAATGTAATGTTTGATATAGAGTCTTTCTTTTAAAATGTTAAATAATGTTCATACGCAAGACGTGATACGTTACGTAAGAAGACTCCCACGATGATGTTGTTGAAGAGAAGGGCCGATCTATGCGGTATAGATGGATCGTCAGGTGTGGCTTACAAATGACAGACGTTTCACCAGAAACGTTTACAGCTGGGCTGGCGTCCTGTAACAGCTGGGCTGGTGTCCTATAACAGCTGGGCTGACGTCCTGTAACAGCTGGGCTGATGTCCTGTAACAGCTGGGCTGATGTCCTGTAACAGCTGGGCTGATGTCCTATAACAGCTGGGCTGCTGTCCTGCAATTCCCACGATGAATCCGACACTTCGCACACACAACGGTACTACGGATTTTATTACTCGCAAAACTTATATAGAGTTTAAGACCAAGTAATATCTCAGGTGACAGTGAGTTTAATCAATAACGGTATATTGAGCTTATACCTCTCCGGCTTCTTCAAGTGTTCTCGCGAATACCAAGGTCTACCGCGATCAGCAGACCACCCTATGAGGAAATCTTGCACTAGCACGGAAACGTCTTGATGGAACTATTGCGTAACAATAATGATACTGTCACTGCGGAAAATCTCGCACAGTGATACAGTTACACTCACTTCTTACACACGTAATACTACAATATTAATATCGTGTGTAAAGATATAACATCAATTGTTATGCGTCACACGCGTTACTATCCCCGAAAAGTCTTAACAAATCCTTGCAAGCGGTAGAGTCTTGTACAAGGATTTGAATGTACCGTTCGCGGTAGCAGCAGTGAAGAACTGCTTGTAATTTTACGCACAATGCGTTAAAACACTAGTGTGTGCAAATGTACTACACACACAGTTCTGAGTCTTCCCGTTTCACTAACGACGAATAGTTTTTACAACACCTTGCAAGCGGTAGAATTCTTGTACAAGGAGTGCACGTTCCGTTCGCAGTAGATGGCGTAGAAGAACTGTCGTAATTATACGCGTAATGCGTTTAAACACTCCTGCGTGCAGATGTACTACATACACAGTTCTGAGCCTTCCCGTTTCACTATCGACGAATAGTCTTTACAACACCTTGCAAGTGGTAGAATTCTTGTACAAGGAGTGCACGACCCGTTCGCGGTAGATGGCGTAGAAGAACTGCCTGTGTAACGACAGGCATAAGAAAATTTCCAACCACCAGTCAGCATTCTATTGGTGGATGGAAGTCACATGGTTAGTAAAGGTGACCATGCACTTTTCATGCATTAGAGTGCATTTACCTTGTAACAGCATGCATAGCGGTAATCAGACTACTCGTATCTCATGCATGCTGCCTACATATTAATAATATACATGAACGTAAACAATAGTCCGACAGGTATAGGGATTGTAGCGATACACATGTCTCAGTTCAGCTAATGTCAAAACAACGATAATACTTCACGCACCGCACGGGAAACGTTTCCCACTCGCGCACACGCGCACATTTCCACTAACCCAGTACATGAATCACCATAAATAATAATGCACAGTTTTCCTAAACTAAACCCTTAACCTTACTAAATACAATTGATAACAACCAAACTTAACCATCTACGAATATAATATGAATGTCCATTGTCTGTGTAATATATGAACTTGCCCCGTCTATCATGATCCTGTGATTCGTTGCAATATATAATCTTTCTCACTCTGACTCTCATACCACTAACAACTATAACTCATATGACACCCATCTCTATCAAAACATCTATCAAACAATCTCTAACCCCAACTTACCATGAAACTCAAATCGCCACCTTCTCTCCATATATAAAAAAAAACTCTCTAACCCTTTGTACTTAGGATAAGTGTTCCCCCCCCCGAAAAGCTCATCCCATTATGTTGGTTCCTGGATTCTACCTAAGGCAACCCTTTCCGGCGACAAACGGTCCCTTCCCGTCCCAACCCTTTTGTTGCGGACTCCCACATTACACTACCCCCTCTTACAAAATTGCCATCCCCAAATCTCACTCTAATTACCTTACTTCAACTACAACAAAATAACATCATCATTTACTAATATCAATATATCACTCAAAACTCTACATATATTACCCACAACTACTGTGTCAACATCAATACTTCTCAAATTCTATTACCTTACCTCCCAACAACATTACATTAATTCAAAACAATATTTTTCTCTCTACTACCCCTTTAACTTTAACTTGGACTGATCTACATGTCCCAACAAAATATTCATCACCCAAAAACTATCTTTTATTAACTTTCACACATTATTAAAATCTTAACTTTATCTGATTACTTTTCTCATTATTTTAAATAGCATCTGTAATACATTGAAACATTACATTTAACATTGATTACCTTGAACATCAATAAACAATTTAGCAGTGACATTTTACTACAGATCAGCTGATATTCCCCACAAAGTGAAAACACATTTCAAAATTGTGCAAATTACATGAAATACATATGATTATCAATACTTACATCTACCATCCTTGTTTCCCTTTTTTCTGACTCTGATAATATTACGTCAACCGCCTGCCAGTCGGTTTAGTTATTTACTTGGTTTCAAAAATACACAAATTATATAAAACATAGACTTTTTATCAATTCTTATATCTATCCTACTACAATAAAATACTACATTTAAAAATATAGAATGAACGCATTATACTGAATGTATGAGCACCTATTTATTTGAGCGGAATACAAGCATTTTATTAAAGTAAAATTGATTTAGCATTTTTTTTAATTTACAAAATTTAAGTACGTTGCTTATCTGAACAACCCCTGACCCACACACACTATTGTAGTTTATGTTAGACTGTAGCGCCTATTTGCTTTCACAAAGACTGCATATTTGGAGGAATTGGACATCTCCGTGTCTTTGCTTCGGCATTTACATTTTAACGTTTGTGGATATCAACATATCCTTGGTATATATTGAAACGCCCTTAAAACGGGTCTACCACCTGGCTATGCTGTCCCCACGCGGACAGAGTGGCAGCCGCTGTTCCATAGTTCCTGGATTTCCCCTAATGTCACCCCCCAATTAATTTCTATTATAAACCAATTTCAAGTCAGCTATGGTCAAGGGACTTGATATGGCCATAGCTGACCGCTAACCAAAGCCACGATTAGTGCTGGTAAGGCAGTAATCGCCCGAAAAGTCGGGGAAATCTAACTTTCATTTCAATGCCTGTTCTATATCATCTTTGTGATGTGCGGCACTAGCGTCTATCAGGGTACAAATTATATTTGTACAAAAAAATGTGCCGCACATTTTCGCCATGTTGGCCTCCGATGGAGGTAACACTCTCTGTTACCCCCAACCCATTCCACTAGCTACTAGGGCACAGGCCACCCCAGCGATAGCGCCTGACTAACTAAATAATAAAAATTTTATATACACTATTCTAATATAACATTTTCATCAATCATTAATCATTTAACTCATTCATCACCTTAAAATTTTCAAATTTATTATTTATTTTATATTACCTTTCAATTATCATTACATTTTTGAATTATCATTTTTATTTAACACAATTATTTCAAATCATCTCATTATTGAATTAAAATCTTTTCATCTAAGTTACACCTGTAAGCATTTTTATTATTCTTGATTCGTACTATAAAATTTTTATACTTACAGTCCATTTAAACTGACATACACAAAATATATACCCCAATACTTCCACCTCACCTCTGAAACATTCAACAAAAATGTTATTTCAAATCCAACAATTTAACATTTATTTATTAATGGATCATATGATTCAAATCTCCTAAAACAATTTACATTCATTAGAAAAATTCATTATACCACATTTAAATCAGTCAAAATATTTAAAACATCTCAGATTATTTTAATTAAATTCATTATTAAAAATACAACTTTCATTGCTATCAAAACAATAACAATTCTTTAATTACTGTCGTCAAAATTAATTCTGTTTATTTATTTAAATTGCAAATATTAATATTATTATTACAACAATCCTTCATACCTACTGTTTACTTAACATTTTACAATACACACCAATAAATTCACTACAATTATTTACAAATCGTCATCATTATTACTCAGTTGTATCACACTTCAATGTCCAAGGTTGCGAGGTCAAAAACCGTAAAACAAAAATATTTATAATAGTCCATTAATTGTTTTATAGTCTACCCTCCATCGTCAAAGATTAATCTTTGTTTTATATAGCACTTTTCAGTTTTGTTAACACACCTACGGAGATTTTGTGTGTCATAACCAAACAATTTCAATTTATCCGTTATATCATAATAATCATTCACCAAGTCTACGTTAAGTATTTCTGTTAAATCTCCATCAGTAAATATATTCATTATCGGGTTAGTTACTTTTGTATTATCAATTAAATCATTCTTATTTAAATATACTTCTAACATTTCTTTCCACTCATCATAATCTCTCTTTACATTATACACTTCTATCTCTCTCTCATCATAACACCATCTCATACTTATAAAATCATTCCACACAGAGGGTACTAATTCAATTAAACCTTCCCTGGCTTCTTCAGGAAAAACAAAAAACTTTAAAAAACAATTATTTGTAGCACACTTGTCTACACAATATATACGTGAAGATCTTTCTTCGCCCCCCATTCTACCTCGTAAAAAATTTACCCTCTGCCCCCATTCTACCACTATACTATCTTTCCACTCTCTCTCTAACTCATTAACACACATTAACATTTCATTATCACATTCTACAAACTCATCAGTACTCTCAGATACTACATTTTCAGTTACATCACTATTCTCAATACTATTTTCATTTGTTAACTCTTCATCTAATACAACATTGCCATTACAGTTTTCATTTGTATTGGTCTTACTCTGTTCTAGTTTATTCAAACTATTTTTTATTTCATTGGTATTTTCTAAACATTTATTCTTTTCTTGTATATCATTTATTAACTCATCAAATTTTACACTAATACTCTGCTGCAACTGAATATTCTGTTGTTCGCATTTTATTCTCTGTTCATCTAATTTACTGTTAAAATCACTTTTCATCTCATTCAAAGTTATCTCGTTACTATCAAAGCGTTTATTTAATTCTTTAAATTGGTTATTCTCCATGTCAAATTTGTTGTCCATTTTTCGTAAAAAACTCATTATATCTATTTCATCGGATTGTTTATTTTTATTGGTTGAAACTGGGGTCAACTGAATCCCAGAATCAACATCTGTTTCGCTTAATTGTTTTTGAACAGTAATTGGGGTAGAATGAATGATGACATTGCCGCCGACAGCTGTTTCTGTAACAGCGCTCGGCTCAGCTGTCAGCATATCACTTTCATTCAGCGACTGCGACTCAAGGTCACTTTCACTCATTTCCACATTAGTTATATTACTTTTAGTATTCTCAGACATTTTTAACTGATTTATTTTTACTTACGTAATAGCTACCAATGATTAATTTCTTTACAAAACATTATATTATAGCATACATAAAATCAACCTTCTACCATAATTCCGTAAGTTTACATCAATACAATTTTACTTTCGCAACCGTACTTCATTCAATGTACTGTCAAAATGTAGGCCGGTGTAATACAACTTTTTTGTTATATTACATCCCGCTGTCACGGCACCAAATGTAACGCTCGGTTACTTTTATATTTATGAATAAAAATAGTAACTCCCACTTACCTTTAACTTTAGATCTGGCCGGATCTCCAAGTGGGGACGAACCCCGTTCGTACGGCGAACTTGACAGCACATCAAATGAAATAAGGTTTTTGAATGAATTTAATTATCAAAATTTATCATTTGAAAGATACTGGTTTTTATTTTTTCATAATTGTTGAAAATCTTAGACATGTATAAAATCAAAAAATTGTTATTATCTCCACTGGCTTTTTAAATTTTGAATTACCGTCTTAGAAATATATAATGATTAATACAAAAACATAATAACTACCTTACCTTCTATATAGCACACACAAACATAAACAGCCCAGCCTGCCTTTCTCACATACATTCAATTTAATAACCCCAGATAATTTTTATTGCCCGAAAGCCCTTAAGCATTCATCAAAATATTACCCGCCCGCAACGTGGTTTTCACGCGCACTCATGGTTACACCTTTTAATTCATAGTGTTGGGTCCGAAATTTAACTCTATATGTTCTCCACTGTATTATCGACCGCGGTCACGTATTTTCAACTGTTATTTCACTTTACTACTTGCAATTTATAAAATTTATTTAACAAATAACCCCGTAGGGTTGTACCGGCCGGTACTATTTGTGACGAACTGGGCAGAACGGCTATAAGTTCGTGGCCAACTCGATTTCGTCGTTTTATCTGGAAGTCAAAGCCTCATGGCTGTTCGTCGTAGTTTCTTCCCATTTAGCTCATGCGGTTGGTGTTGGGTTAATTGTGTCCGGATATCGGTTAGGCACTGGCTAACGTCACGAGATGGGCGGGACTTAATTTGCATATCCGTCGCCTATGTAGATTAATGCGACCAAAAATTGTTTTTTAGCCATCTTGAGCTTCACAAGTAGCGTCACCCCGCGCCCCTGGTGGTATAATGCGTATGGGCGTGCCGTCACACACAAACAAAGTTCTTGGAAACTAAGGTGGTGCGGATTCTTCTACCGATTGCACAACGTGATATTGCGTTGCCGCTTCGTTACAACACTGTTCTTTCCACGTGGTCTGGTCACCGTTGAAATAAACTTTACACATATTTTTATAAATAACCGAAAATGTAAATAAATAAAAATACCCATAAATTTGGCCCATTACAATACCCCCTCAATGAGAGGTCTCTGTCCAAACAGCAGAAATCTCATTGATAAACCCCTAAGAGGACCGGTGAGGAACTGGTGCCAACAACCCCCTTTTGTTCTTACACCTCATGGGTAAACGACCCCCCTGGCTCGGCTACTATGGACGCATCTGTACAAGATCACTGGACTTCTCTGTAAGAGATCCCAACACCGAAAAATCGAACAGGCACGCACCACAGCGCACCTCACCTTCTATCATGCTACCCCCAAAATCCTCAATCCCTGGCTTAGATTATGCCAGATCCTCCACCGATATGTTTCCCCTTATATGCAAGCTGGGCTGCCTTTAGCAGATACTGGGCTCACACACACACACCTATTCTACATATTGTAAAGTTAACATCTTCTTCAAAATTTATTATTTCATCTAAGTGAAAAATCCAAAATTCAAACTAAAATCTTTTATCAAAAAATTCTCTTCCTTAGTTTTTTGTTATCAAAAAATTTAAATCAATTGAACATTTCTTAAAATCAGTAACATCCTTAACCTAACATGTGATTACACCTAGAGTCTAACCATACAATTCAATAAAATAATTCAATAATAATAAACACGATTAGTCAATTAGACGGCAGGCGCAAAATCAAGAAATAAATTTTTTTTTTAATTCAAAATTTCAAAAAAAAAATTTTAAATTTCTTAAAATATTTTCTTTCCATATTGCAGTTATTTAAAGTTTGTTCAAATCAATTAAAGGCAAAGTTGAATTAACTTCCATACTAAACATGCCTAGTATATGACCTCACCCATCAGCTGATCAAAACTGGGTCAAGTCCAGAACCTTGACCTACATACGTTACGTACAAGTTACATCTGTGAACACATTAAACTTCTGTAAAATTTTGTCTTTCAACACAGAACATAAGAAAATACAATATTTAAAATTAACAAAATATTATTATAATTAACAATCAAATTGACATTTAAATTATTCAAATAAACACTTTATAACTTTATATTTCCAAATTCTATCAAAAATTGTCACTGGTTTTAATTAAAATTTTATTATTCTTATTATAAATCTCTTTCTTTCTTATTCTCACTTTCCCTTGCTTTGGGTGATTTAATTATTTATTTTAGCTTGATATGCCACTTGGCATGTATGCATATATAATCTTTCTCACTCTGACTCTCATACCACTAACAACTATAACTCATATGACACCCATCTCTATCAAAACATCTATCAAACAATCTCTAACCCCAACTTACCATGAAACTCAAATCGCCACCTTCTCTCAATATATAAAAAAAAAACTCTCTAACCCTTTGTACTTAGGATAAGTGTTCCCCCCCCCCAAAAAGCTCATCCCATTATGTTGGTTCCTGGATTCTACCTAAGGCAACCCTTTCTGGCGACAAACGGTCCCTTCCCGTCCCAACCCTTTTGTTGCGGACTCCCACATTACACTACCCCCTCTTACAAAATTGCCATCCCCAAATCTCACTCTAATTACCTTACTTCAACTACAACAAAATAACATCATCATTTACTAATATCAATATATCACTCAAAACTCTGCATATATTACCCACAACTACTGTGTCAACATCAATACTTCTCAAATTCTATTACCTTACCTCCCAACAACATTACATTAATTCAAAACAATATTTTTCTCTCTACTACCCCTTTAACTTTAACTTGGACTGATCTACATGTCCCAACAAAATATTCATCACCCAAAAACTATCTTTTATTAACTTTCACACATTATTAAAATCTTAACTTTATCAGATTACTTTTCTCATTATTTTAAATAGCATCTGTAATACATTGAAACATTACATTTAACATTGATTACCTTGAACATCAATAAACAATTTAGCAGTGACATTTTACTACAGATCAGCTGATATTCCCCACAAAGTGAAAACACATTTCAAAATTGTGCAAATTACATGAAATACATATGATTATCAATACTTACATCTACCATCCTTGTTTCCCTTTTTTCTGACTCTGATAATATTACGTCAACCGCCTGCCAGTCGGTTTAGTTATTTACTTGGTTTCAAAAATACACAAATTATATAAAACATAGACTTTTTATCAATTCTTATATCTATCCTACTACAATAAAATACTACATTTAAAAATATAGAATGAACGCATTATACTGAATGTATGAGCACCTATTTATTTGAGCGGAATAAAGGCATTTTATTAAAGTAAAATTGATTTAGCATTTTTTTTAATTTACAAAATTTAAGTACGTTGCTTATCTGAACAACCCCTGACCCACACACACTATTGTAGTTTATGTTAGACTGTAGCGCCTATTTGCTTTCACAAAGACTGCATATTTGGAGGAATTGGACATCTCCGTGTCTTTGCTTCGGCATTTAAATTTTAACGTTTGTGGATATCAACATATCCTTGGTATATATTGAAACGCCCTTAAAACGGGTCTACCACCTGGCTATGCTGTCCCCACGCGGACAGAGTGGCAGCCGCTGTTCCATAGTTCCTGGATTTCCCCTAATGTCACCCCCCAATTAATTTCTATTATAAACCAATTTCAAGTCAGCTATGGTCAAGGGACTTGATATGGCCATAGCTGACCGCTAACCAAAGCCACGATTAGTGCTGGTAAGGCAGTAATCGCCCAAAAAGTCGGGGAAATCTAACTTTCATTTCAATGCCTGTTCTATATCATCTTTGTGATGTGCGGCACTAGCGTCTATCAGGGTACAAATTATATTTGTACAAAAAAATGTGCCGCACATTTTCGCCATGTTGGCGTCCGATGGAGGTAACACTCTCTGTTACCCCCAACCCATTCCACTAGCTACTAGGGCACAGGCCACCCCAGCGATAGCGCCTGACTAACTAAATAATAAAAATTTTATATACACCATTCTAATATAACATTTTCATCAATCATTAATCATTTAACTCATTCATCACCTTAAAATTTTCAAATTTATTATTTATTTTATATTACCTTTCAATTATCATTACATTTTTTAATTATCATTTTTATTTAACACAATTATTTCAAATCATCTCATTATTGAATTAAAATCTTTTCATCTAAGTTACACCTGTAAGCATTTTTATTATACTTGATTCGTACTATAAAATTTTTATACTTACAGTCCATTTAAACTGACATACACAAAATATATACCCCAATACTTCCACCTCACCTCTGAAACATTCAACAAAAATGTTATTTCAAATCCAACAATTTAACATTTATTTATTAATGGATCATATGATTCAAATCTCCTAAAACAATTTACATTCATTAGAAAAATTCATTATACCACATTTAAATCAGTCAAAATATTTAAAACATCTCAGATTATTTTAATTAAATTCATTATTAAAAATACAACTTTCATTGCTATCAAAACAATTACAATTCTATAATTACTGTCGTCAAAATTAATTCTGTTTATTTATTTAAATTGCAAATATTAATATTATTATTACAACAATCCTTCATACCTACTGTTTACTTAACATTTTACAATACACACCAATAAATTCACTACAATTATTTACAAATCGTCATCATTATTACTCAGTTGTATCACACTTCAATGTCCAAGGTTGCGAGGTCAAAAACCATAAAACAAAAATATTTATAATAGTCCATTAATTGTTTTATAGTCTACCCTCCATTGTCAAAGATTAATCTTTGTTTTATATAGCACTTTTCAATTTTGTTAACACACCTACGGAGATTTTGTGTGTCATAACCAAACAATTTCAATTTATCCGCTATATCATAATAATCATTCACCAAGTCTACGTTAAGTATTTCTGTTAAATCTCCATCAGTAAATATATTCATTATCGGGTTAGTTACTTTTGTATTATCAATTAAATCATTCTTTTTTAAATATACTTCTAACATTTCTTTCCACTCATCATAATCTCTCTTTACATTATATACTTCTATCTCTCTCTCATCATAACACCATCTCATACTTATAAAATCATTCCACACAGAGGGTACTAATTCAATTAAACCTTCCCTGGCTTCTTCAGGAAAAACAAAAAACTTTAAAAAACAATTATTTGTAGCACACTTGTCTACACAATATATACGTGAAGATCTTTCTTCGCCCCCCATTCTACCTCGTAAAAAATTTACCCTCTGCCCCCATTCTACCACTATACTATCTTTCCACTCTCTCTCTAACTCATTAACACACATTAACATTTCATTATCACATTCTACAAACTCATCAGTACTCTCAGATACTACATTTTCAGTTACATCACTATTCCCAATACTATTTTCATTTGTTAACTCTTCATCTAATACAACATTGGCATTACAGTTTTAATTTGTATTGGTCTTACTCTGTTCTAGTTTATTCAAACTATTTTTTATTTCATTGGTATTTTCTAAACATTTATTCTTTTCTTGTATATCATTTATTAACTCATCAAATTTTACACTAATACTCTGCTGCAACTGAATATTCTGTTGTTCGCATTTTATTCTCTGTTCATCTAATTTACTGTTAAAATCACTTTTCATCTCATTCAAAGTTATCTCGTTACTATCAAAGCGTTTATTTAATTCTTTAAATTGGTTATTCTCCATGTCAAATTTGTTGTCCATTTTTCGTAAAAAACTCATTATATCTATTTCATCAGATTGTTTATTTTTATTGGTTGAAAGTGGGGTCAACTGAATCCCAGAATCAACATCTGTTTCGCTTAATTGTTTTTGAACAGTAATTGGGGTAGAATGAATGATGACATTGCCGCCGACAGCTGTTTCTGTAACAGCGGAAATTTCTGTAACTGTTTCGGCTCAGCTGTCAGCATATCACTTTCATTCAGCGACTGCGACTCAAGGTCACTTTCACTCATTTCCACATTAGTTATATTACTTTTAGTATTCTCAGACATTTTTAACTAATTTATTTTTACTTACGTAATAGCTACCAATGATTAATTTCTTTTCAAAACATTATATTATAACATACATAAAATCAACCTTCTACCATAATTACGTAAGTTTACATCAATTCAATTTTACTTTCGCAACCGTACTTCATTCAATGTACTGTCAAAATGTAGGCCGGTGTAATACAACTTTTTTGTTATATTACATCCCGCTGTCACGGCACCAAATGTTACGCTCGTTTACTTTTATATTTATGAATAAAAATAGTAACTCCCACTTACCTTTAACTTTAGATCTGGCCGGATCTCCAAGTGGGGACGAACCCCGTTCGTACGGCCAACTTGTAAGCACATCAAATGAAATAAGATTTTTGAATGAATTTAATTATCAAAATTTATCATTTGAAAGATACTGGTTTTTATTTTTTCATGATTGTTGAACATCTTAGACATGTATAAAATCAAAAAAATTGTTATTATCTCCACTGGCTTTTTAAATTTTGAATTACCGTCTTAGAAATATATAATGATTAATACAAAAACATAATAACTACCTTACCTTCTATATAGCACACACAAACATAAACAGCCCAGCCTGCCTTTCTCACATACAATCAATTTAATAACCCCAGATCATTTTTATTGCCCCAAAGCCCTTAAGCATTCGTTGAAATATTACCCGCCGGCAACGTGGTTTTCACGCGCACTCATGGTTACACCTTTTAATTGATAATGTTGTGTCCGAAATTTAACTCTATATGTTCTCCACTGTATTATCGACCGCGGTCACGTATTTTCAGCTGTTATTTCACTTTACTACTTGCAATTTATAAAATTTATTTTACAAATAACCCCGTAGGGTTGTACCGGCCGGTACTATTTGTGACGAACTGGGCAGAACGGCTATAAGTTCATGGCCAACTCGATTTCGTCGTTTTATCTGGAAGTCAAAGCCTCATGGCTGTTCGTCGTAGTTTCTTCCCATTTAGCTCATGCGGTTGGTGTTGGGTTTATTGTGTCCGGATATCGGTTAGGCACTGGCTAACGTCACGAGATGGGCGGGACGTAATTTGCATATCCGTCGCCTATGTAGATTAATGCGACCAAAAATTGCTTTTTAGCCATCTTGAGCTTCACAAGTAGCGTCACCCCGCGCCCCTGGAGGTATAATGCGTATGGGCGCGCTGTCACACACAAACAAAGTTCTTGGAAACTAACGTGGTGCGGATTCTTCTACCGATTGCACAACGTGATATTGCGTTGCCGCTTCGTTACAACACTGTTCTTTCCACGTGGTCTGGTCACCGTTGAAATAAACTTTACACATATTTTTATAAGTCACCGAAAATGTAAATAAATAAAAATACCCATAAATTTGGCCCATTACAATACCCCCTCAATGAGAGGTCTCTGTCCAAACAGCAGAAATCTCATTGATAAACCCCTAAGAGGACCGGTGAGGAACTGGTGCCAACAACCCCCTTTTGTTCTTACACCTCATGGGTAAACGACCCCCCTGGCTCGGCTACTGTGGACGCATCTGAACAAAATCACTGGACTTCTCTGTAAGAGATCCCAACACCGAAAAATCGAACAGACACGCACCACAGCGCACCTCACCTTCTATCATGCTACCCCCAAAATCCTCAATCCCTGGCTTAGATCATGCTAGATCCTCCACCGATATGTTTCCCCTTATATGCAAGCTGGGCTGCCTTTAGCAGATACTGGGCTCACACACACACACACACACACACACACCTATTCTACATATTGTAAAGTTAGCATCTTCTTCAAAATTTATTATTTCATCTAAGTGAAAAATCCAAAATTCAAACTAAAATCTTTTATCAAAAAATTCTCTTCCTTAGTTTTTTGTTATCAAAAAATTTAAATCAATTGAACATTTCTTAAAATCAGTAACATCCTTAACCTAACATGTGATTACACCTAGTTTCTAACCATACAATTCAATAAAATAATTCAATAATAATAAACACGATTAGTCAATTAGACGGCAGGCGCAAAATCAAGAAATAATTTTTTTTTTAATTCAAAATTTCAAAAAAAAATTTTAAATTTCTTAAAATATTTTCTTTCCATATTGCAGTTATTTAAAGTTTGTTCAAATCAATTAAAGGCAAAGTTGAATTAACTTCCATACTAAACATGCCTAGTATATGACCTCACCCATCAGCTGATCAAAACTGGGTCAAGTCCAGAACCTTGACCTACATACGTTATGTACAAGTTACATCTGTGAACACATTAAACTTCTATAAAATTTTGTCTTTCAACACAGAACATAAGAAAATACAATATTTAAAATTAACAAAATATTATTATAATTAACAATCAAATTGACATTTAAATTATTCAAATAAACACTTTATAACTTTATATTTCCAAATTCTATCAAAAATTGTCACTGGTTTTAATTAAAATCTTATTATTCTTATTATAAATCTCTTTCTTTCTTATTCTCACTTTCCCTTGCTTTGGGTGATTTAATTATTTATTTTAGCTTGATATGCCACTTGGCATGTATGCATATATAATCTTTCTCACTCTGACTCTCATACCACTAACAACTATAACTCATATGACACCCATCTCTATCAAAACATCTATCAAACAATCTCTAACCCCAACTTACCATGAAACTCAAATCGCCACCTTCTCTCAATATATAAAAAAAAAACTCTCTAACCCTTTGTACTTAGGATAAGTGTTCCCCCCCCCCGAAAAGCTCATCCCATTATGTTGGTTCCTGGATTCTACCTAAGGCAACCCTTTCCGGCGACAAACGGTCCCTTCCCGTCCCAACCCTTTTGTTGCGGACTCCCACATTACACTACCCCCTCTTACAAAATTGCCATCCCCAAATCTCACTCTAATTACCTTACTTCAACTACAACAAAATAACATCATCATTTGCTAATATCAATATATCACTAAAAACTCTGCATATATTACCCACAACTACTGTGTCAACATCAATACTTCTCAAATTCTATTACCTTACCTCCCAACAACATTACATTAATTCAAAACAATATTTCTCTCTCTACTACCCCTTTAACTTTATCTTGGACTGATCTACATGTCCCAACAAAATATTCATCACCCAAAAACTATCTTTTATTAACTTTCACACATTATTAAAATCTTAACTTTATCAGATTACTTTTCTCATTATTTTAAATAGCATCTGTAATACATTGAAACATTACATTTAACATTGATTACCTTGAACATCAATAAACAATTTAGCAGTGACATTTTACTACAGATCAGCTGATATTCCCCACAAAGTGAAAACACATTTCAAAATTGTGCAAATTACATGAAATACATATGATTATCAATACTTACATCTACCATCCTTGTTTCCCTTTTTTCTGACTCTGATAATATTACGTCAACCGCCTGCCAGTCGGTTTAGTTATTTACTTGGTTTCAAAAATACACAAATTATATAAAACATAGACTTTTTATCAATTCTTATATCTATCCTACTACAATAAAATACTACATTTAAAAATATAGAATGAACGCATTATACTGAATGTATGAGCACCTATTTATTTGAACGGAATACAAGCATTTTATTAAAGTAAAATTGATTTAGCATTTTTTTTAATTTACAAAATTTAAGTACGTTGCTTATCTGAACAACCCCTGACCCACACACACTATTGTAGTTTATGTTAGACTGTAGCGCCTATTTGCTTTCACAAAGACTGCATATTTGGAGGAATTGGACATCTCCGTGTCTTTGCTTCGGCATTTACATTTTAACGTTTGTGGATATCAACATATCCTTGGTATATATTGAAACGCCCTTAAAACGGGTCTACCACCTGGCTATGCTGTCCCCACGCGGACAGAGTGGCAGCCGCTGTTCCATAGTTCCTGGATTCCCCTAATGTCACCCCCCAATTAATTTCTATTATAAACCAATTTCAAGTCAGCTATGGTCAAGGGACTTGATATGGCCATAGCTGACCGCTAACCAAAGCCACGATTAGTGCTGGTAAGGCAGTAATCGCCCGAAAAGTCGGGGAAATCTAACTTTCATTTCAATGCCTGTTCTATATCATCTTTGTGATGTGCTGCACTAGCGTCTATCAGGGTACAAATTATATTTGTACAAAAAAATGTGCCGCACATTTTCGCCATGTTGGCCTCCGATGGAGGTAACACTCTCTGTTACCCCCAACCCATTCCACTAGCTACTAGGGCACAGGCCACCCCAGCGATAGCGCCTGACTAACTAAATAATAAAAATTTTATGTACACCATTCTAATATAACATTTTCATCAATCATTAATCATTTAACTCATTCATCACCTTAAAATTTTCAAATTTATTATTTATTTTATATTACCTTTCAATTATCATTACATTTTTTAATTATCATTTTTATTTAACACAATTATTTCAAATCGTCTCATTATTGAATTAAAATCTTTTCATCTAAGTTACACCTGTAAGCATTTTTATTATACTTTATTTGTACTATAAAATTTTTATACTTACAGTCCATTTAAACTGACATACACAAAATATATACCCCAATACTTCCACCTCACCTCTGAAACATTCAACAAAAATGTTATTTCAAATCCAACAATTTAACATTTATTTATTAATGGATCATATGATTCAAATCTCCTAAAACAATTTACATTCATTAGAAAAATTCATTATACCACATTCAAATCAGTCAAAATATTTAAAACATCTCAGATTATTTTAATTAAATTCATTATTAAAAATACAACTTTCATTGCTATCAAAACAATTACAATTCTTTAATTACTGTCATCAAAATTAATTCTGTTTATTTATTTAAATTGCAAATATTAATATTATTATTACAACAATCCTTCATACCTACTGTTTACTTAACATTTTACAATACACACCAATAAATTCACTACAATTATTTACAAATCGTCATCATTATTACTCAGTTGTATCACACTTCAATGTCCAAGGTTGCGAGGTCAAAAACCATAAAACAAAAATATTTATAATAGTCCATTAATTGTTTTATAGTCTACCCTCCATTGTCAAAGATTAATCTTTGTTTTATATAGCACTTTTCAATTTTGTTAACACACCTACGGAGATTTTGTGTGTCATAACCAAACAATTTCAATTTATCCGTTATATCATAATAATCATTCACCAAGTCTACGTTAAGTATTTCTGTTAAATCTCCATCAGTAAATATATTCATTATCGGGTTAGTTACTTTTGTATTATCAATTAAATCATTCTTATTTAAATATACTTCTAACATTTCTTTCCACTCATCATAATCTCTCTTTACATTATATACTTCTATCTCTCTCTCATCATAACACCATCTCATACTTATAAAATCATTCCACACAGAGGGTACTAATTCAATTAAACTTTCCCTGGCTTCTTCAGGAAAAACAAAAAACTTTAAAAAACAATTATTTGTAGCACACTTGTCTACACAATATATACGTGAAGATCTTTCTTCGCCCCCCATTCTACGTCGTAAAAAATTTACCCTCTGCCCCCATTCTACCACTATACTATCTTTCCACTCTCTCTCTAACTCATTAACACACATTAACATTTCATTATCACATTCTACAAACTCATCAGTACTCTCAGATACTACATTTTCAATTACATCACTATTCTCAATACTATTTTCATTTGTTAACTCTTCATCTAATACAACATTGCCATTACAGTTTTCATTTGTATTGGTCTTACTCTGTTCTAGTTTATTCAAACTATTTTTTATTTCATTGGTATTTTCTAAACATTTATTCTTTTCTTGTATGTCATTTATTAACTCATCAAATTTTACACTAATACTCTGCTGAATATTCTGTTGTTCGCATTTTATTCTCTGTTCATCTAATTTACTGTTAAAATCACTTTTCATCTCATTCAAAGTTATCTCGTTACTATCAAAGCGTTTATTTAATTCTTTAAATTGGTTATTCTCCATGTCAAATTTGTTGTCCATTTTTCGTAAAAAACTCATTATATCTATTTCATCGGATTGTTTATTTTTATTGGTTGAAACTGGGGTCAACTGAATCCCAGAATCAACATCTGTTTCGCTTAATTGTTTTTGAACAGTAATTGGGGTAGAATGAATGATGACATTGCCGCCGACAGCTGTTTCTGTAACAGCGCTCGGCTCAGCTGTCAGCATATCACTTTCATTCAGCGACTGCGACTCAAGGTCACTTTCACTCATTTCCACATTAGTTATATTACTTTTAGTATTCTCAGACATTTTTAACTGATTTATTTTTACTTACGTAATAGCTACCAATGATTAATTTCTTTTCAAAACATTATATTATAACATACATAAAATCAACCTTCTACCATAATTACGTAAGTTTACATCAATACAATTTTACTTTCGCAACCGTACTTCATTCAATGTACTGTCAAAATGTAGGCCGGTGTAATACAACTTTTTTGTTATATTACATCCCGCTGTCACAGCACCAAATGTAACGCTCGTTTACTTTTATATTTATGAATAAAAATAGTAACTCCCACTTACCTTTAACTTTAGATCTGGCCGGATCTCCAAGTGGGGACGAACCCCGTTCGTTCGGCGAACTTGACAGCACATCAAATGAAATAAGGTTTTTGAATGAATTTAATTATCAAAATTTATCATTTGAAAGATACTGGTTTTTATTTTTTCATGATTGTTGAACATCTTAGACATGTATAAAATCAAAAAAAATTGTTATTATCTCCACTGGCTGTTTAAATTTTGAATTACCGTCTTAGAAATATATAATGATTAATACAAAAACATAATAACTACCTTACCTTCTATATAGCACACACAAACATAAACAGCCCAGCCTGCCTTTCTCACATACATTCAATTTAATAACCCCAGATCATTTTTATTGCCTCAAAGCCCTTAAGCATTCGTCGAAATATTACCCGCCGGCAACGTGGTTTTCATGCGCACTCATGGTTACACCTTTTAATTGATAATGTTGGGTCTGAAATTTAACTCTATATGTTCTCCACTGTATTATCGACCGCGGTCACGTATTTTCAACTGTTATTTCACTTTACTACTTGCAATTTATAAAATTTATTTAACAAATAACCCCGTAGGGTTGTACCGGCCGGTACTATTTGTGACGAACTGGGCAGAATGGCTATAAGTTCGTGGCCAACTCGATTTCGTCGTTTTATCTGGAAGTCAAAGCCTCATGGCTGTTCGTCGTAGTTTCTTCCCATTTAGCTCATGCGGTTGGTGTTGGGTTAATTGTGTCCGGATATCGGTTAGGCACTGGCTAACGTCACGAGATGGGCGGGACTTAATTTGCATATCCGTCGCCTATGTAGATTAATGCGACCAAAAATTGCTTTTTAGCCATCTTGAGCTTCACAAGTAGCGTCACCCCGCGCCCCTGGAAGTATAATGCGTATGGGCGCGCCGTCACACACAAACAAAGTTCTTGGAAACTAAGGTGGTGCGGATTCTTTTACCGATTGCACAACGTGATATTGCGTTGCCGCTTCGTTACAACACTGTTCTTTCCACGTGGTCTGGTCACCGTTGAAATAAACTTTACACATATTTTTATAAATCACCGAAAATGTAAATAAATAAAAATACCCATAAATTTGGCCCGTTACAACACACAACACTGAAACACAAGGAATTTGCTAGAAAAATATGTAACTGTACAGATGGTGGGACAGGGTTTAGGGGGTGAGGAAGGGTCATTAATTTATGGCTTGTTGTGTGTGAGCAGGGTTGGGGAGAGGGGTGAAGGGTTTGTTTTTACATATTTCCTGTCTATTTCGATCTGACGATGGGCTGTGAAGCTTGAAAGCGCTAATCGGAATAATTTTTATATAGTGGTGTGCAACAGTGATCATTCTGATTGAGAAATAAAGTTAGTTCTCTATTCTCCCGTATTCACCAGCTGTCAGCAGACGAGCGCTGTGGTTTGCGATCGACCAGTTATTGTAGGTTAAGTCGTTCCGCTTGATGTGTTTCTCACGTTCCTTTCTCTGTAACTTACAACCTATTCGAAATACACTAATTATTCTACAAATAACAAGAAATCATCAAATTCAAGAAGGATTCTTTATTTTATATATTTCTCAATTCCAACAGATGCTTCCTCTTGCCATTAATACACCATATCGATTACACAATACGTAATCGATTCGTTATTGAATTCGGGTTTTAGATGTGTTAAAATTTAATTATAATATTTAATTTGTTTTTTATCTCAGGGTACATGTAGTTCTTTTAACTATTAGTAAGGTCAGGAAATGCAATTTTTAAGGTTACTAGGTATTACAATTTAGTTACAAAATCTTATTAAGTAAAATTCAAGTATAAGCAGGTTTTTTACCAACTTTGACAGGATACTTAGTATGGCAGTGGTTCACTACGCCGAGACGAGAACAGAATGGTGATTCAGCTCTTGAATAATAACAGCCTCCAGCTTCTCAATAAAAGTTTGGTATTGATGTCCCAGGATGTAGTAGAAGTTTCAGTTCTGGTCTTCGTGAATCTTCCCAGTTCTGGTGGTTACAGGTCCCAATGGAATTTGTGTAGTATTAAGACTTCGTTCGGTTGTGGAAAGTGAGGTTTGGACGTGATTCTAAATTTCTTTGTTTGTTTTTAATATATTTTTAATTAATTTGGCATCCCTCGGGTATGGCTCATCTTTATTTAATTATAGTTCATCTTCATCATTACTCTTTTGCTGTTAGTAGGTTGAATGATTTATTTTTTTGAATGCATTTAACTTTAATGGTATATCGAATTATATTTGCTGAGAGATAGATTCGGAAGTCACTACTCGGTCCTTTTTAATGGATTTCTGTTTATGAATTTTGATATATTTTAATTTGATTCATTTAGTTTTGGTTTTCTTTTTTAAATTTGTATTAACTCAACTCTACCCATTCACATATAACAATTAAGTGTTGAAATCAACAAGATATCTTGCATTCAGTCGTCCCTAACAACCATTTCTTCTTCTGTTATTGGATAATATTTGTTATCCTAGAGCCGTAATTAGGAAATATTCTTACACTTTTTTAATAAAATACTCCCCTATTAAAATTACATTAAATCATATAAAACTTTCACCTAATATGCATTATTAAACCATATACATTTTACTACATTTTCTTCTTGATCGACTTATTTTAAAAGGTATTATTTTCCTTTTACAAAATACTAATTTTAGGCATATTTGTTTTATTACATGTGTTATAATTTTTAATTTAACTTTTCTGACCTGACCTACTGTACAATGAGTCACTGGCTTATGGCCAATCATTCTAATTTTATTTTCCTGATTTCAATTTATTATTATTATTTATTTTATCATTGAACCCTGCATCTGTTTATAACATAATTACAATGACCCCTTGACAATTTATTAACAATTATTGCCTTCCTGGCCAAGTTTACAAATATTATCTTACGATATCTTCATTAATTACTCAAAGTAAATACACTTAACATGATACAATACATAATAAATACACTTGTATTTAATTACTTAAATACAAGTTTAACATGAATGAAATTAGTATCAATTACTTAATACTTTCTTAAAGCAATTGCTTCACACCTGCTACATACAAAACACAGAATAAATATCATGTAAACAAAATATCATGATAAAGCACAACAACCTGTACATCATTATAAAACATTAAATATCAATTGAACAGTCTACTCTCATTTCGAACTGTCTATAGTAATTTCGTCTCATTAGACACTATGTTTATTGTTTACATCTTCCACTGATCACTCCATATTTTATACTTATAGAAATTTTTATTATTTTATTACCTAGTAACCTTACTAGGTATTATTAATATATTTATTATGTGAGGTTTCCCTTCCTGACCTTAATTATGGCACACATTGGGTATTGTTTTAATTCGATAGTAACAAAGTTTTTATGTAACGTATGGGACCTTAACTTCGTTACGTTACAATATGAACCCTGAAAAAGTAAAATGTATTGTACTTGCAATATGTGCTTTACATAATTGCTTATCGAAACGGTCTTCCACTTACGTGACACCATCAACATACGACAAAGATAACACATCAGCTGTGGCAAACGCAATACAAGGTGAATGGCGTAAAGAACCTAACAACTTAGAGAATTTACAACAATCAAGACCTAAGAACGTCGACACAGATGCTATACGGAACCGAAATAATTACATGGCATATTTTAATAACGATGGCAGAGTACCATGGCAAGATGAAATGTTAAAAAGAGGTGTTGTTTAATTTTTAAGTAAAATAAAAATTATATTACTGCAATTGTACTTACTTCTTTTTCCTGACCCGTACTCCTATTATCAGCTTCCTCGAACTCTTGGGACTCTGCAATAAATTCACAATTACTTTCATCCGCATCTGATCCCATATTACTGAAGCTTTCCGTTGGTTCTTCCTGATCTTTTGTAAATAGTAATAAGTCAAATTACCAAAGACTTGGCTTATAAATTTCTTCTTCACCGCTACCACTTTTAATTGTTTATTTTTTTAACTCTTTACGGAAGGACCCACGTATTCCTTGAATTTGTTTTATGACAAATTCTTTATTTGCCTTTGGAGAAACGGCACTTTTGCAAAATTCTATTAGTTCGTCATAGGCACAATTTTTTTGATTTTTTTTTTATAATCCTCGGATTTAATTTTCCAAAGGCAGGGGTAACGTCTATATAATTCAGTGAATTTTTCTAAATTGTCTGTGGACCACTCCATTTTTTTTAAATTACGGTATTATTTTAAAAATACAGAAATACAATTTTTAGCCCGAATACACACATCACTGTGCACACACAGCTAAAGGAAACTGAAGTGCTTATCCGTTGTGCAGGAGTGTACGTGTAAATGGGACACAGGTTCAGACCTGCACGCCTGGCACGTTGGTAGAGACCGTGCTCCAGGCGTCTGTAAAGGCTGAGTATTCACACTGACAGTTTTGGCGTGTGTGCTTGGAGCGTACATTCCAAAACCATGAAAAAAACCGCGCGTGTAAACGGCCCTGTTAACCTGATAAGAACAGAATCATCCGGCATGCTATGTTTTAAGCATGGCCTACATGGTCAAACCTTGTATTTTACAATTAGCCACAACATTAGTTAACTGGCATACTATTCAGCCATCCCACTAATCTTAACCAGTACTACTAATCAGTGATTAGATTATTGTTCATGGGTTTTTGGTTCCTCATGCATCACCTTCTGATTCTGCTCATAGGCTCCAACTATTTCAAACAACATGGTTCATGAATGTTACCCATAAGCTTTGGCATGAAACACAAACATAACTAGTCATGCCAAAACCTTTGTAAACATCTTAACATAATCTAAAACCCCCATCACAACTCACTATTAACGTGGTCCATGGGTTTTCTTTATATAAAAGTATGTAATCTACACTTCTGCCATTACCCCCTCACTGACACTTTTTGTGTTTGGGAATATCACTGGTACTTCACTGACACTTTATTAGTTGGGTGTTTGTTTGTTTGCACTATCTAATATCAGAGATCATTAGCTTTCACAGTCTGTTTCTGTTTGCTTAGTAACTACCTTTATCCCCACTCTTTCATATTAACATAATTACAAAAGGTTTGTATGTTATTTTATATTTATAATACGTTTTGATTGGTTTATTAACTACCTGCATTGTATTTTTACTTTTATTATTTATATAAGACAGTCTTTCTCTTCTGTAACTAAAGTTTTTTTATTGGTCTATGTTGATAGCATAGGCGACTCTGCGTACTATCATTCCTACTGAATTGAGCAGTTCTAGCTTTGAGACAGGGTTACTATTATGTAGCATTACAACAGTGACCAATTTAATAACAACGCATTTGTCAAGGTGTATTTGATAAATACCATTTTTATCCATTGTTATCAAATGTTCTGGGGTTTTCTGTATTATTAATCAATAATTAGCCAAAACTAGGTATGTTGGGTGAGACTCAGTAAAAAAGACCACACTTTTTTAAAGTAATTGTTTATTTTTTTTGATAAATTGAATGTAATTTAATAACTGATATTGTTTATTTGTCTGACCAGAATCAATGGAAAATACTGTTTAAAGTAAGTTGCTTTTTTTCGAACAAAAAAGTCTGTCCTTTGTGGTAACATTTGTCAACTTTGTCATAACATTATGTTGTACTACAGCTTTATTACATCACCTTCTTTGTTAAAGCTATTAGATAAAGGTACAACAAAGAAACAACCACTAAGTGAAAAACTGCTTGATTTTTTGAGTCATGATGTGCATATGTGTATCGGTAAAAGTAATGTTTCTATACATCATCTATGTATCTAGTCCAATAGGAAATTTGTTTATATTGTTGGGGTTTAGGTTGAAACATTTGTTCTTCCAGAAACATTAAAAAGATTTTAAGGTGATAAGCTGATAGGAGGGAGCTTAATTTAATTGTAACCCATTCAATTTATTATAAGTTTTATTATTATTAAATTGGAAATTATTGTTTCCTGTTCAAGTTTCTGAGGTTGCATATAATTCATATTTTTGTGAGTATTCAAATTTAAACTACTTTTGTACGCAAGGAAAATGTACAGGTAGGTCATCATAAGTTACTTGATAGTAGTAATTTGAAACAAGTGTGCTGTTGTCAAGTGACTTATGGCTCATTCTGTACATTATTTTGCCCTAGTGCTAAATGAAGTATCAATTAATAAAATGAATTGTATATTTTTGTGTTGTGGTCTTCCTAAAACTCTGTCTGTCTGCCTGACACACACACACACACACACACACACACACACACACACACACACACACACACACACACACACACACACACACACACACACACACACACACACACACACACACACACACACATACACACACACACACAATAAAAAACTATTTTAAATTAACCAAACAAATAATATCTTGATTGATTTTGTTCTGTTAGTTTTAACCATGTTTAGTTTTGTGCTTTATGTTTGCTGTTAACCATTATTAAAAAAATTGAATGTAGATTCAAAGTTTGTAATATGGTTTAAATTGTGTTACCGTACAGTGGTGTAGCTTATGTTTGACAGGATAGCTCATTGGTAGGCAGCTCATTTTGCATGGTGTTCATTTATTGTGCTGTGCTGTGGATTCTCAGATCAGACTTGAGTTAATCTAACCAGTTCTACAATTGGGACAGTACAATTGTGTGGCTGAGGCAGTGCGTATCTAGAATTTGGTCTTGGGGAGGGTTCGGTTGAATCAGCTTCATACAAAAGAAAAAACAAGTTAAGACATGTTTGTTTTTTTTGGTCATCAGTCATTAGTCACATTCCACAACATTATAGATTACTACGACCCATGTAACATGTAACGGGGCTAAAAGGGAGGGGTTTTTATTTTATTAAAAATGTGTAAATTCATTTTCATCTGCGTGGCCAGTCACATGTTGAGTAGAAGTTTTGTTCAAACAAAGGAATGGTACGGTGTAGCTGTACGATGGAATGTGTCAAGGGGCAACAACGCAATAAAATTCCAGGAACTGTAGCGTTGAGTGACACGCGCTAACACCAGCAGGCGCGCAGACGACGCCAAGAAGCAAAAACAACATGGCCTGGTTGTGAATTCTGTGTGCCATGTGCTCAGAACCGGCCGGAAGCGTAATAGAGATCCCGCCTACCTTTGTGACGAAACCAGTGAACACCAGATTTCGTCGACGTCCAACACACGGGAGTTTGCACTTGTTAAATGTGCCACAGCTAAGACTTTAACGCATAAGGCATTGTTTTCCGTCTTGTCCAAAAAAATTAAGTGGTGGGGTACTTGGGAGACGCTAATCGCAGTTCCTCACCGATGCTCGCCGGCGCAGGCAGCCCGCCAAACGAGGCTCATCAACAAAGTTTCAATATTAATCGAAAGTGAGGGCAGTATTTAAAACTAATAATGTGCAAGTGAGTGCAGTATCAAAATTTTAACACATAAACTTTTCGGACACTTAAAAGGAGAACTTAGTGAGTGACGCGTCGCTAGCTCGAGGAGAAACCACGCAGCCAGCAGGAACCTTGCGCAACAGTACGACACTGAATTCATAATTATTTAGAATAAAATGGGTTATATATATATATTTAAAAGGGGTTTTGTAATGGAATGTGTGTGTGTGTGTGTGAGCAGGCTGGGCGGCCTCCTTTAAGGTAAGATGTTTAATATAATTGTAGTATATCCAATCATGTTATAAATATTAGAAGAATGTTTTATTTATTTTGAAATTTTGGCAAGAAGTAATAGATTGATGGAAAGAAAATGAGGTAAAGAAATGAATAAAGTTAGAGTAAAATAAAGTTTTAATTATTTATCTTCATAAATGCGAGTTGCGTCTGTTATTGATATAACCTCATGATCGTACTTGCATTTCAACGTTCGTGTGACGAACTCTGGGCGAAGAAGAAAATTTGGTAAAATTTAAAGGTAAGTGGAGAGTAAAATATTTTATGATTTAATGCATTAAAAGGGTAATTAATGTCACATTGGCGCCCGAACAGGGACGAATTTTAGAAATTAAATTTCAGTAAATTCCACACCTACAATGAATGCAAGTTTGATTTGGAGGTTGGGTAACATGCGTACTAACGATGTATAAAAATTAAGATGTTAGAGCCATACTATGTTACTTGTGTCATATTATATAAACAATACTGTGTATATGTAAAATTGAGTTTTATACCAAAGAAAATATAATAAGTTATATACAAAATAAATACTAATGAAAACAATAAGGAAGACGTCAGCTTAAATGACGTTGAAACAGAAAACTCAGTAAATGTTGACGCTAACGATTCAGGAATGGAGACAACTCCAAGCCTGATAAACGAATCTGTAATTAGTGGGCCGGGAGCGATTTCCACTCCCGTGGTAACTAAAACAAGAGAAAAAGAGTTGTCATTAAATGACTTATTTAATCTCATTAATAATAGATTTGATATGAATAATAGCAATTTTAATACAAAATTCGATGAACATAAAACGAAATCCAAGAAATTAAAAGTAGTTTTAATAATAAATTTGATGAACAGAATAGTCAGTAAAAGGACCTAAATGTGATATTAATGAGGTCAAAATTAAGTGTGAGAGTGAGTGTAACGAATTGAAACGAGATATTGAGAAAGTGGTAAAGTCAGTAGGGGAACAAATTAAAAGTAAAGCAAATCAAATAATTAATAGCAAGGTAAATGATGACTGTAAAACAAGTGAGAATTATAATGATATGTATAAAAATGTGGTATTAGAGAATTGTAACCCCACTTTATCTCGAGCAGTTAAAAAAGAGAATATTTCTTTTTTGTAAAGAGGGGCCACAAGTTAATTAAAACTAGGCTAAGGCCTAGAGAAGCTAAAAATTGCGCTGGATCCAGTGAGACGGGACTTGCAATGAAAACTCAAGAATTAAATAATTAACAAATCCCTTTTTATTATTCTATCTCATAACAATTTAATAATAAATAAATACAACAGTAATCTTTAATTCCCCTTTAAAATAGTTAAATAAATAAGTATACTCTCTCAACAAGGCCACCTGAAAAATATTTACTGAAACTAAGAAAATAATTTGCTATGTCACTCTATCAATGAATTGAAATTTAAAATAATAATTAACCTTGAAATAAAGCTCCCATTAAACTATTTAATAAAATATAAAAATTTATATTATATTTTCCTTTTAGAATACTGTATATAAATTAATGAAGATAAATGATTTCATTCCTTGTTACTATTAATAATAAAAATAATTACTCAACAAATTAAATAAATTTTAAAGGTGACAATTCCTATACTTGTTATAAGGTTAAACAAATTAAATAATTTCCTTAAAGAAATGATCAGCAACGATTATTGAGATAGAATACCTCCCTTAAAAACAAATGAAAAGGATATACCCACATGCCTACATGTGTTAACTTTCTGTTGTAAAAAGACATTGAACAATAAATCCCTATATCCCAAGTTCCCACCAAAAGTACAGAAAATGTATAATAGTTATAACCCCCAAAATGTACACAGAAATATACACACATAACATGTTCCACAAGACAAAAATACATTATACAATGGTATACATAAAATACATAAAGGTCTCTTGCCACGCCCTTTTTTATATTACCCTTCTGGTATATATAAATTCTAACTTTTCTTTATACGAATCCCAATTAGGATTAGAAATTTACTTTTATAATTGTACCCACATGGTGTGGGTTAATTGCACGTCATGTGTATAAGAGAATGCTAAAGCCCACAGTGGTCCCCAGGACATAAAAATTTAAAACTAAGTGCCTAAGTGGCTAAGTGCTTAAATACTTAATTACGGTGAGAAATAAAAATTGTTTAAAATAATTAACGCCCCCCCCCAGTTATCATAATTAGTATAAAGAATTTATATATACTAAAATAGGGCCAATTAATGAAAAGAGAAAAATTGCACAATATTAGCACCTTATAAAAAAATACACTTGGGTCAGAGACGGACATGTTCATTCAACTTTCGGCTTGTCTCAACAACCTTGTCTCGACAAACAAGTCTCGACAAACAAGTTGAAAAGTGTTTCGACATGCATAGCTTGGTTGAACCTAGTTAAAAATTCACCTACCTCCCCAGTAATCTTTTTATACAAATGAATAAACTGATTTTAAAATAAGAGAATATATATATATTTTTATACGTAGTGAATTGAACATGAGAAATTACTAATAGCACAAACTGACTTAAAATCTGTAGAGAAACCCCCTATAATGAGAATGAGTGGAAATCTATGTTGCATGCTGTCTTATAACCATATCAGTCTCTGAACTGACAATCTACTATAAATATACTGAAATTTTACAATTAAATTTTTTATTCAGTGTACACACTAAACTGTCCCCTCAATTGGGGATCCAAATGAATGTTTAACTTGAAATGTCGAAACTGATGGTTATGTATAACTGGTCACTGTATGATGGTTGACTATGTGTGTAAATAATAATTGGATAGTTATCACCTGATTTCAGTCATGAAGGGTTTTTTGGAGTGACAAACTTGTGGCCGACATTATTAGGTGTTAGTGTGGTGGTGATCTAATTCTCTCTGGTATCGAGTGGAGCTTCTTGATGTTCAACGTTCAGCCATGTAGCAGGACTGTCTTCTCTGTTCGGCGGACCCTGCTTACACATTATATTTTTAGTCAGAGACCACACACACAAATGCCCCCACTGTTTGGACACCCTCCAAAATACATATATAAAGACAACACCTAGTTATGTGCTACATAATTAACTGGATCAAATTTATTTGGCCAACATGCCTTATTTAAAAATCTTTATAACAACAATTCTTTATAGTTTTGCACCTCACCTAATGTGAGTTACTTGTTTGCAATATAACAATTTATTTTGGCTTTGTAACCTCTCATAAACTTATTACTTAGAGTGAATATATATATATATATATATATAGTTACCACGTGGTGAAGGATTTGTTTAAAACACATAGTTTTTTACTACACATAATTTGATAGGGACATCATTTATATTTAACGTGCCTGAGTAAGTTCCCATATATATGTATAAGGTTTTACGGCTAAGTGCAGCAAAACCTTATAGCACTTAACTAACAACGCATTGTGCAATAGGTTAAGTGCGCAACCCAATCTCGTTACATCGGTGTTAATTAAAGTTTAAACTCAAATATTTTGTGGCCAATGTACTTTAGGTTTTAGGGCCGAGATTCTGACACTCCAATAATCTAGTTTTATTAGCTTTAAAAAACTTTACGAACAATTTGCGTATTTCACCAAACACGATGCAACAGGTGAACAGACTCACTCACGCAGGCTTATTAAAAACACAGTTTTCTTCCGTAAAATATAGAATTTAATTAATATAAGGTAATCAAGACTTACCGCAGCCGTTTACAAATTATCTCTTCATAGTTAGAAGAAGCTGTAGTTGGAAATTATTCATCTCTCCACCAGAGAGAAAAAGTCGTCGTCCACTTACTTCAAGTTATTTCGTCAGACAAAACTTAGATAATTCGGCATCGTCTACGTTTGCGTACCGCAATTAACGCCAGGGAGCAGCACGGGAATTTTCGTACCACCGCAAGCCGACAGATGCCGACACCGACCAAATAGTGTAGAATAGAAAACGGTAGTTTCTCCTATCCACGGGTAGTGCGCAGCACTAATTACTGCCTTAAATTTCGTACTGCCAATAACGTCAAAACTGCCAATAAAATGACTGAACTAGCGCTGAATCTTTTGACTCAGCACAGAATAATGTAACAAATGATAAAAACGATATTGAAAATGGTAATGTAATTGAAAAGGTGGTATCAGAGAGTGATACGCTGAAAACGGTTAGTGAGATAGTGAGTGAGAGTGAGAGAGTAATGGGTTGCAAAGGGGTAGAAATAGATGTTGATCAGATAGAGAGAGAGTATGAAGAGAGTGAACAAGTAGAGGGATGGCAGAGGGTAAATTTTTTTCGAGGTGTTGTGGGGGGTGAAGAAAAGTCTGCACAAAGGTATTGGGTAGAAAGTCTACCAGTAATTGTTTTTTGAATTTTTGTTGTTGTTCCTGGAGAAATCAGGAAATGTTTTAATGTAGCAGTACCCTCTGCATGGAGTGATAGAGAAAAAGTGATATGGTGTTATGGTGAGAGAGATTTAGCTAGAGAGTTGTGTGTAGATAGGGAGATAGATTATATAAATTAAAGAGAAATTATAATGAGTTGAAAGAGAGGTTAGAAGTGGTGAAGATAAATGATATAAAATACTTACCTTATAAAATAGAGATTGAGAATTATTTTGATGATACCTGTGTAAATAATAATAACTTACCTTATGTTGTAATGAATGTAGTAGAAGAATATGATGAGAAAATAACTGACTTTATATTGAATATAACCACTGATGGAGACTGGACAAAAATAAATAATGTTGACTTGGTTTATGATAAAATAATAATAATGGGAGGTAACCCTATGTATGATTTTTGTGGTAAAATGGATGAAATAAAGTTTTATGGTTATTACACACAGGATAACCATATGATGTGCATAAATAAAATTGAAAAATGTTATGTGAAAACAAGACTAATTTTTGATGATGGAGGCTGAACATAAACTTAATAAATGGACATTTTAAATATTTTGATTTATGGTTCTGACCTTGCTGACTTGGACAATGAAGTGTGGTAAAATCGAACAATAATGATGAAGAATTGTAAATAATTGTTAGTGAAATTAATTGTGTGTATTGTAACAAGTGTATGATGTAAACAATGTGTGTAGGTAATTGTTTTAATAATAATAAGATTATTTAAGTAGACTAAATAAATAATGAGAGGTGATGCTTAATGAATTGTAATTGTTTTGATAATAATTGAAAAATGTTGTGTTTCCCATAATTTATTTAATTAAAATAATTTGAGATGTTTAAATATTTTTGATGGATTTAAATGTTATATAATTGAATTTTTCTAATAAATTTTTGGGGGTTGAGTGGTGTTAATAGAAGTGATATACTTATGGGATGTAGAAACTGTAACTGTAGAAGGGTTAGTTTAGTTATTAGGTTCGCTAGTACAGTGGTGGCATGTGCCACTGGAGGTAGCGGTAAGTGTTGGGGGTAACAGAGAGTGTTACCTCCATCGGAGGCCAAAATGGCGTAAAATACACGGCACAACTTTTATATAATTTTATATTATATGCTGATTGATTGCCGTGCCGTGTATCATAATGACGAAGAGAACATGCCTGAATGTAGAGATGATTTCCCCGCCTTTTCGGGCGATTACTGCCTTACCAGCACTAATCGTGGTTTTGGATGGCGGCCAGCTATGGCCAACAATTGTGAATTTGACCATAGCTTGCTTGAAATTGGTGTATATTTGAAATTAATAGGGGGTGACTTTAGGGGAAATCCCCGGAACTATGGAACAGCGGCTGCCACTCTGTTCGCGTGGGAACTGTAAACCAGGTGGTAGACCCGCATTAAGGGCTTATTAATATATAACATAGATATGATGATATCGACTTAATTTTAAAATGTAACGCAGAAGCAAGGACAAGGAGATGTGAAATTCCTCCACCAATGCCGTCCTTGTGGATGCAAATGGGCGCAACAGAGTCCACCCTCAGAAAACAATAGTGTGTGTGGTTAAGGGGGTTGCTCAGGGGAGTAACGAATTAAAAATTTTGTTGTAACTTAGTAATGGCAACTCGCTCTTGAAGTAATTAAATAATTGTTTTGATTTGAGAAAATGGATACAGTAGATGTTTATTATATTTTGGTTATCATGTTTCAGTGGGTCATTAATCTTGTTATGTTAGAGTGTAAGAGTTATAAATATGTGTTATGTATTTTTCGTTATGTAATTTTGTGTAGCATTTTTGAACAAAGGTCATTCACCCGACCTAGAACATCAGCTGATGGCTGGAAGTAGATGTGTAATATGTCCCTTATAAATAATTTGTAAATTTCCAATGTAATTAAATGTTTGAATATAATGATTTCCAGGTGGTTGAAGAATTTTATTTAAATGATGGAAATAATTTGAGATAGTTAAGAATTTTAAGTGGTTTGTAAAAGGTGGTAAAGTTGATTTTGGGTGATTAATATTGAGTTAGGACATTTAGATCAGTCCATGTTGAATTTAAAGGGGTACTAGAGAGAATAATATTGTTATGAATAATGTAATGTAGAATTTGAGAGGTAATAGTGACACAGTAGCTATGGGGAAAATATGTAGAGTATTGATTGATATATTGAGGTAATAAGTAAATGGAGATATTTTGTTGTAGATGAAAGTGAGGTAATGGGAGAGTAATTAGAGTTGATGGGAATTTTGTAAGGGGGGTGGTGTGGTAAGGAGTCCGCAACGAAAGGTGTTGGGACAGGAAGGGACCGTTTAGCGCCAGAAAGGGTTGCCTAGGGAGAGTCCAGGGACCAGATAAGGGAGTGAGCTTTGGGAGGGGAACACACATCCTGAGTACAAAGGGGTAGAGAGTATTTTTTTTATATAAGGGTAGAATGATGCGAATTGAGTTAGAGTAGTAAGTTGGGTTTAGAGATTGTTTGATAGATGTTTTGATAGAGAATGGGTGTCATGTTAGTTAAAGCTGTTAGGGACGTTAGAGCCAGAGGGGTAAAGATTATAAATATATAAATGCCAAGTGGTAAATCAAGTTAGTATGAATAATTAAGTCACCCAAACTAATGGAGATTGAGCATGTTAAAGAAAGTAAATCATAGTGAAAACATAAAATTAATTGAAACAAGAGACAAATTTTAATAGAATTTGAGAATAATGTAAAGCTATAAAATGTGTAATTTTGATTAGTTTAAATGTCAGTTTTATTGTTAATAGTAATAATACTATGTTAATTTTAAATGTCTTATTTTATTATGTTTTATTGTGTTTAAAGATAAATAATTTTGAAGATGTTCTATGTACTTTATGATGTAGTTCTGTGTATACCATATGTATGTCAAGGTCGTTGACTTGACCCAGTTTGATCAGCTGATGGTTGACGTTATAAACTAGACCAGTTTCTGTCAATTGATTGATGCAATCTGGTTGCTTATTTGATTTAAATAATTTTGATTTTTCTGAATATTGGAAAAAATAATATTTTGGTCAATTAAAATTTTTTTGAAAAAAAAAAATTTGATTTTGTGCCAGCCATATAGGTGAGTATTAAACATTATTCATGTTTAACAAGGTGTTCAGTTTGTTTTTTTTTTCTTTGTGATTGGTGTAGTGGAGAAAATTAATAGAGTTAATGGATTTATGCAAAAGATTTTTGTTTTGATTTTTTGAGAGAGTAATGGTAATATAAAGATTTGATTTTAATTTAAACAAAATTTTGAATTTGAAAATAAATGTAGTTAGGATGTATTAATAAGGATATGTATGCCCCCAGTACTTGCTAAAGGCAGCCCAGTGTGCTTGGTAAGGGGGAACATATCGGTTGAGGATCTGGCATGGAATAAGGCCAGGGATTTGGAGTTTGGGGTGGCATGTTAGAAGGTTAGGTGTGCTGTGGTGCGTGTCTGTTCGATTTTATGGTGTTGGGATCTCATATAGAGAAGTCCAGTAATCTTGTTCAGGTGCAGCCATAGTCGCCGAGCCAGGGGGTAGTTTACCCATGATGTATAAGAACTAATGGGGGGTTGTTGGCACCAGTTCCTCACCGATCCTCTTAGGGATTTAGCAATGAGATTTCTTCTGTTTCGACAGAAGATCTCTCATTGGGGGGGTATTGTAACGGGGCTAAAAGGGAGGGGTTTTTATTTTATTAAAAATGTGTAAATTCATTTTCATCTGCGTGGCCAGTCACATGTTGAGTAGAAGTTTTGTTCAAACAAAGGAATGGTACGGCGTAGCTGTACGATGGAATGTGTCAAGGGGCAACAACGCAATAAAATTCCAGGAACTGTAGCGTTGAGTGACACGCGCTAACACCAGCAGGCGCGCAGACGATGCCAAGAAGCAAAAACAACATGGCCTGGTTGTGAATTCTGTGTGCCATGTGCTCAGAACCGGCCAGAAGCGTAATAGAGATCCCGCCTACCTTTGTGACGAAACCAGTGAACACCAGATTTCGTCGACGTCCAACACACGGGAGTTTGCACTTGTTAAATGTGCCACAGCTAAGACTTTAACGCATAAGGCATTGTTTTCCGTCTTGTCCAAAAAAATTAAGTGGTGGGGTACTTGGGAGACGCTAATCGCAGTTCCTCACCGACGCTCGCCGGCGCAGGCAGCCCGCCAAACGAGGCTCATCAATAAAGTTTCAATATTAATCGAAAGTGAGGGCAGTATTTAAAACTAATAATGTGCAAGTGAGTGCAGTGTCAAAATTTTAACACATAAACTTTTCGGACACTTAAAAGGAGAACTTAGTGAGTGACTCGTCGCTAGCTCGAGGAGAAACCACGCAGCCAGCAGGAACCTTGCGCAACAGTATGACACCGAATTCATAATTATTTAGAATAAAATGGGTTATATATATATATTTAAAAGGGGTTTTGTAATGGTGTGTGTGTGTGTGTGTGTGTGTGTGTGTGTGTGTGTGTGTGTGTGTGTGTGTGTGTGTGTGTGTGTGTGTGTGTGTGTGTGTGTGTGTGTGAGCAGGCTGGGCGGCCTCCTTTAAGGTAAGATGTTTAATATAATTGTAGTATATCCAATCATGTTATAAATATCAGAAGAATGTTTTATTTATTTTGAAATTTTGGCAAGAAGTAATAGATTGATGGAAAGAAAATGAGGTAAAGAAATGAATAAAGTTAGAGTAAAATAAAGTTTTAATTATTTATCGTCATAAATGCGAGTTGCGTCTGTTATTGATATAACCTCATGATCATACTTGCATTTCAACGTTCGTGTGACGAACTCTGGGCGAAGAAGAAAATTTGGTAAAATTTAAAGGTAAGTGGAGAGTAAAATATTTTATAATTAATGCATTAAAAGGGTAATTAATGTCACAAACATTCTTTCAGCCTATTTATTAGTGTCTGTGACTTCCTGTGGATAGCATTTCTTCAGGTTAAAATGTAAATTTACAGTTGATTGAAAAATGGTTTAATTTGGTTAGTTATACTTTAGCTTTAAAGGAAAATAAGATTCTCAGTGAAATTGATTTTGTTTAGTCATTCTATTCTCAGTAAACTGTGCATAGTAAATACAGATAAACCTATTCTATGTGTCTGTAGTGTCCTGGGGTGAAGAACAATGTTTCGCAACTTGGAATCATCATCAGAGCTGACTGAGTTTGCCCCTTTAAGTCCAGAACCAGAAGACAATCCTGGAATTGGATATCTTTTTACAAAATTCTTCAAAAGAAGTAGTAGTAAGTATTAATCCTTATTTGATGTGATGTAACCTGCTACATCGAATACAAGCTTGTAATTGGTGTTCTCATTGATAGCAGAGTTGAGAAATTATATACAAAAAGTTTCATAAAATGCATATGTCATGTTTAAATGAAAAGAGACAATATTTGAGAAACAAAAAAATGGAATCAACCAACTTAAATGTGTCTTGTAGTTCATCAGAGATTAGGTGATCAACTTGCAATAATTTTAATGAGACATTTTACTTAATCGCCAGACATTTGACACAACTACAAACAAAGCTGAACACACACTGTCAAAACAAACAACAACGCACAAACCACAACAAAATTTGGTTTACTTGGTGTGTACAAATTAAACTGTTCAGGATGTAACAAATTCTACATAGGCCAGACAGGATGCAGCTTTAAACAGAGATACGTTGAACACATAAAAGCGTTACACTCCACCACTGAGTCCATCTTTGACCACCTTATTGAGGCAGACCACACGTACATAAACATAAAGAGCAACATGGAAATCCTACACGTACACACAACAGGCCCAAAACTAGACACTCTTGAATAACTGGAAATATACAAACACACAAAAATGCATAGAAAGAACATCCTAAAAGAACAGACACAATTTAAATTACACATGCTATTTGAACATATTACACACACACACACACACACACACACACACACACACACACACACACACACACACACACACACACACACACACACACACACACACACACACACACACACACACACACACACACACACACACACACACACACACACACTTTTTTGAATGACGGCGCCATCACCAAAAGCAGGATGGACAGCATTCCTAGTGGCAACCTCTGATGAAGCTCAAAGGATGGTCAGAATGGTTATGTATAATAAATGATAAATGATAAATAATAAATGACCACCCAACACAACATAAAATGGCAGAATTCTATTAGCTATTTAACAGAATGTACAAAATTCCCCTAAACAAACAAGAAACTGACAAAGAAAGAAATATAATATACCAAATTGGTTATGAAAATGGATACAATAAAAATACTGTAAACAAAATAGAAAATAAAATCAAATATAAAATAAAAACTGAACAATTAAGAATTACCAAAATGAACAACACATAAATAATAACAACAACAAAAAATGGACCACATTCACATACATAAATAATAAAATGACAAAACTAACAAAACTATTTAAAAACACAGATATAAAAATACCATACAAAACTAATAAAAATAATTTACAAAAACTAAATAGCTCATACAACAAAGATAATACAACAACTAACGGTATATACAAAATTGAATGCCAAGATTGCAATAAATGTTACATGGGACAAACAAAAAAACAGCTGAAAAAACGTTATTTTGAACACCTAAACGCATACAAAAAACCAGAAATATACAGTACAAATCCAATTTAGCCACACATGCAATAAACACAGGACATGAATTCCCAGACATAACCAATATGACAGTAATAAAACATATACCACACAAAGGTACCATAATGAACATTTGGGAAAATTTACAAATATACAAACATAAAACAAACTAATACCTGAACAAATACAAATCAATACAAAACATGACACAATATTCAAAGCACTCAACATCGAAAATACACAAAATACAAACACATATACCACGATCACACACAATAATACAACTTTAAAATACCAGAGACCAACAAACAACCTTAATAGCATCCAGCCAACACACAGATACTTCACGAGACGCAAGATCGCGAAGGCTGAAGATGAGAGCATGGGAGCTCTCGAAACATGTTCCTAATAAGGAAAAAAAGGTATATCTTGAGGTAAATTTATTTATAACTATTAAATGTATTATATACATCAAGAAACGGACTGTAGTAGAAAGTGATTGAATATATATATATATATATATATATATATATATTATGTTACAACACAAATAAGCCAACCCAATACCAGGGATGAACAAGATAATATTGAATCTAAAATAATACTTCATGTTAAATAAAATGATTAATTTAAATAAAATATAAAAACTATGACTCGACAAACGACGACATTACCCAACCCAAGTGATTGACCCAACAACTAACAAAAGAAGAAGGGAACCACGAAAAATACACAAAGAAAAAGGTGATTGACCAAATAAATAGGAACTAACAAAAGAAGGGAAGAAACCAGAACCAAAGAAGAATAAAGACAATTAAAGGAAGTGAACAAATTCCTACAACTAAATGAAATTAAACCAGACAAGAAGAAGAGAACCGAATCAAAATGAAGACAATTGAAAATGAAGAAGATGAAGGAGAAGAAGAAGAAGGAAGAGGAGACAAAGTGAAACCAAGAAATAAGAGACACCACATATAAAAGGGAGAAATGGTATACTCAAATATAGAATATTGTAAATAAACCCCAATAATTATCCACTCATGGAAATAAATATTGTAGTAAATGAGATAATTTATATACCTGTTAAAAAAAAAAAAAAAAAAAAAAAAAAAAAAAAAAAAAAAAAAACAGTTAAAAAATAACTTAGTAAAGAAAAGTACACTAACCCAAATATTAAAGTTAGATGTAGTGAAAGAAGTAACAAAATGTCATTAATAATAAGTATAATTCTATAATGAAAGAAATAGTGAGAAATAGAAAGAGAAAAAATTATAGGGATTACCCACTAAAGAACACTTAGTATAAACAGTGATACAGTGCAATAGTGTATGTGTAAAAACCCCAAAGTGTAGTGATAAAGAAGGTATGCTAATTAAATTATAGTTAACTATAAATAATTTAAAAGTGAAGGGGAGGTATAAATGGGAATAGTGTAAGATATAGAATATAAATATTATGAAAAATAGTGAATGATAATGAAAATAAACACGTAATAAATCTATAAAGAACACTAAAGATTTAACAGTGGAAAATAATAGTGAATAAGTAGGTTGTGAAAAATAGTATTAAGTATGAACTATAAAGTAAGATGGATTGAACACTGGAAAGTGATAATCACAATGGTAATTAAAACCAAAAATATTAGTAATAAGTTTAGAAATATGTAATCATATTTAAAAGGTAGAATCCCAGGAAAGAGTAAATTGAAAGTGTTAACATGGAGGGAATGTAAAGATTGTTTAAAAGTTAAGGAGTTAGAGACAAATCAAAGACACCCATGTTATAAGGGATAGTTATAATTTCATAAAAGTGATGTTGTTTATCACAATAAAAATAACATGTATTATAAACAAAAATTAGCAAATAATAAGTTCAAAGGAAGTGATGATGTTTCTCACTCAAAGTAATAGCAAAAGAATGAAATATATGTTAAACCAACAGTAACTAATAACTTATAAAGAATTATCTTGTTAACTTATAAAGAATTATAAATTTCCATAAATACATTAACACTTTACACCATAAATTAAAATTCACACTTGAAATAGAATTAAACAATAGCATAAACTTTTTAGACCTTACAATCACCAAAACAAACAACACACACACATACAAAATATACAGAAAACCCACCACATCAGACATGGTCATACACAACACATCCAACCACCCAACTCAACACAAACATGCAGCTTTCAACCACATGCTCCATAGGCTCACGTCAATACCCCTAAACACACATGACCACCAAGATGAATTAAACACAATTAAATACATAGCAGTCAAAAACGGATACAACCCTGAATTAATAAATAAACTACATAAACGAATCCTCAACACAAAAAGTAAAACACATCTGACCAACAGCACACAACCCAGTAAATACATAACACTTACATACTACAACTCCAATACACATAAAATTGCAAACACATTTAGGAAACAAAATTATAAAGTAGCTTACAGAACCAACAACACCATTAGAAAACACATAAACACTAACAAAGACATTGACACATACAGCAAAACAGGGGTTTACAAATTAAATTGCAATGATTGTCAACAATTCTACATCGGCCAGACGGGAAGATCTTTTTCTTCCAGGTTTTCTGAACATTTAAAAGCCCTCACCACAAACTACATACATTCCACATTTGCCACACATTTACATAACGAAAACCACAGCTACACAAACATAGAACACAACATGGAAATATTACACTACTTACCAAAAAGTAGAAAACTAAACACAGCTGAACAATTTGAAATATACAGATATCACACATTACAACCAAACAACATATTAAATGAACAGATACATTACAAATCACATACACTATTTGACACACTGATCCATACACATAATTCGAACCTCAGCGCCAACCCCTTCCCACCATCAACCCCCACCACACACTCCATTCCGTAACGGTTATTCTGTAATCGACAGTTAGTACTCAACCCACTGAAGAAGAGACACAACATCTTGAAACGTTTGGGAAGTGAAAATAGTAAGTTCATAAGTGAAAGTATATATATATTATTATAAAGAATTGTTCGTTTTAATGTTATGAATAGGATATGGCTGAAAGAAACTTGCAGTCCATAAGTTATGTTTTAAATATTAAGATGGAGAAAACAATATTGACATGTAATCAGAAAACAAACAGACTCAAAACAAAACTCAAACAATTATAATAACAAAGTAAAGTCCATCAGGCTGAAAGAAAATATAATTTAAATGAAATAAGTAAAATACCATAATGGCTACTTATGCCTATGAAAATGCATAACTGTCAGACACACACAAATACAAATTACAACAAAATAACAAGGAAATTTACAAATCTAAGGCAAGTAACTAGCCAGTAATCATGTGTAAATCATTTTAAAAGAGAAATGTTACTATAAAGGTTTAAATTAAAAGAGATATGTAATTTATCAAATGTCAAAATAATTAGACAAAAGTTAATATATAATAGAATATGACCTTATGAGGTATCGTTTTAATCTTTGAAAGGAAATAAAGACAATAGTGATATTATTTATTACCCAGAAGGGATGACAGAAGAATAAAATCAGTCAGAAAATATATAATAAATTTGAATAAAAATTTCAAATATCTTAACAATACTTTTGATCGAGGCCTTAACCAATCAAAGGGTTTCTGTTACCATAGAAACGGGCTGTTGAATACTAATTTTCCATTAAATTTATTAGACTTGGAAAAATGACGCTCAAGTAAGAGGTACGCAAGATTGAGATGACCAAAATTTTACTGTAAGAAGTTCAAAAGACGTTCAGAAGTCGACAGTATGAACCATTGACGAGTCGATGAAGAGCTTCAAATAATAACAGATATCCAGGAACCAAATAAACGAAATTAAATAGTAGACATTCCCAAGACGAGATAGAAGAAGATGCCAGCAGCCTAAATCAGCCCAAAATTGATGAATTTCCAATATCCCTGAACGACAACACATCGTAACCTTCTGAACTGATAAGTATCAATTAAATGAAATAATCCAAAGAATAAAAACACATTACATATTTCTCAAATCAATCAAAATTTCTCACTATTAAACCAAATTCATTTTCTTTCAAAGGTTGAATAAATGTAAACTTACGTAGACAATTATTAACTTAGGAATAACCTCGCATTAGTGTGCGAATTTTGTAACAACTAATATGACACCACCAAACAATTTGTAAAAACACTTTATACTATTTAAGTACGGATAAGGTACGGTAGTGTACTTTTTTAATGTAACCAACTTTTATGTTTTATTTATAATCCAAAGAACCCCAGATTTTGAACAAATTAATATATTGTATACAAACAGACGCCATCTCGGCATCAGTGTAACTCATTTCAAAATCAATTTCGCCAACCTAGAGATATATATGGTTCATGTTCTAAGCCGGAGCAATTTTATTAAAAAAATAATTTATAACACTTTTGTCACATTGATTAATGACCAAATCAGAATTAAAATTACAGTACAGAGTATTACCATTGTTTTATTTCGTAGGAAGTTGTATAATATATGTGTATGTTAGCAATTTTTTACTGAGGAACCAACTAGCGCTCGGGCCGAGTGGACAATACAACAAGCTGTACAGCGGCGGGAATCATTTGAACGCTCCAGCCGTCAACGCTGACAACACCTATTTAACCAGTAAATTCACAAATTTAATTGTTTTAAAGTAAACAATTTGGCGCCACCCGGGATTCGCAACCCCTATGAATAAACAGGTAGGTTGTACTGATAATTGAGACCATGCTACAGACTTCAGTAGTGACAACCATTATTGTAACGACCGGTGTGAGGCGAACACACCACACTAACAATTTCTACACATAAAAAACAAGTGTACACGTTTTACAGATACGACCAGATTATAACGTTACAGATTGGCGACCAACATAGTGAGGCTAGGAAAGGAAGACTAGCGGCGGTTATGAATAGACATAGTATGGTTACAAGACTCAAAAGTAAGAAAGAATCAAACCAAGAAGAAATGGAAGAAATTGAGGACATGATTGGAGGATTGTTTGAAGAACATCCACAGGAGGACCAACTGGAAAATCCAAATCTACCGGAACCAGAAATGGTAGCAGAAGTAATAGTAAACAACTAACCGGAGAAACCAATCCAAGATAGTGAGAGGGAACAACAGGTGGGTGACAAGGGAGAAGTTAGAGGAGACCCCAACATACTAAAATTGATGGAGTTAATGAATAATATGAATGAAACTTCAAAGAAAACGAATGAAAAAATAGACCAAATCCAGGAGCAAAGAAAAGAAGACAAGGAAGAATTGAATAAAAAATTAGAATCATTGCAAGAGGGTATGAAGGAAGAGATCAGAGAACAAAGAAAGGAAGACAGGGAATTTTTCAAGGAGAACATGGAACTTCTGAATAATAAAATGTAGAGTAACCATGAAGCCCTGAAGAGAAGCCAGGAGACGTTAGAAAAGAAGACTGAAGAGCTGAAGAAACAGATCAAGAAAGATCTGGAGATAGTGAATAAGAAGATCGAAAATAGTAATGAAACACTCCTACGACAAATGAAGGAAGATGGTGAGAAGAACAGAGAAGAATTAAGATTCATGCTAGTAGAGTTTCGTGAAGAAGTCAAACGGTCAAAAACAGGGATGAATAAGAGATGGGAAGAAACAAATTATCCAGCAGACCAACTTAAGGAAACTGTAAATAGTGATTTCAAACCATCGAATGAAACACTAGACACCACTTCTGAAGATAGTAAGGAGATGGAAACTGTAGAAGAAACAAGTGTATTGTTTTCTGAAAATAAAGATAACAATGACACCAAGAAAATTAAGCACATAAAAACCAACCGTAGAAGAGTAAAGGAGAATCGAATCATTAAGAAGATTAAGAAAACAGAGGAAATGAGAAAGGTATATAAAAAGAAACTAATAAAAACCAGGGAAGAATTAGAAATGATGAAGAACGGACTCATTGATGTGTTTAATTTGCCCCTTACCTACCAAAGCAAATTAATGAAGTATAAGGATTGTAGGAGGACTCTGAAGGAAATTATAAAAGGAATTCACAAAGAACCAGTGAACAACAACTTCTACAATTCTCTTGGTAAATGGAAATTACCAGAAATAGAAATGACTGACAACAAAACAGAGTATAACAAATCAAGAAGGTCAATAAAACACTGGAGCACACCAGAAATGGAAATACCGAATAAAAAAGCAAAAATAACATTAATGAGAGAGGCACAATTAACTTCTCTGATTAATCAACAGAACGATCAAATGATTGATGTAGACATTAATACTACGGAACATATGGTAGTAGAGGAATTATGGTACAAGATGGAGGAGACCTATATCACAAGGAAGAAAATAGTTCTACACGCCAAGGTTATCCGAACCAAAAGTGCAGAGGAATTGATGGACCATGGGTAAACAAAGCGAAGATACCACGCACCAAGAAAAGGGACTGATCTTTGAATTACTGACCAAGCAACCCAATGGAAAGAAAGTAGTATTAAAATTAATTTAAACCACTAAATGATCACCAAAACAAGAAGGGACAAGAAATGACTCAACGACTAAGACGAATTAAATGAGAAATAATAAACCACAATAAATAAAATTTAAAAATTATCCAGAATAAATGTAGAAGATCAGACATTTGAAGGAGAAAAGGGGAAGATAGCAAAAGTGTATTATATATTGAAAGATAGGAAAGACCTGGAAAGTATTGTAAACAAAATAGTGTTACAACAAGAGCAAGATACCAAAATATCAAACATACGAAAAAGACTGATGGAATCTGAAGCAATTATAAATAAATATTACTGTATATACAAAGACATATTATTCATAAAAACAAAAAAGAACAAAGACACATGGAAACTAGTAATCCCTCATTCATTAGAAAACCAGATCATCAGAGATTACCATGTAAGATACGGACACATGGGAACACTCAAAATAGTAAAAGCTTTAGAGGAAGATTTGTTTATAAAAAATATCACAAGAAAGGTAAATAAAAATATAAAAACCTGCACGTTATGTCAGATGGTCAAAACCAATAATGAAAGGAAGAATGGAACGATGATACCCATCACGTCAAATGCCAAACTAGAGAAGGTATTCCTTGACATATGTGGACCATTCCCACGCAGCGGAGGAAGACATTTTTGGTCAACTTTTATAACATTTTAAATTAAAAATTGGTTGTTCAAAATTTTGGCTTCTGTTTTCCAAGAGCGTCACTGTTCGAGTAATGATATTCAATGGTAATTCCGTCTTCAACAGCGGTTTCTATGGTTACCAATGAATTATGATTGGCTTAGCTTGACATAAATCCATTGTTATCAAAATTTGAATTCTTTTCAAAATCCTCATATATCTTCTGACTATCTTCTTTCCTAAGTATTAATTATTAGCACTGTTATTTGTATTTTCTTCCAAAGATTATTTTGGTATCCCACAAGATTGGGTTATTTCATGTTTTATAAGTTTACAATTATTTTAATATTTCCTAATTACATTTCTCTGTTAATTTAACTCCTTATTCTAATATTTTGCTTTTAATAAGATTTACAATTTATCCTTGGTTAATTTGTCACCTTGGATTTGTTAATTACTTGGTTATTTTCGTACAATTTGTATTTGTTGGTGTTTGACAGTTAGGCTTTTCTCAAGTCTAAGTAGCCATTACTGATTTTTGATTATTTAATATACATTATATCTCATTTTAGCCTAGAGCTTTATTTTATTCTTATAACTATGTTTATTATCTATTTATGCGTTTTAGTTCTGTTTTTGTGTGATTTGTATGTTGCTACTATTTTATACATCATGTATTTGCTAACTATTAACTAACTGGTTTTCTCGTTTTCTAAATCAAACATTGCTTTCTTTCCTTACTTATTTACTCCGCCAACGTCAACAATATGGCTATTAATTACTATTTTTTCATCATATAAAATACAACATTTAGGTCTATGTTAGGTATAATTATCCCATCCATATCCTATTCATAAGTTTGTTTAAACAGCTGTTTAACACTTAATATCTAATATTGGTGTACAATTCATTACCTTTGATTTTATTTTTTTTGGGTGATAAACAACCTCACCTATATCAAACTTGATTCAATAATCATCCCTTCTAACATGGGTGTTTATTGACTGTTTTAAACTTCTTATTTCATAAAAACTCTTTGCCTTCATTCCATGTTAACACTATCTGATTAGATTTTCAAGTGGTTCTCACCTTTACATTCTACTATATACTTTTAAACTCTATAATAATATTCTTATGTAATCAATACACTCTTAACACACTTAATTAATACACTTTTAATATCACTCTTCAGTGTTCATTGCTGCTTAATTACTGGTTTATTTTAAAGACAATTCTTAACAACTTTCTTAAATATTATTGTTCACTGTTAAACCTTTAGTGTTTGTTATTTTTACTAAGTGTTTATCTTAGCTTTCACTAATTTTACTATTGCTATCATTGACAATATTTTTATTTACTCTTCACCTGCACTTTTAAATTATCTTGTGTTTATTATAATTTACTTAGTGTTTCTTTTTCTATCATTTCACTTTAGGGTAATTTCACTTTCACTATGTTAAATTCCGTTTACTTCTCACTATTTCAATATCTCTCTCTTTCTCTACACATATTATATATACTTATTAATATCATGTCTTTCTCTATTACTAACTTACATGTACTTCTAATTCTTTGGCTAGTGTATTTTTAGCTATCGTGTTTTATTAATGACTAATTACAATTGTCACTCAAACAATACTAACATTTATTTTTTATATTGGTTCTCTACCGGTTTGGTTTCCTTTATTAGATTTGATTATATTATTTCTCCCTTCTCTATTCTCTATTCCTTGTCTGTGTTTTCTCGACTTGTTTCATTTTATTTTCTTCATCGTTGGTTTGTTCCCTCTTGGTTCTCAATTTTCTTCTCCTTCACTTCTCATCTTGTTTACTTTTATTTTGGTTCTTATCTGGCCAATCTCTGGGGTTGGGTCAAAGTCGTTTGTCTGTCAGTCTAGTCTGTGAGTTTCTTTAATAATCACTTTTAGTTTATAATTCTTCCTCCTTCTTTCTTAATTAAATTTTCTAATTTTATTCTCTTCATTATTTATTTATTAAAATATATTATTTTTTAGCATTTCTTACATACTTATAGTCATCAAATATGATCGGCATTTGGCGATGTTATATAATGCCCTTCCACCGAAATTGATCATTTTATAAAACGTGATTCTATGTTTGATGAAATTATCAATTATATTGTATCATTTTCTTCTTAAATTCTCCTGCTTCCTGTTCAGTTTTATGTTCAAATCTGTATCTTCTACTTCCTTTCTTCTGAGTCTTTTCTTCATTATTTTCTCTTATTACAAACTGGCTTATTGATTTTTTATTATAAATTATTCCCTATAAATCTTATTTTCCCTAACTATCCCTACTTTGTAGCTGAAATCGATTCGGATGGGCTCTATTGACTTACCTAACTCCGTCGTTCAGAACTACTCTTTTTCTGAGGTCAGGGGAACATCATCCCTGCTCAGTTAAATGATTGCTGGACTTATTCAACAGTCAATCTCAATTAATGAATCTTCAATACAGTCATCTCGTGACTCATAATAATAATAATAATAATAATAATCATAATATTTGTTGGGAATCTTTTACTTTTGTATTTCATTATTGCTCAGTTCGAGTCATATATTTTTCATCTTTCTTTATAGATATTATTTGATAATACTTGAAGCGTTGCTTTCTATTGATACAATTAACATTTTTATGCATTTTAAATTACTCTTTGTTTCATCTCATTTCATATTACAACTCTTAGAATATTTATTTTATTTATTTCGTGTTTTGATCATTGGTTTGTTTATTTTACTTCCTATATTTTTCTAAATAGTTGTGGAAGTTGATCATTTTGATTGGTTTTTTTTTCTTTCATAATTTTTTAAATATCATAGTAAGTTAGTGTTTCTTACTAGTTAGGAATTTTTGTAGCTTATTCCTTTATAGTATGTTTTGCTTTGTTGCCTCATATGTTGGCTAAAGATCATTGTAAGTTAATCTTATTTTATAGGAAGTTTTTGTAACTTTATTCCTTTATTTTATAATTTTTTGTTTAAATATTATAGTAAGTTTGTGGTTCTTACTTTATAAGAATTTTTGGTAACTTATTCCTTTCTTATTATTTTTTATATTATACTTCATAAGTCAACTTCATTTGATGGTAAGTTGATCTTACTCTGTAGGAATTCCTTGTAACTTTATTCCTCCATTTTATAATTGGTCTAATATATTATCGAAATATTTGTGTAAGTTGGCCTTACATAACTTTTTGAATTTTGAAATTCATCTTATACTTTTCTTTATTATTTAATTGCAAACTTATTCGTTTGTCTTGTTAACTCTTTTTATTCAAAGTAATTCGGTTGTTTTTATACCTTAAGTTTTTTCTTCAGTCATGTTTGGCTGTCATAATATTTCTTAATTGATGCCTGATTGTATACCCCCTTTATTTTCTTAGTGATGGGGTTAGTGATTTCATAAGTGTTATTGCCTTGTCTCTTGTGATAGTGTACGGTCCCATGTATAATAATAGTAACTTTTTTATAATGCCTTCTATTGAACTGGGTAATTCTCTGTTTTTTATCAGCACACTTTCTCCTATCTGGTATTTGATAGTATTTTGATGGTTCTTACAATATTTATTCTTTTGTTGCTCTACCTTCTCTGTGATTCTGTTGTAAACTTTTCTTTTTTCAAATTGGTATTCAGTGTTTGTTGGAAATTGAATCAGTTCATTTATCTCTCTAGGCAGTGGCCGTTCGAACATCATTGTGTATGGGGTGGCTTCAGTGAAGTTGTGGTAAGCCAGGTTTATAAATTCTTCAGTGGATTTTAGGTAATTGTGCCATTCCTTTTGTTTATCATGGCAGTAGGTCCTTAGGATTCGACCCACTTCTCTAAGTACTCTCTTAGCTGGATTACTGCTGGGGTGGTAAACGGATGTTTTGTAGGTTTTAATGCCATGTTCCCAGAGTTTGTTTTTCCATAGAGTTCCTTTAAACTGAGTCCCGTGATCGGTTATGATTGCCATAGGTTTCCCTACTTCTGGTATAAATTTGGTTAATATGATTTCAATAATTTTCTTGGTAGTAGCGCGGTTAATGGAGTACAATTTAGTATATTTGGTGAAGTGATCGAATATGATTATAATGAATCGAAATCGGTGTCTTCCTCCACTGCGAGGAAATGGACCACAAATATCAAGGAATACTCTTTCTGATTTTTGACTCGATATTATTGGTATCATCATACCCTCTTTTTTTGGAATTGTTGCACTTTACCATTTGGCAAATACTGCATTTTTGTATAGTTTTGCTCACCTTTCGATAAATATTCTTTATATACACTTGTTCCTCTAATGCTTTTATTACTTTCATGGCACCCATATGGCCGTACCGAATGTGGTAGTCCAATATCAGTTGTTCTTCTACAATAGACGGGATTACTAGTTTCCACTCTCCAATGTTAGGGTTGTTTTTAATGAATAACAGGTTATTGTGTACCTTATAATACTGTACAATGGGTTCTTCTTCTTGCAATATTCTCTCCCGGATACTCGTTATTTTTGGGTCCATATCTTGATGTTTGCTTATTTCCAGCGTTATTTTTTCCAGATGTGTTCTATCCTTGATTATGTTATACACTTTAACTAATTGTTCTTTCTCTCCCTCGAAAGTTTGTTGCTGGATGTTGATACGGGATAATATATCAGCAGCTGTGTTTTTCTACCCTGGTATGTATTCCCAGTTAATATGGTATTCTTGTAGTAATAAAATCCATCGGGTTAGTCTTCCATGACTGAGCTTACACTGCTTAAGGAAAGATATGGATCTATGGTCACTTCTCACGGTTATGTTGTATCCTAAAATGTAAGTCCTGAATTTGTTACAGGCGAACACAACACTAAGTAGTTCTTTCTCCGTGATGTGGTAATTCCTTTCACATCCGTTTAAGGTTCTACTTGCAAAGCTTATGACCATATGTTGCCCCTGATCATCTTCTTGATATAATACCGCACCTACACTCACGTCGCTCGCATCACAGTTCATGAAGAATGGCTTTTTGAAGTCTGGATGGTGTAAAATAACGGTGTTTAAAAACTTCTCTTTTATTTGTTTAAATACTTCATCTTGTTTGGCTCCCCGTGTCCATTTATCTTTAGTGGATAATTGTTTTTTAAATTGTGCTGTTAACTTCGAATAATTGTCCTGGAATTTCCGATAATAATTGCAAATTCCAAGGAAAGACTGTAGCTGGTTTTTGTTTTTAGGTGTGGGGAATCGTTGTATCGCTTTAACTTTTTCTGATGAAGGGGAGATGCCTTCTTCTGTTAGATTAAACCCTAAAAATTGTACCTTGTGGGCTATAAACTTCGACTTATCCAGCTTAAGGGTGATGTGGTTATCTGATAATTTTCTTAATACCATTTCCACTCTATCACAGTGTTCTTGCCAATTTGATGAGGTTATCAGCAAGTCATCTACGTATACGGTGGTAAAATTCAGCACCTCTTGTCCCAATATCTGATCCATACACTTAACGAATACTGTGACCGAATTTATCAGTCCAAATGGCAGTCTTTTGAACTGATAGTTCCTCCCATCGAACAGAAAAGCTAAGTATTTTCAGTAGATGTTCGGATGTAGCTCCACCTGCCAGTATCCACATACTGTATCCCATGCGCTGATGTATTTTGTACCATGGAACTTCTTTAGAATCTCTTCAATTTCGCCTGGGGATGTTCTGTCATTTACAATCATTTTATTGATCTCTCTTGCATCGAGGCATATTCTTACTTTTCCGTCCTTTTTCGGTATTGCCACTATTGGACTGGTATATGGTGATTGACTCAGTTCTATTATATCGTCTTCCATCATTTGGTTGATCTCTGCCCTCACTGCATTCCTTTGCGAGTAGGCGATAGGGTAAGATTTTGTCTTGAAATCAACAGGCTCCTTGAATATGATTTTACATTGGTAGTCTTTTACCTTGCCCGGGGCGTCAGAAAAAATATGTCGATACTTATTGTAAATGTTTATGAGATCCTCTGCCTGGTGTACACTAATCTGTTGCTCTTGTCCTTTTCGTTGGAATTGTCTGATCTCCTCCAGCTTGCTCGACCATAGTTCTTCATCCTTCCATTCATTTACTACCCTTCCGTGTGATTGTTGGCAATAATTGTTTTGTAACATGGTGCAGTAGTTGGCTATTGAAGGTAAGTTACTACCCTTTACTATATCGGTTGTCCATATTCCATGTTCAGTGTTTAGTGATACTTCTCCTTGCCGCATATCAATTATGGCAGAGTATTGTCTGAGTATATCACATCCAACAAGTATAGAGAATGGCAGGCCGCTAGCAACAAGAAAAGACATAGTAAATGTTAAGCCTTTACTGTTAAGTTCTAAGGACACTTGTTTCCTGACGGTTTTGTTTTGTCTGCCTGTAGCACCGATGATGGTCACATTGTTTATTGGTAGAGTTGGTGTAGGTATACTACTTTCTTGCTGTAGTCTGCTTAACTCCACTTGGTCGATCAAAGATATATTAGATCCTGTATCGATCATCAATGTTGACATGATTCCATTTATTTGGGCACTTATGTACACTATCTCACTGTTTCGGGTAGGCATCGGTTGATTACTTTCTTCAATCAACTCGTCTCTTATATTTTGTAAGTAATTTGTATGTATTATAGTGATTCTATTGTCTGTCGTCTTACATTCCCCAAGAGATTGGTCCAGTGATGGGCTGTTCACAGTTTTCACTGACCTTAGGCGTTTAAATGAGGGCTAACCTCATTGTCCCTGACTTCATTATTGTTCATTTGCATGTTCGTTACTGGCTCCTGTCGGTTGTTCAGGTTACGTCCATCGTTCCTGTTATTTTCCTCGAATGTATGGCTTCTTGTGTCTGGTACCTGGTTAAAGTACGCTCGTCGGTAATTTGCTTGTGAATAGTTTCTTCCTGGACTCCGCTGTGTTTGTCCTCTCACGTAATTTACTTGCGGTCGGTACCCTTGGTTGTTGTTATTATTGCTGTTTCCAGGGCGATAATAATTGTTGGGACCATTCTGTGGGTAGTTACCCCTGTGGTTGTTTCTAAAATTGTTATTGTTGTTCCCATTTCGGTTAAAGTTCCTGGGTGTATTATTACCCCGTTGATTCCCTTGATAATTATTAGGGTTGTTTTGTGGTTGTTTGTTATCACCTTGTTGGTTTGGTGATGATGGTCCTTCATTTACTTTACTATTTCTGAAGCTCGAGAATCTATTTTTTCGGTATTGCCATTCATGCTCATGGCTCTCTAACAGACTAGCCATGTCTTGAATGGTCTTGACCTGACTGTACATCCGGGCTTTCTGTATGGCGTCGTCGTAATGGTAAGACAGTTGTATCACAAGACACTCTTCCGGAATGCGGGGTTCCAAATTTCTTGCCATGCATATCTTTCCCAGGAAGTAGGATGTGAGAGACTGTCTGTTCTGACTCTCATATCTCCCGTTACTTAAGTTGTTGCGGACCATGTTCTGGGTCGATTAAGACCAGTATTTCACCTTGAATTGGGTCTTGAATTCTTGGATGCTCTGGATGTCTGGTCTGGTGGCGGTCCACCAGTTGTCATATGTTTCTTTGAACATCTCTTCCAGCATTCCCTTCACCGTTGTCCATCGGGTCTCACGATTTTTTACTATCAGCTCTTCCACCCTTTTCAGGAATTCAATTGGGTTTCTTTTATAATTACGGAAGTTGATCGTATCCCTATTGTCAGTGTTAATGATATGGTTAGTGTTACATGGCCGGTCATGCCAGGCGTCCACTTCTTCCCGTAATGATTCTTCCCGTCTGTGCATCTCATCAATTCTTTGTTTGTTTTTGTCCACCTTGCTGTCGATTTTATTTAGATTGCTGTACACTCCTTCCATTCTTTCTCCCAGGTCTGTTCGTACCGCTGTTATCTCCTTCTGGTTTTCTTCCCGGACTTGATGCATGTCCTGGTTCACCTGTTCACATCTTTTGGCTCTGTTTCTTCGTGACATTCCTCAATTCTCCTTTTATTTTCTCCTTCGAGGTTGTTTATTTTATTGAGTACTTCCTCACGGATTTCTGAAACAGTTTCGTTGCTCTTCTCCAGTCTCTCCAACGTCTCCTCTAATTTCTCATTTGTTTCGGTGATCTGTTGTTTGGTTTCTAGCCAGTACTCCATTAATTGGTGTTGCAATGTTTCATTATTTTGGTTAATTGTTTGTCTTAACTCTTCCTTAGTACTTTCATTGGTACTAATTATTTTTTCATTGATTGGCTTCAAACTCTCCTTCATTTCTTCGTTCTGTCTCTTAAAATTGTCATTGGTTTCTTTCTTCATCTGTTTCAGACTCTCCTCATTCTTGTCTAATTTTTCATTAATCAACTCCCATAATTGTTGTAAATCCATGCCTCCTCTGGCTTCCTCCCTGTCACCCGCCTGTGGTTCCCTTTCTTTGTCTTTGGTTGGTTCTTGTTATGTTAATTAATCTATTAAAATATATAAATACATAATTTTTATTACCACCTATCTGCAGATTTATCTGGGTCCAAGATTCTCGCACGAACGTAAGATGCTAACGTGGTTTATAGGTTAATGGAATAATTTACGCTATTCATTTTGAAGAGAATTAACATTTTTAATAAACAATTATTTCAATTTTGTATCGTTATTTTTCCAATAAAATTTATCAAATTAAATTAAAATTTTCGTACATTTTGGTAACACATCTTATATTGTCATAATTAAATTATACAACTTACAACTATGAAGACTGCCCAGTCTGCTCTCTCTCTCTCTCTCTCTCTCTCTCTCTCTCTCTCTCTCTCTCTCTCTCTCTCTCTCTCTCTCTCTCTCCCCCCCTCTCTCTCTCATTCTTATTATAAAACCCCTGTTATCTAGATATATACCCCATGATTATAGAAATTGAAACATATACCCCTCGCCGGCACGAGATGTCCTCTCAACCTCGATTCACCTTACTTGTAAGTCCGCAGATGTCCAAAAAAATACATTTTGATGTGCTTTTGTTGACCTAACATCACTGTCACATACTTGTTGATTAAAACTCACGTTTTACTTGAATTTTATCAAATTTTGAAAAGAGCCCCTTTGGGCTTGTACCTGCGCAGGCACTGTCTGTAATAGGACTGCCAAGAGCGGCTCTACGTTCACCGCCAACTAGATTGCGTTTTTAAAAGTGGAAAACAATGCCTTGTATTTCGTCGCTACTGCTGTGTCCCATTTAACACACGTATTTGTTTGTGTGTTGGTCGTAGATGATATTTGTTCAGCACTGGTTGATGTCACAAAAAGGGTTTGGCTTAAGACTCACATCCTCCAACTTGGTCAAGGAAGCGAACAGCGATTCTTCTCTTAGCCATTTTTTGTTTTACAGTTCAGCGTCGGTCTGCGCGCATGCTCGTTGGTGCGTGCGGACGCGGACGCGGACGTCACACAAACCTAAAGTTCGTAGAAATGACGCTTGGTACATTCCTTTGTAACGATTACACAACAGTCAAGGCGTATTGTTCCTTTGTTAGCACGATGTTCATTTCAACACGTGGTCTGGTCACAGATGGAAATTAAGTTTATGAATAATTTTTAATAAACCCCAAAAATTTAATAAAATAAAAATCCCTCCCAATTCGTCACGTTACAATACCCCCCCCCCAATGAGATATCTTCTGCCGAAACAGAAGAAATCTCATTGCTAAAACCCCTAAGAGGACTGGTGAGGATATGGTGCCAACAACCCCCTTTAGTTCTTATACTGCATGGGTAAACAACCCCCCTGGCTCGGCGACTATGGCTGCATCTGAACGAGATCACTGGACTTCTCTGTACGAGATCCCAACACCGTAAAATCGAACAGACACTCACCACAGCGCACCTCACCTTCTAACATGCCATCCCAAAATTCCAAATCCCTGGTCTTATATCATGCCAGATCCTCAACCGATATGTTCCCCCTTATCATGCACACTGGGCTGCCTTTAGCAGTTACTGGGCTCGCACACACACTCATAACTACATCCTATCAAAATTGAAACATTCCTAGCTTCAAAATTTTATTTAAGTTAGAAATCAACAGTTATCTTCTTTAAAATCAAAATACAAATCTTTTATCTAAATAATTCTCTTCATTATTTTTGATCATTTGAAAATAAACAAGTTTAACATTTATGAAAATATGAACATCCTTATCCTAACATGTGATTATACATATATCCTAAACAATACAATTCAATAAAAGAAACACTATTAATACGCACAAACAATAATATACATATATATAATATTATATCCAAAACATCAATTGGATGGCAGGCAAACTCACAAAATTTTTTTTTTTTCAAACAAAAATTTTAAATTCAAAAAATTTAAATTTATTAAAATATATTTTTTCTCCATATCAAAATTATTTAAATTTATTCAAATCAATTAAAAGCAAAATTGGCATTACTTCCTTGCCAAAATGGGTCTAGTATAGAACATCACCTATCAGCTGATCAAACTGGGTCAAGTCAAGAACCTTGACCTACATAAATTGTATCATAAGTTACTCAGAAAATACATTGAACATCTTTAAAAGTCTATCTTTAAACACAAAACAAAATAAAATAAAACATTTAAAAGAACAAAATATTATTATAATTAACAATAAAATTGATATTTAAATTAATACAAAAAAAAAATTTTATAACTTTACATTTTCAGATTCTATTAAAATTGTCACTTGTTTCAATCAAAATTTTACCTTTTTACTATAAATCTCTTTTCTTTAATAATCGCATTCTCCATTAATTTGGGTGATTTAATTACTTATACTCATTTGATTTACAACTTGATATGTATACATTTATAATCTTCCTCCCTCTTTGACTCTCATATCACTAACAACTTTAACTAACATGACACCCATCTCTATCAAAACATCTATCCAACAATCTCTAAACCCACCTTACTACTAAACTCAATCTGCATCATTCTCTCGATATAAAAAAAAATATTCTCTAACCCTTTGTACTTAGGATAAGTGCTCCCCCCCCAAAAGCTCATTCCCTTAATCTGGTCCCTGGATTCTACCTAAGGCAACCCCTTCCCGCCAATCGGTCCCTTCCCGTCCCAACCCCTTTTGTTGCGGACTCCTACACTACACTATCCCCTTTTACAAAATTACCATCCCCAAATTAACACTCTTATTACCTCACTTCAACTACAAAATAACATCATCATTTATAAACATCAATATATCAATCATTACTCTACATATATTCCCCATATCTACTGTGTCAACATCAATACTTCTCAAATTCTATTACATTTATTCACAACAACATTATTCTCTCTATTACCACTTTAAACTCAACTTGGACTGATCTACATGTCCCAACAAAGTACTAATCACCCAAAATCTATCTTTTACTATCTTTCACAAATCATTTAAAATTCTTAACTTTATCAAATTACTTTCCTCACTGTTTGAAATAACATCTTTAACACATTAACATCATATTGAACATTAATTACCTTGGAAATTAGTAAACAATTTATCAGTGACATCCTACTACTGATCAGCTGACATTCTCAGCAAGGTAAATGACCTCACTACCAACACATTTCAAAATTATACACATTCTATGAAATACATATTTTTAGCAATCCTTACATCTACCATACTATACATCATTGTTTCCCCTCTTTCTGACTCTGGTACAATTATGTAAACCGCCTGCTGGTCGGTCTAGTTATTTACTTTGTTATACTCATTTCAAAATTACACAAATTATATAAAACACATATTTTTATCAATTCTTACCTCTAGCACAATAAAATAATACATTTATAAAACCGAATAAACACAGTATACTGAACGTATGAACACCTATTTATCAAAGTGTAATACAAGCATTTTATTAGTGCAAAACGGAGTTATCATTTTTACGTTATAAAATTTAAATTCGTTGCTCACCTGAGCAACCCCCATCCACACACACTATTGTATTGTTCTGTTGGACTGTGGCGCCCATGTGCGTTCACAAGGACAGCATAGTTGGAGGAATTGAACATCTCCTTGTCCTTGCTTCAGCTTTACATTTTAAAGATTTTAGGTATCGACATACCCTCGTTATATAGTTACAAGCCCTTAAAATGGGTCTACCACCTGGCTCTGCTGTCCCTACTCGGACAGAGTGGCAGCCGCTGTTCCGTAGTTCCGGGATTTCCCCTAGTTTCACCCCCCTGTTAATTTCTAATATCAACCAATTTCAAGCCAGCTATGGTCAAGGGACTTGATTATGGCCATAGCTGACCGCTAGCCAAAACCACGATTAGTGCTGGTAAGGCAGTAATCGCCCGAAAAGTCGGGGAAATCAGACTCTAACTTCAATGCATGTTGTACTCGTCACTAGCTACACGGCACGAAAGTCTATCAGGGTACAATATACAATTGTACGAAAAGGTGTGCCGTGCATTTTCGCCATTTTGGCCTCCGATGGAGGTAATACTCCCTGTTACCCCCAACCCATTCCGCTATCTACTGGGGCACATGCCACCCCAGCAATAGCACCCTAATAGCTAAACTAAAAAATTAAATCTTTCTACGTTTGCAGTTTCTACACTCCTCTATTATATCACTTCTATGAGCACCAATCTACCCCCCAAAATTATCCCCACGTCTTGTATTGACAAGTTCTAATTTATTTTACACTCTTCAAAATGTTCCCACTTTCACTGATACTAAGAACTTTACAATTATCTGGTCACTTATTTCTAGGATTTATATAAATTTAAAATTATAAACATCCAAAATATTTTGATTTTTATTTACATTGGAGGCTGACTAACATTCCTTAATCATGACTAATGTTGGTAAGACAGTAAATCGCTCGAAAAGTCGGGGTTTTGCGGCAAAACGGATTGGAACCCGGTAAATCTACTTCGTGAATTTACGTCCTCTTACTTACCACAAATCCCATTTCTTACCATCTCCCATTTATTCTACCCTGCCGTCTACCTCACTCCAATCCCTCTTGCCACAAAATTCGTCTTTTCAGACTACACTGAAACTATTGACAATGGCTAATTTAGTTTCGCCATTGACACTGAAATTTTAAATTGTACGCACTGCCTTTTATTTAGGTGCAGCCTCCATTATTTACGGGCACTCTAAGGCAGCGCAGGCACGTGACAGGTACACCAGACCGCTGCACCATGAGTGTATAAGATAAAATAATGCGTGTCACGTACCTTTGGGGTCCCCCTCCCCGTTCAAATGTGATGTAAGTTTTCAACTTTTGACCAATTTTGGTGGAGCCGGACCATCGTTGCGTTCACCGCCCGAAGGAAGATCCTCCAACCATGGCCCGCCTCCAAGTTCCGAAAACCACGGCCAGGACTGGTAAGATCGTGACCGCCCAAAAATGGGGGAGAGTCCCTTCTGTAAACATATAACAACACTTTAAATACTATCTCTATCAATTAAACAATTAAAGTGACCGATATAATTTTAAGTTCGTCGCATTTTGTGTACCTACTATTTCGTGCGTTGTTGGATTTCGTAGCACATACGCATTCTGCATTTTTATTTCTACAATTTCATAGGGCCCTTCATATAACAAGAAAAATTTCTTTATTTCTCTATCTTGGGCGCTTGACAAATCATGCCCCTTCACTAACACTAATTGACCTACCTCATACTTGGTCCACTTACCCTTCGCATCATGTCTCTGGTTCCGCCGTTCTCCTTTTATAAGTAAATTTTCATTCGCCAATCTAATTTTCATGTTTATATCTATAATTTGATCTTCTGGTGGGTATTCAAAGAGTTGTTCCAATATCCTGGGCGGCCTTGTTCCCCGGATCAGTTCATGCGGCGTAAATCCTGTGGATTCATGGGTGGTACAATTCAGCCACTCCTCTACTTTCTTCACGTAGGATGGCCATTCTGTGTGTTTGGCGTGACAGTACGCCCGAAATATCCTACCAATCTCTCTCATCACCCGTTCTGCTTGGTTCGACTGAGGATGATACACTGCCGTATGCTTGGGTATGATGCCTTCCCATCCAAGCGTCTGTCGCCACTTTCCGCTTATAACCTGTGGTCCATGGTCAGATAATATGATTTTCGGTTTTCCTACATTAATCATGTAATCTCTTACTATTTTTTCACTGAGCACTTTGCTCGTCGCTCTCTTAATACTATACAACTTTACAAATTTTGAAAAAGTATCTAAAACTACAAATACATACAATACACCCCCTCTACCTCTGGGTAATGGCCCATACAAATCAACTGCAACTAAATCAAATGGTCTCTCAACTTTTATGTAATTCGTCTCCCCTTCCACTTTATAGTTCACTACTTTCGATTTCTGACACAAATCACACACCCTTAACACTCTTCTCACTCTCCTCTCCATATTCTTAAATATACATGATTCTTTTAAAACATTTGCACACTTTCTTGCCCCAAAATGCCCATACCTTATATGACAATCCCAAATAATTTTATCTATTAACCCCTCAGGTATAACTAACCTCCAATCACGCTCCCCACTCTCTACTTTTTTAAACAAAATACCTTGATATACGTGAAAACGTGCGTTATATTCAGATCCCTCTACCTCCGTCTCTAAACTAACAATTATTTTACCCAATTTACTCTCAGATCTTTGCATATTCTTAATATCACTTAACTCTTCACCAAAAATTCTATCTTCTCTAGTTAATCTAAAAATTTCTATCTCTTTGAGGTCCCTACCTGTTTTATTTTCTATAAAATCTACTCTGGAAAGTGTGTCTGGTACTTTATTATCTGACCCCTTTATGTACTCCCAGGAAAAGTTATATTCTTGTAAAGCTAATACCCACCTGGTCAGACGACTGTGTGTCAATTTACAAGAATTAAGAAACGATAGTGCCTTGTGGTCCGTCCGGATTATTGTTTCATTACCCAGGATGTATGTCCGGAATTTACCCACGGCGAACACAATGCTTAAAAGTTCTTTTTCAGTAGTCGTGTAGTTTTTCTCAGCAGACAGAAGCGACCTACTGGCGAAGGCGATCGTCAGATGTTCCTTATCGCAGCCCTCCTGGTAGAGCTCCACCCCTAACGCTACATTGCTGGCATCGGTCTGTAAATAAAAAGTTTTATTAAAGTCGGGATGATTCATCATAATCATGTGGCTAAATTTTCTCTTAATTTCGTTGAATGCTGCACGTTCCGTATCTCCCCATTTCCACTGCTTGTTCTTCTGAAGTACTGCACTTAGTTTTGATGTTGTGTGTGCGTAATTTTCTTGGAACTTTCTGTAGAAATTGCATAAACCTAAAAAACTTTGCAATTGTTTAATGTTCTTGGGTTCTGGGAAGCGCATTATAGCTTCTACTTTGTCAGGGTTAGCTAATATTCCCTCTTGTGTAATAATAAAGCCTAAGAAATGTATTTCTGTTTGGAAAAACTTAGATTTGTCCCAATTAACTGTCAGACCCCCTTTTTGTAACTTATCTAACACATACTCTATATGCTCTAAATGTTCAGTAAATGTTCTGGAGGCTATCAAGATATCGTCTACGTATACTGTTAAAAAATCTAGATCTTTAGGTTGTAATATCTTATCCAAACATTTAATAAAGCTAGCAACACTGGTGTTTAATCCAAATGGTAGTCATTTGAATTGGTAATTCTTACCGTTAAAAAGAAAAGCTGTATACCTTCTACTCTCTATTGCTAACGGCACCTGCCAATATCCGGCTGTCAAGTCTAATGATGTCATGTATTTGACTCCACTAAGTTTCTGTAAAATCTCATTAATTGGTTCCGGCGATTCCCGGTCAGGTATAATAATTTGGTTAATCTTTCTAGGATCTAGACATAGCCTTACCTTTCCATCCTTCTTGATCACTACGACTAACGGGTTTGAGTAAGGCGATATCGAGCGTTCAATTATGTCTCCCTGCATCATCCGGTCTAATTCCTCCTGTACAGCCCTCCTCTTCGAAAATGGCACCGGGTAACTCCTCTGCATGTACGGTGCGTGTTCCCGAACCTTCAGCTCACAGATGTAGTCCTTCGCTTTCCCTGGTGATTCATCAAACACAGCTCTGAAACGCTCCACCACAGCCCACAACTCCTCTCGCTGAGTATTTCCTACAACTACACCTTCATTAAAAAATTTGTTGGCTCTCTCTATCCACACACTCTCATCACACGCATGCACCTCTCCCTCCTCATTTTCTATACTATCACTCTCTCGACACATATTTATTTTAGTTTCTATCTCTCCCTCGCCTACTTGCTGGTGTATCATTTTTATTCCCGTGACTTTAACTTCATTTACTACTTTCTTAAACTTTACCCCAACTGGTTTACTCCCATTTTCGAATTTTACTATTTGTTTTCTGAAATCTATTATTGCCCCATTTCTCTCCAAAAAATCATTTCCCAATATTACATCTAAACTCAACCCCTTAACAACTAGGAATGTGTTTTCAAACTCAACTTCATTTATCAAAATATTTAACTGTACTTGTCTAGTTATTCTCTTGCTTCTCACCCCAGTTACCCCCACTACAGTAACTCCTGTAACTGGTAATGATGGTATATTTTTATTTATCTCTTTTAGTTCTCCCATGACATTTTCAGAAATTACAGAGATCTCGCTACCTGTATCAATTAAGGCTTTATAATTCTTACCTTCGATGTTGACTGTCACCTCCGTCAATCCTGTTTTGTGTTCCATCACTTTGTTGTCCTCTTCTTCCAATAATTTTTCGCCATGTCCACTTTGATAATATTGCTCAAGTATTCGTCGGTTACTTGGACCCGGTTCTCTTTTGACAATGGTTGGGCCCGATTCTCCATTGTCCTCCCAAGTTTACCGTGGAGGGACCTGCGACGGCGTGGTTGTTACCTCCTCTTCCTCGATTATAATTGCCACCTCCTCTCGGCGCTCCTCTATGAAATTCTGCTCCTCTCGACTGCTGATTTGGCTGTTGATGCATTCTCTCGTTCCGTGTACACTCCCTGTTTTTATGACATATAAAACAATTGGTTCTGTTAGCATAATTATCTACATTACATTCTCTACATCTCCAACTCTCGCCCCTATTATCAAAATTTCTTCCCCGCACTCCTCTATGAAAATTCGGTGTTCCCCTATTCTGATGGTAATTATTATGGTTTGGTACTGCTGGTGGGTTTGGATGCCGCCCCATGTCACGTTCCCCGATATTTTGTAGCACGTCTAACATGCTCTCTAGCTCGTTTATATTCGCAATTTCTCTAGTCATTAAAGTAATTTGCACCTCTCTGGGCAGGTGTTTGCTAATATGTCTCACGAATGACCGGAACGGCAACGGCGGTTCTAGATACTTGGCCTCATTATATATAGTCATCACGTACGTAGTTAAGTGGTTATTAATTCTACCAAAATTCCCAGTACCCATTATTTTGCTTCGTAAGATTTCTTGGTCCTCTTCTGACCAATACTTGTTTCGAAAAGCTACCTCAAATTCCTCATAACTACCCCATTCGGTATTGTGTACTTCCGCCCATATCTCGGCATTACCCTTAAGACACTTCAAAATTTTCAGCAATTTGACCTCCCAACTACTACTATTAAAGCGATTAAACTCCCGTGTTCGATTCAAAAATTGCATCGGATGCACTCTACGATTCTCACTACTAAAGGTTTCGAGTTCAATTTCATTATTTGCGTCTCGTGTAATTAATATACGTTCAGTAACATTGCTTAATTTTTGGTTTATTACTAAACTTAACTCATCCTTCACACTACTAATATTCTGTTCAATTGACTCGAACTTATTGTGATTTACACTCTCAATAACATTTACTGTTTCTTGGATTGATTGTATATCTGTTTTACAAGTACTTTCTATCTCATTTCTAACATTTTTTACTACTGCTATTTGTGATTCTAATTCACTACTGCGGTTATCTATAACGCGTATTGTGTTAGTTAGGCACTGCATCTCACTCTCAATACCCTCAACTTTATCACCTACTTTACTTACAAAATTTTCTAATTTGTCATTTACTGTGATTATTTGTTGTCCAAGTTCTTTTTGATTGGACTCTAACATATTTGTTTTGTTATCTACCACACACACACACTCTCTTAACTCCTCTGTTTCTCTTTTTGTTTCATTACGTATTTCATTAATTCGGTCATCAATACTACACAGTGAATTAGTTAATACGTCAAACTTAGCATCATTAGTGTCAAAACGTTTATTTAATTCGTTAAATTGGTTATTCTATACGTCAAATTTGTTGTCAAAAACATTGGTTAATTTAATTTGTTCATCCAATTTCTCATTGAAACTACTTTTAAATTCTTGCATTTCGTTTTTCTGTTCATCTAACTTTACATCAGATTTATTGAAACTGGTACAAAGAAATTGGATCATTTTCGTCATATCTTGATCCTCAGATTTTTTAATCGGGACTGGTGTTGAATGAATTACTTCATCCATAATTTTCGACTCAGTTCCGGTTAATTCTATATTTATTTGGCTCTCTGTTTCAATGTCAGTTAAGCTGACTTCATTATTAATGCTCTTACTATTCTCCATTGTTTATTATTTTCGAAAACTTATTACTTTACTTCAATCTTAATTAATTAATTACTTTACTTTATTACAATCTCAATCTTGCATATATAATGTGTAAATTATTTATTCCTCCTTCACTACTTTAACCTTAAAAGCACGTTTGCATCTTTTGTAGGTGTGGATTTTATTTTAAAATTTTTTAATTTATAAAATTGTCCCTTTCGGCTGCGCCATTGTTATGTTAATTAATCTATTAAAATATATAAATACATAATTTTTATTACCACCTACCTGAAGATTTATCTGGGTCCAAGATTCTCGCACGAACGTAAGATGCTAACGTGGTTTATAGGTTAATGGAATAATTTACGCTATTCATTTTGAAGAGAATTAACATTTTTAATAAACAATTATTTCAATTTTGTATCGTTATTTATCCAATAAAATTTATCAAATTAAATTAAAATTTTCGTACATTTTGGTAACACATCTTATATTGTCATAATTAAATTATACAACTTACAACTATGAAGACTGCCCAGTCTGCTCTCTCTCTCTCTCTCTCTCTCTCTCTCTCTCTCTCTCTCTCTCTCTCTCTCTCATTCTTATTATAAAACCCCCGTTATCTAGATATTGTTAATCTAGATATTGTTATAAGACGAGTACATCCGGTTTAAGTCCCACTGTTGGGTTCGTCAATTTGTATCGGGACGAGTACTAGCGTCTCGTTATTTTCACACAATGTAAGCCTATTCGTTGCTATGAACGGGTATGTTCCCCTGTCTTTACTCTCTTAGGTCGTTTTAATTTACTTAATTATTTAAATATCTGAGATATTTGGAGTTGTGGGATATATTGATTTAATTAATTAACATTAACTTATCTCTCTAAAAAATATCAGTGTTAGTGTACTTGAAACTTAAATAATTAATGTGTTATTCTGTAAATTCGTTCAACCCTATTATGCCTTTAAGAGAATTATGTATAATTTTGTATTTTTACGCTCTCTCTTTGGTGTCGGAGAATTCCGCTATAAGCGCTGTAGTACCGGAGCAACGAAACTTAGAGGTTATTTTACTGTTTATGTTAACCAATTATTCTATACTTAGTCAGTTACTTTTTATTCCCAACTCATTAAATCATACTCCAAATGACAAGATTTTGCAACTATACAAAGGTTCTTTATTTATTTACTTCTTCAACATTGAATAAGATATGTTCTGACTGACATACACATGGGCTATAGATTGCGTGAATCGATTATTTATCAGTCCGATACTTTATTTAGATTCGGTTATATAATGTGTTTTAATTTGTAATTAACTTAATTCAGGGTGTGAAGGTTCTTGTAACTGTGGGGAAGATTAAAAATACATAGATAAGAATGCAAGATTTACAAATTTGAAGTGTTGTGTAGTTAATATGATTTATTCAATAATAATTTACCAGACTAGAACGAAGCAAATCGTGTAGGCGGTTGATTGATAAATTCACTGTTCTGGACGATTATGCCGTACAATATTCTTTCTTCGGTTTAATAAAATGGAATTCTTGTCCTGTCCACCTCGGAAATACAGCTAGCTCTTTGGATTGATTTACAGCCCGATTGATGCTCCTTCTGCAATTCCTGGATCCAAATACGTTCTTCTCTCTCGGTTGAAGCAATTAGTGATGTTCCGTGTATTTGAAAGGTTATAAGTTCTAGTGTAGTGTATATTATTAGTTGTGATACAGTTAACTCTTTCTATTTGGTTTAATATATCGTCAATTCCTTTCGGATATGGGACAATTCAAGTCCTTCCTTGTAGAACCCAGTTATTTATTTTCTATTGTGATTTCATACTATAGTCTTGTTTGGTTAAACTGTACTGGCAAGAGTCATGAATATTATCATTAAAATTTTGTATTTTATAAGAGTATCAACTAATTTAGAATATTCCGATTAAATAGACATTTCTTAGGTTTTTTAATCTCATCACATTCAGATCATCAAAGGCAATAATTGAAAATCAACAACTTCTTCATTTCCTGTAGTCCATAGCAACCCATGATTTTTCTTCCTTCTACATGTTTTGTATATAGTGTTTATTTCATATATTTTTTGTCTATTCCTTATTAATTTGCTATCATATCGGAATATAACTTTACCGATAGTTGGTTTATTATTTTCTACACATATTCTGCTGGTTTTTTGATATGAGCCTGTTTCTTTTATATTTACTACTTTTTTGATATCAAACGTTATCAATCGATATCATGGCATTGTGGCATTATCATAATTTGTATAATTTGATATGGTTTATTATATATCATTACTAATTTAATGTTTTTTTCTAGCTCTTCGAACCGTATTCATTAATTATTATTAATTTATGTACCTAACCTTTATGTTATGAGTGGTTATATAGTGTTTTTGGCTGTTAGGCCTTTTATTGTATACGGACCTACCTGTGTTTATAACTGGTAAACATCTATAGCCCTTTTACATAAATACATACATATAATCAAATCTTAACTATTAACATTTACATAAACAATTATTTTTTCCATATCTAATAACAATTTTATCTTGACCTATGGATCACATATAAGAACATTCAAATCTATTAACGCTAACTAGCTGCTTCACACATATTTTACAACAGTAATTGAATAATACATCTTGTTTCATTACCTTTCATTAACTCAACAAGTAATTGGTATAACATAACATAAACTTTATCATAACATTCGTTGTCGCAAAATAATATCATTTAACTCAAAATCCTTACTTGCTATTGCTATAATGTAAATTATTGTTTCATTTTTGTTTACTTTCATGGTCATTTACTTTGACAATTTCTGTACTATTCTACTTCTTACACTTCTCATCAGTATCACATTGATTTAGTTTTCATTGAACATAGATCATTACCTATTATCTAACTTACAGGTTTGTTTATTCTCGTTATTTCTACCTTGCATCCTTATTTATCTTTATCTATAATTATAAATGTAATTATTAGACTTTTGTTTTATCATGGGGTTAGATATTGACTTGTTTATTATTTTGTTAATATAATATTTATGTAACATGGATGCCAGCATTTCTGTTGCGTTACAATATATACCCCATGATTAAAGAAATCGAAACATATACCCCTCGCCGGCACGAGATGTCCTCTCAACCTCGATTCACCTTACTTGTAAGTCCGCAGATGTCCAAAAAAATACATTTTGATGTGCTTTCGTTGACCTAACATCACTGTCACATACTTGTTGATTAAAACTCACGTTTTACTTTTATTTTATCAAATTTTGAAAAGAGCCCCTTTGGGCTTGTACCTGCGCAGGCACTGTCTGTAATAGGACTGCCAAGAGCGGCTCTACATTCACCGTCAACTAGATTGCATTTTTAAAAGTGGAAAACAATGCCTTGTATTTCGTCGCTACTGCTGTGTCCCATTTAACACACGTATTTGTTTGTGTGTTGGTCATAGATGATATTTGTTCAGCACTGGTTGACGTCACAAAAAGGGTTTGGCTTAAGACTCACATCCTCCAACTTGGTCAAGGAAGCGAACAGCGATTCTTCTCTTAGCCATTTTTTGTTTTACAGTTCAGCGTCGGTCTGCGCGCATGCTCGTTGGTGCGTGCGGACGTGGACGTCACACAAACCTAAAGTTCGTAGAAATGACGCTTGGTACATTCCTTTGTAACGATTACACAACAGTCAAGGCGTATTGTTCCTTTGTTAGCACGATGTTCATTTCAACACGTGGTCTGGTCACAGATGGAAATTAAGTTTATGAATAATTTTTAATAAACCCCAAAAATTTAATAAAATAAAAATCCCTCCCAATTCGTCATGTTACATTCTGTTGTGGTTATTGTTGTCTCCACTTCTTCGATCGATGTTCCTTCCTCTTCTTCCCCTCTATTTTCTTCCATCTCTTTGTCCTTCACCAACTTTTTCGATAATCCTCTTGGATGCATCTTGATATCCTTTCACAATCGCCGCTAGAATTTTGTATCTCTCTTTCTTCTAGTCCCACCAGTTGGTCGCCAATTTATAACTTACCGTGTGCCGTAGTTCTTAACGAATTCTGTAAAATGTAGAAGTGTCAGAGTGTAACTTGTGTATGGTCTTACCAATCCGTCGTCGCTCGGTAGTGTAACTTCCGCTGTTTGAGTCCGTCGCGAACGTACGAATAACCAGGTATCGTATTCCTTACCTGAGGTTCACTAGGAGTGTATAAATCCCGGGTGGCGCCAAATTGTTTATTTTAAACAATTAAAATAACTTATTATTATCAGCGGTTCCACTCATGCGGTGTTGATAATTCAACTTGTCCCGCTGCTTATCGATTTTTACGATCAAGCCAGCAGTTTGCTGTATTCACTACTAGAGCGCTAGTTTCCAATTCTTAGATGTCCGCTAACATGTACAATATTAATAATACACTTCCCTACTGAAAATAAAACACATTTGTTATACACACTATTGATTTAGTAATGAATTGTTATTACTGTTTTCATTGACACAAGTTAAATTTGGTTTATTATATTATTTTGCACTGGTTATTTATCTATGAGACAATCTCTCTCTGGGTTTAACAAATCGATTTTGAACGTAACAAATATACTGTAATGGCGTTGTACCGAAGTAGTCAACAAATATTTTCCTTCAATCGTCTGGATTCTTTTGATCACGATAAAAGGATTAGATGTAATTACAATAATAAAAATACACAACCTTACAATATTTCTACTTAAATATTATGATGTGTAGCTATAATTGGTTCGTTGGAGTGTAGTAAAAGTGTTTTAAAGGTTCGTAAACGAACAATAGGTTATTTTTATGATTTGACAAATTTTCAGTGTCTTAGTTTATTATTTAATCTTTGAAAGAGAATCATTCAGTTTCGTGATATTTAATAGTATAGTGAGAAATATTTAAAGTGCGTTATTTCGGAAGTTTGGATAATTTATAGGATACTTAACTTCTTAGCATGGGGTTATTCAGTTGGTCTGGTACAAAGGGCTGTAGCTGCAATAGAATTCAATTTTAAATTATTCGGGCTTTTGGCATCTTTTTCAATGTACTTGGATTAATTTATACACTTCGTTTCGAATTAAAAGGTCTTTGTCATCAGTTAATTGGTTTCAGTTGTAGTCTGCCTCCTTCTCATTCAATTTTCGTAGTTTGGTCAACTTTTATAACATTTTAAATTAAAAATTAGTTGTTCAAAATTTTGGCTTCTGTTTTCCCAGAGCGTCACTGTTCGAGTAATGATATTCAATGGTAATTCCGTCTTCAACGGCGGTTTCTATGGTTACTAATGAATTATGATTGGCTTAGCTTGACATAAATCCATTGTTATCAAAATTTGAATTCTTTTCAAAATCCTCATATATCTTCTGACTGTCTTCCTTCCATTATCTTCCTTCCTAAGTATTAATTATTAGCACTGTTATTTGTATTTTCTTCCAAAGATTATTTTGGTATCCCACAAGATTGGGTTATTTCATGTTTTATAAGTTTACAATTATTTTAATATTTCCTAATTACATTTCTCTGTTAATTTAACTCCTTATTCTAATATTTTGCTTTTAATAAGATTTACAATTTATCCTTGGTTAATTTGTCACCTTGGATTTGTTAATTACTTGGTTATTTTCGTACAATTTGTATTTGTTGGTGTTTGACAGTTAGGCTTTTCTCAAGTCTAAGTAGCCATTACTGATTTTTGATTATTTAATATACATTATATCTCATTTTAGCCTAGAGCTTTATTTTATTCTTATAACTATGTTTATTATCTATTTATGCGTTTTGGTTCTGTTTTTGTGTGATTTATATGTTGCTACTATTTTATACATCATGTATTGCTAACTATTAACTAACTGGTTTTCTCGTTTTCTAAATCAAACATTGCTTTCTTTCCTTACTTATTTACTCCGCCAACGTCAACAATATGGCTATTAATTACTATTTTTTCATCATATAAAATACAACATTTAGGTCTATGTTAGGTATAATTATCCCATCCATATCCTATTCATAAGTTTGTTTAAACAACTGTTTAACACTTAATATCTAATATTGGTGTACAATTCATTACCTTTGATTTTATTTTTTTTGGGTGATAAACAACCTCACCTCTTTCAAACTTGATTCAATAATCATCCCTTCTAACATGGGTGTTTATTGACTGTTTTAAACTTCTTATTTCATAAAAACTCTTTGCCTTCATTCCATGTTAACACTATCTGATTACATTTTCAAGTGGTTCTCACCTTTACATTCTACTATATACTTTTAAACTCTATAATAATATTCTTATCTAATCAATACAGTTAATATCACTCTTCAGTGTTCATTGCTACTTAATTACTGGTTTATTTTAAAGACAATTCTTAACAACTTTCTTAAATATTATTGTTCACTATTAAACCTTTAGTGTTTGTTATTTTTACTAAGTGTTTATCTTAGCTTTCACTAATTTTACTATTGCTATCATTGACAATATTTTTATTTACTCTTCACCTGCACTTTTAAATTATCTTGTGTTTATTATAATTTACTTATTGTTTCTTTTTCTATCATTTCACTTTAGGGTAATTTCACTTTCACTATGTTAAATTCCGTTTACTTCTCACTATTTCAATATCTCTCTCTTTCTCTACACATATTATATATACTTATTAATATCATGTCTTTCTCTATTACTAACTTACATGTACTTCTAATTCTTTGGCTAGTGTAATTTTAGCTATCGTGTTTTATTAATGAACTAATTACAATTGTCACTCAAACAATACTAACATTTATTTTTTATATTGGTTCTTTACCGGTTTGGTTTCCTTTATTAGATTTGATTATATTATTTCTCCCTTCTCTATTCTCTATTCCTTGTCTGTGTTTTCTCGACTTGTTTCATTTTATTTTCTTCATCGTTGGTTTGTTCCCTCTTGGTTCTCAATTTTCTTCTCCTTCACTTCTCATCTTGTTTACTGTTATTTTGGTTCTTATCTGGCCAATCTCTGGGGTTGGGTCAAAGTCGTTTGTCTGTCAGTCTAGTCTGTGAGTTTCTTTAATAATCACTTTTAGTTTATAATTCTTCCTCCTTCTTTCTTAATTACATTTTCTAATTTTATTCTCTTCATTATTTATTTATTAAAATATATTATTTTTTAGCATTTCTTACATACTTATAGTCATCAAATATGATTGGCATTTGGCGATGTTATAATATATATTGCTAAACCCCAAATATATGATGTGTGATACTTTGCTTTCTTTTCTTGTTTAATTGTTTATTAATTATTTTTTGAAATAAATTTATTGTTTACTGAATTATTTTTATTAATTGGTTTTAAATTTTAGTTACTTTAATTCAATAGAATAATCAGGTAATGACAGGTTGTCATCAAGTATACGGTTATTAGAGCGGTGTTTGCATGCGTACTGTTTTGAAAATGTCGCCAAAATAATTGTTCTTAATAATTAGAATAGATTGTGTGGGTTCTCCACAATCGATTGATGATTCGACTTAGTCTTATAGGTTATCTGGTTTTTGTCCCCTAATTTCGCAATGTTCTTCGCTCTCGCCGTATTTCTCTTCTTATTTATTACCTGAAAATCCTTTATCTTAATTCACTTTCAAAAATAAAATGCTTTTTTCAATTAATAAATTAGTTTATTTGATGATGTTATAATCTGGGCCAGTTCAACGGTTTGTGAATCGAACAGGATAGTGACCATATCAACTCGCTCACCAAACTCGACTTGAACAATAAAATGTTTAAAATAAATTACAATATTATTTTTTAATATCAGGTCGTGGATTCTTTAAGCTGTTAGGAAAGATCAGAAAATGCTTCATGATAAAATACAATACATTACAGTTGGTTAATCAACATTTATTTATTTTATTAACCAGAACATTTACATTACATCTTACAAACAATACATTTATAAAAGTAAGTAAACCTACAGAGGTATACTTTGATACCTGTTTGCAGGGCTGGCAAAAAAACTTAAAACTACATAGTCAGCTAATGCTAACTTAATACAATGAATATATTAATATAATCAAATTTCCATGACAATAGTAATTAATTACAATTATTTTATATATGGTATTATTTATCACACACAATTTCAAAGATATAGACAAAATATGTTAACTTAACATTCTTATATATTGGCTTTAATCCATTTCTTTAATTTGGTTTTCCTAGAGCTAATTTGACTTAATATTTTGAGATCATTTGGAAGGCCGTTAAACATTCTTAATAACTAATAAATTAAAATAATGTTTACGTTAAAATGTGCTACTATTCACGGTTCTTTTCCAAACGTCAATCAAAATGGCAGGGTTTTGTCATTCAAAATGGCCGTCGGCCTGTATCTGAGTAACCTCAGAATCTACTTCGATTAATTTCTTTAAATTAAATAATGTTTTAATAATCTTGTGTCCACAATGTTGGTGAATAAAGTTTGGTTGAAGTTCACAAGTGTATGGATTAACAGTGTTTTTGGTGAATCTTGTGTTGTGTGAAGGTGTGATTATTTCGTTATTAGGATATTCAAATCTCACCAGCTCGCTGATACACCTTTCATATTGGGAATGAATTAGTTTGAGTAAATCATCATCGTGTCATTCAGTTTTCAATTACTTCTGTTATTATGGTTTCCCTGTGTAATTTTTTAATGTTTTTCTTATTTTGGTTTTTGCATCTCTTTATATTTTATGTTTAGTTATTCTTTTGCCAAACAAACTTCTTTTGCTTAACAAAAGGTTAAGTTTAGTTATTCATCAAAATGTGACTCTCTGCTACATGGAGTTCATCCGTTCGGTTTGAGATTTAACAATAGAGTAAACGAATTTTTCTGTTTAGTTAACGGCTATGACCAGGCTTTTGTGGGCTCTGATTGGTCCATTTTTCCTTGACCCCGGTCACGTGACGTTAATTATTCGAAATCTTTTAAATTTATATCTGTCACCTCAAATTACTCCCCGTTTATTTTTAGATTAATTTAAATTTGGGTTGTACGATGTTGTTGTTTGGGAAAATAGAAGTATTTTGATACCAAATGTGGCCCATTTCGGCCCAGTATCACTTATTTTAGCACATTTATAAATTTAAGTTTTTAGGCTTTTACATATTTTTTCTTAACATTTCTTATTGCCTTCTTTACTATTTAAATATGTCCTAATAGGGTTGTACTTAGTACTAACAATAATGTCTGATACTTCTACATTATATATAACATTACAGTTTAAATACCGATGCATAAGTTTCTTATAATAACAATAATATTGACAGCATGTCAGTTCAATGGCTTGTCTTATGTGTTAATATTACTTTCCCTATTCATCTGGTTATTACAATTATGGGTTTGTACATATAATTTTATCAATACCTTCCCTGTTTCATTAATGTCAGGCTTCTGTTTAATTTTATTTCGTTTGGTTAAGATTATTCTGGATATTTTTAGTGTTGTTTAAGTTCAGCTCATCTCTTTTGGCCTATAGGTGTTGTCTTACCCACTTTTCTATTTTTTATTATGGTAATAACATACAATAAAACACATATACTTACCATAACTTTCTCGGTCTTGACACGTGGTTTATATTACACTTGAATTTCCTCTCTAGGGTCCAGGGTTTCGTCTCAGCGAGATTCAGAAACAATAGAGGTTTACGAAACAATAATTTTAACAACTTTAGTGTGGACATATGATTGATTTAATATTATATCTTTTTCTTAGTTACATTTTACAATACAACAAAGATGGAGCCTTACCATCACTACCTAAATGATTTCTACTCCTTTACTAATACTGAGTTGCAATTATTTCATTATTTGATTGTATACATGGTCTATTACCATACATCTCAAAGAGACTGCAGTTCTCTCGCTATTATTTATTCATTTATAAAAGGACAGAAACAATGCCTCAATTTACTGATTAATGATTTATAGGTACAGACACATTCTTACGCACACACACACACACACACTCTTTACTCCCATGTTATATTATTGGTACCTTTTGTAAATTTTGATTGGTAATTTAGAGATCATTTTCACCAAAGAATAACAGTTAATTAAGTTGCACTTTCCTGATTAGTAGTTGCGGTCTCCCTTCAGACGTTCTCCGTTTTAGCCAGATGTTCGGCGCCTCTCATAATCTCATTTTGTTCCTTTGTTACACTGAATTTACTTACATCTTAGGTAGCAGTTAACAATGCTACGTTGTTTGTACTGTTAATTACATTTTAGATTGATTAATAAACACTTTTACTGGCAAAACTGTGCCAGCCACAAATTTAGTGTCTAGACATCTTGATGAGTTGTAATGGACTGGGGACTGGTTTTATGTAAGATTTGCGTACGTATTAGTGTATTTGACATCACCGTCTTTTGTTTTCACGGCCAACGCCTCGTTACATAAGCTGTTGTTCCTGCGTCGTCTTTTATCCATGATGACACAGCTTTATAAACCAATCACAATTATTATTAAGAGTCCGTCATCACATACACCGCCATCATCTCTGCTTGCTTCTGCTCGTCCACCGGTGACCTTGGCATCATGCTCCTCTTACTGGATATGCGTTGTTCCTTGTTTACACAGGGACAATGGACCTAACCATACTTTATTCAACTGTGATACAATAAAACATTATTCAATATCCTCCAATCCCATAATTAAGGTATTGGGCCTTTATGTACTGTTACAAACCCCCTCAATGAAAGATTTTGTGTCGAGACATAAAAACTTTCATTGACTCATTCATACGGTTCTAAAAGGATCAGCCTAGATATGTCGCCACAACCCCCTGTAATGTTACTATGTAAAAATTATCATCACTTACCCTTGGTCCAATAGTGCTGATCGTACCTGTCTGACCTTACTGGACTTCTCAGGAGAGATCCCAACACCATAAGGCCATGAGGCACTTAACGTTCCTGCTCTGACGCACCGGCCAGCTCAGGACCGCGGTCACAACACCACCAAACTCTGAAACATTGAATACAAAATTTTAAACTAGTGACCCAATATACTTCCATATCTACAACTGATATGTTTCCTTTTAGATGCATTGGTTTGTGTCTGAGGCATAGGCTTGTTCAATTAATTTCTCCGAAACAACAACGACAACAAGAATTCAAAACTGATTTTTTATCCACACTAAAATCAACCTCCTCCTTAAGAGAAAAAAAATATTCCTATAAATAACCTAACACGTAAACAATTCCTTTAACATTCCCAAAATACCATCACCTATTTATTTCTATAAAATTCAACTTACAACTACTATGGCAGACATGTTCATTATTTAAATTTTATTACTCGACTCTATAATCATTTTATATTTTTTGCAATGACATCATACTATATTTTGTTCAACACCATTTCTAACTTTATCTCTTTAAACATTTAATATTGTGTTATCGTTGCTACTAATAACAATAAAATATAACAAAATATGGAACATCAAACATTAACATCGTTATATTTACATTAAACAATTTATATTTACACAACTTGTACCAAAACTTTATAATATTATCACTTCAACTCTCTATTAACTTTTATTATTTAACATTCATTAGATTCTATACAACAAAATTTCAAATTTATCATTACCTTTCTGTTACATCACTTTCCTGCTATGAATTCTCTTTTTCTAACCCTTTTATCCTTATTAGTTTGGGTGACTCTCTATTATTCACTATTTTCTATTTCTTATTTTGGCATTTGTCAACCTAACCTTACTCACCTCTTTTTTACTACTAACCGCTACTAACCATTAACATATTATGACACCAATATCTCTATAATAACCCCCTTCATTAATCCCATTTAAAACCTCTGGCACTGCTCATTTTTTGTACTAGTATGTGTGTACCCGAACTCTAACCAACTCATTCCATTATCGGTTCCTGACCCTTTCAGGTAACCCTTTCCGGCACTAAACGGTCCCTTCCTGTCCCAACACCTTTTGTTGCGGACTCCCTACACCACTACCCTTACTACAAAATATCACCATCAACAAATATAATTACCATTCACATTACTCACCTCTCTACATATACTCACTAAGTACTGTGTCCCTAAAATACCTAACACCTCTTTATATATTATCAGTATCTCAACTTTTTATTTATCTAACTCCCAATAACTCTATTTAACTAACTCCAATGCCCTTATTTATCATTATTACCCAAACTCTTTACAACATTTCACCTTAATATACCATTAGAAAATTCATCACTTATCTACTAACAACAATACCTCTCAATATCCAAATATATTACATGCTTAATCATTTACTAACCATTAAACTCTGAATTCCATAATATCATTTAAACTTTCTTCAGTTATTTAAAATTCTACCGTAAAACAATACATAAAATACACAACAGCAAAAATACACAAATACATTGACATTAATATACACAAAAATATACAATCCACATTATCATTTAACCATTTATCAAAATCAGTCATAAACAGTCCATTTCAAAACACTGTCCACATAATTAAATGTTCATAACACAATAAAAGAATTAACCTCCATCGTCCAATAATAGTCGAATCTTAAAACTATATACATTGTGTAATATTAGATATTTTATCTTATCATTATACATGCACCAACTATTCAAATTTTTATCCTTTTCCTCAGACTCATATAACTCATGATCGGGTATAGTTCTGTCACCTTCAGTATAATCAATCATAATTAGGTATTTTGTAAAGTCATCATTCTCATTACCTCCTACTACTTCAGTTTCATTACAAGGTAAGTTCTTATTATATTTATCAATCATCTCTCCTCCTAACCTTTCCATAAACTCTTCATAGTCTCTGCTTATCTTAAAAATTTTATTTCTCTTATTCTCTCCCAATACCTCTCACTTTTAAAACATCTCTCTCTATCACACCAAGCTACATTCTCTCTCTCTATATTTGCATAGGGCACTACTATTTCATAAAAACACCCCCTGGCCTCACCAGGTACACTAACACAAAAAACTAAGGGATCATTTGGAGACCACACGTCTCCCACATAAACTCTAGAGGAACCTTCATCCTCAAATAACAATTTCGGAGTCTTTACTCCAACTATACCACTGGGAAAATTTGCCCTCTGCTCACTATACTCACTTAAACTCTCCTTACCCCCACTTTCACTCTCATGTACAACTGTCACCTCACCATTAACTTCTACTCTCATTAAAATCTCACTATCACTACCAACATCCACACTATTATCTCCTATTACCATATTTTTATTTATTTTATCATAATTTCCACTACTACTTACCTTGTCTTTGTTTATATCTAATTTGTCTATTTCTCTACTCTTATTTTCTAACTCTATCTCATTAATTCTCTTGTCAACATTAAAATTCCGTTTGTGCATTTCATTTTTTAATTTTTCAAATTTCTCCTCTAATTGATTCAATTTTACATTTCGCAAGTTATTTTGTTTCTTTAGTTCGTTCTCGAAACTGTCTAACTTTACATTAAATTTACTATTCATCTGGTTAATTTGTCATTGAATTTAATATTTTGCTGTTCAAATTTTTCATCGAATTTAATATTCTGCTGTTCAAATTTTTCGTCAATTTGTTCTCTTAATACACTATTTTGTGTTTTAATTAATATAAATAAATCTTCCAATGATACCTTATTCTCAATTGCCCTAGGTGTTGAGTTGGCACTTATTTCGTTTAATATAATTGATTCGGTAGCTGTGTTATTTATTTCTATGCTGTCATTATTTTCTGCCATTTTGATAAGCTTTAATATTGAAATGACTATTTGATTACACTTGTCACAATTACACTATTTGATATGTTTTGTCAATATAACCTACATAACCTCTCGTATATTAGGTTATGGATTATTTTGTCACTCTCTTTGTCTCTGAATCTGGCTTATTTATATAAAACAATTTTATATAAAGTCCAATGTTCGGGGGCCAATTGTGGTCTTATTCTTATATAATAATCATGTCCCTTGTTCGGGTCGACAATTGTGGTCTTACCCACTTTTCTATTTTTATTTTTATATTTTTTATGGTAATAACATACAATAAAACACATATACTTACCATAACTTTCTCGGTCTTGACACGTGGTTTATATTACACTTGAATTTCCTCTCTAGGGTCCAGGGTTTCGTCTCAGCGAGATTCAGAAACAATAGAGGTTTACGAAACAATAATTTTAACAACTTTAGTGTGGACATATGATTGATTTAATATTATATCTTTTTCTTAGTTACATTTTACAATACAACAAAGATGGCGCCTTACCATCACTACCTAAATGATTTCTACTCCTTTACTAATACTGAGTTGCAATTATTTCATTATTTGATTGTATACATGGTCTATTACCATACATCTCAAAGAGACTGCAGTTCTCTCGCTATTATTTATTCATTTATAAAAGGACAGAACCAATGCCTCAATTTACTGATTAATGATTTATAGGTACAGACACATTCTTACGCACACACACACACTCTTTACCCCCATGTTATATTATTGGTACCTTTTGTAAATTTTGATTGATAATTTAGAGCTCATTTTCACCAAAGATTAACAGTTAATTAAGTTGCACTTTCCTGATTAGTAGTTGCGGTCTCCCTTTAGTCGTTCTCCGTTTTAGCCAGATGTTCGGCGTCTCTCATAATCTCGTTTTGTTCCTTTGTTACACTGAATTTACTTACATCTTAGGTAGCAGTTAACAATGCTACGTTGTTTGTACTGTTAATTACATTTTAGATTGATTAATAATCACTTTTACTGGCAAAACTGTGCCAGCCACAAATTTAGCGTGTAGACATCTTGATGAGTTGTAATGGACTGGGGACTGGTTTTATGTAAGATTTGCGTACATATTAGTGTATTTGACGTCACCATCTTTTGTTTTCACGGCCAACGCTTCGTTACAATAGCTGTTGTTCCTGCGTCATTGTCTTTTATTCATGACGACACAGCTTTATAAACCAATCACAATTATTATTAAGAGTCCATCATCACATACCCGCCATCATCTCTGCTTGCTTCTGCTCGTCCACCGGTGACCTTGGCATCATGCTCCTCTTACTGGATATGCATTGTTCCTTGTTTACACAGGGACAATGGACCTAACCATACTTAATTCAACTGTGATACAATAAAACATTATACAACATCCTCCAATCCCATAATTAAGGTATTGGGCCTTTATGTACTGTTACATAGGTTTAGCATTTTGCCATTCCTTTACAATGATTTTTTACATAATATGATGTTTCACCATGTACCTGATATTGACATTTCTGAACAGCTTTTACAACTACTGTTCTTGAAAAATTAACAAATCTTTTAACAAACAATTCTAACAATAAAATTATGGGTATACAAAACCCTTTAAACACATACTTATAAAACAATATCCTGTGGATATACAAAACCCTTTAAATACCTAATTATAACATAATAAAGTTTGTGGGTATACAAAATCCTTTAAATAATTAATTGTAACATAATAAATCCTGGGTATACAGAACCCTTTAAACACATACTATTTTTATTTACTGGTTCTTAATGTGTATTATTTTATACATAAGACCATTACTTCACTTTCTCCCTTCCCCACTGATTTATAACATGATCTTTGATCATCACTATTTACTTCCTTGTACACTTATCACTTCACTCCCTTATAAGTTTTTACAATTTTTTTTTAGACTAGTGCACATATTTCTTACTCTTATTTATACCATTGTATTGCATTTTCTATAACTCTTGAAACAATTTAATCTTTTACTTTATTATTGAACTGTTTACAAATATTAACTTTCGACTATTGTAGCCGCCATCTTGTTAACTACCAACCTTGAAAATTTTACTTACCGGGTCCAGGGTTCGAGGTTGGACGAGCTGAAAAGCCAGAATGGTTGTTTGAAGTGACTAATAATTCACTTTTTTCAATCAAATTTATCTTATTCTATTCAATCAAAATTCATCTTTTCCATAAAAGAAAACACTATGCATACCATCATAAAATACAAACGGAGCAATTACTCCGCCCTCCTTTACACATTTGGTTTTAGTAATAGTCTCATACCTTGTTTAACAAAATAAAAAAATAGCTACAAACTTAAATTTATTCTTCTTCGCAAATCAGCGCTCCTTATTTATTATTTTTATTCACACACCCATTCATACATACCCCATTCCCTTTTGTGAGATCTCAGTTTAAAAAAATATAATAATGCTGAAATTTGGTTTAGCCCTTATTAAAATATTGTTCTACCTCCCGTTTTGTTACTCATGATATTGGTATGGTATGGACAATGGATCATGGTATTTCCATAGTCCAGCCTCCTCGCATAACTTTTTGCTCCGCACTTTCTTCTCACAATTTGTTTTATATCGCCAAAACTGTTATATCATGTTAAATTAATCACTGTCGAGTTACCTTGCTAATTGAAATACTGTTTTAAATTTAAAATGTAAAATTTCACATTTTTTATGTGCGGGCGTGACGAAAACTATTCAGCCGGTGGGCGAGCGAACGGCCCACGTCTGTAGTAGTTAGATGTTCATTGCCGACTGCCTTTGTTCTCAGCGCAGAATGCTGTCAACACTCCGTTCACGCCTTACATTCCAAGTGACGTATTGCTAGGGTCAGCACTGACGTCATATGTTTTGATCTCTATGTTTTGATCTCTGAGTACATAGGTCAAAGTTTGTACTGCTAATTATAACTGTTTTCCTTGCGTCCTGATGTTGATCTTGACACGAATTCGCTCACACTGCATATTACGTTTATTGTTCCAAATAAAATTTACCATTATAATTTATTTATGTTTATGTTTCCCCAAAATATTCTTAGGTGGGCTTAATTGTCCCGTTACACTCTACCTACTGTCTGATCTTTTCTCTTTACTTATTATTATTATTATTAATTTATGTAGTACTTTTTATTTATATTTTACTTGGTCATTAACATGTTTTTAGTTTATTTTCTTTTGTTATTTTCATTTTTAGTTCTTCATGCATTTATGTTATTTTGTAATTAATGTGGTCCTCACTGTCTTGTTGCTTGTTGCATGTCTTTATTTTAATTGGTTGTTTCATCGTTGGTCTTGTTTATACCTCTCACTTACCATATCTATTGGGTTTATCACGTTATTAAGTTCTCTTCTTCTAATTTTCATCATAATTACGATATTATATTTCTTTAACATTTATTTTTCTTCATCCATTGTTTTGTTTTAGCATGGAACCAGAATACTCTGCTTAATACACACTTATTAGTAAGTTTCCTTTCAATTATCATTCATACTATGTAACGTGTCAAAATTGGGTCATTTTATTTCTTACTATTAATGGGTATTTGCATTTTTATTTATTTCATTTTTTGCGGGATTTTATAAAATTATTGTGCAAACGTTATTTCCATTGGAACAGAACACGTGGTAAGAAACAGTGTTGAAACAAAGGCAAGGCGCAATTTCTGTGGTGTAACTCGGCAAGGAATTCGCGCCACCCTAATTTTCTCAGAACTCGGTGTATGTGTGACGATGCACGCACTTAACATCTCAAGCAGGGGCGCTGTAGTGACGCCGTGAAACTCCAATGGCGCGGTAAAAAATGGCGCATGAACGAACAGTTTGTGATATCAGCAAGACGAACTACAGGAAATATCGTTAAGACCCGCCTACTGCTAGTGACATCAGTATAGCAGCGACAAATATCGTCCACGGTTACCTCACAAAAAACACATTATGTGCCATGCATAGAGTGAATAAACCACAGCAATTCAGCCTGAACGACGACAAAAATCAGGTGGCAGTGAACGGCAGCTTCCTACCGCCCAAACGCAGTCTACCTTAGGCAGAGACGCTAGACAGTCCATTAGAAGTCGACTCCATTAACAGACGCTAACAGTTTGGTTTAGGGCCCGGTCGGTGGTGTTATAAAATGCGACTAACTCAATAATATCGTTAATACCGACCGGGACCCGAAGAATTAACGACGGTATAAATTGGTGCATTGCAGTGATGATTTGATAACAGTAATAACGGTCAGTGGAATCGGAACAAAGCACGTGTTCGGTCGGCAGTGCGTACAACAAATTACCATAAAACAAAACCGGAATGTGTAAAGATTAACTATGTTGTTATTTGGACATAATATTTTATTGGGTTTTTTTTTGATATAGTGTGAATGCGTGTGTGAGCAAAGCTGGGCTACCTTGTAAGTGTAAGAACTATATTATCAATGTAAGAGGTATTTAACCTTCTCAATACATTTTTTGTTCTTTTGTGTTTTGGAGTAAGGAGGTGCTTGTTTCAGTAAGTAAAGTGTTCATTTCATAACAAAAAATGTGTTAGACTAAGTTATTTCGTCATTACCACGTTCTCATTTCTGTGTTGCGAAATTCGTCTAACGTTCCGGAATCTTTCTGAATTATTAATTGGGTGTGGTCAGATTGCAAAATTGTCCCGTTTTATTAAGGTAGAGTGTTCAAAGTTTACATGTATAACTAAAAAACATGTTGGCGACTCTGGGCTTCTGATAAAATTTCTGCAGCAGGTAAGCGAAACTATTGCAGGTAAGTCCTGGCAGGGTATTTTATTTATTTAATAAATTTCGGCGTATTTTTTAACGTCACAACTAGTACTAGTTAACTATGGTTTTTTTATCTTAACAGTTCTTATATGCATGGTGATGATATGTATCGTCACACACACACACACACACACACACACACACACACACACACACACACACACACACACACACACACACACACACACACACACAGAGAGAGAGAGAGAGAGAGAGAGAGAGAGAGAGAGAGAGAGAGAGAGAGAGAGAGAGAGAGAGAGAGAGAGACCCTCTCCTTTTTTATTTAGTAGCACTACACAAGGTAGTAATAACTTGAGATAAAGCTCAGTGTATAACAGCAACAATTATAAAATTATAACAAAAGAACAACAAATATTTGCATGTATAGATGAAGTCAAGTGTAAGGTTAGTAGCATCAGTAGGAGAAAACTATCAAACATTAAAAGAAAAAAAAATGTGTAAAGTTTGACTTTTAATAAACATTTCTGAATCATAAGTGTGGCTACCAAATAAAGAGGATGAAACTAGAAAATTGATGAGGACCACATTGAAATAGCAAGCAAAACCTGCTAGGCAAAAATAAAGAATACATATGGTAAATGATATAGAACAGGAGATTTAGCTTAGAATAACAAAAAAAAATAAAACTATAAATGACTGTAACAAAACTCTTTTTAAGTCAAAATGTATGGATACAAACACAGAAAATAAGAATTTATAAGGCACTGATAACGTCAATTATCATATTGGGTTGTTGGATACTGACAAATAAAACAGAAGAAATGTTTGAAAGTAAAGTTGTAAGAAAGATACATAAACTTGTAAGAAGAGAAGAGTGATAATAAATGAGATGTAAATATGAACTAAAACAACTAAATACAGACAGGAATATAATAAACGATATCAAAGTGTAACAACTTAAGTCAACAGGACACATTGAAAGAATGTACGATGAACTGCTGAAAAAGGTAGTACAGGCACAGTAGGTAAGTAGTAGATGTAGAGGAGACCTAGAACTCACTGGTGGGCTAGTGGAAGACGTCTACAGAAGGATACTTAAGAATCAATGGTTGTGCCAAACTAGGAAGCATTGGTTTGGGCTTAGTCTTGGTGGAAGCAGAACTATAGAGCCACAGGAAAAAGAAGGAGAAAAAGAGTATGATTTTAACTTAGAATTAAATATTTTTATATGAGTGTTGCGGTTGAACCTGCTGTCCCCTTGCGTAGCTTGGGGTTAATGGATGTTCACATTTTAAACCATAGGCTGGGTTTAATAAAATGTAAAACGATAAAAGTGGACTGTATAAAACGGTTTATTATAAAGAACAGATTAAATTATACTTATGTGATTCTGTGAATCCGCGCGTGCCTGTACGACTGCATATCTATTAATTTAGGCTAATTGAAATTGAATTGATTAAATCATTAACATATTGATGGCCGTAAAGTAAATTTGCATAACACACGCGGGGAATAGGCTCTTGCCTCTTGGAGTGTTCCTCACATGACTCGTTGGCAGCTGAGGGCGAATCAACAGGATACTCCTCGACCTGCCAGAATTTCTCAACCATAGAAGTGAGCCCTTTATTGTCATTTATCGCTATAAATGATGAAGCACGATAAGGAGATTTAAATTTGAAAGGAAGATTTCTGGACACAGTGTAACCCAGTCTAGTTTCCTGAAGAATGGGTAAGTTCCCGTCCCTGACAAATTTGCCGGGCTTAATCAAACTTAAGAAGAATTGGGCGTCTAGCAGAACGTCAATGCGCGAGGATGTGCTGAAGTTTGGGTCCACTAGGAATATACCCTCGGGCAATCCCAACTGCGCAGGATCAGAGGATTCTGTGGGGAGATTGTCAGTAAGATTAGGCAGAATTGAGCATTGTATGCTAAAATTGAATTTTTCGTACAGCGATTGTAAGGTGATAGTGGTGCTGTGGTGGGGCCAACGGGACGCATTGTTGATGCCTGTAATTGGCAACTCATTTTTTACAAGGTTCAATTTAAGTTTTTTGGCAAAGGCCTGTGTAATGAAATTCGCCTGGTTACCAGAGCCCAGTAAAATCCTGCAAAGGCGGGGTTTACCAGAATTGTCTAAGGTTTTGCATAACACAGTAGACAATAGTATGTTCCTATTAGTTTTTAGTTTGAGGGCACAGTAGGTGCCCTGTCCTGTATGTATTAAGTAGTGATGCTTCTTAGAGCAAGTTTTACAAGTGTGCTTATTTTTACATTCATTTACAGAATGGTCCACCCGCAAGCAGTTAAAGCAGCATTTAGTTTTAATTAAAAACTCCTTACGTTTGTCAATGGTTAACCCCTCAAATTGTTTACACGTATATAAGTGGTGGTTAGCATTGCACATTGCACATTGAATGTTTTTAGAATTAGCATGGTAGCTGACCACCTTGCCTTGTTTTGAATTGTTTACGTATTTTATCAGTTGTTTAGGCCTTGCTGAGTTGCCTGCCTGACCACTCTCGGAATCTGCCGCCACGGTTTCCAGCACCGATCTCCTATTGTTTAAAAACTCAATCAACCCTTCAAAATGGGGAAAGTTGATGTTAGAGAGTGACTCCTTCCAACGTTTGGAAGTATTCGGGTCCAATTTCGATGCTAATAGCTGAGTGACAATAAGCTCGTAAATATTTACGGGTAACGCCATAACCTATAGAGCGTGTTTATGGTTGTGCTTATTTTATTAAGAAATTTAGATATGCTACCCACCGATTGCCTATCGATAGAATTAATTTTCAGTATATCTTCGACATGGTGGATGGCAATAAGTAGCTTATTGTCAAATCTAGTCTTGAGTAAACCCTAGGGCTATGCCATAATTCTCACCAGTTATAGGCAGCGATTGTATAACTTGGAGCGCTTTATCCTTTAATGAATTGTGTAAGTAATGCAACTTTTGTATTTTGGTAAGATCCAAGCGAGAATCTACCAAGTCTTTGAATATGTGTATGTAGTGTTGCCACTCCATAACATTTCTGCTAAACTTTGGGATTTTAATGGGCTCCAAATGCGTGACATGAGCGAATCTTTCCACTCTACTTTATATAATAATGAAACTTTCTCTTGTGAAACTTACGTGTCTTTTTCCGCCGAACGCGTTTCGGCATCGTGTTCGCCTTCGTCAGCTTAGAAACAGACTGCCAGTACTTTGTAACGGTTGTTGTTTGGAAGGTATAGTGGGGGTGGTGTGTAGAGGAAGGGGATTGGCTCGGGGATCCAAATTATTGTTTGTTTTTTGTATAATTGTGTCGAAAAGTGTATGTGATTTATATTGTAATTGGTCATTTAGTATGTTGTTTGGTTGTGTTGTGTGGTGTTTGTATATTTCATATTGTTCTGCTGTGTTGAGTTTTCGACCTTTGGGTGAGTAGTGTAATATTTCAAGATTAGTATCTATGTTGGTGTAGCTATGGTTATGTGTGTGTATGTGTGTGACAAACGCAGAATGTATATTGTTGTTGGATAGGGCCTTTAAGTGTGCAGAGTAACGGGATGAAAAAGATCTTCCCGTCTGGCCTATGTAGAAACTATTGCAGTTATTACAATTTAATTTGTAAACACCTGTTCTATTGTATTTGTCTATGTCCGTGTTTGTATCGTTGATGTGTTTTTTGATGGTATTGTTAGTTCTGTATGCTATTTTGTACTTGTGTTTTCTGAATGTGTTGGCAAGTTTGTGTGTGTTGGAGTTATGGTATGTGAGTGTGATGTATTTATTGTGTTGTGTGTTGTTGGTATTTTGTGTTTTGTTGTTTTTGTTTTTGATTTTTGTTTTTGTTTTTGTAACAAAACACAAAAATTTGTGTGGATAAACTCATACCTCTTTTTACTACTAAGTCGCCCTGACAATAGTCCTGTATGCTTCCTTATTTTGTAATTAAATATTTCCTTTTTTGAAAGCCAACAAAAAAAATGTTTACCAGAATATGTGTAATGAGTGCAATAAAAAAACATTAAAGTGAAAAATAGTTACAGGGAATTTAAAGGTCCATTATGAATTAAAAGTAAAAGTTCTAAAAGCAAAGTTCCAATTCAATACACAAAATTTATGATACTAATCATTCAGAAACACACTGTGCTCATAATGAGACTGTCACATAACCAGATGCATACATTGATACAAAATGTTGGTAATCTGTGTGTGTGTGTGTGTGTGTGTGTGTGTGTGGGGGGGGGGGGTCCTATCTTAAATTACAGGATTGTTTAAGTACAGATAACGTTGTTTTTCCCAGGTTACTGTATTTGCTTAGGCAGTATATATGTATAGAATATTTCTTCAAATTATAAATACTTCTCCAAGTAAAATTTATTGAATTATATTATTGTTTTTTTTTTCACCTAGTTGAAGTATTTATAATTTGAATACAGAAATATATAATTTGAATACAGAAATATATAATTTGAATATTCATAATAGAGAAAACGTGGAAGAAATATTGAAGAGTTACATACAAAATAAAGCTGTGTGTGTGTGTGTGTGTGTGTGTGTGTGTGTTTTCTTGTAAACAGTTATAAGATTTGAGTAATTTGCATTGTAATGGCCACTTCTTAAATTTTTTAAAGTTAATATTTGATTCAGATATTTCCTTTACAACACAGTTATCAAGTACTGTAATTTTGTCTAATAGCAATAATTTATTTCAAAAAAATATTTCTTTATTACTGGGTATTTTGATTTATTAGTGACATTTGTTTTACAGAAATTAGACCGTATAGTAAACAATCATTATTGTTTTACACATGTCTGTTTGTATATGGGTATTTGTATGTTTTATTGTGTAATAACAATCCTTTGTTTGGTTGCAATTATGTTTTTATTAATATATTATGAATATGATTATGTTATTATTGCATAAATATTCATAATATTGTTGTTAACTAAATAACTATTCACTGTAGTTGTAGTTGTTAACTGAATAAAATGTTGATGAGTTTAAAATGCTGGTCATGAAAGTCTACAAGTAAAAAATGTGTTGTTTACGTCAGATAACATTAAGTAGAAATATAGTTTCTGATATAAAATATTAAAAGTTTAATGTACGAGTTCAGTTTCCAATGTTATCCTGGATTATTTGTTGACTGTAAGTAATGTTGACGCAAAAACAGCAAACATTTTTAGTTGTAACAAACGTATTTAGTGTTTCTGTTTACTTTCAGGTGAAGCAAAGCCACAGGCTGTCCCAGCAGATGTTATCAATGCAGACTTGACTGGAAATGCTGACTGCCAGTGGCAAGATTCGCCTGCTTTTAAGGCAAGTTGGGACGTGAGTAGGTTCAATAATTTATCTGTAAATAAGTCGTACTGTGTGTTTATTCCACTTTCTTTATTTAATAGATTTAATATTTTCTTTTTCTATTTACAGTCTTATAGTATGTTTAATACTGTAGATTTAGCTTGAGGTAAAACAAGTTCTCATGTTTTTCTGAGATGTTTCTGGCACTGTGAGGAGTACAAAAGTCTGATCAGGACATGCTCCTGACAGTACTTGATTAATCATTACATTACTCTGAAGAATTGAAAGGGCCCATCAGAAAATTATATCCCACACATGAGAAACAGTTAGTGCTGAATGTTAATAGTAATTAAATTATCTCTTAACAGTTGCAGCAAACATTTCAGGAAACATCATTTTCATAAGTAAAGATTTTGGACTTTATTGGAAGTGAAAGCAAAAAAACTAAAGAATTAAGAAACTTCCAAAAGATTGTGTTTTTCATGTTACTTTTGAGTGAAAAAGAAGGAAATGTACATATTTCAAACCCATATAATAGAATAATAATAACCCATAATAGAAAGAGTATTACTGATTTTAATGGGACTCGGTACAGAAAATTTTAGATTGGAAAAGTAACAATTCCATGTAGTACCAACCCTACAGATGTAATGACTCAATTGTTACTGTGATCATAAGTGTACCCAAGCTTCTTTACAATAGCATTGGACTTACTGCCTTTTGGTCCACTCTTAAATAGTACACTTCGTGGATTGAGTAGTTCTACCACGCCTTTACTTTTTCTGATTCCTTTGTCTTTTTAATATTGGCAACCATTTGCAAGATCAGATCGTAACCAAGTTATAAGCAGCTTCTTTAATCTTTTGAGTTTCTCTTCTGAGTCATGACGTATAGACCAGTGGCAGCTGGTGATTCCAAATTTTGGTGGTTGGAGTAGTTGTTGAGTTGGTGGGGGGAGGATGGGGAGGGGGTAAAAGGGCACATTAAACAGGGCACAGAGCAACATATCTGCATCATACATAGTGGTGTCGTATAGAAAAAAATAGAAAGTTACTGTTTTCCCCCAAAAGAGAGCTGCTAATGATAATGGAATGATTCTATCAGTATGTCTACCTATCCCAGATTCCATGTTCCCATGTACTCATGAATGATTGCTACAAGCATCACTAACTTTGCAGTAATCAAATACTAAATATGCAGAGAAAAGAAAAAGATAAACAGAATCATGCTTTTTGTACCTATAAAATAATACACTGATTGGAAAGCGATCCTTGTGTTTACGAGAAATAAAAAATAAGAACAGCAAATTTATAATAGAGGCTAGTTATTTTTAAATTACTCATTTGGGCTATAAGAACAGATTTTCCCTGTATATAAACTGCAAGGCACATAAATTCAACTACATAAAATATTACTTGAAAAATCTACTCTAAAAGAGAAGTGAGTGGAAAACTGCCTGCTTTCATTTACAAACAACAAGAAAAAATAAATCTGTATAAAATATTAAAAATTTCACAAATCTTTCAATTTTTATTTTTGATTGACACGTAATTATCACAATCACAGTTATACAAAATTATAACTATAATTTTATAACCTCAAAAACGAGTACACGTTTACTTTGAACCAACGTAAACACTGAACCTGATACAATTTACAAATCAAGAAGGCTGTGCACACTTCATGACAAAATTAAAGATACACTACAGTGTGTTAGTGGAACGTTGCAGAAACTTTGCAACCACCTAGCTAACATAGGAAACATACGGCAACTGTGAAGAGTAAAGCACGTCCTCCCATATGCTTGTGTAGTAAGCTCTGCCATTTACTCTTCTAGTTGCAAGTGGGTTACAACCACCACCCTGCGCACCACATTTGAATTTTACATCAACATTGCCGCATAGAATCTAATACATTTTCCATTGAAATTTATGACACTTTTAACTGCTTAATGATTTCGTATATTATTTTATAGTTTAGTTATTCTATATTGGTGGTTGTGCAATGCTGCAACCATAACACCAGACGCCACTGGTATAGACATCTCGTGTAGTTCTGAACATCATGTGTTGTATTTTGTTTGAAACACTTTCTGCAAACATGCCAGAAATAACTTTAGCAGTGGCAAATATTTTAGTACCTTGGTGATCCACAGACTGTGATATTTCCCACAATTTGCATGTGCAGTACTTGTCAGAAAGTGCAAGTAATAAATTCTCTGTTGTACTCTTGTTTCTCTGTAGGTTGGGTATAGCTGTACCATCTCACTATCATTATTTTGACCATTATTTATAATACACACAAGGTCAAATGTTGAAAAGGCTCAATTTTGGCAATTTGAAGGAACATTTTCCGTAACTCTAACCAGTATACCTCAAGGGTATCAAAATTAAATTACACAATTCTTTCAAACAAATCCAAAATTACATAAAACACATAATTTTCTGTGAATCATTCAGTGTGACACTCCATTTTGTAACTTTCTGTACAAAAATGCTTGTAATGATGATTTAGAGTTACTCTAAAATTTAGGAATATGTTGTTTTGCATATCCATAATAGCACTATGATCTTTGTGTATTTTGAAAATTGAATATTCATGTTGTATGCAAATGTAATATTAAGTCAGTTTTACTAGTTTTATGAAATTTAAATAGCTTGGAAGAACTCTGGAAATTTAAGAAAGTTGTGGGATTGTCATACTATTATAAATTTAACTACCGTAATTTCTTTTATATCCTATTTATTGGACAGATATTGTTGGATAAAATTACCAGGGTAAATGATGAATTACTTTGTACTGTAAGCATTAGATAAGTCTGTCTTGAAAAACTTTTTTTTTAACATTCTGTATTATTTTAAATATGTTTAAACGTATTTGAAAAGTTGCTAATGTCACAGGAGTCATTGTCGGAGTCAAGTAGCATCTCTGAGCAGTACAAAATTGAAACTGTCGAAGGACGAAGTTTACCCAATGTACTAAAAAGAATTAGCAATCTTCTAGCATTAAAGAATACTGTAAGTAGTTGAAACCAATAATGTGTTTACTTTGTACTGCTTGATTATTTTATCAATATGATGTATGCTTTTTAATGCTGAAATTATGGGTTTGTTATTTATGAATTACCATTATATTAGAGAGATAGAGTGTCCATTATAAAACAGGATTGTCTAAATAAAATCAACAAAAGATAGTTATATGTGTTTTACTTTTCATCATGTTGTGTTGTGTTATTTAGACATGACACATATGCTTGTGACTGGTGGTGTCAGAGATGGCTATGTATCATCGGCCATGACAGGCTGGCTTAATGATGCCATCAATTTAATACAATTAAAACCTCATGTGGTGCAGGTGTTGCAAGTTATGAGTATAAATTACACAGAACCTGTATTTGTCACAGAACAAACTGTGGTAATGTTAAATATCGTAATAATTTTGTAACACTAAGGAAAGTTACATCAGTTAATTTTGTTGTGGTATTTTGAAATTTGTGATATTTCAGTGTTATAATACACACTGATAACAATTATATACGACTGCTTAAGAATGTCAGTACACTTGGGCTTTGCTGATGCTATACATTTTCTTCTTCATTGATAAGTTTTCCATACTATCTCAAAATTTTGACATTGACAATATGTATATTGCAACGATACAGCCTGTATACAAATATAAAATGTGTAGAATTATTATAAGTTAGGGGTAAATGGACAGGTCTGAGATTGTAAAAATATTTCATTGTTATATTAGGGGAGAAATTAACCTGTTTCGACAGGCAAAGAACACCTGCTCGATTGTATGTGTGTTACGAGTGTATCTTGTGTGTGGTAGTGATGCATGTACAGGAATCTCAGCTACCCTCCCCAAGTAATTAATAAAATAATTATTTTAATTCACTGTGTGAAAACTAATTAGTGTATAAACAAACCAAAGGCACCAAAGTGTGTGTAAAATTTATAGTTATCCCCAGTGAGAAAATGACGTTAATAGGACACATTACGCGGAGACAGTGCGTAATAAATGTGCCAAAAATATGCAAATTACCCTAAGACGCTCAAATTAATACAGTGAGTGGTTAATCAAATTAGCTATGATTTGTGCTTTCTCGATTCCATACAAAACATTGCTATTTGCTAAAAATTGCATATATATGAAAAGGTTCGGGAGTGGGGGCTAGCATGTGATCTGCAGGTCTCGACAAGATGATGTCGGAACCAACGGGTGCGGAATCTCGAGAGGGTATAAATTAAGGGTTCGACTGAAAACCCTTCTCTTCTTTTCAAGACACAGTTGCAGTCGGACATGCTGTCCGTCAGCAGAACAGTTTTTATTTTATTATAAGTCTCACTGACGAACGAATAAAGACGTTCAGTAATTATGTTGACAATATTTCGGGAAGCGTAAAGTACCGGGACCGTTTAAGTCTACCAAGAGTATCTACGGAGAAGCTACAAGAGCGACGAGGGATGCTGGACGTTAGGAGAGTTTTTTGACGCCTAACCGACGATTGATATCCACCTCGCAGCAGATAGCAATTCTCTGAGACGGACCACACACTGCTGGAGAACGACGTTGGACTCTGGACATATCCAGGACCACGCCAAGCCAGGAGTAACAGAAACCCAACTCTGGACGACGCTGGACCCCGTTAATAAGTCGTAAGATCATCAAAACTCGAGGTGACATGCATAATGCATTTATAAATGATTTTTTAAAAGAGCTCATAAAGACTATATAAAAAGACAATAAATTTAAACAAAGAAAAAAGTTTGTAATTAGAAATAATATATTAGAATCTTAGATAAATGTTTAGTCGTAAGAATGAGCGATCGCATATAAAGAAATAAGAAAAAAAAGAGTTTAAATTTGAGATAGTATATTTTTGTTTATCAAAGTAAATAATTAAATTGATTTGATATTTGCATTTGTAGAAAAGAATAATTTAAATTTTGAATATAAAACAAATGCCAGTCTAAAAGTAATTAATATAACTTTAAATTTAATTTTTAAACATTGGTATAGACTGAGCAAGCTGAGGTCAGATCTGAATTAAAAGAATTCAATTCAAATTACATTTTAATTTTATTTGTTTTAGTAAATCAGATTATTAACATGTCTAGATGTAAGAGTGTTTTAAATGTGTGTAACACCATATAGTTTAAGAGATAAACACTTAATAATGAGTGATATTTTGACCGAAGATTATTAACGATGTTTTATTATTTATAATGCTTGATAAAACAATAAATATGAATTTTTAAATATTCATAAATCTAATACTCCCATTATAGTTACACCTGGTATCGTTATACAACCTGCATAAATTACATTATATAAAATTTATGTTATGTACCGTTGTATAATTTTGGCGCCATTTGTTACAACGGTACAACGTTGCAAACACAAATAAATTTATATTTGCAACGTTGTACCGTTGTAATATATTATTGAAAACAAAGATTTGTAATAATTAATTTTCTTTAATCTTGTTGGAATGTTCATATTGTGAAAATATTGTAGCTCTACTGGTAAAGTTTAAGTACCAATATGAAACGTGGATGGTTGACCTGGAATTTTTATAGTTATAGGTGTAGACAGAGAAAGATTCATTTTACTTTTACAATAAAATTCATAACACTAACATACATCAACAAACAAACTGAAAAAATAGCCCACAAATTCAAAAAAGCAGGATACAGAATCGCTTACAAAACTACTAACAAAACAGAACACACACTATCAAAACACACGCACAAAGCACAAAACAAATTCGATCTACCCGGTGTTTACAAGCTAAATTGCTCAAATTGCAATAAATTCTACATAGGCCAGACAGGACGTAGCTTCAAACAGAGATACATTGAACACACAAAGGCACTCCACTCCACTACAGAATCTACCTATGCAAACCACCTCATTGAAGCAAACCACACATATAAAAACATCGACAATAACATCAACATTCTACACGTACACACAAAAGGCCGAAAACTAGACACTCTAGAACAATTAGAAATCTACAAACACACAAAAACAAATAAAAACGACATCCTAAACGAACAGACACAATTCAAATCGCACGCATTATTCGAACACATCTCACCCAACACACACAGCATTGATCTTTCGAAAATCTATCCCGTCGCCAACAACAAGATGGACAGCGCTACCTACGGCAGCCTCTGAAGAAGCCTTTTAAAGGAGAAAACCGGTTTAGGCTTTAAGGTAAATCTTTATGATTTTACTTATAAAAAACTTAGTGTTCCGAGTCGTTAATATAATAGTGATATTTAGTTAAGTAACGGACACGTCATGGACAACGAAATCCAAGGATTCATTTTAATTAAAAATTTTGCCTAAAGTGACATTTTGTGTGTTTTAATTTAATAGTAAATTAAATAAAGCACATGGTTTGCAAAAGCAATAATCTGAAAAGGAAAACTGCCCTTGATTCAAGATGTGTAATTTCAAGTTATTGTGCGTTAAATATGAGTGTTTTATTGTGTCATAATTTTATTATAATGAAATATAATAATAATAAATACATTATTATTTATTATTTATAATAATAAATTAATAAATAATTTGTTTCTTAGAAGAACCATTTGTCAACTTAAAGATGAACCATAATCAAAGTGGACGTCAATTTATTCATTAGTTCTGCAACTTGTATCCAAGCAACATAATCCATTTTTGTGACAGTTAAAATGTATTTTTCATAAATTGTGTAAAAAGGATTTGTTATTAAAGTTTTTATTGGAAATTTCAAAGAATAATTTTGATATTTTTTGCAACAAACCTTAATCATTATCTACAAATTATGCTAAATTGTTTTAAATAATTTACATTATTATATTTTACTGGCAGTCTTCTTATCATGACAAATTACAAAAAAAAAAAGTATATTAAAATTTCCCCAACCATTTAAATATTATATATGTTCACTTTTTAATTATTTCTGTAGACACACACATATACAAATCATTTTTGTGATTTCTGTGGAGTACAAACCTGCAGTTGTGTAATCATACAATCATAGTTAAATGTGAAAGAACACAAGCATGTAAACTGTATAGAAATAAATTTTGTTTGCTTACCTTTTGATCTAAAAGTGTTGTTCAGAATTTTAACACTCATATTGATTGGATTAGAAATTTTTGTTTAAAATGTAAAAATGGGTATTCAGAATTTCATGGATGTGTAATAAAAAAAATGGTAAAAATTTATATCTTTGAATACAAGTGACATACAACATTGAGAAAAACATAATTCATATACTGTAGCAAGTTGATTTTGTTTGGTACAAATTGCGCAAGGTAAACAAATACTTATGATCTTTGATTTTGTGTTTGATAACTCTGTGGATAACTATTAATTTTGTGTTTTTATTTAAACATGTATGTAAATGTTCAACAGTTCATTTTGTAAATTCAGTGTGAGAATGATTATGAAAAATGTTATCTACTTATGAAATGACAGTTATTTTGTAGTGTTCAAAAGTATAGCAGCTTCATGATTTTGTGATCGGCATATTGAAATTTTTAGTGAACAGCAAGCCTTTGGTACATTGCAACTGTGAAACCAGCATAATTAGCATTTTGTAAATGGTAGCTTATTTTGTGTATTTTTAAACTTTGTGTATTGTAACAGTGGAACTTAAGGTATTAAATGATTAATAGTCCAGTCCCAGTAATCTAAAACAAAAAATGTTAAATGGTTTCTCATATTAGTAGGTTTTTTGTGTTACCAGAACACAACAATGAACACATTTGAACTGTCTTAGGAGAAACTGATGTGGCATATTATTAAATACTAAATAAACATGCCTATAACAAATAAAATATAACATTCTGTTATTGAAAATGCAGTATATAGTGTAGTCAGTCATCTATTTAATCTTATTTAAAGTAATATATTCTGTACTATACTGCATTTCATATGGTATATAGTAGTCTCATTTTAAAGATAACCACAGCACTCAAAGGAAGTTTTTTCAGTCAGATGAAATTCTGTACACCCTTTCCATTGTTGCCATGCTTATATTTTCTCATTCAAATTTAAACAGGAATAGGTACACAAAAAAGGGCAGGATGTACTCTTTCTTGCAACTCTTTTTATACTTTCTTGTTATACTCTGTATGTATTAAGAAAAATATTTCGTTGTTCTTTACCATTTCATGATTTCACATGGGAATTTCCACCCTGAATTTTAAATAAACAAACAAAGGTCAAAAAGAATCTACTTCAAATTTATAACACATTTAACTCAAGACAAAAAAATTGTTACATTACCATACGCATTTTTATTTTAATAATGTTAATACATATAAAACTGTAAGTATACCTACCTTAGTTTTCATCTGAACTGGTTTCATTTTTGTTGCCACTGCTTTTCAAATTTAAAACGAGTGGTCTATTATTATTCTCCACATCCCATTTGAAATACTCTTCTATTAGTGTGGTTTACCTCACATACTTTCCTCCAAAATTTATACCGTTTCAAATACATATTCTTGCAAAATCTGGCAGACACTGGAACTTGTTGATGGAGTGACATTTCCATTTTCCCACAAATCCTTTCAAGTGTACCTACACCAGCTTGATAGGATTTAAGTTGCAATGGTAGGGAGGCAGTCTGAATACTTCGTGCGTGTACTGCTGTATAGTGTTATCAATAATGAAGTCTCCTAATTTTAGAATTTTTAATAATTTACAGCAACACATTTAATGGGAAGCAGGTCAGGGATTATTGTAGTTTTTCATAAAGATTACAATGTTGTGTTTTCTAGTGGATGTATTTGGTCTTCTGGACTTGTTTTAGAAGAAATTCTATAACAACATATTTTTAAACCATTGTCAGAAAAGTCAGGGTGAATCAGCTTTAGTATCACCAATATTTTTGGAAGAGAGTACAGACAATTAAGAAACCACCCCTCATGACTTCCTGTGTGCAGCACCATAGTTGGTTGACTGCATGATATGGTTGCTTTTAAAGAACAAGAACAACTTCCATCATCCCATCCCTTCTTACCAATGGGTCATTGGGTCATGGATGTTGTACCAGGTCTCATCCAAAAATATTATCTTATATCCTGCAGCTTTCAAACAATTTACCCTGTACAGATAATGGTATGTCCATGCTACTATTCTACATGACTCCATTATTACGTGTCCCTTATTAAGAATGTTAAAACGACATCCCAGTTTCTTTAAGTAACACGTTCAGTGTTGGAAACAATTTTGGCTAGGCTGTTAGGCCGTGGTCTAGAGTCTATGCTGACAGACGTTTTGGTTGACAGCATAGACTAGACCACGGCCTAACAGCTCGGCCAATATTGTTTCCAACTATGTGGACATCGAACATGAAAGCCTTAGGAACTCTATTCTCAGTGTTGTTTCTTTATATGGAAAATTATGATTTTTTGAAGTTTATTAAACAATTTGACCACTGTTGGACTTTCTCCATTTTTATAAAAATTGTTCACCTCTTGATGAACTACATTACACATGTAAATTTGTCAGTTTTCCTGAACTGAAGCTCTTTGTTTCCCATTTTGTTTGGTGTTTTAGGTCCTTTATGTATAATTTTACTTATTACGTGCCTACTTGCTCATACTGCTTTTGTAGTCTTTTACTTCATTTTATCATTTTTATCTTTGTAAATATTGTAATATCTTTGCAATATATTTGTAAACATTATAGATAATCTGTTGCGACTGATTAGATAAAGCTCCAAGTGATTCCCTCCGAGAACTGCTACTGCTACAATTATGATTATTGTCACCGTCAGTTTCACTGTTAATATAACTACATTATTCACATAACTGTTTGCCGCACTATCACTCTCCTAAGGTCTCCACATGATGTAAAAATATTAACTTGGTAATACTAAATATTAAATAGTGTATCATATAAAGACACAAAATATTAAATAGTAGAAAATAAAATCACTAAAATAACAACCATCATCCAAGGTTCCGAATAAAACTGATGAATCGGTAGGCTAGTAATTGTGGCAATGTTGAGACAGCATAGAGTTGATATAAAGATGTCATTATACTATTGGGGCAATTTGATTAGCATATGTGGAGAGTAGGAGTGTTCTAAGAACACATTATCACATCAAAGCGTTCCACATTCTAAGCTTTTTGAAACAATATTGACTTAAGAATTTTACGTTTTACAATAAATGCAGAAATGTTTTATAATTACAGTAATTTTAGCTATGAAAAATCTTTGCAGAGTGAGTCTTTTACACTAACAAAGTTAAGATTCCAAACATTGAACTAATTAGGTTTCTGACAAGGGGATATAGTAAAAATAACAGATATAAGAAATTATGTGGAGTATCACAGGAAATGAAAGAAACCATAATTTCCAGTGAGTTATAATATAGATTTATGGTTATTTCATTTGGCTCTTTTATTGTCATTGAAATGCATATACCTTCAAAAAATTGTTTGTTTTGAAGTAAATTGTAATTTCAGACATATTAATGAATACTAGTAGTACACTAATAACATGTTTCTTTGAGTGTGACTGTCAACTGCGTTTGAACATAAAGTAAGTTTGTATCTGATGAAAAGTGATAATTACACATGGCTCATGTATTTGCATGCAGTTACACAGGTGTTTTTAAAAATATTGTAGATGTTATAGAATGTAACTTGCTTGCATAAGTTAGTGTTATTATTGCACTGTAGAAAGATATTAATTTAAATATTTGGACTTGCAAACTTTATTAGTTGGAAATAATAAAATTAATTCAGTAAGCTTAATAATCTCAAGTCATCTTTTAACAGTATTCGTTTGGTTTAATCATTTGTAATGTGTGGGTTTGATAAAAGATTTGTATTGTAACATATTAAAATTATTAGTAAATTAACATATAAAAATTATTAAATGTGAATCTACAAAATTTTTAAATTCAATTTAAAGTTAATATTATGAATAATATTAAATTTACTCTCAGCTTAAAACAGTAACATGCACAACAAGGTAACATTACTGTAAATGTACTTAATGTTTTTCACATGTTGTTCCTAGTTCTGATGTTAGATGTGCAAGAAAATGTTTAGCAAAATGAGTGTTTGTGTTTATGTCTAATAGGGTATGTAGCATTGTAAGTAAATTGTAAATATAATTCATCTACCTTTTCCACTTTCAATTTGTATTTAAAGTTTTATTTTCAATTTTTAATATCTTTTTGAATTTTAATTTTTATTTTGGATTTAATAGTATTTTTTTATATATAATGATATATTATCTATTCACATGTACATGTAAAATGATAACATAATTTACCTTACTCTCCAGCATGACATTTTTATTTTAATAACTTTATTTAAATTTAAGAAACATTTATTTATTATTATATATATAAACTTTCACAATATGAACTTACTTTCTTTATCACTTTCCCATACGTTTCGAGGTGATGTTCCTCTTCCTCAGTGGGAGTAAATACTGAATGTCATTTTACAGTATAACGGTTATGGACTGGTGTGTGTGGTGGGGGTTGATGGTGGGAGGGAATTGGCGCTGAGGTTCAAATTGTGTGTTTGGATCAATGTATCGAATAGTGTATGTGATCTATAATGTAATTGTTCATTTAATATGTTGTTTGGTTGTAGTGCGTGATGTCTGTATATTTCAAATTGTTCAGCTGTGTTTAGTTTTCTAAACACACCAATAACAATTGGTAAGTAACAATAACAAGTAAGGTAAGTAGAAAACTAAACACAGCTGAACAATTTGAAATATACAGACATCACGCACTACAACCAAACAACATATTAAATGAACAATTACATTATAGATCACATACACTATTCGATACATTGATCCAAACACAATTTGAACCTCAGCACCAATTCCCGCCCACCATCAACCCCCACCATACACACCAGTCCATAACCGTTATACTGTAAAATGACATTCAGTATTTACTCCCACTGAGGAAGAGGAACATCACCTCGAAACGTATGGGAAAGTGATAAAGACAGTAAGTTCATATTGTAAAAGTTTATATATATATATATATATATATATATAATATTTATAAAGTGAACGAAGAGGATGAATCAACAAGATATTTATTTATTCTTCAGTTTTGTTGTCTATGATGTGTCCGAGTATTACTAATGCTTTGTTACACTGTTCCAAACACTTATAATTTAGATAAAAATTTAAAAAGGTTTTTGCTTGAGTCAGCTTTTGCTTGTGAGCTTCGTCAGAGGCAGCCATAAGGAGTCCTGTCAGTTCTGTTTTTGGTGTTAGCGCTCTTGAATTGGTTGACAGATTGTTGCTGTGTATGCATTATGTAAAATGTTCAAATAAAATACATATCAACTCATTAATAGGATTATAGCATTATGTTATTAGATATCTACAATTTAACAATGGTATGGGACAACAAAGATGACATTTTAAAAGGCGTTCAACATAGTAATGCAAACTTTAGACACAGTAGCTCTAAATAAGTCAATGGAGTTGCAATTGAACCTGTCTCTCAGGTTCTTTAACCAGAAAGTGCACTTTCTTGGACTCCTTTCCACTTGGATCTTACCCTGTATAATAATGTATAGAAGGTTATATCTTTCTCTGCATATTATTTGTCCCAGGTATTCTGGTTTTCTGATTTTAACAGTACTAATAATTTCATTCTTCTTCTGCATCCTTCTCGTCACCTCAATATTATTAGAGACTTTATCTATCCAAATTATTTCTAAAAATTCTCTTGTAAGTCCACATTTTGAATGCCTCCAGTCTATACATGACATTCTAATCTAATTTAGAGTTCAAGCTTCCATTCCATACAGCAAAACTGAGAACACGTAGCATCTCAGCATTTGAATCTTGAGAGTCAGACTTACTGCAAAATAGTTTGTTCAGTTATTAAACACTGTTGTTGTTTGTCAAATTCTTGATGTGATCTCCTCTTTGGAGTTGTTTTTCTTATTGACAGCCACTCATAAATACTTATTCTTTTTTGAAAAACATGTTTGAATTGCTATCCAAGTCACTTATTGACAAAATCTGTATAATATTTACCGTATTTCTTCCATTGTGTGACTTCATGTAGCGTTCAATTGATTTACGTGTTTTGAAACATATGTTTCGTCTTCAGAAATAAAAAATCACTTAAAGTGAGGTCGTTAAATATTAAAATTGCATATATTGAAAACAATTCCACATATATCTGCATTACATGAGTGCGCAATCATTACAGTGTCCGATCGGTCCGACTCGAGTGCGCACTCATGTAACATGGATATGTTATTATACGTATTTATGAAAATTAATTAATTATTGAAAATATTTAACTCGAGTCCCTGTTCTTGGGCCATCTGTTACTAGTCAAATAATTACAGAATTATAAATTATAATTACCTTCACACTTACCTTAATTTCGGGTCCAAGATCCCAGCACGAACTGTGAATGCAAACGCGATTCTGAGGTTGTGAAAATAACAGACTCGACTCGCATTAGTGTAAGACAACTAACATTTTATTTTGTCTTTAAACTGCTTTCAAATTACGGACTATTCATTTCTTTCCCTCTCAAATCATGTTATCAATTATTTCCAGATAATTAAGACAAAACAAAAAAAAAACATTCTTAAACTATTAACGAAACAATCTTATCTCAATGAAATTTATCTAAACATCTTATATTAAAGAAAGCAGCCCAGCCTGCTCATACACAACATTCATACCATTTTAAAACCCCATTTTGTCTTGATCAATTGATTTGAACCCTTTTAAAAGATGAAATTATTAGGACTGATAGTAGATTACCCAACCGGCGTCACTCCTCTCGTTGCCATGTGCCGCGTGTGTTTATATGTCCGAAAGTTTTCTTTAATTCACATTTTTATTTTGCCCGTTTACTTCACTGACTTTATTCTGCTATATCAGTTCACTTTTAAATTCTGGTTAACACTTTTTACATAAGAAATTTAAATTTGGTGTGCACACGTTTTTCTTAGCTCCCGGCCAGGATGCAGGGTTAATTCAACTGAGATCGAGCGTCACCCTTTTAGATAAAATTTATCCCGGCCGGTGACGAACGCCACTACTCGCGTCCGATATGTTTGGTTGTTTTTCGTCGACTCCTGTACCGAGAGCATCAACCAACTCCCACCACGTCGAGTTGCTGGATAGGAAATCACTGCCGTCTTCTGTTAAAATGTTCGGCTCTGTACCCAAAGTATGGGTTATTCATGTGTGTTAGACGTCGATGAAATTTTGAGGCCACTAGTCACGTCACTCAAATGGGCGTGTTTTGTGTCATACTTCCGTCCGCAATCAAACACGTGCTGAAATATTTTTACAGCTTAGCCATATTGGTTAACTTCATTTGAGGCGTCTTAGCGTCCTGTCCGTGCGTGTGCTCAAATTGCGCGCTTGAGTGCGTAACATCGCCCGTTTTCTTGGAATTATTGCGTCTCAACACACCTGCTTGTAAACTTATAACACTGTTCTTTGTCTCACGGAAACCGTATTATGTCGGGGACTTGCTGCTTTAGTCACATGAATTTAATAAAAATAAAATAAAATAAAATACCCTTTTTGTCCCATTACAATACCCCCCAATGAGAGGTCTTTTGTCGAGACAGAAGAACTCTCATTGCTAAACCCCTAAGAGGATCAGAGAGGATATGGTGCCAACAACCCCCCATTAATTCTTAACGCATCATGGGTAAACTACCCCCCTAGCTCGGCGACTATGGCTGCACCTGCACGAGATTACTGGACTTCCCTATACAAGATCCCAACACCATAACATCGAACAGATACTCACCACAGTACACCCAACCTTCTATCATTCTGCCCCAAAATCCAAACCCTGGCCTTATACCATGCCAAATCCTCAACCGATATGTTCCCCTTACGTGCACACTGGGCTGCCTTTAGCAAGTACTGGGCACGTACACATATTTATTTATACATTCTAACCAAACTCCTTATTTAAAATTCATAAAATATTTATCTTTAAATTCAGAAATTCATTTAAGTTCAAAATCAAACTGTTACATTATCATTATTTTCATCCAAATAAAAAATCTTTTACATGAATCTATCAAATCTATCAATTTTCTTCACTACTACTAATAATTATAAAAAACTTGAACATCTCATTAAAACATGAATTCATTCACCCTAACATTTGGTCACACATACATACTAAACAATATAATTCAATAAACCCACTAGTAATACACATAAACAATAACATACTTGAAACTCAAACATCATCTATATGGCAGGCGGAAAATAATTTTTTTTTTTTTTTTTCAAAAAATTTGATTTACCTAAATTATCAATCTCAGAAAAATTTAAAATCATTTAATTCAATTAAGTAACATCATTCTGTGAATTAATTATCAGAAAATGGTTCTGTCTCTAACATCAGTCATCAGCTGATCTCTCTGGGTCAAGTGAATGACCTTGACATATATACAATACACAAAGCTACACTGTAAAATACATGAAACATCTTTAAAACTTTTACCTTCAAACATAATACAACATAATAAAATAAGACATACAAAATTAACATGGTTATTATTATCTTACAATAAACCATAAAATTTACATTTAAATTGACCACAATTACACATTTTATAGCTTTATATTATTCTCAGATTTTATAAAAATCCGTCACTTGTTTCAATTATTTTTATTACATTTTGACTATGACTTTCTTTCTTTAATATTTTCATTCTTAATTAGTTTGGGTGACTCAATTATTCAGAATGATATGATTTACTAACTTGGCATTTACATATAATCTTACCCCCCTTCTGACTCTAATACTCATTTAACAGCTTTAACTAGTCTGACACCCCTCTATCAAAACATCTACCCACCATTCTCTACCTCTAACTTACTACTCTAACTCATTCACATCATTCTACCCTTATAACAAAATACTCTCTACCCCTTTTGTACTCAGGATGTGTGTTCCCTTCCCAATGCTCATTCCCTTATTTGGTTCCTGGACCCTCCCTAGGTAACCCTTTCCGGCGCATATCGGTTCCCCTCCCGCCACAACGCTTTTCGTTGAGGACTCCTTATCACACCACCCACCCCCCTTACAAAATTCCTCCATCAACTACTTACTCTCCCATTATATCACTTTCATCTACAAAATATCTCCATTTATTTATTACCTCAATATATCACTCATTACTCTACATTTTTCCCCATAGCTACTGTGTCACTATCAATACTCAAATTCTACATTACGTTTATTCACAACAATCTTACTTTGTTCAACACCCCTTCAAACTTAACTTGGACTGATTTAAATGTCCTAACGAAATAATAATCACCCAAATTCTAACATTTACCACATTTTAAATTTTAACTCTTGAAAATTCAAAACTATCTCAAATACATCTCATCATTTAAATTAAAATCTTTTAACCACATTGAAAATCTATTATTCAAACATTAATTATTCAAACATTTAATTACATTGATAAACAATCTGCAAACTATTTCTAAGTGACATACCACGTATATAACCCCAGCAATCAGCTGATGTTCTTGGCCAGGTTAATGACCTTACTATAGATACATTTCAACAATTATATAAAGTACATATTTTTATAATCCTTATCCCTAACACACTGGATACAATGAATACAAATACACAAAATTACATAGTTATCCTCCTACAATGTTATTTGAATTTATTACAATTAAATTTGGTACTTAAAATCATTTTGCTCTCATAGGGACATACATCGCTACTCATTGAGTCATAGTCATAGCAACAGTTACTGAACAGCTCTATGGATTGTCAACCCCCAACTCTCTCTATAGAGTCGTGTTATAAGCTGACTGCCCGCTGTTTACAGAGGTCGTCACCCTCTCACTGAATTTTCAGTTACCCTCCTACTTCATCATTTACTAAAAGTCCCCCCGTATACCCCCCTGGCTTGTAATTGCCAGCTCCTTTTCCACACACACTATTGTTTCCTGCTGGTGGACTGTGGCGTCCATTTGCATCCCCAAGAACTGAAGTTACATATATCAGGTATAGACGCTACCTATACCGTTCTTGGTTCAGCGTTATATAAAATTCGGTATTACTGATGTCCGAGGACACCATTAATCCGACTAAAATGATTCACACACCCTTAGTACGGAACTATCGACACCTTCGACGATAGCCGCTGTTCCATAGTTATGTAGTTTCCCCTTGTTACCCCCCGGTTCAATTTCAATGTTCACCAATTTTGTATCTACTTACATAATTCCACGGCCAGGGTCTGGTGAAACCGTGACCGCCCGAAATGTGGGGAAACTACCAAAAGACATATAAGGCTCACACTTACACCGTTACTGCAATTCACGGAAGGTCAACTCTTATATGTTTGGTTATAGTTTACTTAATTTTTTTATATTAACATAATACATACAATACACTCATAATTAACATTGCGATTATTCCGTTAAAACAAACAATTCACATTTAAGGTTGGTCAGAAATTACACACCTTACATCCTTACATTTGCATATAAAATTATAAACATTATATTTTAATTTCAATTGAACTTCTATTAATTAATTATCAATTATTTATCATTTACTATACCATTAATTTTTCCAAAATTTTTTCTTTGTTATCAACCTTCCTTTTACATAACATTTCATTTAAAATTTGCTATTTAGACATTGAACATTTTACTTTATTTAAATTGCATTATAAAATTCATACTTACAGTACATCACTCATACACTGTCATAAACACAAAATATAAACACCAAACACCAATAACTCCATGTACCTTCTGAAACATTTTAACAACCATGTTATTCCTGTAACGATTAAATATATAGATGATTGTCGTGTTAAAGCCTCACTTCGGATTCGTCTATTTGTAATCAGATTTTTCGTTACGTACAATGTTATTGTGAATGGGTTACTTGTATTTATGTAGCGTGCACTTGAATTACACCACCCGTTAGAAGTGTCAACTTGTGATATGGATAAATAATGTAGCGACAAACTCGCACTGGAGTCGTCGATGTGTAATTATAAATGTGTTATGTTGAACGGCGAATGATTTTGTAAATTGCCGCTTACTCCCACTATGCTGCTTCTTTTCCGTGACGTCACTCAACGATGCCAACTGTCGGGTTCGCTGCAACCTGTGAATTCTATTTACTAAATGTAACAGCAATAATAACGACACACAGTTACCATCAAACATATATCCTTGTGGAATCCTTTATTCGGAAAAAACACTGGTTAACCGTTTTAATAAATTTAAACAGGATAATCACAATTGTATCGTAAGCTATAAGTCTTCTTTTACCAGTTGGCAGCAGTAGCCGTTCAGTATTTCTACGAGACCAAAACAATGCTTTTTGTTAACGTTTTTAAATAAAATATTAATTATCTCAGGGCGTATGTGGTTCGGGGATTATAAATTAAACAAAATATTACACTATTAATCAAAATACAAGTTTACAATTACAGGATATTACAACGTTAGAGTGTTAGGTGCACACAGAAATTGTATAGTGGTTACCAGTTTTAAAAAGGTTATGTCCAGTTCAGGCTTTGATAGTTATTATGTGAATTTAAAGTTCTTGTTGTGTTTAAAAAGGTGTTAATCTTATATGGTGTTATTAGTGGTTGTTTCTAGTGTTCGTGTTATATGGTGTCTGTAGTTTAGTTGATTATTGCTTAACAGTAGAGTATACAAATGTGTGTGTTGTAGTACGATATAATGAGATGTCAGAATCACCAAATCCTCTTCTTGTACTCTTCTTGGTTGAAGGTAGGGCCCACGTACACGTCAGATCTTCCTTCTCGTCCCTCGTCCACTTCAAATCTTCTTCCTGGTTGTTATTTCTTCTAATCCATATAATGGGTAGTCTTCAGTTATTGCAAAAAGTTCGTGTAGTGTACTTCTAACTGTATTTATCTAGTTGTATTGTTTTTTCACATTTTATAACACATAATGTAAGACGATTTAAGAACGCGTCTATCTGCTAAGATCGTTGTCAAAGAAGTCTCATTTTATTTATCCGAAATTTCTGGTTACTAAGGGTAAACTTGGAATCTGGTTGGTTAATTCGGATCTACATTGTCACATACTTTCGTTATTTCAAAGTCTAAAATTTGTTCAAAATCTTTAAATTAACATAACTTTTCTATACTGAATGGGAATTTAAAACCATTATCAGCATTATTTTGATCTTCACATTTGTTATATTTAGACACCAAACATGCCTATTTTTATTTAAAAACTATGGATGTTACAATTTTATTATTTGAAATTTTCTTAAATAACTTGATATGTGTTATTTTGTTTCTATATTCCTTGTATACGTTATTACCTATAAATACATCTACCCTTCCACATTTGCTTTACAAAATTTCTAATATAATTGTTCAAAATTTACTAAAGTTGGTTTCACCTGGCCTATGTAATAGTATTACTTTCATCACCAAGTTTTAACATCTTTAACAATTAAATTAACTTCTAACACTCATCAAAATGGTTTAACATATAACGTTATTTTAACAACACAAAAAATATATTACTCCAATAGTTAAATTCATGCCCACATGGCTATGATTATACCAAATCCTTGCACAAATAATTGTTTTCTACTCAGACTGTATAAGTGTTTGACACTTAACAAAACATCTTTATATAGTCCATTCTGCTTGGTCAATTAATTTACCATGGTTTAACATCATCTCTATTGTTATATTTGTTAACACAACATAAAAAAAAAATGGAATTAATATCATTAAATTGACATTCCTTTAAACTAACTGTATCATCTGTTACATACAAAAAACACAACACAAATACTATGATATAACACTGTGCCTAAAACATAAAACATGCACATTTTACAAAACAAATTCTATACTAATTGGTTAGTCCCTTGTCAGCTAATTTACTCATTATTCTGACGCTGTCTATGTCATATTTACTATTTATATGGGTTTCAACATCCGTATACTTATTGATGTCTGACTTACAAAAATTACAATAAATTGAACACTGTTGCTCCACCTCACCACACAGTTCTAATAATCTTGTTACATTTACTGTTTATCTGGGTGTTACTCTTGTTATAAATGTTATTGTGACCATGTTATAATTTGTTGTTTACTGGACAACCCTATGAACTCTATATGTGACACTTATTTGTATGGTTCATGTATCTATTATCAGGTGTATTTATATTTCTGTTACATCAATTAACTTAATTATTTACTAATATTTCTCTTACATAATATTACATGTTTGGGCCTATTATCCCTCACTTTGTATTTTGATTATCTGGATATAATGATACATTAATTGAAACCATTTGTTTCTTTATAGTCCTGGTTCATAAGCTGTTTGTCTTTACAATTCTTTGTTTGGTCAATACTGAAAATTCATGTCATAGTTGGGGTTTGAAGATATCTGCATCACTTAGCCTAAATCATTAATTTGGGTACGGTCAGTTGTCTTACTAGTCAGTCTGAAATTGTTAGTCGTTCTTCTTCACTATCATCTTTGAAGATATTGTTCTTCTTGTTAGCTTCTTAACCAAAGTCTTCATTAAATCAGGTAAGATATTATGTTGTTCCAAATGCAATGTTACATATTACCCTGCCACCAAATTTGATCATTTTAATAAAATATTGTTTTTGTTGAAATTATCAATTATCTTAACTTTCACATTGTCATTTGTTATTCTTATTATGATCTGGTATACTTGTCTTTAATTATAAGTGTTCTATCCCTGGAACATGTTACTTCCCTAACAAATTAATCACCATATATTCTGGAATCAGTCGGGGGGCTCTCTTGACCTAATACCCCGCTGTCCTTACAATACATAATACATAAATAATATCGATTGCTGGAGCTATCTCGTCAGTCAATCACATTTAATAATCACTAGTCTATTCACGACTAAAATAAATAAAATAATATAATATATTCTTGGGATTGTTCACTCAGTCTAACTTCTCAGATCTAAATATTTCTTTCCATTGATTCTTTCAGATGTTTATTTTCTTGTGGCGATATTAATAACATTTTTTATTTTCAATTGGTACTATCTTCCTTCCTTCTTTATCAGTACTGCTTAATCTTCATTCTTCATTCACTATCTTCATTCAAATTAAAACATAACAAGTATCTGTATCTTTAGTTGTTGTGGATTCTCTCACAATCATGATAGGTTATTTGTAATAAATTCGTTTCTAGTCTTGTCTCATTTTCATCGTTGATTGTCTACATTTGTTCTTTCTTATTCATTTTATATCACTATAGTTTCTTCTAATTTATGGATGTTGTATCTTTCTTTTATATTCCAATAATAAGTTCATAACTGTGTTTAATAAGAGGTGCTTATTTTGTTTAGAATTTGGAAATTTATTCCCAGTTGTTTATCCGCTTGATTCATAATAACATTATCAAACTGTACTGTAAGTTGTCCTTACTATTCATTTGAATTCTGATATATTCAAATTTGTTTATTTGGCTTAATTTAAAGTTATATTTTGGATTATCAAAGTTGGTTAGATGAGCTTACTATGTTCTTTGAGTTTTGAGGTTTTATAATAATAAATTCTTCACTTCCAAATTAATTCTCATAAATAATTAGTTGTAAGTTGCTCTTACTCTATTTTTAGAATTTTGTCGGTTTTATAATAATAAATTCTTCAATTCCAAATTAATTCTCATAAATAATTAGTTGTAAGTTGCTCTTACTATTTCTTTAGAATTTTGGTGGTTTTTCAACTTTGTTTATTAGGTTCATAATACATTTTTAAGGAAACTTGGTTGTATGTTCCCTTAATCTTTTTTGTTTCCACATCACTAATGACATAAGTATTATTGTTATTGTTTTTTATAACAACATATGGTCCATTATACAGTAATAATAGCTTTTTTGCTATTCCTTCCCTAGAACTTGGCAATTCGCGGTTTTTTAACAATACCTTATCTCCAATCTTGTACTGGATCACTTTCTGCTGAGTTATTTTGTATTTTTTCCTTCTTTTCTCCACTTGTTCATTCAGTTTGCTGTGGAATCTCACGTTGTCGAACTGGTAAGCTGTGTTGTTTGGGAAATTGATTATTTCACTAATTTCTCGGGGTGGTAGCCTTTCATGCATTATGGTGTATGGAGTATCTTGTATTGCTTCATGGTAAGCTAAGTTGATAAAGCTTTCTGTTTGTGTAATGTAGTCACTCCACTTCTGGTGTTTATCAAAACAATATGTCCTGAGTATACGGCCGACCTCCCTCAGTACTCTTTCCGCCGGGTTGCTATTTGGGTGATAGACAGATGTTTTATATGTCTTGACACCTAAGTCTAACAAAGTCTCCTTCCAAACCCTTCCTCGAAACTGAGTTCCGTGATCGGTAATAATTGATCGTGGAGCTCCTAACTCTGGTATGTATTGTTGGATCACTATTTGCAAAATCTTTTTTGTAGTTGCCCGATTAATGGGGTATAGTTTTGTAAACTTGGAGTAATGGTCGAACATGATTATAATGAATTTATACTTTTTTCTCCCTCCACTACGAGGTAACGGACCACACACATCTAAAAATACTCTCTCTAATTTACCAGTTGACGTAATAGGTTGCATAATTCCTTCTGTTTTTTCGTTATTGCATTTTGCTAATTGACAGATGTGACACTGCCGGATACATTCTCTAACTCTTCTGTTGATATTCTTAATGTAAGTGTGTTCCTCAAGTGCCTTCATTACTTTTAATGCACCCATATGCCCATATCGACTATGGTAGTCCAATATTAATTCTGTTTCTAAAGCTTTAGGTATCACCACCTTCCATGAGCCTTGGTTATTATTTGGTTTGTAAAATAATATGACTTCATGTAGACAGTAATATGCAGTGATTTTTTCATCCTGTTGGATCAGTCTTTGTCTAAAATTATTGATTTTGGTATCCTTGGTTTGTTGTTGTGCAATAGATTTCATGATGTTTTCCAAATCTGATGTGTTTTTTATTATAGTGTATACCTTGATGATTGTTTCTTTTTCCCCTTCAAAAGTTTGTTGTTCTATGTTAATCCGGGACAATATATCTGCAGCAATATTCTGTTTTCCTGGAACATACTCCCAATTTATATGGTACTCCTGTAGTGCGAGTATCCACCTTGTCAATCTCCCATGGTTGATCTTGCAATTTTTTAGGAAAGATATTGACTTATGATCGCTCCTCACAGTTATCGGGTATCCAAGAATGTAGGTTCTGAATTTCCCACAAGCGAATACAACGCTTAATAACTCTTTTTCTGTTACACTATAATTGCGTTCACATCCATTAAGTATTCTGCTTGCAAAACTCACCACCTGATGTTCTCCCTCACTATCTTCTTGATATAATACAGATCCTAAACTTATATCACTGGCATCACAGTTCATGAAGAAAGGTTGATTGAACTTAGGATGTTTTAATACAACTGAACTTAGGAAATTGTGCTTGATCGTTTGGAGTAAATTGTCTTGTTCCTGTCCCCAGGACCATTTGTTCTTAGAGGATAATTGTGGAGAAAACTTTGCTGTCATTTCAGAATAATTTCTCTGAAACTTCCTATAATAATTGCAAAGTCCCAGAAATGATTGAAGTTGCTTTTTATTTTTAGGACTTGGGAACTTCTGGATAGCTTCAATTTTTTCATTGGATGGTGTTATTCCTTGTCTTGTTAGGTTAAAACCCAGGAATTGGACTTCACTGGCGATAAGCTTAGATTTTTGAAGTTTTAGTGTAACGTTATTGTCTGATAGTTTTTGTAATACTTGTCCTACTCTGTCACAATGGTCTTCCCAATTCACTGAAGTAATCAACAAGTCATCAACATAGACTGTGGTATATGGAATAGTATCTGTACCCAACACCTGGTCCATACATCTTACGAATACAGCTACTGAATTTACCAGTCCAAACGGTAGTCTCTTGAACTGATAGTTCCTTCCTTCGAAAATAAAGGCGACGTACTTTCGACTATCTGGGTGTAGCTCCACCTGCCAATACCCACAAACCGTATCCCAGGTGCTAATAAATTGTATGCCATTGAATTTTTTCAGTATCTCCTCAATCTCTCCAGGAGATGTTCTGTCATTAACTATGATCTTATTAATCTCTCTAGCATCTAAACAGAGTCGTACTTTGCCATCTTTCTTTGGAACTGCTATTAACGGGCTGGTATATGGGGAACAGCTATATTCAATAATGTCTTCTGCTATCATTTTGTCTAGTTCAGTCCTCACTGCTTCTTTCAATGCATAAGCAACGGGATATGATTTTTTATTAAAATTTACAGGCTCCTTGAATTGTAATGTAAATTGATAATCCTTTACTTTGCCAGGTACATCAGAAAAAACATAGCGGTATTTATTATATATTGAAATTAACTTCTCTATTTGTTGTGTGGTTAAATTACATTCATTTTGTTCTGACCGAAATTGTCGGATCTCTTCTAATTTTTCCAACCATAAACTATCTCCACACCCAAAGTATTCCCTTCTTACATTCCATGACTCATCTTGATTATTATTGAATTTTCTTATACTATTGCATGAAGGTATATTTTTGTTTTATACTAATCTTGCTGTCCATTCTATATTATCCACCTTTAATGACACTATGGCTTGTCTCATGTCAATTATTGCTGAGTATTTTCTCAAAATATCACAGCCTATTAGTAGATTAAATGGTAGATTACTAGCTATTAGAAAAATCATAGGTATAGCTACATTTCTGCTGGTCACTGTTAATGATACCTGTTGTCTTATTGACTTGTTTTGCCTTCCAGTGGCTCCGATTAAAATTATATTTTGAATTGGTAAAGTTGGTAAGATGGCCTTACTGTATTTTTGAATTTTGATGTATTCATTGTTGTCGATTAACGACACGTTTGCGCCCGTATCTATCATGCATCTTGTCTCTAGTCCATTCACTTGGGCGATGATATAAACAATCTCATTATTTGAATTATTTTGCGTTATCGTGTCTTCGTTCAGTAGTTCTTCTCTAACATTCTTTAAGAAATGATTGTGCACTATTGTCAACGTATCGTCAGTCGTTTTGTCTCGTCCTAGTAAGTACCCAAATTGCCGGTTCAGTGATGGGACCTGATGGATTTTCACTGCCGCAGTTCGTTTAAATCAGGGCTGATCTCCTCAGTCCTGTTGTCTGATTGATTGGGTCTGTCTCTGCTCTGTGACTCTTGTACCTCAATGGCGTTATTATTGAACGTCACTGAGTTTCGGTTATTTCTGTTATCGTCGCAGCTTCTACTTCGCCGATGTTCATCGCGGTAGTGCTGGTTACTCTCCTCCTGAAAACTTCTTCCACGGTTTCCATTATAGTTTGCTCGTCCCTGGTACCAACGTCTTCCCACATCCCTATCGTCAACACTTACATAATTCACTTGTCTTCTATATGTTTGATTTTGACTGTTATTATTGCCGTTATTATTGTGCCTGTATCGATTGTCATAGTTGTTGTTATAACCCCGGTTGTTCTGGTACTGGCGGTCTCTGTCATTGGCACGCTGGTATCCATTGTTGTTATTATTTGTAGAAGGGCTACGGTAGTAGTGGTTGTTGTTATTGTTGTTATTATTTGCGTTATTTCGTGGATAGTTATTGGTGTTATTCTGGTTTTGGTAACCGCGCTGATATTGGTTACCGTTGTAGTTATAACTATTGTTTGGTCGTTGTCCATTATTTTCATATGGGGCGTCGCGGCGACCATTATTTCTATTTATCTCATCGTTCCTTCGTCTATACTGGAGGAAGTTCTTCTCCTGTTCCATCTCTGCCAATAGTGTTGACATCTCCTCGATGGTTTGTATGCGTCCATTTATTCGGCCTCTTGTAATTTCGCCACCATAGTGGTATGCTAATAGCCGTACTAAACACTCTGTAGGAATTGCAGGCTCTAAATGTCTGGCTATGTTTATTTTGCCGAGAAAATATGCGGTTGGAGTTTGCTTGCCGTGCAGGTCATATCTGCCCAATCCTATGTCACTCCTTATCATGTGTTGTGTGGCATTGGACCAATATTTAGATTTGAACTGTTTTTTAAATTCCTGGAAGTTCTGTATACTCGGCCGCATCGCCGTCCACCAGTTGTCATACTTTTCGGAGCATCTCATCCAACATGCTCCTTATTACAAACCATCTGTCTTCTCCGGTTTTGGCTATCTTCTCTTCGACTCGTTCTAGGAATAGCATGGGGTTTCTTCTATAGTTTTGAAAATCGATCACCTCTCGATTTTCCTCGCATGTTGTATGGGCACCGGTACACTGTCTGCTTTTTAAGGAATTGATTTCATCTCTATGAGCAGTTGTTTGGTCTTGTACTCGATTGAGACTATTACTCATATCTTCCAACCTCTCTCCCATCAATGCTTGGTTGGTTCTTATATTTTCAACCCGTCCATTCGTTTCTTCCCGGACGCTCAGTATCTCTTGATTCATCCGCTCACACTTTTCCTTGGTCTCGGATTCTACCCTTTTAATTTCAGTCACCGGTTCTTCCAGCTTCTTGTCCCATTCTTCCTGCAATTGCCGGTTATTAATTTCCATCTTATTATTCCACTCTTCTTTTAATGACTCTTTGTGTTCATCTAGTTTTTTCATGGTCTCTTGGTAGTTTCCCTTCAACTCTTCCCTCAATGCTCTATTATTTTCGTCTATTTTCTCTTCCATTTTACTGCTATTCTCTTTCAATTCTCGGCTCAATTCCTCCTTGGTTTGTTTATTATCACTCCTTATCTGCTCCATCTTCTTACCCAAATCTTCCTTCAATATTACTAAGTTCTTATTACTGTTCTCACTTAATTCTTCTTTCAATTTTTCTAAGTTCTTATTACTGTTTTCTAAGTTCTTATTACTGTTCTCACTTAATTCTTCCTTCAATTTTTCTAAGTTCTTATTACTCTTCTCGCTTAATTCTTCCATTTTCTTGCTGAAATCTTCCTTCATTTCGTCCTTTAGTTTCTTATTACTCTCCTCCATAGACTGTTTACTGTCCGTTTTTAATTCCTGCATGAATTCCATCATACGTTTGAACATTTCTTGCGTCTTCTCGCCTTCTGTTTGTCTGGGTTCTTCTGGTTGTTTCTCCGGATCCTTCCTTGTTATAATTTCTATTTCCTCAATCGGTGTCGCTTCTTTATCTTCCATATTTAATTCGTCTACCTTCTCGGCTTCGACCGCTCGTTTTCGCGATGTTTCTCGCTTCCTCATCTTGTTTATTTTGGTTTATTTGCCTATTAATAATAATTTAATTTATATTAAATTACACGCCTCACACGTTGGTGCGCCAATTTGTAACGATTAAATATATAGATGATTGTCGTGTTAAAGCCTCACTTCGGATTCGTCTATTTGTAATCAGATTTTTCGTTACGTACAATGTTATTGTGAATGGGTTACTTGTATTTATGTAGCGTGCACTTGAATTACACCACCCGTTAGAAGTGTCAACTTGTGATATGGATAAATAATGTAGCGACAAACTCGCACTGGAGTCGTCGATGTGTAATTATAAATGTGTTATGTTGAACGGCGAATGATTTTGTAAATTGCCGCTTACTCCCACTATGCTGCTTCTTTTCCGTGACGTCACTCAACGATGCCAACTGTCGGGTTCGCTGCAACCTGTGAATTCTATTTACTAAATGTAACAGCAATAATAACGACACACAGTTACCATCAAACATATATCCTTGTGGAATCCTTTATTCGGAAAAAACACTGGTTAACCGTTTTAATAAATTTAAACAGGATAATCACAATTGTATCGTAAGCTATAAGTCTTCTTTTACCAGTTGGCAGCAGTAGCCGTTCAGTATTTCTACGAGACCAAAACAATGCTTTTTGTTAACGTTTTTAAATAAAATATTAATTATCTCAGGGCGTATGTGGTTCGGGGATTATAAATTAAACAAAATATTACACTATTAATCAAAATACAAGTTTACAATTACAGGATATTACAACGTTAGAGTGTTAGGTGCACACAGAAATTGTATAGTGGTTACCAGTTTTAAAAAGGTTATGTCCAGTTCAGGCTTTGATAGTTATTATGTGAATTTAAAGTTCTTGTTGTGTTTAAAAAGGTGTTAATCTTATATGGTGTTATTAGTGGTTGTTTCTAGTGTTCGTGTTATATGGTGTCTGTAGTTTAGTTGATTATTGCTTAACAGTAGAGTATACAAATGTGTGTGTTGTAGTACGATATAATGAGATGTCAGAATCACCAAATCCTCTTCTTGTACTCTTCTTGGTTGAAGGTAGGGCCCACGTACACGTCAGATCTTCCTTCTCGTCCCTCGTCCACTTCAAATCTTCTTCCTGGTTGTTATTTCTTCTAATCCATATAATGGGTAGTCTTCAGTTATTGCAAAAAGTTCGTGTAGTGTACTTCTAACTGTATTTATCTAGTTGTATTGTTTTTTCACATTTTATAACACATAATGTAAGACGATTTAAGAACGCGTCTATCTGCTAAGATCGTTGTCAAAGAAGTCTCATTTTATTTATCCGAAATTTCTGGTTGCTAAGGGTAAACTTGGAATCTGGTTGGTTAATTCGGATCTACATTGTCACATACTTTCGTTATTTCAAAGTCTAAAATTTGTTCAAAATCTTTAAATTAACATAACTTTTCTATACTGAATGGGAATTTAAAACCATTATCAGCATTATTTTGATCTTCACATTTGTTATATTTAGACACCAAACATGCCTATTTTTATTTAAAAACTATGGATGTTACAATTTTATTATTTGGAATTTTCTTAAATAACTTGATATGTGTTATTTTGTTTCTATATTCCTTGTATACGTTATTACCTATAAATACATCTACCCTTCCACATTTGCTTTACAAAATTTCTAATATAATTGTTCAAAATTTACTAAAGTTGGTTTCACCTGGCCTATGTAATAGTATTACTTTCATCACCAAGTTTTAACATCTTTAACAATTAAATTAACTTCTAACACTCATCAAAATGGTTTAACATATAACGTTATTTTAACAACACAAAAAATATATTACTCCAATAGTTAAATTCATGCCCACATGGCTATGATTATACCAAATCCTTGCACAAATAATTGTTTTCTACTCAGACTGTATAAGTGTTTGACACTTAACAAAACATCTTTATATAGTCCATTCTGCTTGGTCAATTAATTTACCATGGTTTAACATCATCTCTATTGTTATATTTGTTAACACAACATAAAAAAAAAATGGAATTAATATCATTAAATTGACATTCCTTTAAACTAACTGTATCATCTGTTACATACAAAAAACACAACACAAATACTATGATATAACACTGTGCCTAAAACATAAAACATGCACATTTTACAAAACAAATTCTATACTAATTGGTTAGTCCCTTGTCAGCTAATTTACTCATTATTCTGACACTGTCTATGTCATATTTACTATTTATATGGGTTTCAACATCCGTATACTTATTGATGTCTGACTTACAAAAATTACAATAAATTGAACACTGTTGCTCCACCTCACCACACAGTTCTAATAATCTTGTTACATTTACTGCTTAGCTGGGTTTTACTCTTGTTATAAATGTTATTGTGACCATGTTATAATTTGTTGTTTACTGGACTACCCTATGAACTCTATATGTGACACTTATTTGTATGGTTCATGTATCTATTATCAGGTGTATTTATATTTCTGTTACATCAATTAACTTAATTATTTACTAATATTTCTCTTACATAATATTACATGTTTGGGCCTATTATCCCTCACTTTGTATTTTGATTATCTGGATATAATGATACATTAATTGAAACCATTTGTTTCTTTATAGTCCTGGTTCATAAGCTGTTTGTCTTTACAATTCTTTGTTTGGTCAATACTGAAAATTCATGTCATAGTTGGGGTTTGAAGATATCTGCATCACTTAGCCTAAATCATTAATTTGGGTACGGTCAGTTGTCTTACTAGTCAGTCTGAAATTGTTAGTCGTTCTTCTTCACTATCATCTTTGAAGATATTGTTCTTCTTGTTAGCTTCTTAACCAAAGTCTTCATTAAATCAGGTAAGATATTATGTTGTTCCAAATGTAATGTTACATTCCACAAACTAAACACAATTTAACATTTATTTATTTATTAATTATTATCAAATTTAAATCTCATAAAATAATTTCAATTCATCATCAAAATTCAATTATATAACATTTTAAATCAATCAAGAATATTTAAACATCTCAAATTATTTGAATTCCATCAAGTATTGAAAACACAACATTTTTAATTACCTTACTTCAAAACAATTGCAATTCATTAATGACTTTCATAATTATTCTTGTTATTTATTTAGTCTGCCAAAATATTATTATTATTAAAACAATTTCTATTACACACACATATTGTTTACATACCATACATTTTACAACACAAATGTAATTAATTTCACTATCAATTTATTTACAAATCTTTGTCATTATTGTTCAGTTTACCACACCTCATTTCCTAAATTAGCAAGGTCAGAACCACAAACTAAAATATTTAAAATGTCCATACATTGAGTTTATATTTAGCCTCCATCATCGTATAAATATCTAATATATTTAAAACATAAATCATTTTTATCGACCTTCAATTTGTTATTTTTATTATTATAATAACTATCTGTGTTCTCAAATGTTTCCATCATCCAGTAACAATGTTTTATAGGCTTACCCCACATTATTATTATCTCATACAACCTGTCTACATTTGGAATTCTGGTCTTGTCACCGTCAGTGTTTTTGTTTAACATTCTATCATCATACTCTTCCACTACATTCATCACAACATCAGGTAAGTTTGCATCATTTACAGCAGCATTATCAAAATATTCATCTATCTCTATTTCACAATGTAAGTCACTTTTTTCATCTCTTTCAATATCTAAAACCTGCACTAACCTTTCATAACCTCTATTTATATTGTAACATAACCAGATGTTACATAACCTAAACATATACTATCAGGTTTAATAAGTACATAACGATTATGTAAATAGATAAGGTAATGATAAGAATGACCAAGAAGAGAGGAATCATGGAAGAAGAAAGAAGCAGGAGTGCCACAAGAAACAGTAAACCCAAATACTGTTTGACACTACAACCAGACTACAACTGACACAAACTGATGGACAATTTAAATTCACTTTAAGCTGTCAAGCGAGTCAGTGAATAATGTAAACAGAATATGATATATTACTAAAAAATGATTAAATAAGAGTCTGAATAATGTGAGATCAGAATCAGCATTTGGCTGATAATAAATCCACCATGACTAGTAATTATTAAGGCCAAGAACTAAAATTAGCGATGGCCACAAAATAAGAACGAAGCTATATTTCAATCTAAAAAATACTTATGACAAGAAAACACATTTGTAAGAGGGAACCTTATACAAATAAGCTACCTCAGCAAAGTACCGAATTGTGAACTAACAAAAGTTTTTAAGGCAGAATTCCAGTATAAACGGTATGCCTTAACAAGGCCTAGACCAAACAATCATCAATGAGGTGATTATTAGGAAGTAATATAAGTGTAGATCACCTACACTTAACAATTGTTATGCTCAAACATAGCAATAAGCATTATTAAAATGATATAATTTATAATTCAATTGTTAGTTAATAGAATAGAGCAAATTAATGTGAAACGAAATATCGTAGTATGTAGGGACAGTTCATTACAATGTATAAAGTTAAGGTATATTCATAATGTACAGTAATTAAATATCAGTACAGATTTAATAGTGTTCTCACATAAACGTTTGAGTGATAAAACGCGATGTAGAACACAAACTATATTAGTCAGAGTGTATAATCGCCGATTTCGGTAAACAGACGACAGTGCGAAGTAGTGTACCTGAGCATTGTTTATGTAGCAATGTCAGTAAAAGTGAAATTAACTCGGTATCAAACTATATCAAATTAAAGAGGACTAAATATTCTTTAATTTGATGGCGATACAGCCCCAATCGCAACTATATTAAGTGCGTGAAAGGCGTTAGCATCATTGACAAAATATGCTTATGAAATTTGGTTATCAACACCAATAACATCGACAACTGTCAATCATCTCAGCGTTTGGCGGTTAGAAAACCGTTTTTGACGGTTGGACAAACAATACGTCACGTTCATCACACCTGTCTAAGCCAATCACAAAATTGCTTAGTAATTAACACTATTGCCTAGAGCCGATCAAAGGGTCGGGTATAAAAAGAGCTGTAACAGATTTTCAGCAGACACTTCTTAATTTCATTCAGCGCGGAACGTGCGTTGGCCATCTCAAAATTTTTAATAACTGATAGCGTCATTACCTAGTACATCAAAGGAAACAGTTTGACAACAACCTACAACTACTTCAAGATATTCTACAAAGAATCGTTGTGATTATGTGCAGTATTATTTCATTTAGTGCGGGAAAAATAATGAACAGCAGAAATAATTAAATAGTATTATTTATGATCCTTTAAGTTAGAAGTGGATCGAAATTCTCTGTTCTTGTGCGTGTGTAGCGAATAACGATAATCATTATAATCCGATTATTGAGGTGTTAATTGAAATTTTAATCGAAAGATTAAAACACCAGGTAACAGTGTAACAATTTATTCATTTTACTACGAGCGCCATAACCTGTACGTTTTGATACACTGATCTGTACTGACGCAAAAACACTGAAACATTTTTCTATATTACACCATGTCTAAATTTATTTAATGAATTTGTCAATACCAGTTAAGTTGAATGTTAGTTATAAGTGTTCTCAAAATATAACGTTGTAAATCATAAACCAAGCGTGACGAACGCATAACCTATGAAATAGGTTATTTTATTTTTATTTGTAATAGTAACATCAAAGACATTACTAGTCTATCTTATATCAGAAAGTCATTAGCTATTGTGTAGGCATAAACTTTCTTTTTTGTGTCTCAAAGAACTTACACCTGAGATTTAAATAAGATTAATGTTTGAAGTAAAAAGAAATATCTGGACTTAGCCAGATTTACTGCTTATGTTCTGAGCAAGCCTTACAGGGTATGTAATAACTTATTTACAATTGTACATCATTGTATGTTTTTAATTATATTTGTTTGAATTCTCTATCAAGGGTATGAATAAAACCCCATTATTAACAGCATAACACGACTTAATTTATTTCTAACAAATAGTTAAATATTTTATTCAGAAAAAACTCAAAACAACCTTCAGTTGTGATTAAATATTTTGAATCGCATTGCCATAAAGGTAATGAACAGTTATTTTAACTTTTTTAAAATCATTAATTGATTCTATTCATGGGTTTTCCACGGGATTTTCCCAAAATAAATCCGTGTGGCGCCCACTATTAAACAAGGCAACTTAACCTTGTAGCTAAAGTGAGTTGGTTTTTGTAAACCGTTTTGACAGCTTATTGAACTTCTAGAAAACACGACCAGGTACGTGAAAGTATATTATATTTATTCTGTTGTCCAGACATTACTAGACGTAACGCACTTAGACTATTATCGACCTGGAGGAGAAGTTTCACAGCTAGTATCAACAAGACGATCATCACCATCAAGCGACCAACCATTATACTTTACTTTTAAACTTAAGCACAGCTAGTATTTAAATAATATTAACACAACTATTTTATTTGTTTTATCTAAGGGAATCCTTTTCAGACAATTATAATTCTACAATTGTAAACGCACTTTGAGTAACCTCGAATGTTACATTTTAAATCGCTTTACAAAATTAGTAACCTTCAATTTTCAACAACTACGACCTTTTAATAATATTCTAAATAAACACAATATATATATTTTAATTTGTTACAAATTAACGCATCCAACGTGTGGCAGAAGTACACACGGGATAAATTCGTTTGTTACAAATTGGCGCACCAACTAGTGTGGCTTAAAAAATATTAAATAAAAATATTTTTTATATTGATAAACAGCCTGGTAGACACAAAAGATAAACATGCCACACACCCATCAATATGATACGAGATATAAGGACAGTCGGGTAGGAGAAGCACAACTAGATACAGAGACATATGAGACACAACCCACACACGAGATGGAAGTCATTACCATTAATAATATAGAAACTCGTACCGAAGAAACACCCCAGGTAGAACCGGAAGTAGAAGTGAGGGTCGACAACCAACCCAGACAAGCTGAGGGAGTCGCGCAATCAGGAGAAACAGCCTTCCAAGCATGGATGAGGAGAATGATGGAATCATTAAAGGAAGATAGTCGAACTTTAAAGGAAGATAGTCTCAAGAATAACGAAAATATGGAAGCGATTAACAGGAAAATGGATGACAGCCAGGAAAAGATGGAGTCTATTAGTAAAAATATGGAGTCACTGAAAGAAGACTTGAATAAAAAGATCGACAGTACCCACAGATCCATGGACATGCTAAACAGTAAAATAGATGACAACAGCAGGGCCATAAGAGAAGAGTTAAACGCCGCATTAAACGAAATTAACCGGAAAATGGATGAAATGAATAAGAAATATACGGGAGAATTGGATCAGACAACAAGAGGAGAATTACCAAACGACAGCAACTCAGAAACTGAAGAGATACCCAATTATGAGACCAGAGAAGAATTGCAACCTGAAGATGAGGTCGAACAAACTGAGAGTGAAGGAGACACAAATACATTATCATCTGAAAATGAGCTTGACAGACACCAGGAGGATATTCATGACAAGGAGATCGATGCCGAAGGTATAAAGGAGACTCAGGTAATTAAGGAAGCGGAAGAGTTAGTAGCCGAGAATGAAGACTTAGAACAAAATAATCTGCCCATGTGTAATGATCAAGTGGAGACAAAAGAATTACCCAGAAATACAACTACCGAACAAGTGAATTCGAAAATTAAAGATCATGAAGAAAGGAACAAAATAATTAAGAAAACGGAAGAAAAGGAGGCGACGATAAGAAGAATAATACGCCCAAAGAAGACTAGGGTAACAAAAGAATTAATCGAAATGACTCGAAGTGGTCTAATTAATATGATTTATTTCCCAATCACCAACCGTGAAGAAGGAGTCTATAGGAAGGAGTATCGAAGGAGCTTCATGGGAATGAACGAAGAGAAGAAATGTACTACCACGAGGAAAACTATAACCAATAAAATACTTAAAGCAAATATTTCCAAAGGGAGAATAAGGCATTCCAAGAAAAGGAAAGGGTATCAGGAACAACTGGACCGGATCATTGAAGGGTATGCCCAAAGAATAAAGGAATTGCGGAAGGAGAGGGACCAATCAATGGAAAAATCCAACCAGGAAACTAATGATGATCAACCAGAGTTAGAAGAGATACTGGGAGTCAATAATAACAAAGACCAGGAGTACACTGGACACCTGGATACCAAAGATGAGGAGGAGAAGAAGGCAAGGAAACGGGAAGCCAATGACTATCTGGTAGCCGCAAGGTGGAAGATGAAAAAGAATACCCATAATAACGTAATTGTCCCCAGCAAAGAACCCAATAGAGTGGAAAAGCACAAAATAACCCCATGTATGTAGACCATAAAAAGGACTATTGTTAAGAGCAGATAAGTTATAGTGGTAGGCGACATTTATCACCAGAATATTTAGAGTATAAAAAGAAAAAAAAATATGTTTTAAAAATGATTACTATAAACGGACTCATTTAGTGATTAGAAGGATCACGTATTTGCCCAAATTATTGAAGGTAACTAATTGTCTATAGCAAACCTATTTGCCCTATTGTGTTACAAAAAGTGTGTAGGATTAAGATATAGGCCAAACTATTTGTTACTTGTTAAAAAGGAACCAGATCTATCACACTAAAGGATAGAAAAATATGTATTGTAAACTAAATAATTTAATGAGAAAAAAGACATCTATTATAACATAGAGAGTCAAAAGAGGCATATAACAAAAATATACCTAGGATAATAACATAAAATTACTTTAATACTCCTATGTTAGATTAATTTAAAGAGGAGCTACTACTCTTTTATAACTCAAATTACTATGCTATACTTAGAAAAAGAAAATAGAGAGAAAGAAAAAATGTTTATTAAATGAACCATGTAACCCCAAGAATGTCTATAAAATCAGATATTAATATGTTGTTATTGTATTATCACATTATATTGTAATTATCAAATATTGTATACACCATAAACGAGAATTAAAATCATCCAGAATAAGTGTAAACCACCATCACTTGAAGGAGTAGAGAAGAAGAATAACAAAGAGTGTAACATGAAAGAAGGATATTATTATGGAAAGTAGAGAGAAAGAAAAAATGTTTATTAAATGAACCATGTAAGCCCAAGAATGTCTATAAAATCAGATATTAATATGTTATTATTATATTATCACATTGTCTTGTAATTATCAAATATTGTATGTAGCAAAATATGTCAGAGAACATCTAACCAAGAACATTTCGTATATGAATATTGTAAGCCCTGATAATTCAGGATAAGTATAAATTACTAACGAGAAAGAAAAACTTGTAAACTACTGTGAGAATAAAATATTGTAGACTCTATATGTAAAAACCAACTACATAATTATATAAGCATCAATGTAAGTGTGTAATATTAAGAACACTTGAGTAAACCAAAACAAATTGTCAACTAGTATAAAAAGTAACAATACGGCTAATAAAAAAGCATAGCCGCGAATATCAAGTCTGAAAAGAAATAATTACCTGTGAAAAGGAAGTATGTTATAAAGTATAAAAGAAGGAAATGTGATATAAATGAAAACCTCTGATACCTTGAATATTATATTGAAGATATTATATTATTGAAAATGAATGATATGTGATATTTTATGTGTTGTGATAGTGCAACTGTTGCCAGGTGCAATGTTTATTTTTTTCTCAGACAGAGAAGAGTATGCCTCTGAATCTGAGTATGTGTATTGAGGAACGGCAGAGAATGTAAGCCACAGTGAGCCACTCTGATTCCGAACCCACTACAAAAGTTAGGGAGTTATATTGTAATGTATCAAGGACTATTATGAAAAAAAAATCTATGAGGTATAAAATATAAGAACCATTGAAATAATCACAAAGGTAAAGATATGTAATAAGAAAGAAAAATATAGATAAGACAGGAAATTGTTAATATAAGAAATAAGACCTATTGTAATTAGATGACTTAAAATGTAAGCAACTTGAAAAGAATACTAGTAAGCTAAGAATTATATCACTAGACAAGCAATCAAGCTAGTGTAACACACTAATAGTATATTAAAGATCAATGTAAAGAGTACAAAACAAACAACAGTAGTAGTATACTAAAAACTCACATGAAATGATAATTTTATCAAAAGATCAAATTTTTTTTCTCAAATTATCAATTTTGAGGAGGGAGTATATGTAACATAACCAGATGTTACATAACCTAAACATATACTATCAGGTTTAATAAGTACATAACGATAATGTAAATAGATAAGGTAATGATAAGAATGACCAAGAAGAGAAGAATCATGGAAGAAGAAAGAAGCAGGAGTGCCACAAGAAACAGTAAACCCAAATACTGTTTGACACTACAACCAGACTACAACTGACACAAACTGATGGACAATTTAAATTCACTTTAAGCTGTCAAGCGAGTCAGTGAATAATGTAAACAGAATATGATATATTACTAAAAAATGATTAAATAAGAGTCTGAATAATGTGAGATCAGAATCAGCATTTGGCTGATAATAAATCCACCATGACTAGTAATTATTAAGGCCAAGAACTAAAATTAGCGATGGCCACAAAATAAGAACGAAGCTATATTTCAATCTAAAAAATACTTATGACAAGAAAACACATTTGTAAGAGGGAACCTTATACAAATAAGCTACCTCAGCAAAGTACCGAATTGTGAACTAACAAAAGTTTTTAAGGCAGAATTCCAGTATAAACGGTATGCCTTAACAAGGCCTAGACCAAACAATCATCAATGAGGTGATTATTAGGAAGTAATATAAGTGTAGATCACCTACACTTAACAATTGTTATGCTCAAACATAGCAATAAGCATTATTAAAATGATATAATTTATAATTCAATTGTTAGTTAATAGAATAGAGCAAATTAATGTGAAACGAAATATCGTAGTATGTAGGGACAGTTCATTACAATGTATAAAGTTAAGGTATATTCATAATGTACAGTAATTAAATATCAGTACAGATTTAATAGTGTTCTCACATAAACGTTTGAGTGATAAAACGCGATGTAGAACACAAACTATATTAGTCAGAGTGTATAATCGCCGATTTCGGTAAACAGACGACAGTGCGAAGTAGTGTACCTGAGCATTGTTTATGTAGCAATGTCAGTAAAAGTGAAATTAACTCGGTATCAAACTATATCAAATTAAAGAGGACTAAATATTCTTTAATTTGATGGCGATACAGCCCCAATCGCAACTATATTAAGTGCGTGAAAGGCGTTAGCATCATTGACAAAATATGCTTAAGAAATTTGGTTATCAACACCAATAACATCGACAGCTGTCAATCATCTCAGCGTTTGGCGGTTAGAAAACCGTTTTTGACGGTTGGACAAACAATACCGTTTGTTCATCACACCTGTCTAAGCCAATCACAAAATTGCTTAGTAATTAACACTATTGCCTAGAGCCGATCAAAGGGTCGGGTATAAAAAGAGCTGTAACAGATTTTCAGCAGACACTTCTTAATTTCATTCAGCGCGGAACGTGCGTTGGCCATCTCAAAATTTTTAATAACTGATAGCGTCATTACCTAGTACATCAAAGGAAACAGTTTGACAACAACCTACAACTACTTCAAGATATTCTACAAAGAATCGTTGTGATTATGTGCAGTATTATTTCATTTAGTGCGGGAAAAATAATGAACAGCAGAAATAATTAAATAGTATTATTTATGATCCTTTAAGTTAGAAGTGGATCGAAATTCTCTGTTCTTGTGCATGTGTAGTGAATAACGATAATCATTATAATCCGATTATCGAGGTGTTAATTGAAATTTTAATCGAAAGATTAAAACACCAGGTAACAGTGTAACAATTTATTCATTTTACTACGAGCGCCATAACCTGTACGTTTTGATACACTGATCTGTACTGACGCAAAAACACTGAAACATTTTTCTATGTTACACCATGTCTAAATTTATTTAATGAATTTGTCAATACCAGTTAAGTTGAATGTTAGTTATAAGTGTTCTCAAAATATAACATTGTAAATCATAAACCAAGCGTGACGAACGCATAACCTATGAAATAGGTTATTTTTATTTTTATTTGTAATAGTAATATCAAAGACATTACTAGTCTATCTTATATCAGAAAGTCATTAGCTATTGTGTAGGCATAAACTTTCTTTTTTGTGTCTCAAAGAACTTACACCTGAGATTTAAATAAGATTAATGTTTGAAGTAAAAAGAAATATCTGGACTTAGCCAGATTTACTGCTTATGTTCTGAGCAAGCCTTACAGGGTATGTAATAACTTATTTACAATTGTACATCATTGTATGTTTTTAATTATATTTGTTTGAATTCTCTATCAAGGGTATGAATAAAACCCCATTATTAACAGCATAACTCGACTTAATTTATTTCTAACAAATAGTTAAATATTTTATTCAGAAAAAACTCAAAACAACCTTCAGTTGTGATTAAATATTTTGAATCGCATTGCCATAAAGGTAATAAACAGTTATTTTAACTTTTTTAAAATCATTAATTGATTCTATTCATGGGTTTTCCACGGGATTTTCCCAAAATAAATCCGTGTGGCGCCCACTATTAAACAAGGCAACTTAACCTTGTAGCTAAAGTGAGTTGGTTTTTGTAAACCGTTTTGACAGCTTATTGAACTTCTAGAAAACACGACCAGGTACGTGAAAGTATATTATATTTATTCTATTGTCCAGACATTACTAGACGTAACACACTTAGACTATTATCGACCTGGAGGAGAAGTTTCACAGCTAGTATCAACAAGACGATCATCACCATCAAGCGACCAACCATTATACTTTACTTTTAAACTTAAGCACAGCTAGTATTTAAATAATATTAACACAACTATTTTATTTGTTTTATCTAAGGGAATCCTTTTCAGACAATTATAATTCTACAATTGTAAACGCACTTTGAGTAACCTCGAATGTTACATTTTAAATCGCTTTACAAAATTAGTAACCTTCAATTTTCAACAACTACGACCTTTTAATAATATTCTAAATAAACACAATATATATATTTTAATTTGTTACAAATTAACGCATCCAACGTGTGGCAGAAGTACACACGGGATAAATTGCGGTAGGTTACAATATCTCTCTATTTCTCTCCTCATAACACCATATCACATTTTCTCTCTCACTCCATGCAGAGGGTACTACTACATTAAAACATTTCCTGCTTCCTCCAAGAACAATAAAAAAATTCAAAAAACAATTATTAGTAGAACACTTTTCTACCCAGTACATTCGTGAAGATCTTTCTTCACCCCCCTTAACACCACGGAAAAATTTTACCCTCTGCCACCCCTTACTTGTACACTCTCTTCATACTCTCTCTCTAACTGATCAGCATTTGTTTCTACCCCTTTGCAACCCATTACTCTCTCACTCTCAGAATTGTAATTAACCTCATTATCATCACTCTCCGATACCACATTATCAATTACATTACCACTTTCAACATCATTGTTATCACTTGTTAACTCTTTATTATAACTACCGTTATTACTCACCTTGTTATTAATTATCTGAGTTACTTTACTTTTAATCTGCTCCTCTACTGACTCTATCACTTGTTCCTTAAATGTATATAAGCATTCGTCCATCTCATTCAGACGTTTATTCATATTTGTCTCAAACTTAGCATTTTATGTATTTATTTCGTCAAAACGACTATTTATAACATCAAATTTACTATTCTGTATATCAAAACTACTCTTGACTTCGCTAACATCACTGCTCAATTTATCAAATTTATTCTTTTGTTCATTCATATCCTTCGATATTGTTATTAACATATTCATTACATCATTATTAAATTGACTGTTACATTTTGTTGAGGTTGGGGTTAATTGAACTCCCGAGTCCTCAGTCACATTGCTTTGATCTGTTACATTTAATTCTACTATTTTATCTTGACCCACACTTGGAGTCGAATGTACCTCAAAATTATTCATAATAACTGATTCATCGAAATTGTCAACATTGGTTATTTCATTTACATCGTTTTCATTATTTCCTGCCATTTTTAAGTTGTAAATTTACTGACTTTTGTTTAACTAATCTTTAATTTACATATACAACATATACATACAACCTTATGTATTTTACATAATTTTTTCGTACTGTTACTCAACCTCCGAATCACGTTATTCACTGTAGGTGCGGAATTTTAATTTCCAAAAAATTAGAACTCGTTCCAAGTTCGTGGCGCCATCTGTTATTATACGTATTTACTGAAAATTAATTAATTATTGAAAATATTTAACTCGAGTCCCTGTTCTTGGGCCATCTGTTACTAGTCAAATAATTACAGAATTATAAATTATAATTACCTTCACACCTACCTTAATTTCGGGTCCAAGATCCCAGCACGAACTGTGAATGCAAACGCGATTCTGAGGTTGTGAAAATAACAGACTCGACTCGCATTAGTGTTGTAATCTCTTATATTAATTTATATTGTTTGATTACAATGTACAATGTATTTTGTCTGTACAACAATCTAGGGTGCCATGTTGTGCAAGTGTCTGTACTGTACTGTGTACATTTACGACATTTACTATTAGGGCCAGAATTCGGTTAACACGTACCAGTTCAGTGAAACCTATTACCTGAAATAACGAAACTTCAAATAACATATAAAAAGTATTTATTAACATTAAACATGATAAATGTTACATGGATATCTATATATTGCGCCATGGGCGTTGTCCCCATGATATTACTCTACACAAAAGATATACGCTGCATTATAATATATGTTATAATTATTTAAACGTAAATTATTGAAATTTCAGCACAACCCAACACTTAATATTTTTTAACCCACACACTCAAATACTCACTCTTACATACTCATGGTACAAATTTTATACATAGTGGAGCTCCCTTTATATATTGAAAAATTTAAATGATTTTTAGTATTGAATTTAAAATGATTTTACATTGATTCAAAATGTGGTATTGGGAATGAATCAAAGGATTGAAAATGTAAAAGGAACGTTCTCACCAATGTAGTGTTGCTGGTTGTTGTAGCTGGCGGTAAAACTTCGCGCCCAGTACCACGAGTTTTACGTGTACACTTCTCGGTCACATTTTTACGGTCACGCACTGTACGGTGTTTTACATAATTATTAACCACCTACAGTGGTCTAAAAAGTTAAAAAATTCACCCGTGAGTGAATGAGTTTTGGCCGGCCGGCTCAAATCAGAGCTGCAGATGAAATGACGACAATTCCTGGTTAGATGTTGCGGAAGTGGGAAGTACTGACGTCACAGTCCTTTTGTTTAATTTGTTGACAGCGTGAATTTGTAGTTGTCAACACATTCTCAGCCTCTGACGTAACGAAGGCTTGGCTCTGCTTATCGCAATAACTGCACACTGTTTTTGTGATGTGACACCGTTTTTTGTCATGAATTAGTTCAAATCCTGGCAAATACTGTAATATAGTCCACTCACTGTAAATTCGATATCGGGTGTTTGAGATTGGGTTGGGTATGTCAAAAAATAGAAAAATACAATATTTATGATCTCGTTACCATATTTTAGGTAATTATGAAATGTACAATGATTGTACCATCACAAAACCCCCTCAATGAAAGATGGTGTGACGAAGCACACAAACTTTCATTGACCCTTTCATACTTCCTAAAGGGATCAGTCAGGACAAGTCGCCACAACCCCCTTACAATTTTACATAAAAAAAATAATCACTCACCCTTGGTCTGGTGATAATGACTGTACCTTCATGACCTTACTGGACTTCTCCTGCGAGATCCCAACACCATAAGGCCACTTAGGCTCTTAACGCCCCTGCTCTGACGAGTTAGCCAGCTCAGGACCGCTGTCACATCCCAAACACTGAAACAATTTATAAAAAATATTAATATAGTGGCTTATTGAATCACTACCTCCTTAACTGATATGGTTCCCCTTAGCTAAGTGCTGGTTTGTGCCAATAAGCACTGGGTTGGCTTACTATTTATAAAATTATAAATTATATTAAATAAAATGAGAAAGTATAAAAATTATAAAAATAATATATAATATAAAATATAATTATATATCTCCCAAACTTGGAGAAAACAATTAATAAATCGATTTATTTATTTATAACCCTTAAAATAAACTTTTATTATGATTATTAGTATTATTATTATTATTATTAACAGTTAATCATCTGGCTGATAAATATTAGTAACAGCGCCATTTAAAATTTTTTTCTCTTCCTACACATATTATAAAATCATGTTAAAAAGTTTTCAAATAAATACATAATACATTAATAATTAACACTGATATATTAATAATACAGTTAATACATTTTAAATACTCAATCATATTTAATCATATCTAAGATATGCATTAACATTTGTATAATTTACTTAAAAGTTGTAATTAAATTAAAATTTACCATTGCAGTTATTAATTAAACATCAAATTTATTTATTTATAATAATAAAATACATTTTGAACTTATTGTTACTATTCATATTACATTATTATTTCATTATTCATTTTCTACTACCTCTCTCCTCTGAACTTTCTATCTACCTAACTACCTAACCTCTCACCTTCTATCACTGTTTAGTCTGGATAACTCCTATATTCACTATACTTCATTATATAATTTCACTCACCTTCTTCTAACTGACCACCAAATTTACCTATCAATGACACCAATATCTCAATTATATACTCCATTACTATTTTCATTTAAATCATATGGCACCGCTCGTCTTTGCACTGGGTTGGGTGTTCCCTAACTGGCTATATACATCTCTAATATTTTGCCCTTCCAAATAATTCGGCAAACACTCCCTTAAACTACGCTATTACCTGCCACAACACTATTGGTTGGCTACTCCTTATCACCTCACCCCCACTACAGAATTCATCAACAATAATTATATGTATGTACCTTTACTTAAACACCTTCTCTACAAATAATCACTAACTACTGTGTCCCTAAATATTTAATAATTCTCTTTGTATTTCCTTAAAAATTCTTATCTTTCTAACTCCATTTACATTAATTGCATAACTCACCTGCATTTATCTATACCCAGGCTCTATCCCTGTTTAAACACTTACCTTACTGTAATCATTGACAATTCTCCTATAAAATTCCTCTCTTACCTACTTATAACAATACCTCTTTTCAAAATTCAAATATAATTATTTATTTAAACATTCATTATTATTCATTAGTAATTAATTAAAATATTCTTATTAAACATGTTATAGATATTAAATATATAATAATACACACTGGGGTACCTGTAATACATAATACACATCAAAATACATGGATAAATACAATAAAAATATACACTCCAACTTCATTATTGTGTCATTAATCGAAATCAGTCCATAACAGTCCAATTCAAAACCACTTTTCGTATTATTATTTAATGTTCATTTCACAATATAACAGTCTATCCACCATCATTAAACAACAAACGAATCTTAGGTCTATATAAATTCTTATTTAATAAATAGATTTTATTAGATACATTATATTCATATGTTATTGAACGGTTATTAAATAAATATTCCCAGTCACGATCAAGTAGAGTTCCGTTTGTCTTAGTATCATATATCATTAATCGGTTTATATTATAATTATCCCCATAATATTCCACCACAGGTAAGTACCTAATGTCTTTATTCTCATTTCTTGTTATTTCCAATTTATTGTTATTATCAAGCAAGTATTCATCATTTTCATATACCACATCTAACCCTAACCTTTCTAACAGTTGTCTGTAATTTCTGTTTACTTTAAATATTTCTATTACTCTTTTACTCTCACAATATCTCTCTATACTTTCTCTCTTAATACATTTCTCTCCATAACACCAAAATACACTTTCTCTCTCCAAATATGCAGGGGTCCCTATCATAAAATGGTTGCACCTCTTCTTAGGTACACAAAAACTAAAAGAAACTTTATTTGTAGAACTATCGTCTATCAAATATAAATTAAAGGCATTCTTATCCTTATAACAATAACATGAAGACTTGTCTTCACCCCCTAATACAACATTAAAAGAAAATTCTACCCCCTGCACTCCTTGTACTAAAATACTTTCTCTCAACTTTCTTTCTGACTTCATAAATTCAAATATTTCATTGTCATGCATTATATTTTCATTATCATGTTTATCCTCTTCTACCACCACTATCTTACTACCTGTATTATTTGAATTATCTAGAGTACATTCATTTTTGGAATTATCAGTTTTAAATATGTTATCCAGTACAGCATTTTGCTGGGTACTACTATCTAGTACTTTCTGACTTTCTAATTTACTTTCTACCACATGTAACTTATCTAATTTTGTAATCAGCTGGTCACATTTCTTAATAAGTTTATTGTGACTCACTTTTATTTCATTTTTAATTTCATTGAAATGGCTGTTAAAACTATTTTGAATTTCTTTAATTTCACTTTTCTGAACATCAAATTTAAAATTCATGTCCCCTCTGAGGTCATTAAAATTGCTACACATCATGTTATACAGATGTGTTAACATTTTGTCTGTTTTGTTTTCATGAAGTGAGATGGAGGTTACTTGTTCTGTCTCTACATTTTCGGTCGCACTCGCCTCGCCAACCTGACTAAGTGGGGTTAATGGAACATCCATCTCACTCATCACTATTTCGCCAGAGAGGCTGACTTTTTCAGTTTTATCTTCATCAGTATTCATGTTGTATTATTTTAGGTTACTAAAACATGTATGTTTATAACCTAGGAATTTAACCCTATTCTACGCACGTGTGTATGTACGTACGCAATTACTTCAGGTAACCGTTCCACTTTCCTGGTAGGTATTACTCCATATAAAATTAAGTCTTATATCGAGTTCCTGTTATCATCGGGCGCCAATGTAATCTATTAGTCCCTGTTCGGGCGCCAATGTAATCTCTTATATTAATTTATATTGTTTGATTACAATGTACAATGTATTTTGTCTGTACAACAATCTAGGGTGCCATGTTGTGCAAGTGTCTGTACTGTACTGTGTACATTTACGACATTTACTATTAGGGCCAGAATTCGGTTAACACGTACCAGTTCAGTGAAACCTATTACCTGAAATAACGAAACTTCAAATAACATATAAAAAGTATTTATTAACATTAAACATGATAAATGTTACATGGATATCTATATATTGCGCCATGGGCGTTGTCCCCATGATATTACTCTACACAAAAGATATACGCTGCATTATAATATATGTTATAATTATTTAAACGTAAATTATTGAAATTTCAGCACAACCCAACACTTAATATTTTTTAACCCACACACTCAAATACTCACTCTTACATACTCATGGTACAAATTTTATACATAGTGGAGCTCCCTTTATATATTGAAAAATTTAAATGATTTTTAGTATTGAATTTAAAATGATTTTACATTGATTCAAAATGTGGTATTGGGAATGAATCAAAGGATTGAAAATGTAAAAGGAACGTTCTCACCAATGTAGTGTTGCTGGTTGTTGTAGCTGGCGGTAAAACTTCGCGCCCAGTACCGCGAGTTTTACGTGTACACTTCTCGGTCACATTTTTACGGTCACGCACTGTACGGTGTTTTACACAATTATTAACCACCTACAGTGGTCTAAAAAGTTAAAAAATTCACCCGTGAGTGAATGAGTTTTGGCCGGCCGGCTCAAATCAGAGCTGCAGATGAAATGACGACAATTCCTGGTTAGATGTTGCGGAAGTGGGAAGTACTGACGTCACAGTCCTTTTGTTTAATTTGTTGACAGCGTGAATTTGTAGTTGTCAACACATTCTCAGCCTCTGACGTAACGAAGGCTTGGCTCTGCTTATCGCAATAACTGCACACGGTTTTTGTGATGTGACACCGTTTTTTGTCATGAATTAGTTCAAATCCTGGCAAATACTGTAATATAGTCCACTCACTGTAAATTCGATATCGGGTGTTTGAGATTGGGTTGGGTATGTCAAAAAATAGAAAAATACAATATTTATGATCTTGTTACCATATTTTAGGTAATTATGAAATGTACCATGATTGTACCATCACAGTGTAAGACAACTAACATTTTATTTTGTTCTTTAAACTGCTTTCAAATTACGAACTATTCATTTCTTTCCCTCTCAAATCATGTTATCAATTATTTCCAGATAATTAAGACAAAACAAAAAAAAACATTCTTAAACTATTAACGAAACAATCTGATCTCAATGAAATTTATCTAAACATCTTATATTAAAGAAAGCAGCCCAGCCTGCTCATACACAACATTCATACCATTTTAAAACCCCATTTTGTCTTGATCAATTGATTTGAACCCTTTTAAAAGATGAAATTATTAGGACTGATAGTAGATTATCCAACCGGCATCACTCCTCTCGTTGCCATGTGCCGCGTGTGTTTATATGTCCGAAAGTTTTCTTTAATTCACATTTTTATTTTGCCCGTTTACTTCACTGACTTTATTCTGCTATATCAGTTCACTTTTAAATTCTGGTTAACACTTTTTACATAAGAAATTTAAATTTGGTGTGCACACGTTTTTCTTAGCTCCCAGCCAGAATGCGGGGTTAATTCAACTGAGATCGAGCGTCACCCTTTTAGATAAAATTTATCCCGGCCGGTGACGAATGCCACTACTCGCGTCCGATATGTTTGGTTGTTTTTCGCTGACTCCTGTACCGAGAGCATCAACCAACTCCCACCACGTCGAGTTGCTGGATAGGAAATCACTGCCTTCTTCTGTTAAAATGTTCGGCTCTGTACCCAAAGTATGGGTTATTCATGTGTGTTAGACGTCGACGAAATTTTGAGGCCACTAGTCACGTCACTCAAATGGGCGTGTGTTGTGTCATACTTCCGTCCGCAATCAAACACGTGCTGAAATATTTTTACAGCTTAGCCATATTGGTTGACTTCATTTGAGGCGTCTTAGCGTCCTGTCCGTGCGCGTGCTCAAGTTGCGCGCTTGAGTGCATAACACATCACCCGTTTTCTTGGAATTATTGCGTCTCAACACACCTGCTTGTAAACTTAAAACACTGTTCTTTGTCTCACGGAAACCGTATTATGTCGGGGACTTGCTGCTTTAGTCACATGAATTTAATAAAAATGAAATAAAATAAAATAACCCCTTTTGTCCTATTACAGATATGTGTGGAATTTGTTTTCAATAGTTGCAATTCAATTTTAATAATCAACGACCTCACTTTGAGTGATTTTTTAATTTCTGAAGACGAAACGTATGTTTTGAAACGCGTAAATCAGTCGAACGCAACACGAAGTCACACGACAGAAGAAATACCGTAAATATTATACAGATTTTATTCTTTTTTACTTTTTGAATCAATTCTCCATTAACTCTCAGATTTCCTTGGGGCTGTTGTGTCTTTGAAACTGTTATGAATTGTGTTAAATTTTTGTCATACACATTTTTTTCACTTGTAGCTACAAACTTACAGATTTTGTGTTTAGTTGTTGTGAACCATTTTAGCTTAAATTTTTTAAGTGATATTAAAAAATATACATTTGAACAAATTTGAATATTTAAAGTATAGAGAAATAAATTATCCAGTACTGTCATAAAATTATGGAAATTAATCCTGTCCAGAAGATAAAGCAATTGAAAACTTGGAACAAAGAGTTCAGTAAAAATGTCAAAAGTATGAATGTCATATGTATATACGAAATTTGTATGTGTTTGTTTAATAAGAATACTTCATTTTTCTCAAACACTAAACAATGTAAAGGGATTTAAAAAACAAATTCGTTCAATGAACGTCACTTGAAATTAAGAGTTTAGGTCATTTAACATACCATTACTAGAGTTATCTGATGACAAGGCAGTGCTACTTATGCTTCTTGCACAGGCCAGGCCAGCTTTATGCCAAATAAAATAACACAGCGGTTAATTAGCAGAACAAAATGCTCTGAATCATAGTCACTGGTTCATAGTAATTGAAAATAGTGATCATAACTATTATTTAAAAGTTGACACTGTAACCAATGGAATTAAATGGTTTCTCAAGACCATGAATATGATCTTAAGTGAGCCTTGAATCTGGACAATAGCATTTGGTAACTTAGGCTCTGGAAACACGCTTCAGCATAAGGAAATGCCAATGAAGTTGGCTGAGCCTTTTACCTCATATTATTTTAAGATACATATAAATTGATTGTTAGTTTTGTAACTAAAGTAGAAATCATATCTTTTTGAGCTTGGAGAACCTTGTTTCAAGTGTACAGGATTGTCAGACCTCTACAGCGTACTCCTCCCGCTAATTCTGTCATGATGACGAATTGTAAATGGTGTGTACAAATAAAAGTCAGTGTAAATACGCTTCAAATTTAATGTGTTAGAGAATGAGTAAAATGTTATGACTAATACACAACAAATCCAACACTGTGTAAATTGTGTCTTTAGGACATCTGACAACGGAGATGAAGAAGGTTCAGAAAATGTGCAACACTTCTTAAAAAATTAAAATAAAATTTTAAAACTAAAGTAGCACATTTAGCACTATCAAACTCCATTCTATTAAAATTTGGTGGTGCTTCAATATACAGTTTTTGTAAAATAGTTCTTCAAACACGAGTGTGCCTCCCAAATGCTACAAAATGCTTTATTTTGCTGTTATGAAATAAGTAACATGATTGTTATTAAGATATTTTCTTTTAAACTCAAGTGCACATATGTTCTGCTTATGTACTTGTGGTTTAGTCTGTGTGCCTTTCTACATACTTATTACTATGTAACTTTAAAGTCTGTAGCGTTACACACATATATATATATATATATATACCATTGGCGAAGTGTAATTAATAAAAATTTTGTTGATTAAGTTATAATGTAAATAGATAAGATAAATATAAAGTTAAGTAAAGTTTGTAATAAATATAAGGGAGTGGTGCAGGCGCCTGTTTGCCGACACCCCGGCAAACAGAAGATACAATACTGAACGGAAACGGTGCCGACCATAAAACTATAAGTGAATTGTGTTCGCGATACAGCAAAAAACTTAACATTATTGTTAGAAAGTAGTGTTATCGCCCTTAGCCAAACAAAGGAATTCACCCACCCTAATGGCTGATTTTAGAAAGCGAAGCGTCATTTTTTTTTAAGTAACTGAAACACGCGGTAGAAGTCGATCGCCCAAATATGTATCAATCACCAAAAGCATCACTACTGAGCGGGAACTAATGGAGTCTCACAATTGGATGATTTCAAACTAAGTGCTGAAAACTTTAAACATAAGCCAATTGGAAAAACAGACAGACATCAGTGTAGAGGGAGGAACTCTGTCAGCACATAAAAAGAACGGGCAACAGCGAAAAAAGGAAGTCTTCGATAACAACCAGACGTGGAGTCCATGTCACTCCCAACGAAGAAATATGGTTGAAAGTTTGAGTGTACAGACGGTAAACAAATATAAGTGTATAAATAACGGACGGAGAAACGCGAAAGTCAGTATCGGAAGTATAATTATGTTATGTGCGCGGAATTGTGAGTTAACCAGTCAATTTATAACCTGTGCGCGTCGACTAATAAATTAGCGCGAAGCGAGTGATGTGTCAATCTCCCAGATAAAAGTTTAAGTGATTGTGAAATTCAGTGCACCCAGCAGAAGAACCGCTATCGGAATTCTACAGAACAAGTAAATTTATAAATCATTGTCCATTAGTTATCAATCCAATGAAACAAACTTAGTTGTCTGACTCAAATGCTCATTTCATTCTAAAACAACCAACAAATCGTTCAGAGTTAAATAAAAATTATAACAATGCATTTATACTGTATGTAATATAAGAGGTACTGGTGTGAGTAGTAGTAGAGATAAATTTAATAGAGATAGAAATATTAATATGACAAGTTCAAAATATGAATTGATGATAACGATAAATCAACTGCTAGAATGTGAGTTGAATGATATAATTCATTTGTTTGATTTAGTGAGTTAAGTAAATATACAACTATATAGTAATAAAAAAATGGATGATATAACGATACATATGTGTAAATTAAGAGGTACAATATTGTGGGCACGTACCAATGTATAACTTATACGCAGCAGTAGAATAAACCAAAGGAACTACTCCATATAAGAAATATTGAAGGATGTTTTTTATCAATTATAAATATTAAATGTATGTAAGAATGAAGAATAATTCTTAAGAAATATTGAAGGATGTTTTTAATCAATGATGAATCTTAAATGTATGTACTATTATTCAATCAATATAAGTCCTTTTAAGTGTGAACGATCTGAGTTATTATTTATATAACCCCCTGAGATTGAGTCCATCTCTGGCACCCAAGAATTTAATAAAACCACAATAAAAAATATTTAATATTGTCGCCAACAAAGTGGTATAAGTATAAAAAACCTTTAATATTGGCACCCAACGTGGGGCTTAAACTAAACTCCAAAAGTTTAAAAGTGTTAAGCCTGGTAGAATGAAATGAGCAGACACTAAGAAATAAGAATTGTACATGTAAGTAGATTTAGTAATTAATGATAACAAGGAGTAGAAGTAAGATATTAAACAAAAATAATCAAATAACTCAACCAATTAACAATCAACTAAAAATGGCTAGCGGTGGAAGTGAGAATAATAGTAACGAAGTAGAGTTTGAAGTAAACAATCAGATGGGGGAGACGGGTATATTTGAAGAGTTAACAAATAACGGTAACCCGCCGATTTCTTCAGAGGCGAGGGGACCAGATGAAAAAGACGCAAGTACTGATGTCCCACACCACAAACACAATTAGATATAGCAGCAATGTTACAGCAATTATCCAAACAAATGGCGGAAAATATGAAACAACTTAGAGATGTAAATATACAATTAAAGAGAGACATTAAAGAGAACAACACCCGATTAGAACAAAACATTAAACAACAGTTAGACGAGTATAAGAGTCAGACAGAAATATTTGAAGAAGTAACGGTAAATAAAGTCGTACCGGTTCCTTCAGAGGCAAGGGGACGACCAAAAATAAACATATTCGAACAATTAGAGAAACAACGGGAGGAAGATTATAAACGTTTCGCACAAGAATGGGCGGAAATAAGGGAACAATCAAGGAAAGAGTTAGAGGAAGGGTATAGAGAAAGAGCGAGAGGAAATAAACAATTAGAGGAAGGATTATTTGAGAAAATAAGATTAGAGGAAGAAGAAGAAGATGAGGAAATGGATGAAGAAGAAGAGGATGATGTTGATGATGAAGAAAATTTAAATTATGATGATGAATGTGTTGATAAAAATGATGATGAAAATGAGATTGGAGAAGAGGTTGGTGAAGACAACATGAATCAAGATACTCAAGGTTCTGGTGGCACCAAAGTGGCCCCTGTGAAAGAAAAGAAGTTCAGGAATTAAAGAAAAGACACAGGCCAGATGAAAGTGATGAGCGAACTTCAGAAAACGTAAATGAACCTAAGCGAAAGAAAACAAAATTGGATGAGTGTAAAGAGAGCATTAATAAAAGCTATAGTCAATTAAGAAAAGACTGTAATGTTACTAATAAACCCTTAGAACGAGCAGTGAAGGAGGAAAAAGACAAACAGTCTAAGAAGCTCAAAAAGTCTGATTTTAAAGTTCTTGTACCTGCACTTTTCAGTTTTCAATGTCACGTGTGTGATTATGTCTGTAAGAATTGGGATGCATTGTGTACACACTATGTGGAATTTCATCAGACTCAAGCTCAGATAAAATGTGATAAATGTGAAAAATTATTTCACAGAAAGTCTTTGTTGAACCGTCATGCTAGGTCTCATATGCCAAAAGAAGAACGCATTATTTTTCCACACCATCTACGTCATAAAAAGTTTAGCAGTAAGTCAGCAGTAGCAGCACAGTTAAAGGCAAGTTATCTTAGAGAGAGACCGTTTGTGTGTGAGCAGTGTGGATACAGTTTTACATCAAGAGGCATCATGCAAAGGCACTTAACAATTCATAGTGATGAAGCCCCATGGAAGTGTAACAAAAACTTCAAAACAAAGTACAGATTAAAAATACATATGGGTACTCATCAAGACATAAAGAGCTATTTTCAGACACAAACCATGTTCAACACCCTATGTATAGAAGAATCAGACGAACATGCGACGTTATTAAGAGACAGATATTTATCAGAAAACAAAGAAGAAATGAGAGATGGTGAAAGGGTGAGATACAAAAACAATAAGTTTAAAGATAGTAATTATGAATGCTTTGAAAATGAGAATTATGAGATGGTGTGTATAGAACCAGAATGTGTAATAAAAACAAGAAGTAGGAAAAGGAAAGTTGTGGCAGAACGTTGTAGGGAAAAAGCAAGAGGCAGAGGACGTCATAGAAAATGGGAACTGACTGTACCCAGAATCAAAATACGTGACATTCCTAAGTCTGTGAAACAAAAAGGAACAGGTAGCAGTAAGATATCAAGTGTAGAAGGTGTAAGACTGATACAGCCTATTGATACTGACAGTGCAGAGGAATCTGTAAAGAAAAAGGTGAAAAGACCAAAATTACATAGTAAAGGAGTTAAAGGGAGGGGCGACCTATGTACTAGCCAATCCCAACAACACAGAGTCAATAAGGGGAGTTTTCAATACCCGACAATTAAAACCATTTTATAATTAATAAAAAAAAAGTGAATAATTAAACTAAACTAACATATGTAATTGTCAATAGTTGAATGTAACTAGTAAGTTAGAGAAATGTAGTGTGTATAACAATGTAGTAGAATTGTAAGAGAATGTTAGATATAACATACATAACTGTGAACAAACAATTCTAAAGAAAGGGTTGAATGAGAAAGTGTAGGGTAGATGACCGACAAGGGGGAACAAACTAGACAACCCAGTGAAAGTGACAGTATGGGGGTGTTGCCATAAAACCACGAATTTAATAAAACCACAATAAAAAATATTTAATATTGTCGCCAACAAAGTGGTATAAGTATAAAAAACCTTTAATAAGTCTCTAATGTGATATTCAGCACTCATAAAATTTGTTTCTACATCTATTTTCAATAAAATGCCATCATATTATTCAACTTATGATTACTTACATAATATAACATTTGTTGACCAACATTTATAATGCCCTTGCATATATGCGGATTCTTTGTAATGGTTATTTAACAATAGGTTGAATTTATATTAATTTATTAATTTTTAATATCTCTAGAAAGCCAGTAGAATAAGCTGTGTGATCAGTGTGTCAGTTTTTTTTTTTTTTTTTTTTTAAGAAAGTTATTCAATATAAACAACCATGTTTTACTAATACTCAATAGTTAATTTTGGCTAATGCCACTAAACCATACCATATCGAGTGCTGTAAAGGAAAGTCATTGTTTTCACTGAACTCAGGTCAGTCAATTTCATCATAAACCAGCCCACCAATCAGGACAGATTATGTAATATCAAACAGGAATATCATAGTCTTAAAATAAAAATGTACGTATTATGTCAAACTCGTCAAGCATTATTTTCTCAACTTGATGGACACATTTTTCTGAGTCTTGTATAGTTATGCTACCTGAAGCATGACTTGGCAAAGGACATCTTTTATTCTAACAATTTTGTTTTGATTGGCAACTTGTCATTTTGCTTGTGCCCATATTAATTCAAGGGGGTTGTACTGGTAGTTGTACTGGAGTAAACAGATTATTTGTATTTGTGTTCAGTAGCCATTTCATCCAGTTTGTACACTATTCCACCACTATGTTGTTTCACTTTTGCTATAAGTTCAGCTCTGGTCCCACACTGTGAAAATGGATTGTTTTCGAACATAACCAGTTATCAGTTTTCATTTTTCTAGAGGACATAGTTGGAGGTTTGTTTATTTGCACTGAATGATAGTTACCATTATCCATGATTATAAAAGAAGGTTCTTCTAATAAATTAAGTAACTTGTTTTTAAAACATTCTTTAAAAGGACTTGTATTCATCTTTACAAGATGATGAAGAAGATGAACCTGAACCGCACACAAAAATCAACTTACTCCCATTCAAAAACCCTGTCTCCTTGGATCCAGCATGCAACATAACTATTTTTTACTCACCTTTAAACCGCCTCCCATTGAATGATGCAAAATTAAATTGAGAGAAAAAATTGAGAAATCCAACTTTCATCCAAATAAAAAATTGATATCTCATCATTCTGTGCATTTTATATATAAAATACTACACTTGCTTCAGGTATATCAAATCATTCAAGCAAATGTATTTGTCCATTTTTGAAACAAAAACCCTATATATTTTTTTAATGCGCCAAACTGCCAGAAAAAGAAAAGCACTATCATTTTCTTTCAAATTTTTCTGGTGTTAGATGTTCACCCATACCATAAAATTATATAACTAAATATCATGTTAAATCTGTATTGAAGTCAGACAACTGCATAACTTTGCATTTCTTTTTATTATTTGAAAGTTGAAATGGAAGTATACATGTGTTTTTGATTCTGCATATGTCTTTTGTACGCTGTTCTATCGTAACCACAAGCTTCACTAAATTACATCTTGACACTCATTCAGATCTTTATTTATTAAAAACACCAGACTCAACTAATGTTGCTTGAGACCTTACAAAAAAAATTTGCTTACTGTGTTTTCGAATGTCAGGGCTATTTTTTAACAGGCGTTGAGGGTCCAGGCTGACTTATGTCTATAATTATAACATAATCATGCGCGCGTGCACACACACACACACACACACACACATGGGGGGGAGGAGAGAGAGAGTCGTGAAAGCTTTGGAGAGAGAGAGAGAGTCGTGAAAGCTTTGTATGTTGTAAATTCTTGCCAACAGTTAACATAATTTTTTTGATTTTACGTATATAGTAAACTACCTAATGTAAATGTACATTACTTGTATTATATGATTTACTGTGCTATATGCATACAAGACAGATTAGTGATTTGTGTCTTATTACATATAAGGAGAGAGTTGCAAGCATCAGAGATTGACAACCTTAAAAAAATTGTCAAATTTCAAAACTTACCATATACCCAACACTGTCATTAGAAAAAGGATGAATGTTGTCTTCAGCATACTGTACAGATAAAATAGAGAAGGGAGGTTAATACAGTATGGTAACATCAGAAGAATGGAAGAAACAAGATGGTCTCAGGGGTGAAATATTAAAGTTTCCATTTGTTAGAAAGTAGAGTATTTGGCTGAATTTAGATATAGAACAAATATGAACTGTAAATAGTAAGTAAGACACTTTCAGTGTGAAACGTAAATAATATATAAGGCACTTTCAACATGAACTGTAAATAGTAACTGGGGCAATTTTCACCAGTAAGCCAAAAGTAAACGAGTCCATCAAAACAAGTTAAAAGGTCATAATTTCTCTCTCCCTTCAATCTATAAAAGAACCAGTGTCAAACTGTAAGTTTATCAGTCTCGATAGACTGCCTGAACGATATAGTTTATCAGTCTCGATAGACTGCCTGAACAATATAGTTATCAGTCTCGATAGACTGCCTGAACGATATAGTTTATCAGTCTTGTTAGACTGCACACGCGACGTATGCAGTAGATCAGTCTTGTTAACTGTAAGAGAGTTGTTAGTCTCGATAGACAGACATAATTAGTTATCAGTAGTAGTAAAGCATTGTTGTAAAGGTGATTAAAACATAAAAGGAATTATTGTAATCAACAAATTAATCAACTGTGTAATAAACTTCTGTTGAATGAACTTGTGTATCAACACTTTATCGAGGACCGACTCACACCAACCACAACAAGCTCCCAACCGGCTCACCTCGATATACGCCAGTATATCCTGGGGTACAACATAATTTGTATTATGCGGAACGAACAAGAGGTAGCAGCACTACAAAGAAGAGGATATCAAGAAAGAAGACCGGAACGAGCGACGCAGAGTAAGAAGAGGTCAACTGGAAGCAAAATAAGAGAAGAGGACAAGGCTGCAAATAAAGAAGACATCATATAAACTGTAAGTAACAACAGTTGATGTATCGCTAATTGCAAGATGACTTTTAGACAATAATTACATTGTACCAAAAATGGCAACTAGTAGTAGCAACGTAGGAATGAAAGCAACACAAGTATTAAAATTGATACCAGAATTTTCTGGTAAAACAAGCGAAAATATTCATGAATTTTTAGATGCAGTAGATGAAGGATTTAATGTAATTAGCAAAGGTGAAGAAAAAATATTGCTTTCCTTCCTACGAACTAAATTAAAAGGTGCAGCATTCAAAGCTGTACAGTATATGTCTATTGAATCTTGGTCACAATTTAAAGATCATTTACAACGTAGATTTGCAGTAGGTGATACCATTAGATATATAGAAAATGAGTTTACCATGTTAAATCAAAATCATAAAGAATCAGTAGCAGAGTTTGAAGAAAGAACATGTACATTAGCTGCTAAAATCACTGAATATAATGTTAGAGAGAAAAAATATAATGCAGATTTTTTTCAAAAAATTATGGAAGATAGAATATTAGTACCAATTTGTAACGGGCCGTAGAGAACCTGTTAGATTTCAAGTAAAAGCTTATAAGTGTAACAACTATCAAGAAGCATTAGCGATAGCCTGTAATTTAGAAAAAGAGGTGTTAGCTCAAAAAGATTTTGACATTAGAAATTATTTAAAAAAGTTAGGATTAAGAGATCAAGGTACTTATAGTGACAAACCTAAATGTTTTAAGTGTAATATGTTAGTACATAAAGCCAAAGACTGTTACTCTAAACCAAAAATAACAAACACTAAAATACATGTAGTAAGATGTTTTAATTGTAATAAGATGGGCCATGTAGCCAAAGAATGCAGAACCAAAACAGAAAAGCCATTTAACTTTACCCAACGCGATAAAGAAATTAGACAGGGAAACGACAACCACCTACCTTTAGAGAGTCGTACAGGCAGGCCAGCGAACCAATTCAAATCGGCTCAATAGAATCACCCAGTAATGAATGTACCATGATTAATATCGAAGAAACAATAAAAAAGGAAACGTCAGTGTTGTTAGATACCGGAGCAGATATTTGTTTAATAAAATTAGATTGTTTAAAAGATGAAACACTAATAGATGACAGTCACATAATAGAACTACAGGGTATTCACGATCAAGTAATAAAAACCATAGGTAAAACAATATTAACATTAAATTTAGGAAATTTAATAAAATAATTTTGTTTTCATGTTGTTTCTAAAGAATTTAAACTAAGAACTGACGGATTAATAGGAAGAAATTTGTTATTGGAACTAAAAGCGAACATAGATTATGGCAACAGACAACTACGAATCGGGTTGAATAAAATACCGTTAACTAACCCCGATGTAAAAGTTTCACCTCGGACTGAGCAAGTAGTTCAGATATTCATAAACGAAAGTGGTGAAGGGTTGATTGAGCAACAAGAAATAATGCATGGGGTATACATTACTAATACCGTAGTGAAAGCAGTCCAGAATAAAGCTCACATTGTATTAATAAATACTACCAATCATGAAATAGATGCTAGTAACATACATTGCACTCTACAACCAATTGACACGAATATAAAGCTAATTAATCAGCACAAAGTAGTAGAACACTTAAAAATAGATCTCTTACGAAAGAAAGAAAAACAACTATTAAGTAATATTTGTAGCTAGTATAGAGATATATTTTATTTACCAGGAGATAAATTAACCACGACAAATACAGTGAAACACGAGATACCATTATTAAAAGATACACCACCTATACACGTATGACCGTATAGAATTGCACAAACTTTAAAACCAGAGGTAGATCAACAAGTGCAGAAAATGTTAGATGAGGGAATTATAAGACAGTACAAGTCCCTACAATGCACCTATAGTAGTAGTCCCAAAAAAGTTGTAAAGAAAGAAAGTGGCGTTTAGCAGTTGATTTCAGAAAACTTAATGATGTTACGATCGGAGACTCTTATCCGTTACCTAATATCACGGAAATATTAGACCAGTTAGGGAACTCAAAGTACTACACAACATTAGATTTAGCATCCGGGTATCATCAGATACAAGTGAAGGAGGAAGAAGACCAACATAAAACCGCGTTTAGTACTAGCCATGGACAGTTAGAATTTAACCGAATACCATTTGGGTTGAAAGGAGCCCCTGCTGTTTTTCAAAGACTTATGAATGCTGTACTAACAGACTTAATTGGAAAAGATTGTCTAATCTATTTCGATGACATAGTAATTTATAGTATGACTATAGAAGAACATTTAGAAAAATTAAACAAGGTATTCGATCGTTTAAGAAAGCATAAGTTACTGCTACAACCTGATAAGTGTAATGACACTTAGCGGAGATGATAAGTGACACATTATTAGCGGAGATGGAGTAAGACCCAATCCAGAAAAAATTAATGTAGTATCAAGATTTCCAATTCCGGAAACACCAAAACAAATTAAGTCTTTTTTAGGATTAGTAGGATACTATCGGCGATTCATACCAAATTTTGCAGTCATAGCGAAACCACTAAACAATTTATTACGAAAAGAAATACCATTTGTTTGGGGTAACGAACAAACCGTTGCATTCGAAAAATTAAAAAAGTAATAACGGAAGCACCCATATTACAATATCCTGATTTCACAAGAGAATTCGTTTTAACTACTGATGCTAGTAAAGTTGCAATTGGTGCCATATTATTTCAAGGGGTTGTGGAACAAGATAGACCCATTGCTTTCGGCAGTTGCACTCTAAATAAAGCAGAGTCAAACTATAGCACCACGGAACAAGAATTATTAGCTATTGTGTGGGCTACCAGGTACTTTAAACCATATCTATATGGCCAGAGATTTAAAATTGTGACAGATCACAAACCACTGAAATGGTTATTTAACGTAAAAGACCCAGGGAGTCATTTAGTGAGATGGTGATTAAAATTAGAAGAATACGATTATGAGATAGTATATAAAGCTGGGAAACTAAATGTTAACGCTGATGCGTTGAGTAGGATACAAATAGAACAAGTGACAGAGTTAGAAAAGGGGGAACTCAAACAGACAGAACCTATTGTGTTAAAATTATTTAAAGACAAAAAAGGAAATTATAAGCATATAGTAAGTACAGAAGGGGACCGATTACAGCTGTTAAAAGAATATCACGATAACCCATTAGGAGGTCATCAAGGTCATAAGAGAACACTAGGTGCACTAAAATTAAAATACTATTGGCCAAATATGAAGCAAGATGTGATCAATTATATAGACACATGTAAGAGTTGTAACCAAAGGAAATCGTCACCAACAGATCGAAAACTAGTGCCGATGCAACTGAGTTTAACACCAAAAAGACCCTTTCAAAATGTAGCTATCGATATAGTTGAACCGCTACCTGTAACATAAAACGGTAATAAGTACCTATTAACATTTCAAGATATATTTACAAAATACCCTGAAGCCATTGCACTTCCCGACCAAACGGTGGCAACAATCGCTAAGAAATTCGTGACGCACATAATATGTAGACATGGATGTCCAGAAAATATAACTACAGATCAAGGTTCCAATTTTACAAGTGAATTATTCTCGGAAGTATGCAAACTACTGAAAATAAACAAGTTCCAAACGACAGCTTATCACCCTGAAGCAAACGGTGTAATCGAGAGGAGCCATCAAACGTTAATGAATTATTTAAGTCATTTTATTAACAAGGACCAAAGTGATTGGGATGAATGGATTGATTTCACATTAATGGCGTATAGAGCAACACCACATACAGTAACTGGATATAGCCCGTATTTCCTAACTCATGGACGAGAAGCCAGATTACTACAGAATTGTTATACAGTGAAATGGAGGATAGGGACCAGAATGAAGAAGATTATGTACAAGAAGTAATCACAAGATTAAGGGCAGCGTTTAATCAAACTGAAGCCAACATAGTAAGAAACAAGGAAAATTCCAAATGGTATCACGACAAGAAATCAGCATTAAAAGTATTTCACCCAGGAGAACTAGTGTTACTGCTGGATACAACAGTAAAAAGAGGAAGATCCAAAAAACTCAAACGACCTTGGATAGTCAGTGAGTGACGTAAACTATTGTATAAAAAGAGGTAGAAAACGATATGTGACACATGTAAATTGACTGAAACCATTCAGACTCCGAACATTGGCCTAAAAAGCGATTGGTAATATGGACGCAGATGATGAAGAATATTTTGACGAGAAAATCAATACTATTGCGTTAGATAATAAACGAATATATCAGCTAGAAAAGGACCACTTAATAATCATTCAGAGTACACTTTGGCCAATGAACAAGACTACCTTAGAAATGCAAGAAAATGAAGATATATTGTCTAAATCTTATCAATATCTAGAGAAATTAGTACTTAATAATCGAGAAATTTAAAAAATGTAACGATCAAGCTAAATAAACAGATAGAATTGATAGATGAATTATCAGTGATTCATGAATTAATTGCAGAAACTAGTGACTATTTACACACTCTCTATGATGCGATAGATCAAGCTAGATTTGGTAAAATTAGCTCATATCTAATAAAACCTGATCAATTGTATTATCTATTACAAGGTATAAAGAGTCATCTTCACATTGGTGATAGTTTACCGATTGCTGTTACAAAAGAAATTATTTATAAGTATTATGATATAGTAGATTTAACTGTATATATTAGTAAGAATAATCTAAGATATGTAATAAGAATACCGTTACGGCATATTGCACGAAGATATCACTTATTTAAGGTTATACAGGTACCAGAACTAATATATAATAACGAATCAAAGAGTAGAATGTACATGTTTCCAGAGAAAACTACTGATTACATAGCATTTTCAGAAGATTTTCAATATTTCATTACTCCTAAGGAAATTGAATTACAAAAATGTACAAAGCCACCTGTAGTAATATGTAAACATATGTCTATTGTATTTCCTGTAAACCAAAATGAATTAACACATGCTAGATGTGAAGTAGAAATTTTTAAAAATATAAGTAAGCCTAATTATAATTATAGAATTAGTAAAATCATACATCCAGTTTGGAAACGTATGCCATATACAAATTCTTGGGTTTTCGCTGCTGTACCCGATAACGAAGTAGTTACAATAAATTGCAAAAACAATAGAGGTGTCATGACTTTTGTGCAAAATATAAGATTAACAAATAAAGGAAAGCTTACTTTGGAAGCAGACTGTATAGCAGTAGGATCCACATTTACTTTATTAAGTAGAGATGACCAACAAAAGGAAGAATATAACGACCATGACTTTGATTTAATTATTCCACATTTAAATATTACCCCTAGTGGATTAGATAAAACACTTGTTAATGAATTTGATAATTCTCAAAATTCTATTTAACTTATTATTAAATCACGTAACTCACCAAATGAATGATTTAAATACGGCTAGCATCAGAATAACCAGACTAAGACAAATAATGAAGGACTATGAACCTACAAATTTTAGTACAAACAATGATACACAATATATATGTGGACATTCAGTTTTATTATTAGTAATATTCTTAGTCATTGTAATTGTTATGATGAAATGTGGTATTTTTAAATACATAAAAACTAAATTAAATAAAGGAAGATTAACAATTGAAAGTGATCAATGTGAGGAAGGTGTTGAACTGACAGCGGCCTCATCAAATATTGACACTCCAAAAAGAAGAAGAAACCTTCGATTAATGAAAATAAGAGCATAAATTAAAATTGTCAACCTAGATTAGATTGTTAAATGATTTGTAAGCCAAATCATTTCATGTAGAGGGGAGGTGTTGTGACCTAGTGAAATACTGAAAGTTTCCATTTGTTAGAAAGAAGAGTATTTGGCTGAATTTAGATATAGAACAAATATGAACTGTAAACAGTAAGTAAGACACTTTCAGTGTGAAACGTAAATAATAAATAAGGCACTTTCAACATGAACTGTAAATAGTAACTGGGACAATTTTCACCAGTAATCCAAAAGTAAAAGAGTCCATCAGAAGTTAAAAGGTCATAATTTCTCTCCTCCCTTCAATGTATAAAAGAACCAGTGTCAAACTGTAAGTTTATCAGTCTTGATAGACTGCCTGAACGATATAGTTTATCAGTCTCGATAGACTGCCTGAACGATATAGTTATCAGTCTCGATAGACTGCCTGAACGATATAGTTTATCAGTCTCGTTAGACTGCACATGCGACGTATGCTGTAGATCAGTCTTGTTAATTGTAAGAGAGTTGTTAGTCTCAATAGACAGAAATGGTTAGTTATCAGTAGTAGTAAAGTATTGTTGTAAAGGTGATTAAAACATGAAAGGAATTATTGTAATCAACAAATTAATCAACTGTGTAATAAACTTCTGTTGAATGAACTTGTGTATCAACACTTTATCGAGGACCGACTCACAACAATCTCCCAACCGGCTCACCTCGATATACGCCAGTATATCCTGGGGTGCAACAGAAGATATTTAATTGGATACCTACAGAAAGAAGACTTTGATGAAGACTGAGATGGACTTGGATATGGACATGGACATAAGCTGCAACTGAGGCAATGATGATTATAGATGATTGTGCCAACTTATAGATGAATATTGTAGTGTGACAGAAAATCCACCTTGTTATAATTTAAAAAATAATCATGTATAGAATAAAAATAAAATGGCTTAAAGGAAAATTACTATAAAAATTAATCAATGACCACAGTAAATTGAAATCATGGTTTCGAAGAAATAAAGTGAATTAAAAACAACATCCAATATTTAATAAATTATAGGAAAATAATGATAATCCAATGTATAGAGTAATTATACCCAGGTAGAATAGGAGCATGTAAGGACATACCACGGATAAACAAACCTCCATAATAACAGGATAACTTTTGGAAAAAAACAAACACAGATTATAAAAATAGAAACCCCCCAAAAAGATTAAATGTCCATAAGAAAAGTACAATACAATAAAATAAGAATAAATGTAAAGTAAGTGTAAGTAAAGTTTCTAGACATATGATTAACAGTGGACCAGTGCAATTTATTTTTATGATGACAAGCAAATCTTGATGATCCCATGTAAGTGATATTCTTTATCTTAAAAGACTAGATAAAATGAATAGAAATAAGATAAGAGAATGCAGTAAATAGTGAAGTGAACCAGGGTAAATCCCTAAACTAAAACAAAAACAGCAAAAGACTGCATAAAAATTAAGTTTAATAAACTATTTAATTTCTTGGATTTAAGTTAATGAAATTAATTAAATTGATGAAAATTGTTTAATGTAAATCAATCACTGTGTATATTAACTGTAACAACACTTTGTGAAGGTATTGAAGGAATGTATAAAATATTATTAGAAAAAATGCAAATGTAATAACACTGGAATCTAAGGAAAAGCCTAAATTGAAGATAATATTCAAATTAGTTAACCAAATCATAAAATTACTGAGAATTAAAGAAAACAAACCATTATCATTCAATCAGTGATCTTGTTCAATGATAATTAGAATCTAACAGAAATTATAAACCATTTAATGTGGCAGGAAGTAAAGTAGCTAAAGCGTAGAACCAAATATACTTTAAATATGACCTTTTTAAGTTAAAAAATACTATAAAGTATATCATGTGTGGTATTAAATAACGCAGAATTAAATAAGGAAATTGATGATGTAATTAGTATTTAATAAGAATAAATAATAAGCAAAATGTAATTAATCATATAATGTAAAAGTCAATTATTTAGTTCAACATATAATTGAAGATGAAGTGTCAGCTGGTTAAAACAATGTGAATTTAATATTAAATCAGCCAGGACCTTTTGTATGAAGAAGAAAGAGAGTTAGTTGATTGTTAAACGTTGAGATGAACACATCGGAACGATCTCACACAAATTAAAAAATTTAAAAAGAGAAGATATAATTTTGAATATGAACTGAACCTATAAAAATAAGAAAGAGAAATTTAAAAATATGAGTCATCAACACTGAGTTCAAATGAAATGAATAAATTAGTCTATTTATGAAGATTGGAAGGCGTAACCCAGACTTTAGAACAATATAAACATTAATTCAGAATTTTATCGATACGGAATTTGTCATTGTAAAACCTTATAACTATTGGAACAAGAACACATTTGAACACTGATTGCCGAGCCAAACAACGGATCACTAATCCAGAATAATTACACTGTTATGAAGAGAAATTAATCACTACTACTATGATGAGGAACACATAAAGAATTAACATTTATTTGGAGGAGAATCGAATAGGATCTTGGTGTAACTTCATAGCAAAACGGTGGCCATCTTGAATACTATACCTCGAGCATCAGCTGTGATGACGTCAGGCTATGCAGAGCTGTTGGTTCGAAAAATTTAAATACAGTAAAGCCCCGATTATCCGCGGAATTGGGTGGCAAGGGCACCGCGGATAGTGAAAATCGCGGATAACCCGAAAAAAGACTAAAAATGAGGTGTAAACACCAAAAAAAATATTTCAGCATAAAAACTATGTTTTATTGTACAAAAAACATAATATGTAAAACTTTTAAAATATGTACAGTACAGCAGAAACCTTTGCTCTACGTCTAAATCACTAAAATAAAGAACAGTAAACAAAAAACAATACTGTACTGTTAACAAAAAGTGTTCAGTTACGCCTTTTTAAAAAAATCAGTCACTTGTTTTTGCTTCTTGCTTTGGAAACACCTTTTCTTTATTCTAGATTGTACTTTCCTTAACATGAGTTTTTCTGTCAGATGTGCGTCGTCGTCTTGTTCCTCTAAATATTGAAGCAATCCGTCTACGTGCTGCAAAGCAGTTTCGTGTGTCATCCGCGCAGGCGCCTCGTCTTCTTCACTTTCACTTTGTTCTTCTTCGTTCTCATTCACTCCTATTGCTTTGTTCATTATCTCTATGTCAGTCAGTCGTTCAAACCCCGGCTCACTTGCGTCGCATTCCAGCCACTCTTCTATGTTCTCTTCGTCGACATTCTAACCTCCCGGAACGGATGTCACTAGGTCAACAAGTGTAGCGGTCGGCATGACTTCATTCTCTTCTTCACAAATGTTTTGGTTGACATTTGTTTCGATACTCGGAAAGAGTTTTCTCCATGATTTAACAAGGGTTGAGGGTTTGATGTAATCCCATGCAGACGCAATATCGTAAATGCTATCCAAAATTGTATAATTCTTCCAAAATCCTTTGAGATCGCAGCCTTCTTCGATTTTTGACAGTAACAACTTTGTTCTGTATGTTCTCTTCATGGCTGTAATGACTCCCTGGTCCATAGGTTGTATCAGCGCAGTAACATTTGGGGGCAAAAACTTTGCGAAGATTTGCTCGTCAGAAGATTTAAGCAAGGCGCGTTGTCAATTAAGAAAACAGCCTTCTTTGGCAAATTTTTTGAGTCAAGATGTTTACGTACTTGAGGCACAAAAATGTTTTCAAACCATTCCTGAAAAATCTGCTAGTTCATCCAACCTTTTTTTTTGGTTGAAATAATCAACTGGTAAATTTTCTGCTCTTGTTCCCTTAAAAGACCTCGGTTTCTTAGATTTACCGATTACAAGAAGCCTAAGTTTGTGACTGCCCGCAGCGTTGCTGCATGGCAAGATTGTAATTCTTTCCTTGCTACTTTTGTGACCTGCCGCTTGATGTTCACTTTCAAATGCTAAAGTACGAGTGGGAAGACACTTCCAAAAAAGCCCTGATTCATCAGCGTTATAAATTTGTTCATATGACAGATCTTCAGACAACACAAACTGTTCAAAATCATGTTGAAAATCATCAGCTGCTTGTTGATCACCACTCAGCTTTTCTCCGTGTAGACCAATCTCTCTAATTCCATGACGTTTCTTAAAACGATGTAACCAACCAGACGACGCATCAAAATTTCCTTCCAGGCCTAACAAATCAAAAAAGATTTTTGCTTTAGCTGCAATGGTAGGACCAGACACGGGGGTGCCCTCACTTCGCACCTGAGCTAACCATTCCGCTAATGCCGAGTCAAGTTCATTATAGGTGGATTTCTTCATTGTTTTTCGTTTTTTCATCCCAGAAGCACTGTCCGACACTGATGCAAAGGCTAACAGTTTGTCTTTTTGCTTTAAAACGTCTCGCACTGTTGTTTCCCCGATCCCGTAATTCAAACACATCTGCTTCCTTGAAGCACCATTTTCTATTTTAGAAATCATTTCAAGTTTTTGTGCAATCGTTAACACAACCTTCTTTCGTTTTTCAGCCATTATTAACTTCAGGAACTAACGAACTGATCACGACTGATCACTAAACACGCTTACTGACTACTGACACCACTGGCAGACCAAGAGAATATGTACGTAGAGGGGGAAGGTTAGTGAACTTGACCAAAACAAAAGAGCAAGAGCCAAAACAAAATTCCGAGAAGGCCTATAGGATTACGATGCACAATAAACCTGTCAGAAATTTTCGACCTTCGCACTGTAGGGCCTATTGTATTTTCCCTGTTTTTGGCTTGGATTAAAATTGTTTTTTTTGAGGTTCGTAATTAACAAATTTTTTCGCGGCACGGTACTCGCGGATAATCCGCACCGCGTATCATCCGCTTGTGGATAATCGGGGCTTTACTGTATTACTAACATTTGTATAGTAAATATTATTTCTATTTTATAATTAAGAACTTTTTTATTGTAAGTGTTGCACTTTTCAGCGTTACCCTTTCTCTGACTATTTAAATAACAGCTAAAAGAACCTGTAATTCAATATTAATAATTTATATAAAGAAACAGATTCGCCCTGAGATATGAGTTTTCGAGCTGTGAATTAGCAGATCGATTCAATATCGATTAATCGCTATAACATTAATAAATTCATTTAATATTCTAATTTTGAGTTTTATTTCTTGATAAACATATATATATGGAAGAATTTCAGGTAATATTTGAAAACTGGACTCCAAGGAAGAAGAGAATAATCTCATTGAAGGAGTATAATCATTGAATAACGAAAGACCACTAATCGATTATTACATTTTATAATCTATTTAATGCGGGAAAACAATTATTGTTATTCGAACATAATAAATCCAACAAATTAGTAATTAAAGAAATAAACCTATAAAAATAAATAAATAAATATATAAAAATAGATAAATAAATAAATAAATGAAATTTTTTATTTTCAAACAAAATTTTGTTTTCAAGCTATATTATAATTTTTGTAACCCCGAAACTCAAACCCGAAAAAGTTTTTTTTTTTTTTACAATATACACAAGATAGAGATCTTGGTGTACTGGATGTAGGAAATGTCAGTTGCTGTAACAGTACCACAAATCCCCATGAGAGCAATTTTATAAAGTCTTCAATAAAACGCTCTAATAAACAGCATTCAGCAAGATTTTTGAGACCACGTGTATCATGTTTAGAATACAAATGCATATGAATAGTTGTCAGTATACAAGTTCTATTCATTATTTATCTTTGTCCGTACCATTTTATGAAAACATTACTGTACTTGTATACCGTTACTCAGAAAGCTCATCCTTTGGTTAAAAATAAACCCTATACTCATTGTTATTCAAACCTTATTCAAACTGTTTCAAACAGTGGTTGAAAGTGGTTGTGGTAAAAGTGATTCAATATTTTGGTTTAGCAGAACCATTCTTCAGTTGGTGTTTATTTTCATATACTGTATTTTATTTACATTATTTTGTAGCAGTTTAAGATTATAATTATCATTTGTACTGTATCACATTTTTTGGTTGATACTAAAACTCTGCAACTGTTATTTTATATAGCTGACACTGCATGAATATTCACTTGCATAATTTATTCAATAAGCAGTTATTACAGCAAGTGTGTCGACCCTGCTGGTTATTAGATCGCTATTTTAAAAATGATACCTGTAAACCCAGTCTCCAAAAAAATACTTGAACGTGGTATAAAAATAATTTTTACCTACATTTTATGATTTCAGTTTTGCATTGTTAGTCATTGTTGTTATAGATGTATCATTTGTATAAAATTACATTCTTTATTTTATTTCATCAAGGTATATGATTCATCTCAAATTCAGCCAGGCTACTTTAATTTGCCTCATTCTATTGAAAAAAACTGAACTGTATTTTTAGTTAGTAGACTAGCCTTCATAAATATAAATGCATAATTAACAGCACATTTTACTAATGCTTTTCACTAACAATATATAAATCACTGTTCTGAATGGTAATACTGTGGTTTTTTACTAGTCCCATAAGGTTTTTTATACAAGCACTGTTCAGACTTTGAACTTGTAACCTCTGTACTTTAAATACTGCAATGCGACACGCGCAGATGACGTCACGTTTTTCTTATCTACCGTCTACAGCCGGCTCAGCTGGGCTGTCTGTAGCGAAATTTTCGTTAGTTGTTTTAAATACTCCGAGTCGATCACTCGTAACATTCCCAGCCGCGGCTACTGGCTTTCATTATTTAATTATTATTATGTGCAACATGCACTGATCATACTTGGTGATCTCTGCCTTATTCATTATGTCTTTCGACTTTTATTACTAATTAATTAACGGGCATCATGGCGAGTAAACTTCTGCACGTGTCAGCAATAGTATCAAAATTCAACAGTTTTCAATAAAAGATTATTACATGAAAAATTATACAGTCCACTTCAATTTACTTCCGAACCAGTCCTCTTCATTTAGCATTCCAGGAATAGCTCAAGAGCCTTCAAGAGCTTCCAGACGCAACAAGCACTCTCTCTCTCTCTCTCTCTCTCTCTCTCTCTCTCTCTCTCTCTCTCTCTCTCTCTCTCTCTCTCTCTCTCTCTCTCTCTCTCTCCCTCTCCCTCCCATTGTTGATGCGTTGCTACTGAAGGTGGCTTCCGGTGGGTGGCTGAAACATTTAGAAGAAAGTATGAACCAAGTTTTAGCAATCAACCATGGCCCAACAGCCCGGTAGTTTCTAATTTTCATACTGTTGACTCTGGTGATGATTGCCTTTGTAATAAATAATTGTTTTACTATATTGCCAAGTGAACTACTGGATGCGTTATTTACATTTGTGTTTTGTATCTTCAGTGTTTTGTATTTTAACTATCATCAAATTCTCGACTCTTGTGATTTTAATGTAAGAGTGCAGGTTATCTAAGCTCTTACCTAAATTCCTAGTTGAATATTGTAACGTTATGTTTTCACTTACATAAATTAAATCTCATAGTAAACCATTTCATGACCATAATACATGAACAACAAAATACTAGGTCATTAACTAAAAGTATACTATAAATACTGTCTGAGAAAATAAAAAGAAATAAGAGTAATGTAATAAAATCAATAAGGACTAGAATACTATAACTGTTTACATTAACAATAATAAGATTGTACTCCAGTAAACTGCATTCAAAAATGGTAAAAAACATGGAGCTTATACTCCATACTGCAGTAACAAACTGGATAGCCAATAAAGAAAATTATTAATACAATAATTAGTTCCTAAGGGCTAAAAGAATGAAATCAAATAATAAATTTAATTTATGATTATGAATTAAAAAATGTAAATCCAAAAGAGTATTAAAACTAGGGAGTTAAAAATGTAATCATAAAACAACAATGAAACTAAATGTAAACCTACAGGTAAGGTTATGTAACATTATAAAGTTTTAAGCAAAAGAAAGAACAAAAAAGCATTGTAAACAATATGAATTGTATATAGAAGGTGAAAACTACTTATAAAGTAGTAAATAATATCACAATAACTAGATAATAAGTATTGTAATTTGAATTATAACATAAAGAAGAAGAAATATGAGACACTAAAACTTGTGAATAATATTATAATTATATATATTGTAACGTAGAAACGAGGTCGTACCTGTTAAAATGTCTCACACTTGTTTATATGGTGTATTAGTGTGAATGTAGTGTGTTTGCCTCACACTGGTTGTTACATAAATCGACGTCACTACTGGAGTCCGTAGCGTTGTCAAAGTCACCAGTACAACCTACCTGTCAATTTGTAACAGTACAAAATTGTCTGTATCGGAATAATGGGATGTAAGGGTATTTTTATTATGAATTTTATGGTAATCATCAAGTTAAGTTAGACAAGGTTAGTTTTGGCCCAAGTCCCAATAAATATGTAAATTCGCCGGTGGAGAGACGATCCAAGGTCAGAGGCGTACGAGCAAATTGAACCCACGAAAATGGCAGTGTTGGCGCTAAAACACGGACAATACTGACTTTCCATTGGTCTACGATAATAAATCGTCACCAAATCAATGACGAGTTAAAAAACAATTACGTATTAACCAAAACAGTGGTTAGAGAACAATAGACAATGACATCAGATGCACGACCACTTACATAACAATTGCGTCTGAATCGCCCCCAGTCGTCAGTAACAACTCAAAGAGAGCACATGCTCAAACAGTGTAGTGGGCAGTTTTTGCCATAAAAATGAAAGAATTGTTTAAAAAAATGTAATGATCAACAATAATGTAGCATCAGTGGACAACCAATGTAAAAGTTTAGTAAATTCAGTGCACAAAAAAGGACAAAGAGAGATTCGGCCGAACATCTGCCAGCCAACATGGGAGTCTTCTGAGGAGGCTACGCCGCATCAATTTCAGGAAAGCCCTTTCAAAATTACTTTCTAAATTTCAAACATGAGCTCTAAATCTATAAAATAAAATGTATTCAGTATCAGAAAAATGAATGTTGTGTGTGATAGTGTGAACGTGAGAGTTGGCCAACCTTAAGTAAATATATCTGAGGCGTTGGTTCGTGATCAAGTTTAGAGTAACTATTAACAGAAAGAAAATTTAAAAACATTTCCCTTGAAGTTTTAACTGCAGTAAATGAATTTGATAAAAGCCTTAATTTCAAAGAAAACGGCTAGGTAACCATGAAAGCATGGCTAGAAAACGGAAGTCATGAAGCCGCCATTTTGCATTTTATCAAGTATTAATTGACTCTAATTGTTTGTAATCGTAAACAGTAATAACTAAATAAAATCTAATTTGTTATCCTCATGTTGTGTGAATGGTTATTTCAGTACCCGAATACCTCTGTCTTGTCTTGCTTAACGCAATTCTGGACCAAAAGCCTAATGCAAGTAAATGAGCAAAACACGTGTTACTCCGGTGATAAGATTTATTATTCAAATTATACAATATTAAGTATCATACATTCAGTACTAATAATTGTATAAATAATACACAAAAAGGTGTAAGTTAACAGATGGCAGCCCGAACTTGGACTTTATATATTAATAAAAAATATATAAATAAGCAGACAAGCGGAGGTTAGATGGGTAAAGAAATAAACAGAAAAGAGAGGTTATCTACAGAGATTACCTATAGTATAAAAGACGTACACAACAAATAAAAACAAAGTTTAGTACCATCAGTACGATAAAATGGCAGATAACGAAAGCATTAACGTAGAAAATACAAACACAGAATCATTGATGTTGAGCACGCCACAGGCGAACTCAACGCCTATAGTAAATACCAGAATGGAAGAAAATGACATAATAAAAACGATGAAACTGCTTTTCAATGAGCAGAGCATCAAATTCGATGTACAATTGAGTGATATTAAAAAAGAAATTAAAAAACAAGGTTGCAATTTTGACAAAAGATTAAGTGAAATAAGTACAAAGTTAGAAAAAATAGAATTAGAAAAGAAGAAATTAGAATTAAACAAATTTGAATTGAACGAAGATGACAAGGTAAGTGGGGTAGAAAATTACGATAAAATAGATGAAAATATAGTAATAGGTGATAATAGTGTGGATGTTGATAGTATAAATGAAATTTTATGGGGAATAGAATATAATAATAAAGGAATGATAGTGTGTTTTGAAGGTTTAAAGAGTGGGTGTAAAGAGAGATATATTGAGAGAGAGAAGTGTTATTGGGAGAGTTATTATGAGAGATATTTTAAAAGAGAGAGATGTTTTGAAAGTGAGAGATATTGTGAGAGAAAGAGGGAGATAGAGATTTTTAAAATAAATAGAACTTATGAAGAATTTATGGAAAAGTTAGGAACAGAGATGATGTATAATAAAAATAAGAACTTACCTTGTAATGAAGCTGATATAGCAGTAGGAGAAGATGATAACGAAAATAATGACTTAGTAACTTATCTGATTGTGACGAATTATACTGGAGGTGACAGGACAATGACCAATCATGACAGATTAAATGAGTTCGTGGAAAATAATGAAAATTTGAATGGTAGATGCATTTATGATGTTAATATAAGAGATTCAATAATAAACCATGTATATAGTTTTAAGGTGCGATTATTATTTGACGATATGGGGTAGTTGTGTATTGTTTATTGTGTTATGAACATTTAATTGTGTGGACAGTGTTTTTAAAAAATGGACTGATTAGGACTGATTATGGTAAATCATTTCATGATTATGTGAATTGTATATTTTTGTGTATTGATGTCTATGTATTTGTGTATTTTGCTGTTGTGTATTTTGTGTATTTTTATGTAAACATGTATTGTAGAATTTTAAATAAGTGAAAGAAGTTTAATAATGATTTTGAAAGGATATTATGGAATTTAGATTCTAAAGGGTTAGTAGATGATTATATATTTGGCTATTGAGAAGTATTGTTGTTAGCAAATAAGTGATGAATTTTCTAGTGGTATATTAATGTTGAAATGTTATAAAGAGTTTGGGAATAGTGATAAATAAGGGCATTGGAGTTAGGTAAATAGAGTTATTGGGAGTTAGGGAAAATAAAGTGCTGAGATGTTGATAGTATATAAAGAGGTGTTAGATATTTTAGGGACACAGTGGTTAGTAATTATATGTAGAGTTGAGTAATGTGGATGGTAATTATATTTGTTGTTGTTGGTGATATTTTGTAATAAGGGTATTGGTGTAGGAGTCCAACGAGAGATGTTGAGACAGGAAGGGATCGTTGTGTGCCGGAAAGGGTTATCTGAAAGGGTCAGGAACCGATAAGGGAATGAGTTGGTTAGAGGGAATACACACATACTAGTACAAAAATGAGCGGTGCCAGAGGTTTTAAATGGGATTTGTGAAGGGGGTTATTATTGAAATATTGGTGTCATAATGTATTAATGGTTAGAAGCGGTTGTTAGTAGAAAAAAGGAGGTGAGTAAGGTTAGATTGACGAATACCAAAATAAGATATAGAGAAAAATGAATAACAGAGAGTCACCCAAACTAGTAAGGATAAAAGGGTTAGAAAAGGGAAAATTCATAGTAGAAAGGTGAGGTAACTGGAAGGGTAATGGTATATTTGAAATTTTGTTGTTGTATAGAATCTAAATGAATGTTAAATGAATAAAAGTTAATAGAGAATTGTTGATAGTAATGTCTTATTAAAGTTTTGCTGCAAGTTATGTAAATATGAATTAAGTAATGTGAATTGTTCAATGTTAGTGTTTAATGCTTATGATGTACCATGTTTTATTATGTTGATGATAGTGTGTGGTTAGGAGGCTACTGTAAGGGTAGTGACCATAATAACATAAAAAATTGTGTTATAGTAACCAGTCTCTAGAAAAAAGTGATTCTGTAGAAAAGGGTTTGAAATTAAAGTAAAGAAATTAACAAAGAAATTTAGATAGTATTGAAGTACTGCCATGCTAAATAAATGTAATGATTAATTGAAGTAAGTGAATAAAAATAGTAGTTGTTGTTTGAGAATCAAAAAATTTATGTTGTGTTTATTATAAGAGTATAATTTTATGATGAAAGAGGCAAGTTAATATTGACGGGAGTCAAAGCAATTGATACAAATATGTAGGAGTGTTGTTAAGTAGAAGGCTTATCTATCCTAAATCTTGTTATGTTTTATTGTGTTGTTTGGTACTTTGTAAATAACTAAAACCAACGCCTCAAATCACAAACCAATGCATCTAAGAGGAAACATATCAGTTGCGGATATGTAAATGAATGAGACCACTATTTTAAAATTTTGTATTGAATGTTTCAGAGTTTTTATGGTGTTGTGACCGCGATCCTGAGCTGGCCGGAGCGTCAGAACAGGAGCGTGCAGTGCCTCATGGCCTTATGGTGTAGGGATCTCTCAGGAGAAGTCCAGTAAGGTCAGACGGGTACGATCGACACTATGGAACCAAGGGTAAGTGATTGAGATTTTTTTATTTTATTAACATTACAGGGGGTTGTGGCACATATCTGAACTGATCCTTTTAGAGGAGTATGAATGAGTCAATGAAAGTTTTTGTGTCTCGACACAAAACCTTTCATTGAGGGGGTTTTGTAACAGTACAAAATTGTCTGTATCGGAATAATGGGATGTAAGGGTATTTTTATTATGAATTTTATGGTAATCATCAAGTTAAGTTAGACAAGGTTAGTTTTGGCCCAAGTCCCAATAAATATGTAAATTCGCCGGTGGAGAGACGATCCAAGGTCAGAGGCGTACGAGCAAATTGAACCCACGAAAATGGCAGTGTTGGCGCTAAAACACGGACAATACTGACTTTCCATTGGTCTACGATAATAAATCGTCACCAAATCAATGACGAGTTAAAAAACAATTACGTATTAACCAAAACAGTGGTTAGAGAACAATAGACAATGACGTCAGATGCACGACCACTTACATAACAATTGCGTCTGAATCGCCCCCAGTCGTCAGTAACAACTCAAAGAGAGCACATGCTCAAACAGTGTAGTGGGCAGTTTTTGCCATAAAAATGAAAGAATTGTTTAAAAAAATGTAATGATCAACAATAATGTAGCATCAGTGGACAACCAATGTAAAAGTTTAGTAAATTCAGTGCACAAAAAAGGACAAAGAGAGATTCGGCCGAACATCTGCCAGCCAACATGGGAGTCTTCTGAGGAGGCTACGCCGCATCAATTTCAGGAAAGCCCTTTCAAAATTACTTTCTAAATTTCAAACATGAGCTCTAAATCTATAAAATAAAATGTATTCAGTATCAGAAAAATGAATGTTGTGTGTGATAGTGTGAACGTGAGAGTTGGCCAACCTTAAGTAAATATATCTGAGGCGTTGGTTCGTGATCAAGTTTAGAGTAACTATTAACAGAAAGAAAATTTAAAAACATTTCCCTTGAAGTTTTAACTGCAGTAAATGAATTTGATAAAAGCCTTAATTTCAAAGAAAACGGCTAGGTAACCATGAAAGCATGGCTAGAAAACGGAAGTCATGAAGCCGCCATTTTGCATTTTATCAAGTATTAATTGACTCTAATTGTTTGTAATCGTAAACAGTAATAACTAAATAAAATCTAATTTGTTATCCTCATGTTGTGTGAATGGTTATTTCAGTACCCGAATACCTCTGTCTTGTCTTGCTTAACGCAATTCTGGACCAAAAGCCTAATGCAAGTAAATGAGCAAAACACGTGTTACTCCGGTGATAAGATTTATTATTCAAATTATACAATATTAAGTATCATACATTCAGTACTAATAATTGTATAAATAATACACAAAAAGGTGTAAGTTAACAAATTCATATGGATTACGATTCCCGGGTGGCGCCAAATTGTTTTTGTTAAAACAATTAAAACATTTAATTTTTAAAGTAATATGTGGTATTAGCATGGACAGCTGTGGCGTTCGAATTATTCCCGCTGCTACACAGGTTGTCGACTCGGCCACTCGTGACAAGCGCTAGTTGGCTATGACTTAAAACTTCGCTAACACACATATATTTACAAAAAATCCTATGAAATAACAAGATAGTAATGTACTGTACTGCGTTTTTTAATACACATTTAATTATTAATAAACATGACAATTGAATCATAAACAAATTTATATCCGGGCTTAGAGCTTGAAACACAAAATATCTCAGGTTGGCAAAATTGGTTTCAAAACACTATCGTTCATTTACTTTTAACAAAATTACTATATTTTTAAAAACCTGGAGTTCTTTTGATCATGAAAATAGACATAAACGTTGATTACATGAAAAGAAAGTACATTATTATACCTTATACGTACTTAGGATTTATAATGTGTTTGTACAATTTGTTCAGTAGTGTCGTACTTCTGTTACAGTAGTTATGTTCACAAATAAGGTTATCTCTATAAGTTAGTCAAATGTTTTTTAATGTAAGTAAATTGTGCCTTTACCTTTGAAAGAAAATACTATTTTTTAAATAGTGAGAAATTTTATCATTTGAAAATAATTCAAGTAATTTAGGGTTTTTTGGGAGTAAGAAATTATTCAGTACTTATCAGTTCGTCTCACGTTGAAGGGTCATCATCAGGGTAGGCGTGTATTTTTCGAATTTGGGCTGGTTGTAGGCTTCCAGCATCTTCTTCAAACTGGTCTGGTTTTTTTCTTTAATTAGTTTATTTAATTTCGCTCCTGGTCATCATTAATTCTGTATAGATCGACGTCTCTTCATATTGGATCATTTTGGTTCACTAGTTGACTTGTTGTAACTGTTTAAATTAAAGTTTTAGTTTGTCCAATTTCTTGTGTGGCGTACCCACGCTTCGTTTCTTCAGCGTCTATATAATTTAACGGAAAAATAAGCCTCAAACGACTCGTTGTCATAGTAACTAATAATTCAATGCTGGTTTAATTACTCCTTACTTACATTGTTAGAGATATTTGAATTTTTATTCAAATTTATTAAGTATTTTCCTAATGATTTTATTCCATTATAATTCCTTTGGGATAATAAATGACATCACTATTATTTTTCTTTCCTTTCAAAGTTTACAATGATACCTCATAAGGTCATATTCTGTTACACTTTAACTATAGTCTAATTAGTTGACATTTAATAAATAACATATCTTTCTTGAATTAAATTATTACAATAATATTTCTGTGTTGAAATAACTGATATACAATTATTGTCCATTCACTGTTCTTAGATTAGTAAGATTTTTTGTGAAATTGATACAATTTGCATTTGAATGTTCTTGGCAGTTAACTGTTTTCCTAGTTACAAACAGCCATGATTGTTTTCTAGTGTATTTCCTTTTTAAATTACATTCTGAATTCAGCCTGATGGGCTTCACTTATTTGTTTGTGTTTTAATTATTATTCAACATACATTTTCATTACTTTTCATTTAAAATATAATAGTTAGGTTTATGGACTGTAAGTCCCCTTTCAGTCATATTCCTTCTTTAATCTTGAATCAACTATTCTTTATAAGTCATAAATTATTCTTAGTACTAACATTGATTTCTTTCTTGTCTTATAAACTAGGGTGATAAACATTGTCACTTTCTCTAATATTATGAAGGTTAATTCCCCTTTCAACATGGGGTGTTGTATTCTTTATAATTTTAATCTTTAATAACAAACTTTACTTCTATCCTATCATGCCATGTTAACACAAGTTATGGTACTGGGCTTTCTCCCTGATATGTCACATGCTTCCCTTATATTAATTTTAAATACTATTTTTAATTACTTCTAGGTATACAACTAATTATAATTCCACTCCAATCATTGGTGGTTTATCAATGTTTTAAAGAGTGTCTATTTCCTTAGCATTCTAATTTGAATGTTTCACATTCACTTTCACTATTTTTTAGGGCATTAACACTTCACTAAAGCACTTCGCTTTGGTTCACTGTTTTGTAATTAGTGTTATTTAATGGGTAACCCCTATACCTTCTCCTACCATTTCTCACTATTTTTGTTTTAGTATTATTTTTACTATAAATAATATTAGGCTAGTTGTGTTTTGGTTGAATCTAACCTTTCTGACAAGGTTAGTGTACCTTTCCTATACTACATTGTTTTACAATTGTATTGTCTTAAAAATTGGGTACATATGTTAAATTAATGCTAATAATAACATTGGTTTCATTAATATATAATTATTCAAGGTTTATTGACCGTATTCTATCTCTAAACATACAATCTTTCCCTTTTATATATGTGTGTTAGTTTCCCCTTGGGTTTTATCTGTCTCCTCTTCATTCTTCCTCTTCTTCTCCTTCAATCCGGTTCGGTTCTCCTCTTCTTCTCTTCTGGTTTAAATTCTGTTTACTTGTATGGATCTGTCCTCTTCTTCTCTTTTTTAGTTCTGTGTCCATCATTGTTTTGTCTATCATATTTTTAATAAGTATGTTACGTGGTTCCCTTCTTTATGTCTGTGTTTTCGGCTCAATCATGTCAAAATATTTACATTTTAATAAGTATGTTACGTGGTTCCCTTCTTTATGTCTGTGTTTTCGGCTCAATCACTTGGGTTGGGTAATATCGTGGTACGTCTTGTCAAAGTATTTACATTTTAATCATTTTTTACACATTTTATTTCATATGAAGTAATTTTATATCAAGAATTATCTTTTTTATCACTGGTACGAGATTTGGCTTAATTCTATCGTTACATAATATATATATATATATATATATATATAATCTTTCACTATGAACTTACTTTATGGTTTTATTACCCAAACGTTTCAACGTGGTATACGTCTTCTTCAGTGGGAGTAAATACTGAATGTCTTTACAGAGTAACAGTTATGGACTGTGGGTGTGTGTGGTGGGGGTTGATGGAGGGAGGGAATTGGCGCTGGGGTTCAAATTGTGTGTTTGAATCAGTGTATCAAAAAGTATGTATGATCTATAATGTAATTGTTCATTTAATATGTTGTTTGGTTGTAGTGCGTGATATCTGTATATTTCAAATTGTTGTGCTGTGTTATTTTTCTACTTTTAGGTAAGTAGTGTAGTATTTCCATGTTGTGCTCTATGTTTGTGTAACTGTGGTTTTCATTTTGTAAATGTGTGGCAAATGTGGAATGTATGTAGTTTGTGGTGAGGGCTTTTAAATGTTCTGAAAATCTAGAGGAAAAAGATCTTCCCATCTGGCCGATGTAGAATTGGTGACAATCATTGCAGTTTAATTTATAAACCCCTGTTTTGCTGTATGTGTCTGTGTTTTTGTTAGTATTATTTATGTGTTTCCTAATGGTATGTAATAGTAGTAAAAATTGTGAATAATAGTATGTAAAAGAGAACAATTTTTAATGTAATCCAATTAAACAAACAATATTGTATAAATAATACTAGAATCTGTATTATTAGAACAATAGTCTAGTAATGAAGAAATAATTAACCTAAATGTATAAACAAAGGAAATAATGAAACTAGATACCAATGATCTAGACTTCTAGAATAGCCCTACTAATTCTGAAGCTAATAACGACTAGAATAAGTAAGACAAACAATATTAAATGACAAACTATGCTGTCAAAGTTTCAGTAAGTTATGTAGAATGTTTTAGAATAATTATCTAATAGGAAGGAACATGTTATTTTAATATAAGAATGAAATTACGGGTCATTATCCCAGGCCAGGGAGTCTAAAACACTCATATTTATGTTATTTATAGCAAATAGTTGTTAAGTTATGTTATTATTATTGTGTAGAAAGTTGAATAAGTGTATCAAGAACAATGTAAAGTAATTGTCTGATAGCAAAAGTAATTATATTTAACATAAGGAAGAGAATAAGGTGTACAGTACCATAGGCCAGGATACATGGATAACTTATTTATAGTAATTGTAAACAGTTGTTGCTAATAATTGTCATCATTAGTGTCATAAAAGTGAAAGCCAAGGATTAAGAACAATGTAGAATAATTGTCTTGTATTAAAAGTAAGAATTGTAAAAATAGGAAAAGAATAATGTTATAACTGCTATAGGACAGAATACCTAGACAAACTATTTGTGTTAATTGTAAGAAATAATTATTAAATTTAGTCATTAGTATTGTTGTAAAAGTTGAAGGTAGTTATAAGGAACAATTGTGATCAGTTACATCACAAGAAGTAATGTTAAGTAATGTTAATATAAGAAAGAGAATTTAAGTGGTCTGGAACCCAGGTTGGGTTAGGCCTAGCTAGCCAAACATGATTTTTATAAAGTGGGACATTAGTAGTCATTGTAAATAATGTTACACTAAATGGTTTGTAAATAAATGTCATTTGTTATCATAAATAAGTAAATAAGTCAGGAAATTTAACATTTTTATATGAAAATCTTAAATAATGCAAATATTAAGATTAGTAATTTGTTATTACTTAACGAAAACCTATCAGTTGGGGAATCAAAATGTTCATCTCAAACAGTGCAGATGAATGGCATTAATGGATTGTTAATTAGATGTCATATAAGGGAATTATGTCAATTATAAAAGTTTTAATTAATTATGAATAATTGTAAATACTTTTGTGAACCCCTACAGACAACGCTTGAAAGGATCTATTTTCACGAGAGTTACTGAATAATAATTTACATTACCCATAATAAACAATAATTTTACAATATTGAAACATGGAATGTTCTTACTCACTTTCATTTGCCTCATTATTTTCTAGGCATGTACAACATCACAGAACTTGCTTGCAAATGTTATTGTACATCACTGCCTCTGCCTGCTATAAGTAAAAAAACAGGGATCTGCAGCAGTTAGTTGCGTATTGTGAATTGAAGTGATGTGTTATTGGGCAATTGTGGGTTGTGATTAGTTGCCTGTTATTTCATAGCAATTTACTGTAAAGTGTTAGTTGTTCATTATTGTGTGCAGACATTTGTAATTGGTAATGGTTACTATTAGGCGCAAGATTATGTGTTGCACAAATTACAAACTGGGTAGAGTTATTAAATTACATAACACTTTCACAGCCCGTGTCATAATGGTTATTATAATAGATGTATATAATATTTCCCGGCTAATTGGCTGTGGTATAACATTAAAATGTCTTCCAGTTGACTTTTTTGCAACATGTGTGGAAGTCACCTTCAGAGTGGAGAATAGCTGGAAGCAAGTCTCTTTCCAGACTAACTGGAGAGAACCTCCTTATATACATTTGTTGAACCTAGATATAGATCAATTGGTCTGATTGGACCAGCTTGCAGATTAATATAGCCTGACTCCCAGTCCTAAATGTTGTGAAAGCGGACCAGTAGGAGAGCAGCTGCCAATAGTTGACTTGAATACGATGTTTCCAGTAGAGCAATGAAAACAAGTTAATCTCTGCTTGGTTAGTTGTGTATATGGACCAGTAAAATATGGGCTTGGGGCTGGTCAGATGTGTGATGTGTCTGATTGTAGTAGCTCTGGTTTTAAAAAATCAATGATAGAACGTTTATGATAAAATTAATTTTTATTCAAAATGAAATTAGATTAAATATTTTCAACCATGAAAGTGTTGTGTTGTATTTGTCAGTCACAACTATAAGTTATAAATATAGCCGATCTGTAGCATGTTGTAGTCTTAACACTTAATTTAGGAAGCAGTTGTTGCACTAGAAAATTGTATTTTCACTTTCATGTATATTTTTGAATCTTTGCAACCATGATTATACATCCTCACAATCCATAACATCTGCATTTCTCCATTGTTTACATGTAGTGATTCAAAACATGGATCCTTAAAATTTAACGTCACTCTGAACATATCGTTCCAACATATGTAATAGAGAGTATACGTTCCGACTGACAAATAATTCCTGTAAATTTATGGGCAGATAATATCGTTTTAGCAAGTTTTGCTTCAGGAATTACAAAATTTGTAGCAAAATTTATTGGGAATGTGAATATGAAACTCAAAAGTAATTTCTTCGCAGAATTTTTATTAGCAGTATTTTGTATTCAAACACAAACACATCATGCATGTGAGATCTGGTAGGTGACAGGTCTCACTGTCTAAATTACTGGGTTGTTCACAGAAAATACTTGAAAATATGTATTGCAAAATACATTTTTAAAGACATAATTACAAATCTAAATAATTGAGTTGCACAGTGAAACAGAAAAACGAATACTGTTTTGTTGATTTGGCTTTTAGTTAGTGCTTGTTTTCATATGTCCATAAGGATGGCTTAGACAGGCTCAAGTGACTGTGTATCTGTGTACCAAGAATTTTTCTTTTTTAGGCTGAAATATTGATGATGATTGCATGTAAAATGAAACTGTTAGTTATGGATGGTTTTGGCAGAATGTATGCTTGTAGTAAAGTAGCAAGATTCACTGGATGTGGCAGCTCGTGGCAGCAGACAGAGGTGGGCAGTAATAGCTGGACTTCAAGTTATTACTTTATTTTTTCAGCTGTAAACACTGTATTTATTGATTATTTCACTGTATGCTAGTGGTGAAAAAATATACAATTTTTGATTAAGAGACCACGTGTCTCGTTTTGCATAAAGAATAAATTTGTCAAAGCATGCAACTTGTATATAATTGCAGACATTAATATTTTGACGGAAAACAATAATATAACAGTGGTAGTGGTACTAGTTGTACTACTCTAGTCGAATTGAAATTTTTAATTATCAAATTATGATAGTAAATCTCCCACCTACCTGCAAAGACTCGGGTTCCAGGGGTTCGATCACATGAACATCAGATACCAACATGTGTTAAGGTTATCTAAATAACTGATTCGACACATTGTTATGAAGAGAAATAATTAGTTTTACTTATCAATTCTTGCTAATTTAAAATTTTGTTTATCAAATACAGTCACTTACATGTTTTTCGACTATGGTGTAATTCTTGCTTATAACTCTATATTTTTAAACTTACATATTATTACTTACAATCTTAAAGTAGCCCAGCCTGCTCACTCACTACTCACATTCTTAAAATAAAATTCCCCTTTACCCTTATAAATTAAAAACCCATTACATAAAGCCCCAGTCAGCCGCGTGTTCACTCGTGGACCGCGTGGTCGCCCCTTTTAAGTTCTAAATTGTCCCGAATCAAAAAAAAAACTATTGTGTTTTGTTGTTGTATCGTTGTCAGACAACACCGTCACTTGGTTTTTTACACTGTTAACTCATTTTACTGTTATATTGTGAAATTTTGCGAGGAGCCCACTCGGCTCAGTACCGGCTCCGGTCTAATCAGTGAACGACCTGCTAAGGTACTTCTCTAAGAGGGATGAACAGTGCATTCACGGCCACCTACTTTGCGTCATCGTTCATGCTCAGTTGTTGAGGCATATTCCGTTTATACATGGAATATGAGGGTTATATTCAGGATACCAGAGCACGATATTGGCGTCTGCTCTATTGACGTCACTAGCAGTAGGCGTGGTTTAACGGCGCTTCCGGATGACCGATGAAGAGATGATGAATAAATTTGCTCTCTAGCCATCTTGAGTTTTACCAGCTCGTGGGTCAGCGCCCATGCTTGGTATACGCATAGGTGAGCTCCGCCACACTCTCGCATAGTTCTTGGAAAAACTAGGGTGGTGAATTCTTCGCTTACTGATTTCACCACATTATTGAGTCTTGCCTTTGTCCCAAACTGTTCGGTCTACACGTGTTCTTTCGTAACCGAAATAGCGTAGTCGCATAATACAATTTCACAACATTTTATAAGACTCCCGCACAAAATGAAATAAATAAAATGAAATACCCCATACTGTAAAAAAAAATAAAAGGACCCAAAATTGACCCGCTACAATACCCCCTCGATGAGAATTCTGCTGTTCACAACAGAAGAAATCTCATCGATAAACCCCGAAGAGGACCGGTGAGGAACTGGTGCCAACAAACCCCTTGTTCTTAATACACATGGGTACACTACCCCCCTGGCTCAGCGACTATGGACTCATCTGAACGAGATCACTGGACTTCTCTGTAAGAGATCCCAACACTGAGAAATCGAACAGCTAAGTACCACAGCACGCCTCGCCTTCTAACATGCTACCCCCAAAATCCTCCATCCCTGGCTTAAATTATTCCAGATCCTCCACCGATATGGATCCCCTTTTATGCAAGCTGGGCTGCCTTTAGCAGATACTGGGCTCACACACACTCACATTACATGTTGCCATAACAAATTGAAAAATAAAAAAATCTTTTAAAATTTATTAAAAATTAAAAAATTCAAAATTCAAAAAAAATAATATTTTATCAAAAAAATTTCTCTTCTTCTTTTTTCTTTTCTGTTTTTTACTTAAAATGCATTAATTTAAACCTTTCTCCTAATCAAAACATATACTTACTCTAACATGTAAATACTTAGATTCTAACAATACAAAGCAATACAAAATAAATCAATAAAATACACATGTTAAGTACACACATAATAAAATAATCATTACTCAAAATGTTCATTAACTGGCAGGCAAGAACCTAGATTTTTTTCTTTTTTTTTTTTTTTTCAAAAAATTAAAATTTCCAAAAATTTTAAAATTCAAAAAAATTTAAATTTATTTAAATGTTTTCTTCATATTTATCGAAATTATTAAAATTTGGTTTAAATTGACTAAACAAACAAATCGAATTGACTTCCTACTATACAAGCATAATAGGCATATGACCTCATCAGCTGATCGAAACTAGGTCAAGTTCAGAACCCTTGACCTACATATGTTATGTATACTTTCTGCACCTACATTAAACATCGGTAACAATCTAATTTGAAACACAAAACAAAATATTTAAAATAACAAAATATTATTATAAATAATAAGCAAATTAACATTTACATAATAATAAAATAAACAATTCTTAACTTTACATGATTTCCAAATTCTGTCACTGGTTTCGAAAATAAAATTTTTATATTCTTTATCATAAATCTCTCTCTTTACTTAATAATCTGATGCTACATTACTGTGGGTGATGTAAATTATTTATTCTCATTGACTGTACTAGATCTGTATACATATATAATCTTTCTCCCTTTAACTCTAACTCACAGCTTCAACTACCCTGACACCCATCTCTATTAAAATCTCTACTAATCAAGACACTCTAACCCCAACCTATCATTAAACTCAAATCGCCACCTTCTCTCAATATATAAAAAAAAATACTCTCTTACCCTTTGTACATAGGATGTGTGTTTCCCCGCCCCCAAAACTCAATTCCCTTATTTGGCCCCTGGATTCCACCTAAGGCGACCCCGTCCCCACTAAATCGGTCCTATCCCGTCCCAAACCTTGTTGCGGACTCCTACATTACACTATCCCTTAATACAAAATTGCCAACCCCAAAAAATCTCAAACTCATTACCTTACTACAACTACAACAAAATAATCTCATTAATTATAAACATAAATATATCACTCAGAATCTACATAAAGTCTCCATTACCACTGTGTCAACATCAATACTTCTCAAAATTCTATAACATACATTACTTCAAGACAACATTACATTATTTTCATCTCTACTATTTCTTCTTTAACTCTGACTTCAACTTGGACAGATCTATATGTCCCATAAAATATTTATCACCCAAAACTATCTTTTGTTAACTTGCATAAATTATTACTTTATTTCTCAAATTCTTTTTATCATTACTTTAAAACATCTGTAATACATTAAAAACATTACATTGAACATTAATCACTTAAAACATTTATAACTAATACACCAGTGACATGTTATTGCTGATCAGCTGATATCCTAACATAATAAAAACACATCTCAAATTTGAACAAATTACATGGAATATACACATTTATTTATCATTACTCCTCACCTTCTTGTTTCCCATTTCTCTGATTCTGATAATTCATATTGACTGCCTGCCAGACGCTTTAATTATTGGCTTAGAAAAAAAATATACACATAATGAAGACACTTTTTATCAACAACTATATCTACTTACTACAATAAAATAATACATTTAAGATTATAGTATGAACACCTTATGTTAAGAGTCTGAGCATCTAATTCTTTGAACAGAGTACAAGCGTTTTTGATTAGATCAAAATTCGAATTAAACAAAAAAATTTTTTATGTGGTAAAATTTAAATTTGTGGCTCATCCGAGCCACCTCCCAGCCACACACACTATTTCAAACTATGGAGGACTGTGGCGCCCTGGCGCTTTTACAAAGACTGTATATTTTGGAGCAGGTTTTACCTCTCCGTGTCTTTGCTTCCGCTATTACATTTGAAAGTATTGAACAGCAGCATGTTCGGGTCTATAATTACACACCCTTAATGCGGGTTTACCACCTGTCTATGCTACCCCCAAGCGGGCAGAGTAGCAGCCGCTGTTTCATAGTTTCCGGAGATTTCCCCTAATTGTCTCCCCCCATTGAATTTCTAATATGTACCAATTTCAAGTCAGCTATGGTCAAGGGACTTGATATGACCATAGCTGGCCGCTAGCCAAAACCACGGTTAGTGCTGGTAAGGCAGTAACCGCCCGAAAAGTCGGGGAAATCTAAACTTCAATTTGACTGCCTGTTACAATCATCACTAGTATGTGCGACACGGTCGTTTGGCAGTGTGTAAATTTTAATTTACACAACAAAAAAAAAGGTGTGCCGCACATTTTCGCCATTTTGGCCTCCGATGGAGGTAACACTCCCTGTTACCCCCAACCCATTTCGCTACCTACGGGAGCACAGGCCACCCCCACAATAGCAACTTACTAAGTACTAATTAAAAAAAAATTGTATATACATTCTACGATACTATTTGCCTCAATAATCATTTCACCCAATTCACAACTTTTTACCATTTGACTTTCTTAAAATTTTCAAATTTATTATTAATAATTAATATATATATCATTCAGTTATTATTAAAAATTTTAATTATCATTTTTATTAAACAAAATTATCTCCAATTAACATCTCCCTTACACCTGTAAACATTTTTATTATACATGATTATCAAATTTTTCCTACTTACAATCCATTTAACATGATATACACCCAAAACATAATCACCATATCACAACACTTTCACCTCATCTCTGTAACATTTAACACAAAAATATTAGTTTACATCAAATAATTTATCATTCATTACCAAATTTCCCACTCTCATAAAATAAATTAAATTCATTAAAAAAGTTTAATTAATTAATGTTTAAATAAGCAATCAAAATTTTTAACATGTATCAAATTGTTTTAATTAAATTAATTACCAAAAATATAAATTATATAGTTATCGAAACACTTACCATCAGTCAATTACTGTTTTCAACATTAATTCTGATATTTATTTGCTTGCAAATATTTCAATATTATTATCACAATAATCATCTTACATACACCCATTATTTATTTAACATTCCACCATGCACACCAAGAAATTCACTATATGTTATTTACAAATTTATATGTTATTGTTCAGTTTTTTCCGCACTTCCTTTGCCCAGATTTGCCATGTCAAAAAACCATAAAACATAATGTTTACACTGTCTTATATTGTTTTAATAGTTTATCCTCCATCGTTCCAGATTAGCCTTGGTTTTACATAGCATCGTTCAATTGTATTACCACACAAATGACTGTTTTGTGTGTTGTAACCATAAAAATTAAACTCATTCATCATACTCAAATACTCATGAAACCGGTCTACATTAGGTAATTTTGTCAAGTCTCCGTTAGTAAGTATATTCAATATCAAGTCAATTATTTTCTCATTCATTGCAACATAAGGTAAATTATTATTCTTTAAACATGTATCATCAAAATAATCTTCACTCTCTATTTTAACAGGTAAGTACTTCAAATCATTTAGCATCTCTTTCAACTCATTATAGTCTCTCATTAGTTTATATAATTCTATTTCTTTAGCAATGCACAACTCTCTCTCAAAACATCTTTCATCATCATAACACCATATCACACTTTTATCATTCCACGCAGAGGGTACAAAATTATTCAACAAAAATACACAACTCAAATCTTTCATTAATAAGGGTCTCTTGCCCAAAAATAACACTTTTGAACACTCTGGTTCATCACAAATAAGGGGAAAATTTACCCTCTGCCCTACACATTCATCTACTCTTTCTTTCCATTCTTTTTCTAATTCAACAACACTAATTATTACTTCATTACAACTTATCATTTTCTCACTCTCACTTCCTGTTTCACTATCTATTTTCAACGTATCACTTTCTGATACCACCCTTTCAGTCACATTACCATTTTCAATATCATTATTAACACTTGTTACCTCACTCTCTAATACCACATTTTTAATTATATATTCTCATTTTCGACGTTATTGTCATCGTTTGTAAATTTTTTATTATCATTATTATTTTTTCTTTTACTCTGTTCTCCTACTGACTCTACTATTTTCTCAATGTCTCGTTTCAATTCGTTACAATTACTTTCGAATTTGCTTTGTACTTTATTGATTTTCAGTTTTGAGTTCATCCAATTTGTAATTAAATTCACTTTTAATTTCGGTCTTAAATTCATCAAAACGATTATTTAATTCACTACTTTGTCTGGCTGATTTTATGTCATTACTATCAAAACGACTATTTATTACATTGAATTTAGTCTCAAAATTACTATTCATTCTCTCAAATTGACTAAGCATGATACTCATCATATCGTTATCGGACCTATTACATTTAGTTGAGATCGGGGTTATCTGTACCCCCGAATCTTCAGTTACGTTATTCTGGTCACTTAAATTTATCTCTGCTTTCTCTTGACTCGCACTTGGAGTCGAATGTAACTCAAACTTACTTATATCTGACTCATCAAAAACTTCGACACTCGTCGTTTCATTTACGTTATTTTCGTGATCTGACATTTTTATAATTGATTAAATTAAATTAAAGAAATTAATTAACTAAATAATGTAATTAATTAAATTTTTTAATGTAACGTTATTTTGCTACGCTAACCTAAAACATGTTTGTATCTTTGTAGATGTGGAATTTAATTAATTAATTATAATTCGTGCCTGTTTCGTGGCGCCATTTGTACTACTCTAGTCGAATTGAAATTTTTAATTATCAAATTATGATAGTAAATCTCCCACCTACCTGCAAAGACTCGTGTTCCAGGGGTTCGATCACATGAACATCAGATACCAACATGTGTTAAGGTTATCTAAATAACTGATTCGACACATTGTTATGAAGAGAAATAATTAGTTTTAATTATCAATTCTTGCTAATTTAAAATTTTGTTTTTCAAATACAGTCACTTACATGTTTTTCGACTATGGTGTAATTCTTGCTTATAACTCTATATTTTTAAACTTACATATTATTACTTACAATCTTAAAGTAGCCCAGCCTGCTCACTCACTACTCACATTCTTAAAATAAAATTCCCCTTTACCCTTATAAATTAAAAACCCATTACATAAAGCCGCAGTCAGCCGCGTGTTCACTCGTGGACCGCGTGGTCGCCCCTTTTAAGTTCTAAATTGTCCCGAATCAAAAAAAAAAACTATTGTGTTTTGTTGTTGTATCGTTGTCAGACAACACCGTCACTTGATTTTTTACACTGTTAACTCATTTTACTGTTATATTGTGAAATTTTGCGAGGAGCCCACTCGGCTCAGTACCGGCTCCGGTCTAATCAGTGAACGACCTGCTAAGGTACTTCTCTAAGAGGGATGAACAGTGCATTCACGGCCACCTACTTTGCGTCGTCGTTCATGCTCAGTTGTTGAGGCATATTCCGTTTATACATGGAATATGAGGGTTATATTCAGGATACCAGAGCACGATATTGGCGTCTGCTCTATTGACGTCACTAGCAGTGGGCGTGGTTTAACGGCGCTTCCGGATGACCGATGAAGAGATGATGAATAAATTTGCTCTCTAGCCATCTTGAGTTTTACCAGCTCGTGGGTCAGCGCCCATGCTTGGTATACGCATAGGTGAGCTCCGCCACACTCTCGCATAGTTCTTGGAAAAACTAGGGTGGTGAATTCTTCGCTTACTGATTTCACCACATTATTGAGTCTTGCCTTTGTCCCAAACTGTTCGGTCTACACGTGTTCTTTCGTAACCGAAATAGCGTAGTCGCATAATACAATTTCACAACATTTTATAAGACTCCCGCACAAAATGAAATAAATAAAATGAAATACCCCTACTGTAAAAAAAAATAAAAGGACCCAAAATTGACCCGCTACATAGTAATGGTGGGAGTAATACAAGCATGTTTCTGTAGACTGAGTGAGAAAGAATCCCAATTCACATGTTTACAAAAAAAACTTATAAGCACATGTGTTTTATTTTATGTATGTATTCTGGCTGGCTGCTATATAAGGTAAAAGTTATGTAACATCTCTATTGTACAATTTCCATCAGAAACCTGCAGTATATGTTGGAATTATTATTTGCCAGGCTGTTAGGCCGTGGTCTACTGCTTGTGTTTAAGACAGACATTTTGGCCTCACCATTGGAGGCCATCTTCAGTGTCAGAAACAATTGGCATGGTGTCTGCCAATTCACCCCAGTGTTGAGGTAGAGACAGGGGCCAAAACATCTGTCTTGAACACAAGCAGTAGACCACAGCCTAACAGCCTGGCAAATAATTCAAACCATGTTGATGCCGTCCGAATTCCTGCATTATTTTCTATTGAAAAAAACATAAACCAGAGGTAGAATAAATCATAATTTGTTGACCGTATATCTTAAATGCGTGCACACAATTGTGCGTGCGTGTGCATACACATACACATACAGTATAATTGTGTCAAATACAAAATGATTTATAAAGTAACTAGTTTGTGGTTACAAGTGCAAAGTCTTCGAGGTCAGTTTGAAAATAAAGATCCCAAACATTTAGTGACTTAGCTTTTCGGGTAGGTAAGAAAAATTATAGTCAAATCTTATATTGGATCACAAAATGTAAGTAAATCGAGAATAGTTAAAAGTGATCAATACATCAGTCAGCTAGTAATTGTCTGTCAGTGTTCGTAAATTTTTTAACAGGTGATGTATTTGTTAAGATTGGCTGAGTATGGACTGAATGAAGTGGGCTTTAGTGACCATATACATTACCTGTACTTGTGATGGTGTCTGACATTTACTAATGAATTCTCACTGACAGTTAATTGTTCCTCATCTTAGTTTTATTGTGCATATTTTTACTGTACTTAGTTTATATCAAGACATAATTGGTTTAATTTTGTATTGTATTAAAATTAAATCATTTCCAACGTAATGTATATTTTCCAGTGAATGAATACTTTAGGAATTTTTAATATCGGAGATCTTGACAAAAAAGGAGGCTGCGGCGAGGAGGTCCTAAGAATGACATAGGGAAAGGGCATAGAGAAGCACCATAGTATCTGATAGTTAGTGATTCAGAAAACCTGTTGTGAGATCACACAATTAGACAGATTTCTCAGTTTGGGGATCCCCTAGCAAGTGTTTATGTATGAATCCCCTTCACCTAGGGGGTTTTTCAATGAAATTGGTTCTATTACTAAGTCCTGTGCAATTGCCTAACAGGTGGCGCCATTTTTTGAAATTCTATTTGTGTGTGTAATGACGCAGGAAGAAGAGTTAACTTGACATACACAGTAGCTAGATAAAATTTGATAAAAGTTATTAGTAATTATTAATTTTGTTTTAAATGCCATTATGATTTCATTTTTTTATTATAAACACCTGTACATTCAGGACTGGTTGGTTGACTATTATAGCATTATAGCAAGATACACTGTATAGTTACAATTCATTTGAGGATTACTATACAGTTGTTTGACTCCACTCACACCATTCAGCTGACCACAGATCATTGTCTGTTCATACAGTCCGAATTTTTCTTTAAATATTTAAATTAGTTTTCCAGCCACCTGAAATTGTATGTAAATGGAAATAATGTTAGCATAATAAACTCTGTTACTCTGTACATTTATAAAAAAAAAAGTTGGTAACATTTTATGTGTTCTTGTAAATAAAACAATGGTAACACATTTTATCCAAATGCTTTATTAAATGTGATTCTTTTGTAGGGCCTTCAATCGTACAAAAACACTGAACTTAAACAATACTGGATGCCAGATTCCGTTAGCAAAGAATGTTATGATTGTGGAGAGAAGTTCACAACCTTCAGGCGTAGACATCATTGTCGTGTATGTGGTCAAATATTTTGCTCTCGCTGTTGTAATCAAGAAATACCTGGAAAAATAATGGGTTGTACTGGTTAGTATTAAAAACCATTTGAATTTGATTTAAAATATAATTCTGAATGTTTAAAGGTAATATAATAATAACATTTAAATTAATAATTATTAAAATAAGAATACTATTTATAATGTGCAATTATTACAGAGAGAAGAATGTACAGACTAACTTATTGGCTTTAATACACAAAGTCAGCAACTAGAAATCATGTAACTAAGAACTCTGTTTCCTTCCAGTTTACATCAGTGATCCTGTAGTGACAATGTGTTTATCATGCAGAAAGTTTAAGTTTTTTTATCACAATTATTTTACCGTAGTTTGTGAATTACTTCCATAAACCTAGACTTTACTACAATCTTTTTTATGTCAAAGACAAACAAAAAGTTGAAGTAATAGTACACCCTGCGTACAAATTGTATAAATGCAAATTATAAGAAAAATTAAGATAAAGGTATTCATGTCAAATTACAAACTTATGAATGCAAGTCAGGCTTAAAAAAATGTACCTAAATTGAGTAGCTGAAAAACACAAAGAGTGTGGTGAATATAGAAACTGGAAGAGACTTGGAAATGTAATCAGCACTTGAACTGAGTTGGTGAGAACATTACAGTGTGTGTGTGGAGAAAACAGAGCCAAAGAAGAAATTTAGTAAGCAGGAAGTGAGAAAAATAACCTAAGGGGAAGCCATAGACAAACTTGGGTTAAAATATCATTTGAAATGTCTAATTGAAAATTTTAATTGCTCTTTACATTTCACAACCATTTTTAAAGAATTATCAATCAGAATTCCTTACCACTTCCCTATCATTTGTGCATGTTTGATGGAGCATGAAAAGTGGTGGATCTAACAGAGACAAATAGAAACACATTTTCACAAAATTTGTGGAACCATGTTAAGTGACATGACAACATATGTGAGAAACTTCAAGAACAATGCATACTACTGGCTGTGATTGTGATGTCAAACATGTGAATGTAGTGTGCATATTGCTATGAAATTATGTAATGCTTTCAAAAGTCGGCAGGTGCAGTTACATAAAAGCTCTACTCATGTCTCGGCTAGCCGAGCAGGTGCAGTGTCTCTGTCAAGGCTGTGTACTCAAGTACCTTACAGACTGTTTGCAAATTATGCTGGCACACTGCCAAAAGAATGAAAAATTATTCTGGAACACCTGTAGGACCTATATAAGCAACAGCGCCCGGCTTAGAATTTAGTTACACCTGGCGATATTGTAAAATGCAGATCAAGTGCAGATTGCTGATTAGTGGAAAGTATCAGCAATTATTAACACGAGTTATCAGCAATTATTATCATCAATAGTTATAACACTATTGTGTTATAACTAGTGTGGAACTCTAATAATAGACATTATTATTGTGTGTGGACAAATGTAAGTAAAATTATTGTATGAGAGTACCTTGTTCATTTCAAGTTGTTATTTGTGACTAGTTAAAGCTGGTTATTAGTGACTTCATTGGTGTCTGTATTTTGTTTCCACTGTACAGTATGACGATGCGTGAGACCATCAAAACAGTATGTTTTGATTTTGTCTTCTGTTCCTTTATTGCATGTTTAACATATTTTCAACTTCTAAAATCTTTTGCTTGAAGGTGACTTGCGTGTTTGTACATATTGTGGAAAGGTGGTTTTGTCATATCTACAGTCTGCAGACATGGGGGCTGATTTATCTGCAGACCTGCGTGCCCTTCAGGAAGATTTACAGACAAAATTTGGCAATACAACAAACGCATCTCCAGCCATAAATTATTCTTCAAATTTGGGTCCAGTACAGAGTACAACCAGTCTGACACCATCTAGTGGTGAAAGAGATGACATTATAAAAAGAAAACCTTCTGTTGGGTACCAAGAAGAAAAGTTTGTACAAGCAAGGTTAGAGTTTTTTGTGCGTTTTATTAATTTAGTTACTATATACTCTTATATTAGTAACACTTTAAATTGTATAAAAGTGTGTGCAGATGTTGGTCTCAATTCATTTATATCAAATTATATAGGTATTTATTAATTCATTATAATGTGCAGATTAAAATAAAAATGGGTTGCATTCAAAATTGCAGAAAATACAAAAGTTGTAGATAAACATTTTAGTTTATGAAAATATACAAGTGTTATCAAGAAAGTAAGTTCCATTTTTAAATATTGACGCGGTAGTGATGCTGTCATGGTGTTGCGCATCCACGGCCAGTTTTTTGGTTCATTAGCAAGCCAACAACACCATTTGTAAAAAACTGTGCACTGGGTAAGCTTTGTTGGACATGTTTATAATGTCAAGGAAATTTCAGATGACCGCTGCATGTGAAAGTAGGTTTGTGGTTTGGTTCTTAAATACAAAAGGCATTAAAACAATTGAAATACATCATCATATTTTCGATATTTATGGAGAAGAATCAATGGTACCAAAATGGATACTACTTTTTTGCTTAGTCCGGTCCAGAATAAGCAACATAGGATGCTTACCCGGGACATTGTGATGAATCATGGCACTGCACACACACACACTGCCGCTGCAATGCAACATCTCCTCACAAAGTTGGCTGGCAACAATTTTATCATCCGCCTTACAACCCAGACATCACACCAAGCGAATGTCACCTTTTCAAGCATGAGAAATCCTTCCTTGGTGGCCAACAGTGTCAAACCAGCTGTTAATACATGGTTCAAATCACAGGCGAGAAATTTCTATGACGAAGGTATACAACACCTGGTGCCTTGCTATGAAAAGTGTGTCAAAATTGACGGAAACTATATAGAAAAATAATTTAAGGTGTGTACTTCAAATAGCAATTAAAATGTTTTGTAAATATAGTCTTAGTTTCCTTAATATCCTAATGGAACTTACTTTCTGAATAGCCCTCATATGTAACAGTAATTGTTTGAATGTGATATACAGAATATAAAGTTGAAAACACTGTAACACAAGGAGTTTTATTTAAAGAATGTACTTTTTGTTCATACTTTTTGATAGAAAATCAATAGCAGCTTATAGTGTGGATGTTACAAATGTTGAAGTAGGATATTTGCTATTTGCTAAAGGAACTTCTTCAATATTTTCCTTTTACAAAACATGTCATTCTGACTACAATTTGGTGAAAAAGAAAAGATCGTAAGATCATAAAAACACTTTTCTCAGGGATACTTGTAAAAGATGATGTTTCCTTTCTTTAAATTTTTTTTATTTTTCTCTGAACACTAAATAAACACTAAATAGTTTTTCTTTTCTTCTACGCTTTCAAGGATCAGACACCTTTCATTCAAAAGTTAACTTTCCATCTCTTCCAAGGTCATTCAAAACTTCTTTGACCTTTTTGAAATTTGTCCAAAATTTATAACCATGTGCTGTCACGGTTTCCCATATAATATTGCTGTGTCATTCATGAAATTCTTGAGTCTCAGTTTTTTCCATGTATCTTCATTTATCAATCCATCAAATAGAGTATAACCTTTAACGTTTTGCAAAAAATAAAAAATGATATTATGGGCACCTCTGTTGATCATCCTTGTTTTCCTGACAGCTTGCAACTTTTACACGCACTCACACCCATGTATTAGTATAGTTTATATATGACCATCTTAGCACAAACTTTTTTCATGCCGAGATCCTCATGCAGAATTTTCCACACAATGTGTTTGTCATTGTTCGCAGCTTCAGTTATCATTTTCGGTTGGCGCAGAAACTATGTGCACTCAAGTTTTAACCTTAATTCCAAGTTAATGGTTACATTAATCTTCTTCTTCTTCTCCACCTCAGGCATTAGGTCATAGACCTGTTGCGCCCTCCGGCCGTGATAGAACTCGCCCCACCCCAGCCAGAGAGATATTAGCCAACCTTTTAACCCATGCCTGGGGGGAAGCTGTGCGGTGGGGGGGGGGAAGAGTGTTGTTTATGTGTGTAGTATATATTGTGTGCTCTTGTTACTTATCTGGCCTGGGTATGCCAGAGAAGACATACATATTATTTGTCTGCGTACATGCGGGTGGATTAGCAAATCGAGCCATGACCTTGACTCGATATCACCACAACGGCAGCACAGCAACGCTTTGATTATGAGTCAGAGATGCTACCACTGTGCCGGCTCGCCCACTGGTTACACTAATCTTAAATCAGATTACACCAATTTTTACCTTGTTTCATTGTGCGTTGAATGGTGGTAATCAAACATTTTTTTATCAGAGTTGATTTGATCAGAATAAAAAAAGTTTCCTATTTTTTTTTACCTATTCTAGAGAAACCTTAACTTTAAAACAAAATTACATAAAAATGAGGCATCTGACTGCAACGAAATATGGACACTTTATAAAATAGAATGTTTTCAACAAACTTTGAAAGTTAGAAGTTGAAAAAATATTGTGTTAGAAAAAAAGTTATCACTTTTTTAAAACATCTTTTTCTCATTACCGAATAATTGGATAACAACTTGGGCCTTTTTAAAGGTCGTAAGTTTTCTGTATAAATTCATAAATTACAAAAAATGTAAAATGATAATTGTACTTTATAATGATTTTTATTTGATAGTGTATATAATATTAGGGTCTAAATTTACCTAAATATTATTGTGTAATTTTATAAATCTTATAACATGTGCAGATGAGGCCCCTTTGAGGTGAGACGATAGCCAGTAAATATTTTCATGACTATGGTTATGCAGCAAATAACGAAAATCTATTTATAGCCAGTGATTAATTCCGCCAGTATGTTGTTGACGAGAAACAGTTAATTACGAGTTAAAAAGGTGATACCCAACTCAGCGGAACGTTACAGTACTGAGGATGAGGCGAATAGCAGGGAGCAGGGTGAACCAGTTTGAAGACGCAACAAACGGAAATTGTTAACACAAAAAAGTCAGTCGACCACCATCTTTTGCACAGTATAGCAGCAAGAAAGTTACGTAACGTAATCGCGGGCGCCCGCATACAACAAAAATGTGAATATTTATATATATATATTTCAAAGTGAAAACAGTATTTGGCTAAATATTCATCAACAGTAACTAATTAAAACAAATTGACAGTTCGGCAGTAACACATAAAAATGTAACAGTGAAAACAGTAAAACAACGCATGCCACGAGGAGACGTCCCATGTGGTGAAATTCTACGCAGCATAATCAAGGGAAGTAGACATTTCAACAATATGTATACAAGTTCAACATTTTAAAATACTGGCTTTTCCCTAAATTATAAAGTTGAGCTCATCAAAATCAAAAAAAAAAAAAAATAAGTAAATGTGTATGTTTGTGTGAATGAAAAAATATGAATATTGGCCTAACCAGAAGTGTTGAGTTTGCGTAATCTTTAATATACGTATTCGTATTTTGTAATAGTTATTGGAAATCAGTTTACGCCTTAAGGCGGAATAAGTGTGTTCATGATTCTTTTATGTTTTCGAGAGAAAATAAATAATGTTATATTTTACTTGATATACGCATTTTGTTATTTTTTGCCGACTGTTCTCTGCCAAAGTACACTAAACGAATCCCTGGATTAAACATTACACGTAATCATATTCATTTAATTGTTAATAACAGGTAAGACTTCAGTTGACGTCCGAAAAGGTACAAATTTTAATTACCAATTACTGAGTAACACTTCAAGTGAGGTAGTGTGGACTGAATCATGAAACTAATGAGTGTCTGCATGGGGTAGTACAGTCTGGGCAGGTAAGGTGGATGTGTCTGGTCACTTTTCGTACTTTGCCCATGTGAGTGACATTGATGTTTACTAAGCTGTTATGAATCCGATGCATACCCGCTTGCTGGCTCAGACTGAACTACCCCACGCGGATATGCTCATTGACTTCACAGCTGAGTGCACACTACCTCATAATCAAATAAAAATCATTATAAATTACAAGTATCACTTTAGGTTTTTATAATTTATGAATTGATACTATAACGTCTCACCTACGTTATAACATCGGGAACCTGTGCATACTTGCCTCAGATCAATTGCACGGGCTGCCATACTCGTAATTAACTTTTAATTATTAATTAAACCAGCTGTAGTTATAAGTAAAGGAACTTTTACATGGGGGATCTGATGATTTATTCACTCAGTATTTTTGTGTAAAGTAATGACATCTCTTTATTAAACAATTACTACAACAGCTCTACATAAATATTCCCACATAAGGTTTTCTTAATAAAAGTTTACAATTTATAAAATATCTTGTGAAAAAGGCGGAGGGGCACAACATAAGGATTTATAATATGAGCTAGCATTATCCACGGATCCGGGACCTTAAATTTGTTTGTGAGTTAAGCTCACTTATTCATATTCTATCATACTATTTGGGGGGCCATTTGAAGAATGGACTTAATCTAAAATTTTGTATCAGTGAAGCTTTATATATATACATAAGCACTACTTGCTACTACAAATATTTTTGAATCGTAAGACATACTACATGTTATAAATTGATTATCATTAAAGTCTTTATATATTTATTTAAACTGTTTTTAACAATTCATTTGTTGGAATTTTAATTAATCACGGAGGACAAGTCTCCATGTCACCTGTGATATCCAGAAGTTTACTCGATGTCCGGGTCCTTGGTCCTTGTGGTGTTCGTCAATGGTTGATCTTTAGTGGAGTTTACGTTCCTGCTGAAGTTCCTGAAGTGATTAGTTCATAATGAAGTAGGGTTGAGGTCTCAAAAGTCTAGTAGTTAAGCATCGTTAGTAGTATAAGTGCCGTAAATGTTCTTGTTTGTCGCAGAAATGCACCTCACATTATTGTTTATAAAAGTTCTCACTTTCGGTACCTCGTACCTTATTATTTTAAACCAACATTGAGATCTTACAAATTAGACAAATGAGATGTCATCCCTCACACAGTTATTTATTCCTTTTGGTTTTATAGATTACATTTAAACTTATTAGCATACTAATTTGCCACTACTTTTCGCTGCACATTGTTATAGCTGTACTCTAAATGAAAAAACATATTGTCGTTCTTTGGGACATGGTTCAAGCGTGTGTTTACTACGCGAGCGCTCCATCTCAATTAATTACTCTGTTAGGACGGGTGAGTTAACTGCGCGGAGTTTTCGCATCGCAACAAAATAGTTCCACCTTTCTTTTCTGTGTAAGGGATTAAAGTTTGACCTTTTAATTATCCGAATATATTGTTTATTACAGAATTTATTATAGTACAGTACTGTGTTCTTGTTTATTTATTTATTTAATATCAATTTACAAGGATTATTAGTTTGTTTATGGGTCGGTATTTAGGTTAATTCCGGTTAGCGCATGTCTATGCAGGGTAAAATTAATAAAGGGTTTCCCTATCTTTACACTCACATTACTTTTTTGCCATTTGATCTCTTTATTAAATATTATTATGATTTATGGTAGTGATATAAAATTAGTTTAAATGTGCGATTTATTAAAATTTAAATTTCTCAGCTTTTACATTTCCTATTTTATTATTTATTTTATTTTTTAATTAATGAAATCTTCACAATACAGAAAATTTATAACCTTTAAAATGAGCCCTAGTACGATTTATTCCAATTATTTGGTTGTGAGAAAAAAGATGTTTTACAAAATTGATAACAACTTCTTTTCTAACACAGCTAACAACCTCTAACTTTACATGTGTGTTGAAAACATTTCATTCTATAAAGTTTCCATATTTCGTTGCAGTTGGCCACAGTAGCGTTTTTTTATGTAATTTTATTTTAAAGTTGAGGTTTCTCTAGAATACAACAGGCACACAACAGGCAACAGGTCGGAATAAAACAGGCACTTTTTTATTCCGACCAACGCAACTTTGACAAAAAAAATGATGAAAAAACTTTTGATTACCACCATTCAACGCAGAATGAAATAATCTAAAATTATTGTAATTTGATTTAATGTAAGTGTAACCGTTAACTTGGAATTTAAAACTTGAGTTCACATAGTTTCTGCACTGACGGTAGGCACTCAGTCAGTGGTCTTCTTGAACAGTCTGACTAATTTTGTCTAGATTTTCTTTGTGGCTTTGTGGTTCTTGAAGTGGAAGGTTGCCCAGAACATTAATTGATGTTCGTGTTCTGACTTCCTTTACTAAATGTTTTGTAACACTCAAACACATGTGACCAAGAAATAAGCCTCAGTAAGCACTTTAAACAGTCCATTGGCATTTTATTCAGTTTTAATAACAATTTCAAATTGACAAAGTGCTCAACTTTTGAACTTAGCATTACTCCTGCAAATAACAGAAAAAACAACTGCACCAAACAGTGCCTCACGATCATTTGAACAGCAAAGAGTGTTGATATTTGTCATGTAGGCTCTTATATGATCAAGGAGCCACCAAAGAGCTCACAATCAGTTCTCACTGCTTTCTGTAAGGGACAGAAACAGTCTTGTTATTAAATACATACACCTCACATTCCGGCATGCTCATAGTCCCATTTCACTACCTAGTTATGTTAAATATTCTATGTTTCACATTGTAATGGTGAGGCTGATGAAAGTTGCATAACTTCCATAAACTGATCGACTTTTTTAAGTTTTTATTAACATAAGCCAGTTATTTTAATGTTAAAATCATATATGTTTGGAGCGTGACAAATTTACATAAGACTCTCTTACCCAAAAGTATAATGCATAAGCAGTTTGTAGTATAAAAATATGCATATTGTAACTATATCTTTCTATTTGCTATAATAAAAGTTGTTAAACTTCCACCTACCTTTACTTCTTTTGTGTGTTGGCCGTTGTATGTGATCTCTAGTGTTGGAATAACCCCGCTCGTACGACGAACTGATCAGTGCAGCAAATGAAATGAGGTGTTTGAAAGGATTTGTTTAACAAATTGTATAATATAGCAGACAACATTTTATTTACGATTAATATGACATTTATTCTTCCCCCTTCCTTCTATGCATGAAATATCAAAAAAAATATTAATCCTTTCACATTATTTTTAACTTTTGAAATACATTATTATCATTTTTAATATATGGAATACATCAAAACTTTGTAACTATCTAACATCTATTATTCTAAAAGAACCAATACCTTTATTTTTATTTTCTTATCTACACACACAACTCACATCCAAAATTATTTGAGATCTCCTTTATTTTCTACCCATTTATGTAAAATAAAAAAAAAACTGTTACTTGTTCAAAACTTACATGGTATCACTCGGTTGCGTCATGCGTGTTTACGCACTTTCACTGTTTTATCGAATTTGTTTAAATTTTGTTCTTTACTATTACTTCAGCAACGTTATTCTTCTATTGAATGAAATTTAACACATTTTTTACTAAAATTAGACTCTGTTTTTATTAAGTCGAGTCTAGTACCACCCGGCCGGGATTATGACTAGACGCAGAGTGCCAACCAGACTCCCACTACTCTGGTTGTTCAATAGGAAGCCCACAGCCTCCATGTGACAAATTGTTCGTCATCTTTCACAGTGTACGTATTCGTCTATAGGCCACGTGGCTACTGTTGTCAAACGGAGACGATGGAGGAGGCTCTGGTGGGAGGAGCCTTTACTGGTTTCTGTCATCTCAAAAACACGTGGAAATAAAATCTTTCTCCTTAGCTATTTCTCGTGGCGTCGGTTTCAACTTTTGTGCGTAGATGTTGCGCCTGGGCGCGTCCATGCGCTCGCCAAACGTGACAAACATTCGATTCACAAGCGAGTCTGGCATTTTTTCACTACACTCCAATCAAAAAGTTTATGTTACTGTTCTTTGTTCGAACACGACATTAATTTGCATGGGACTTGCAATGATGATATTAAAGACATTTTAATAAATTTAATAAAAAAATGAAACCCCCCATTTTGACACATTACAGTACCCCCCCAATGAGAGGTTTTATACCCAAGAGCATAAAAACTCTCATTGCCTAACCTAAAGGGATCAGCGTGGATGTGGAGTCATAACCCCCCTTTAATCCTTTATCTCAAACACTATGGGTTTAACTACCCCCCTAGTCAAGTGGCTGCGGAAACATCTATCCGACTTTGCTGGACTTTCTTCGAGAGAATCCCAACACCACAAAGTCAAACAGACCCGTGACTTCGCTGCTCCGACACGTCGGTCAGAACAGGTAAGCCCCACAGTATCACTTGGCTTTTAAGCATTCCGTAAAAATATCTAATAACGGTCCTTTCATTCTTCTACATCCTCCACTGATGTGTTTCCCTTTAATTGTAAATAATTGTATTGGTTCGCTAAAAGCAAAGCATTGGTTCTTGTTTACACTTAATCATACATATTCTTGACAGTAATGTAAACATTTGTTATTTACTATACATGTTGACCTGTCCGGTCTGAAACATCAAAACAATTTAAAAAAAATAAAAATTCCCAAAATCTTCAGATTTACTTTAAAACTAATCACATACAGTTACCAATTCAAATGAAAAAATTCAATCCTAACCTGTCAACTATCATCTTCAATTACCAAATTTCCCAATTTTTTTTCCAAAATAATTATGAAAAGCATCAACTATTTGTTAATTGATTTAATTTGCCTAAATTTTAATTAATTATGTCATTCAAAAATCTTCATTTCCATTAACTCATCTAAAATTATTTAACTGCTTCTCAAATTACACTAAGTTCAATCTCAGATTTCATTATCAACGTTAAATCAAAACAATTTTCAAACTAATTTTCAAATATGGTGTACATACATAAATTCATCATAATACATTTGGTTCAAAGTAAACACCAAAATTAAACAAAATTGTAGGTACATGTTATACATTGTGACGGCAGCGGTATGCGAACATCTGCTCTCCGGTACCAGCGGTGGACACAGCGAGCCAATCCAACAACGTGCTCGGAGCGAGCCAACCAGCGATCCCGGTTAGTCAATAAAACCCGGGACGGAAGAAAATTTTATACACTCTTCATCGCCACGCCATCGGACGCACTTCATCTCCTCTCCTCTCTCGGATGACATCGGCGCGGAGTCAGCCGGAAGGAACGGCCGAAGAATAGAACCGGTGTTCTTGCGTCTTCGCCCTCCAGTTCCGCTCCAGCGATGGATTTCGCTGGGCCGGCAGCCGACTCTACAACCGGTGCCGGAAGAAGAAGAGGAGGACTGCAGTATGCCACGAACAACGGGCGCAGCCGCCGAACATCTCAGCGCGGCACTACCAACATCACCGTTCTCGCCACTCGGTCCTTTTTAGGGCCACCAAAGTAACTAGAGTGTACGATTGGCGCCATTTGTCATGCGGCAAGCCTTCTGTCCGGTGACAACATATAAAACACAAAAAAAAAATACAACTTAAATCTAACATACATTACATTTCAAAATAATTACATATCAATTCCCCCGTCATGAGCATATGATACAATCATGTTGACCTACTATACTTACTCTGAATACAAAAGAAAACCTCATCATGAAATATGAATTACTAAAAATACTAGGTACATAAAAACAAGTTACATAACATATTAATTACTTGAAATGGCCAAGTACATAAAAACAAATGCATACGCATTACTACATTTAAAATATTCTACTTTTACAATTTCTAAGTCATGAAATTAGTCATTTCTGGTAAGTAAATACAATGCACGTCATAGGCAATTATAGCAATCATCAGACCATCAATACAATTTGGGACAACAATACCGACTGAACAGTATCTGTGGTGTTCATTGCTATGAGCACAATAATCATTTAGTCATCTCATCAACTCATCAACATATGTCAGTTTATTATTATACTTAGATGATTATATGGTTTTAATTCATTACTCCCCAGAGTAACCTCCCTTCCACACACACTATGACCCCCCCCTGGACTGAGGCGCCCAGTTGCTTCCACAAGGACTGAAATTTTTGAGGAATTTTGGCATCTCCTGTCCTTGCTTTGGCCTTACATTTTTAAATTGCCAGATATTATTATATCTGAATTTTATATTTATAACCTTAAAACGGGTCTATCACCTGTTTTGCTGTTCCCACTCGAACAAGGTAATAGCCGCTGTTCCATAGTTCCGGGGATTTCCCCTAAGTGGCCCCCCGTTAATTTCAACTTTCACCAATTTCAAGGACAACCAACCGTGGTCAGTTTTACAATTGCTGCCCACAGCTGGTTGTCGTCCAAAACCACAATTAGTGCTGGTAAGACAGTAATCGCCCGAAAAGGCGGGGAAATCTTCTCTCATTCGCATGTTTTACTTCGTCAATACTAACACTGCACGGTATCAATTAACATATAATATAAAATTATATAAGCGGTTGTGCAGTGTATATACGCTTTCTTGAGGCCTCCGATGATGGTAACGTACCTGGACGTTACTCATCAACCTGTACCGCTATCTACAGTGGCACATGCCGCCACTGCAGTAGCATAATTTATATCTAAACTTATATCTTTCTACATTTGCTGTCTCTACATTCCACAATTTATTTTTACTTCTAATAACACCAAACAACCCCCCAAAAATCACCCATTTATCTTGCATAATAACAAGTTCTTTCTATTTTCATAAAATTTTCATATAGACACTTTTGCAAGTTCCAGCTTACACTTTTCACTAACCTCTTCTTAATGATAAGATAATAAGTACAACAATGGATCATCTAACAAGTTTACATTAAAATAAAATACATTTCTGTTTTCTAAAGGAGAATAACTCCTTGAGAAGCAAAAATTTAAGTTACAAAATTTTGGGTCGTTTTATTTCACTATTTCCAAAACAAAACTACTGTGGTTCGTGGAAAAATACTACCACCATCAAAACTTTTCTCTTCTATCCTATATCTATGTTTTTTTTTTTTTTTTTTTATGTGAATCTACCTTACCTTTCCACGAAACTAGGGGTCCCCCTCCCCATTCCTGTATGCAAAGAATTTCTACTGACACCTTTTTGTGGAGTAAGACCATCGTTGCTTTCACCCTGTTGTTGAGGCTACCGCCAACCATGGTCCGCCTCCAGATTGCCAAAACCCACGATCAGAGGTGGTGAGTCTGTGATTGCCCGAAAATGGGGGAGAGTTTCTGGAAACATAAAAACATGAAATGAAATTTCATACATACATTAATATAAAAGATTACCATTGTTAATACTCCTACGATGACCAATACAACTTCAAATTTGTAGCGTTGTGTGTCCCTACTATCTCCCTTGTCTCTCTGTTCTGTAATACATATGAATTCTTCATCTTAACTTCTATTACCTCATAAGGCCCTTCGTAGAGTAAGAACTTCTTGATCTCCTTGTCCTGAGCACTCGACAAATCATGTCGCCGTACTAATACCAACTGTCCTATCTCATACTTCATCCACTTACCTTTCATATCATGCCTCCGTTTTCGCTTCTCTCCCTTCGTTAATAAACTTTCATTCGCCAGCCTAAGTTTTACATCACGATCAATAATATTGGTTTCTGGTGGATACTCAAATAGTTGCTCCAAAATCCTCGGTGGACGCGTCCCTCGTATTAACTTGTAAGGTGTGAACCCCGTCGACTTGTGGGTGGTGCAGTTTAGCCAGTCTTCAATCTTCTGAACATGAACATATAGTGGCCACTCGCTGTGTTTTGCGTGACAGTATGCCCTTAAGATCCGGCCTATTTCTCTCATGACTCTCTCCGCCTGGTTGGATTGTGGATGATAGACGGCGGTGTGCTTTGGGATGATTCCTTCCCATCCAAGAGTCTGGCGCCACTTTCCACTGATGAACTGCGGTCCATGGTTGGATAGTACCACCTTCGGCTTTCCCACATTGATCATGTAGTCGCGTGTGATCTTTTCGCTCAGCACCTTACTCGTCGCTCGCTTCACACTATATAACCTTACATATTTGGAAAATGTATCTAGCACTACAAAAATATACATTACTCCTCCCCTACCCTTTGGCAAAGGGCCATACAGATCTACTGCTACTAAGTCAAATGGTTTTTCTACTTTAATATAATTTAATTCCCCTTCTAATCAATAATTTACTACTTTAGATTTCTGACACAGTTCACAACTTTTCAATATTTTTCTTACTCTTCTCTCCATATTCTTAAATATACAAGACTCTCTCAACACACTCACACATTTCTTTGCTCTGAAATGGCCATATCTATAATGACACTCCCATACTATTTTATCTATCAACCCTTCAGGTATAACTAACCTCCAATCCCTTTCTCTTCCCTCTACTTTTTTTAAACAAACTTCCCTTGAAAACCTGAAAATACTGCCTATAACCTAACGCATCTAAATCTGACTCTACACTAGTTATTACCTTATTTAATTTAGCATCTGCCCTCTGCATTATATTTATATCTTTTAGTTCCTCCCCAAACAGTCTATCCTCCCTTGATAACCGGTAAATTTCAATTTCTTTTATGCCTCTACCCGTCCTATTCCCCTCTGTATCTACCCATGATAATGTGTCAGGTACCCTGTTCTCTACCCCTTTTATATACTCCCAAGAGAAATTATATTCTTGTAGAGCTAGTACCCACCTTGTTAGTCTGCTGTGCGTGAGTTTACAGGTGTTTAGGAAAGACAATGCCTTGTGGTCAGTCCTGATGATTGTGGTGTTTCCCAGCAGGTATGTTCTGAATTTCTTGACCGCGAAGACTATACTGAGCAGCTCCTTTTCTGTTGTAGTATAATTCCTTTCGGCTGCTAATAATGTACGACTGGCGAAAGCGATGGTGTGATGCTCCTTTTCGTCCTCCTCCTGGTACAGCTCTGCACCCAATGTGATGTTACTGGCGTCGGTCTGCAAGTAAAATTTACGTTCAAAATTAGGATGATTCATCATCACCATACTTACAAACTTCTCCTTTATCTCGTTAAAAGCATCCCTCTCAGTTTCACTCCATTTCCATTGTTTATTTTTCTGTAACACTCTACTCAACTTTGCAGTTATGTATGCGTAATTACGCTTAAATTTTCGATAAAAATTACATAAACCTAAAAAACTCTGTAATTGTGTAATATTTCTTGGTTCTGGGAACTTCAAAATAGACTCTACCTTATCTGGATTGGCTTGAATGCCCTCAGGTGTAATAATAAACCCCAAAAAATGTATTTCTTTCTGCAAAAAATTTGACTTCTCCCAATTCACCATCAACCCACCTAGATACAATTTATTTAAGACATATTCTGTGTGCTCTATATGTTCTTCAAAAGTTCTTGATGCTATTAAAATATCGTCTACATAAATAGTTAAAAAATCTAAATTTTGGGTTGCAATATCTCATCTAAACATTTAATGAAACTGGCAACGCTGGTGTTAAGTCCGAACGGTAACCGTTTGAATTGATAATTTTTTCCGTTGAACAACAAAGCTGTATGTTTTCTACTATTCACTGCTAACGGAACTTTGTTATATTATTTTTATTACTGCCATAAACTTACTTAATAATTACTCAATAATTTTATTCAACTTTTGTTCCAGGCGCCATCTTGTGATATCTATAAGAAGATTATATTTAACTTACCTTAAGGGCAGAATTCGGTTAAGCGAAACTCGAAGTAGCGGATTGTGTTATTTGAAATAATAAATCTTGCTTGAAATGTTTACCAAATGACATTACCTTTTAATTACATATTACTACAAAACATGTGACTCTATCGTGCGAAATACGCACGCTTCTATACACCCAATAGGTGTTACGTCATGAGACGCAGTTACATTGATTAAGTCAAAAAATTCCCTTAAACATTTCATTTGCCCTCCAAAATAACATATTCAATTGTATTTTTTATGATATCATAATTTATAGTGATTTCACAACCCAGAACTTGTTAATTATACATTCTCTCATTCGCTCACGCTCGCATTCTTAGTACAAAGTCCTTTTAATTTTTATTTCCAAATTGAGCTCATTTTATTTGAATCTACATAAAATATTAAAAATTTTGGCTTCATAAGTTTGCTACTTAGCTGCAAATCTGTCCCGAAGACGTCGCATCGTTACACGCGCACTAAGAGATGTTAAAACTTTAACGAAAACTTTTGTTAAAGTTACGTTACACTGTTACTGCATCTTATTTAATTACTGCACTTTTATATTATATGTCAAAACTTGGTTGTGTAAGAATTTAGCTGTAAATAGCTTTTAGCGAATTTGCCGGCCGGTACGCTACGCTTCTGAGTCGAGACTAAGACTGTCTTTGTTTGCAACTCTGCAATACAGAGGTGGGGAACAAACTGCGTCGTCATTCCTTTGTATAACTCGCCCTTGGTTACTTGCAGGCGTAGAAAATGCATAGTTGCATACCTTGGCTGATGTAATCATGTGCGCAGCTTGTGACACATTTGTATGACGACTTTTTGCTGTTTCTGGACGTCTATCCCTGACCTTGACGCAATCCTGTTCACTCAATATTGCGCAGTTGCAAATTCTCAATAACTTTACCAATTTTTTTTTTATATGGGACTTTAAAATAAAATACACTTTATATCGATTATTCCCCAAAATATAATAGGGCCAGAATTGTACTGTTACAAAACCCCCTCAATGAAAGATTTTATGCCGAAGCATAAAAACTCTCATTGACACACTCATACTTCCTAAAGGGATCAGCTAGGATATGTCGCCACAACCCCCTTACTGTTTATCAAAAAAAATATAATTACTCACCCTTGGTCCGATGATGGTGACAGTACCTGCATGACCTTACTGGCCTTCTCCTACGAGATCCCAACACCATAAGGCCAATCAGGCGCTTTACGCTCCTGCTCTGACACGCAGGCCAGCTCAGGACCGCCGTCACAACATCACCAAACACTGAAACAATAAATCAAAAATATCAAAATAGTGGCTTGGTATAATACCATATCCCTAACTGATCTGTTTCCCCTTAGCTATGTGCTGGTTTGTGTTAAGAAGCACTGGGTTTACTTTTCCACAAGAATTATACAGAAGTTCCATTCTCTTAATTCACTACTCTTAACATTATAAAATTTTTTCGATTCCAATCGATAATAATTAATCCTTTCCCATTAACAAGAAGAAACACAAATCTTTATACTAGAGCAATAATACTTTCTAAATATCCATACACATAATCTAAATTTACTCAAATAAAATCATCTATTTCTCCCTCTTTCTACAATTCTGAAACATTTTTCTTCTTCTTATTATTATTATTTTTATTATTATTAACAGTAAGTAATCCGGCTCTGTTAACAATATTTACCCCTCTTTCTCCTCCACACACACTATTACTCCCCCTGAACTGTTGCGTTCAGTTGCCTCCACAAGGACTGAGGCAGAAGGAGTGAGCACTTTTTTCTTTTCTCTCTCTCTCTCCCATCCTTGCTTCAGCTTTACAAAAACTTCGAGGTAAGTACCCCTACTTTTATTCTTATGATATGCCCCTAAGGTCTACCACCCCTACCGAGGTGAAATAGCCTATGCTTAAAAACAATCTTAGATTCCCCTTTTAAAAAACCCCATTAAATTTATAAATTTAACCAATTTCAAAGGCAACCAACTATGGTCAGGTTTGACAATTGCTGCCCACAGCTGGTTGTCGTCCAAAATCACGATCTGGGATGGTAAGGCCGAGATCGCCCGAAATGTAGGGAATCGCAATTGTTTGACACATTGTGTCCTATATATTTACATTTGTAACTACCCCCAAAATCATACATTTATACATACATACAAATTCCTACACTAATACATAATAATACACTCATCATTAACATTACGATTATCACATTAAAAAAAAAAAATTCACATTTAACTTTGATCAAAATTTACACACCCTACATCTTTAAATTTGCGTATAAAATTATAAACATTAATTAATTAATTAATAATTTTAATTAAACTTTTATTAATTAGCCATCAATTATTTATCATTCACTTATCATTTAATTCTTCACAATTTCGAATTTATTATTAATATTCATATTACATTATTATTATTTCATTTCTTATTACCTTTCTACTATGAATTTTTACTTAACCCTTCACATTTTAATCATTGATTAGTCTGGGTGACCCCTGTATTCACTATGATTTGACTTATTATATAGGCACTAACATTTATAATCTTACTCACCTTTCTTCCAACCAACAATCACTAACAACCAGATTTACATATTATGACACCAATTTCTCAATTATAAACCCCTTCACTAATTCCATTTAAATCCTCTGGCACCGCTCGTCTTTGTAATAGGATGTGTGTTCCCTACCTGGCCATATACATACCTAACCATTTGCCCCCCAAAATATCGGCAAACACTCCCTTAAACTACTCTATTACCTGCCACAACGCTATACGTTGGTCACTCCTTACACCTCACCCCCACTACAAAATATCATCATCAACAAATATATGTTTACCCTTTACTTTTCTCACCTCTCTACATATAATCACTACTACTGTGTCCCTAAAATATCTAACACTCTCTTTGTGTGTTACTGGTAATTCACAATTCTTATTTATCTAACTCCCATTAACTTTAATTGACTAACTCACATGCCTTTATTTTAATAATTATCACCCAATCTCTGTCCCCTTTTAAACACATTACATTTCTGTGATCATTGACAACTGCATTAGAAAATTCATCCCTCACCTACTCATAACCATACATCTCAATATCCAAATATTACATGCTTAATCATTTATTATTCATTAGAAACTACATCTCATAAAATCATTTTACTTCATCGTCAAAATTTATTTTGTACAACATTAATTGAGTAATTAATCTTCAATTAATTCAATTATTTAAAAATTTCACCATTACTTTCACTTGTTTAGTCAAAAAACAATGTTAATTGTTATTATTAAATCAATTAAACTATAACTTCCTGTTACATCCATGGTTTACATAAAATTTACCTGTAATACACAACATCAAGAATACACAAATACATTGACATTAATACACAAAAAAAAAATACAATCCAACTTATTATTTTATCATTGACCAAAAACAGTTCATAAACAATCCATTTCAAAACCACTGTCCACATAATTAAATGTTCATACACAATAAAGTAATCTATCCTCCATCATTAAACAACAGTCGAATCTTAGGTCTATACAACTTATTTTTTATTAAATATAGGATATTATTTTTATCAACATAATATTTATTTAAATTTTTATATTCTTCCACAATCTCGTTTGAATTAATAGGCTTGTTCCATATCAATTTATCATATACCATGTCACGATCGGGTATGGTTCTGTCTACCTCAGTATTATATGTCATAATCATGTAAGTCATATAGTCATTACTATCATCATCATAATTATCTACTACGACACCCGTTACTTTCCAAGGTAAGTACTTGTTATCATTATTATCATCATCTACTATTGCTGCCATCTCAGCTTTAATACAAGGTACGTATTCACTATAATTATCCACCATCTCTACTCCTAACCTTTCTACAAATTCTCTACTTTCTATTTATCTTAAAAATCTCTATTACTCTCTTTCTCTCTCTCTCTCAATATATTTCTCACCATAACACCAAGCTACACTCTCTCTCTCCCAATATGCAGGGGTCACTAACACATAATTACTGCACCACCTATGAGGTACACAAAAATACCAAGGAACTCTATTTGTAGACCTATCGTCTCCCAAATATAAATCTAAGGAACTCACGTCCTTCTTAAATATACGTGAAGACATTTCTTCACCCCCTACTACAACATCAAGGGAAAATTCTACCCCCTGCATCCCTTTTACAAATATACTTTTTCTCAGCTCTCTCTCTGACTCAACACACACAAACATCTCATTTTCATTTTCTAACACCATGTTCTTACTTATATTATTGTTACTACCTGTAAACTCATTATTCAAATTATCATTGTTACTCACCTTATTAATTAACACCTTGTTTTTCGTCGTATTTTCACTGCTACTTACCTTCTTATTTTTTATTTGAATTAACCTTTCATCTAACCTTTTAGTCACTTCCTCACATTGTTTATCAAAATTATCATTACGTTTTTAATTTCATTTTTTATTTCATCAAACTTTACACTCTGCTCATCAAATTTGGCATTTTATCGTATTTCAGATTGGAATTGCTTTGTTGTTCATCTAACTTCATGTCTAACTTTAACAGTAATTGCATCATTGCACTAATCTCATCTGTTTTACTTTCGTCTCGAGTTGAGATGGGTGTTAACGGAACTGGATTTAATTCAGTGTCTCTGGTTTCACTGATCTGACTAATTGGGGTTAATTTAACGTCCATCTCACTCGTAACTGTTTCGTCTACATTATCATCTTCGCCAGTATTCATTTTGCTTATTTATAATACATGCATGCATATAACCTTATAACATAACCTATCTCTACGTTTTATGTTTACGTATCTTCAAATTATATATATTATTTCAGATAACTGTCTGCTACTTCCCATAGGCTTACCCCACATAAAATAAAATTTTATGTCGAGTCCCTGTTCGGGCGCCAATGTTATATTATTTTTATTACTGCCATAAACTTACTTAATAATTACTCAATAATTTTATTCAACTTTTGTTCCGGGCGCCATCTTGTGATATCTATAAGAAGATTATATTTAACTTACCTTAAGGGCAGAATTCGGTTAAGCGAAACTCGAAGTAGCGGAATGTGTTATTTGAATTTGCCAATGTCCTGCAGTTAGGTCTAATGAGGTCATATATTTTACACCGCTAAATTTCTGAAAAATTTCCTCAATGGCCTCGGGTGACTCCCGGTCTAGAATAATTATTTGATTAATTTTGCGGGCATCTAAACATAGCCTGACTCTCCCATCTTTTTTAATCACTACTACCAAAGGGTTAGAATATGGTGATACGGATCGCTCAATTATATCCCCCTCTAACATTTTATCTAACTCAATCTGAACCGCTCTTCTCTTCGAATACGGCACCGGATAACTTCTTTGTACATAGGGCGCGTGTTCCCTTACCTTTAATTCGCATTCATAGTTTCTTGCCCTCCCTGGTACATCAGCAAACACTCCTCTAGAATCCTCTACTACCCGCCACAACGATTCACATTGAGAACTCCCTATTACGCCACCCTCACTACAAAATTTAAGTGCCCTCTCAGCCCATATTTGCTCTACACTTTCATCACCCTCTATTTCCCTCTCACTACATACATTCATACTAATTTCCGCTTCTTGTTTATTAACCCGATTATGTATCACCCTTACACCCGAAATTCTTACCGCATCTACGACCCGCTCAAAATTAATCCGAACTGGTTCTATTACATTGTTTAACTCTAGTACCCATTTCTGAAAATCAATCACCGCCTTCTGTTTAATCAGAAAATCATTCCCCAATATAACCTCAAGATTTAATCCCCGTACCACTAGAAATGTATTATCGTACCCTATACCGTTAATTATCATATTCAAATGTACTTGTTTAGTGACTCTTTTACTCCTAACACCCATAATACCTACAATAGTCACTCCCGCAACTGGCAAAGATGGAATATTTTTATTTAATTCTTTCAATTCATCTAATACGTTGTCGGAAATAACAGAGACTTCACTACCTGTATCTACTAAAGTTTTTATCTCCTTACCTTCAATGTTGATTTTCACCTCTGTTAGTCCATTCTCCCGTCTAATTGCTTCTACATCATCTTCCTCCATTAACTCCTCAGACAAATCTGTTATAATAATGTTGTTTTGGTAGCTGTCATTTATTTGGACCCCAGAATCCTCCGTCGACAACGGTTGGGTCCGGTTCTCCATTGTCTCTCTTAGTTTACCGCAGACGTGCTCGCCACCCCTGGGGTTGTATCCACCTTCGCTCTGGTTCACCTGTTTTCCATGTTCGTTACCTCTCGGCGCTCCTCCTTGGCCCTCTCCCCTTCTCTGGTATGCATGGTTATTCTGCTCGGGTTGTGTTCCCTGTCGCTGACCAGGTCTCTCTCTCCTACATCTAAAACAAAAATTTTGTGAGGAATAATTTTCCTGCGAACACACCGAACAACTCCACATTGGGCCTCGATTATTTTGTTCTCGTCTGGGGGTATGCCTGTTGTAACGCAACAGAAATGCTAGCATTCATGTTACATAAAAACAAGGTTCACAGAATAATAAACAAGTCAATATATAACCCCATAATAGAACAAAGATCCAATAATTACAATTATAATCATAGATAAAGGTAAATAAGGATGCAAGGTAGTGTTAACAAGAATAAACGAACCTGTAAATTAGATAATAGTTGATGATATATGTTTAGTGAAAAGCAAACAAAAAAATGAAACAATGATTTACTTTATAGTAATAACAAATAAGAATTTTGAGTTAAGAGGTATTATTTTGTGACAACAAATGTTATGATAAAGTTTATGTTATGTTATACCAAATATGTGTTGAGTTAATGAAAGATAATGAAACAAGTTATATTATTCAATGACTGTTGTAGAATGAAGTGTGAAGCAGCTAATTAATGTTAATAGATTTGAATTTTCTTATATGTGATCCATAGGTCAACATAAAATTGTTATTAGATATGGAAAAAAAAATAATTGTTTATGTAAATGTTAATAGTTAAGATTTGATTATATGTATGAATTTATGTAAAAGGGGCTATAGATGTGTACCAGTTATAAACACAGGTAGATCCGTTTACAATAAAAGGCCTAACAGCCAAAACTACTATATAAACACTCATAACATAAAGGTTAGATACATCAATTAATAATAATTAATAAATACAATTTGAAGAGCTAGAAAAAACATTAAATTAATAATAATATATAATAAAATTTATACAAATTATGATAATACCATAATGCCATGATATCGATTAATAACATTTAATATCGAAAGTGTATTAAATATAAAAAAGGGAAAAAACCGGCTTATATCAAAAAACCAGCAGAATATGTGTAGAAAATAATAAACCAACTATCGGTAAAGTTACATTCCGATAGGATAGCAAATTGATAAGAAATAGACAAAAAATATATGAAATAAATACTATATTCAAGATATGCGGAAGGAAGAAGTCATGTGTTGCTAGGGACGACAGAAGAAGAGGAAGTTGTTGACTTAACAATAATTGCTTGGATGAACTGAATGTGATGAGATTAAAAACCCAATAAATATTTATTTAATCAGAATAGTCTAACTTATCAGACATTATTATAAAATACAAAATCCTAATGACAATATATATGAATCACCTGTACAGTTTAACTAAATAATACTACAGAATGAAATCTGAATAGAGAATAAATAACTGGATTATACAAGGAAGGATCTGAACCATCCCATATACGAGAGGAATTGACGATACATTAAAACAAATAGAATGAGTCAAAAGTATCATAAATAATAATATACACTACACCAGAATTTATAACTTTTCAAAAAACACGGAACAACACTAATTGCTTCAACCGAGAGAAGAACGTATTTGGGTCCTGTCGTTGCAGAAGAAGAATCCATCGGGCTGTAAACCAATCCAGAAAGCTGTAATTCCGAAGTGGACAGGAGAAGAATTACTTTTTATTAAACCGAAGAAAGATAACCATACTGCATAATCGTCCAGAACAGTAAATTTATCAATCAACCGCCTACACGATTTGCTTCGTTCTAGTCTGGTAAATTATTATAATATTAATCATACTAACTACACAACACTACAAATTTGTAAATCTTGCATTCTTATCTATATATTTTTAATCTTCCCCACAGTTACAAGAACCTTCACACCCTGAATTAAATTAATTACAAATTAAAACACACTATATAACTAAACTTAAATAAAGTATCAGAATAATCAACAATCGATTCATACAATCTATAGCCCAAGCATATGTTAATTAGAACATATATTATTCAATGTTAAAGAAGGAAACAAATAAAGAACCTTTATATATTGGCAAAATCTTGTTATTTGGAGTATGGTTAATGAGCTAGGAATAAAAAAGTAACTGAATAAGTATAGAATAATTGGTTAACGTAAACATTGAAATAACCTATAAGTTTCGTTGAGCCGATACTACAGCGCTTATAGCGGAATTATCTGACACCAAAGAGAGAGCGTAAAAATACAAAATTAGACAGAATTCTCTTCAAGGCATAATAGGGTTGAACGGAATTATAAAATAACTCATTAATTATTTAAGTTACAGGTACACAAACACTGATAGTTTTTAGAGAGCTAAGTTAATAATTAATTACTTACATCAATACATCCCACAACTCCAAATATCTCCGAGATTTACATAATTAAAATAATTCAAAACACATTGGCATAGGTGTATGTACAAATCGACAAACCCAACAGTGGGAATTTGAATCGTACGTATCAGTTTACCTACAAATTGGCGCTCAACTTGTGTAGGGCTTAGGTTAAGTAAAACCATAAGTATATTAATATTACTTAACCAGAGCAGGCAACTGTGGGAGACTAGAAATGCAATAGAGAAAGATGATGCAAAAGGAAACGAAAATGCAAGGACAAGAGAGACGATTAAGTTACGCGGAATGGGCGACAGTACTATTTAAGAAATTCAGCAAAGAGCTGGGATACATAGAAAAGAATACCAATGATCACGAAAGAGCACAAATGAGTCGCGCGAATGCAAAGGGAACACCAGACGACAAAATGACATTGAGAGAGATTTATGATGAATTGTGGGAGTTAGATGCCAGGTGTAATAAAGAAAAGACTATTGGGATGACTAACGAAAAAGACGATAACAAGGTGGAAAGGATGACTGAAGAAGATTGGGAAAGATGGGACGATAATGAAGAACAAATGAAAACCGAAAGAACAGGAGTATACGCCCAGGTGACAGAACAATATACTCAGGAAGACTATGAACAATGGAAACGAGAAATAAGACCACCTGAAAACCCAATACAAACAGAAAACAAAGAATTAAGGGAATGGATCAGGGTGATGTTTGAACTATCCCGAGAAGATATGTGTCAATGGAGGAAAGAACACAATCAAATATATGAATTTATAGCAATGCCAAATATTAAAAAGCTAGAACAATCCAAGGTACAAAAAGAAGTAAAAATAGTCAAAATGAAGCAACCGAAGAAAACGCCAGAACAACCAAAGAAAGTGACCCGTCAGGACGTAATGGATTTTATGGTCGAACAATTTATGAAACAGCAGGAAGAATTAAGGAAAATAATGGATGAAGGTTTCAAAAGGGTAGAGGAAACAATGGATAGATGTTTAAAGAATATGAATAAAACATTAGAAACCTCTTCTGAAGGGAGAAAGGAAACAGAAATTAGAGAAGACCAAAATGCAGAGCCATCTGAAAAAAAGAATAGAAAGGACATGGAGGAGATCCAAACCATAGAAGAGAATAGCCAGAAAATAAGAAAAACATGCAGAAGGAACATAGTCAGTACCAAAGAAGAAATGGAGATGAGGAAGGGTGGATTAATTAGTGCGTTTAACATACCAATTAATGAAAGAAGGGAGTTATGTAAAGGTATGAAATACAGAAGAAACTTCATGAAAATGACCAAAATGAACCACCATGGAATAATTACAAAAACCTTAAATAAATTTAAATATTATTTGAATATTTCAACGGTTAAAGAATATATGACCAAATCAATTATATCATTAATACGGAAGATACCCGTAAAACATTTGATAAATGATCCAGATATCCAAGGGAATGGAAAGATAGAATATACCAGTGATTATGCTAGAATAGAGGAGATACGATACCTGATAATTCAAAAGGAGCTAAACATAACTGTATACCCTGACTTAAACGAAGACTTTGCATCAGCCGAGTTACAGTACTGGCTTTGTATCATGCACAAGAGATACGTAAAAAGTGAAAAAATTGGTATGAACACTGCAGTCATCCGACAACGGGTGCAGTCGAATTAATGGACCATGGTTAGAAAAAGAAGCAGTCAACCAGAAAAATGGGACTGATTTGATGAAAACTGACCAGGCAACCAATTGACAAGATACGGAAATATTATATAATGAATAAATTCTAAAAATAATAAGAACAACTTATTACCAGTCTTGAAGAAAAAATAGTTGGAATTTAAAAAGAATTTGAATTTGAATATAATGAATAAATTCTAAAATAATAAGAACAACTTATTACCAGTCTTGAAGAGAAAATACTTGGAATTAAAAAGAATTTGAGTTGAAGACTACCACTAAATTCTAAAATACAATAAGAACCACTTATTATCGATTTTGAAGAAAACAAGAGTTATTATTAAATGTTTATAAAGAAATAGTGTGAATAATGTTTAATGAAACCCCAAGATTACAGAAGAAAGCGATAATTATTATTAAATGTTTACAAAGAAATAGTGTAAATAATGAATAATGAAACCCCAAGATTACAGAAGAAAGCGATAATTATTATTAAATGTTTATAAAGAAATAGTGTGAATAATGAATAATGAAACCCCAAGATTACAGAAGAAAGCGATAATTATTATTAAATTTTTATAAAGAAATAGTGTGAATAATGAAACCCCAGGATTACAGAAGAAAGCGATAATTATTATTAAATGTTTATAAAGAAATAGTGTGAATAATGAATAATGAAACCCCAGGATTACAGAAGAAAGCGAGAATTATTATTAAATGTTTATAAAGAAATAGTGTGAATAATGAATAATGAAACCCCAAGATTACAGAAGAAAGCAAGAATTATTATTAAATGTTTATAAAGAAATAGTGTGAATAATGAATAATGAAACCCCAAGATTACAGAAGAAAGCGAGAATTATTATTAAATGTTTATAAAGAAATAGTGTGAATAATGAATAATGAAACCCCAAGATTAAAGTTTTTACCTCAAATCTACCTATGCAAAATAAAGAAAGAAAAAAAATCATATGACCTAAAATACATACTACATTGCCAAATGATGGAACAATTTCAGTAAACAATTGAATGTAACCAATATAATGTTAAAGAAGACAAGAAAGAAAGAGTATTTATGAACATAATTCATTGAAAAATAAACAGCCAAAATAATGAAATACGATAAGAAGAAGAGTAGTTGGGCTAAGGAATGTATTTAGTTTGAAATACAGTTATAATGATCATCACATAACAACTATTTAGAAAATATTGTGATCAGAGAAAAAACAAATGAAGAAGATACTTAGCATTACAATCTCAACAAAAATGAAAACAAAAATGATTACAAATGATAACTGTCAAAGTCAATATCAACGAATGTTTAAGGAATTAAAATGGAATTACGAAATATGAAGAATAGTAATGAAGAAATATAAAGGCAACAAAGAAAAAATCTTTTCCCAAATATTTATTATAAAATAATTAAAGAGATTATTAGGAGATTATTATTATATTTTATAGCTGACTGTAGATGAATTCCAGCAGTACTATATTAAAATGTGGTGTGGACAGCAGAGTATGAAGCCAAACAGTGCCTCTCTGAACTGTACCAACGCATGTGTTAGGGATTGTTAGGGAAATTAAATATTTAAGGAATATTAGAATAGTTGCAAGAATAACTTCAGTTTCCAAAAGAGTAGGACGAAGAAAACAAAGAAATGAGTTAACAGGAGAATAATTGAGAAATACAGTGATTATAGTAATTATAAATAGAAGAGATGTGAAACTAATGTATCATTGAATATTGTAGCCAACTACCAACAAATAATGTTTACAGAAATAAAAATGATCAAGAATGCTAATTAAAATGATGAAATGTTATTAAATAAAAAAAAATATTAATACTAGTCTAATGAAGTTACATTGAAAATCCCATCGTCAACCATTAACAATGAAATGAAGAAAAGGCATGTGAAAAAGACAAGTTTATTTGACCTAAACTTCATTCAGGTAAAATAAACTTTTTTAGGAGGGGGAGCATATGTAACGCAACAGAAATGCTAGCATTCATGTTACATAAAAACAAGGTTCACAGAATAATAAACAAGTCAATATATAACCCCATAATAGAACAAAGATCCAATAATTACAATTATAATCATAGATAAAGGTAAATAAGGATGCAAGGTAGTGTTAACAAGAATAAACGAACCTGTAAATTAGATAATAGTTGATGATATATGTTTAGTGAAAAGCAAACAAAAAAATGAAACAATGATTTACTTTATAGTAATAACAAATAAGAATTTTGAGTTAAGAGGTATTATTTTGTGACAACAAATGTTATGATAAAGTTTATGTTATGTTATACCAAATATGTGTTGAGTTAATGAAAGATAATGAAACAAGTTGTATTATTCAATGACTGTTGTAGAATGAAGTGTGAAGCAGCTAATTAATGTTAATAGATTTGAATTTTCTTATATGTGATCCATAGGTCAACATAAAATTGTTATTAGATATGGAAAAAAAAATAATTGTTTATGTAAATGTTAATAGTTAAGATTTGATTATATGTATGAATTTATGTAAAAGGGGCTATAGATGTGTACCAGTTATAAACACAGGTAGATCCGTTTACAATAAAAGGCCTAACAGCCAAAACTACTATATAAACACTCATAACATAAAGGTTAGATACATCAATTAATAATAATTAATAAATACGATTTGAAGAGCTAGAAAAAACATTAAATTAATAATAATATATAATAAAATTTATACAAATTATGATAATACCATAATGCCATGATATCGATTAATAACATTTAATATCGAAAGTGTATTAAATATAAAAAAGGAAAAAAACCGGCTTATATCAAAAAACCAGCAGAATATGTGTAGAAAATAATAAACCAACTATCGGTAAAGTTACATTCCGATAGGATAGCAAATTGATAAGAAATAGACAAAAAATATATGAAATAAATACTATATTCAAGATATGCGGAAGGAAGAAGTCATGTGTTGCTAGGGACGACAGAAGAAGAGGAAGTTGTTGACTTAACAATAATTGCTTGGATGAACTGAATGTGATGAGATTAAAAACCCAATAAATATTTATTTAATCAGAATAGTCTAACTTATCAGACATTATTATAAAATACAAAATCCTAATGACAATATATATGAATCACCTGTACAGTTTAACTAAATAATACTACAGAATGAAATCTGAATAGAGAATAAATAACTGGATTATACAAGGAAGGATCTGAACCATCCCATATACGAGAGGAATTGACGATACATTAAAACAAATAGAATGAGTCAAAAGTATCATAAATAATAATATACACTACACCAGAATTTATAACTTTTCAAAAAACACGGAACAACACTAATTGCTTCAACCGAGAGAAGAACGTATTTGGGTCCTGTCGTTGCAGAAGAAGAATCCATCGGGCTGTAAACCAATCCAGAAAGCTGTAATTCCGAAGTGGACAGGAGAAGAATTACTTTTTATTAAACCGAAGAAAGATAACCATACTGCATAATCGTCCAGAACAGTAAATTTATCAATCAACCGCCTACACGATTTGCTTCGTTCTAGTCTGGTAAATTATTATAATATTAATCATACTAACTACACAACACTACAAATTTGTAAATCTTGCATTCTTATCTATATATTTTTAATCTTCCCCACAGTTACAAGAACCTTCACACCCTGAATTAAATTAATTACAAATTAAAACACACTATATAACTAAACTTAAATAAAGTATCAGAATAATCAACAATCGATTCATACAATCTATAGCCCAAGCATATGTTAATTAGAACATATATTATTCAATGTTAAAGAAGGAAACAAATAAAGAACCTTTATATATTGGCAAAATCTTGTTATTTGGAGTATGGTTAATGAGCTAGGAATAAAAAAGTAACTGAATAAGTATAGAATAATTGGTTAACGTAAACATTGAAATAACCTATAAGTTTCGTTAAGCCGATACTACAGCGCTTATAGCGGAATTATCTGACACCAAAGAGAGAGCGTAAAAATACAAAATTAGACAGAATTCTCTTCAAGGCATAATAGGGTTGAACGGAATTATAAAATAACTCATTAATTATTTAAATTACAGGTACACAAACACTGATAGTTTTTAGAGAGCTAAGTTAATAATTAATTACTTACATCAATACATCCCACAACTCCAAATATCTCCGAGATTTACATAATTAAAATAATTCAAAACACATTGGCATAGGTGTATGTACAAATCGACAAACCCAACAGTGGGAATTTGAATCGTACGTATCAGTTTACCTACACTGTCCATGGTTCCCTCCGTTGTTCATATTCGGTTGGTTGTGACGACGACTTATTTCTTGGTCACGGATGTTCTGAAACACATCTAAAATACTCTCCAATTCACTAATATTTGCTATTTCCCACGTCATTAATGATATCTGTACTTCCTTTGGTAAGTGTTTACTTATGTGTCTAACAAAAGATCTGAACGGCATTGGCGGTTCTAAGTACTTCGCTTCGCTAAATATTTTCATCACGTAACCAGTTAAATTATTATTTGGTCCCCCAAAATTTCCAGTTCCCATGATTCTACTACGCAACACTTCTTGGTCTTCTTCAGACCAATATTTAGCTCTGAATGCAGCTTCAAACTCCTTAAAATTCCCCCACTCTGTTCGGTGTACTTCGGCCCAGATTTCCGAACTACCTTTAAAACATTTTAAGATTTTTAATAATTGTACCTCCCAGCTACTGGTATTAAATTTGTTAAACTCCATCACTCTATTTAGGAATTGCATAGGATGCACTCTTTTATTGTCACAACTAAACGACTCTAATTCAACGTCACTGCTTACGTCGCGAGTCATAATTACTCGTTCGGTAACAGTGTTCACCTGTTGGCTGATGGCCATACTCAATTCATTTTTTACATTCATAATATTCTTTTCAACGTTTCTAAATTTATTGTAATTAGCATTTTCAAGGTTATTTATTGTATTTTGTATTGTTTTAAATTCAATCTTACAACTATTTTCTATTTCACTTATTTTATGGTCATTACTTTCAATTTTATTCATAGCATAACTAACTTTACATTCAGTATTAGCATTGCATTCATTTATCTGTTTCTCGACAATTGTGTTTATTACACTACATTGTTCCGTGATTTGTTTTTCTACTTTATTTGTTATCTCATTTTTTATATCAGAAACACGGCACTTTAATTGCTCGTTCATAAACTCTGTCAATTGTTGTTTGACATTTTCACAACATTCGTCAATATGTTTATATAATACGTTACTCAGATAATCAAACTTTACATTAATCTCTTTAAAATTATCGTCATTTTTAATATTCTGTTGTTCAGATTTTATTTTTTGTTCATTAATATCATTATACATTTTGCGTAATAAATCGTCGTTAGAATTAAAACGTATTTTCAAACTGGTTCAACTCACCTCTCAGTTCGTTTAAGCTGCTATCAAACTTACTATCAATTTTTCGTAAAAAGCTCATTATATCATTTTCATCAGATTGTTTATTTTTATTTGTTAAAACTGGAGTTAATTGAATTCCAGACTCAACAGCTGATTCGCTTAATTGCAATTGTTTCGCAGTTGGGGTAGAATGAATTATTACGTTACTGCCAACAGCTGTTTCCGTAACAGCGCTATCGTCACTGCTTGGAACAGCTGTCCGTATTTCACTTTCATCCAATGACTGTGGTTCAAGGCCACTTTCGCTCATATCTACGTCTGTTAAATTACTTTGTTTTGCATGCTCAGACATTTTTAACTGATTTATAACTTATTTTTACTTACGTTATAACTACAATTGGTTAATCTTCCCTTCAAAACATTATACTATAACATACATAAAATAAATCTTATACCATAATTACGTAAATTTTACGTAAATTAAATTTTGCTTTCACAACCGTATTTCACTTCCTGCACTGTCAAAATAGGCCGGTGTAATACAATTTATGATTATATTACATCATGGTCACGCCGCACCATTGTAACTATATTTTTCTATTTGCTATAATAAAAGTTGTTAAACTTCCACCTACCTTTACTTCTTTTGTGTCTTGGCCATTGTATGTGATCTCTAGTGGTGGACTAACCCCGCTCGTACGACGAACTGATCAGTGCAGCAAATGAAATGAGGTGTTTGAAAGGATTTGTTTAACAAATTGTATAATATAGCAGATAACATTTTATTTACGATTAATATGACATTTATTCTTCCCCCTTCCTTCTATGCATGAAATATCAAAAAAAATATTAACCCTTTCACATTATTTTTAACTTTTGAAATACGTTATTATCATTTTTAACATATGGAATACATCAAAACTTTGTAACTATCTAACATCTATTATTCTAAAAGAACCAATACCTTTATTTTCATTTTCTTATCTACACACACAGCTCACACCCAAAATTATTTGAGATCTCCTTTATTTTCTGCCCATTTATGTAAAAAAAAAAAAAAACTGTGACTTGTTCAAAACGCACGTGGTACCACTCGGTTGCGTCACGCGTGTTTACGCACTTTCACTGTTTTATCGAATTTGTTTAAATTTTGTTCTTTACTATTACTTCAGCAACGTTATTCTTCTATTGAATGAAATTTAACACATTTTTTACTAAAATTAGACTCTGTTTTTATTAAGTCGAGTCTAGTACCACCCGGCTGGGATTGTGACTAAACGCAGAGTGCCAACCAGACTCCCACTACTCTGGTTGTTCAATAGGAAGCCCACAGCCTCCATGTGACAAATTGTTCATCGTCTTTCACAGTGTACGTATTCGTCTATAGGCCACGTGGCTACTGTTGTCAAACGGAGACGATGGAGGAGGCTCAGGTGGGAGGAGCCTTTACTGGTTTCCGTCATCTCAAAAACACGTGGAAATAAAATCTTTCTCCTTAGCTATTTCTCGTGGCGTCGGTTTCAACTTTTGTGCGTAGATGTTGCGCCTGGGCGCGTCCATGCGCTCGCCAAACGTGACAAACATTCGATTCACAAGCGAGTCTGGCATTTTTTCACTACACTCCAATCAAAAAGTTTATGTTACTGTTCTTTGTTCGAACACGACATTAATTTGCATGGGACTTGCAATGATGATATTAAAGACATTTTAATAAATTTAATAAAAAAATAAAACCCCCCATTTTGACACATTACAATATTATAATTACATGTCAATAATCTTTGATTGTTGTATATACAGTACAATGAAAATGTTGTAGGAATTATGGCACCAGTAATGTGGATGATCGCAGTCGACCACAACAAGGTTCATCGTCTCTTAGAAGCCTCTATGATGAGCTGATACATCCTGTTAGTGGTCTTTCTACAGGAATGCATAGTCATAGATTAAACACATACCACTCGTGTTTTACAGGAAGTGAAATTGTTGATTGGCTGATGTTAAACAATAAAGCTTCTATCAGGTAATTTTTGCATAGTTTGATAGAGCATAATGGAATGTAAGTTTGTAATTGGGCAAGTTAAGTACAATGGAGTCTGCTACTTGGAGTATCCAGTTTTAGCACTTCTCAACATTTGGAAAAGTGCTGAAATTGATTATTGTTAATCTGTATTGTTAATTTGTTTCTTTAATAAGCATGTTTTCTAATTTGTTGAATGTATCCACACTAAAGTGGTCTATTTGTTGAATTTTTTCAGAAAGTTATGTATTTAAAAAAAAAAAATTGGCGGGGGCTGTGTCGGAGCCACGGCCGCAAATCTTCAGAGCGTAGAATACGTCTGTGTCCTTTAGGGTTGCTAATGTGTTATGAATAAAATGAACAAACACATATTTAGTTTTACAAAGTACAAAATTTTATTTGCAAAATCATCACTCAAGTTAATTAGTTGGTTGAAGCAAGACTTTATTTATAATGGGCCTATGATAGGAGAAGTAGCTGATATAAGGTAAGATATCAATGCTGATGTTTCTGATGAAAGTCAAATCGATGGTGGTGTTACCCAACGTAGTCGGTGGCATCATCAGAAATACGTATAAACATACATTTTATAATCGCTTAAGACAATTACAAAATATATAGATGTATCTGTATAAAAAATTACAAAATATATCAATACAGTATCGCATAGTAAAAACTGCAGGAACGGATAAAGGTATAGGTTCCGATGCCACTAAATATCATTTGTTTATTTACTTGTTACTATGGTAATTAATTCTGGTCTCCATGGTGTTGACTTGACTTCAGTATTTATTTCCTTGTCTTTTAAGCATTGTCGGTAAATCCTCTGACGTTCGGCATTGGTCATTTTGGGTTTTTGAATTCCCCATGATTTTCTCTACTCTCCTGTATGCGTTTACGATACTTTTGAGCACGTTTAGCATCCATATACCCCTACATTCTGTCTGAACACACGATTTTTACAACTTGAATTACGATTATTCAAACCTCTTAATAATATCACCGCTATTACGGTACACTATGTAGGTAGTACTCGATGAGACAATTTTAACAACACCTCATTCAACGTTCTATCGCATCGGAAACCGGAGAAATACTAATTTTAGTGCGTGCCGAGCGGCGCAAAACATTTCTATTTCTCCCCCCGCTCACCCCGCGCTGGATGATGCAATAGCTCGCTTATATTGTGCTATTTATTATCTTTGTTCCTTTATCTGTCGAATGGTACCTCATATAAGCGTGAATATTTTGTCGTTTAGATAATATTTCAATTTCAAATGTGACGTGAAAACGTAACGCTCAGTTTTCTGGTTGGGGGTGCCTATTGCTAGCCTGAAAGGTAAGACGTATTCTACGTCAAAAAAAAAAAAATGAAATGAATAAAGTGCTTAAAATAAAAATTACCTGTGAGCATATTGTATACAAAACTGCTTTGTATATTTTTTAATAATTAGTTGGGCAACATAGTGGTTGCAAAGAATTTTTAAAAATAAGTATATGAGGTTGATCAAAAAGTTTGTGCAATTTTGAATTTCTCACACTACAAGTGACTGATTAAAAAACTGTTTTTGTGTGGTAGTGCTACACATCTTAATGACAATCAGTTAAAGTTGCAGCCCTATTGGACATATAGTTTAGATTTGACAGCTAATTAAGTAAGTTGTGATGAAATGTATTAGTTGATTTTTTGACATTCTACAATGCAAGACTTAAGATCATAGATTAAATTTTGTGTAAAGACCAAGATAAACTCCTCTATTGTCCTGATAGTGTTGCAGAAGGCTTCTGGCAAGACTACCATGCTTGAACAGGCAGTCTACAAATGATACAAAAACTTCAAAGACTGTTATGAGTTGAAGATCGTGATAGTCACGTGAAGATTGTGGTACTGCATTTCATGAATTTTAATCAGTAGGTTAATGGCAAATTAAGACAACTATTGGTGCATTTTATACTACTTGTGTCAAGCTGTTGATAGAAAATGACCGGATATATACGAAAGGATAATTTATGGAAATTGCATCTCAGTAATGCTCCAGGATGCATTGCTTGTTTAACAATCTTAGAAAAGAATCATAATAGCACCATAGCTATCATATTTATACTAGAGCCTCCATGTGGTCTAGTGGCTAGCATGGGCGATTGATGTGCTCATGGTCCCGGATTCAATTCCTGGTGGAGGCTCCATATGGTATGCACTCAGCGTCGTGAGGCAGAACTGAGTAGCTGACTGATATAACAGTGGCGCCTCCTGGCTGTGGATACTGCAACTAGCGGCTGATGACGCGTTGTACAAGCCATGCAACCATCACATTAAACACAAAAGCCGTGTGGTATGCCTTGGTCCTTTATGGACTGTTGAGCAGAGGTTTTTTTTTCATCATATTTACTATAAATGTCCTAGTGTGGCTTTTCTCTTCCTAGTAATGAAAATTACTGTAAAAGGACTTTTTGTGACTGTTGAAGATGTAAAACAAAAATTGCTGATAGAGCTCAAGGCTATACCAAAAAGGTTGGAATAATCGTGTTATATCTGACTGAGACTACTCTGAAGGGGGCAGTATAATTATAGGTGAATCAAGGCATAATTTTTCAAATAAACAAGATTTCACAAACTTTTTGATCAAACCTTGTAAATATGTGATTGGTGTAGGTTGTATACAGTCTTTTTCTTGCAGCCAAATATTTAAATTTATAAGAGTAGTTAGCAGAAGAATGCAGTAAAACATTGATAGTGCTACCATTGATCATGTCCCTGTGCAACTGTAAGATTATGTCTTTTCATAGCTGGTTCATGTGTCCCTGTGTCTAATTGGTTAATTGGTTGGCAACTGCTCCAGGGCCTGTATGGTAAATTAAAAACTACTTGCCAAAACATTTGTCGAAATTGAACTCTTCTTAGTTTCAAACAACATTCTAACTTATTAAGAATAACTTATTAACATTCTAACTTGTGAAGAATTCTATAACAATTCAATATCGAGAATAAAAATAGGAAAGAATTTGTCACCAGGGTTTCAAGTGACCAAAGGTTTATGCCAGAGTTGTTGTCTATCACACACACTTTTCAAAATTTATATGGAGAAAGCAATAGAGACTTGAAAAAATGTGCAGGAACATGGGAATTCCACTTGATGGTGATACAGTTTATTCATTACAGTTTGCTGATGACCAATTATTTTTGGCTCAAGATTTTGAAGACATAGAGTACATGACTTGAAAATTGATACAGGAAAATCAGAAATTGGGACTAAAGGTAAATGTGAATAAAACAAAATACATGGCAATAGGTGACCTTCATCAAGACTTGATATTGGAGGAAGACATGGGGAAGATTTCATGTACAGAAGAAAACAAGTATTTAGTGATGAAAATGACGACCACTGGGAAGCAAGACAAAGAAGTACAATCCAGAATTAATTTGGGAAAGTTGGCTATATCTACATTAAATGGAATCCTGTGGGATAAGCAAATTACAGCAGAAACTAACCAAAACATTTAAAACCATTGTTAGAAGTGTCATGACTGATGGGTCAGAAGTTTGGACTACTAAGAAACACACAAGAACAAAATTAACGACAGCAGAGATGGACTTTTGGAGACGTTTGGCAAGAATATACAGACATGAGAAAATTAGAAATGAAGTCATTAAGGACAGAATGAATGTGAAAAATTCAATTGTTGATTTTATCCAAACAAAAAATTACAATGGTACGGAGACATGAAAAGAATGGCACAGGAAAGATTGCCAAGGAATGGACCTCACCAGGAAGAAGGAGAAGAGGAAGACCACCTATCACCTGGATAGAAGAAATTCAGACTATATTGAGGGAATGAGAAATTGAAGAATATCTTTGGATGGACAAGCAGCAGTGGAAGATGAGAATACAATCACTTCTGTAACCTTTGGTTCCGGAAAATGTGTAAACATTGTACAGCCGAAATAATAATAATAATTAAGAATTTCAATGTTTCTACAGAGGTCTCTAGCTAATTTGCTGAAAACTAGTTCTGAAATTGATATAACATTTCATTTCTCAGCAATATTGATTTGACATAATTTTATAACCTGTCCAAGAAAAGTGCAGAGGAAATTGTGAGATCAAGTGGAACGTATTGCTCTTGTTATGGAATACACTTAAAAAAAAGGCATTATATTATTAATGGCACAGGAAAGATTCCCAAGGAATGGACCTCACCAGGAAGAAGGAGAAGAGGAAGACCACCTATCACCTGGATAGAAGAAATTCAGACTATATTGAGGGAACGAGAAATTGAAGAATATCTTTGGATGGACAAGCAGCAGTGGAAGATGAGAATACAATCACTTCTGTAACCTTTGGTTCCGGAAAATGTGTAAACATTGTACAGCCGAAATAATAATAATAATTAATAATTATGATGTTTCTACAGAGGTCTCTAGCTAATTTGCTGAAAACTAGTTCTGAAATTGGTATAACATTTCATTTCTCAGCAATATTGATTTGACATAATTTTATAACCTGTCCAAGAAAAGTGCAGAGGAAATTGTGAGATCAAGTGGAACGTATTGCTCTTGTTATGGAATACACTTAAAAAAAAATGCATTGTTTTTGCCTTGCAGATCTGCAGTTAGTGGTATTAAATTTTGTCTAAATACATGCTACAGAAATTATATTTGTCACATTTGTCAAGGATTATTGGAAGCATTGAGTGTAAATCAGTTTTTAGTGGGAATGGTCATGTGATTTTGGAATCTTTAAATTTTTTAAAAGTAGTAGCAATGATAAAAGATTGTGTGATGTGTAATCTATACAAAATGTTAAAGTTATTAACGTATAATATTAGGAGTAATTAACAAGATATTAAAGTAAATAAGTGATATATAAAGCATTTTGATTGAAACTTTTTCAAGGTGTCTATATTATGAAAGATTAATAGACCTAATAGTTAGGTATTGTGTTAAAAATATGCTGTTTTTACTATAAAAATAGGTTAATTACCTTCTGTCAACGTTTCTCAGAATCCTATACGGGATTACTCGAGTTTCGACACCAATGGTGTCATCATCAGATCCAATATGATTAAGGTTAAAACATTAATCGATGTATATTCATCTCGTCAAATATTAAAAAACAACACATACATTGTACAAAAATAATAAATAACACATATTAAAACGAAATAACAACAAAATAAAAACGACATGCGACCGTAACGAACCTGCACAGGAACGCTCCCACGGTAAAGATATGTATCATTTAACAATAGCCCATACTGTTTGGTACATTGAAATTCATATGTGTGACATTAGTAGTAAGATGTAAGATTTCTTATCCATTTATGCATTAGTATCATTATTTTTGTCTGATATGGAACTGATTATAAATATTCTTGTTTATTATACTTACAAAATTTATATTATGTGAATGCATGCTTGGAGAATTACAGAATTTCATACACTACTTTTAACTGATTTCAGCTGCTTTGCAATCCATTCTTAAATTTATGAAACAAATATATATTTAATTTGAAATAATACTTGTAAACTTGACATGTTTTGCTGTATTAGCTATGATTGTGTGTGTGTGTAAAATATATTTAATTTGTAAAATAATTTCAAATATGTTGTGGGTGTCAAGAATTCAGGGTGCAGCCATAAGTCAAGCATTATTAGAAGCTGGATACATCGAATGTATTTCTCATGATGCCACTGATTTTTGTGATGGCTACACTCTGTATAGGCTACGAACACCACACTCATCATCACCTAATCTATCATTGGCCCTTAGTACCGTGTCTCACTCAGAAAATGAGGAGCTATGGTCATCATCTGATATGCAGATTGATAATATAACTACAGGTAATATATGCATTTATATGTATACAGAACACACACACACACACACACACACACACACACACACACACACACACACACACACACACACACACACACACACACACACACACACACACACACACACACACACACACACACACACACATTTACTCAAAGTCTGTTCAAAAAGTTCTGGATTAAATAGAGCACCAGTGTTACATCATAGTAATGCTGGGTAAGTAGTGCTTCTTAATGGTGTCCTTCATTAATTTTTTGTTTATAAGGCAACACCCTACAATCGTTTATATCTTCTCCCCCTCCCCATCCCCCTCCTCACCCCTCCTCCTGAGTTTCCGGAGTTTATATATTTGTGAAATGTGTTTTATAATATTTGATATATGTTCTTGTAATTATCAGCAAATTAACATTAAGTGTTTATTCAAATTTGGAAAAATATTGATGACTACTCATGAAATTATGAATTTAATTGATTGTTGTAATTATTATGAATAATTATGAATTACGAATAATTGTAAGTGCTTTAAGGAGAGTTGGAAGTCAGTAAATGATGATACAATTCAAATGACTCAGCAGACAGACAACTGATCAAGCTTAAATTGCTCTCATATGTGAAATCCTGTATTCTGATCATCACTGAACAGTTCAGGAAACATCAGAAGAGTGCATCATATCAGTAGATTTATATAATTAGATTCCCAGATCATAAAATTAGAAATGCAGCAGGAAATGCACTGGAAATTGGCTGCAATTTGTTAGTGATTTCTGACTAGGATCAGAGGAACAAACCTGTTTCCATTTGTTAAGAACTTTCAATGCTATGGTGAAAACTGTATGAAAATAATTATACTGAGCAGTGAAACATGGGTTTATAGATATGGTGTTGAAACAAAAAGGAAACCTTCACAGTGAATTGAAAAAATGAAACAAAAGAGCCTGACCTGACAAAAGTGTCAACTTTGAAAGTCATGTTGATGCTAACATACCATAGCAGAAAATAACGTAATATCACTTACTTGTTGGCTGTCATCAGATACCATATTGGTCTGAATATAAGATGACCCTAGATTTTTGTAGGCGTTTTATAAGAAAAAAAGAACATGCATATAAGATGACTGGTACGGTTCTTCGTATCCCCTCAATTTTGGCAAGTTCTATGAGAAAGTTAATTAAATGATCTAAATACCATACCTTGAGGTGAAACTAAATATGGCTATTTTACATTAAAGGTGAAATGATAAGTAATAAAGGTGCCTTATTATTTTTAGTCCCAGTATCATCATCCTTGTTTTCTTCTTCTCAAAGTGCATATTCAGTACTGCTACTTGAATCAGAATCGTAACTGGAGTCTTTCCACAAAACATCATCCTCACTCCCATCCGTGTTATTAGAAACACTACATTTTGTAAACCCCTGTACAATAGATTCACTTTTGATTTTTCCCCAGGATGATTATCCACTGGTCCAATAGCTGTATGCTTGGTTTCTTCAACTTGCCTGTTAGACTCAATGCATGCTTTCCATTGCCAGTGACTGTAGTTCTTCCGTAAGTGGCCCTAAATGGTTTATTAACAACCACATCTAGAACTTGAAGCTAAGAAGTCATTCCCCCAGGGATTGTAACAAGATCAGTGTTCATTGCTGCAGCCAGCTGCATTATTTTCTCAGTTATATGACCACGAAAAACAGCAAGAATTAACATGACTCTCTGCCCTAGCAAAACACTTGGTCAACATCTCCAAACAACTTTAATACAGTCTGTCATAAATTCTTCCATTTTAGAGCCATCAGCCCTTTTTCCTGTGCTCTAAAAACAATCCCAGGTGGTAACTGTTCCTTTAAAAGCACTTGTATCTTCAAAATTATGTATGGTGGAAGTCTTTTACCTTTGGTAGTTGCTCCTAATATCACAGTAATGTTTGATTTTTCATTGGCTGTAGATCTAACTATAACCGATTCTGTGCCCTTCTTGACTACAATAACACTTGATGTATTGGAGGTTTTAGGGGACTACAAAACTAAGACAGTAGTATCGGTCTCACGTTCATATGACGATCAGTAGCCGATTTATCAGGGAAGCATGTGTGTCTTCGGCTTTCAGGGTTACTGCGTGTTCTGCTGGTTGTAGGTTGTAGGAGCTGTCAAACCTAACTATACTGTTAAGTGAAAAAGACTATAATGAAGAGGTTAACACCATCAAGTACATAGCAGCGGCTAACGGATATAAAAGTTCATTAGTGGATAAATTAATAAGTAAACACAAGGAGAAGAAATTAAAAAAGTCGAACAGTGATAACACACTTCCAGTTAATAAATACATATCTGCAGATTACATAAATATTTTACCAAATATTTTAGTTAACGAACTCAAGAAACACCATGTAATTGTAACTTTCCATACAAATAACAGCATTCAGAGATTTCTTAGCCGGAAGAACAGTATACCAGAAAGAAAAAGAACCGGCGTATACAAGATGAATTGCAACGCAAAAGGTATTTGATTTCATAAATAATAATAATATTAAGAAAATAGACTGGGATCCCACAAAGGCTTATGTAAAAACTTTGAATAACACCATTAATCAATGTAATTTATTGTTAGATGAGAAAACACGCAGATATTTAAAACCAATTAATGCCAAGGCACCAAAATTCACAGGACTACCCAAAATCCACAAGGAAAATACACCAATCAGACCAGTAATAAACTACACCACAGCTCCCGGATACAAAGCTGCTAAATTGTTAGAGACTTTAATTAAAAATAATATCAGGATAGCAAATAATTACAGTATAAAGAACAGTTATGAGTTTGTTGAAAAACTTAAAAAGATAGAAATACTACCACAATATAAATTGGTATCGTTAGACATAACTAACTTGTACACTAATATCCCCGTGAGGGAAACTATAGACATTGTAAATAACAATTTAAAGGAAGTAGCTTAACTTAGCATGCAAAACATCAACGAACTTATAAAACTCCTTACAGTCGTCTTAGAACAAAATTACTTCACATTTGACAACAGGTTTTTTACACAAGACGACGGTCTGGCTATGGGTTCGCCACTGTCAGAACTATTGGCTGATATATACTTAAATTATTATGAGAATATAAACATAATATCTAATAAATTATACAAGAATAAAATCATTTTTTACTGTAGATATGTCGATGATACGTTTATGATATTTAATGGAACAAACAGACAAATACAAAACTTAAATAGTCACATAAATAGCATACACCATAAGATTAAATTCACTTCTGAAATAGAAGAAGAGAATCGATTAAATTTCTTAGATTTAACCATTTTAAAAAATGAAGGAAAACTTCAATTTAAAATCTATAGAAAGGCCACAACAACGGACATCACAATTCATGCCGATTCATATCATCCCACCTCGCATAAAATGGCAGCTTACAATAGTTTTGTGCACAGATTACTAACTATACCGTTAAGTGAAAAAGACTACAATGAAGAGGTTAACACCATCAAGTACATAGCAGCGGCTAACGGATATAAAAGTTCATTAGTGGATAAATTAATAAGTAAACACAAAGAGAAGAAATTAAAAAAGTCGAACAATGATAACACACTTCCAGTTAATAAATACATATCTGTAGATTACACAAATATTTTACCAAATATTTTAGTTAACGAACTCAAGAAACACCATATAATTGTAACTTTCCATACAAATAACAGCATTCAGAGATTTCTTAGCCGGAAGAACAGTATATCAGAAAGAAAAAGAACCGGTGTATACAAGATGAATTGCAGCTCATGCGATATGTTCTACATAGGCCAAACAGGCAGACTGTTTGAAGAAAGATATAAGAACATCTTTCCAGAAGGGAATTGCGTAAAACAACATCAAATTTTGCCAGACACCTGATGCTATGTAATCATAACTACAGTGATTTTGAGACAAATTTCCAGCCCATGCATTGCTGCAGGAAAGGAAAATACATGGATGCACTTGAGGAGTATGAAATATATAAAGCCGTCAAAAGCAACAGTGATTAAGTCTTGAACGATAAACTTACATTTTCATATAACATATTGTACGACACGGCAATACTTGCACACGGGCTCCGGTAAATAGAAAGTTACAGTACACACGGGCTATAATAAACGAAACAGTTTTATCAGTGATATATAAACAGTGAATCAGTCGATTGATAATGTCCACGCGAGAAACATAAAGTTTCATGTTCGCGTATGTGAATTTCCGCTGTCGTAAAAGTGCACTTTTACTGTAATGATTTTAGTATTTTAATTTTTTAACAATCTCTAATGAGTGATCAAGTTTTCTGAAGATGGCAATTCGTTGCCGAAACGCGTCATAAAGGACAAGAAAAACGAAGTCGCACAACGGATATCTGGTAAATACGTCTACATATATTACACAGTAATCCTGAACTTACTTACTTCTTACTTCTTCCTACAGGCGTCCAGCTTCAACTGTAGCCGATAGCCCGATGTCCATGGTAGATCATAGAAGCAATAGCCCAGTACTTCTTATTTCTCATGATTTCTTGCCATCCCGACACTTGCATCCTTAAGATATCCCTTGCGGCAATCGGGTAATGACATTTTATAAGTATATGTTCAAGGTTCTCCTCTCCGTCTTCACACAATAAGCATTGTGGCGTATCCGTGAGATTGAACCTAAAGAGATATTCTTGGGTAACGATATGGCCGGTACGTGCCCTCGCAGCAAAAGCAGCTATCGGACGCGCTACTCCCTTGTAGATGTCTTCCTTGGCCGGCACAGGTTGTATTTGGTATAAGCTGCGACCTGTGGTTGCTGATTTCCAACTGTCCTCCCAAGAGCTCCTGAAGTGTCGGTCACCCGAGCTTCTGCACTGCAGCAGGGAGAACTTCTTTAGGTTAGTTGGATACATTGTGCACGCTTCCCTTGCGATCCCATCTGCTATTTCATTTCCGGGGACTCCACAGTGGGATGAACCCATTGAAGGGTGATCATTTTTCCTTCGTTGTGTAGCTGGAGGAATAGTTTCCTTATTTCATTAATACGAAAGAAGTATGCACTCGTGCCAGATTTTGATAGCGCTTCTAATGATGATTTGGAGTCAGTCAAGATACAGATGAGCTTTTGCTCAATGGAAAGGTAGCAGGTTAATGCCGCGTTTATAGCCAATAATTCGGCGTCCATACTGGACTGTGCGTTAGCTGGAATATAGTACCATTCGCCATTACTCTGGTTGAAATACCCTGCACCTGACTTCCCGCTTTCAATGTCCACCGATCCATCTGTGAAGATCTTCGTATGATTTTTATACTGCTCGTCAATCATCTCTAGTGTTTCTGCTCTAAGTATATCTGGATGACTCATTTTGCCGAATTTGTGTGGAAGATCCACGATCGCTTTTATTCCCGGCCAGCTACGTGGCGGTTCATCGTACACAGGTGGAATTTGCTCCGGCACATTATACGATAACGTTGTCGACAGTATGTTCATTTGATAGTTGAACAAATTTTTAATGCTTATCTGATTGGCACACAAGTTGTATAATGGGTGAGTTATTGGTAATGTATTGACTTTCAAAAGTTTTGTCCACATTTGCCTTCTAATGTACATTTCGATCGGCTCAACACCTAAGTCAACTTGCATAGCAGCTATCGCGGTGGTTTTTGTACAACCCAGGCAAAGACGTAGTGCCGCTGATTGGATCGCCTGAATTTTGTTTATGTGGGTTTTTGCAGCTGAACCCCAAACTTCACAACAGTAAACAGCCTTCGACCTCACGAATGCAAGATAAAACATTTTCAGCATTGAAGTGTCAGCGCCCCAGTTGCGACTGGCTACCGCTTTCAATGTGTTCAATCTTGGGGTACATTCCACATCTTGGGCCTTTATTACATATTCCACGTGTGCTGACCACCGAAGTTTTGGATCAAGAACCAACCCCAACAGTTTTGGATTTCTGTTATGCTGAAGTATTTCGTCTTGAAGGGTAAGGAGAGGCACATAGTTTGCGAGCTTATTACGTCTGGTGAAAAATGTGCATTCGGTTTTCTGGGTTGAAATCTTTAAAGACCATTTTTGACACCACCTGCTTATAACATTGAGGGCTAGCTGAATGGATTCCGTTGCTTTCTCGTGGTTGGTATCCGTCGCCCAAATGGTTTTATCATCCGCAAAAGTAACAACAGTGTTACAGTGTTACACAGGTACATCAGGTGGAAGTTCATTTGAGATATCTTGTAAGGCAATGTTGAAAAGCGACGGACAGATTATTCCGCCCTGTGGTATTCCATTCTCTATTCTGTGGCTCGAAGAGTTTGTGTCATTTACTACAGTTTCTATTTGGCGGTTTTCAAGAAATTTTACTATGAACTGCAATAATCTTCCCCTAATCCCAATTTTCATATACTGTAGGATGACTGTGGCATGTGGTATTTTGTCGAACACGGCTTCAAAGTCAATCATGACCGCAACCGTGGACTTCTTGCATTCAAAGCCTTCGTAAACTTTATTTGTGAAGTATAGCAGGGCGTCCATGGTACTTCGTCGAGGCCGATATCCAAACTGATATTTGTCCAAAAGGTTTTGAGACTCCAACCTCCAAGTCAACCTTTTGTTGACTAGGCACTCCATTAATTTCCCAAAACAAGAAGTTAATGAGATGGGTCTGTAGGAGGCCAATTTCGATTCGTCCTTTCCAGGTTTTAATAAGGGAATAACACTGGCCGTTTTCCATTTTTGAGGGATTTCGCCTGTCTTCCAGATATCGTTAAATAGGTCCAAGATCTTCGTCAACATTTCGGGGGAACAGTTACTCAACATTTCGTTGTGGATGTTGTCCGAACCTGGAGCTGAGCGTTTAAGCTTTCCCACACTATCTGTTAGCTCCGCCAGTGTGAAAGGGACGTCATCGGGGTCCGCACACCTATAGAGATGTTCCGTTCAGCAAGACAGGAATTGCTCATCTCGGCTTAACTGTTTTGGCCATGAAATCTTGCGACCCGACCTATCCGAGAGGAATTTGTTGAAGGCTTCAGCTTTTAAGTCATCGTCCAGGAGGAGATTCCCGTTTGGTTGACTAATTGCATTTATCCTTTTTGAGGATTCTCCATTTGTTGCTCTGAACTTTTTCCATACTGTACTTGAAGGGGTGTTTGTGTTCATGGAGCTGACAAACTCCCTCCACGACCCTCGCTTAGCCTCAAGAATAGCTTTGCGGAGCATGGCATTGCATTTGTTGAACTGACTTCGGTTTACAGCTATTCTTGTTTTCTTCCATTTTTTCCGAGCGTTATTACGCGCTCTTCTTAGCTCCTGCAGCTCGTTGTTCCACCAGCTATTCATGTACTTGTGCTTGGCTTTTCCTGACTGTTTTGGGATACTTTTGTCGGCTGCGTTAATGATAATTGTTTCTATTTCCTCCAACTTAGCTATGTCTTGAGTTGGAATTTTTGTTGTTTCATCTTGGAAGGAATCCCAGTCCGCTTTCTTCATTTTATACCTGCTGTGTACTGTGGTGTTATTCCTTATCTGAGTGTTTCCCGCGTCGAGTTCCAGGAAGACCGGGAAGTGGTCGCTACCAAGATCTTGTCCCACATGCCAGCCTACAACCTTCCCTCACATACCTGGAGTGACTATCGATAAATCCAGGGTACTGAGTGTACCTGTTGAGGCTGATTGGAACGTGGCTGTGTGATTTTTATTCAATAGAATTTGGTTGCTTCCTAACAGCCATTCATAGAGGATCTTTCCATTTCGATTTGATGAGCCACTGTTCCAAGTGTGATGTTTGCTGTTGAAGTCACCGACAATTACTGTTTTCTCTTCCGTTGGCAGCAACGTCAGTAGGTCTTCTTTCCGTAGTCCTTGCCCAGGTACATACACATTGTAGAGTGTAAAAGCCTCATTATTGCTAATTCTAATCCTCAGTTTTGCAACTTCCATTTCGGGGGTTATATCACCCTCAATACGCTCTACAGTCAGTGATTCATGGATTAGCGTCACTAAGCCTCCACCACTACGGTTTTCTCTCGATGCGTGATACATTTTGAAGCCACTAAATTTCGGGTGATAAGTTTCGATTTGTGGTAATGAAGCTTCTTGTATACACGCAATTTTCACTCTTTTCTCTTCCAAGATTTTTCTTAGCTCATCAGATTTATTTCGGAGCGACCTTGCATTCCAGTGCAGGATAATAATACCATTCACTGTTTGTGATGTCATGTTGTTATTCCTCTTTAATTTCAGTTTCCTTTCTCTAAACGTTGTACCCAAGGATACATGCCCATTTTCATGTTTAGCTTTCATTTTAATTTCGCACATTAAAGTGTTTGCGAAGGTTCTTGTCGGGCACCAAATTTCGTATCTTTTGAAAGCCCCCACACCTCTCTCTCTCATTATGAGATCTTTGTCAATTCTGTATTTCAGCCACATTGCTCTAATGCTTTGTCCTTTTAAATTCCATAATAAAACCTTAAGTCGGTCAGGATGTTCTCGTCTCACCGATGGTGAGACACGTCGAGAATCCTGAAAAGGACTGTTTGAGAGGCTCGTTTTGTTATTCACTTCGTTCATGGGGCTTTCACAAGGAAAGCTAATGCTGGTGTTCAGTTCACTGTAAACAGCTATCCAGGGGCAGGACGAGGACCAACCAGCTCACCCCCGTAATCCTGAACTTAGCAGTGGTATTAGCAATTGCACAACAGTGCAGGAGGGGAGTACTTTGAAGGAGATAAAACTCATTCAGTTGGAGATATGTCCAAAAATTTATTTAGAAAGTTCAAGAATTTTTGTAATAACCTCTTACATCTAAGATAGTTGTGAAAATATTTACAGACAGAAGTTATAAAGTTGATTACATTTGGTTATTATCCAGGTTTAGTTTCAATGAATATTGTAATAGCATGAAATGAATAACGTTTTCAAGGAAATTGTTTTATTATGGAATATATTTCTGTATATGAGAACAGAACTAGGAAACTTTCTATCATCATAACAGTTTGTGCCTGGCAATGGTGAATAGTTTACAAATATTTTAAAAACTGTATAAAAAGTAAATCTTTTTGTGTAAAATTGTGACAGTTTTCAAAATGAACTGTTATTTCTGTTAATTAGTGTATTATTTATGTGTTTGTTAGATTCTGAATCAGAGTGCCCAGTTTCTGAAGTGAGTTTCCCGTCTTCTGCTTCTCTTTTTCGTTTGGATTTGAACTTGGAAGATAGCACAGTACACATTAGTAGACCATTACACAGTAGTACAAATCATCCAAAAAAAGGAAAACCAAATTCAGGTAAACAATTTATTATGTTTGCCAATTATCTCTTTTAAATATTTATTTTTCTTCTTTTGGAAATAATAGTGTGTTAGTGGTGTCAAAATATCGTCTCTGAAGTAAGTTCTCTAAGCTCTACAAAACATTCTCTGAGATTTTCAAAACGTAAAAAATAGTTGTATGAATTGTGTGTGTGTGGTAAAAATGTACAATAGATCATCTAACATTTGATCAGTAGTTGAATATTACTTCGTGTTTTCAATTTGTTCTTATCATGTAGAATACACCTGCCTACTTGCATTTTTGTCTGCTGAATTCTGTATGAAGCTCTCCAATGTGTCATCAATAATAACTCATGAAAAATTATGGATTTGGATTTGAAGTGAAGCTAGTGGATGGTGCCCATTGTTTTTGTTCAGGACAACTTTAAAAAATACACTGTTTTAATGTACAGTATTTACAAAATCCTGATAAATTTCCAGATTTAGTGTGTATAGAAATAACTTACTAAGAAACATCATTGGTACTATAGTCATTTATCTACATTGAAATAACAGTACAGTTTACTAAGTACAGACAAATGTTGGTCCCATAACTTTCATAAATAAATTTATGAATTTGAATTTTAGTCTTACGTATCCATATTGGAAAACATCGTGTTGGTATTTTGTAAAGTCTTTTAGTCTTCTACACAACAGTGAAACGTCTCAACGCGCGCGCACACATTAATGTGTGCATTAAAGAGAGAGAGAGAGAGAGTAGATTATCACAGCAGCATAAAAGGCTTTAATGTGTAAGAATATTTTTATATTTTTTACTTACTGGAACAAAAGGTACCTGCATTACCACTATGATATTTCGTATTAATAAAATATTACTAAACTGACTTTAGTAATATGTTCTTGCTCATGTTGATTGATCATATACAAGAGAGGTAATAAAAAAATTATAAAAAGAAATATATTTATCCTTCAATGTTCTCTCCATTTTTTTACATCTTTCTCACTGCTGAAAACAATTTTTAACTAATTGGTGTTTTGCTTTTTAGTGCTTCTGCTGTTTTTTGTTTTACCTCTTCAACATCAGCAAAATGTTGTTTTTGAGGTTTCTTTATATTCAAGGAAATAAAACAAAGTTGGATGGGGTGAGGTCATGTGAGTATGGATGATGAGACAAGGATGTCATGCTGTTTTTCATAAAACATTGCTTAACATTCAGTGATGTGTGGGCAGTTGCATTGTTATGGTGGAAGAGCCAGTCATCTGTTTGCCACAAATTGGAACTTTTTCACACATCATGACACAAGCTTTTCAGAACTTTCAAATAAAAACTTTGGTTGACTGTTTGATCCGTAAGTACAAATTCTGAGTGCATCACACCACTGAAACAAATGAACATTGTTTCAAATTTGAGTTCACTTGTCACGCTTCCTTGGGACGAGGAGATGTGGCAGTTTTCTGTTGTCTAGATTGCTGCTTTGTTTCCGGATCATAACTGTAGCACTAAAATTTATCTCCAGTGACAACTTTGGAGAAGAAATTGGGATCAGCTTCCAGTTATTCCTTTAAAACACAGGATGCAGCCTGGTTCTTGTCTCTCTGATCAGGGGTGAGTAGATGAGGCATGAATTTCACTGCAGCTTGTCTCATGCCCAATTCCTGTGTTAAGATTCAGTGGCAGGATCTCCATGAGACCTTGGTCAATTTCTAGTTCATCGAAGGTTGTCAATGATCTTCCCGCATGGCTAAATCATCAATTGATATTTTACCTCAGTTGAAATGAGAGAACCATTTGTAACCATGTGTTTTACTCATGGCAGCTTCCTTTCCTTGTAGGCTGTTTCCAACTTAATGACAGTTTCTGCTGCTTTCTTTCCCAAAAGGAAACAAAATTTTACAGCTGCTCAACACAAAATTTGTTGTTGCTGTGAACAAAATTTCTCATTGTTCATGTGCATCATCTTTTGGAAAATAGGCAAAAAAGTTGAACAGCTTGCCAAAAAAGCCACTGGATATGCATACAGCCTCCTACAACAACGCCAACTGGCAGACTGACTCAGCAGCATCCCAGGCACACTTGCCTTGTGGCAGAAACCCATATTGCAAGAACCCCACTTTCCAAACAACTATTCCAGTTTTTCCCCGATGTAATTATATTGTGAAATAATATAATAAACAATATACAATCAATATTTTGAATTGATGGAATCTGTAAAACTTAAATTTTGTAAAGGTTTGGTAAGGGAGCTTATCAAATGTGGTTAACAAGACATTCTGGGAGATGCCTTTACACTGATTTTTCTAAAGTTCAGCTATGATTTTCTAAATGCTGTGATATGTTTGTAGTAAATATAACTTCTGGATCAGAAACACAGTCAAATGAGGGTCTAGGTGACAAATGCGTGAGAGCGGCGTTTCAATCATTTAGAGATCAATCACGAGAACCAACACGAGCTGTAAACTGGTACAAAGTGCCAGTACCTCACTTACGAGTTGACAATGGCGAAAAGAATGCTTATGAGAGAATGAAGTAAGTTTTTGCATGTTTATGGAGAACTACATTTTTTGTAAACTTACAGAAGGTATCACTTAAAATATTAGCTTAGCAATAATATTTTAATTAAAATTTCATCAGTATATAATGTTTATCATGTCTCTCTTGTCTGTAATGTTAATTATTTCTCTACTTATAACATGTTTTATTTTATATGTTAACAGTAAATTAATTTATTCTATAGTGCAGGATTCAGTCAGCACTTACACAATTTATTGAAACAACTTTTGACTTCTGAAGGACTCTCTCATTCTTGGGGAGACATAGTGATCCCCCTTGCAAAACAAGTTGTTGACATGGTGAAACCAGATCTACGGTCTGACACTGATGACATGGACATCAGGCAGTAAGTATTTTACCCAAATACTATCAATTGCTCTGTATGTTATGAAAAATTACCATGCTTGTGTGAGCTGGTTACTCTTGTTCCAGGACATGGAATCATACCATCTTTTCTTGGCCTTCCAGTGTATATATGTATCTACTTGCCAGAAAGTATTCAACAGTATTGTTTTCATTATCTTATGCGTAACAATTTCATACATAAGCAGCCAATATTGATTATGTTCATTGATTTTAATGGAGAGAGAAGACTTAAAAGACTCTTCACGTGTGCAACACACACACACACACACACACCTGTCTTTAAAATACAGTTTTATCTTTAAAAAAGAATGTATTTACTCGAAGGTTTCATAAATATTTTTTAAATTACAGAATAGAATATGTGTTTTTAATACAAGTTTAATACAGAATTACTTTTATTAATCTTGCAAGAAACTTTTAAGCTAAAGAAATGTGGCATAATAGTATATATTATCATATAAACATTGTTAAACTTCATTTCACAACAGATTTTTCTTCATTTGAAGTGTTTTTTACTCAACTGTTGCTTCAGTTATCCAGTTTAACATATTAAGACTTCAGGGTAAAAGAGTGTAAGTGCATTTTTAAGGCACAAGTATGGCCATTTTTTACTTAAAATTAAAGACACGCAATGTAACAAGATAATCTCATGACACTTTAGCATGAAGTCATTATATATTTTCCAGTTAAAAGGTCCAGAAATAATATCTACAAATGATTTTCAAAGACTTGTTTTTTTTTATATTATTTTCCGTTGCAACCTTTTTGCAGTCCGTTTTTTGTTTGTTTTATGATTATTAAGTTTTATTTTTTTTTTAATAATTTACATAGGCATGCCCCCCTTGAAGCATAGAGCTCCAGACAGCAGTCCCTGTTATCTCTCTCTCTCTGTGGGTGGTTCTAGTTGTGTCTTCACTTATACAGTTTCAAAGATATTCATCCAGTCTTCAGGCACTTCGGTTCTATTTTTTCATTACTAGATCCATATGCTTATTGCAATCAAGGTGCAGATGACCCCTTATATCATACATAATCAGTATGGACTTTAAGAGTGTTTACAAATGTATGCCGAGTAATTTTTTCACTCCACCTGTAGAGTTAAAAAATACAAAAGGGCTCTTAGTATCTCAGTTCATGTCATGACTGATGCCTTGAGTACACACAGATTCTGGGTAAGCATAGAAACATGACTTGTTGGTTAAGACAAGTAACATTTGTAGTATACTAGGTTTTTAATAGTATTTGGACAGGAGGATTTTTTTTAAATCTGTTGAAATCTGTATATATGTACTTCCTACTTCTTTTCCTTGCTTGTATTTTTCTATCACAAAGTTACTAAAATTCAATCTGCTTAAAGAAGCCAGATAAAAAGGTGTATATAGACAATAAAATGTAAAAAAACCAATAACCCATACTATCTGATTATATTTCATTTTCAATTTGTGATTCATTCCTCTTATTTCACATATTACATGCATGCTTTACAATGTCACTTCTTATTTTATTTCATTATTCGTCTTACTATTTTCTTGTCCATGTTTCCAAATGATATGTACTTTTTGTGATTTCTTATGTAATTAAAATTTCGTTGTTGGGTGTCTGCATGTATGTATACATTAATAAAATTTTTCTCTTTAACAGGTACATACAAATGAAGAAAGTCGGTGGTGGAAGTCGCACTGACAGTTCCATAGTTGCCGGTGTTGTGTGTTGCAAAAATTTAGCACACAGATCTATGCCTTCCAAGATTAGTAACCCTAGAATTCTGCTATTAAGTTGCTCCATAGTATATCAGCGTATTGAAGGACGTCTCATGTCCCTTGAGCCAGTTATGATGCAGGTTTGTTTTAATTCGTAGTCTCTATTTGTACTAGAACAGAGGTTCCCAACCTATTTTTATCTGTGTACAGGAGTCTTTTCTGCAACATGAAACTTTCTTTTCAAAATATTTTAAATTGAATCCTTCCAATTGTTAATTTATAGTTTCAAAAATACAACAAAAATAACATGAAATGAAGTGAAACTAAGTTAAGAACATTCAGTTTGCGCATGCACGCATGCACACATACACACACTGACACACACACATACACATTTTCAGTGGGAGCTGCAGTGTCAAATTTAGACCAGCAGTGTACTTATTAATACATTAATTTTTTGTTGTTGTAAAAATATAAAAATAAAAAGCTTTCTTCACTAACTCTGTTTTCTCAGTTGTTTCTCACTTCTTGTATTCTCAGTTGTTATATTCTTAACTAATGCTTGCCCAAAAGGTAAGGAAACAGTTTCCTTTAAAATCAGTTCATAAACTATAGTTCGACCAAAGACGAAAAGAAGCTGAAGTGGGGGATCTGTCGCTAAACTGTGTCTCAATGAGGGGAACATACCCTCCACCACTACCGCCAGTCAGGCTCGCTACTGTAACATCTGTCATTTCTACACTGGCAGTTGAATGCTTCTCTTCGTTTCTCACATCCCAAAACATAGGTATGCTATCCATATACAAAAGATTACTAGAAATAGCAGACTACAAAATAATCATCCAGGGAGCAGCAACAGACTACATACAGGAAGCAGCAAAATGATCTGACGGTTTTCATCGATGCACAGCAGAGTGAGTAAGCGTAGAGTGGTGGCAGGGAGTGGCTTGATCAACTGTATACTCAACGCCATTTTGGTTCACAGCGGCATTTGAGTAGCCATGGAGCAATGGTCATGTATTGCACCGTGCTTTTGTAAATGAAGCGTTTTTTAAAAGTGGTGATTCTTGAGTTGCTACCCAACGTCAGTTTCGCCAGAACTTCAACGTGGGTCGAAGAGGATGCGTTCCATCCCGAAACACAATTTTGTCATGGGTGAAGAACTTCAGAAAATCAGGTTCAGCTCTAAAACATAAGTCAACAGGTCGTCCAAGGTCATCCAGAACACCAGAAAACATTGAGCGAATAAGACAAGCTGTGGAGGCAAGCCCGCACCGGCCAGCTCGTAAACACACTGTTGCTATGCATCTCTCTGATTGCACTGTATGGCGAATACTGCATTTTGATTTGCACTTCCACCCTTACAAAATGGCCATCGTTCAACAGTTGAAGCCTCAAGATTATGCCCGTCGTACAACATTTTCAGAACAAATGATTGAGTTGATGACTGATGACACGATTCTCATAATGAGCGACAAAGCTCATTTCCATTTGTCTGGCTATGTAAAGAAACAAAACTTCCGTTATTGGTCGGATACAAACCCTAGAGAGCTGCATGAACCCCCTTCATAGTGCGAAAGTGACAGTGTGGTGTGGAGTTACAAAGAATTGTGTCATTGGGCCATACTTTTTTGAGGAGAATGGCCAAACAGTTACAGTGAATGCAGCGTGTTACCTGTCAATGCTACAACATTTCCTGATACCCGAACTAAGAAGGAGACGCCTACTTCGCAACCATGTGTGGTTTCAGTAAGATGGGGCAACTGCTCACACATCTAACATTGTGATGGATTACTTGAAAGTAAAGTTTCCTGGGCGCCTAATCTCTCGTAATGATGACATTGTTTGGCCTGCCCATTCCTCAGACCTCAGCATCTGTGACTTTTTCTTGTAGGGGTTCCTTAAATCAAGAGTGTATGTAAACAAACCACGCACATTGGACGAACTGAAAGGGGAAGTATGCCAGGAAATCGCTACCATCTCAAATCAAATGTAGGGGCGTGTTTTTGACAGCTTCTCCGGAAGACGTGATGAGTGCATGGCAAAAAATGGACTCTATTTGGATGACGTCATCTTCGAATCCTAAGACTTAGTTTTCATGAATGTTTAATTGGTTGTTAAATGGCATATGTTCCCTAATTTATTAAACAAATAAATGTGTAAAAATGTTGACTAATGTGAGAGTTGTTATTAATATAATAATTAATTAATATAATATAATTAATAATAACCATCAGGTCTTTTTGCCACACCCTGTATTTATAAAATGTATTAACAAATTCAAAATGTGTAAACAGTATTTTTATCCTCTCATCTGTCTGTTTATATCCATTAGATAGCTATTCCTCCATTTTATTTCTATCAGGAGCCTTCTATTGGACTGACAGTGAGTCTATTTAAATCATGTATTTTAAATTCACTCATATATTGGGTCATATATTTTCTTTCAGACTCAATAAATTTCCTTCAGAGATTTTTTTAAACCTTTCAGAATAGTCAGACTTTTTCATGGAATAAAGTTAATGCATTTTTCCTTTATTGCACTGCCTGTGAAGGAGTCAGTTTTCATTATTTTCACATTCAGAAATAGATAATCTCTTCTTTCTGTTAGAATTTTGTACACACTGGATTCAGAAATTCCTGTAGCTTTACTTATACTGGTAGCTGTGTATAATTTAATTTTTCCTGTGTGTTTATATTTATTTTTTTCTTCCACAATAAAAATAACTTCTGTGGCTTGACGATAACACATTTATTAAACAAATATTGCAGTACAGTAACAGTGGAATAATATAATAATAAATTCTTTAAAAAAACTGTGTAAAGTACGTAACACTGTGGAGAGCTAATTATTATCATAGAATAATGAACGGAGAGTTTGGAGGATATCTGCAAAGATATTTATAAAGATTGTCAATAAATTAACATAAGAAACCGAAAATTTCAACACATTTGTACAACATGCTGTCCAATACGATTATAAACTGTGCGTTACAGCCTCATGGTGAGAGTAAGCTCCTTCCCTATGTAGTTAACACATGTATACTTGGACTTTGTTTTGTCTGTTGTACACCTACAGAGTCAGACAAAAAAATATCACTTTACTAAAAATGAACTTTATCTTGTGAAAACTTACTTTTTTCGTCGGACGCGTTTCGGCGTATGTATCCGCCTTCTTCAGCTTTTAGTCAGACTGCCATCCTTTCGTAACGGTTTTTGTGTGGAAGGTGTAGTGGGGGTGGTGTGTGGAGGAAGGGGATTGGTGCAGGGATTCAACTTGATGTTTGTTTTTTGTAAAATTGTGTCAAAAAGTGTATGTGATTTATATTGTAATTGATCGTTGAGTATGTTGTTTGGTTGTGTTGTGTGGTGTTTATATATTTCGTATTGTTCAGTTGTGTTGAGTTTTCGACCTTTAGGTAAGTAATGTAAAATTTCGAGATTAGTGTCTATGTTGGTGTAACTGTGGTTTTCTGTGTGTATGTGTGCATTTGCCACACTGCTTTGAAGTAATCATCTGATAAATGAGCATTGCGTATACATCTCCTCAATTTGCTTTTTTTATACTGTTGACCTACACTGTCTGCCATTACAAATTTGTCTGATGCACTTCTGAATAGTCAACCAAATACCTCCTCAGGGGAACGTGTACCACAGGATAGGAACCACTGTGCTAGGACAGTAAACATAGATAGTAGCCAAATAGGATTTTCATTTTTGGTTTTATAATATTTTTCTGTACAGGAACAGGAGTACCTACGACATGTGGTTGCTCGTATAGCTGCATTAGAACCAGACCTTGTGTTAGTTCAGAGAAATGTCTCACGGTTGGCTCAAGAGTATCTGCGAGAAAAAGGAATTACTCTAGTTCTAAATGTGAAGCCAAGTGTACTTGAAAGAGTTGCAAGGGTTACAAAGGGTGATATAGTGAAATCTATAGATGCACAAATTGGCAGACCTCAGCTCGGAACATGTAAACTGTTTCATGTTAAAAGCTTCAGTACTGATACAGGTGATATTATTATATGCAAACTAAGATAACCAGTGAAGAAAATTTACTTTAACATTATTTATGTGGATACTGTTGAGCATATGTTTAAGTGTGTCTTATTTTAGATTTTAGTTTATTATGTAACTTTTTTTGTTACATACAGTAATTGTTTTATTTTTTGCAGTTAGAGCATGAGTAACTGTTTTTGTTAATAGATTGTGTGGATACAAACACAAAATCACATAGTAATAAAATTATACTAGCAGCATTTACTTTGCTTCTATGCAGTAATTTGGCACTTGTTGATACCTTATAATATAAGATGTCTCTGTACAGTATCCATTCAACTGTGTGAAACCAATGGGTAACTGCAACATGCATTGCCAGTGACAGAGAAGGTTATAATTATTACTGAATACTAAGCAGCAGGCTTGCCATCTACTCCCTCCCCCCTAAAAAAAAGGCAATCATTCAAGCTAAGGTCTGTGTGTTCATGCGACCTAGTTTGTGTGTGTTCCTTGATGTTTTCTGAAAAAGATCAAACAGTTTGTCCTATATACAGCACATTATACTTCACACAAAGCAGGTTTTATGAACTACTGCATTTCACTTATGCTTAAGTTCTTGTGACTCTCTGATTCAGCTGGTTTGACAAAATACTTTAAATCCATTTTCCCCAGAATCATTTGATTAGATTTTGTAAGTTTCCCTAAATAAACAAGTTTTCCATCTGTAATATTGTTCTGAATTATAATAAAGTGTATGTAAAATTTACTTGTTTTTGCATTTTCTTTCGTGATAAGTAAGATCCATACTTTGTTGATTAGTACAGTACATTTTTTATCGTTTTGTTCTTCACTAAAGTATATAGGACACATTGTAGATAAGAAGTGTCATATGATGAACCTAGCCATTTTTAAGGTGTTGGATAACAGTATGTCTAGTAGAGGATAGTTTTTAATTGTAAATATGTGTTTTCTAATACTTTGTGCATAGGTCTTAGAAGATTATATTTTATTGTATGTGATTCTTAGACTAAATTTAATGAAAGTATATGTGGAATTCAATATGTGAACTTCAATATCTAGTTATTGTACTATACTATTTAGTTTACATATATATTGTTGTCAACATTTAGTTAATACAGGAATGTGTATTGGATTATTGTTCTGTAAAGAGAATAAGTTGAGTTTCAGTTGGAAGTTATTTAGGTCCATAGAGAGACTAATGGTTTACCTATAATGAGGTTGTTATTTGATAATAAAATGTTTTGTTGGACTTGAAGAAATTGGTTCTTATTACATAATTTAAGAATTGCATTTTTATTTTTTCGAAAGAACACTTTTATGTAAGTTACAGAACATAAAATTTAAGTTTTGCAAAGTGCAGTAAGTAAAGTCAAGTAAAAATGTGATGTTATAAAATTTAAATAAATTACAAATTAATTTGATATTGCAGTGTCAACTTACAATTTATAAAATTATGTTGAAATTCTTATGTACATCCAAGTACTCATATTCATTTAATCTGGCCACCGTTAAAGAGTTTGTGCTGCAAAAATGTGTGGAGAAAGTAGATGACATTTTGATTTTCCTTTTCTCTTCTGGGAAATTATCAAAAAATGTCTCCATCTACTGTAAACTTTATAAATAATCTTATTTTATGTTATGTTTGCAGGAGCAACTAAGACACTAATGTTCTTGGAAGGTTGCTCATCACCACATCTGGGTTGTACAATACTGCTTCGTGGAGGACCTGTTTCAGAATTAGCAAAGCTGAAACGTGTCACTAATTGGTTAATATTTGCATGCTATAACTGGAGATTAGAGCAGTCGTTCCTGATGGATGAATTTGCAAACCCTCCTGTTTTAAATGATGATGTTTTCTTTGATGATGCTCCAAAAGAGAAAAAGAAGAAGCTTCAAAGTAATAAAAGCACTGAGAATTCCACAGATAATCAGTTTGAACCAGGAACTGTGTCATCACCATTAAATGACAATTCTGCTGTTGAGTTATTCCCACCTCAGGAAACAAGTGGCTACATAAGCAATATGAAAAATTCACCTGAAATACATTGTAAGGATACAGAAAATATTTCTCCAAATGTCATTAATGATAAATTTAATGCCAAGAATAAAGCAAACAGTTTTTCTGAACACAGTGATAAAGTGCCAGCTGAATCAGGCAGTAGACTTTCACGATTAAGTGGGAAAGACAAAAGTCTAAGTGAAGAAAAAAGAATTAATGTTGAGTCTGTGAGTGATTTTAGTGACCCTCTTCATTTATATTTAAATTTAGAAGATGAAGTTTTTAGTGACAACACTGGTGGGCAAGCTTTTTCAGTTTCAGAACTTCCACAGGCTAATAAATTCTGCAAAGCTCTTGATGATACAATTCTTACAATATCGCCATTTCTGAAGGTAAACTTTAATGCTTGACTAATAACTTTCAGGTTTTAAAACGTCCTATCAGTAATTAGTAGTTATATAACATATAAAGATTAATGTTAGGATCAAAAATTTTGTATTGTCATTAAAGAAATTTGTACTGTTGTCAGTTTATTTTTAACAACAGTTTATTGAAAAATCAACATAAATCATAAGTAAATGTGTGTAACTTTTAATAATGCTGATAACTCCTCTTTAATTATAACCAGAATTCTTTTTTCATTTTTGTTGTGAATGATAAAGTGTTTAGTTAACACTTAATCAGTGTTTATTTAATCAGTTTTCATTTAGTTTGCTTAAACTATAAATGTTAACTGGGCCATCCTTAGACATGTGCAACAGTTGCATGGCACAGGGCTTCGTGTTCTCTCATGAAGAAAAAAAGAAAATATGAGGGGGGGGAGAGAGAGAGAGAGAGAGAGAGAGAGAGAGATATTCTTATTTTTAGTTATTCTAATTTTGTTTGTAACATCCTTCCATTTATTTATTGTAACATGCAAAGAAGTATTCTTTTTTTTTAATCTCTTTTGGTGAATTGGTATTACTCAAATGTAGGCAGTAAACTGAAACCTTGTCAGTAACAAAACATATAAGTATTGATGCCATTTCTTGTAAAATGCACATATGCAAACAAGAGATTAAACACTTGACTCCAGGTGGCAGTGAAATGCATGAAATAACTAGTGTTGAGGAGGTCATTGTTTAGTTTTACAGGGATATGGGGAATTACAAGTGTGCCATGGCTTTGTTCACATCCAGCCATGGCTGCTCACGGTTGCAGTTCTGAGTGTTAAAGTATTGTAAACTTGTAAATATTATTTGTAAATTAGTAAACCACATGTGAATGTTTGCAAGCACTATATATACAATTTTTACAGTATTTGCAAAAGACATAAATCTGTAGTTATACACTCACTGCACAGTGCTGTACATATACACATGTGTAAGAAACGTAATGTTAAACAGTCACATGGATTGTGTTTTTACAGCAGTGGAATAAGTTAATGTATGCCAGAAAAATCGGTAGTCACAAATTTTAGTAATTCTTTTCTTAAACAACACTATTCGCATTTATATAATTATTCAAAACACGCTATACAAAGACAATAATAAAAATTACCAAAATTACATTAATTACAAGAGTTCACAACACAAAAAACGATTAAAAAGTAGTCAGTTTTGTTCAGTATTTGTGTCTGATGTCACATTGATATGAACATACCATCTATTTCATGAATTTCCAAACTCAACTAGCCGTATTGCCACTGGGTTCAGCACCCAGCATCTGAATACACATCTGGCACATTGCCTTTATATAATAGGTCAGGTCACGTGTTGCATAATGCTATATGCCTGAGGTAGAATATTGAAAGGTGCAGCAATGCCTAGATATTCCAGAGTATTCTTTGTTGTGTCATTTATTAAATGTGCCAACAAAATATGTGACAGGCATTGGATAATTATACGCACATGTTATATTATTTTTTATTACTGCTAATAAAATATAACTTTACACTTAGCCAATAATTGTATTTAATTTCAAATGTCGGGCGCCATCATGTGATATATTAAAACGTGAAATTTGACTTACCTTTAAGGGCAGAAATTCGGTTAAGCGAACTAGAGTAGCGGAAAGCGTTACTTGAAATAATGACACTTTGTTAAATTGTTTACCATATGACATTACCCTTTTTATTTATATAATATGGAATTTACTTACATAAGACATTACTACGTGAAACAAACAAGCTATTATCCGCCAGGTGGCGACATTCAATTTAAATTAAATTCCCCCTTAACAAGCCCTCCAAAATACATAGTTATTACCTTATTGAAATATTAGATATATTAAATATGTGTATAGATATATAGGCATTTATTTTGCACAACCCAGCACTTTTTAATAATGTTTTATTATTCACTCTCTCTCTCTCTCTCTCTCTCTCTCTCTCTCTCTCTCTCTCTCTCTCTCTGTCTCTCTCACTCTCTGGTACAATTATTATTATGAGCTCATGTCAATTTACGGTATACCGATTTTGTTAATGAATTTACTGAATTTTGATCATTTTAACATTTTTTGAAATATAAGATGGTTGTAGCTGGTACTTAGTTGCACGAGGCATCGAACACCTCGAATTCCTCGACTACACTGTCACAGAATATCTGCACTGTCACATCATGACTTACACTTTGCCGAATTGTTACTGTACCGGACCACTGTTATTTGCCCACTTTTGGTGGTGTAAAATTTAAATAAATACACTTAGTGAATACGCCGGCCGTGAATAGCCGGCTGGCACTCTTCACGGTCCGGACGAGAATGACACAGTTTCATCAGTCAACATTGCCGAGGTGGGGCAAAAATACGTCACTGGCTCTTTGTTCAAACGGCCCAGCCCAGTGGAATACAATGCGTCTTGCATTCTTTGCGTCTGACGTAATCATGGGCTTGGTTGTTTACTTGTTATCATGACAAACAGTTTTTTGCGGCTTTTGTAATTTTCCAACGAATTTGACAGAAATCCTGTTAACTCAAATGTGCGTTGTTTAAAATATTCACCAAAACTTTATAGGGATTATGAAATAAAATTATTATTATTAAAAAATAAATGGTTAGAGAAGAAAAATACAATAATTATGGTTTTTTTGGGACCATAGGTTTACAAAATTATTATGGTACCAGAATTGTACCGTCACACACATTGTCTAACTACAATATTGTAACACACACAGTTTTTGTATTCAGTTTTTAAAATTGTACTGTATGGTGTATGCTTCACAGAAACAGTAATTATTATCAGATACACTGTGACTGTTAGAAACTGTATCTGTCTTACCATTGCACATTTGTGTGTGCACATTCAGTGTACACAGACATGTACACATATATAAGTTTGAAAAAGCTGATGATATGTACTTCATATTTTGTTTAATTTCCTGTATACTACTTCCATATTTACTAAAATTATTTGTCATGTGTGTGTGTGTGTGTGTGTGTGTGTGCATGTGCATAAAAATAGTAATGCCACGCCAGTAGCAATTTCAGTGCTTGAATCCAGAAGCTATAATAACTTTAGATAACTTGTGTTTTAGTTTAATGTACCTTACATGGAAACAGAGGGTGGTCGGAACTGTTCCTTAAGGAGGTACTTTCCAAAAGAAATCTACTGGTCTGCTCAGTTACGTGACATGTCACAGCCAGTGGAAAAATCTGTGACATTAGACAACAGTAATAAAGAAATATCAAACAAGCTTCAAGGTGTAAAGGTATAATACATTTTTTAACTTATGGTTTATACAATTGCTAATTCTCTAGTTAACATTTTGTTACTTTTTGTATATTGCTACTATTCTTTTAGTAAATTAAAATTTAACTATTCAAGTATTCTAGTATTTATCTTAATTTATTAAAGGTATGTTAATGTTTTATGAAGTTATTCACTTTTCTACTTTTTATTTTTATTTGTATTTTGAAACGGAGAGCTTGGAAATATGGTTGCTTGGAAACGGAGAGTTTTATGGTTGCTTGGAAATAACTTTGGGAAAGTATTAAAGTACGTTGTGTCAGTATAAAAAATAGAAAAAGTATTAGACAATATGAATTGATGAAATTAAAAATATATTTAATTTAAAATTAAAATTAATGAGAAAATATTAAACTTTTAAGTAATTTCTGAAATATAAAACTTTTAAGTTTGTTTGAATTTGAATGTTTATTACAATAAAAAATTCAGTTAAAATCTAAAGACTTCATTAGTCTTAAAAATGGAATAGGAGAGTCCCATGTGGGTCTCAGTAGAGCTCTTCTTGGCTTTTACTGGACTGAGAGAGTTTATGTAGTGATCCATTTACAGTAGTTTGCAAAAAGTAGTTTGGAGCCTTGTACTGTAGCTGACAATAGATTATTCCTTGTTTGTTGATTGAAAAGATGATGAAATGATGACTAATTGCTGAGGTAACTCTGTTGTGACTTCTGTATTGAGGTAACTTAATAAAGTGAACACAATTGTGGATTGACACATGATGAATGAGTAATCATAATTAATCAATCTGCTCCTGAGGCTTGTAACTTATAGTATACTCTGTGACAGGCCCGTGCTGGCCCGGTGGGACACCGGGACGTATCCCGGTGCGCCCCTGCCTATAAAATAAAATGACGCCCTTGGATTGAAAAAATAACATTATTTTTTATTGGCATTTTTAATCACGATTTTAAAATTAAAAAAATAATAAGTTTTTTAATGTTGGTTTGCAAAATTAAGTTTAACTCGAACAATAATTTATTTTACTAAAATGCTAAGTTGGCCGCCCTCGCTAAAGAATTGTTTTTGCTGCGTGTAAGGTTGATTAACCTGTCTTGTCTAAGCATAGCCGTGGTTAGCATAGCTAGCTAAGTTGTGTGAGAACTGTAGCTGTCTGCAAAAAACCATGTTTGAATGTGTACACATATATACGGATATCTTCAGCTAGTAAATATATCAATCAAAACTCGTACCTTACTATACAGTGTTGTAGTGCTAGTGCTACGCTTTGTCCCAGTTCATTCGTTTGGAATGGTGTCATTGTTGTGTCTTTATCTATGCAAGAAGGTAAGTTGTTTTCTTAATCTTATTGTTTAGCGATAAATGAGCATTTTTCACACTGAGAGAAATTTTTGATTGCCTGAATTAACTTTAAAATTAAGAACTATCAGATTGTTGAAATAACAAATTGCTTATTCTTTTAACTATATGATGTTTGAATTGACAAGCAAGAAGTTAAAAGAGGCAAACAGGCAAACTACTTTATCGACCCAATCCTATCCTCAGCCCGTGTTTCCATCATATTGTGAATTAATCGCAATTTTACAGTTTTGACGCACGTGCTCAATTCATGCGAATTCGGTGAGTGTAGGTGTGTACACAACGAAATGCCGTGCAAGCGGCGAGCGCGTCAAAACAAATTCAAGAAATGAGTTCGCATTGCATTCCTAGTACTGAACTGTATTAGAGAATTCTTCGCTCGCGCATTGTTACGCATGGACGTATAACTCGGCCTACACTGAGAAAACACGCGTAGACTACGAAGTTCATGTACAGGGTGTTCGAGCATATGATATTAGTGTGAGTGTAAATTATTATCATATTTATAATATGATAATATGCTTGTTGAAACAACACAATTTGCTTATTGAATTATATGATCTAGAAAGCTTGTTCATTCAATCAAAAATTCCTCTCAGTGTAGTTTAGTTCGTTATCATTTTCTGTACAAGCATTATATCTCACCTGATGCTTTCTTCCTTCAGTGAAACATAAAACATGGATGATAAAAAAAGGAAGAAGAGTGGATGTCAATTTAGAAATGATAAAAGATTTAAAGAGTTGTACGAATCGGCCAAAGGTTCTTATAAAATAACCAGTTTCTATACTATACCTCACTCAAGTACTTGTACAGAAAATGAAGGTAGCCTCCGTTTATGCAGCCAAGAAACGGCCACAGACTCAGTTTCTTCACTAAATGACCTTCAGAAAGAAAAGCCTGTTCCTAAACCTGGTGTCAGTGGAACTTGAACTGCTTATTCAGACTCAGTTTCTTCACTAAATGACATTCATAGCGAAAAACCTATTCTTAATTCTGATATCAGTGGAACTTCAGCAACTTATTCTGATTATAATAATGATGAATATCTTATTACGACAACAGATCATACCCTGGCATTGGAATCTTCTGAGCAAAACTCGTTTCCACCATCTCTCCTACAATCGGAAATAGAATCAAAGAGAGAAGAGTTATTTCCGTCTGTGTCTGATGATACAAAAGATTACTTCAAAAGGCCAAGCATAAACGATCTTTCAGATTTTTTTTCCTCTCATTCCCACCAACCCAATGAAAAAGATTTGCCTTTTAAAGAAAAGAAAACAATATTTTCCGTCAAACAAAGCGACGGCCTTTCTTTCCGTAGACAGTGGCTGTCCTACAAAGAAACAAATAAAAATCTGTATTGTTTCATTTGTTTGGTCTATAGCAGGGTGAATTCAAGTTTTTGTACAGGATTTGATGATTGGAGGCATGTACATCAAAAAATTGAAGAACATGAAGCCTCTAAAGCACATTTGGAGTCCGTCACTTTATTCATGGCAGCGAAGCAGAAAAAATCTACTCGTGGTCTACTTCTTCATAACCAATTGCAAAAGAGGAAGCAAGAGGTATTGGAAAGGAGACATATTGTACAAGTCATCGTCGATGTTTTGAAATTAATAGGCAAACAAGGTCTTGCTTTCCGAGCATCTACAGAACAAGCACACACATTCAATGATGAATCAATAAATCACGGTAATTTTTTGGAAATTATATTTCTGCTCAGCAAATATGATCCAACTTTAAAAAATCATTTGGATGCAATTACTAGAAAAAGTAAACAATTATTATGAGGAGGTTTTGTTACATTTCTTAGTAATAACACTGTTATGAAAATAGTCACAATCATTCGAGACAAAATGAAAGAAAGGATATCAGCAAGTGTAAAGGAAGCAGTATATTAATGGACACAACAATTGACATTTCAGGCAATGATCAGTGTGCGTTTGTGGTCCGATTTGTACATGGACGTGAAGTAGTTGAAAGATTGTTATCTTTAAAATGTGTCACATCAACTACGGCTATGGCACTGTTAGCTTCATTAAGTGATGCTCTGAAAGAAGTGGGAATTCCTATAGAAAATTGCTTGGCAAATGCTTTCGATGGGGCATCAAACATGAGTGGAGCCTACAATGGTCTTACTGCCAAACTATCAGACATAGTACCAAATCACATCCACACATGGTGCTATGCGCATGTATTAAACTTAGTACTCTGACACAGCACAGGTCCTGCCATCAACTATATCATTTTTTGGTTTGCTTCAAGAAGCACAGGTTTTTTTGAAGGAATCGTTAAAGAGGCAACACATGTATACAGAAGAAAGCCCAGCTTACAAAGCTGGGAGGAATTGGAGCTACTGCTACATGTTGGCATAGTCGAAGCGATGCCAGTGTTAAAATCTTTGGAAGAATTGACAACTGGACATTAGAGTCACAGGTAGACCAGTCTCGGCCAGCAAAATACGTTTTTTACGAGCTGACTGTGGCATTGTATAAGATTTATTTGTCAAAAGAATTTAACATCAAAGTAAGGGATGACGCCTCAGGACTTCTTCGTAAATTTCTCAGTTTTGAAACAATAATTACAGCTATGACTTTTCTCCAAATCTTTAAGGTCACAACACCATTGTCTGACTATCTCCAAACCAAAAACCTAGACTACACTCAGGCATGGTTTTTGGTAGAGTCAGCTGTTTCAAGGCTGAAAGCTGTACAAAACGAATTTGACGAAACTTTGGCTGCAGCCAAAACATTTGTTTCAAAATTCACAGAAAAAATTGAAGCATCTTCAGTAAGAGATACCCTTAAAGATATGCCAATTGAAACTGATTTCAAAACAAAACGTTTAAAGAAAGTCAAAAAGATGGCAGGAGAAGAGTGTGATGATGAACAAATTTGATCTTCCCTTGAAGATTCCTTTAGAGTAAATGTATTTAATTGCATTGTAGATACAGTCACTCAAACAATGGAAAACCGATTTGTGAAACAAAAATGTCTGCACTTGGACTTGGCTTTGTTCGACCCGAAAAGATTGACTGAAATCAAACACAAACTTCCAGCAAATGCATTGGACAAAATTTGTAAGTTGATTGCTTCACTAGACAAAGACAAACTTAGGGAAGAACTGATGTCCTTCATAAATGTTTGGCCCAGTATAAGTAGGAAATCCATAGAGCAAGACTACACCACTGATGCGTTTGAAAGTTCTGAAATCTATGAATACGACAAGGATGACAAAGACATTGAAGACAATGTAAATGCAGTTGAAGAGGTCGAAGATGAAGAGGATACAGACTTCTCAACGTGTAATGCCAAAAATAAATGTAATACGTGCATAAAATGCGCATTTGCAGTGATAGTAGAGTATAACATGTACAGTCTCCAGTACACAGAACTTTATAAAGTCTACAAATATTTACTAACAATACCATTAACAGGTCACCTGTGAAAGAGTTTTTTCAAAACTTAAATTGATAAAAACAAGACTGAGAGCAACTATGACCAATGAAACTTTAGAAGCATTTATCCTGATGCACACTGAGAGAGATATATTGAATGACATTGAACCAGACTTTGTTATCAGTAAACTGTGTGCATCACGTTCAGAAATGAGACGACTTTTATCGGTATAACATTTAAGGGCATTAGGGCTTTTACCACCATGTTCACAACCTGGGGGTGGTTAAGAAATGGTTATAGTTAAGATTTTTTTTTACATGTCTCTGAAATATATTCATATGTTTTACAGTAGTAACTCAAATTTAGTTTTTGTTAATGACCATGTGATATAGGTTAATTTTTAAAATCTTTTAGTTACTAACAAGGCAAATTGTTCGTTATAAATTCATCCCAATGTAAGACTTGCTTGGTTTAAAAGCGTCGCTTTTTACCTTCAGTTACCTCGTTTATTATTTATGTGTATTTTATTATTTATGCTATATTATTGTGATTGATCTTAGATTTACAAGTAAATATTTTTTTATAGTCTACTTTGTAGTGTATTTGTGTATTCAACAGTTTAGGCTAGTAGATGAGTTAGATTTTTCTAATCTGAAAATGATCATTCTTATCAGATGTTAGAAACAAGACATATTGTCTTGTTTAAGAGTAAGACAATAACTTTAATTGATCTAGAATGGGGGCAAAAAAATGTTGTTTTTCTCTGTTTGGGTTTTCCAAGTGTTTTCGAAGACAGCCAAGTGCATTATATGTTTTGTGTTTATTTTGTTGTCTTCATTTTACTAATAAATTGGTTTATAGCTTTATGAACTGTTTTATTTCTATATCCCTAATTTATACGCCAGAACTGATAACAAAAATATTTTTGCCTACTTAAAAAGATAGAAAAGTGTATATCCACATGACAGCATTCAGATAAAATGGCAAATATTTTGGATTATTTGGCTATTGGGTTATTTGGTTATTGTAATGACAGTTTTTGACAGTGTTACTTGCCATTTTCTGCACTTTTCGCCTTGATGCTGTCGTGCGGATAGACACTCCTAAAATATAGGCGCCCTCATCACTCCCTGTCCTGCGCCCTCTTAAGTTACCCAGCACGGGCCTGCTCTGTGATAAGTTGAATTGACTGTCGACTAATATTGCATACAATGAGAGATTGCATGAAATATTGTTTATGTTACAATGTCTGTTGTTTGATTTTACTGAGTACTTACTATTTATAAAATTAGTAAGTTTATAGCACCTGCTAGCTTAGTTTGTTAATTCTCTGCTTCCTTTGAATGGCAGCTCATGGAATGGCAGAAGCAAATTTGGTAGTGAGATTTTCCTTGCGGCCAGCAAAGAAGTGTATGCTTTAATCTCTTCTCCATATAAAAAAATATAGTTTTACTCATACATATCAAATATCCATTTTTTTTTAAGGTCTGCATCTTACAAATTTTATATGTGATCCTGTGAAATATGTGTATAAACAAAATTGATTTTACATAAAAAATGTTCTTTTCTCTAAGGAAGTTGAAGTTATGTAAATATCACAATCACTCATTTGCTCATTCATTACTGGCAAGTTCTGTATAACAGTCCTAAAAAACTCAAGACATTAAAAACACGGAATATCTGAAAATAGAAATTTTAAGTCTGCAGGATTTAACAGTGTGCAACATGAAATGAATCTGCAAGAAGATAATGTTTAACAGAGCTGCTTGTGTAATAACGTAGATCAAGCTGTACTTAAATGGTCACAACTGTTTACAACCATCATTTGCTCATTTTGGGTGCATCAATCAAAGAAAAGACATTGAATTTGTGAAAGCAATGGATTTCAAGTCTGTTGCTAGCACACATTGGTTACTCAAGTTTAAAAATAAACTGTCACAAAAGATAATCTGTGGTGGAAAAGGTGTAGTGCAGAAGAAATTAACTGAACATCTTGTAAAGGGACGTACTCTTTTTTAAATCTACCCACCCAAAATATCACCTACCTTTAAGATCGATTCTCACACCTACCTTGGATTCCAACAACACGTCATAGGGTCGCCAGCATATTTATAGTTAATATGCAGCTATTCCCCACTTTGTATTAACTAACGCTTGCTTAATTGACACTTGATTTCCCTGGTCTCAGAAGATTCTAGAATTCGTTAGGTGAGAATTGGATGTCACAAACAGATTGAGGTCACAGCGCAATAATTTATACTAAACACGTGGTCATTATGAAATAGAAATTACTCTTTATTTTCATTTTTTCTTTGAAATTCTAATGGGCTTTACCCCGATATATAAGTTGATTATTAAATTATCCAACATGGAACATCCATGATCATTAATTATACAAGATTACGTTACTTAGTTCTATCAAAGCAAACCAGTACTTCTTTCACGCTCTCACTCACTCTCGTAAAACCCCCCTTTTTATATTTGAGATCTCATTTATCTGACTTTAATGTTGTGATATTGTATACATTTTTGTTGATTGCTGTTTGGTCGATTTGGTTTCAAGTTTACTTATCTGGTGATGTTATTCCACATGTGGTATCATCTCTGGTAGTTCACTTTGTAGTAACACTCACTGAACTGTTAATAACGGTTAATTCATTTTGCTGATTCACTTGTATCATCAAAGGAACTTATTGAGCATTGTTTTATATGCTTTTTTCACTGTTTAAAGGCCTAAATTGACTCTCTCTGCGGATTAGGGTTAAACACACCCGTACAGGATGACTTTGTGGTAGAAACAGGAAGATGGCCACGGGCGACTGTATACTTTAAGAACAAGTCATATGGTACCCCCTCCATACTAATCGAACCATCTCGAAGATTTTGGAATATTGTATCAGTTTCTATTGCGTCTCAGTATCATAAAACTCTCGTTGACATCATGACATTGTTGTGACGTCAATCAAAATATCAAATTTTGTGTCCATATATGGTTAGGTTTATAGCTCGACGATGACGTTGCCTCCATCACTCTGGTTGACTCATGCCACCCCACTGTCGAAAGTCATTTTTGCTCAGATTCTCCTAGATCGTATTATTTCATTACATAAAATAATTATGTCCCCTTTTTGTACTGTCACAATACCCCCTCAATGAGAAGTTTTATGCCAAAGCATAAAAACTCTCATTGACAAAACCTAAAAGGACCAGTTCGGATATGGCGCCATGACCCTCCTTAAATTTATTAAAAGCATGGGTAATTTACCCCCCCTAATCCAGTGATTGTGGCCGCACCTGCATGACTTTACTGGACTTCCTGTTGTAGAATCCCAACACCGTAAAGCCAGGCAGGCACTAGACTCCCCTGTCCTGACGCTGGCCAGCACAGGGTTGCCACCACAGTGTCACCAGATTCTGAAACAATCAATAACAATTTGCTAGATGGCCTTTCATTTTTCCAGATCCTGAACTGGTTTGGTTTCCTTTGATCCATACTGGTTTGCCTTTTTCGAAGTACTGGCTTTCATAACTCCTAAATGTACACCTAACATTGTGTAACTAAAGTATACTTAACCTAGCATAATAGGTTTTCTTCTAGATCTCTCACATCGATATTCTTCTAACAGTTATAATTCCAAATTCCAAATTATTTACTCATTCGAGTTAGAATTTAAGAAACTTTAACTTCATATTACTCCCTTTTTTTTTCTTTTTAAACATCTCATTTTATCTCCCAATTTACTCATCATTATTGCCGTTCACTATGGCTAACTTTATACAATACATGATTTAACACAAAAATCCAAAATTATACAATTCAACAAGTACAGTCAACCAAATGTGTATTTTAACACTGTATTATTGATCGTCACCATGATTTAATCATCACCCTCCTCTCTTTTATCACTTAATTACTCTCCTCCACTTTATTTCATATTATCCCCCCTTATAATTCCCTTAACCCCTGATACCCCGCATTACACAGTGTAAGTGACCTCACAGGCTAGTAGTGCCGAATCTCGGCATTTACACAAACTCTCTAAATCAAAGTTTCTTCCTCGCAGCATGTGACGTTGCCACTGGCCATCCATCTCACTATGTCTCCCCATGGCTGGACTGTAGCGCCCAGTTGCTTCCACAAGGACTGGGTTGGCTAGGGTGTAAACATTATTTACCCCGTCCTTGCTTCCGCTTCATATTAAATTCGGCATTACTGGTACAATAGGATACCAGTAATCCTACCAAAATAATTATTCAAACACCCTTATGATGGTCTACCACTCCGTTCGGTGGATAGCCGCTGTTCCATAGTTTATGGTTGATTTCCCTTGTTCACCCCCCAGTTAACTTTCTAAGTTACACCAATTTCAATGACAACAAACTATGGTCAGGGTACAATAAGCCTGCCCATAGCTTGTCACAGCCAAAACCACGGTCAGGGTTCGGTGAAGCCGTGACCGCCCGAAAATGGGAAATCAATAATTAATATAGATTTGTTTACCAAACCAAAACCTTATAACACTATTTATTTAACAACTTATAACACACACAAAGTGTCAACTAATACCGTACAGTTTTCTCCGTCACATTTCAATTACTATGTGTTTACTATACTTTTATCCACAATAGCGGGTACAAATTAACAATTTGGCTGATTCACCATTATTTGATTCTAATTACATGAGATACTCGTCTATTAACCTTATAATATGTCGTTTCTTCTCATATGAATATTTAATTTTTTATCTTGTATTATTTGTTAATATTTTTGTTTATAAAAAAAATAATTAGAAAATTTTTTTCTTTAATCTATTTTATTTTTATTTTAACGAAAATTATTTCATTTAATTATTTATTTCAAAATTGTTCGGTTACATTTTATTAATTAATTCTTATTTGACTTTCTCTGGTTTGGTAAAAAATTATTAAAGAAATGTTTTGTGTAAAAGTCCAGTTTGATTGTGATATCGAATTGGCTAATAGAGGTTATCTGCTTATTCTCTCACTTCCAATGACGTTCCAATTGTCAATGTGAGTTTACGCTTCCTTTAGTACCTAAAAATCCTTTAATCTAAATTTATTCCGTAAATAAAACACATTTCAAAACCAATTAATTATATTTATTAGTTTTAATTTCTTTTAAAATCAGTATTATGACTCTCAGGTCGAAATTGTTTATTTCCCGGATCTACTCCTCCACTCAGTTCGATTGTAACAAAGTTGGCTTTTATATTTTATAATATTAACTCTAGGGTTCTTATTTAACTGCTATTAAAAAGTCAAAAATGCATTTAGGAAGAACAATACCTCACAAAAATATTAAAAATCTTAATTACTAATACAAATATTGTTAATTTTGTTGAAGTATAAAACAATAATAATTTAAGTTGAACTACCAACGTCAAACAAAAGTGGAGTCACTTTGAGTTTAAGATGATGACAAAATTTTACAAGATGGCCGCTTGTGGTCCACCTCGAATAATGCAAAATTATTTGCCACTGATTTCTTTTAAATAAATGATTTTATTTGTAGTGTTCACTGTAATTATAGTTAATTCTCTGTTTTCTTTCACTTGTTAAAAAGTGTTGGTGAAGTTATTCTTGGTGTTGTGTAGTAGTAAACAGTCCTTTTTAGTATAAGGTTAAGATCTCACCATGTCTAGTAGAAATACTTTTTTTCACTTTTTCATTTCTTTTAGTTTTACTTTTTACTTATTCTTTTCTTGATTTATACTTATTAAATTTATATTATCTTCATTTTTAATTTTTTTCTATGGTTTTAAATAAATTGGCTTCTTTCTTCCAACTCGGAATTGATTCTTTTCTAGACTTTTGCTTTTGGCTTCACAGAGTACCTTTTATACCTAACAATAGAATAATCAGTTTTTCTTACTCTTTCAACGGGTTTGACCAAATCTTGCTAATTTCTCATTGGTCAATACAGTTGAGTTCAGGGGTCACATGACCATCATTATTTGAATTATTTAGTTTTTTCAATTCCCACTACTAATTACTCCCTGGCTATTATTTAATTTTACTTAAATTAATCTACATAGCGATCTTCCTTATTTAAATACAAGAATTTTGGTATCCCATTTGATATGTCTTTGTTCCTTAATAGGTGGTTTATCACCTTTACAAAATTTGGTTTTTACATGTTTTGATACCATTTGACATTTTTCAAAAATCATTTTCTAATTCATTTGCGTATTCTAAAAAATGTGATTACCCTTATAAAAATATTGCTTATCAGTTAAATCTACTGTTCTGTATTAGTTTACATTGTTTTGTTACCTTACTGGCTATTTTGACAATAGTTTGTTTAATTTAACATTGGCCTATGTCATGGTGTTACATTCATCACCATGTTACATTTTGTTATTTACTATTTTGCCTGCTGGTTTGAACCCTTTTTATTTATTACAAATGCTTTGTTGTTTTATCACATTGGATTAACATATTTTCTTATTCTGCTACTGAATCATCAAAATTACAAACATATTAACTTAAAGTCATGTTTTCATGACTGAGTTCCTAATAAATATTTAACAGATAAATTAATTTCCAACAAACATAAAAAAACTATTTAACATATAATATCATTAACTCTAAACAACTGTTTAACACATAGTGATAACACCTCCCTTCAATCCATTTTACTTTGTTAATCACTTACTTATTTCTAGTCAGTTTTATATTGTTCATTCTAATGTGAATGTTTTATTAACTATTGTTTGTATTACCATTAATGGTAATCCTTTCCCTTGCACATAGTAATACATTAATAGGTTTAAGGTATAGGGAAGATTAAGTACCAATATTAAAATTGTTCACTATACAATTACTATTAGAACCTAACTTGGGATATTTGTTTTCAAAATGCTTGGTCTATCATGGGTTTTACCATGTTTATCATGTTTACCTTTACACTGGTATTAATCTTTCCAGTACTGTTTGATTGATTAATACTTATTATATCTTACTTGGTTATACACTTTTTCACTGGTTGTCTTGGTTTCACTTATAGTTCATATATATAGTTACTTCCTTACTAATTACAATACATTGAATACCTTACATTTTGTACTGTATTTATACATGTCATATTCATTGTTTTTATATTATGTTTACAATATGGTTGTCATAAATAGAACTAATTAATCCATACAGTCTTTTCTGTCTGATTAATTATGATTATTTTTCCCTCATCACTTCACTCTTATTATTTAATATTAGTTACAGTGTTTCCTTATAGGCTATTATACATTGGTATTTCTTTAATTACTTTATTGTACTTCAGGGGTTTAATTTTATGGTTTTAGTCACATTTATCGTATGGGTTTTTATGCTGAGTTTTCATATTTACTTGGCCTCCTCATTCTGTTACATTACAACCTCCATATGTTAACAATTATAAGCACAAACTCGAAACAGGGCCAAAACAAAATTTCTTCAATTACTTTTTTTTTCCCAAACAATGTACTTCTTACCTTAATGTCTAGTCAAGCTTTTATTAGGGGTCCCCCTCCCCGTTCTTCATACTTCACAATTTCTACTTCCACTAATTTGTTTGCAGAGGAGGACCATCGTTGTTGCACCCCATTTCTGCATTTCTGAGGTGAACCCCAACCATGGCCCGCCCCTACTAAGCCAAACTCCATGGTCAGGGTCGGTGGTACCATGACCGCCTGAAATGGGGGAAAGAGTCCTTTCTGAAAAAGTCTTCTACATATACAAATACATTAGTTATACAGCTATCTCTATTTAGTATAATAAATTCTTAAATTTGTCGCGTTGTGTGTACCCACTATTTCCCTCATTACCTGATTTTGCAACACATACGCGTTGTCCATCTTGAAATCGATTATTTCATACGGACCCTTATACAACAAAAAGAATTTTTTAATTCTTTATCTTGTGCACTAGATAGATAATGTCTTCTTACTAATACTAGTTGACCTATTTCATATTTGATCCATTTACCTTTCGCGTCATGTCTACGTTTTCTCCTCTCACCCTTCGTTAATAAATTTTCGTTAGCTAATCTAAGCTTTACGCACCTATCAATGTTAGTATTTTCCGGTGGATAATCAAACAGTTGTTCTAAAATTCTCTGTGGGCATGTCCCCTTCACTAATTCATAAGGTGTGAACCTGGTAGACTCATGGGTAGTACAGTTCAACCAATCCTCGATTTTCTTAACGTACATCGGCGACTCGCTATGTTTGGTATGGCAATATGCCCTAAAAATTCTACCTATTTCTCTCATTACTCTCTCGGCTTGATTTGACTGCGGATGGTACACAGGTATGTGTTTCGGTATTATACCCTCCGAGCCCAGAGTCTGCCGCCATTTCCCACTAATGAATTGGGGCCCATGATCCGAAAGTATTACTCTTGGTTTTCCTATGTTGACCATGTAATCCCACGGTATCTTCTCACTCAAAACTTTACTTGTCGCCGTCTTCACACTATACATTTTATAAATTTTAATTCTCCTTCCAACCGATAGTTGACTACTTTAGACTTCTGACATAAATCACACCCCCGGATTAATTTTCTAACACGCCTTTCCATATTTTTAAATATACATGATTCCTTCAATACGTTTCCACATTTTTTAGCCCGATAGTGCCCATATCTAAAGTGACAATCCCACACTATTTTCTCTATTAGCCCTTCTGGTATAACTAACCTCCAGTCACGCTCTCCCCCCTCTACTTTCTTAAACAAACTCCCCTTATGTATCTGAAAATATTGGCTATACCTGAAATTATCTAAGTTGGATTCTAAACTGGTTATTATTTTATTCAATTTGGCATCTGACCGTTGCATAGTTTTAATGTGTTTCAATTCTTCCCCAAAATGTCTATCTTCCCTGCTAAGTCTAAAAATTTCTATTTCTTTTAAATCTCTCCCTGTTTTGTTTTCTTCTATGTCTACCCATGATAGAGTGTCAGGTATCTTGTTCTCTCCTCCTCCTCCTCCTCCTCCTATGGCACTACAGCCCAAGTCGAGCTCTGGCCTCCACCAATCTCCGCCTCCAATCCACTCTATCCACTGCAACCCTCCTCCAGTTTCTTATCCCCATGTCTCTCGCGTCCTCTGCAACGCCATCTTCCCACCTCTTCCTCGGTCTACCTCTAGGTCTCATTCCCTCCCATGTACCCAGCAAAGCCCTCTTGGGGTTCCTCCCATCCTCCATTCTCATAACATGTCCGGCCCAACGCAATCTTTGCACTCTTATAAATTCTGAGACTGGTATCTCTTTATATATTTGATACAGTTCATTGTTGTATCTCAGTCTCCATGAGCCATTTTCTTGTATTGGGTGTATAATGCGTCTGAGGATTTTCCTTTCAAAGGTGTCTACTATGTCGACTGTTTTCTGTGTGATTGTCCATGCCTCACACCCGTATCTTGTTCTCTACCCCCTTAATATATTCCCATGAAAAGTTATATTCTTGTAAGGCTAACACCCACCTGGTTTGTCTGCTGTGAGTCAATTTGCAAGTGTTTAGAAAAGATAGTGCCTTGTGATCGGTCCTGATGATTGTAGAACTTCCAAGCAGATAGGTACGAAATTTCTTCACTGCGAAGACAATACTTAATAATTCTTTCTCCGTGGTTGTGTAATTTCTTTCGGCTGCTAGCAAGGTACGGCTGGCGAAAGCGATGGTGTGGTGTTCCTTGCCTTCGTCCTCCTGGTACAATACAATTCCGCGCCCAGAGCGACATTGCTAGCATCCGTCTGCAAGTAAAATTTTCGTTCAAAATTATGGTGATTCATCATGATCATGTTTACAAATTTGTCTTTTATCTCGTTAAATGCATTTCTTTCTATTTCCCCCCATTTCCATTGTTTATTTTTCTATAATACTGCACTCAATTTTGAGGTTATCTGGGCATAGTTTTTCTGAAACTTTCTGTAAAAATTGCATAACCCTAAAAAACTTTGTAACTGTTTAATATGTTTAGGTTCAGAGAACCTCATAATTGACTCTACCTTTTCTGGGTTGGCTTGGATCCCTTCAGGTATAATAATGAAGCACAAAATGTGTATCTCTTGTTGTAAAAACTTAGATTTTTCCCAGTTCACAGTCAATCCCCCTTTTTGCAATTTGTTTAACACATATTCTAAATGCTCAGTATGTTCTGAGAACATTCGTGATGCTATTAGAATGTCATCAACATAAATAGTTAAAATTCTAAATTATCCAGTTGTAATATTTCATCTAAACACTTTATAAAACTGGCCACATTGGTATTGAGTCCGAATGGTAGTCGTTTGAGCTGATAATTTTTTCCATTGAAAAGGAACGCAGTGTATTTCGTACTTTCTAACGCTAACGGGATCTGCCAATACCCCGCGGTTAAATCCAACGATGTCATATATTTAACTCCACTAAACTTCTGAAATATTTCGTTTATTGCTTCGGGTGACTCCCGGTCGGGAATTATTATCTGATTTATTCTCCGAGCGTCTAGACACAACCTTACTTGCCCATCCTTCTTTATAACTACAACTAGCAGGTTTGAATAGGGTGACACCGACCTCTCAATTATATCTCCCTCCAACATTCTATCTAACTCTATTTTAACCACTCTTCTTTTAGAATAGGGCACCGGATAACTTCTTTGTGTGTAGGGTGTGTGTTCCCTTACCTTTAACTCACACTCATAGTTCCTGGCTCGACCAGATAACTCCGCAAACACCTCTTTAAAACCTTCCACGACCCGCCACAACGCCTTACGTTGGGGACTCCCTACAACTCCATCCTCACTACAAAACTTATGTGCCCTGTTCTCCCATATTTGCTCTTCACTTTCATCACTCTCTCTCTCTCTACATACATTCACTCTCACTCCTGTGTCCCTACTACTGACCGTTTTTGTATCACTTCTATTCCCGAAATTCTTATTGTGTCTAATACCTGTTCAAAACTAACCCTAACTGGTTTAATTTTTTGTCTAATTCTAATACTCGTTTATGGAAATCAATTACTGCTTTATGCCTTATTAAAAAACCATTCTCCAAAATAACCTCCAAATTCAACCCTTGTACTACCAAAAATGTATTCTCATATTCGTCCCTGTTTATTACCATATTTAACTGAACTTGTTTGGTTACCCGTTTACTCCTAACCCCTGTAATCCCTACTATAGTAACCCTGGCAACTGGTAAAGAGGGAATATTTTTGTTTACTTCTTTTAATTCATCTAATATGTGCTCAGAAATAACTGATACTTCGCTACCCGTATCTACTAAGGTTTTCACTTCCTTACCTTCTATGGTGATCGTTACTTCAATCAATCCTGTTTCTGGTTTCGCCACATCGGTGTTGTCTTCTTCCATTAATTCTTTGGATATATACGTTCGGATAAGGTGACTCTGATAACTGTTGTCATCCTGGACCATGCTGTTATCTATTGACAATCGCTGGGTCCCTTTCTCCATTGTCATCTTGTTGATAAACAAACTAATTCGAAATAAATAAATAAAATAAAAACTGCCAGAACCTTACCTGCGATCTTTTTCGCTTACTTACCTTTTTATAAATTTCAATCAGAAGTCCAGAGTCGCCACGATGTTTTAGGCTATATATCGAAACCTTTACACTCTTCCTTAATAAAACAAAAGGGATAATTTTGCAATCTGACTACCCCCCAATTCAGAAAATCCCCGGAAACGTTAGACGAATTTTTCAGCACAGAACACTAGGAAATGGTAATGACGAAATAACTAAGCTAACACATGGTTATATTCTGTTAAAACAAATCTCATTTATTCAAATTGAATTACTTCATTCTCTCTCTTATTTTATCTCTTTTTCATTATTCTCCTTTCTCCTTTGAATCAACTACAATCATAACTTCTCACTCTATTCTCCAACATTTAAATTAACTATTCAACCTTGAGGTGGATCCCCGTTTAATCAACAACAAAAATTAACATGTTTTACTACTTATATCTAACTTATATTATCAAATTAATTAATTAAAGACAACCCAGCTTTTTGCTCACACACACACTCATTCCGTTTTTTACCAACCCATTGATAGAGATCTCTTTTAATTTAAAATAATTTAAATGTAGTGAGTTCGCATATAGTTACTCTGTTATTGGTTTTCTGCTAAACACACATTGCACTTTTTCCTTGTTATTTCATTGTTGTGTCAAACTACGTCCTCACTAAATTTTGCTCACTGCCGCACTGTTTGAGTTTACATGCTTACTTTTTCTGCCGGTCGGTCTACATGATTAAATTTTAGTCGACCCGCGCGCCGACACAATCGCGTGGTTTACACTGTCTTGGCCCTACATTCCCATGTAATTTGTGCGGGCGAGGTGAAAACTGTGTCCAGCCGGCGGATGCACCCACTGCTCGCGTCCGGTGCTTTTAGATGTTATTATCCGACTGCCTGACGCCACGCTAAGCGTCGGTAAAAGCCACATCCGTCAGCTTGTGCTCTGATTGGCCGATGCACTCACGTGGCCCGTTAATTAGCCACGTGGTGGTCACTTCCGTCAACGACTTTGGTGTCAAGATTATAAACCGCGGCACATGAGCGCGCACACTCCCACATTCCAATGTCTTTATCTCTCTTGTACTAGGCACGGATTTGAATATAGGGTGTTACACAAAGCAGGTCTTAATGGCCATAAAGGCACCCAAACAGATTGGCCCCAAATAATTATTAAATGAAATAAAAAAACAAAGACCCCCTTTTTGTCCCATTACAATACCCCCCCCCCCAATGAGAGGTTTTATGCCCCAAAAGCATAAAAACTCTCATTGCTAAACCCTAAGAGGATCGGTGAGGATATGGCACCAACAACCCCCCATTAATTTCCTAACACACCATGGGTAAACTACCCCCCTAGCTCGGCGACTATGGCTGCACCTGAACGAGATTACTGGACTTCTCTGTACGAGATCCCAACACCATAAAATCGGACAGATACTCACCATAGTACCCCTAACCTTCTATCATTCCACCAAAAAAATCAAAACACTGGCCTTATACCATACCAGATCCTCAACCGATATGTTCCCCCTTACATGCATACTGGGTTGCCTTTAGCAAGTACTGTGTGCGTACACATACTCATTATTACTGACTATAACATCTACATTCCATTTCTTGCCTTCAACTTTCAAAATAATTTCTGTTTGATTTTTAATTTCTTTTCTCAAATTTCATCTACTTGACGTTGTTTTTTCAAATCGAAATAAATCGAACAAATCAGATTAAATCATTTAAATTCTGTTAACTCAAAGAAATTAATCTAAGTCCAATATCAAAATGTTATATTACCATTAATTTCATCAAAACCCCAAAATCTTTTACATGAATCTACCATTCTTCTTCACTATCTACTAACAGTCATAAAAAACAAATAAACTGAACCTCTTATTAAATCATAAATTCACTTATCATTACCTTTGTTTACAACACATAATATAAATAATATAAATCAGTTAACACATTAACATATAATTAAACAAACAAAATTTTTTTTTTCCAAAAAAATTTCGATTCCCAAAAAGAATCATTTTGTCAACAAAATTCATTCTTTAATCATTTCAGTATGAATACACAAATAAAATCTATGAATCAGTTGTAAAAAACACTATATGTCAAACATCAGTCATCAGCTGATCTCTCTGGGTCAAGTGAATGACCTTGCCCTAGATATATCTCAAACTTTTTTCAAGGTTAAATACATCACATGTTTATGAGTTTTTACATTCAAACAGAGTACAACATAGTAAAACATAGAACACTTATCATTAACATTGTTGTTATTACTCTGCAATAAACAATTCACATTTAACTTTGACTATAACTTTTAACATCATGACAATGACAATATATATAACATTTAACATCACATTTAACTATAATGATTCACACACCCTTAAAACGGCACTATCACCGCCTTCGATGATAGCCGCTGTTCCATAGTTATGTAGTTTCCCCTGAGTTACCCCCCGGTTAATTTCTACGTTCACCAATTTAGAATATACTTACATTATAAATCCACGGTCAGGGTTCGGTGAAGCCGTGACCGCCCGAAAATTGGGGAAACTACCAAAAGACATATAAGGCTCACACTGACACCGTTAGTACAATTCACGGATGGTCAACTCTTATATGTTTGGTTATTTTATTAATTAATTTTTCATGTTTAACATCTCTTAGACTCATCTACTTTACATTTAAACATTAAACATTTTGCTTTATATAAATTGCATTATAAAATTCATACTTACATTACATCACTCATATACTGTCATAGACACAACATATAAACAATTGTTACCACCAAATCATGTACACAACTCCATTTATGTTCTGAAACATTTTAACAACCATATGATTCCACAACTAAATACATTTTACATTTATTCATTTATTATTTATTATCAAGTTCCAATCTCCTAAAATCATTTAAATTCATTATCAAAATGTCTTTATATAACATTTTAAATCAATCAAAAATATTTAAACATTTCAAATTATTTGATTCAATCAATTACTTAAACCACAAATTGTTTTAATTACTTTACTCCAAAACAATTACAATTCATTTATTACCTTCTCTCATTATTTATTTAGTCTGCCAAAATATTATTATTATTATTACATCAGTTTCTACTACATACACATTGTTTATATAAAGCACACCTTACAATATAGACACAATTAATTTCACTATAAATTTATTTACAATCTCTTGTCATTAATTTTTCTGTTTACCACACTTCATTTCATAATCTAGCCAGGTCATAACCATAAACTAAAATATTTAAAATGTCCATTCACTGAGTTTTTATCTAGCCCCCGTCATCGTATAATAATCTGATATATTTATAACACAAATCGTTCTTATCCACATACATCAAAACATTCTTATTATTACTGTAATAACCCATTAAATTATGTCATTCATTATACCATTATAATTTATAGGATTGTCCCTTTTACTTCCATATTCCTTAAGTAATGGAAGTATGGTGATGGCAAAAAAAATCGTGTTCGAGATTATTGCAGATTCTGATTCTACTACACTCAAAACATGAAAAAAAGTCGTTTTCCGAAAAGTGTCTGTGTGTGTGTCTGTAGATTTTTTTTCTATGGCAAACGATAACTGCTGCAAATTCAAACAGAATCAAATAATTTTTTGCATACAGCCCTGATTTGTAGAGTACTCACGACCTATTGTTTTTGGTGAAGATCGGTTGAGGGAAAGGGGTAGTTTACCTGCAACGGTTTTTTTTTATCAAGGGAAAATTTTTTTTTGGCAAACGATAACAGCCGCAAATTCAAACAGAATCAAATAATATTTCGCATACAGCCCTGAATTGTAGAGTTCTCAAGACCTATTGTTTTTGGTGAAGATCGGTTAAGGGAAAGGGGTAGTTTACCTGTAACGTTTTATGTTTTAACAAGGGTATTTCTTATGGCAAACGATAACAGCCGCAAATTCAAACAGAATCAAATGATTATTTGCATACAGCCCTAAATTGTAGAGTTCTCAAGACCTATTGTTTTTGGTGAAAATCGGTTAAGGGAAAGGGGTAGTTTACCTACAACGTTTTTTTAACAAGGGTATTTTCTATGGCAAACGATAACAGCCGCAAATTCAAACAGAATCAAATCATTTTCTGCATACAGCCCTGATTTGTAGAGTACTCAAGACCTATTGTTTTTGGTGAAGATCGGTTAAGGGGAAGGGGTAGTTTACCTGCAACGTTTTTTATCAAGCGTATTTTCTATGGCAAACGATAACAGCCGCAAATTCAAACAGAATCAAATAATTTTTTGCATACGTCCCTGAATTGTAGAGGTCTCAAGGACTTCCGATTTTGGTGAAGATCGGTTAAGGGGAAGGGGTAGTTTACCTGCAACCTTTTACGTTTTAACAAGAGTAAAGTACTTGAAAATTTATTTAAACTTTTTGAAACAATGGTAATTGTTAAAAATAAAATAATTTTGTTGCCAGGCAATAAAATTAAAAAAATTAAAATTTTTTCATTTTAATGTAATATAATATTTTTCATTTAATACGGCAATAAAAAGGCAGGTAAGACACAAACACACACACACACACACACACACAATTCACGTTATTTCTGGCCTCACTCATGTTTATTTTCTTACGTTTGCACGCTTTTTAAATGGAAAGTGCCGAAACCCACACCAACATAACGCGTGCAAGCCGAAAAAATGGACATCAATTTGCTTACTGGCGAAGCTAGTAGTTAATGAATGGGTAGGCAAAAATCTTATCTTAAATTTTTTTTAAGGAATCACTAAAAGGACGGTGGGTCAAATCGGACGCTGAGGTAGAGTTTGCTGTAACCGAATGGTTCCACAAACAGCCGTAAGAATTTTACTAGCAGGGAATCTACAGGTTAGCGCAACAGTGGAACTCATGTCTTAATGTTATTGGAGACTTCTTTTAAAATCGTTAAATAAAAAATTTACAGCTCTATACGTGTGTCTATTGAACAATCCTTGTATTAGTCATACACAATAATACAACTGATTGAACTTCAAATTTTTAAACTTGATTAGTTTCTATATATATGTTTAATGTTACAAATAATTCAAATAACAATCTTGATCATCTGTTAGTTCAGCGGAATAACAGTGACACTTTTAATAACCGCATAAAATAAACACTTAGAAACAACACAGGCGCTTTAACTTAACTGTTTGGACCACAGAAGTGAGGCATGCCTCAACGCTCTATGTGTACAGCGTGGGACAATCCCCCCTCCGTACACTTCCCTATCACACCACTACATTGCTTACATACGATGTATACAAAAAACGCTGAGGCAAGTTCAGGTTGCCTCATTCGCTTTAAACGAACTACGCCGAATCTCACCTGTCACCATCTAGCGGTCGCTCAATAAAGCACGTTTCGGTTTAATAAATTTGACAGTCGCAGTAACAATGTATAATCTTTACGTTATGTAGTTCATACGTATTTATAATTTTTATTCTACAGAATTTTTTAGGGTAGGCATTGCCTCAATTGCCTCCATGTAACTTTGCCACTGATATATATGTGTACAACGTTATCGGCAACAAAGAAGTAGTTTTTGTTAAAATTCCTTCCCGGGATATTTGGCCGTAGTCCAATGTTTTCTACAAAACCAGACATTTCGGCAATGCCATCGACTTCCATCATCAGTGAAAATCGAGTGCGATAACGTGAGGTGGTATACGTTAGTGACCACAGTACTGTGGTTAAGGCTGAAGCAGTAAGCAGAAAGAAGTAGTTTCTATGGTAATATTTCATTTCGAAAATGATTTTAAATATAAATCTTAGAATATGGAAGTCATGTATGGTTCTCCATACCGATATTTTATTATTTCATCAACCTTGTCAACATTAGTTAATTTTGTCCAGTCTCCCTTAATATTATTTGTTATTCCCATGTCATTTGTATCATCATATTCATTTACTATATCAATCACAACATCAGGTAAGTTTATATCATTTACAACAGTATTATCAAAATAATCATCCATCTCTATTTCACAAGGTAAGTATTTCATATTGTTTATCTTCCCCACTTCTAACCTCTCTATCAACTCTTCATAATTTCTCTTTAACTGAAATAATTCTATCTCCCTATCCCCACACAGCTCTTTCTCAAAACATCTCTCATCATCATAACACCTGAACCAACTCATTCCATGCAAAGGGCAACATAAAATCACTAAAATACTTCCTGGCTTTACCAGATACATCACTACAACAACTTAAGGGACCCTTTGGAGACACCATGTCTCCCACATAATCTCTGGCGGAACCTTTGTCCTCATCAAACACATGTGGATTCTTTACTCCACTTATACTACAGGGAAAATTTTCCCTTTGCCCTCCATATTCACTTAATCTCTCCTCACGCTCTCTCTCACTCTCATTAACAACTACTACATCATCACTAATTTCTACTCCTACTAAACTCTTATCGCCACTATCATTATTCAATGTATCACTCTCTGATACCCCATTTTCAATTACATCGCCATTTTTAATATCATTGTTATCATTCGTTACCTTATTACTATAATTATTGTTATTACTCACCTTGTTAATTATTCCTTCACTAATTTTCGTCATATTACTACCACCACAAACACTTACCTGTTTTGCATCTAAACTACCACCACTACTGTTAATACATATATCTCCGTTATTTTCGTTTGTGTTGCTCTTACCTGTATCTGTTCTCCCCTCTCCCATTTTCTCAATAAGTTTATCAACTTTATTATTTAAAATGCACAGCGTGCTACATAAATATTTCATCATATGCGTCTTATAATCAGATTCACTCATATCATTACTTACCTCATTATCTGCCACCTGATCGACTTTCTTCTTGTTAGTTTGATCTGGCCCTCTACCATTTCCTACCCCCATTACACTATCATCCTTATCATTAGGCCTATTCACTGTCTTATTTTCTACTCCTATCACTTCAACTATCTTACGTTTATCCTCACTGTGTTTTTTAATTTCTGCGAATATTCCCTCTTCTTGTTCTTCCATCCGTGTCAAATTATCATCCAAATTACCCCACTCCTCGTCTGTCATTTTATCCACAATCCCTCTGAATTCGCCTTCCCATTCATCCCACGCGAAACCAATATCGTTATCTTGTACCTCGGTCATGTTCAAAAAAAAATTATTTATATAATACCCTTTATACAAAACTACAACCCCTCTATTGCTCAATAATTATACACATTAAATCAAAATACCCCGCACATAAAATCGTTAGTATTATGTGGAAGTAAACCCAACATTTACGCTACCAAAACATAACCTAATTTACACAACGTAATTATGTACTATAATTCCTCACACATATGTCGTTACCCAAATCCTATTTTCTGTGCTTTAAAATAGGTCTACCTCGTATAAAGTTATACTAGGATCCTGGCAGCGAGTCGCCAATTGTTGATAAACAAACTAATTCGAAATAAATAAATAAAATAAAAACTGCCAGAACCTTACCTGCGATCTTTTTCGCTTACTTACCTTTTTATAAATTTCAATCAGAAGTCCAGAGTCGCCACGATGTTTTAGGCTATACATCGAAACCTTTACACTCTTCCTTAATAAAACAAAAGGGATAATTTTGCAATCTGACTACCCCCAATTCAGAAAATCCCCGGAAACGTTAGACGAATTTTCAGCACAGAACACTAGGAAATGGTAATGACAAAATAACTAAGCTAACACATGGTGATATTCTGTTAAAACAAATCTCATTTATTCAAATTGAATTACTTCGTTCTCTCTCTTATTTTATCTCTTTTTCATTATTCTCCTTTCTCCTTTGAATCAACTACAATCATAACTTCTTACTCTATTCTCCAACATTTAAATTAACTATTCAACCTTGAGGTGGATCCCCATTTAATCAACAACAAAAATTAACATGTTTTACTACTTATATCTAACTTATATTATCAAATTAATTAATTAAAGACAACCCAGCTTTTTGCTCACACACACACTCATTCCGTTTTTTAGCAACCCATTGATAGAGATCTCTTTTAATTTAAAATAATTTAAATGTAGTGAGTTCGCATATAGTTACTCTGTTATTAGTTTTCTGCCGAACACACGTTGCACTTTTTCCTTGTTATTTCATTGTTGCATCAAACTACGTCCTCACTAAATTTTGCTCACTGCCGCACTATTTGAGTTTACATGCTTACTTTTTCTGCCGGTCAGTCTACATGATTAAATTTTAGTCGACCCGCGCGCCGACACAATCGCACGGTTTACACTATCTTGGCCCTACATTCCCATGTAATTTGTGCGGGCGAGGTGAAAACTGTGCCCAGCCGGCAGACGCACCCACTGCTCACGTCCAGTACTTTTAGATGTTATTATCCGACTGCCTGACGCCACGCTAAGCGTCGGTAAAAGCCACATCCGTTAGCTTGCGCTCTGATTGGCCGATGCACTCACGTGGCCGGTTAATTAGCCACGTGGTGGTCACTTCCATCAACGACTTTGGTGTCAAGATTATAAACCGCGGCACATGAGCGCGCACACCTCCGCATTCCAATGTCTTTATCTCTCTTGTACTAGGCACGGATTTGAATATAGGGTGTTACACAAAGCAGGTCTTAATGGCCATAAAGGGTGCCCAAACAGATTGGCCCAAATAATTATTAAATGAAATAAAAAAACAAAGACCCCCTTTTTGTCCCATTACAATACCCCCCCCCCAATGAGAGGTTTTATGCCCCAAAAGCATAAAAACTCTCATTGCTAAACCCTAAGAGGATCGGTGAGGATATGGCACCAACAACCCCCCATTAATTTCCTAACACACCATGGGTAAACTACCCCCCTAGCTCGGCGACTATGGCTGCACCTGAACGAGATTACTGGACTTCTCTGTACGAGATCCCAACACCATAAAATCGGACAGATACTCACCATAGTACCCCTAACCTTCTATCATTCCACCAAAAAAATCAAAACACTGGCCTTATACCATACCAGATCCTCAACCGATATGTTCCCCCTTACATGCATACTGGGTTGCCTTTAGCAAGTACTGTGTGCGTACACATACTCATTATTACTGACTATAACATCTACATTCCATTTCTTGCCTTCAACTTTCAAAATAATTTCTGTTTGATTTTTAATTTCTTTTCTCAAATTTCATCTACTTGACGTTGTTTTTTCAAATCGAAATAAATCGAACAAATCAGATTAAATCATTTAAATTCTGTTAACTCAAAGAAATTAATCTAAGTCCAATATCAAAATGTTATATTACCATTAATTTCATCAAAACCCCAAAATCTTTTACATGAATCTACCATTCTTCTTCACTATCTACTAACAGTCATAAAAAACAAATAAACTGAACCTCTTATTAAATCATAAATTCACTTATCATTACCTTTGTTTACAACACATAATATAAATAATATAAATCAGTTAACACATTAACATATAATTAAACAAACAAAATTTTTTTTTTCCAAAAAAATTTCGATTCCCAAAAAGAATCATTTTGTCAACAAAATTCATTCTTTAATCATTTCAGTATGAATACACAAATAAAATCTATGAATCAGTTGTAAAAAACACTATATGTCAAACATCAGTCATCAGCTGATCTCTCTGGGTCAAGTGAATGACCTTGCCCTAGATATATCTCAAACTTTTTTCAAGGTTAAATACATCACATGTTTATGAGTTTTTACATTCAAACAGAGTACAACATAGTAAAACATAGAACACTTATCATTAACATTGTTGTTATTACTCTGCAATAAACAATTCACATTTAACTTTGACTATAACTTTTAACATCATGACAATGACAATATATATAACATTTAACATCACATTTAACTATAATGATTCACACACCCTTAAAACGGCACTATCACCGCCTTCGATGATAGCCGCTGTTCCATAGTTATGTAGTTTCCCCTGAGTTACCCCCCGGTTAATTTCTACGTTCACCAATTTAGAATATACTTACATTATAAATCCACGGTCAGGGTTCGGTGAAGCCGTGACCGCCCGAAAATTGGGGAAACTACCAAAAGACATATAAGGCTCACACTGACACCGTTAGTACAATTCACGGATGGTCAACTCTTATATGTTTGGTTATTTTATTAATTAATTTTTCATGTTTAACATCTCTTAGACTCATCTACTTTACATTTAAACATTAAACATTTTGCTTTATATAAATTGCATTATAAAATTCATACTTACATTACATCACTCATATACTGTCATAGACACAACATATAAACAATTGTTACCACCAAATCATGTACACAACTCCATTTATGTTCTGAAACATTTTAACAACCATATGATTCCACAACTAAATACATTTTACATTTATTCATTTATTATTTATTATCAAGTTCCAATCTCCTAAAATCATTTAAATTCATTATCAAAATGTCTTTATATAACATTTTAAATCAATCAAAAATATTTAAACATTTCAAATTATTTGATTCAATCAATTACTTAAACCACAAATTGTTTTAATTACTTTACTCCAAAACAATTACAATTCATTTATTACCTTCTCTCATTATTTATTTAGTCTGCCAAAATATTATTATTATTATTATTACATCAGTTTCTACTACATACACATTGTTTATATAAAGCACACCTTACAATATAGACACAATTAATTTCACTATAAATTTATTTACAATCTCTTGTCATTAATTTTTCTGTTTACCACACTTCATTTCATAATCTAGCCAGGTCATAACCATAAACTAAAATATTTAAAATGTCCATTCACTGAGTTTTTATCTAGCCCCCGTCATCGTATAATAATCTGATATATTTATAACACAAATCGTTCTTATCCACATACATCAAAACATTCTTATTATTACTGTAATAACCCATTAAATTATGTCATTCATTATACCATTATAATTTATAGGATTGTCCCTTTTACTTCCATATTCCTTAAGTAATGGAAGTATGGTGATGGCAAAAAAAATCGTGTTCGAGATTATTGCAGATTCTGATTCTATACACTCAAAACATGAAAAAAAGTCGTTTTCCGAAAAGTGTCTGTGTGTGTGTCTGTAGATTTTTTTTCTATGGCAAACGATAACTGCTGCAAATTCAAACAGAATCAAATAATTTTTTGCATACAGCCCTGATTTGTAGAGTACTCACGACCTATTGTTTTTGGTGAAGATCGGTTGAGGGAAAGGGGTAGTTTACCTGCAACGGTTTTTTTTTATCAAGGGAAAATTTTTTTTTGGCAAACGATAACAGCCGCAAATTCAAACAGAATCAAATAATATTTCGCATACAGCCCTGAATTGTAGAGTTCTCAAGACCTATTGTTTTTGGTGAAGATCGGTTAAGGGAAAGGGGTAGTTTACCTGTAACGTTTTATGTTTTAACAAGGGTATTTCTTATGGCAAACGATAACAGCCGCAAATTCAAACAGAATCAAATGATTATTTGCATACAGCCCTAAATTGTAGAGTTCTCAAGACCTATTGTTTTTGGTGAAAATCGGTTAAGGGAAAGGGGTAGTTTACCTACAACGTTTTTTTAACAAGGGTATTTTCTATGGCAAACGATAACAGCCGCAAATTCAAACAGAATCAAATCATTTTCTGCATACAGCCCTGATTTGTAGAGTACTCAAGACCTATTGTTTTTGGTGAAGATCGGTTAAGGGGAAGGGGTAGTTTACCTGCAACGTTTTTTATCAAGCGTATTTTCTATGGCAAACGATAACAGCCGCAAATTCAAACAGAATCAAATAATTTTTTGCATACGTCCCTGAATTGTAGAGGTCTCAAGGACTTCCGATTTTGGTGAAGATCGGTTAAGGGGAAGGGGTAGTTTACCTGCAACCTTTTACGTTTTAACAAGAGTAAAGTACTTGAAAATTTATTTAAACTTTTTGAAACAATGGTAATTGTTAAAAATAAAATAATTTTGTTGCCAGGCAATAAAATTAAAAAAATTAAAATTTTTTCATTTTAATGTAATATAATATTTTTCATTTAATACGGCAATAAAAAGGCAGGTAAGACACAAACACACACACACACACACACACAATTCACGTTATTTCTGGCCTCACTCATGTTTATTTTCTTACGTTTGCACGCTTTTTAAATGGAAAGTGCCGAAACCCACACCAACATAACGCGTGCAAGCCGAAAAAATGGACATCAATTTGCTTACTGGCGAAGCTAGTAGTTAATGAATGGGTAGGCAAAAATCTTATCTTAAATTTTTTTTAAGGAATCACTAAAAGGACGGTGGGTCAAATCGGACGCTGAGGTAGAGTTTGCTGTAACCGAATGGTTCCACAAACAGCCGTAAGAATTTTACTAGCAGGGAATCTACAGGTTAGCGCAACAGTGGAACTCATGTCTTAATGTTATTGGAGACTTCTTTTAAAATCGTTAAATAAAAAATTTACAGCTCTATACGTGTGTCTATTGAACAATCCTTGTATTAGTCATACACAATAATACAACTGATTGAACTTCAAATTTTTAAACTTGATTAGTTTCTATATATATGTTTAATGTTACAAATAATTCAAATAACAATCTTGATCATCTGTTAGTTCAGCGGAATAACAGTGACACTTTTAATAACCGCATAAAATAAACACTTAGAAACAACACAGGCGCTTTAACTTAACTGTTTGGACCACAGAAGTGAGGCATGCCTCAACGCTCTATGTGTACAGCGTGGGACAATCCCCCCTCCGTACACTTCCCTATCACACCACTACATTGCTTACATACGATGTATACAAAAAACGCTGAGGCAAGTTCAGGTTGCCTCATTCGCTTTAAACGAACTACGCCGAATCTCACCTGTCACCATCTAGCGGTCGCTCAATAAAGCACGTTTCGGTTTAATAAATTTGACAGTCGCAGTAACAATGTATAATCTTTACGTTATGTAGTTCATACGTATTTATAATTTTTATTCTACAGAATTTTTTAGGGTAGGCATTGCCTCAATTGCCTCCATGTAACTTTGCCACTGATATATATGTGTACAACGTTATCGGCAACAAAGAAGTAGTTTTTGTTAAAATTCCTTCCCGGGATATTTGGCCGTAGTCCAATGTTTTCTACAAAACCAGACATTTCGGCAATGCCATCGACTTCCATCATCAGTGAAAATCGAGTGCGATAACGTGAGGTGGTATACGTTAGTGACCACAGTACTGTGGTTAAGGCTGAAGCAGTAAGCAGAAAGAAGTAGTTTCTATGGTAATATTTCATTTCGAAAATGATTTTAAATATAAATCTTAGAATATGGAAGTCATGTATGGTTCTCCATACCGATATTTTATTATTTCATCAACCTTGTCAACATTAGTTAATTTTGTCCAGTCTCCCTTAATATTATTTGTTATTCCCATGTCATTTGTATCATCATATTCATTTACTATATCAATCACAACATCAGGTAAGTTTATATCATTTACAACAGTATTATCAAAATAATCATCCATCTCTATTTCACAAGGTAAGTATTTCATATTGTTTATCTTCCCCACTTCTAACCTCTCTATCAACTCTTCATAATTTCTCTTTAACTGAAATAATTCTATCTCCCTATCCCCACACAGCTCTTTCTCAAAACATCTCTCATCATCATAACACCTGAACCAACTCATTCCATGCAAAGGGCAACATAAAATCACTAAAATACTTCCTGGCTTTACCAGATACATCACTACAACAACTTAAGGGACCCTTTGGAGACACCATGTCTCCCACATAATCTCTGGCGGAACCTTTGTCCTCATCAAACACATGTGGATTCTTTACTCCACTTATACTACAGGGAAAATTTTCCCTTTGCCCTCCATATTCACTTAATCTCTCCTCACGCTCTCTCTCACTCTCATTAACAACTACTACATCATCACTAATTTCTACTCCTACTAAACTCTTATCGCCACTATCATTATTCAATGTATCACTCTCTGATACCCCATTTTCAATTACATCGCCATTTTTAATATCATTGTTATCATTCGTTACCTTATTACTATAATTATTGTTATTACTCACCTTGTTAATTATTCCTTCACTAATTTTCGTCATATTACTACCACCACAAACACTTACCTGTTTTGCATCTAAACTACCACCACTACTGTTAATACATATATCTCCGTTATTTTCGTTTGTGTTGCTCTTACCTGTATCTGTTCTCCCCTCTCCCATTTTCTCAATAAGTTTATCAACTTTATTATTTAAAATGCACAGCGTGCTACATAAATATTTCATCATATGCGTCTTATAATCAGATTCACTCATATCATTACTTACCTCATTATCTGCCACCTGATCGACTTTCTTCTTGTTAGTTTGATCTGGCCCTCTACCATTTCCTACCCCCATTACACTATCATCCTTATCATTAGGCCTATTCACTGTCTTATTTTCTACTCCTATCACTTCAACTATCTTACGTTTATCCTCACTGTGTTTTTTAATTTCTGCGAATATTCCCTCTTCTTGTTCTTCCATCCGTGTCAAATTATCATCCAAATTACCCCACTCCTCGTCTGTCATTTTATCCACAATCCCTCTGAATTCGCCTTCCCATTCATCCCACGCGAAACCAATATCGTTATCTTGTACCTCGGTCATGTTCAAAAAAAAATTATTTATATAATACCCTTTATACAAAACTACAACCCCTCTATTGCTCAATAATTATACACATTAAATCAAAATACCCCGCACATAAAATCGTTAGTATTATGTGGAAGTAAACCCAACATTTACGCTACCAAAACATAACCTAATTTACACAACGTAATTATGTACTATAATTCCTCACACATATGTCGTTACCCAAATCCTATTTTCTGTGCTTTAAAATAGGTCTACCTCGTATAAAGTTATACTAGGATCCTGGCAGCGAGTCGCCAATTGTTGATAAACAAACTAATTCGAAATAAATAAATAAAATAAAAACTGCCAGAACCTTACCTGCGATCTTTTTCGCTTACTTACCTTTTTATAAATTTCAATCAGAAGTCCAGAGTCGCCACGATGTTTTAGGCTATACATCGAAACCTTTACACTCTTCCTTAATAAAACAAAAGGGATAATTTTGCAATCTGACTACCCCCAATTCAGAAAATCCCCGGAAACGTTAGACGAATTTTCAGCACAGAACACTAGGAAATGGTAATGACAAAATAACTAAGCTAACACATGGTGATATTCTGTTAAAACAAATCTCATTTATTCAAATTGAATTACTTCGTTCTCTCTCTTATTTTATCTCTTTTTCATTATTCTCCTTTCTCCTTTGAATCAACTACAATCATAACTTCTTACTCTATTCTCCAACATTTAAATTAACTATTCAACCTTGAGGTGGATCCCCATTTAATCAACAACAAAAATTAACATGTTTTACTACTTATATCTAACTTATATTATCAAATTAATTAATTAAAGACAACCCAGCTTTTTGCTCACACACACACTCATTCCGTTTTTTAGCAACCCATTGATAGAGATCTCTTTTAATTTAAAATAATTTAAATGTAGTGAGTTCGCATATAGTTACTCTGTTATTAGTTTTCTGCCGAACACACGTTGCACTTTTTCCTTGTTATTTCATTGTTGCATCAAACTACGTCCTCACTAAATTTTGCTCACTGCCGCACTATTTGAGTTTACATGCTTACTTTTTCTGCCGGTCAGTCTACATGATTAAATTTTAGTCGACCCGCGCGCCGACACAATCGCACGGTTTACACTATCTTGGCCCTACATTCCCATGTAATTTGTGCGGGCGAGGTGAAAACTGTGCCCAGCCGGCAGACGCACCCACTGCTCACGTCCAGTACTTTTAGATGTTATTATCCGACTGCCTGACGCCACGCTAAGCGTCGGTAAAAGCCACATCCGTTAGCTTGCGCTCTGATTGGCCGATGCACTCACGTGGCCGGTTAATTAGCCACGTGGTGGTCACTTCCATCAACGACTTTGGTGTCAAGATTATAAACCGCGGCACATGAGCGCGCACACCTCCGCATTCCAATGTCTTTATCTCTCTTGTACTAGGCACGGATTTGAATATAGGGTGTTACACAAAGCAGGTCTTAATGGCCATAAAGGGTGCCCAAACAGATTGGCCCAAATAATTATTAAATGAAATAAAAAAACAAAGACCCCCTTTTTGTCCCATTACACTCTCTAGTTTTCCAGTTGAACTGCTGCACCGCCCTGTGCGTATCCACTTCCACTCCTGGTGACATTCTCACTACTTCTAGGCGTTCTGCTGTGGCCATCTCCTCCTCTCTGGTTTGGATTGTTCTGTTGTGAAGTTGCTTCGTTCCTCCGACCGTTCTTCGCCTTTCTACATCTATAACAGAATATTGTGGAAGCAAAATTTTCAAATTGATACCCCGGACATTTCCAATCCTCGTTTCGATTATCAGTTTCTTCCCTCGCACCTCTATATACGGCTGGTGACCCCCTCGGTTGAGTATTATTCCCGTTATTGTGGGTCCCTGGTGGGTTCGGACGCCTACCCATTTCCCGGTCTCTTATATTTTGGAAAATGTCCAAAAATTTTTCCAGTTCGCTTATCTCCGCTACTTCCCGTGTCATCAACGTTATCTGTACTTCATGGGGTAAATGCTTAGAAATGTACCTCACGAACGACCTAAATGGTAACGGCGGTTCTAGGTATTTTGCTTCATTAAAGATTCTCATAACGTAAATGGTCACATTGTTACCATGCATCCCAAAGTTACCCGACCCCATTATTTTGCTTCTCAACACCTCCTGGTCCTCTTCCGACCAATATTTGTCTCGGAAAGCTCTTTCAAACTTCTCGTAACTCTCCCATTCGGTTCTATGAACCTCTGCCCATATCACAGAACTTCCCTTAAAACATTTGATGATTTTTAGCAGCTGCACTTTCCAGCTGTTACTATTAAATCTGTTAAATTCGCGTACGCGATTTAAGAATTGCATAGGGTGTACCCCCCCGATTGTCGCAACTAAACAATTCTAATTCCACGTCATTGTTTACATCCCGAGTAAACATTACCTGTTCCGTAATATTGTTTACTTTTTGGCTTATCGCCACATGTAACTTGTCTTTTACCTCAATAATACTTTGCTCCATCGAAATAAATTTGTTATTGTTAATACATTTGAACTGAATGCTATGTTTGTTCATAACATCCATGTTATCTTGTATTGACTGTATCTCTAGTTTACACTTATTCTCTATTGCATTAAATTTAAGGTTAGTATTATTTTCATAAATCTGAATATTCTTACGTACTTCTTCTATCTGAACTACAGTGTTCTGTTTACATTCGTTTATTTTACTTTCCATATTATCTTTAACTTCGTTAATTCGTTCTTGAAATTGTTCATTTACTGACTCTATGACTTGTTCTGTTATTGTATGGAAACGTTCATAAATTTCGTTTAGACGTTTGTTCATGTTCATTTCGAATTTAATGTTATCATTACTTAGTTCATTTAATTTACTGTTTTGTTCATTTAATTTAACATCGTTAACATCAAACCGATTATTCATATCATGAGACATTTTATTCTGTTGTTCTAAGAGCAAATGCATCATGTTCATCATATCATATCATCAGATTTTTTAACCGAGACTGGCGTTGATTGAATTTCAACTTCATCCATCACCTCTGACTCAGTCGGACTAAGTTCTTTCTTTAATACACCAGTTGACTGACTTTCTTGTTCATTAATAACGGTTAAGTCAGACACGCTGACTTCCTCCTCATTATTCTCCATATTTTACTTATTTTTTGGTTAACTGTTTTTTATAATTTAATATTGAGATAATTAATGAGTGTTTACTTTTGCTAAACAAGAAATTTTTTAGACCATGTGTTATTTTGAACATCTTAACCTAAACTTTCAACTTCCGCCGTTCCTCAGTCTATTTCCGGTCATCCAATTTCAGGCCTATTTTATATAAAATTTACACAAAAATCTTGGCAGTGTAGCCAATTGTAAAGGGACTTACTCTTTTTTAAATCTACCCGCCCAAAATATCACCTACCTTTAAGATCGATTCTCACACCTACCTTGGATTCCAACAACATGTCATAGGATCGCCAGCATATTTATAGTTAATTTGTAGCTATTCCCCACTTTGTATTAACTAACGCTTGCTTAATTGACACTTCATTTCCCTGGTCTCAGAAGATTCTAGAATTCGTTAGGCGAGAATTGGATGTCGCAAACAGATTGAGGTCACAGCGCAATAATTTATACTAAACACGTGGTCATTATGAAATAGAAATTACTCTCTATTTTCATTTTTTATTTGAAATTCCAACGGGCTTTACCCTGATATATAAGTTGATTATTAAATTATCCAACATGGAACATCCATGATATTAATTATACAAGATTACGTTACTTAATTCTATCAAAGCAAACCACTACTTCTTTCACGCTCTCACTCACTCTTGTAAAACCCCCCCTTTTTATATTTGAGATTTCATTTATCTGACTTTAATGTTGTGATATTGTATACATTTTTGTTGATTGCTGTTTGGTCGATTTGGTTTCAAGTTTACTTATCTGGTGATGTTATTCCATATGTGGTATCATCTCTGGTAGTTCACTTTGTAGTAACACTCACTGAACTGTTAATAATGGTTAATTCGTTTTGCTGATTCACTTGTATCATCAAAGGAACTTATTGAGGACTGTTTTATATGCTTTTTTCACTCTTTAAAGGCCTAAATTGACTTTGTCCGCGGACTAGGGTTAAACACACCCGTACGGGATGACTTTGCGGTAGAAACAGGAAGATGGCCACGGGCGACTGTATACTTTAAGAACGAGTCACGTGGTACCCCCTCCATACTAATCGAACCATCTCGAAGATTTTGGAATATTGTATCAGTTTCTATTGCGTCTCAGTATCATAAAACTCTCGTTGACGTCATGACATTGTTGTGACGTCAATCAAAATATCAAATTTCGTGTCCATATATGGTTAGGTTTATAGCTTGACGACGATGTCGCCTCCGTCACTCTGGTTGACTGATGCCACCCCAATGTCGAAAGTCATTTTTGCTCAGATTTCCCCTAGATCGTATTATTTCAGAACATAAAATAATTATGTCCCCTTTTTGTACTGTCACAATCATTGTAATAAGATTGTAATTAGCCCATTTCAGAAATTTCAGCTCTACAAGACTGGTTAAATTTTGTTTAATAATACCCTTGGTTTTCAGAATTTTAATCATTTTGGTAGTCAAAATAAAGAAGTTGTAATATTAATAGTTTCTGCAAGTAACAGGTATAGAAGAATTAAAACTTGTAGTATTTGGAAAAAAATTAAAAATCAATGTTTTTTGTTAAGGATGTTATCTCTTTAGAAATGGATTATTGCCAAAATTTATCACAAAAACAAAAACAATTAGCTGGTGAAACGACAAAGAAGAATAGAAAGGTTTTGTTTTGTTTTTGTGGACAACTAACCTTATCTATGATCTGCATCCTAAAAAATTAAATTTGTAAAATTTTATGCTTTCCATGTAATATAACATTAAAAAATGCAATTAATGTATTTGAGATTAAGTGACTTACAAATTTATGAAGGCTATATTAAATACAATATTTGAAACCAGTTCTGTAATGTGTACATTTTTCTGTGGGTATAATATTACCTTTGTTTACCTACACTATTAACCTTAAGATTGTTTCTTAAACACAAAGTTAAATAAAACATGTATTGCCCTTTTCTGTATGATGTGTGCAGAATTGATAATCTACACTTCACAGTTAATCCATTTAATTGAGAATAATATTATATTCAAATATTATTATGTTGCAATACATATGCAGTTCATTGATTTTCACCAAGTTATTATCCTCTGTTACAACAAATATAATTTTACATTACTTTTAATTCAATACATTTAATATTGTGTTGTGTGTGAGATTTATTATTTTTATATTTCATAATTTCAGATGTCAGATAAGCACCCATTTATTTCAGCAAAACTAACAAATGTGGCTGGTAGTACTGAAGTTCAGAAATTACTGGCAAGTTTCCGTGCTTGCGGTGGACGTTTACCAATTCCTACAGATTCTTGTTCGCCAACTGCAGTTACTACAACTATAGCACCACAACAGATACCTTCTCCACCAAGGCCATTAGATGCGCTAGATCCCTCAAAGCATCAGCGCCTTGCTGTTTTGTTCTGCAGTTATTCTCATGCATCTCAAAATGCTCCTGCATTTTGTGTCAATCCATGGTGAGTGTAGCATCTTTTTGAGTAGTTTTAAGAATTAATATGTTATGACATGCACCTGTCACACACACACACACACACACACACACACACACACACATGAGTTTACTTCTGTCAAGTTGTAAAGTAGAAGTACAGAATAGTTAATTTCCAATATGTGAACTTATGTAAATAGAGAACACTGATGAACATCCATCCCGTTGTGATGGTTATTTGATTTATTTCTACAGGATAGTACATATGGATTTTTATGGGAGAAATGACATTCCTGTAGGAGCTTTCCTTGAACGATACTGTTTTCGCACAAGTTATGTCTGCCCATCTGACACGTGTGACACACCAATGTTACATCACATTCGTAGGTTTGTACATGATGGAGGAGCTGTCTATATTTCATTGAAAGAGATTGAAAACGCACCACCTACAGATGATAAAACAATATTAATGTGGAGTTGGTGCCAGCACTGTAAAATGGTAAGCCACACAATTATTCCAAATTTGTACCAATACAGTTACAGATGTTGTATATCATATCACACCATATTAAAAAATTATGCCCATTTTCACTAATAATTATTATATGCTGTTTTCAATAGATTGTTGAGTGCCAACAGATTTTTTTAAAGACATTATTTTGATTCTGGGAATAATGTATTTAGTATGGGCATAATAATATTCAGTATATATATGGCCATGCTGATATTTAGGGTCTCTTACACCCTGTGCAGTCGTTCAGTTTATGCCCTAAAGCCTACCCCAAACACCAGCATCATTTCTCATAGGATTAATTAGAAGATATCTGACTGTGAAGACAAATAAAATGTGGTTACTTGTCTTAGACAGAGTGCTTGGGAGAATATTTATTTTGATATTTGTGTTGTCCAATTGAACTAGGGTTAAAGGTATACCAAAACAAAACCAAATGTTTAATAAAAAGAATCTTTGTTTAATATGTTTACCTGCATCTACATTCGTATATTATAGAAGTGATTTTCTTCTCGTCTTTGAGTTTACAAATGTATTTATTGTGTTCCCTGAAATCTAGTTTCATTTTAATGTCTGGTTTGTAGCAAGTATTCCAAGAGTGACGAGTTTATCTTGTTTTGGGGCTGTTTACAGAAAGTTTTTAAATCTTTTCGGAGTTGAAAATGATCTTTCTGTAAAACAGTTTGTTGCAAGAGTACAATTTGTAAATTGTGAGTGCAGTATACACATTTGGGTAGATGTCTTTAAAGTTATTTTTTGAGCTAATTTTTGAAAAGTAATGGAAGAGAGGTTAACTTCTGATCATATTCTTTCTCTATAGTGAGTAAATAACTTTTACAGTGTGTAACAATTATTATAATTTCAATACACAAGCCGAGAATATACCACCTTACTTACCCCGCTGACTACAATCTTTTATGAACTTACCTTAATAACCAAACAGAAGATTCCAAAACTTTCAAGGTTGCCACCACATTTGGAAAAAGGGAATGTGGAAACCTTTTTACACTCTTCCCATTAAATAATTTTGCTAATTTATTTCCCTTAATTCATAACCTCACAGGTTCGTTTTAGGCGAGCCTAATAACTACACTTAACACATTTTTATGTGCTACTAAACAATTCTTATTTATTTTGATCAAAAATTATCTTCTTTCTGTTTTTCTTACTTTCTTTTTTATATTATGTTATAAACAATTATAAAACAAAATTACGTAAGCAAATTTTTATAAACAAATCAGTACTCTCGCTTTTACTTTTTCTTTCTCCCCTTTTTCTCTCACACACTCTCTCACTCTCTTTACATATCTTTTTAACCCCCTTTTAATGATCTCATTAATATTGTTTACTATTTAAACTTTTGCCCAAAAAACTTGTTTTCGCACTGTACTTATCTGCACAAGGTTCCAGGTGTTGCGCACTATGTCGTTCAAGCCTTCTTCACAAAACTACCACAAACTCATTTTATAAAACTGTTACTACTGTTGAATTACATTGCAATACACTCCTTGTAGGCCTACTTTAACATTTTCGGCCTACCAAAAAGAAAACACCCGAGGCCACTATTGTATTACGTGTATCTCATATGCTGGACAGTGTAAGACTGGGGCGAGATATCGGCGTGGCTTGGGTACGCTGATTCACTTTTTCCGCCTTTGGAACTGGTTTTGAGCAGTTCACCTACTTGCGTCCTGCCCCAGGTGCTGATTATTTCCAGTATTGTTCGCCAACAGGAAAGTCTCTGCGCAATTAGAAGCACGTGGAGCTTGGGTGGCTCACAGGTCACGTGATGGTAATTAGTGAAGTTACCTTATAAGGCCGTCAAATTCCCCTACTACAACTTCCACACTCTCAACCAGATACATGTTACTTTATTACAATAGATGTTTCACAACATTATTATAGCAAATTATTACATAAAATGGTTATGCCCTTTTTGTCCCATTACAAGTGATTACATTCTTCAACAAAACTTTTCTATGTCAGATTTATAAAGGTTTTGAAGTTTTCGTGCAATTTCAAAATTCCAGCAAGCATCAATATCAGTTATATTTGTAAGAAACAAAAATCTTGAACTGTGCTCGCTGTAGACATCAACATCAACTCTTTCCTTAACTCATTTTGAAGAGTATGTTAAATGTTTTTCTCCAGTCTTATTCCTGGTTTTTAAGGCCTTGTGGGAATTCTGTTCCTTTTTGTGAGAATTCTGGTCTTTGCTTTGTTCCTGATGGTACAGATTTTTTATTGCTGATTTGAACAAGCTTCTTTTTTGGTAAATCCTCCCGAATCTGGAAAGAGGTCTTTAGCTCATGTTTTCAACTCTCTTGCAGTGTTTATTCACTGGTTCACTGTCATACATTTTCTAGGAGTCTACAGATACCACATATATTTCTAACTTGTGCCCAGCTCTTTTTACCCAATAATTTGTCTCGGGCAAAAATATCCACGATTAAGTGGCCCACACAAAATCTGCCCTGTCCTTCGGAATCTTTCCATCTACATTCAATTCTATTTCTTGTTATCTGCCTGTATAGTCTACTGACAGTTTGTTACACTGACTCATATCTGTTATATGTACATTCCTTCCTATCTCTTTTATTTTTGTATACATTGCTTTGTCCTACACTTATGGGGTACTACACCACATCTTAGAATAAGTTAAGTATATAGGCACTCCACCATTTTTCATATTTGTCACTTTTTTTTTTATTTCCTCAGGTGTTTATTCATGTTCTTTGTCTACAGAATTATCATGTTGGCCTTCGCTCATGAATAGAAATTCTGTAACAGTACAATTCTGGCCCTACTGTATTTTGGGGAATAATCAATTTAAATTGTATTTTTATTTCAAAGTCACATATACGAAATTAGTGAGGTTTTAATGAAGGTTTGCAACTGCGCAATATCGAGTGGACAGAATTTGCTTCAAGGTCGGAAATATACGCTCAGAAAACAACATCGTTTTGTCCGACAAATGTGTCAACAGGCTGCACCCATGTATACGTCATACAAAAGTATGCAACTACGCAGAATGCGCTTGTAAACAAGTAAGGCGTGGACAAAGGAACTGGTGACGTAGTTACTCCCCACCTCGGTATTGAAGCGTTGCAAATCGTTTTCTCAGTCCCGAATCATCACTTATGCCGGCCGGCTGTATATCAAAATTTTATAAAACCTAAGTCTCGGACGTTCGCCTGTATAATGTAAAAGTGCAGTATTTATATATAAAAAAAAATAAAGTAACAGTGCAACGTAAAACGTAAACACAAAGTTTGTTAAAAGTTTTAACACCTATAGTGCGATTTCAGCGATGGGACGTCTGCAGGACTAAATTTCAGCTAAGTTACAAAATGGGGGGTACCCAAAAGTTTAAATAAGGGCAATACAAAATTTTCAGTAATAACTAATAAAATGAGCTCAATTTGGGGAAAGTTAAAAGAAAATTGTACCATAAGAATGTGAGCGTGAGTGAATGCGAGAATATCTAACTATATAACAAGTGCTGGGTTGTAAAGTTATTTCTAATTATGATATCATAAAATATAATTGAATATGTTATTTTGGAGGGCTATTGAAATGTTTGAGGGGATTTTTTAACTTGTATAGTGGAACTGCGTCTCATGGCGCAATCTATCATGGCATATAGTAGCGTGCTTGTGTTCGCACGGCAGAGTCACATGTTTTGTACGTAATAATGACAATAAAAGGTAATGTCATTGGTAATAATTTCAAGCAAGCGTAAATTATTTCAGATAACACATTCCGCTATTTCGAGTTCGCTTAACCGAATTCTGCCCTTAAAGGTAAGTAAATCTCATATTTCTTGTATTATCACAAGATGGCGCCTGAACAAAAGTTGAATAAAATATATTGATATTACATATTAATATGGTTGCATAGAAAATAAATTAATATAACATTGGCGCCCGAACAGGGACTCTAAAATTTTTATGTGGAGTAAGCCTACTGGAAAGGGCGGAACAGTTACCTGAAGTAATATATATAATTTGAAGATACGTAAATACAGACGTAGAGATAGGGTTTAGTTATAAGGTTATGTGCATGCATGTACGAGGGCTATCCAGAAAGTAACAGACGTTTTGAAATAAAAAATTTACAAAATGAAAAAACAAAATTTTATTATATACATTTGAAAGGTACACTCTTAAGCTATTTTTCTACATAATCGCCATTCAAATTAAGGCACTTATCATACCGTGGCACAAGTTTTTCAATAGTGTCTCTATAAGAAATCTGCCGCCTGCGATTTCAACCACTGGTTTACACCGGCATGCAGTTCGGTGTCAGTATCAAAGCGTTGTGTAGCGAGCCATGTCTTCATCGCTGGGAAGAGGTGATAGTCGCTCGGCGCCAAATCCGGGCTGTATGGTGGATGATCGAACACCTCCCATCCAAAACCATCGAAGAGCTCTCGGGTACGATTGGCCGTGTGTGGACGTGCGTTGTCGTGAAAAAACAAAACCTTCGCACTAAGTTTTCCCCGACGCTTGTTTTGTATCGCGCACCTTAACTTTCTCAGTGTTTCACAATACCTCTCTGAGTTAATTGTTGTGCCACGTTCAAGAAAATCAACGAGAATCACTCCTTCAGAGTCCCAAAACACAGTAGCCATGATCTTTCTTGCTGACAGCGTTTGCAAACACTTCCTTGGTTTCTTGGGAGAATTTGTGTGTCCCCATTCCATCGACTGCCTTTTTGTTTCACTATTGACATGCTTCACCCAAGTCTCGTCCCCAGTTACGATACGATCAATAACTTTGTTACCATTTTTGTCGTAATCTTCGAGGAAAGTTAGTGCTGCAGCCAGTCTCTGTTTTTTGTGGTCTTCCGTTAGGATTTTCGGAATCCACCTAGCACAAAATTTGTGGTAACCAAGCTTTTCCGCCACAATTTCATGCACCAAACTCCGTGAAATTTGGGGAAAATGTTTCGAAAGTTCCGTAATCGTGAAACGACGATCTTCACGAATTTTGTCGTTGATTTTCATCACCAGTTCATCAGTCACAAGGCTAGGTCTACCACTGCGGTCCTCATCGTGAACATTGGTACGGCCATTTTTAAAATCAATGCACCATTGCCTCACTCGGCTTTCACTCATTATTCCTTTTCCGTACACATCACAAAGTTGGCGATAAATTTCAATTGGTTTGTGATTTTTTGCCAACAAAAACCTAATCACAGAACGCACCTCACAAGTGGCGGGATTTTCTATTGCAGCGCACATTTTAACACGTCACAGAGAGCAAAGTAAGAGGGGCACAGACCGCATGCTACCACAGCTGGATGCGTACTGAGTGTAGGAACGTTCTGACACCAAGATGGCGGCTCTATCCCCGCCCACCGCCGCGGTTGGTCAAAACGTCTGTTACTTTCTGGATAGCCCTCGTATTATAAAAAAGCAAAATGAATACTAATGACAATAAGAATGTAGACGTCAGCATAACTGACGAAACGGTTACGAGTGAGATGGGCGTTCAATTAACCCCAATTAGCCAGAGCGGTGAAACAAGTGCCACCGAATTAAATACAGTTCAAATAACACCCATCTCAACTCGAGATGAAAATAAAAAATCTGATACAGATGAGATGTTAACACGTCTATATAGCATGATGTGTAGCATGAATAATAAGTTCGATGAACAACAAAGTGATTCTAATGTTAAATATGATAACTTGAATGCAAAGTTGGATGAACAAAAAAGTGGTTCCAACCTGAAATACGATCAGATAAATACCAAATTTGATGAGAAGTTTAATAAATTAGACGAGAAGTTTAATGAGCAAAATGATAAAATTAAAATTAATTTCAATGAAATGAAAGATGAAATCAAAAGACAAAATTTCAAGTTAGATAAAAGAATCGATGAAATGCATGTACATTTCGATCAAACGAAAGAAAAAACAGTAACGTTAGTAAATGAGAAGTTCGATAGACCAAAGAATAAAGTAGATGAGAATTACGAGAATAAAAGGGGGGTAGAGAATAGTGTAGGTAGTAATGATGATACATTTACAGAAAATAGTGCTAGTTTAAGTGCTGTGAAGATAAAAAACTAGGTAGGTGAGGTGAATACAAGTGAAAATCAGAAAGAGGTTAATTTAAGTGCAAACAAGGTGCTAATTAACAAGGTGAGTAGCAATGATAATTTGAATAATGAGTTCACAGGTAATAATAATGATATAATTAAGAACATGGTGGTAGAAAATAATTGTGTGGATATTGATAGTGATAACGAAATTTTAGAGAGAGTAGAAGATGATAATGATGAGAGGTTAGTGTGTATTGAGTCAGCTAGAAAGCAGAGAGAAAGTATATTTGTAGAGTGGATGCAGGGGGTGGATTTTTCCCGTGATATTGTAGTTGGGGGTGAAGTAAAGGATTCACATGTGTTTAGGAAGGACGAGAGTTCCTTCATTATATATTTGGGAGACAATATGTCTACAAATAGAGTTCCCTGGGTTTTCTGTGCACTGCGGAGGTGGTGCAGTAATTATGAGTTAGTGTCCCCTGCATATTTTGAGAGTGAGAGAAAGAGAGAGATAGAGATATATAAAGTAAATAGAAACTATGGAGAGTTTGTAGAGAGGTTGTGTGGAGAGAGAAGTAATAATAATAACGAGTACTTACCTTATAGTGAAATTGAGATAGCAGCAATAGTAGATGATGATAATAATGATAACAATTACTTACCTTGTGAAGTAAAGAGTGTAGTAGTAGATAACTGTGATGACGATAGTAATGACTTTATAACTTACCTAATCAGGACAGATAATACTAAAGATGACAGGAACATACCCTATGATGACATGGTACATGATAAATTGATATGGAATAAACCTATTAATCCAAACGAGATTGTGGAAGAATATAAAAATTTAAATAAATATTATATTGATAATAATAATATCATATATTTAATAAAAAATAAGTTGTATAGACCTAAGATTCGACTGTTGTTCAATGATGGAGGATAGAGTGTTTATTGTGTAATGAACATTTAATTATGTGGACAGTGTTTTTTAAAATGGACTGTTTATGAACTGATTTTGGTCAATGATAAAATAATAAGTTTGGATTGTATATTTTTTTGTGTATTAATGTCAATGTATGTGTGTATTCTTGATGTTGTGTATTACAGGTAATTTTATGTAAACCATGTATGTAACAGGAAGTTATAGTTTAATTGATTTAATAATAACAATTAACATTTTTTTGTCTAAACAAGTGATGAAAGTAATGATGAAAATTTAAATAAGTGAAGATTAATTACTTAATTAATGTTGTACAAAAGAAAGTTTGATAATGAAGTTAAATGAGTTTATGAGATTTAGCTTCTAATGAATAATAAATGATTAAGCATGTAATATATTTGGATATTGAGATGTATTGTTATTAGTAGGTGAGGGATGAATTTTCTAATGCAATTGTCAATGATCACAGTAATGTAAAGTGTTAAAAAGGGATAGAGCCTGGGTGATAATTATTAAAATAAAGGCATTTGAGCTAGTCAATTAAAGTTAATGGGAGTTAGATAAATAAGAATTTTGAAATACCAGTAGTACAAAGAGAGTATTATAGACATTTTAGGGACACAGTGGTGTTAGTGATTATATGTAGAGAAGGTGAGTAATAAGTAATGTAATTAAAGAGTAAATTGTTGATGGTGATATTTTATAGTAAGGGTAGTGGTGTAAGGAGTGATCAGCGTGCGACGTTGTGGCAAGTGATAGAGTAGTTTAAGGGAGTGTTTGCCGATATTTGGTGGGGGGCAAATGGTTAGGACTGTATATGGCCAGGTTGGGAATACACATCCTAGTACAAAGAGGAGAATAAATTGAGGTAAGTGAAATTAGTGAAGGGAGTTATAATTGAGAGATTGGTGTCATAATATGTAAATCTGGTTGTTAATAGTGGTTGTTGTTAGTAAGAAAGAAGGTGAGTAAGGCTATAAATGTTAGTGCCATTTCAATAAGTCAAAGCATAGTGAATACAGGAGTCACCCAGACTAATCAATGATCAAAATGTGAAGGGTTAAGTAGAAAATACCTAGTAGAAAGGTAATAAGAAATGAAATATAATTTAACATGAATGTTAATAATAAATTTGAATTTTATAGAATTAAATGATACAATAATAAGTAATTAAAAGTTGATATAAAAGAGTGAATAGAAAATTCAAGTAACAATGTTTATAATTTTATACGCAAATTTAAAGATGTAGGATTTGTAAATTTTGATCAAAGTTAAATGTGAATTGTTTATTTTAATGTAATAATCGCAATGTTAATGATGAATGTATTATTGTGTATTATGTTTATTATGTATTAGGAAATAATGTGTGTGGAGGAGAAAAGGGGATGATTATTAACAGCGCCGGATAAATAGGATTTCTGTTAATAATGATAATAATAATAATATTTTATAAAAGAGAAAATATTTCAGAATTGTAGAAAGAGGGAGATATAGATAATTTTATTTGAGTAAATTTTGATTATGTGTTTAAATGTTTTGAAAGTATTATTGCCTTAGTATAAAGACTTGTATTTCTTCTTGTAAATGGGAAAGGATTAATTAATATCGATTGGAGTCAAAAAATTTTATAAATGTAAATGGCAGTGAAATAAGAGAAAGGAACATCTGTATAATAATTCTTGTACTAGGTGTAATAATCCTAGGTGTTAGGAGTTAAAGAAAACCCAGTGCTTCTTAACACAAACCAGCACATAGCTAAGGGGAAACAGATCAGTTAGGGATATGGTACTATCCTAGGCCACGATTTTGATATTTTTGATTTGTTGTTTCAGTGTCTGGTGATACTGTGACGGCGGTCCTGAGCTGGCCAGCGCGTCAGAGCAGGAGCGTAAAGCGCCTGATTGGCCTTATGGTGTTGGGATCTCTCCGGAGAAGTCCAGTAAGGTCATGCAGGTACTGTCACCATCATTGGACCAAGGGTCAGTGATTGTATATTTTTTTTATAAACAGTAAGGGGGTTGTGGCGACATATCCTAGCTGATCCCTTTAGGAAGCATGAGTGTGTCAATGAGAGTTTTTATGCTTCGTCATAAATCCTCTCATTGAGGGGGTTTTGTAACAGTACAATTCTGGCCCTACTGTATTTTGGGGAATAATCAATTTAAATTGTATTTTTATTTCAAAGTCACATATACGAAATTAGTGAGGTTTTAATGAAGGTTTGCAACTGCGCAATATCGAGTGGACAGAATTTGCTTCAAGGTTGGAAATATACGCTCAGAAACAACAACATCGTTTTGTCCGACAAATGTGTCAACAGGCTGCACCCATGTATACGTCATACAAACGTATGCAACTACGCAATATGCGCTTGTAAACAAGTAAGGCGTGGACAAAGGAACTGGTGATGTAGTTACTCCCCACCTCGGTATTGAAGCGTTGCAAATCGTTTTCTCAGTCCCGAATCATCACTTACGCCGGCCGGCTGTATATCAAAATTTTATAAAACCTAAGTCTCGGACGTTCGCCTGTATAATGTAAAAGTGCAGTATTTATATAAAAAAAAATAAAGTAACAGTGTAACGTAAAATGTAAACAAAGTTTGTTAAAAGTTTTAACACCTATAGTGCGATTTCAGCGATGGGACGTCTGCAGGACTAAATTTCAGCTAAGTTACAAAAGGGGGGTACCCAAAAGTTTAAATAAGGGCAATACAAAATTTTCAGTAATAACTAATAAAATGAGCTCAATTTGGGGAAAGTTAAAAGAAAATTGTACCATAAGAATGTGAGCGTGAGTGAATGCGAGAATATCTAACTATATAACAAGTGCTGGGTTGTAAAGTTATTTCTAATTATGATATCATAAAATATAATTGAATATGTTATTTTGGAGGGCTATTGAAATGTTTGAGGGGATTTTTTAACTTGTATAGTGGAACTGCGTCTCATGGCGCAATCTATCATGGCATATAGTAGCGTGCTTGTTTTCGCACGGTAGAGTCACATGTTTTGTACGTAATAATGACAGTAAAAGGTAATGTCATTGGTAATAATTTCAAGCAAGCGTAAATTATTTCAGATAACACATTCCGCTATTTCGAGTTCGCTTAACCGAATTCTGCCCTTAAAGGTAAGTAAATCTCATATTTCTTGTATTATCACAAGATGGCGCCTGAACAAAAGTTGAATAAAATATATTGATATTACATATTAATATGGTTGCATAGAAAATAAATTAATATAACAATTCTTCACAATCATCAGTTAGCATTTTTGTATAGTATTCGACCCACTTTCCATTAAGCTTAACCTTGTTCTTTTTAATTCATTCTAGACCCACTTACTAACTAACACATTTGAATTTATATGTTTTGTTCAGTTTTTTTCAGTAGATTCCAGTATGTTAATTAATTTGATGAAATAATACAATTTTACATACTTACTTATTTAATATTTTTGGATTTGTTTGTTACTATTTATTTGATGTGAGCTATCTGTCACAATAAACCAACCACTTTGTGCTTCATATGGTATTAAAACGTTTTTGCATTCAAGTATCTTGAATTCAGTTTATTAATTATTTGCCTACAGTTTCACAAACCTCCTTGCAACTTTGTAACCATGAATAGCTACAGTTAATTTGTATTAACTGCAGTACACACAAGTACTGGATTCATGCACAGTAAAAAGTCTCATTTACAGTTCAAGGAGATTGAGAAAAATTGATTGTACATTGAAGGGTTATAATAAACTTTCAGATCATGTTAAAAGTGAACATGCTTTATTTATAACAGTATATTAAATTAAGGTTTATTATTTTTTATACACATTTTTTGTTATTTGTGAACTCTGTTGAAATCTGTACTGTATTTACTTTACAAATAAGATGGTGAATTTGTATGTTTAGGCTTCCCCTGTAATGCCTATTTCGAGTGATACTTGGTCTTTCTCATTTGCTAAATATCTAGAATTACGTTTCCATGGTGATGCGTACACTTGTCGGGGTCCATTGGAAGCAACATGTAAACATTCATTACACCATGATTACTGTCAGTTCTTTGGGTACAAAAATATTGTTGCTGCATTCAAGTAAGTTTCAGTTATTGAAATACTACATGTTTAATACAATACTGTACATGTTTATATGTTACTGAGGATACAGTTTTTACAATATTATAACAGTATATCATTCCAAATAACAGTGAACATAAATATATTTATAAAAATAAAATTATTAAAATTACTATCAAGATGTTTATTGGGAACACTCGCATAAAAAAATGTTCACAAAAATCAGTCATAACAATACAATCAATAGAACACAAACAATACCAGCCAACATCAGTATTCAGACACAAATACTTCCCTAAACAGCAAATCAACATGGCTGACGATGACTTTACTGTGTAACATCTAAACATGTTCAAGTAGTAATAAATACCTTCATATTACTTTTTACAATTTTAATTTATTAGTGTATAAAAAGGGAACTGTTCCAAGTTAAAAATATATATTAAAATATTAATATTATGAAAAATGATAAATTTTGCTACAGTGATTAAAAACATTAACTTCCAGTTGTTGGTGTAAACAAACTCTTATCATAGCAACTCAGCTGATACACAGTAGCCTTCAATAAACTTTTAAATTGTTATATATCAAACCCCTCTATTTTGCTGTTTCTATATAGTGTGTTTGAGTATTGTCAGTTGACATATAAATAATGTAGTAACATTGCTGGTATATTATAATATGCCAGCTGTGTATAAGAACTTTAACATTTTTACATAAATTTATTCAGTGTGAATAGTGTAGAATGTTGTTCATTCCTTTCACTGAAAGCAACACACGAGTTATTTCAGTCATTTTTTTTAATTGTATAATCGTGATGTTTTACAATATTACACAAAAATGTTCAGTGTCACACACATTACTCTGCCTCACGAGATTAACAAATAATATAAATAAATAAATGTTCAACCATACAGCTACTTTCAAGTGCATTTGCGTACCAGTAAAACATTGGCCATGAAACAATACTTGACTTAATTTTATTAGTATTGGATTCAAATGATATTTTTAGGAAACATGTATTCTAGATCCATAATTATCAATTATACTATTTGATTCCCTGTTTCATTGTATTACTACTATGTTAAACTCAGTAAAACAGGTATGAATAGGACATAAAAAGAACAAAACAGTTTTGCGAGAATGTGGTTTTCTATTTGTACCTTGAGTAGTATTAGTCTTGGAAAACAAGTGTTTATATAAGTTTACATTTTCATTTATTTTTGATTAATTTTTAAATAAATATATATTCTAAAATGGCGATTATTATTAAAAGCTTGTACTGTATTATTTTTCTGAAGGTATAGTAAAATTGCTGTGTGGGAAATATCACTACCACCATTAACACTTCAAACTGAACGTGGGCCCCATCAACAGTATCAAGCAGCTATTTTAGAAGAAGTGAAGAAATGGGCTTTGAATGGTTATGAAGTATTCAGTGCTATACTGAACAGGTTGTGTAATCTTGCTACAAATGGTGAAGGTACTATTACGGTAGTCTTACATAGTCTTAAGCATTATGTAGATACAATAATATGTCTGTTTTATTGCATACTACACTCGTGCTGACTTGTGTGCACAATTAAATATTTAATTAAGAAAGTTGTGTTAGTGGTCACAATTACAAACAGAATTATGTTCTCATTCTATAATTATATTTCTGTAGTTCTGGTATGATCCAACCTTGTTTGCTTGCAGCATCTTCTCCAGTAATCTGTTTCTGTTGACACAACATTTAACCTTTTTTTTTTAGTAGGTTTTTCCATTGTTGCTCTTAACAAGGAAGTAAGCTGCCTCATGAAAACTTTTCTCTTTGGTACCTTCTTCTGTATATCTTTTTCATCCAACCCATCTGGTGTTAATGTTACTCCTAGATATTTGTATTCATTTGTTACCTTGATTGCCTCTCCATTTTGCTCAGGCCTTGTCCCCTGTTCACACACCGCTATATATGTCTTCTACATATTCATTTCTAAACCCCATTTTCTATATTCCTTTATTATATTTTTGTGTACTCCATGTTCTGCCAGTCTTCAGCAAGAATGACTTGTCATTTACAAATTAGAGCGTAATTAGGTTCTCCAATACTTATTTCCATTCTACAGCATTTCCTTATGTGGTGCGTTAATGTCAATTTAATATAAATTTGTGTTCCGAGTCGTGAATATAATAGTTGTATTTATAAATTTTAAATAACATAGTTGAGAAACAAAAGCCTCGTAGTGGTGACCTCAAGAGTTCTGATAATCTACCTTGTACATTTTCTTCGTTTTCACTTTTTGAGTACACGTTTTCACTATATTAATCAAATGTTCACTCATTCCACTTTCCTCCATCACCTGTCACAATGTCCCTATCGAAATACTATCATATGCATCATAAAATGTAATCTATCATATTTGTGGTTCTTCTAACTTTGTATTATAAAATTTTTCTTATTACAGTATAGATGGATTCATGAATACTAAGAAAGTTAGATGGTTGAGTATTAATAATTATGATACAATTCCAATTAAATTATTGTGTATTATACTGAAGGAAAATTTTCTTTTTGGAATCCGAAGACATTACTTATTGCTTTTAAATTTCATCTATGGTGAATGCTTCAAATCCAAATTACTTTAGAGAGATTAAGAGACTGACACTTTAAAACATATATTATAACACTTGTGTTAAACACATAATTGTAATGAAAATGAGTGTTGATAGCTGCATTTAGTTACAGGTCAGGTCAAAGTAGAGTTTGAAGAGATTTACATAATTATTTTTATAGCAGATGTATTATTTATGAGTTATTGACATTTTTGTTTTCTTTATTGTTACATTTTCTAATTCCAGTTGTGTGTTTTACTGTTTGCAGCAATCTCTACAATGAAACAGCAGTTACAGAAAGAACAAGCTACATTTAAGTTACGAGTTGAAGATATTCAAGTCCATCTTACATCACCAACACTAGAAAAGACAGATATACTTACTGCTAATAAAGGCATGTAGAGTGTGTATGTGCATGTGAGAGTGACTGATTTAGTTCCTGCCAACAAATTACAATTAAAAATAAACCCTTGTAAGAAAAAATAAAGTGTGTGCAATTGATTGAATAATACAAATACAGTCAGTAACTATAAAATATATACCATATTGTTATAGAACTCGCTTAGTGGTGAAGATCGCGAACGCGCTAATAAACAGTACCGAATCCTTCTTCAAGTTTAATCCTTACCTGTCCTTACTTGTTGTTTTTTCTTCCCGGAAGGCGCCACAATTGTTTCTTAAAACAATTAAAAGTTTTGATCGGTGTCGTTTTTCTGTGCGATGTTGACGAATTCAAATTACCCACGCGGACTGGCGGGAATTCGAATCTCGCTTGTTGTTCGACGTGTTGCCAACATAATATTTTGGTAAAGAATTCTATTCATCGCTAAAGTACACAAAATATATAATATATTTCAAATAAAAACAAAGGACAATTATTAATGATCAGTACTTGTTTATTAGTGTTCAAAATTCGCTAATTACTGTTATTGATATTACAATAGAAATTAGTATAAAAAAGTTTCGCTCCGGTTATAAACAAATTATATTTCAGGGATTGGCTATGTTGACTGAACGTCTTGACGAGACCATCATGGCCGCCGATATTATTTAGTTTACACAAATTATTCAGTCAATGAGTTCTTTGGATTACGAAAAAATTTAAAACAAGATGTGATTATAAAGTACAGCACCTTATATTAATGGTACTAAAATACTAAAAAAGGTTTTACATAAAATTTAATTCTTTGTGTTTAAAAGTGTGTGTCAATATTATAGGCTTCGTACATAGGTTAAGTTACAGTTACATACAGTTTGAATAAATATTATCTATCAATCCTTGAAAGAATTTAGTGTTCAAAGTTCGGAGTGAGAGTTATTGTTTGTGAAAAAAGTTAATCAGTTTAGTTCGTGATTATTGGTAATTTTAATTATACTTAACAAAACCTTGTTGTTTCTTGCTATGTTCACCAGTATTTCTTCCAGGTTGTGTTTATACTTTCGTTAATTTTCAATGGTATGGTTTTCCTTCTTCTTCTGGCATCTGTTTTTTATTATTCGAAGTTTTATTTATTTATTTTTTTGTTAAAATTTGGTTTATTGTTCTCCTTGGTTTACTGAAACTATGTTCGACTTCTTGTATTCATTTTATTTTCATCTGGATCTAATTTTCTTCTTTATTAAACTTTAATTGAGACAAATTCAGTTTTGCATCTGTCTCGCTAGATCGTTAATAATGGACTCTCGTTTTATAACGGTTTTAAATATAATAACGTTATGTTGTTATGGTAACCAACTCCACTCTCATTGGTTGTATACATTTGTATCTATTGTTATAAATCCTGGGTTTTGGTTCAAAATGAATAAATATTTTATAATGGCTATTGTTCCTTGGTGATATTACCAATGTATGAAATATTAACATATATGTTCCTGTTTTCTTTCAAAGATCAATTTGACAGCTCACAAAGCTGGGCTTGGTAATATATTAATGTTTTTTGACAAAATTGCTAATGTTATGTTATTACATATTTCACTTATTTATACTGTTTATTCCATTTCTGACCTATTATTATTGTTAGTTAATTGTAATCAATAAGTTACTTGGTCTTACTTTTCAAATACAATAGTTAATTGCTTACAATTGGTTTTTTCTGAAGTTAGACAGTTAGGTATTTTATAGGCCTAAGCTGTAACAGTCTATAATTTCTTATTTTACACTATTTAAACATTATTTATTATATCCATATGTTCTGCTTATTCTCATTTAGTACTTATTTGCTTTTGAATTACTTTGGGGCTGTTTTACAATCAGTTAATGTTATTATAATTTTACAAAATCATTTCTTGTCTGATATTCTTTTCTTTTCTATTTTTACAATGATGATTAATCTTGTGCTTGTTAAATTTATATCATCGCTAGCTTATGCCTACTCCTATCTCTTACACACTTTTTTAACACTTAATCGTACTAACAAAACGTAACATAGAAATAGGTTTATGGTCTGTCCATTGTTCAGCCATATTCCTTCTTATAAATTATAACTCTTTTAATCAAACAAATAACAATTTTGGTTGAGTATTGTCTTGACACCATCTATTCTATAGTGATAATCATACTCTGTTTCTTACTAGCTAACACAATTAAATTATGTGTCTATCAACCATTTGATTATGGTTCTGGTTTATTACCATTGTTTATTATTTTTTTCTTAAGATTATAAATTATTTATCTTAATTTCTTCTTGTCACTTCACTGTTTATTATTATCACTCCCTACCTATCTCTCACTCTTGTTTTTTTTTATTGGGTTTTAAAACATAATTTTATAGTCAATTTTTCTATATTTTGTGACTTGCTAATCAATCACATATTATAAGAATAAGAATCTTCTTATTATATCATATTCTTATTATACAATAAGAATGCTTCTACCTTATTCTTCACCCCCACTATACTCTCAGAATTGTCTACTATTTCGTCATTTTTACATTTTGTCATATTTAAAACATTGTCACCTAATTTCTCAGACTTCTGTTCTAACTTATTTAAACTGTTTTTTATTGTTTCGTTAGTGCTTTCTAAATGTTTATTCATTTCTTGTATTTCGTTTTTTAGCTCATCAAACTTGTTATTAATTATTGAATTTTGCATATTGAATTTAGCGTCAGAATCACTCTTCAGTTCATTATATTTAATATTTGTATCACTCTTCATTTCTTTATTTTGTTCTAAAAGTAATTGTAACATACTCATTACCTCACTATTAAATTGTGCGTTACATTTTGTTGAAGTCGGGGTTAATTGCACACCCGAATCTTCAGTTACATTACTCTGGTCACTCAAATTTATCTCTGCTTTCTCTTGACTCGCACTGGGAGTCGAATGTATTTCAAAGTTACTAATGTTTGAGTCGTCAAAATTTTCGACGCTATTTTCATTTATTTTATTCTCGTTATCTGACATTTTGTATTATTGATATAAATTAACTTATATAAATTGCTTAAATAGAATAATTAATTAAATAAATACAGTAATTATTTAAATTTTGTAATATACTGTTACGTTGTTAAGCTAACCTAGAACATGTTTGTATCTCTGTCGATGCGGAATCCAATTAATTAATTATAATTAATTCAATTCGTGCCTGTTCGGGCGCCATTGTGACTTGCTAATCAATCACATATATTATTATAATGAAATGTCAAATTAAATTGTTTCTTACCGTTACGATAATTCTTACGGGGTCCCAGGATTCGGTCACATGTACCTAGATACAAGCATGGTCTATAGGTTATGCAAAGCACTGACACAACTCATTTTGGAAGAGAAATTAGATTTTTTAATTAATCAGAATCATACTTAAATTTTGTTCAAAAACTTTTGATCATTGTTTTACAGATTCAGTTACAGTTTTCTTTGTTCGGTTAGCCTCTGCTACATGCTACTTATTCTAAGAGCTTACCTTAGTGATCACTATACAAAACAAATATACAGACAGAGCCCAGCCTGCCATTCACTCATTCTCTCAATTTATACCCCCTCCCCTGAACATTTTTATTACCCCGAACCCTTAAACATGTTGTGAAATTCTATAGTCGGCAACGTGGTCATCATTCGCACTCACTATTTAACGTTTGGCAATCACTGGTTTGTCCGGAACTAAACGTAGATATTCTTCACTGAATGGTATTAACCGCGGTTACATGGATTTAAACTGTTATTTCACTTTTGCTTTAAAATAAAACTGTAAGAGTTAGCAGGGCGCACTCGGCGCTGTGTCGGCCGACACGATCAACGACTAACTGGGCAGGAAAACGTCGCAGGTGTAGCTAACGTGATCTCATACTTTTTGATGGAAATCACAGCCTTGGGCTTCGTCGCCGAAGCTTCGGCCCATGCTATGCATGTGGTTTTTTAGTCAATGTCGCACATGATCTTCTATAGGCAGTGGCTGACGTCCTTTAAGTGGGCCGGACTTAAAACAGTGTTTCCGGGGGATCTTGAAGAAGACGACAAATATTAGTCTCTCTAGCCATCTTGGTTTTTTGTTAGAGCGTCCTTTTGAGCGCGCTTGCGTGGGTATTCGCGCCTGTACGTCGACACACTTGCAAAGTTCTTAGAATTTTGGTGGAGGTGAATTCTTCAGCCGTGTTACACCACTGATTGCGTTTCGCTTTGTTTCCAACTGTTTCTCAACACTGGTCTGTTATACGGACAAATACGTTGCACAATAATACATTTTTACATTATTTTATACAAACCCGCCCGAAACCGAAATAAATAAAAATATATATATATACCCCAAACGGTTAAAACAAAAACACCCAAAAATCGACCCGCTACATTTTAAGGCCCGGTATTCTAAGAGCTTACCTTAGTGATCACTATATAAAAGACATACAGATAGAGCCCAGCCTGCAAATTTTCACTCTCACTCAAACACACTAAATTATGAACCCCTTAACATTTTCTAATAAAGCCCCCAGCCCTTACACTTAAACCGCCGGCAACGTGGTTCGCGCGCGCACTCATCTTCTGCTAATTTCTTGTTGTTTACTTTCCGAAAATTATACAGTTACATTCTTTAATCTTTTTACACTCGACCGCGGTCACATAAACTTTCCTCCTATTACACTTTTTACTGTTGAAATATATAAATTTGTGACGAGCCCGGTTGACGGGCGGCCTGCGCAGGCTGGAGTCGACAACGAACTGCCGGCGTCTTTCCGTTCCCCACTCCGGGAGCATTTTAGTCAAGACGACGGACATCAATGCCTTCCAGTTAGTCGTCCCAGTTTCGAATCATACTAGTCACGTAGTTGTTGGAGTGACGATAGCAGACGATTTCAAATAGGCACTGGCTAATGTCATAAAAGTGGGTGGGACTTAAAACAGCATTTCCGTAGTGAAACCAAATGGATGATGAAAATTTCTCTCTCTGGCCATCTTAGTTTTTTGCCAGAGCGTCACTTGGAGCGTGATTGAGCAGTTGCGTATGTGCGCTGCCACACACAAGTACAAAGTTCTCAGAATTTTGTGGAGGTGCGAATTCTCTGCCGCATTCCTCGACAACAACTGCGTCTTACAGCGTTGTTTCACTGTTCTGTTACATTGACTGTTATACTGACAAATACGTTGCACAATGATAATCCGCCCAGAATGAAATAAATAAAAATATAAATAATGTCCCAAACGGTTAAAATAAAACACCCAAAAATCGACCCGCTACAATTTTATGTATAATGCATATTCTATATATTCTCACTATAAGGCTATGAATAACACACATAATCTATTAACAATTGTTTCACTTAATTATTATTGGTAGTGTACTTCTGGTTTACATAACTTTATATACTGCTTGTTACTACATTTGATTTATCATTTGTGTTTTGTATTATTTGTTTGCCTTTGATTATTTTTTGTCTTTATTTGTCCTATCACTGGGGTTGGGGTTTGTTTCTACCTACTCACTTACCATATCTATTGGGTTATTTTGGTTAAATCGTATTGTCCTGTTGTTTTCCTAGTTTGCTCCATTGCTTGCTACTCTTCTCTTATCAGAGGTTACTTTTATTATTACCTTTATATGTTTGATCGTATAATTATGTTAAATACCCAATCCTTTATCTCTGATTCATCCCTTTTAATTTATAGTGTTAATTATTTAGTATTCTATTCTTCTCATGTTGCTTCTTAAAATGCATGTTGAAGATATGTACCCTTACATATTGCCCTGCCACTAAAATTGATTATTTCAGCAAATATCGTTCAGGTGTTTGGGTGAAATTGTAATGGTCCAAATTTATGGGGTATTTTATTTTATTTCATTTTCGGGGTTTCATAAAAATATTGTGCAAGTTTTAATTCCATTGTAACAGACCCCGTGTATAGAACAGTGTTGAAACGCAGCAGCAATGCAATATAACGTTGTGAAATCAGTACCTAGGTATGCACCACCCTCGATTTCCAAGAACTCTGTTTCTGTGTGACAGCACGCATGCACGCGTCAAATGAGTATACGCTCGGACTGACGCGATTGTGAACCACCAAAATGGTGAAAAGTACTTTTTCTGTTTCATCTACTTGACTGAGCTGAAGGAAATGTAGCTAAGTCACCGCCCCTTTTGGTGACATCATGCCAGAAGTGCCTAAATACCGTCGGAGCATACTACAGAACAGACCACTATATATATCATGCACATGGTCGATCAACTGCAACAAATCAACTATGAACGTCGACAAAATCCGGTGGCGGTGAAAATCAATTTCCTCCCGCTCGCAAGCGATGCTTGCGGGAGTTCGTCGCTGATTGTGTCGGCCGACACAGAGCCAAGTGCGCTCTACTAAATTTTATCAGTTTTTTAAGTTCAAAAGTGAATTAAAAGTAATCAGAACATGTCAGTGGTAGTGACGAACATGTAAGAACCATCAGATCAGTTTTATTTGATGGCGACATAATTATTTAACAAAGTGAACCGAGCTCGAATGATCACCGCGTGGTCGGCCGGGGTTATTATTATAAAAATGTTAAGGGCATCGTAATTTTTTCTGTGTGTTTGTGAGAGTGTAAAAAATTGCAGGCTGGGCTCTGTCTGTATATATGTATTAAAGTGTGATCAGTAAGGTAAGATGTTAGAATAAGTTAATATGTAGTAGATGATAAACCGAACAAAGAAAACTGTAATTGAATCTATAAAACAATGAGCAAAATTTTGGAACAAAATTCTAGATAATTCTGAATAATTAAAAATCATAATTTCTCTTCAAAAAATGTGTCGAGTTAGTTATTTCGATAACCTTTAACACAGGTTTGCATCTGACGTACATGTGATCGAATTCTGGACCCTGAAAGAACCTTTACAGGTAGGTGAAAATAAACTGTATTGTTGTATTTTACATATCTTGAAACTGTATTTGAACATCACAAAATTATCAATCATTTATTTAATTTATTTCATTAATCACTTGTCAGTTTTGAGCTCTCAGTTCTTAATGCTTTACATAGTATCAGTATTCTTCTTGATTTCCTGTATTATCTTCTAGTCTAGTGTTTTATCCCTATAATATTTAATTCCCTAACATTTCTTCCCTAAAATTTATATTGATTCAGACCGGAGGAGGGTACTTTTGACTGTCAATTATATCATCTGAGTACAGAGGAACGTATCGTCTGCCCAGGCATATGATTGCTGGATTATCTACAGTCAATCATTAACAAAATTATATAAGTAGTCTAAGTACGACTATAAATAAATATCATTATGGAATTCTTCACATTATTGTTATTTAGATTATCCAATACATTATTTCAACATTTTTTTTTCTTGACTCATACTCTTTAGCTCTTAGTGATACGATATTACTGATGGGTATTATGCACATGTTATTATTATTAGTTGTATTTATTACTTTTCTTTTAACACTGATTGTTTATTATTTGGGTTCTCGGATGCTTCTCTATATTTTCATTGAAGACTGGTTATATGTTCCCTTTCTCCTTTGTGTATTTGGGTCTGCGATTTCATAGGTATTATTCTTATTATCCTTACTCACTACATAAGGTCCGGTGTAAAGTAGCAGTAGCTTCTTGGCTATTCCTTCCATGGTACTAGGTAACTCTCTGTTTTTAAGTAATACTTGCTCTCCAATCTGATATTGTAGGGGTTTTGGTTGCAATTGCTTATACCTTTGTCCGTCCTCTCGAGTATTTTGTTATGAAATTGTACGTTATCGAACTGGTATTCTGCTCCACTGGGAAATTGGACTAATGAGGTAATTTCTCTGGGTGGTGGTCTTTGGAACATTGCTGTGTATGGTGTTGTTCCAATAAACTGGTGGTGTGATAAATTTATAAAGTTTTCGGCTGCTGGTATGTACTCAGTCCACTTACTGTGTTGATTGTAACAGTATGTCCGGAGGATTCTCCCCACTTCTCTCAAGACTCGTTCAGCAGGGTTGCTGCTTGGATGGTACACTGATGTCTTGTAGGTTTTTATTCCATGGTTTAGCAAGGTGTTCTTCTATTTATTCCCCTTGAATTGCGTTCCATGGTCAGTGATGATGCATTTAGGTGTCCCCACTTCACTAATGTATGGTAATAGTATTATGTTCAAAATTTTTTGGGTAGTGGCGCGATTGATGGGGTAGAGCTTCGTGAACCTGGTGTTGTGGTCGAACACAATGACGAGATATTTGTATTGGTGTCTCCCTCCACTATGCAGAAATGGTCTGCATATATCAATGAAAACTTTCTCCAATTTACAAGAGGTGGTGATAGGTATCATCGTACCCTCCTGGTTAAACTTTGTACTTACGTAAACTTTGTACTGTAAAATACCGCATTGCAGTCGCGTGCAGTGACGTCATTTTTTCTCCCGCTATCTGCTACCGGCTTGGATTCAGGCTAGCAGCAGTCAAAATTAGTTTAGTTACTTGCAAGACTCCGAGCAGGCACCTTGCCTCAGTTCGCCAGCCGCGGCTACATTATTCTCATTATTCTAAATTTTAGCATGATCATCATGCGATAGTTACTTAGGCTATCCAAGCCATTTTACGCACGATTATGTCCTTCAGTATTTAATTTCTATCTCAATTATCAGGCATTTATGCCGCGCTAAACTGCATGCGCCAGCAACTATTTCTTATTAATTTTCAATAAACAATTAGCTCAAGAACATATACAGTCCACTTCATTATTTCACTTATTTACCAGCTATCACCACAACAAGCGTTCTAAGACCAACTTAAGATTTCATCGAGAGCGTCTAAGACACAACATTTTGGTCCTACGGGCCACATTTTGGTCCACCACGGCCGGGTCCAAATAGTGATTCGGACTAAGATTTCAGATATATTTCATTTAATGGGCCCAAACAACATTTGGTTCAAGCCCAAATACTTTCAACGTTTAGATTGCTGGCCGTTGCATGCCTTCATTCTTCTCAAAACAAACTTCATACTTGACATTGCAAGATTCTGCAGAACATCATATCTGAGACAGCAAGACACTACAAGTCATCATCATTGTCGCACAGCAGCGAAATTGTAGAAATTCAAAATTAAACGGAGAGCTACAGCTTCTAGCGTCACCCGACCAGCTGAAACAAGAGTTGCGTCACCATCTAAGGCCTGCCGAACAGGATCATCAGGGAAGCATCAGGATCGGAGCCATCTTGAACACGCCAGGATTCACAATCCACATGAATATGAACTCACATTTCTCATAATTTTTCATTTATAATTTTTATGTACAGCAAAGTCAGTAATATTTTAGTACATATTTAATAACATTTAATATAACATCATTAATAATTTTTGCATAAACAGATATTAGTGTCAAGTGGCCATAAACTTGTATTTTTATCTAAATTTTCATTTATGCAGCTGTACAATAATGCATTAAGAAACTTAAGTGATGTGATAAGGGTATATGTATATTGTCATTTTGAATGATTCATATTTTCAATAACTTTCATAACTATTTTTTAAACAAATGAAGTACCTATTATAGTAAGTAATATATTAAGGTGTATACCGATTAAGGTGCTCCCGCATCATATCAGGATTTAGTAAATTATTCAAATTACAACAATTGTTCACCTGCTCTATATTTAACTATCATTTTTGAATCACATTTTACATTTCGGTCATGGCTGATGTGAAGGCATTAATTAAAAAACGGGGCACAATTAAGGCATCTATCCCGTGTAAATACTTTCGCTGACAATTTCGATCCAGACACAAGCGACCATCATGCCTTAAAAATTAAGCTCCACCACTTAATGGAATTGTCCGCGAAGTATGATGAAATTCAAACTCAAATTGAGGCTGACGATTCCGATATCGCATCAGTCAGTGACAGAGTTCAAACAGAGGATGATCTCTGTACTATTGAGTGCAAACTACATCATTTATTAGAATAAGTAGAGGAGGTGAACAAGAAACCATTGATTCAAGCTGAAGTTACGCCAATTAAAACCCCACCTATATAGTTAGAGCCAATTAAATTGCCCTGCTTCTCAGGCAGCATTATTGATTGCCAACATTATTATAATATGTTTTTGGAACTAGTACACGTCAGAACTGACCTGACGGACATTCAGAATTTACACTATTTACACTCTTCATTAAGAGACGAAGCTTTAAACGTAATAAAATCTCTCCCAATAACCCATGACAATTATGCGGTAGCCATTGATCTATTAAGGGCCAGGTATGACAACAAATTATTTGTCTCAGCCTATCACATAGGGAATGTCTTGGGCATGAAGTCCATTCAGCAGGAGCCCATGGTTGGCATCTCCAAATTCATTGACGAGATCACCGCGAATATAAATGCGTTAAATTCATTAAATTTACCAGTAAATACCTTTGAAATCATTTTCGTTCAATACTTAACGCAAAAACTCGATAACCAGACATGTCGGCTCTGGAAAGAAAGCCTCTCTGACGAGCGATTTCCTTATTTCAATAACTTTATTAAATTTTTAAATAGTAGAAGACAATTATTGCAAAACGTCGGCGGCACGACCAGCTCAGTAAGCAAAATACACGTTAGCGATAAGACTCCCTATCGCAAAGCTATTAAACCGGTTGATATTACTAGGTCGACATTCCACTCTCATATCAGCAACAACATCTGTCAGCTGTGCAGAGGTAGACACTGCCTATCTGAATGCCCACAATTCGTGGCTATATCTCCCCTGGAACGAAAAAATATTGTAATTAAACATAAACTCTGCTTAAATTGCATACGTCCAGGCCATGATCTCGCACACTGTCCTTCCAAATTTGCTTGCAGGACATGCGCTAAACGCCATCACACAATGATCCACATATCAGGCAATAACGCTTCGTGTAGTAACAATCAGTTTTCACTGAAACTGCAAACAAACAAATCTATCTTATTATCCACCACTGTCTGCATGACAACTGACCATGCTGGTAGGAAGCACCCAGTAAGGATTTTATTGGATTCAGGATCGCAAGCTAATTTCTGCACCATGAGTTTTGCACGTCGCATGGGTCTAAAACTAACTAAATCTCAATTACCCATCACCGGTATAAACAATTCCTTATCTCAAGCTGACTTCAGTACTAGGGTAAGGTTGCATTCCCGTTATAAGAATTTTAGTTTGAACGTACATTGCGCTGTGCTTCCCAGCATTATGAATAATCTCCCTGCGGAATCATTTGATATCTCATGCCTAAATATACCAAAAGGCATGTTCCTAGCTGACCCCCAACTGAACTTCTCTTCGCAAAGCGACCTATTGCTTGGTGCTCAGTATTATTTACAATTAATTGAACCTGTCAAATTCATCCATAGCCCACATTTTCCCACAATACAGGAGACAAAATTGGGATTCATTCTCACGGGTAACTTGCCATTTAATGTCGACTTGACAAAACCTGTCTCATCATTCATAGCATGTGAAGATAATAATGCTATTTCCTCGCAACTAAAGGACTTCTGGAATTTAGAGGACGTTGATGTTCGTGCTCCCTCCGTTGAGGACTCGGAATGCGAAAGTCATTTTGTCGCTAACACTTTCCGTAATAATGATGGCAGATTTGTGGTATCCCTACCACGCAGGTTATACAATTCTCATTTGGGCGATTCTCTTCACGGAGCTATTCGCAGGTTTCAATCACTGGAACTCAAGTCCAAGCAGAACCCTGCCCATGAGTCATCATCATGGCCCATCTGTGCCTTCGATGCCCATTCACCCTGCACTCATCCTGATCTTGAGCAGGAACAACGTAAGCAGGTCCAAACCTCATTGATTGTTGCTTCATCTACGTCTAGTTATTTTTAAAACTACTCTTCGCTTTCAAAACTCCTTCGCGAATTTTTGTATTGCCATCAATTCATTCGGAACTCTAGGCTCCCTATAGCGGATAGAGACACTTCCTTTTTAACTTCCCATGAGTTACATGGTACACTTTTGGTTTTTATTCGCCAGTCCCAGCAATTGCACTTTAGCATCGAAATAACTTGAGGCACAACGCTGCATCCCTAATAATAGTAAAATTCTTTCACTTAACCCCTTTCTGGACAATGCGGGGATATTGCGCGTGGGCGGACGTCTTCAGCACTCCCAGCTTACCTATGACAGCAAACACCAAATCATACTCCACCCGCATTCTCACCTCAGCAAATTAATCATAGAAGGCGAGCATCTTCGTTTACTACACTCTGGGGTACAATTGACTCAGCACTCTCTACGGCAGAAATATTGGATAATTAATGATAAATCTTATATACGTTCAGTAATACACAAATGTATCACTTGTTTTCGATTCCGTGCTAGTGGCGCGAGCCAATTATTGGGACAATTACCCTCTTCCCGGGTTACGCCTGCTAAGCCATTTTCTCAATCTGCAGTCGACTGTGCCGGTCCCGTATTTATACGTCATGGCGGGCAGCGTACAAAATCGACGTCAAAGGCTTATATTGCTCTATTTATATGCATGGTCACTAAAGCTATTCACCTTGAACTAGTCTCAGATCTTACCTCAGACGCCTTCATAGCAGCCTTAAAACGGTTTATAGCTCGTAGAGGTATCCCTGATCAGATATTCTCCGACAATGGTACAAATTTTCATCGTGCTGGTAGCACACTTCACGAATTATACAAACTCTTTCAATCTAACGGATTTGAATGGACCACCCAGGATTTTACCAGTGCCCAAGGCATGAAATGGACCTTTATTCCCCCCTCAGCACCTCATTTTGGTGGCCTGTGGGAAAGTGGAGTCAAGAGCGTCAAGTTTCATTTGCGGCGCGTTGTCGGAGGAACCATTCTTATGTTTGAGGAGTATTACACTATCCGAACTCAAATAGAGTCCTGCCTTAACTCACGCCCCTTGTTCGCCTTATAAAAATGACTCTAGGGATCCCGAACCTTTAACTCCAGCTCACTACCTGGTTGGTTCTCCGCTCACTGCTCTCCGTGAACCTGACTATTCCCAAGTCAATATTAGTCGTCTGGGCAGATGGCAGCTGCTCCAAAGATTCACCCAGTCTATATGGAACAGGTGGTCTAAGGATTATTTGCACCAGTTGCAACAACGCAACAAGTGGCGCATCCCGTCAAAAAATTTGACTCCCGGACAACTCGTTCTTATTCTAGAAGACAATTCCCCCCCCATTGCAGTGGAAACGCGGGGTAGTCACTAATGTCTATTCGGGTCAGTATTCAATAGTGCGCGTCGCAGAGGTTCGCACCACAAACGGTATCCTACGTCGACCCATTCATAAATTATGTCCACTTCCAGTGGCCTCAGACTAATAGCATGAGCGTTCATGCGACACGTATCAGTAATGTGAACTTTATCGCGTTATCGTGCTTCACGCCCGGGACATTCCCCGGGGATCACATGCTTTACATTGTTATGATTATTACATTATTTTTTTTATGTCTATTGTACTATTGTATTATTCTATGGTTATATATTTTTGAATTTTTTTGGGGATTATTAATCTAATATTATTGTATCAATTATTATGTCTTTTACTATTGTATTATTCTATGGTTACATATTTTTGAATTTTTTTGGGATCATTATCCTATTATTATGTACTGCCAACTATTATGTCTGCCTGATTATCATGTATTATCATGTATTATCTATTATTGTATTATCATGTATCATTATCATGTTATTATGTGTTATGGAATTTTATTATCATTATTCTATTACTATGTAACACAAATCATTATGTATTATGTATCCTTACATGAATTTGGTATGTCAATCATATTGTTATGTACTATTAATTTCCTGGTTGTCATTGCTTGATTGTTATGCATGTCAATTATTATGTTTTTGTTATTGTATTATCATTTGTTATTTATTATTGAATTTGGTGTCATGTAATGTCAGTTATTATGTACTATTCACACAATGAATTAAGTTGGAAAATCGCCCGATTTTGTGCGGGCAGTATGGTTAAACTTTGTACTTATGTAAACTTTGTACTGTACAATACCGCATTGCAGTCGCGTGCAGTGACGTCATTTTTTCTCCCGCTATCTGCTACCAGCTTGGATTCAGGCTAGCAGCAGTCAAAATTAGTTTAGTTACTTGCAAGACTCCGAGCAGGCACCAGTTGCCTCAGTTCGCCAGCAGCGGCTACATTATTCTCATTATTCTAAATTTTAGCATGATCATCATGCGATAGTTACTTAGGCTATCCAAGCCATTTTATGCACGATTATGTCCTTCAGTATTTAATTTCTATCTCAATTATCAGGCATTTATGCCGCGCTAAACTGCACGCGCCAGCAACTATTTCTTATTAATTTTCAATAAACAATTAGCTCAAGAACATATACAGTCCACTTCATTATTTCACTTATTTACCAGCTATCACCACAACAAGCGTTCTAAGACCAACTTAAGATTTCATCGAGAGCATCTAATACACAACACCTCCTTTCTGTTGTTGTTGACCTTCACTAGTTGGCAGATGTGACATTGTTTTATGCATTTCCGTACCTTTCTGTTGGCGTCTTTTATGTATACGTGTTCTTGTAACACCTTCACTACCTTCAACGCGCCCATGTGCCCATATCTCTCATGATAATCGATGAGAATTAGGTCTTTCTCTGTGGCCCGTGGTATGGCTATTTTCCAGGTGTTGAATTTATATAGGGTTTTAATGAAAAGTATTCCTTGGTGATTGCAGTAAAATTGTGATACATGGTCGTCTTTGTCTGTTAACCGTTGTCGAATTCTATTCAGTTTGGGGTCCTGTTCTTGTTGTCGTTCCAGTTCTTTCATGATGTTGGCCAAGTCAGTTCTGCTCTTAATAATGTGGTATATTTTAATGATAGTCTCCTTTTCTCCTTCGTAAGTCTGGTCTTTAAAGTTTACTCTGGACAGGGTATCGGCTACAACATTTTTCTTGCCCGGGATGTATTCCCAATTTAAATTATATTCCTGTAATACTAAACTCCATCTAGTCAATCTTCCATGATTTAATTTACAATTTCTTAGGAATGATATGGACTTGTGGTCAGTCATCACGGTAATCGGATATCCCAAGATGTATGTCCTAAATTTTCCACAGGAAAACACAACGCTTAGCAGTTCCTTCTCCATGACATTGTAATTTCTCTCGCTGCTATTTAATACTCTACTTGCGAAACTGATTACACAATGATTCCCCTCTTCATCCTCCTGGTACAAAACGGATCCGAGGCTAACGTCACTGGCATCGCAGTTTAGGTAGAATGGCTTGGTGAAATTGGGATGATGTAACATTACTGACTCGATGAATTTATCTTTAATGAGTTGGAGTGTTATGTCTTGTTCGACTCCCCACGTCCACTTGTCCTTGGATGACAATTGATGTGAAAATTTGGCTGTCATTTCCAAGTAATTCCTTTGAAACGTCCGGTAATAGTTGCACAGACCAAGGAATGACTGGAGTTGTTTCTTGTTCTTAGGTGTCAGAAACTTCTGTATACATTCAATTTTTTCTTGTGATGGGGTTGTCCCATGTCCAGACAAGTTGAACCCTAAAAATTGTACTTCGTCAGGAACAAATTTGGATTTTTCCAGTTTGAGCGTTATGTGGTTGTTTGATGGTTTTTCTAAAACGTGTTCTACCCGGCGACAATGTTCATCCCACTTATCTGATGTTATTAGAAGATCGTCTACGTAGACTGTCGTAAATTGTAGTGCATCTGGTCCAAGTATCTGGTCCATAATTTTCACGAATACTGCTACCGAATTCACCAAATCCAAAGGGTAATCTTTTAAATTGGTAGTTCCGTCCTTCCTTTGAAAGGAAAATCCTCAGACGCATTATAGGCCCAATACAAGAAAATGGCTCATGGAGACTGAGATACAACAACGAACTGTATCAAATATATAAAGAGATACCAGTCTCAAAATTTATAAGAAGTCAAAGATTGCGTTGGGCCGGACATGTTATGAGAATGGAGGATGGCAGGAACCCTAAGAGGGCTTTGCTGGGTACATGGGAGGGAATGAGACCTAGAGGTAGACCGAGGAAGAGGTGGGAAGATGGCGTTGCAGAGGACGTGAGAGACATGGGGATAAGAAACTGGAGGAGAGCTGCAGTGGATAGAGTGGATTGGAGGCGGAGATTGGTGGAGGCCAGGGCCCGACTTGGGCTGTAGCGCCATAGGAGAGAGAGAGAGTTCCGTCCTTCAAATATGAATGCCATGTACCTTCGACTGGATGGGTGTAACTCGACTTGCCAATAGCCGCAGACAGTGTCTCACGTACTGATGAATTTGGTCCCATAGAACTTCTTCAGGATTTCTTCTATTTCCCCTGGGGATGTACGATCATTTACTATGTTTTTATTAATCTCACGGGCGTCTAGACAGATTCTCACCTTCCCGTGTTTCTTTGGGACTGCTAAGATAGGGCTGGTGTAAGGTGAGTAGCTTGGTTCAATTATGTCCTCGTCTATTAGTCAGTTGATTTCTGTTCTCACCGTTTCCTTCAATGAATATGCGATCGGGTAAGATTTTTTATTAAAGTTGACAGGCTCTCGGAATTCAATTTTGCACTGATAATCTCTGACCTTCCCAGGTGTATCTGAAAATACGTGTCGGTATTTATTATACACGTCTATGAGTTGTTCTGCTTGTTGAACGGTTAACTGTGTGTTCGTCTTCTCTCTCTGGAAAGTTCGGATCTAGTCGATTTTTTCGTGCCATAGCTGTTCATTGTCAGTCTCGTCGCAGATTCCATTGTTCGGTGTTTGTTCCCTAGTGTCTCGGTATTCATGGATATGGTACATGGTTTCGTTCAATTGTGTTTCGTCACTACTGATTAAGTCCGTTGCCCATCGCAAGTCACCCTTCTTCAAGAATAGTTTAGATTTACTTAGATCAATTATCGCTGAGTATTGGCACAGCATATCGCAACCAATTAGCATGTGGAATGGTAATCCGCTGGCTACTAAGAATGTCATCGTTATAGTTTGGCCGTCGCTCGTCAGTTCTAGTTGTACTTGTTTTCGGACGGTTCTATTCTGTCGTCCGGTCGCTCCTACAAGGACAGTGTTGCTGATGGGTAATGTAAGCATTGTCGTCTTACTCACTTCTTGGATTTTATGAAGTTCGATGGTGTCGATTAATGAAATGTTGGATCCCGTGTCAATCATTACTCGCGTTGGTACTCCATTAACTTTAGTCGAGGTATAAGCAATTTCATTGTTGTTGTTGTTGTTGTTAGCAGATTGGTTGTCTTTTTCTTTGAGCAATTCTTCCCTTATATTCTTTAAGTAATTATTCCGTACGATTGTAATTGTTAGTTCATTGTTTGTGTGAGCAAAGTTACGATTTAACCCAATAGATTGGTTCAGTGAGGGTACAAGTAGATTTTTCACTGCCGCTCTTAGTTTAAAGCCAGTTCGGGCTGTTCGTCATGCCTGTCTTGTTGACTCGTCGGCTGACTTCCGCTTGTTGACGGTCGGGGTTCAGGCTGATTACTATCTTCCTGATAGTGGTCCCGCCGGTATACCTCTTGACTACGACTTCTGCCTACGTTGGCTCTGGTATCCCGTCCATAGTTGTTGCTACTGTACCGGTGTCCGTATGTGTTTCGGTCGGTACTTCATTGTCCTTGATAATATGATCTGCCTCTCCCGTCATCTTCGGCCCTCACATAGTGTACCTGGCGATAGTTACGATCATGGTTATTCCTATTTCTAGTGTTGTTACTATTATTATTATTGTAATTTGGCCTGTTGTAGTTTGGGTTATTCGGCCTACAGGGTTGATGCTGTGGATTATTTGGCCGGTTGTATTGATTATGTTGGTTGTTTGGCCGATTGTTACTATTATAACTGTGGTTTGGTTGATTGGCGGATGGCTATTATTTGGTCTATTATACGACTCATTGGTGTGGTTGTTATTGTTATTGCGGCTCTTATAGTTTGAGCGGTAATTGTTGTTATTGAAGTGGTTACCATTCTGGAAGTTTCTGTTATCACCCCTGTCGTCCCGTTGTCGACTTCTGCGATAGTATCGCTCCCTTTCATAATCTTCTAACAGGGCTGCCATCGATTGTACTGTCTTGATCTGACTGCCGAGTCGCCCTCTGGAGACACCCTCTTCATAATGAAAAGCAAGTTTGGTGACCTAGCTCTCTTCACGAATTTTCGGCTCCAGGTTCCTCGCTAGACAGACCTTCCCCAAAAAATAGGCAGTGAAAGTCGTCCCTCTGCTGGCATCATACCTGCTGAAACATATGTTATCTCGGACGATGGTCTGGGTTGCCTCCGACCAGTATTTTCCCTTAAACACATCTTTGAATTCCTCGTAACTCGTGAGGTCGTGTCTCGTTGCTGTCCACCAGTTGTCATTTATATCCTGGAAGTATTTGTCCAGGTATCCTCGGATGATTGTCCATCGATTCTCCCTAGTCTTTGCCAGCTGCTCATCAACTCTCTCCAGGAATTCCATCGGGTTACGCTTGTACTGTTTAAAATTGATGATCTCCCGGTTGTCCATGTGTTGGAATTGCGATATCATGGGTGGTCTGCTATTAATAATTTCCAACTCCTCTCTGATTTTGGCGATTTCCCATTTCTGGATCTCTTCAATTTTATCCCGGTTGTGTTGTCCTTGCCCGCAAACTTCGCTTACAGCGTTGTCGATATCCCAGCATTTCTCTCCGAAGCCCGTCTGTGCTTGTTGCAGGCCCTCTTCGGTTTTTGTCCGTATCGATTCTATTTTAGTCTGGCTGACTTCCTCAAAGTTGGTTATTCGGAAGTTAACGTTTTCTGTGACTTGCTGTATTTCTTTACTGGCGTCCTCTAATCTGTCGTTAACCATTGTAATTTCTCGTCGATCTCCTGCCATCTCCTTCTCGATTTTCTTATTCATTTTTTCATAATTGTCTTCAATTTTCTTATTGATTTTCACATTGTTCTCTGCTATCTTCTCATTTAAGACCTCCATATTTCTCTGGCTGTCTTGCTTGAATTCGTCTATTTTTTCTGTCATTTGCTTATTGTTGTCGTCTATTTTTTCTGCCACCTTCTTATTATTTTCGTCCATCTGCTGGCTGAGTTTTTGGTTATCATCTTTTAATGACTCTATACTGTGGTTAGTCTTATTTAATTCCTCCTTATTTCTCTTAAATTCTTCCTTAAAATCATCTTTTATTGACGCTATATTTTTGTTGGTCTCTTCAGTTTTCTTATTCAAGGTTTCTTCCATCTTCTTCCGGCTATCTTCCATCATTATTCTCATCATTTCCATGAAATCTGCGTCCCCTGGTTGTATGGGTTTCTCCGGTTGATTCTCTGGCTGTTTGGGCTCAGCAGTTTCCATGGTCAGTGACATTTGTTCTATTTCCTCGACCGGAGTCGCTTCCTTATCATCCATGTCGACGTCCTCCGTCCTCTTCTTTGGTCTGCCTCTACTGATCATCTTGCTATCCTTTTTTCGTAATCGCCGCTAGATACTATCCTTCCTGTAAATCTAGCCTCACTAGTTGGTCGCCAATTTGTTATAGAACTCGCTTAGTGGTGAAGATCGCGAACACGCTAATAAACAGTACCGAATCCTTCTTCAAGTTTAATCCTTACCTGTCCTTACTTGTTGTTTTTTCTTCCCGGTAGGGGCCAAATTGTTTTCTTAAAACAATTAAAAGTTTTGATCGGTGTTGTTTTTCTGTGCGATGTTGACAAATTCAAATTACTCACGCGGACTGACGGGAATTCGAATCTCGCTTGTCGTTCGACGTGTCACCAACATAGAATTTTGGTAAAGAATTCTATTCATCGCTAAAGTACACAAATTATATAGTATATTTCAAATAAAAACAAAGGACAATTATTAATGATCAGTACTTGTTTATTAGTGTTCAAAATCTGCTAATTATTGTTATTGATATTACAATAGAAATTAGTATAAAAAGGTTTCGCTCCGGCTATAAACAAATTATATCTCAGGGATTGGCTATGTTGACTGAATGTCTTGACGAGACCATCATGGCCGCCGCTCTATTATTTAGTTTACACAAATTATTCAGTCAATGAGTTCTTTGGATTACAAAAAAATTTAAAACAAGATGTGAATAAAGTACACCACCTTACATTAATGGTAATAAAATACTAAAAAAGGTTTTACATAAAATTCAGTTCTTTGTGTTTAAAAGTGTGTGTCAATATTATAGGCTGTCCTTTTAGTGGACTCTAAGTCTGCCAACCAGGGCAACATTCTCTAATACAGGAGCAACATCCAGGAGCACGCTGGAAGCAAGACGACTCACCAGGCAGCTTACAGCACTTAACAAGGAGATAGTTATTCAGTGGATCCCATCTCACATAGGCATATCGGGAAATGAGACAGCGGACACCTTGGCAAAGCGAGGGACAATGCTCTACCACCGGGAAAGTACCCATGACTTCAGCACCCTAAGAAGACTGATGACAAGGAAAGCAAACTCTCGCTTCCTGGAAGAAGCAAGAAACATATCAGAAGGAAAAACATGGTCAGGGATTGAACAGTTATGGAATAACCACTGTAGAAAATCCAGGAAGGAAGCAGTCGCCAACTTTAGACTGGAAACTGGCCATGACTGTCTCTCAGCACATCTCTACAAATTAAAAATTTCCACCACAGAAGAATATGTATTGTGCAGGAGAGAATACTCAAAAATGAACAAAAATCATCTATTGGAGTGTGTGAAGCTGAACCGGGAAATGCAAGAACTCAGAAATTACAGTGGTCTTTATTGGGAAGCTCGGTACCAAATGGGTTAAATGTACCAAGGGAGAGCCATTGGAAAACAACAACAACATATTATAGGCTTCGTACATAGGTTAAGTTACAGTTACATACAGTTTGAATAAATATTATCTATCAATCCTTGAAAGAATTTAGTGTTCAAAGTTCGGAGTGAGAGTTATTGTTTGTGAAAAAAGTTAATCAGTTTAGTTCGTGATTATTGGTAATTTTAATTATACTTAACAAAACCTTGTTGTTTCTTGCTATGGGTCACCAGTATTTCTTCCAGGTTGTGTTTATACTTTCGTTAATTTTCAATGGTATGGTTTTCCTTCTTCTTCTGGCATCTGTTTTTTATTATTCGAAGTTTTATTTATTTCTTTTTTTGTTAAAATTTGGTTTATTGTACTCCTTGGTTTACTGGAACTATGTTCGACTTCTTGTATTCATTTTATTTTCATCTGGATCTAATTTTCTTCTTTATTAAACTTTAATTGAGACGAATTCAGTTTTGCATCTGTCTCGCTGGATCGTTAATAATGGACTCTCGTTTTATAACGGTTTTAAATATAATAATGTTATGTTGTTATGGTAACCAACTCCACTCTCATTGGTTGTATACATTTGTATCTATTGTTATAAATCCTGGGTTTTGGTTCAAAATGAATAAATATTTTATAATGGCTATTGTTCCTTGGTGATATTACCAATATATGAAATATTAACATATATGTCCCTATTTTCTTTCAAAGATCAATTTGACATCTCACAAAGCTGGGCTTGCTCATGTATTAATGTTTTTTGACAAAATTGCTAATGTTATGTTATTACATATTTCACTTATCTGTACTTTTTATTCCATTTCTGACCTATTATTATTGTTAGTTAATTGTAATCAGTAAGTTGCTTAGTCTTACTTTTCAAATACAATAGTTAATTGCTTACAATTGGTTTTTTCTGAAGTTAGACAGTTAGGTATTTTATAGGCCTAAGCTGTAACAGTCTAGAATTTCTTATTTTACACTATTTAAACATTATTTATTATATCCATATGTTCTGCTTATTGTCATTTAGTACTTATTTGCTTTTGAATTACTTTGGGGCTGTTTTACAATCAATTAATGTTATTATAATTTAACAAAATCATTTCTTGTCTGATATTCTTTTCTTTTCTGTTTTTACAATGATGATTAATCTTGTGCTTGTTAAATTTATATCATTGCTAGCTTATGCCTACTCCTATCTCTTACACACTTTTTTAACACTTAATCCTACTAACAAAACATAACATAGAAATAGGTTTATGGTCTGTCCATTGTTCAGCCATATTCCTTCTTATAAATTATAACTCTTTTAATCAAACAAATAACAATTTTGGGTGAGTATTGTCATGACACCATCTATTCTATAGTGATAATCATCCTAGTGATTATTTTAGTAATAGAAGATGTTTTCTTATTATTGTCCTCACAACTACTCTGTTTCTTACTAGCTAACACAATTAAATTATTTGTCTATCAACCATTTGATTATGGTTCTGGTTTATTACCATTGTTTATTATTTTTTTCTTAAGATTATAAATTGTTTATCTTAATTTCTTCTTGTCACTTCACTGTTTATTATTATCACTCCCTACATATCTCTCACTCTTGGTTTTTTTTATTGGGTTTAAAACATAATTTTATAGTCAATTTTTCTATATTTTATGTATAAGGCATATTCTATATATTCTCACTATAAGGCTATGAATAACACACATAATCTATTAACAATTGTTTCACTTAATCATTATTGGTAGTGTACTTCTGGTTTACATAACTTTATATACTGCTTGTTACTACATTTGCTTTATCATTTGTGTTTTGTATTATTTGTTTGCCTTTGATTATTTTTTGTCTCTGTTTGTCCTATCACTGGGGTTGGGGTTTGTTTCTACCTACTCACTTACCATATCTATTGGGTTATTTTGGTTAAATCGTATTGTCCTCTTGTTTCCAAGTTTTGCTCCGTTGGTTGCTACTCTTCTCTTATCAGAGGTTACTTTTATTATTACCTTTATATGCTTGATCATATAATTATGTTAAATACCCATTCCTTTATCTCTGATTCATCCCTTTTAATTTATAGTGTTAATTATTTAGTATTCTATTCTTCTCATGTTGCTTCTTAAAATGCATGTTGAAGATATGTACCCTTACAATATTTTCTCTAATATCCCATGTCCTCAAATAAAGTGAATAATATTTATTTAAAGATTTAACAAACACAAACTTAATTATATATTAAATGGGATTTCACATTTCTTCAGTGACATATTACATCTGTAATACATTTTGTATTTGAATAGTTGTAATGCTTTGGAGACTTTTTCTAATTAATTTAAAATTTGTTTTTTTAACATTGTTTGTTGTCAATTTCATAAGTAGCTAAATTATTTCTTCAGAAGTGTGTTTCATAAAAGCATTTCTGTGTAGAGTGAACCCGCCATAATTGTTTTCTTAGTTTTTCCTAATAAAGTGTTTTGCAGCTGGGGCATCTAGTGCGTGTGTATACCATTTAAATTATGAATGTTGAATTAGTAATGTAATTAATGTTAATTAGATTTAATAATAATCTAACCTAACCTACAATTATGTTAGGTTTTGTTTTATGAAAAATTATATTATCCATGTTATAACCAGATTGTGTTTTATATAACTTAAGTTATTCTTGGGTAATAGGTTGATAATAAGTAAAGGTTTTATATTTATTAGTGTTGTGACAATTTTTTACTCTGGATACAGTTCTGTTTTGTATCTGTATTGTAACTTTTATTTGATTTTCAAATTTATTAATGGATTTTATTTTGTATCCATTATCTTTTGTATTTGTCTGTAATGTTTCTTCCTTTGCCTCCTTCTGTGTCACTCAATGTGACTCTTAGCACTTAGTATATATAATTGCATTGAATGAAGCCATTTATGTTTCGATTAATGATTACAATTACTAGATATTATTTAATTAGTTTTTAGATATCAATTAAAATTTTGATTTGTTTTTACTTCCATGTTCCATAAGGAAATGGAAGTATGGTCATGGCGAAAAAAAATCGTGTTCGAGATAATTGCAGCAGATTCTGATTGTACTACCATCAAAACATGAAAAAAAGTAATTTTTCAAAAAGTGTCTGTGTGTAGATTTTTTCTAAGGCAAATGATAAGAGCCGCAAATTCAAACAGAATCAAATAATTTTTTGCATACAGCCCTGAATTATAGAGTACTCAAGACCTGTTGTTTTTGGTGAAGATCGGTTAAGGGAAAGGTGTAGTTTACCTGCAACGTTTTATGTTTTAACAAGGGTAATTTGTTTCTATGACGAATGATAACTGACGCACATTCAAACAGAATCAAATAATTTTTTGCACACATCCCTGAATTGTAGATGACTCAATGTCTATTTATTTTAGTGAAGACGGTTAAGAGGAAGGGGTAGTTTACCTGCAACGTTTTATGTTTTAACAAGGGTAATTTTTTCTATGATGAACGATAACTGTCGGACAATAAAACAGAATCAAATAATTTTTTGCATACATCCCTGAATTGTAGAGGACTCAAGACCTATTGTTTTTGGTGAAGATCAGTTAAGGTAAAGGGGTAGTTTACCTGCAACATTTTATGTTTTAACAAGGGTAATTTTTTCTATGACGAACGATAACTGCCGTAAATTCAAACAGAATCAAATAATTTTTTTATACCTCCCTGAATTATAGAGAACTCAAGGTCTTTTGATTTTGGTGAAGATCGGTTAAGAGAAAAGGGTAGTTTACCTGCAACATTTTATGTTTTAAAGGGGCAATTTTTTTATGATGAATGATAACTGCTGCATATTAAAAGAGAATCAAATAATTTTTTACATACATTCCTGAATTGTTAAGTACTCAAGATCTGTTCATTTTGGTGAAGATCGGTTAAGGGAAAGGGATAGTTTACCAACAACACTTTTATGTTTTAACAACGGTAATTTTTTCTATGATGAATGATAACTGTCGCACATTCAAACAGAATCAAATATTTTTTTGTGTACGTTCCTGAATTGTAGAAAACTCAAGGCCTATTGATTTTGGTGAAGATCGGTTACGGGGAAAGGGTAGTTTACCTGCAACATTTTATGTTTTAGCAAGAGTAAAGTACTTAATTTTGATAAATAAAGTATCCTGATAAGAAGATCATAATAATCCACTGTAGAAACATCGATGGAATATCTAAATGAAGAGGCTAGTTGAAGGGGGTGGGGTAATTTTCTATAAATGAAAATGATAGTTGAAGTGGGAGGGGATAATTTGTATTTATATGTCATGTGTACTACGTTATCCACAACAAAGAAGTAGTTTGTTGTTAAAATTCCTTCCCGGACTGTTTGGCCATGGTCCAATGTTTTGTCCAAAACCAGACGGTTCGGCAGTGCTATCGACTGCCATCATCAGTGAAAATCGAGTGCGATAACATGAGGTGGTATACGTTAGTGACCACAGTACTGTGGTTAAGGCTGAAGAAAGAAGTAGTTTATATCGAAATATTTCATTTTGAAAATGGTTTTAAATATAAATCTTAGAACATGGAAGTCATATATGGTTCTCCATACTGATATTTTAATTATAAATTATATATTATTCTGTTTCCATAAATTGAAAATTCCTCATTTTATGTATACAGATAATATTCTAATGAGCTTATGGCAGTTAGAAGACTCATTGGTTCTATTAAAAAGAAGCGTGGCTGAGGCTGTAGTGGAATGGAATAATCGTCTTGTTGAATTTGAGACTGCTGCTCATGCTAAAAGACGTGAGGAAAAAAGTAAAAAGTTTTTGACAGAAAAGTCATTCTCTTCTGCTGCAGGACTTGGTGAAATAATTGAAGGTGTGAGTACACGTTTAATATTATTTGTATTATTTACACATATGTTGTTTAGTCTACAGGTGGGAGTGACTGTTATTAGTATAATTATTAAGCACAATTATAGTTACTTAATAGATGTATACAATTTTGTTGTCGTGGTAGTTATTGTGGGTAGTCAGACCTGAGTTTAAAATGTACATATTGGGCACATGACAATAGTGACATCAATGATGGCAGGATTCATTCATATAGTGTCTTAACATTTTTACACGTTGTTATTCATTATTGCATTGTTGATAGCAAACATAAAACTATGATGTTGTACAGCATTAAAATTAATGTGAGGGTTTGTGCATATAATTTTACAAGAAATAGTAACAGTATAGTGAAATAGTAAACAGTTGCACAGTTCAACAAGAATTCATATCAAGCTGCATTTTGTCATTGTGTAGGAAAAATTAATTAATTTTTCTTTTTATCAATAGGACCGTTTGACTGCAGATTTTTGTTTGTTTTCATTGAACATTCTAAAAGTTTTGTCCATTGTACAAAAATGCATATATGATTGTTCATTGTAGAATACTTACTTCTTAAATTCTTGGATTTCGTTGTCCATGATGTGTCCATTACTTAACTAAATATAATTATTTCACTACGACTCGGAACACAAAACTTTTTATGGGTAAAAACGTAAAAGTTTTACCTTATAACCTGAACCGGTTTTCACTTTTAAAAAGCTTCTTCAAAAGGTTTTGAACCTCTGAAGAAGCTTTTTACAAAAGAAAACCGATTCAGGTTATAAGGTAAAACTTTTACGTTTTTACCCATAAAAAGTTTTGTGTTCCGAGTTGTAGTGAAATAATTATATTTACTTACTTCTTACTTCAGGCATCCAACAGTAGGTGATGCCAATGGCATGATGTCCATCAATGTAGATTCCATTCATTGTAGAATGGACATCCATTCCCAATGTCCATTCATTGTAGAATAGTAAAAAATTTTTGGTGTTAAGATAAATATAATTAATGTTAATGGTGGGAACTAGTATTATATTTTCTGATAAAGTGTAAACTTTTATGTATGAAGAGGCACACAGTGTAACACAGTAAAAAGCCTAATCAGAATAATTGTAATAATTGGTTACAGTTGTATAGTTGTAGTAATATTGTAATCAATAACATGTATCCATGTTAAATGTATGATACTACAATTGTTCCAAGTGTTAGTTGAGACCATTAGATAGCATTGCCCATGTATTTTAAATGGGACAAAATGCGCTACTAGCCACCCTGAAAACACCGTTATCATGAATAATGTCTTCTGGGACTTTTCATTAAATATTCACTAATATGAAATATTGATGAAGGCAAAATGTTTTGTTAGCTTTAAAAGTAATCAAGTATTCTGTATAACAAAAAAAATTACTGAAGATTATTTAAAAAAGTGAATTCTTTCCGTATGAAATTTTAAATTTATGGAAAAATGTTCTGTAACTTTAAATGATAATCATCTGACTAACTTTTGTTCTATAAGAGATAGATCTAGAGTGTAAGCAAAGTAATTTCAGAACAAATTTAGTACTTTGTAAAAATTTTTTAATCAGTTTGATTGGAAGATGGGTTCTCGAGAAACGAACAGTTTGTGGATGATATATTGCAAAGAACTTATTACTGTTTGTAACTGCTTGTAACAGTTTGTAGCTCTAACTGTTTTTAACACTCATTCATTAAAATTAACAAAGGAAAACAGTTTTCTTTCCAAATAAATTTTAAACTGTAGTAATTTATTTAAAAAAAATGAATTCAGAAGACAAGTTGGAATTAATATTAGTTCTTAAGATGAGCCATCTGTTTCTACATGATACAGTGTGGTGTAAGGTTTCTTGTAGAGTTGTATACAGTTGTATTACAAATAGCTTATGGTAGTTGTGAATAGATTATTGTTGTGAAAAGTAAGTAACTATTAACAATTGTTTATTTTTTGCACCATGAAGGTAATTCTTCACAGCTATGTTGTCTTTCAGTCTGCATCAACAAATTATTTATTCTTGATAAAAGCATGTTTGCAGACAGTAATTAAAGACAGCTGTTTAACTGAAACAATCATCTTTTATCAACCAGACTATGCCAACGGCTTCTCCCAATTATATTTAGACGTGTGTGCACGATCACACACACACACACACACACACACACACACACACACACACACACACACACACACACACTTCACATGGATAACAGTGGTGAATATTTACGGAGTGTTACATAAATATCAACTAACTTTATAAATATTTTTATTTATCCTTTTATATATCCTTTGTAATATTGTTACGAGAAGCCTACCGAACAACCCAGAACATTCTCCACTCCGTCCGTCCAGTGTGGCAGCTGCTGCGTCATTCACATAGGTGGTTCTAGTGAGTTCCAGGAACACTTGAGATACGCATTAAGCCGCTGCCGTGCAGTAAGGAGGCAAAGCTGTACTGCACCTCTGTGGGGCCTATATAAAGCTATAACAGCCGGATTGTCAGTTCAATTACGTGAGCGATTTTCGGTAGTGCGGATTGAGTGTTTGTCGACGTGATGAAATATTGTGTTAATACAGTTGTGTTTTATATTAACTGACATTTTTATTGCGTGTGAACAATTTTTATTTGATTTGTTGCAAGAGACTGTCTTGTTCATATCAAACTGCTTTAATTGTGATAATTAAAGCTGGTGATTAGTGACTTAATTGGTGTCTTGTATTTTGTTTTCCACTATACCTACGATGATCAGGAGACCGTTGTAACAATATTTTTATTTACACCAACCCAAGACATACATCTTATTACAAGTAAATTTCCTTCCAATAGGAAAAATCTTTAAGCACATGTATGCAGCTATGTATACTGCCATAGTAGTGGAATGCATGTGTTACAAATGTCTACATTCTAAGCAATACATTGCGTATAATATGCTTGTTTTTTAAATTTAGTTTTAATATGTTTTGTTACAATATAAGTGTCAGTAGTTTGTGGCAAATGTATTTTATGAGTGATTGATCAAATCCAATACAATGTCGAGTTTCTCTAGCAACAAATGCTTGAAAAAAAAGGTTGAAAGATGGAAGCATCTGTCAGCCAACTTTCATTCCTTTAAAATTATTTAATCAGAGGCAGTTATTTTTCATGATCCACAAGTAAATGTGTGTGAAAGTACTTGGAGTGAAAAATTGGTGGATATTGGCTAAGAATAGGGGAAGTCTGGAGGAAAATCTTGAGGGAAGCTGAGGCCCACAGTGGGCTGTGGAACTATTAATGATGATGATGATGACGACAAGTAAATGTGAACATTTAGGTGATCTCAGATATATAGTAGAGTGTTGACATTATGTGAATTCATGTTATAGATTTATTGTTTACAGTTATTATTTTATTGGCGTAGAAAGCACTGTTATTAGTATCAAAATAACTCGTCCCAGTTGGCAAACTGAATTACATGATTTAAGTGCCATGAAATCGCTGTGTAAGTGCAATAAAATCATTGTGAACTGAGTAATGATTAAGGTCATATAAAAGAGGGAAGCAAATTAGAAATAGTGACAGGCAAACTGTAATTGATGTGTTTTGAGTACATAAAAAATAATGTTTAACTCAGTAAAGTGTAAACTAACTTTGTTCCTCATAGAACGTCTGAGCTAATACAAATTACAGAGAGAGAGAGAGAGAGAGAGAGAGAGATTTTTGACTTTTTGCAGGGAACATTTTTCTTAATGATATTTTCAAGCTATGAAAAGTGGTTTGAAATGTGTTTATAGTTACCTAATATTCCTGAATTGTCAGCTATACTATATTGGGTACTTATATCACCAAATTTCTGATGTTAAAATTAGTACTTGGATACATTTAGGTCGAATATATAGTAACACATGTCTTGCTTTTATAGGCAGAGTGATGAATTGTTTATTTCTAATCGATTGCCAAAATTATGTTGAACTGTTTCAACACAGGTGTAAATTTAAGCGCCAGTAATTTATTGTTGTCAGGGGCGACTGACATTAGGTCAAATGGGGGAACATGGAAAAATGAATTTATTGTTGTCATTATACCAGATAATTCTGTTGCTGTTTTTTACATAAGCTAAATAAAGAGTAGCTTGTAATGCAGCATGATAATAATTCCAGTTTAATCGCAAGCACAAGCAAGACACCAGAGCTGTGTTGCACATTATTTTTAACTTCGTAATCATCTCATTATTATGGGCAAACAAGTGTCAGTATCAAAAAGTTCTGAAACAAAATATAATCTTCTGTCTACAACTTTCTCACTGTGAGTTTCCGTCTGGTCAAAAATAGAAAATTCTGCTTACTACTTTTTTTAAGTCATATGGATAATTTTCTCTTTAGACTTATGAAAAATATAAGGATTTATGAAACTTAAAAAAAAAATTATTGTCTTGATATGTATAGGTACCATTATATTCCTTAGAATTTTTTTTTTAATTACTATATGGTACTAAAACTTACAGTTCTGGTATAGCGGTAAAAAAGAGAGAAACAAAAAATGCACATTTTTGTAGGATAGCTGTAGGGTGATGTTTTCAGAATGGTTACAGGATCAGCTTCGTGCTATGTACCTAATGGTCTCAACTAATCTCTGGAACAGCTGTAGTAAATAATAAAGAAAGATAGCATTCTCTGTCTTATAAAAATCATAACTGATAAATGTATTTTAGATATTTGAATTTTCATGTGACTGCAATTATTTCAAAGTGAAGTAAGCTGAGTTTAAACTTTGTATGCATTTACCTGTATACAACCTGTACCTGTATGCAACTAGCTGTCTGAAAGATATATTTGATCAGATCGCTGTCACTTTAAAACATAAAAACAAGTTCAGAAAATATTCTTTCATAAAATTGAGTGGTCATTATTTTACAGATAAACATTGTACACTGTGTAATTTGTTGTAGGTAATATCGTCTCACTTCACAGACGCACACAGCGTGGATGATAACTTACCGGTAGAAGAGAAAAGCATTCCCAGTCAGTTGAGTCAGTGTTCATTACATTCTGCCACGGATGTAATGGATGTATCTGAAATATCAAGTGTAAGTTGTTTGGAACATCAGGAGTCTGGTGATGATCCACCAATTTATATGTCAGTTGATACCGAAGATAACAAAGAGGACTCAATTAACCACAAAAAAACAGATGATGAAAACAAAATGAGTACAGACAATACTGGTAACATGGATTCAGTGAAAGTTAGTGACAGTACAGAGTTTGTCTGTACTCCAGAACAGCCACTGGCCCAAAGTGAAGATTGTGAACCCAAAAATGATGACAGTGATAACCTCATTACAGATGAAGGTCAGGATAAATTTTGTCTTATTCACTTAGCTTCATAGAAATCTGTTCTCTGTTAAATGTAAAAACAACACTTGCAGAATACATTATGATATTAGTCAGTATACAAATTAAATTTTGTAATAAATATGTATATTTGCGATGAATTTGAAAATGGGTACATTGAAACTGTGATTTAATGCTCCTCCGATATAACACAACCCTCGATGTAACGTTCACTTTTCATGGTCCCGACTAATTTCCCATACAAACAATGTAACATAAACCTTGACTTTATGCTCTGGTTTGGTACATGGGGTCGTTCATGTAATGCTGTTTTTTCTGGCCGACAGAAAGGAATTTTCAAGGTTGTAACGCCCTTTATTTAAATAATCATGCAAAACACTTTCACATTTCAAGTATACATATTTGGAGACAAATGTTTCCATTACAAGGAGTGATTTTTGAAAACATGTAAATTTGATTTGTTTTGTTCGGCAATCATTACGTTGTGTAAGTTATGTGCTGTTTTGGAGTGACATCAAAGTTCATGTTAACAAAAGCTTGACATTTTTGAGATTCTCGTGTTTTGTGTTTCTTAATTGTAAGAGATGAGTCATTATTATAGGAACTGCATTATTTTTATTGTTGAATATAGCATACCTTTTAATCACTTTTTAAAAGTCTTTTTATAATTTTTAAGAGGGCCTGATATCTAAACAATTTATTTCGCAGTGAAAATAGTTGGAGCCAGGCTTAAAAGTACAGATGTATAAATTGTTTCTGTCTTCATTTATTTTTTGTCATGAATTAACTGTGGTATTGACCTGCATAATTTTCACCTTCACATAATTTCTGCACCCCCGTTTTGTATCTTTTTTTATCATCCCGTAATTCTGTTGTTAAGTTTTATTACTTTTTATTAATTTATTAATAAACTTTGTTTACAACTACATACTTTTGGCTAGTGCAGCCGCCATGTTGTCTAGTACCAACTCAAACTTTTTACTCACCGTGTCCGGGGTCTCATTGGACGAGCTGAAAATAACAAGATGGTTGCTTGGAAATGATTACTTCAATCTACTGTATTCACGCAAACTTGTGTTTATTCATTATTTAGTTTTACTGTTGTATATTAATGACAATGACAAAATTACTCCCTCCATCTTTTACACTTTTACTATTATAACATTAATAGTGTACATTATTTATTTTAAAATCAATCTTTCTTCAAGATATTACTGAAAATTAACTTGTTAAACACTAAAACAGATGCTGCAAAAAATACTAAACTATCTTCTCTTAACGTAAACCAGTGCCTTTTTAATTACGTAATTCAAACTCACCCATACACTCACACACGCTTTCACATTAGACAAGTTATATTCCCCTTAGAGCTCATTTTAATTTAGTTTTCCCCATCTGTTCTTGTATTTTATGTAAAATAATAAAATTTGGTAGTTTACTTCCCTTTTATCATGTTGAAGGTACTCTCTTACAATGTTTCCTCGTAGACACGCACTGACTTATCGCCGAACTGTCATATTACTTAAATTTTCTCACTGTATCTACTTGGTTTATAAAATACTGTTTTAGATCATCAAATATCAAAAATTTCACATTTTTTATATTGCAGGCGCCCACGATTTACGTTCCGGAACTTTGTAGGTGTTACTCGCGCGAGTGGTTATTTCAGACTGGGATGAGACGAACGGCACTACTTTGTGAAACGGCCGCGACTGTCTTACGAATTCTTATTGTTTTAAAAGTTGTATCACTACGCCAGCATGAGGTTCGTCTGCCACGCCTGAATTCCAGCATGATGTAAGCACTGACGTAATATCGTCTGACTGGATGTTACATAATACCTAACTGTTTTCTTGCATCTGGAGCTGACCTTGACAAAATTTCGCCCGTTTGTCTACTACGTCGTTATAATTCATGAACAATATTTTAAAATTACTTTTCTAATTTTGTCCAAACCAGATTTACCATATGATGAATTTACGTTTATGTCTCCCAAAATTATTATTTCTTATCAAAATATAATGATTTTTTATATTACCCCAGGTAGGCCAAAATGTCCCGTTACAATGCCCTCTCAATGAGAGGTTTTATGCCGAAGCATAAAAACTCTCATTGACACACTCATACTTGCTAAAGGGATCAGCCAGGATATGTCGCCACAACCCCCTTTACGGTTTACAAACAAAAAATATAATTAACTCACCCTTGGTCCAGTGACTGTGACCGCACCTGAATGACCTTACTGGACTTCTCTCTCGAGATCCCAACACCATAAGGTCAGCCAGGTACTTAACGCTCCTGCTCTGATGCTGGCCAGCTCAGGACCGCCGCCACAGCATCACCAAACACTGAAACAACAAATCAAAATATCACCTAGTGGCCTTATACAATACTATATCCCTAACTGATCTGTTTCCCCTTAGCTGTGCTGGTTTGCGTTAAGAAGCACTGGTTTTTTCTCTTAACCTCTAACATATATATGAATACATAACATAACATGATACATATTTTAAAATTCCATCATCTCATTCTGTCTACTTTCTCTTGTTAACTTTTATCCCAAAATTCAAAATTATTGCCCTGATTCCCATCAGAATTTAAATAAACATTTCCCATTACCATATTACAAATACCTTTCCTCCTAGGATTAATACTTCAAAACAATTAAATTCATTTAAAATTCTTATATATGACAAAATCAACTACATCTAAACACATTATTTCCTTTCTCAAACTTGGTTAAACATCTCCATATTCTACATCTCAAATTAACAAAATCATCTAAGTACATCATAAAATCAATTACATATTCTACATCATAATAAACATTGTTGTTATTACATTAAAAATAAACAATTCACATTTTTGCTCGACCAAAATTACACACTTTACATCTTTAAATTTGCATATAAAATTATAAAACTACATTTTAATCTCAATTGAACTTTTATTAATTCATTTCCCAAAAAATTTTTTTTTTTTTTGTTCTCAACCTTCATTTTACATAACATTTCATTTATTACTACATTTCAACTATGAATTTTCTATTGTTTATTTTCATCATTTATTAATTTGGGTGATTCTCAGTTATTCATAATAATTCACTTTATCAACTTGGCAATTACCTATAATCTTACCCCTTTTATGACTCTAACGCTCACTTACAAATTCTTTACCTAGTATGACACCCATCTACCAAACATCTACCAACCATTCTCTACCTCTAACTTACTACTCTAATTCATTTTGAATCATTCTACCCTTATAACAAAATACTCTCTACCCCTTTGTACTCAGGATGTGTGTTCCCACTTACCAGCTCATTCCCTTATCTGGTTCCCGGACCCTCCCTAGGTAACCCTTTCCAGCGCATATCGGTTCCCCTCCCGCCACAATGCTTTTCGTTGAGGACTCCTCATCACACCACCCCCTTTACAAAATTCCCCTTTCAACTAATTACTCTCCCATTACATCACTTTCATCTACAAAATATCCCCATCAACTATTTATTCTCTAATAACATTACTCACTTTCTCTACATATAATCACTAACACTACTGTGTCCCTACTATTACCCTGTTTCTATATTATTTGTATTTCACCTCTTATTCTCTCTAACATCCACTAAAATCAACTCTGATTAACTCACATGCCTTATTTATATAATCCTCACCCAAATTCTATCTTTTACCACTTGGTATTTATTCACTATCTATTATCAAGTTCAAATCTCATAAAATCATTTATATTCATTATCAAAATTTATTTGTATAACAATCATTAATCAATTAATTCATTTCAAATCATTTCATTCAATCAATTCTTGAAAACACAAGTTATTTTAATTACTTTACTCCAAAGCGATTACAATTCATTTATTACCTTCATTATTATCCTTGTTATTTATTTAGTCTGCCAAAATATTATTATTATTATTAAAACAATTTCTACTACCTACACACATTGTTTACCTTACATACTTGTTACAATACAAACACAGTTAATTTCACTAAAATTTATTTACAATTGTTCGTCATTATTTTTCTGTTTACCACACTTAATTTTCTAAGTTAGCAAGGTCATTGCCATAAATTAAAATATTTAATATATTTAAAATGTCCATTCATTGAGTTTATATTTACCCTCTATCATCGTGTAAATATCTAATATATTTATAACATAAATCATTTTTATCCACATACAATTTATTATTATTATTATAATGACCATTATCAACATAGTATTTGACACCATTATTGCCTATTAATTCATAAAACCCGTCAACATTAGTAATTTCAGTTCTGTCTCCGTCAGTATTTTTGCTCAACATAAAGTCAGTTATTTTATCATCATATTCCTCTACTACATTCATTACATCATCAAAATAATTATCCATCTCTATTTTACAAGGTAAGTATTTTATATCATCTATTTCCTTCAATTCTAACCTCTCTTTCAACTCTTTTATAAATTCTCTTTAACTGATATAATTCTATCTCCCTATCTACACACAACTCTCTATCTAAATATCTCTCATCATACCACCATATCACACTTTCTCTCTCAATATATGCAGGGGACACTACAACTTTATTGCTGCACCACCTATCAGGTGCACAAAAAATCCAGGGACAACTATTTGCAGAATATATGTCTCCCAAATATACTCGTGAAGCCTTTTCTTCACCCCCCAACTACAACATCACGGGAAAAATTTACCCCCACTATACTCTCTACCTGTATACTCTCTCTCCACTTTCTCTCTGACTCATAAACACACATTAACATTCCATTATTACATTCTAAAACTTCATCAGTACTCTCAATATTTACCTCATTATTCTTTAACACCATATTTTTACTTATATTGTCATAATTTTCACTCCTACTTACCTCAGAATTGTAATTAACATCATTATCATCACTATTCAATACTTTACTATCTAACACTACCTCTTCCACTATTTTGTCATTATTATTATTTGTCATAACTATAACATTGTCACCTAACTTCTTATTCATTATTTGATTTAATTTAACTTCTAAATTTTTATTCATTTCGTCAATCTTTTTCTCGCAACTGCTACTTATTGATTCGAATATTTGGTCTTTAATTGTATTCAAACATGTATCAATCTCATTCAGACGTTTATTCATGTTAATTTCAAATTTAACATTTTGCGTATTCATTTCATCAAATTTACTATTCTGTTCATCGAATTTGCTATCAAATTTATTCAACAGTAACTGCATCATAGTTATCATATCACTATTATTTTCTTTCTTAACTAAGGTCGGCGTCGACTGACTCGTCACGCCTTCCATTATTCTCGATTCTGTTAACTGGCTTTCTAGATTACTGTCAGTGAAGCTGACTTCATTGCTAATATTTTCATTAGTATTCATCATTTTTATTTAATTCTTACTTATCTATTATAAACATTCATCAATAACACTGTAACATAACCTTATCTTTTATTTTCTATGTTTCTAATTACATATCAGTTCCCCGCAACCATATTGCTCCTTCAACAGGTCCTGTTTAAACTTTGTACTTGTTTATCGGCTGTACGCGGTGTGCTGCCGCAATGCGGCGTGAGCGGATGACGTCATGTGCTTATCAAACGCTGCCGCCGGCCAGTTCGGCCGTCGGCAGACAAGTTTAGTTTAGTTTCTAACAAGGCTCCAAGCGGATCTCTCGTAAAACACTTCTCTTCCAACCGCGGCTTCTGGACATTTTTTTAATATGTATTCATAAGATTCAATTTAATTCAGATTACCTGCGTCTATCTACAATGGACCACGATTTCGTTCAAAATTAATTTTCGGGCGTTATTGCCTCAAATGCATCCGCACGTGCCGATCACAACCAATAATTTAAATTTTCAATAAACGCATGTCAAATATTCGTAATACAGTCCACTTCTTTCTAATATACAACCAGCCTTTCCTGCTTAGCGTCTTTGGAATAACTCACGGTTCATCAAGAGCTTCCAAACCGAAAACATTTTTGGTCCTCACGGGCAGGATTTCATATTTTTGGTCCCAAAAACGACATCATTTTTGGTCCTACCGGGCAGGATTTCTTATTTTTGGCCCAAAAACGAAAATGTTTTTGGTCACCACGGGACGGATTTCTCATGTTTGGGTCCACAAGCGACAACATTTCTTTATACGCATCATTTCTGGACCAACCGATCTGAATTTAGTCACGCCCTACGGGCATCATTCTCGTCCTGAGCGACACCATTGTTGTGAATCACATCGCAGTCATCTCGACAAGATTCGGCCAAGCCGTAGACCAGAGACGACGGGACACGGCAGGACAGCATTTGCGAGGTCATCAAAAAAGATTTCACAGCTTTAATTCATGGAGGGTACAACATGAGGCGTCATCTGACCAGCAGAGACAGGAGGTGCAACAGCTCCTAACAGGATCGAACAACGGGATCGAAGCCAGCTTCATCACGAATGGATCAACGGCCACATGACTATAAACTTTTTACTTATATTTGATGTTTAATAATATTTCACTTTAATGGTTATTTCTTAACACATTTGTATAAATAAACACCGTCATTACACAATACAGCTTAATAAATGGTTGGCAGCTCATTGTCAGTTAAAACTTTAAAGATAAAGATATATTTTGTTATCATTTAAATTCATAATTTTAATAATTTAATTGCCAACAAAGCTTGATTAGTAAGACAGAGTAAGTTTATGTTCTAAACAACGATCGCTAGCTACCGAAACGTATTCAAATTCATTCAAACTTAAGTTTATGGTTCACATGCTCTATGCTCAACTTCTTTCAAGATATTTTTCTTTTTTCTCTTAAATTGTAATAATGGCCGATGTAAGGGCTCTAATAAAAAAACGAGGCACAATTAAAGCCTCAATATCACGAGTAAATACTTTCGCGGATAACTTCGATTTGTTAACCAGCGATCCTCATGCGCTGAAAATAAAACTGCGTCATTTGATGGAATTATCCACCAAATATGATGAGATTCAGTCTCAAATCGAAGCTGAGGAAGCGGACGTTGCTTTAACGAGTGATAGAGTACAAACGGAGGACGATCTTTGTAATATAGAATGTAAATTGCAACACCTGCTGGAGCAAGCTGAGCATGTGAACCAAAAACCAGTAATTAATGCTGAAAGTAAACAGCCTAAAACACCCCCCATTCAATTGGAACCAATAAAATTACCACGGTTTGCGGGTAGTATTGTTGAGTGGCAACATTATTACCATATTTTTCTTGAATTAATTCATGTCAGAGCAGATCTGACGGATATACAGAAACTTCACTATTTGCACTCGTCATTACATGGCGAGGCGCTTAACGTAATAAAATCGTTGCCAATCACTCATGAGAATTATGCGGTGGCTATCGATCTGTTGAGGAATAGATATGACAGTAAGCTAATTGTTTCCGCCCATCATGTAGGGAATGTCCTGGATGTTGATTAGTTCAACAAGAATCCCAAGTCAGCATATCGAAATTTATTGATGAAATCTCTGCCAATATAAACGCTTTAAATAATCTCAAACTGCCAGTCAACACGTTCGAAATTATTGTCGTAAATTATTTAGCCAAAAAACTTGATAATTACACTTTCCGTTTGTGGAAAGAGAGTTTGTCGGAGCATAAGTTCCCTGATTTTAATAATTTTATGAATTTTCTAAATTCACGAAGAAAATTACCGCAAAATCTCGATAACGCGGCTACCCCAACGAGCAGGTTGAACAAAAGCGATAAGTCTCCTTATCGCAAGGCAGTTAAACAGATAAGCGCTCCAAAGGGCGCATTCCATTCTCATATCAGAAACAATTTATGTAGGCTGTGTAACGGTGAACATAGAATCATCGACTGCCTACAATTTACATCGCTGTCTATCCCTGACAGAAAAAACGTGTTAATAAAAAACAAACTTTGCCTAAACTGCCTCCGTTCGGGACACGAAAGCTCAAAATGTCCCTCAAAATTCTCATGCAAAAAATGTTCTAGGCATCACCACACCACGATTCATGTCCCCAACAGGGACGTAACTTCTGTTAACAACCAATGTTCACTGAAATCACAGACCAATAAATCGGTATTGTTATCTACCGCCGTCTGTATGACCGCTAATAATTTGGTAAAAAATTTCCTGTTAGGATATTACTGGATTCCGGTTCTCAAGCGAACTTTTGCACAATGGATTTCGCCCGCAGAATGGGCCTCCAATTGGTTAAATCGCAACTACCCATCACGGGTATAAACAACTCGCTTTCCCAGGCTGACTTCAGTACTAATGTAAGGCTACATTCACGCTATAAACCCTTCACGTTAAACGTGCATTGTGCCGTATTACCCAGTATAACTAATAATTTACCGGCGGAGTCGTTCAATCTTGCCTCTTTGAATTTACCCAAGCGCATATTCTTGGCTGATCCTCACCTACATTGCTCGGCGCAAGTCGATATATTACTCGGCGCTCAATATTTTCTCCAACTAATTGAACCTATGAAATTTACGCACGGACCACACTTTCCTATAATTCAGGAAACCAAGTAAGGATTTATTTTGGCCGGTGACTTACCCTTCAACGTCGATATAACTAAAACAGTTTTGTCCTTTATGGTCTGCAAGGATGACAATCAGATTTCCTCGCAACTAAAGGAATTTTGGAAGTTGGAGGAGATCTCTAGTCGCGAAGCCCGATCTGAGGACTCGCCGTGTGAAAAACATTTCGTGGAAAACACTAGCCGTAACCGCGATGGGAGATTCGTGGTATCCCTGCCCTGCAGATCTGATAAATTTCATTTGGGAGATTCTCTCCGCGGAGCCATCCGCAGATTCCAATCGTTAGAATTCAAGTTCAAGCAGAACCCTATCCTTTATAAGGATTATAGCGAGTTCATGAGTGACTACTTGAAACTTGGCCACATGTCGCCGCTTAATGACTACGATTTGTCGCTTGACAGGTCAGAGATTTTTTTATCTGCCACATCACGCAGTCTTCAAGGACTCAGGCTTAACCACTAAATTGCGCGTGGTATTTGACGCCTTCGCTGAAACCACAAATAATTTGTCCTTCAACGATACTTTAATGGTCGGTCCTACGATCCAGCAGGATCTGTTTTCGATAATGGTTCGGTTCCGTACCCACCGATACGTACTTATTACGGACATAGAAAAGATGTATCGCCAGATCATTGTTAACCCTAAGGATTCAAACCTGCAACGCATTGTTTGGCATGATGCGCCGCATAAGGAATTGCGACATTACGCTTTAAGGACGGTTACATATGGCACTGCTAGTGCCTCCTTCCTTGCTACACGTTGTCTGGCTCAAATAGCCTACGAAAATAAATCCGACTACCCTACAGCTTCTAGGGCCATAGCAAATGACTTTTACGTAGACGATCTCATAACGGGTTCGGATGATCCGAACGGCTTAGCTGAAATGAAATGCGAGATCGTGAAGTTGTTGAGTAGGTATGGTTTTACGTTACATAAGTGGTTCTCTAACCACCATAAGATTATGACCCTTCGCGCCCAAGTAACCCGTGGCTTCAGCAAAGGTCAAAACGTGCGTACATTGGGAATCCAATGGAACGTTGAAAAGGATAACTTTTTATACACCGTTAGGGGTGATGATAATTTAACCGTGTTCAACAAGAGAAGCGTGTTGTCGGTCATCGCCGGGATCTATGATCCATTAGGTTTGATCGCTCCCATCACATTTTACTGCAAGCATTTCGTGCAACAGTTGTGGTTGGCGGGCACAGATTGGGACGAACCCCTATCTGGGTCATTAGCCAATCAATGGTTGGAATTATACGCTCAATTAGTCTCCGACACTCATTTTGAGATTACGAGGTCGGTTAAGAGTTCGAACAATTACCCAATTAGTTCATTACAGCTGCACGGATTCGCCGACGCTTCGGCTAAAGGTTACGCGTGTTGCATTTAAGTGCGGGCGGTCTATTCGAACGGCGCCATATCATCAAACTTGCTGTGTGCTAAATCCAGGGTCGCGCCGCTGAAACAGATAACGCTACCACGTCTTGAGCTTTGTGCTTGTTTATTGCTGGCGCAATTAACGTCCAAGGTTTTAAACGCCATCAATTACAATTTTGACGGACTATATCTCTATTCGGACTCGATGATAGCGTTGTATTGGATACATCAACAATCTTCCCGCTGGAAGGTATTTGTGGCCAACCGTGTCGCAGAAATACAACGTCTTGTTAGCAGCAGGGGAACTTGGCGTCATGTAGTATCAAATGACAACCCTGCCGACATTTTATCGCGCGGTTGCCTCCCTCGTAGTTTGCACTGTCATACTCAATGGTGGCATGGTCCGTCCTGGTTAGCGCATGAGTCAGCATCATGGCCAGTGAGCGCGTTCGACATTAATACTCCCTGTACTTTTCCCGACCTTGAGGAGGAACGTCGCAAGCAGGTTCAAACCTCACTAATTGCCGCGTCCTCAACACACAGTTATGTTGAAAATTATTCATCACTTACGAGGCTTATTCGCGTCTTCGCATATTGCCGTAGATTTTTTCGCAATTCTAGGCTCGCGGTTGTTGATAGAGACACGTCCTTTTTGTCGGCTCGGGAATTGTCTGACACGCTCTTGAGTTTTGTCCGGCAATCTCTGCAGTTGCATTTCAGCGTAGAAGTTATGGAACTTCAGGCACACCGGTGCCTTCCTCGCAGTAGTAAAATTCTTGCTCTCAACCCATTCCTGGATGAATCGGGCATTTTAAGAGTGGGTGGACACTTGCAATTCTCCCCACTTAGCTACGAGAGTAAACACCAAATAATTTTGCACCCGCACTCTCATCTCACGAGATTAATAATTGAATACGAACACATCCGTTTGTTGCACGCTGGAGTGCAATCAACTCAAGCTTCGCTTAGGCGAAAGTATTGGATCATACACGACAAATCCTATATCCGCTCAGTGATACATAAGTGTGTCACTTGTTTTCGTTTCCGGGCTAAAGGCGTGAATCAACTACTAGGTCAGTTACCCCCTTCTAGGGTCACGCCTTCAAGGCCATTTTCACAGTCGGCCGTGGACTACGCCGGTCCTGTACTTTTGCGCCATGGCGGGCAGCGCTCTAAGTCCACGACCAAGGCATACATCGCGTTATTCACATGCATGTGTGTGTGTGTGTGTGTGTGTGTGTGTGTGTGTGTGTGTGTGTAGGGATTATCTGCACCAGCTGCAGCAGCGCAATAAATGGCGCACCCCGTTTAGGAATTTGAATGTCGGACAGCTTGTCCTCATTTTGGATGACAATTCCCCCCCTCTAGAATGGAAGCGTGGGGTAATTACCAATGTTTTTCCGGGTCAAGATTCCTTAGTACGCGTCGCAGAAGTTTGCACCGCGCTAGGTATCTTACGCCGACCCATCCACAAATTATGCCCCCTCCCGGTGGCTACAAACTAATCGTATGCGCGCCATACGAGACATACTAGGATTGTGAATTTGTCACATTGCCTGGACCACGCCCGGGACATTCCCCGGGCGAGCATACAAGTCAATTGTATCATAAACATTGTAAGTATCATAAGCATTGTAATATTGTTTACGTGCCGCTAGCTATTACTGCAATAGTGACTGTGTTTCATATGTATTATCAATTATTTATGGATGTTGTGTATTGTCAATATGTTTATATAATTCAAATTCTGAGAACTACAAGTGTTACTTATAGTGTCAATTATTCTACATATGTATTGTATTTTCTAAGGGTCACATATTATGAAATTTATTGGGGTTGTTGTGTCAATATCATGGGGAAATTATTATATTTTTTATGGTGTTATCACTTGTTATTGTAATGCTTGGCAAATATCAATGGGTATTATTTGGGAAAGATCAATATCTACTTAATCATTGCATTATTGTGTGTATTGTGTTACTATTATGTTTTGAGTAATTTTAATGTCAGTTTGCCCTTGCTATTAGCATAAGGGTCAATTTATTGTATACCTTGTGATTGTTAATTGAATTCATATTATGGTTATTATGTCATTGCACTGTGGCCAATACGCCAATTATTGTATCGCTTTCGCTATGTAAGTCTAATTATTGTATTATCCAATTTAACATTTAATGTACAAAATCGTCCCGATTTTGGCAGGCAGTATGTTTAAACTTTGTACTTGTTTATCGGCTGTACGCGGTGTGCTGCCGCAATGCGGCGCGAGCGGATGACGTCACGTGCTTATCAAACGCTGCCGCCGGCCAGTTCAGCCGTCGGCAGACAAGTTTAGTTTAGTTTCTAACAAGGCTCCGAGCGGATCTCTCGTAAAACACTTCTCTTCCAACCGCGGCTTCTGGACATTTTTTAATATGTATTCATAAGATTCAATTTAATTCAGATTACCTGCGTCCATCTACAATGGACCACGATTTCGTTCAAAATTAATTTTCGGGCGTTATTGCCTCAAATGCATCCGCACGTGCCGATCACAACCAATATTTAAATTTTCAATAAACGCATGTCAAATATTCGTAATACAGTCCACTTCTTTCTAATATACAACCAGCCTTTCCTGCTTAGCGTCTTTGGAATAACTCGCGATTCATCAAGAGCTTCCAAACCGCAACAGGTCCACATTTGCATAATTTTATTTATACAAACGGTCCAGCTGCTTCGGGCGCCATTGTTAAGTTTTATTACTTTTTATTCAGTTTTTAATAAACTTTGTTTACAACTACATACTTTCGGCTAGTGCAGCCGCCATGTTGTCTAGTACCAACTCAAACTTTTTACTCACCGTGTCCGGGGTCTCGTTGGACGAGCTGAAAATAACAAGATGGTTGCTTGGAAATGATTACTTCAATCTACTGTATTCACGCAAACTTGTGTTTATTCATTATTTAGTTTTACTGTTGTATATTAATGACAATGACAAAATTACTCCCTCCATCTTTTACACTTTTACTATTATAACATTAATAGTGTACATTATTTATTTTAAAATCAATCTTTCTTCAAGATATTACTGAAAATTAACTTGTTAAACACTAAAACAGATGCTGCAAAAAATACTAAACTATCTTCTCTTAACGTAAACCAGTGCCTTTTTAATTACGTAATTCAAACTCACCCATACACTCACACACGCTTTCACATTAGACAAGTTATATTCCCCTTAGAGCTCATTTTTTAATTTAGTTTTCCCCATCTGTTCTTGTATTTTATGTAAAATAATAAAATTTGGTAGTTTACTTCCCTTTTATAATGTTGAAGGTACTCTCTTACAATGTTTCCTCGTAGACACGCACTAACTTATCGCCGAACTGTCATATTACTTAAATTTTCTCACTGTATCTACTTGGTTTATAAAATACTGTTTTAGATCATCAAATATCAAAAATTTCACATTTTTTATGTTGCGGGCGCCTGCGATTTACATTCCAGAACTTTGTAGGTGTTACTCGCGCGAGTGGTTATTTCAGACTGGGATGAGACGAACGGCACTACTTTGTGAAACGGCCGCGACTGTCTTACGAATTCTTATTGTTCTAAAAGTTGTATCACTACGCCAGCATGAGGTTCGTCTGCCACGCCTGAATTCCAGCATGATGTAAGCACTGATGTAATATCGTCTGACTGGATGTTACATAATACCTAACTGTTTTCTTGTGTCTGGAGCTGACCTTGACACAATTTCGCCCGTTTGTCTACTACGTCGTTATAATTCATGAACAATATTTTAAAATTACTTTTCTAATTTTGTCCAAACCAAATTTACCATATGATGAATTTACGTTTATGTCTCCCAAAATTATTATTTCTTATCAAAATACAATGATTTTTTATATTACCCCAGCTAGGCCAAAATGTCCCGTTACACTGTTTGCAATGTCAAATAGTCAATGGCAATAGTAGACACAAGGAGCAGTAATCCCTGTGAAATGGTCTGTTATCGTATCGCAGAAGGTAGGCATGCACCAACGGGTATGTATATTCCCCCCCCTACCCCAGCCTTTACAGCTGTGATAAAGGAACTGTATTTGTTCAAGGTTGGCAGGTGCATGAGCATGAGTTTGTAACTGTTAGTGAGTGTTTTAGTTAGGATAAAAATGTTGAAAGTTAAATAGAAAAATTCCCTATTTTGGACAGTTTGACCGTCCAATAATTATGTAGCACCACAAGTTAAAAAGTTCATAACACATGTAGTTATTTTCTCTTGTATTGTATGTACTCCTATTTTAAGATGAAATTTTCTATAAAAGAAGTCTGAAAAACTCTAGTAAATATGGTAATTTTTAGCCACAACTCACACTATACTGTTCTGAAATTTGTTGTCACAGCATAAAAGGATTTTGTATGTTATGTTTTTTAAAAAAGATTAATGATAATTGCTTACTTTGTGAAAGTTCAGTAGGTTGGCTAAAAAATAATTTATCAATTTTATTGTGAAAAATTAGCTAATTTTCTTTTGAATTTTTACAGCACCCTCTCAAATACAGTAATACAGTAAGAACTGCATACAGTTCTGCATGTTGGCCTAATCTAAAAAATGTAGCTAATTTGCATAATAAAATTGCTAAATTGTACTGTTAAAATATTGTTGAATTCTACAAATATCGGAATCTTTATTTTATCTCTTTGGATATTAGTAATCCCTCACTTTGTGTGTACATGGTAAATGATGATTTCTAATATTTATTCACTGCTAATTAGCTTTTCATACCTTTGTCTCCATTTTCATTAATATTTTAAAAAGTGAATTATTTGATGTTTCCTTCATCCTGTACAATAAAGCATATATTTGTAAATACATTTAAACTAGAGTTACATATACTGAAGTATTTAATTGGACCTTTTGTACAAGCTAGTGGTATACTAATCTTATATACCAATCTATTTATACTATTTATATCTATTATTTATATAAACTATTTATACTAATCTTCTCTTTCTGGTATAAGAGAATATGGTTTGAACACACATGGAAATCTGTGTCAGCTTAGTACTGTGAAACCAAAAGGGTTGCTATAATGTGCAGTGTTTCCACGCAGAGAAAGTCAAATTATGGTTGATATCTGAGGTATCTTCTCCCCCCCCCCAAAATGACTCCCTGACACTATACTGCAATTGAGCAATTGCAGTATGAGTAGTGTTTACTGAGACTTCATTCAACACTTTAACTTTCCTTGCATACACTTGATGTCTTTTAGTGTCTTTCAGTGTCCTGTTCTTGATACTCCTACTACTGTTTATTATTATTCCTACATACTGTGATGGCAGCGGTATGCGAACATCTGCTCTCCAGTACCAGCGGTGGACACAGCGAGCCAATCCGGCATCAGCATTCGGAGCGAGCCAATCAGCGATCCCGGTTAGTTAATAAAAACCGGGCCGGCAGAAAATTTTATGCACTCTTCTTCGCCACGCCATCAGACGCACTTCATCTCCTCACCTCTCTCGGACGACATCAGCGCGGAGTCAGCCGGAAGGAACGGCCGAAGAATAGAACCGGCGTTCTTGCGTCTTCGCCCTCCAGTTCCGCGCCAGCGATGGATTTCGCTGGGCCGGCAGCCGACTCTACAACCGGTGCCGAACGAAGAGGAGGACTGCAGTACGCCACGAACAGCGGGCGCAGCCGCCGAACATCTCAGCGTGGCATGACCAACATCAGCCTTCTCGCCACCAAGTCCTTGTGAGGGCCACTAAAATAACTAGAGTGTATGATTGGCGCCATTTGTCATGCGGCAAGCCTTTTGTCCGGTGACAAAGTGGTGCCCAATGTGGGGCGACGATCATCTTGCGGATCCAAGATCCAGCCATGCCAGTGAGCTACCAGCCGGCACACCAATCAACATGGCACCCAACAGACACCTCCACAACATCTGGATAAGAGCAGTAGGCTGGCTACCGGAGAGCATTCAAGACCCGGTGGAGTTGTGACGGCAGCGGTATGCGAACATCTGCTCTCCGGTACCAGCGGTGGACACAGCGAGCCAATCCGGCATCAGCATTCGGAGCGAGCCAATCAGCGATCCCGGTTAGTTAATAAAACCCAGGCCGGCAGAAAATTTTACGCATTCTTCTTCGCCACGCCATCGGACGCACTTCATCTCCTCACCTCTCTCGGACGACATTGGCGCGGAGTCAGCCGGAAGGAACGGCCGAAGAATAGAACTGGCATTCTTGCGTCTTCGCCCTCCAGTTCCGTGCCAGCGATGGATTTCGCTGGGCCGGCAGCCGACTCTACAACCAGTGCCGAACGAAGAGGAGGACTGCAGTACGCCACAAACACCGGGCGCAGCCGCCGAACTTCTCAGTGTGGCATGACCAACATCAGCCTTCTCGCCACCAGGTCCTTTTTAGGGCCACTAAAATATCTAGAGTGTACGATTGGCGCCATTTGTCATGCGGCAAGCCTTTTGTCTGGTGACAATACATATGACTAATTATAATTATGTAACAGTAAACAACACTTTTTGGGGTATATTTAATATTTCATGGTTACTTTTTGGCGGTGGGCTAAACCATTATGGCTTCTAAAGCTGCTCTATGATATCATATTCACCAAATGAACAATATGCAAACTCAACACTGATCGTGGGTTTACAGCTTGGAAGTTCTGTAATGTAATGAACTGTACTTTAGTTATGTAAAGTATTAAATAACAGATTATTAGTTTAACCTAGTTGGAAGTTAAACTATTTGTAGTAGATATATAGGACAATTCCTTTAGGTTAAAAAGTGTTATTAATAGGTAGACTATATAAGATTGTGAACATCTGAAACTACTTTTTTATACAGTCGCCACCATCATCGAGGCACCGTCATAGCAATGAACAAAGGTTTGTATATCTTTTTACATTATTTTTTTGTTCTGGAATTAGCCTTCTGCATCATTAGCCATTTCATAATATCATTTTGAGTTCATCATTGTCAAAAAAGTCTAACCAAGAGGAAACTTTCTATGATGTAAAAGAGGTGGTGGTCATTCAGTAGCAAGTCACAGCTATAAGGGAGAGGAGTAATTCAGTTGTACATAATTAAATTCAATATACAGTATAGTTCTGTTTATAATATACTTCATGTGTAAAGCTAGTTTTACTTATAAGAAGTTTACTGTAAGGTATAAAAATAGAAAGAAAATGTAAAAATTTAAGTTTAATTGATAACAGATATAGCAGTGAATTTTTATTTAACAGATTTAAATTGGATAAATAAATTAATCCCTGAATAACGATTAAAGAAAAAGGAATAGAAGAGTATACTCAAAAAAAATTTTGATAATAAAAAATTACATATTGTATATGTGGAATGAGATTTTTATTATTGACAATACATTATATTTTGTAGGTGAAGTGATAAGCAGCTATGTTGCAGAAAGTACTATTGGTGCTAAAGTACAACAGGCATCTGACAAAATGAGTGTGAAGACAATATTCTCACAACTTCTGCCAGCTGCACCTGTATGTACACCGATCCAGGTAACCAATCGATACTTCAGTAACCACAATAGGACACCATTTATACTACACTAAAAAACTCGTTTATCTGAATTTGATGGGACCGCGCCCGTTTCAGATAAACGAAATTTCGGATAAACCGAAACTTCTATTTAAATAATAATACGTATGTAAGTACAGTAACTTTATTTAATAATAATAATAATTTAAAAGTTACTTACAGTGAATATGACACAATAAACTACAAAATGGCACCGCACTGTAAATTATAGGTTCCACAGTCCTCCTAGTGCTTGTTCGTACAGTAATCATAGTTTTTTGCCTAAGCTTTGAAGCTCGTTTGCTGGCTGCCTGATCCCGAAGTCGTTTCATTGTTAGAAGTTCTGCAGGGGAAGTTTCAATGTTTACATTTATGTTTATGTTACTTTATGTTTTCAATATATGAACATAATACTTGATGTTCGAAAATCCAACCAAATCGATAATTCGGAGTACCCCTTATCCAGTGGCGTATGCAGAAATCAGTCTGGGGGGGGGGCTTGAACCTTAGCAGTCCATATATTACCCTACTCTTCTACAAGTTATAGTATAAGGTACAGTACACATACCAATTAATGGTTAAAATTTATTAGTAGGCATATTATTTTAGTAGGTTTCACATTTTCTATATTAAGAATGTATTATTCATGATTGGGGAACTTATGTCTCATTCTATTTTTTAATCAGCAATTATAAAACAATACTTTTTTCTTTCTAAAACTAAATATTTTTAATAGATTATTTATGTTTATTGTAATATTTAACAACACATTCATTTTACTTCAACTATACTATAATATTATACATTAATATCTAAATATCACTATTACATTAACGACTCGGAACACTAGGTTTTTTATCAGTAAAAGCATAAAGTTTTACCTTACAGCCTGAACCGGTTTTCTCCTGTAAAAGGCTACTTCAGAGGCTGCCGCTGGTAGCGCTGTCCGTCTTGTTGTGGGTGACAGAATCGAATTTCGAAAGATCGATGCTGTGTGTGTGAGATATGTTCGAATAATGCGTGCGATTTGAATTGTGTCTGTTCGTTTAGGATGTCATTTTTATTTGTTTTTGTGTGTTTGTATATTTCCAATTGTTCTAGAGTGTCTAGTTTTCGGCCTTTTGTGTGTACGTGTAGAATGTTCATGTTATTGTCAGTGTTTTTATATGTGTGGTTTGCTTCAATGAGGTGGTTTGCAAAGGTGGATTCTGTAGTGGAGTGGAGTGCCTTTGTGTGTTCAATGTATCTCTGTTTGAAGCTACGTCCTGTCTGGCCTATGTAGAATTTATTGCAATTTGAGCAATTTAGCTTGTAAACACCGGGTAGATCGAATTTGTTTTGTGCTTTGTGTGTGTGTGTTTTGAAATCCAAGACATTAATATCAATAGCACCGGGAATAAAGTTTTGGAACGTTGTTATTTAATGACTATATATTTCAAATGACTTGCTAATTAACTAATTGTGCCAATACGAAAAAGTTTTTCATTAAACTGTTATACTACTATTTTACTAATACTTTATTAATGAAAAATTACGCAAGTTCATATTAGCTGAATTCTTACAAAATTAACAGCAGTATTTGAAAAATAAAAAAGAAACAATGTACAGTAAATAAGAATCATGTTAACTATTAATTTACAATAGGTAAAGCATTTGTGTCCAAGCCACGCAATTTGTAATTTAAAAAGCCAAGTCCATTCTCCTATTTCCTTGATTGGCAAATTGTTCAACAATATCTTCAGGGGAGATGTCAATTTCCCTGTGAATATTGCGCGAAGCTAGCCCATTAAGCCCTGTCTCCGATGTTGTAGACCTCAGCCATGTCTTCAACTGCCTCAGATAAGGACCTTTCTGGCTCAGCTGACGTTACTGGGAGTACACACAGTACTTCTTAAATTTTTCGAACATTGGGAAATATATCTGGATTGCAAGCTTGGAGAGAAGACAGAGCTTTGTCTGGAACATTCATATCTGCTTCATCCACCCACTTTTGCTTCCATATTTCTGCCTCAAGTTTAAGTTCCATCTTGGAAATGTCAGGGTAAATGATAGAGGCAACAGACTGGTTGATCTCTTGAGTAGCAGCCTTAATGATGAAATGAGGCATAACTACTTAAAGATGACAAATTTTATCAAACTCAGGTCCGAAGTGAGTTTCTAATTCAACAACGCAATGATCAACAAAAGGAATATATCAATTTAGCTTGTAGAGTTGTTTCACCCGCAATTCCTGGCCAGCATTTGTTCTATGTGATTTCTATGTGATAACAAGAATACTGGAATTATTGCATAATTGCACTTTCTTTTTTACAGGAAATTTGTGGTCAGCCATACTTTCAGTGTAATTTTTACAAATAATGGCATAGGTCTACTTCAGGTTACCATCAATTTGAGATTTATATTGTAATAATAAATTACTAATGTCTGTTATTTTACATACTAATGAAGACTCGTTTTGTGAAAGAACACTTGTGTCAGAACAGCCACGAATTATAGTTTCACTATTTTCAGAGAATTCAAAAACAAGCCCGGAAACATTGTTGTTATTGCTACAAGCCTCACTAACACAAGTATCTTGCTGAGACGATGTAGAAGTTGACAAAGAACATGTAGGCCTTTCTGCTACACTATCACACTTCACTAATTTAGTTTTTGTTACAAAGAAACCCAAAGTTCTGACTTTACTTTTTGGTACTTTTGTCTTGTCATCAAGTTTGGACTTATTAGTCTCCATCTTAGACGTAACAAACAGTCAAATAATCACTAATAAAACTACAAAAACGGCAGATTTAATAAACACTATACTGCCAAACAAACACAAACTCGACAATGGTGGATGATGACAGCAACGTGTGTATGAGTGGTGTAGGTATCTCCTGAATGACTACCTCCAATCACTGCAGAAAATAGAGAATATGTGGAAGCTTGTAGAGGCCACCTCTCACCCGTGCCACTCGTGCAGTGAATTTCTGTTCGCACGAGCATGCGTGAAACTCAAAATTTTGCATGCACGCTGTGGAGTGTGTGCATGCTTCGAAGGGCCTGCACGCCGCAGGCAAGCGTGCAGGATTTGATAGGTAGGTTATTTATGTTTATACGTTCGGAAAATACGATACATTTTAAATAAAATATTATTGTTTCTAGAAATTAATTTTTTTATAATAATATATATATAACGATTCTATTTTTTAAGTAAAAAAGTTATCAAAAAATTTCATATATATATGTAAAGTGTTTTTAAAGTAATTTTTTTCATTATTACAGCAGCATTATTCAAGATATGAAATTAGGAACATTATTAAAATTTTCGTTTTATTTATCAACTGGTATAAAAAAAATGCTGAATTTAACTTAAGTACTAAATAATATTTTTATGAAAAAGGTTTATATAGTTATTTAAGTTTCATAAAAACATTATTTAATACTTAAGTAAAAATTCTTGATAACTTTAATCTTTTTACACAATTAATAAAAGAAATATACATACAAACCCTGATTTAATAAACAAACTACACAAACGCATCCTAAACACAAAAAGTAAAACACATCAGACCAACAGCACACAACCCAGTAAATACATCACACTTACATACTACAATTCCAATACACACAAAATTGCTAACACATTTAGGAAACACAATTATAAAGTAGCTTACAGAACCAACAACACCATTAGGAAACACATAAATAAAACTAACAAAGACACAGACATATACAGTAAAACAGGGGTTTATAAATTAAATAGTAATGATTGTCACCAATTCTACATCGGCCAGACGGGAAGATCTTTTTCCTCCAGATTTTCAGAACATTTAAAAGCCCTCACCACAAACTACATACATTCCACATTTACCACACATTTACAAAACGAAAACCACAGTTACACAAACATAGAACACAACATGGAAATATTACACTACTTACCTAAAAGTAGAAAACTAAACACAACAGAACAATTTGAAATATACAGATATCATGCACTACAACCAAACAACATATTAAATGAACAATTACATTATAAATCACATACACTATTCGATACACTGATCCAAACACACAATTTGAACCCCAGCACCAATTCCCTCCCACCATCACCCCCCACCACACACACCTATAGTCCATAACCGTTACTCTGTTTATGACATTCAGTATTAACTCCCACTGAAGAAGACATACATCATGTTGAAACGTTTGGGGAAGTGATAACCAAAGTAAGTTCATAAGTGAAAGTTTATATATAATAATATATAATAATTTTTAAAAAAGTGAACGAAGAGGATGAACCAACAAGATAATTATAAAGAAATATAAATGTATTTTCAACATTATTCTCAATTCTCATAACTCTTACCTTCTCGGGGTCCAGGATCCTGTTACACGAACTCACAGTCTGTAAGAGAGGTTACTGGGTTCGTTACGTAATAAACACGCTCTTTGGCTACGTTAATCAGCTGTGTTTATTATTCAATTTCAACATTTGTTTTAATTTTCTTTTAAATTTACTTAGTATTCATTTTCTTCTCAAAACTATTACTGTTTATCTTAATTACCTTTTGTTCGAAAAATACAAAAACAAACATTTAGGCTACTTTAACATGGTAAATATTCTAATAACTAGTTTCAAACCTTAACGTAAATGATTAATTAAATTATAGAAAGGCAACCCAGCATCTTGCTCATTCTTTTGTTCTCTCACACTCACATTTATATGTTAGATTTTATATTATAAAGCGCTTTTGTAAAATTTCTTTCTTTTATATATTGATTGGTTTATAATATTGTTACGTGACTGTCGGCGTCCCTTCAAATCCCGTGTCGCACTCCATATATTTTAGTCCGTCCAAACTGTTCACTGCATTTTTTGTTTGATGTTACACTGTCGAATTATTCAAATTTAATTGTTAACTTTTTGTTGTAAGTTTATTTACAATTTATATCACTTTAAATTATATTTTTTAACACATTTTGAAGGTTTAAATAAGTTTTCGGCTCGCGAGCCTTTTACGTTCAACCGGCCGGTTGGATTACTGTAAGACAACAGACGCCAAAACGATGCTTTCAAGATGGCCAATATTTGTATGGTCCGTCGCAGCTTGCAATCCCATAGGCTGATCAGGCGTCACGTGATATCATTTGTGGTGCGAGTCTGTGTATCATTATCCTGCGTTTTGGGGCTCGCAAAAAGTTCGTGACAAATACTATGGTTGGGCAAGCGGGCGCACACTCGTTCACATTCCTGAGCACCTGGAAAAGTAGCTTATTGCAGGGCGGACAGACTGAACGTGCAACTAGATGCCCCAACAAGGAATGTCTATTGTCAAAATTGAGGCCCTGTGTGGGTAACTCTAGTGCGTCGCATTTACAATTAAATTAAACTCCCTCACCCAATTCTGTCCCGTTACATTCTTAGGGTTCACTGGTAGTAGTGGCCAGTGGCATGTCACTGGTTGACATGCGTGTGGCTGCACCTCTGCGCCATCAAATGAGAGCGAGAGCGAGAGAAAACAGGTAGCTACTGAATGTTACACTCAGCGTAATACACCGCTCAATGAACTATAAATTATAACTGAAGTAATAATTGTTATTATAAACTACTTATTTTGTTAGTATTTATATCCCCGTCCAAATCCGCCGAAATATGCAAATTTGTAATTTTAAACGAGACCTAAGTAAATTAAGGAAGTCCATATTACATTTTTGTGGGGGGGGCTTGAGCCCCTGAGGCCCCCCCCCCGCGTACGCCACTGCCCTTATCCCAATTAGTTCTGATTATTGCCTTTCTACTTTATATCATGTGGAATCGCTTGTCTATGCTATTAAATATAGATTGTACCAACAGGAAAATGCTTTTGTATATTTTTAAAATTTACTAAAAATTGTTTCAGATAAACGCGATTCAGATAAATGAGTTTTTAGTGTAGGTCATTTGTTAATTTTTCTTATATTACTAATTCTTCTGTTGTGAATTTATATTTTAATTGTGTAATGCTTCTTTCCTGACTGACAGAAAAGGACGATAAAAGACTGTTGATGATGTGCATTAATATATCAGAATGTACTATACCTAATTATACTTCCAAGCTATAGGAAGGCCATCTGACTTACTCCCAGGTGATGATTTGGCTTTCTTATACTTTTTACGTTGTAATAAAAATTATTGCTATGGATTCTAACTTGACTTACTGATGTAGTTTGTTGATAAATTTTATGGCTTGTAGCCAAATACTTTTCCTTTGGGATATCCCTAAAAAATAATCACAAGACAGGCAGGCTGTTGGGTAAGCTGTATCAAGTTCTATGTGGATTGGGATATGACACCCATTAAATATTTCTTTATACCTCCATTGAGACTTTGCTGTATGAGTAGTTGCTTCATCTTGATACAATGCTAATGCCATATCCATTCAGTTCTGGCAGAGTGAAGTTTAAGCTGAACATATAGCAATCAGATTTCATTGACTGCATGTCCTGTCTCTTAAAAGAAATATAGCCCACTCACACTAAAATTTCCCATACTGTACCTCATTGTAACAAGTTCAAAATGATGGAGATGCTCTTGAGATAGTCATGTATTGCTTTCTGACTAATAGTGGGGATTTCACGTATACATAAACACAGCATTTAGTGGCTCATGACAGGGGCGTATATAAGGGGGGCCCAGGGGGCCCGGCCCCCCCAAAATAATGAATATAAAGAAAAAAATAAGTAACGTAATCTGAATTATTTTAATGAATCATGCGCGAAGGCATCGCCGCGGCAGACAGTGATAATTCCCCGTATAGGTGAGGGGAGTGGGGTGGTAGTGGTGTGAAGTTCGTGCCAGTTCGGGTTGATTCGGTCCGACTCGGGCTCCCGCCCGGCCATCTGCGCGTGCGGACAACTGAACAGTTCAGTGGCAGCCATTGTTTGTTGTTTACGTTTGTTCGACCTCTGTTGTACTGAAGTATGGTGGTGTTTTAAGTGTTAATGTTTATGTACTTTATCAGTATATTGAAGTTGGCCGTAAGTGAACCACAATTGTAATGAAGAGGCAAGCTTCTATTCAAAACTTTTTCGCCAAAAAACCAAGTGTCAATAAGCCTGTTGGTGACAGTCCTGAAGTCGGTAGTGTTACGAAAGGACAAAGTGCAAATAGGCCTGACAGTGACAATGCTGAAGTCGGCTGCACTGGTAGAATTGCTTCTTGTGATGTCGCTACTTCGAGCTCAATTAATGTAGTTCCGGTTATGGAGGATAGTAGGCCTAATCAAGTAAGGAAAAATATCTATGATATTGGAAACTATTGACAAAACAATTCCGTTCAGTCTTTCACAAACGAAAAAAAATGTTTTTTGTTAGAAAATGTTTGGAAACCTCAGCCTGGATACAAATTTCCCTCCATTACTAGTTCAAACCATACTAGATCTTTTCAAATGAAGTGGTGGCTAGAAGAGTTTACGTGGTTAGCTTATTCAGAGGAAAAATCTGGATCTTTTTGCAAGTACTGCGTGTTATTTTCCCATACCGAAAATGTAGGGAAAGGAGATCACCAAGTAGCAGGGGCGTTGGTTACTCAGGCTTTTACCAATTTAAAAAAAGCCAGGGAAATGTTTAGCAAACATGAAAACTTATCCTATCATAAGAAATATGTTTTGATCGCTGAAAACACAAAAGCTATAGTTAAGAAAAAGGCTGAAAGTGTTATCAATCAAGTAAATGCCCAAAGAAGACTGGATATTGAGAATAATAGAAAATGGCTAATCCCTATAATACAAACAATACGATTTTGCGGGAGGCAGCAAATAGCTCTAAGGGGTCATCGTGACTCTGGACGAATAAGCCCTGAAGAACCGGACCAAAATGATGGGAATTTTCGATCGTTGTTGAGATACCGAGCCAACAGTGGAGATAATATTCTTAAAGACCAATTAACGACCAGTGGTGGGAAGACGATGTACACAAGTTCTTTCATTCAAAACGAACTTATTAACATATTCGGTCACTTAATACAATCAAAAATTGTAGAAAATGTCAGAAAGTCTGTTTTTTATTCCATTTTAGCAGATGAAACCACTGACATCAGCCAAATCGAACAGTTTTCTCTCTGTGTACGTTACGTAGAGTACAAAACTTTCAAAATCAGAGAAGATTTTCTGACATTCGTCCCCGTTTATGACGTCACTGGAGCAGGTTTGGCTAACACAATATTGGAGACCTTGTCAACATTAGGGCTTGATCTAAACAAAATGAGAGGCCAAGGTTACGATGGCGCTGCCACGATAAGTGGGCAATTCAGAGGAGTACAAGCTTCCATCAGAGAAAAGCTACCGTTGGCCCTGTATACACATTGTTCTTCACACACTCTAAATTTGTGTTTGTCAGATGCAAGCAGAATACCTTCTATAAGAAACTGTATGGGTGTCATAAAAGAAGTCTGTGGATTCTTTCATATGTCAGCCAAAAGAACAGAAATATTGAAATCAGTGATTTCTGAATGTTGTCCAGACAAAAGAAAAAGAAACTTATTTCACTGTGCGAAACCTGATGGGTAGAAAGGCACGACTCAGTAATTTTATTTAAAGACATTTTGGAACCTATCTTTCTCTCCCTTGGCATAATAGAAGAAGAGGAATTAAGTGATTCAGCTTCTAAGGCTCACACTCTAAGTAGTGCTATTAGTCAATTTGCATTTCTTATTAATCTTTTTGTTTTGAGCCGGATGCTATCAACAACGCATAACTTATCTGAGCAGCTTCAAAACAAAAATATAGATCTTCCACAGGCCTTGACTAACATTACGAGTGTCTTACACCTTCTGTCGAAGGAGAGGGCAAATGCTGATGACTCATTTAAAGCCTTGTATAATCAAGTAAAGTCATTCGCTGCCAAACTTGACATTAAGGAAGAGATTCCAAGAATTTGCCGCCTTCAAACAGCACGTAGCAACGTCCCTTACACCACAGAAGAAGAATACTATCGACGAGCTGTTTATGTGCCGTACCTGGACGATTTTTGTAACTTACTGAAAGAACGCTTTGAATCTCACAAGGAAACAGTTGCATCCTTACAAAACATCCTTCCACAATTGTGTATCATAACAGATTTCAGTTCATTGGAGGCTGCTTTTGGTTTCTACGAAGAAGATTTATCACATAAAGAGATTGTGCAAAGTGAGTTTATGTTGTGGAAAGAAAAGTGGAGTCAGGAAAATCCTTCAAATCTTCCAAAAACGGCTATAAGTTCTCTAGAAAAATGTGACAAGACTTTCTTCCCCAACATTTATACCCTTCTGAAATTACTCGCAGTTCTTCCTGTTTCTGTCGCAACCATAGAGAGAACTTTCTCCAGCCTGAGAAGACTGAAGACTTACCTAAGGAACAGCACATCTGAAAGTAGGCTTAACGGGCTTGCTTTACTTTCTATCCACAGAGACATTATAGTTAGTGACAATGAAGTTCTTGATAAGTTTGAAAGTGTACCAAGAAACCTGGACTTTGTTTCGTAACCATTGGTCTATATAAAAAGTGGAGTTCCTTTTTATGTATTCTTTTTATTGTCAGTTGGATAAACGATTAATAAAACAAATTTTGTTGCATTGTCAAACAGTCACTTTATTAAAACTTCTTTTAAGGTCTCTCCAAAACAATACTCAAAACAGTCTTTTGAATGATAGTTGATAGAACACACATATGCGTGTATACACAAAAAGAAAAAAATAGGGGTCTTGGCAATTTATACATACATGACAGAACAAAACAATATTTATAGCTAGAACCCCTCCAAACACGATAATCGCAATCGTGTATTTCACTCTTTTAGTTCGGATAAGTGTTTACAGATGAGACATTGTTAAAATCTTGACCAATGTTTGAAATATAGTAACAGATCTTTTCATCATTTGGTTTGTTTAAAAATAGATATATTTTTTATGATTTAATGTCAACAATAAAGAAGCGTGATCTCGGTAAAGTAAAAGGGGCATTCAGCGCAAATTATCCTCTGAATATGAGCAGCAAAACTCATATAAAGTATCATGGGGTGTCTACTTAAAATTACTTAACCTAACCTTACATTAATCTTGGCCCCCCCCAAAATATATTCTATATTCGCCATTGGCTCATGATAACCCATTTAGGTCATCTGTCAAATATGTGAGGATATTTTCTTCAAACCTATTCCAGATTTCCCAATCACAGTGATGTGATTCTTGGTCAGTCATATTCTTGTAGCAATGAAAATTTAAATCCAGATTCAGTGCCTGTCTCACATAGTGATATGAAATTTCTAGTGTTGTGGCATGATTCAGATGGTTCAGTGTGGAACAATAAGGATTGTTCTCTCAAAATTAACAACAATTACGTACCTGTATGACAATTTCCACTTGTTCAGATAGTTTGTATACCACCTGGTGGTTTCTTTTTCAGTCAAACTGATTTATTTTAAACATTGTATTTGCCTCCAAAAGCGTTTTAAGACTATAAAACAGGTTAATTACCTACCGTCACGCTTTTTGAAATCCGAAAACAGGATTACTCGAGTTTCGACACATTAAGTGTCATCTTCAGATCCTCGATGAATATAAGTTAAAAATACATTTGTTGATGTATGCACATCCCGTCAGATAATAAAAACAACACAAACATAACAACAAAAATACTTAAATAATTTAACACATATTAAAACCGAGACAAAACAGAACGAAAACACGATACACGCGGTCGACGCGGACCTGCGCAGGAACACGTTATGCAATAAAATCAATCGATACCGATTTGACCTTTGATAAATTTTATCGATCTGACACAGCTAGTATCTCGTTCGATATCATTTACTCTGTTGAATAGAATATTATTTTTATGGATCGATTTTTCATTTAAGATGCGATCGTAATTATCTTTAGTGGCCTTATATATTTCAAACCTTTCAAGAGTGTCCAGTTTAAGAGATTTCCTGCATTTATGTAATATATCAAAATTCTCACTAATACTTTTTATGTTATGATCTTGTGAACTTAAATGTTCAGCAAATGTGGATCTTCCTATATTTGATTTAGAGCTTGGGAGGTGTTCTTTATAACGCAATTTGAACGTCGACCTGTTTGTCCTATGTAGAAATTTGAACAATCCGAACAATTAAGCCTGTATACACCTGTACCATTGTATTCATCGAAAGACTTAATTTGATTTTTAAACTTAAGTTTGTTCTCGAGTTTATTATTTGCTTTTGAAGCCAATACTATATTTTGTTTTTTCAATTGGTTTTTTAAAGTGTAATGTAACATTTCGCCATTCTCTATTGCGATATATTTTACTTTTTCTTTAGGCATGTCAATATTTATTAGTCTATTTTGTTTCTTATTTATTATTTTATCTATTATATTACATTTATAACCATTGGCTATTGCTATGTGATTAATAATTTCGACTTCATTTTTATGGTCTTCTGTGGAGAGGGGCAATGATAACAATATATGTACCATACTATTAAAAAATGCCATTTTGTGTGAATAAGGGTGGTAAGACGAGGCATGAATAGCATGATCAGTGGTTGTCGGTTTCCTGTAAATATTATAGTTAATTTTATTATCAATTTTTGTTAAAGACAAATCTAAGAAATTTATTTATTATTCTTTTCTGTTTCTAATGTAAATTGCAAATTTTTTGTTATGCTATTCAAATACTTATTAAGCGTCTCTAATTGTCTGCAATTACCATTGTAAACACTATCGTGTCATCCACATATCGACGATAAAATAAAATTTTGTTGTAATGTTTGTTGTTTGGTGATAATATTTCATTATTTTCGATGTGGTTTAAATAAATTTCCGCCAGGATACTTGATAGTGGGGATCCCATTGCTAATCCATCTTTCTGTAAATAAAATTTATTATCAAAAGTAAAATAATTTTGTTCTAAAATTACTTTAGTCAAATTAATAATTTCATCAACTATTTCATGGTTTAAAGTGGCTATTGATAATAATAAACTTTTTGTTATTTCTAAAGTTTCATTAATTGGTACATTCGTATACAAACTGACTATGTCAAATGAAGCTAAAGTATGTCTTGGTTCAATTGTAAGTTTTTTTGTGAGATCTACCAATTCTAAACTATTTTTCAAACTGTAATTCTTATTAAACACTATATATTGTCTTAAAATTTTATCAATTTTTTTGGCAATTTTATAAGATGGTGCAGACGTGAAATTTACTAAAATCGATGACTTATTGTATTGTTCTTTTGAGGGTCGTTTTATCCTCGTATAGTTAATCTTGCTGAAATCAATTTCAATAACGAAGAAACTAACCTTTTAAACAAAGGCTTAAAATACTGTTTTATAAACAAAGGATTCAAACAATCACTTATAAATGAAATTTTGAACGCTGAAACGGCAATAAATCTATATCTGATGAGGAAACAAGAACAGTTGTAAGACATGCAGTTAATAATAAATTAACGAAAGTTTTGAAAGCCGAAAATATAAAAACTAGTTACAATAAAGAAACCAGAACATTCAGTGGAATAAAAAAGAAATTGATAGACAATAATAGCATTGTCACCAAAGCCGACAAAGGCCAGACACTCGTAATTTTAACTAACGAAGATTATAAACGTAAAATAAATGAATTTTTCATAAACAATAATATTGTCGAAATTAAGAGTGACCCCACTGATAGGTTTAATAGTAATATGAAATCAGTGCTAAACAAAACTAAATATATTATAACAAACGATGAGAAAAAATATTTAAAAATGATAGATCCTAAAGCACCTAGACTTAGAGGACTTCCGAAAATACATAAAAATAACATGCCTGTCCGTCCTTTAGTAAATTTCACGTCTGCACCATCTGATAAAATTGCCAAAAAAATTGATAAAATTTTAAGACAATATATAGTGTTTAATAAGAATTACAGTTTGAAAAATAGTTTAGAATTGGTAGATCTCACAAAAAAACTTACAATTGAACCAAGACATACTTTAGCTTCATTTGACATAGTCAATTTGTATACGAATGTACCAATTAATGAAACTTTAGAAATAACAAAAAGTTTATTATTATCAATAGCCACTTTAAACCATGAAATAGTTGATGAAATTATTAATTTGACTAAAGTAATTTTAGAACAAAATTATTTTACTTTTGATAATAAATTTTATTTACAGAAAGATGGATTAGCAATGGGATCCCCACTATCAAGTATCCTGGCGGAAATTTATTTAAACCACATCGAAAATAATGAAATATTATCACCAAACAACAAACATTACAACAAAATTTTATTTTATCGTCGATATGTGGATGACACGATAGTGGTTTACAATGGTAATTGCAGACAATTAGAGACGCTTAATAAGTATTTGAATAGCATAACAAAAAATTTGCAATTTACATTAGAAACAGAAAAGAATAATAAAATAAATTTCTTAGATTTGTCTTTAACAAAAATTGATAATAAAATTAACTATAATATTTACAGGAAACCGACAACCACTGATCATGCTATTCATGCCTCGTCTTACCACCCTTATTCACACAAAATGGCATTTTTTAATAGTATGGTACATATATTGTTATCATTGCCCCTCTCCACAGAAGACCATAAAAATGAAGTCGAAATTATTAAACACATAGCAATAGCCAATGGTTATAAATGTAATACAATAGATAAAATAATAAATAAGAAACAAAATAGACTAATAAATATTGACATGCCTAAAGAAAAAGTAAAATATATCGCAATAGAGTATGGCAAAATGTTACATTACACTTTAAAAAACCAATTGAAAAAACAAAATATAGTATTGGCTTCAAAAGCAAATAATAAACTCGAGAACAAACTTAAGTTTAAAAATCAAATTAAGTCTTTCGATGAACAATGGTACAGGTGTATACAGGCTTAATTGTTCGGATTGTTCAAATTTCTACATAGGACAAACGGGTCGTTCGTTCAAACTGCGTTATAAAGAACACCTCCCAAGCTCTAAATCAAATATGGGAAGATCCACATTTGCTGAACATTTAAGTTCACAAGATCATAACATAAAAAGTATTAGTGAGAATTTTGATATATTACATAAATGCAGGAAATCTCTTAAACTGGACACTCTTGAAAGGTTTGAAATATATAACGCCACTAAAGATAATTACGATCGCATCTTAAATGAAAAATCGATCCATAAAAATAATATTCTATTCAACAGAGTAAACGATATCGAACGAGATACTAGCTGTGTCAGATCGATAAAATTTATCAAAGGTCAAATCAGTATCGATTGATTTTATTGCATAACGTGTTCCTGCGCAGGTCCGCGTCGGCCGCGTGTATCGTGTTTTCGTTCTGTTTTGTCTCGGTTTTAATATGTGTTAAATTATTTAAGTATTTTTGTTGTTATGTTTGTGTTGTTTTTATTATCTGATGGGATGTGTATACATCAACAAATGTATTTTTAACTTATATTCATCGAGGATCTGAAGATGACACTTAATGTGTCGAAACTCGAGTAATCCTGTTTTCGGATTTCAAAAAGTGTGACGGTAGGTAATTAACCTGTTTTATGATTTATTTTTCTAGGCATAACAAGTTTTGTTCCAATTGAGCACTTTCTGTGATAGTATATTATATTAAAATGCAAACAAAAGTTAGATTCATTTCACTATGTTTGAGTAACCAAATTACTATATAAAAAAACAGTCTTAATTAGAAAAGCACAGTGGTGTATGTTCGGTTACTCCATAACCACTAAAATGGTATTATGTTTGCTGTTTAATAATTCTGAATACATGATCTCCCAATGCTGATCCCAATGAAGGACCCTGTATTTTTCTTCACAAAATGTTGTACCACTTAGATAAATAGAAATATGTATTTAAAAGTGAACAGTATGTATTAATTATGGTATAAGCAGTGATTTGATATGATTTTTGTTTTTTGCACCGTTTGAATGTAACAAATTTCTTATATTACTTTCTTAAATGATAGTTATTATTTGATGTGTAGTATGTTTGTTCAGGAGATGATAGTCTTTATCTGATGATAATAACATACATTGACTGAATATCATTTCATTCATGTTAATCTACCCAATGTAGATACCTAATGTAGACTGGTATCTTGAAAAACTGAAAATCAATTTCATGCATAAAAATTTTAATTGAACATAAACTTTCTACGTGCGGTAACAATAAACAGTAATAGTACATTGATAATAAAAGTGTGACTGTTGCAGTGTCCTATGAGTCCCCAAGAACACCATTGTCTACCTCTCGGAGCTACTGTACCTGTTGTTGTGTACGAACATGAACCTAGTTCAATTATAGCATATGCCTTGAGTTGTCATGATTATAAACTTGGACTGGAAGAATTAAGGTCAAAGAAGCTATCTGCTGCTGATCAGTCATCTCCAAGGTAGTGTAACCGAGCAGTGTTTTATATCTGTAAATAATACGCATCTGTGTGGTTACCAGTGTAATTCAGACCAATCTCCATAACTTAAACTCCATTTTATATTTGGAGTTTTTCAGATTACATGGTGTTAACATTATACTTTCGAATTTTCTCAAGTAAAATTAACATGCTAATATTACAGTTAATAAATACTGAATGAGCGTGTTCTGTGGAATAATGAATAAGAATTAAAATCTGTCATCATAAATATAGTTTATAGTGTACTCTGATATCTACAAAATCGTATCTATAATAATATACAACACTGTAGAGTTTTATGTATACAGTATCATGTAAAACATATGTACAGGTATAGTAGTACATAGTTTTGTTTTACATAGATTCAGTGAATCTAATGCATTATTTCTAATTCTTTACTTTTATCAGTATATAATAACCAGGAATTTTACTTTTACAGGCAGTGCCATAATATCCTATAGCTCCAGTAGTTTTTTTATTAATAAAAATTGGATTATTAGGTGTTTCAGATAATTGGGATTTGAATTACAGGGATGGGACTGTAAGAAATGCAATCTCATAATGGTAAATGTAGTATGTACTGTATCTGTTTCCATTGTTCCAGACACCCACTAACTCACTTATGTAACTATTATTACAAGGATGTGGACAGTAGAATAAATTATTAAACTCCAAAAAAATTTATATTTACAATTTTTATTTACACTATATAAATAATCACACTCGTATTACAGTAATAATCTCTGTTGATATTGGGTACTGCACTCAACAATAATGAATGTCATTGAGTTAAGAAGTATATAAAATGACTGTTTTATATACTTAAAACTGTCAGTTTCAGTTACAGATACTTAAAATGACTTGATAATAGTCAACAACTGATTACTTCTGTAACCAATTTATAACTTATTGAGCTATAGCCACTTGTATTAAGAAGGCACTAGACTTGTTTATTATTTAGTCTTCCTAAAAGCACATGGTCATTCACTTGTTGCACACTGCTCTATACCTATAACACACACACACACACACACACACACACACAAACTCTTTTTTAAACCAAATACCTTACTATGAAAATATCATCATCACAAGAGTTAACTCTTCTACGTGTTCCTCTAACAGAGTGGTGTCAGAGACAGTTAAAGTCATTAACCATTTATTTGTTTGATACGTGCTACGTGTATTAAATTGTATGATGATCTTCTGGGCCTAAACAGACGTAACACAAACATATTGCAACACCAGTAACTGTAATATTTACATTTAATGCAATGAATAAGGCATAATAGAAAATGATCAGTACTAATTTTTAGTGAGCAGAATCAGCATTGATTTATTTTAGTAGAATTAAGATTTGCCTCTTAAAGTGTAAAAAATTAAGCCAGCCAGCGGACTAAAATTAATGTCGATGCATCAATCAATGTCAGTTTACAAAATTTGTTACATACAATCTATTACATACCTGCTACCATAACCTCATTAATTACAGGGTGGCGCAGGGAAACGGGAAAATTTGAAATAATTCGAAAAAATGAAGGAACATTACAAAACTTTATTTGAGGCTCAAAATATGTTCTAAAAGACTGGAAATTATATTAGGCATCACTTTTTAAAAATTACATCAGTTAAATGCTGTCCATTTTGCCGTACACATTCAGTAAGTCATTTCTGTAGGTTTTGCATAGCGCGGCGCAATGTGTCACCTGGGATTTTGGGAATTTCCTCTTCAATCTGTGTCTTGAACTGAGCAAGGGTTCTTGGTCTAGTCTGGTACACGATGCTCTTCAGATGTCCCCATAAAAAGAAGTCACAGACTGAAAGGTCTGGAGATCGGGGCGGCCAAGCGATGTTAGCATTCCTTGAAATTATGCGATCCCCAAACAAACGTTTCACTGGTGCCATAGACTGTCTGGCAGTGTGTGAGGTGGCTCCATCCTGTTGAAACCAGGTGTGCTGAATGTCAAGATTTGGAAAAGTATGGAGTCTTGGAGCCAAAAATGTCTCTAGCATGTTGACATAACGTTCAGACGTCACAGTGACAGCAGTGCCTCGTTCATCTTCAAAAAAGTAAGGGGCTGTCACCCCATGACACGACACTGCACACCATACGGTAACTCTGGTACTGTGTAATGGATGCTGGTGAAGCTGAGCAGGGTTTCCTTGAGCCCAGTAATGGAAGTTCTTCTTATTCATGTATCCACTTAAGTGAAAATGGGCTTCATCGGACATCCAAAGATTTTGAATGAAGTTAGCATCCTCATTGATTTTAGCCAACAATTGTTCACAAATTTGCAGGCGCAATACACAATCATTAGGATTCAGTTGGTGCACAATCTGAAGTTTGTACGGATGAAATTGAAGTTCATGGAGTATTCTTTGAACACTCCAACGTCTGAGCTGCAACGACGAGGCAATTTTTCGCACCGAACGACAAGGACTCCTTAAGATGGCAGCTCACACGGCATCAATGTTTTCTGGGGTACGTACAGAACGTACACCCCCATTAGGCTTTTTCTTCAAAGCTGAACCAGTCTCTTCAAAATTACGAACCCACATTTCGATTGCGTGTAACAAAGGAACTTGACCGTGGGGCGGGATCTCATAGTGGTGCCGAAACTCTCGTTGTGCAGCTGTCAAACTGTCACCATGTCGGTAAAATGCAACTGCACACTCTGCACCGCTCCACTGCTCCATGGTAACTAAATGTCCGTTCCTGCTAGATAGACAGTTTCACTTCTGCTACATCTACAGGGCTGCCAACATCAACTTCAAATTTTCCCGTTTCCCTGCGCCACCCTGCATAAGAAAAGTTTTTGTGTCACATAAATGAATAAACTTAATTCATTTTCTTTTCTGTCTGGAGTGTTACAGACTTAGAGTTCCAGATGTGCTTTAATTAGTAATTAGTTTACTTGATTAGTAAATTAATTAGTTTACTTGAAAGAACAAAATGGCGTGTCCCCTCGAAGCATGATGTCACCGGTGATGTCATGCGGGGGCCTGTCGTAGAGACGTATTTCTTGCGTACTCTCACGAAGTGTCAGTCTCCGTCTCTTTAAGTATGTGCAGGCTACATCAGCGAACGATACCCTCCTGACAAAAATCAAAACTGCCGGTACTCTTCGACCAAGCCGATGCTGAAAGTCCCAGATGAGTTTTAGTACAAAGCAGACTAGTAACGGGGGACACGTGCATCCACTCTCACAGCACATAATTACAAATGTTACAAGATTACAGTATCAAATTAACAATACGTAGCTGATATTAAAGATTAAATATTTTTTCTGACTGACTGCAAAGCAATTTAACTTAAGAGGCCTTATGCTACAAACAAGTTACATCTGGTCACTTATGAATGAGTTACAGCATTCTACATACAAAATACACACTTTTCATTACATACATACAATTGACAAATATGAATTCGGCACTGCCCTTGATTAATGCAGATTAAGTATTCATAGTTACCTTGGTATGTCAAGTTCCCAGCACAAAGGCCAGATTTGAAGAAAATTTTCTGACTGCTGACCCAGACGGAAGGTTGGATCCCAGTAGCTGACTGAGCAAAAAAGGTCGACCAGCTAAATACTGAATTAGTTTTGTAAAGGAAAAGTGGGGGCGTGACGTCGAACAGAAATGAAAACAATAACGATTTCACTACCAACCTGATACGATACGTCAAGGACGCATCATTGTTTGGATTAATAACGACATACGCGGTGGGGGTGCCGAATAACTGCATCATTGTAGTGTTTTGTAAAGTGGCTTGCCAATTTAAAAGTTCTGTAAGTGGTGTCATGAAACAAGGTTTGTTTTTAAACTGCAAACCTCACCAGGAGTGCTGTGACTGAAGTGAGTAACTAATCAGACAACAGTTTACTGTGCAACATGATATACAAAAAAGTGGAAGAAAATCTGTACCGTAGGCATGTAATTTGTTCTCAAAATAATAATCTCTTTTGGGCCTTAAAAAATTGTGATTTTATAAGTATGAGAGAATATAATGTATAATGTGGGAATTGTGCAGTCTTTTAGTCTTATCATGAAACATCACTGGAGTGGTAGTCAAACAAATGTAAAATGTTAACATTTCTTAAAGACTTCCTAGTTTTGATACATTTTTATGACAACATTGATATAATCGGTTTCAAAAATGAAGGAATATTTATCAGTTATAATATGTTGCATTCTGATTACAGTCCATTAGTCAAACGAAAGTCAGGCAGTTCTGAAGTAACACGTGATAGCCCATTAGAGTCTACTTCAGGAAAAACTGGAGTCCTGTCTTTTTTTAGAGGAGGAACGCATTCAGGGTGAGTACTAATTGTATGTACAACAATTATTAAGTCTATATATTGTCTACGTATGACTGTCAACTTTCTCGTTACATTTGCATTACAATAAAACATACTAGTGATTTTACAAGAATACAAATTATAAATTGGTTAGTAGTGTAGGATGTGAACATAGATTAAGTTGTATACTACCAATTTAATCATTGGATTTAACATATATAACCCAATCCGAAATGAAAAATGTCTTATAATTTCAGATTAATGGGTTTTATGGATTACCAAAATATAAAATAAATCAATAAATATTGTATTTTGCAATAACAAACATGTAGTTTATCATACAATACTATGTACTTGAAATTATTAAACTTGAAATACAATTCACCAAATGAAAACCACAAAACCATCAGTCATGTTAAAATATTACACAATACCAAGAAATTTCTTTAAAATGAATGTTAGATATACTATAAATTATAGGACTATTGTCACTGAATAAACTTCCTTTCATTTTTTCTATTTAGAATATTACTTAATTCGTGTACTGTATGTTTGTTATATTACATACTTCACAGAAATTCAAACAATTCAACCAGTGGCCCGGTAACAAAGTCTGCAGAGTGTACACAAAATTCTATGCCAACTGTTGACACCAGAGTTACAAATCAACCAGATAATGAAGAGTTGGCCAGAAATGAGTCTGAAATGAACAAGTCAAAGTCAACAAAGGTTCAGATATCACCACACTTAGAGGTAACAGATGTTTATTATGTGACTTGTACACAATTATATGTGAATGGTTTTTTCTGAATATATGCTGTATAGGTTATAATATTCCTCAGTTATCAGCATAGGTATATTTCTTCATCAGTTATAGGTATTAAGAAATTTTACATCAGTATGTTATGTTTACTTTACTTTAACCAATTTTACTTTACATTGTTTACTAATAATAATCATCCATGTTTTTTCTACTACTTTGAGACGCCATCTTTTAATCAAGTGCCAACTGTATCAAGTACTTACCCGGGTTCTTATAAGTGAACAGGAAGAACAGAATTGGTTATTCAAGAAAGTAAAACTGTATTACCATCATACTGTGGTTATACTTTTATTTAATTAAATTTCTTATACAACAAAGGAAAACATTAAAAAAAAAATTTTAATCTTCCCGTAAACAAAATATTCCCCCTCCCTTTCTTCTTTCTACTACTACTTTTTATACAGACAGTAATAACAGTTATTGTACATGATTTTTTATTTTCTTAGAATAGTAATAAATACATTCAAAACATAAAATCAATTTTATATAACGCAAACCAGCACTTCATGGTTTAATATATAATTAAGCAAGACCCCCACACACTCTCACATACAACATATTTTAGATTTTACCCTTGAGCTCATATTTTATTTTAATTTTCCCCATCTGTTACTTATCTGTTTAACTGTCCGGGAGACGTCAGGCCATTTTGATATGCACTTTCGACTGTTTCGCACACCCTACATCGATTACTTGGTATTTTGTTCACTGATTCTACTTGTTTTTTCTTTAAAGAAATTGAACTGTTAATATGTTCTAATGTTTCCATTTCGTTGATTTACATTTTACATTTTTGTTTGTTTTGGTCGCACCCAAAATTTGTCCGCGAACTATATGGCCGTACAGTACAAGTTGGTATTGCAGACTGGGGCGAAACTTAATGTCTCAATTTCCGAAGTAGTGAGGGAATCACGTGATGCCAAACTATTGTTCTTTCGTGTTTTCAATTCAGTTTTGACGAGAAGATTATTTTAGATCTACATTCCAGTGAAAATATGAAGCTGGGTTGGTCTCTGACGTCATCTGATATGACCTGTTATCTCATAGGTTATAGGTCATGTATCTAAAAATAACTGTTCCTCATGCGTCTGGAGTTGACCTTGACACAAATTCACTCACTTGCCTGCTACGTTGTTATAATTCATAAATAATATTTTATAATTATTATTTATACTTTTGTTTCCAATAAAATTTACCCTTATTATGTATTTATGTTTATGTCTCCCAAAATATTAGGTGGGCTGAAATGTCCCATTACAAGTACTGCAAATCTACATGTTGAAACAGACTGCGCATGTAATAGTGGGACAACGGATAAATAAATAATTGTAATATAATCACCAGTTCATCGTTAATATACACTCTTGTTGATGATTTAAAAGTAGTAGATTACTTGAAAACTATCAAATGTTACCATCATTTAACAAAGTACTTAACTATTTTTAAAATGCCAGCATCCATATTTGTACATTAAAACTAGAAATATGGAGAAAGTGGTAATGTGGCAACAATCTTGAAAAATGTTAATTTGAAAACTATTTGTTATAAGATAGTACTTTTTGAATTAAATAACGAATTTCAAAAAGAAATACTATAAAATAAGCAAACAAGACAAATTAATCTTATTATGTAGTGAGCACAGCACAGAAACGCAGAAGCGTGTAAGCTGTGCAACTACAATGCAAAGGAAAACCAACCCAAAAATCAGATAACACAAATAGGCATATGAGAGAAGATTTAAGCTCTTTTATGGAAACTGCTTATAGAGAACTTACACTGAGTTCATATGAAAGCAAAAATTGGTAGAGTTAAAATAATAGAATCTGATTGTTACAACAGCTAAATTATACTATTACAAAAATTTGAAAGAACATTATATAGTTATACAAGGATAAATCAATAATTATTATCATTATTGTTCATTTATTCACTGTTCACTCATTCTACTTGAAGTATGCTCAGTGTTTAGATAATTAAATTTGTTCCTTAGTTCGGACTCCAACTAAAACTGTATTGTATTTATTACGTAATAATTGACTTTACATGTTGCAAGCAAGGTTAACCAGGATATCGATTAGTGTACTTGACAGAGAATAATAGGCAAATACAAATAAACAAATACATATTCATAAAATTAAAATAAAATATTATTTTATTTTCTTTAACATGACATTCTCTCTTTTTACTGAATCTATTGTTATAACCCCATTCTTTTCATCGAATTACTTAATACACAGTAATGGCTTTTGCGCCTCGCAACTCCCACTAATACAAACAATACATTTTACATCTTATAAAATCTTAATTACTAAATTATATGTTCTATAATCGTAAGACGAACCAATTCTTTGTAATTACACACACCACTCACATTCCAATTACCCCGTTTCTAGATTTTGTTCAAAATGAGTTTAATTTCAAAATTTATTTTCTTTAGAGATTAATTATCTTTAGGCTTTTATATAAGATGTTGGGTACTCACCCTTTCGTAGGTCCTACGTTGTTACGCTACCACGTGTCACACACCGTTTTCACTATAGTTTGTTCATTTTATAAATTTAGCTGTCCACTACTCATTATGATTGGTTTCTTGGTCACATTTAGTTTTTAGTTTAGTTTCAACACATTTTATTTATAATTCGGTTCGAATTACTCAGATGACTTACACACACGACTGGCCGGTCCTGACACTGGGTGCAAAGTGATGCCTCGCTACTATGGCTGGCGAGGATTTTTCTTTGGCCTTGCCCACTAGGTGTTGGCGGAAATACGATGACGTCTAAGCTCCTTACTGTGACGTTTCGACGGTTCATTGGTTCTTTGACCGTCGAAGATATTCTGTGGTGATACCACAGGCCGTGGTTCACCATTTCCTTCATCTTCAAAGACCCGCGGTGCAAATTTGTCGTCTCACGCCATTTTTTTGTTACAGCATTTGAGCGTCCCTTTTACTTGTTCGGCGCGGGTGAGGCGCCCTTGCGTGTGGACTCACATTCTGTACGTGACAATTCTCGAATTTGTACTGCACACACCGTTCCAGACTAACGTACGTTTAAAAAGCTCTGCTGTAGTTCTTTGTTCGAACTGTCATGGGAATTCACAATGTTAATTTTAATACAGAAATTAATAAAATAAACCTCCCCATTGTGTCCTATTACATACTCTTCTGATTTATATCAGGTCCAAAGACTTAGGAACTGAACATGTGCCTCCATCCACTTTACTCCATCCTATGCCTCTTTATTTCTTCATAAGAGCTTTATTCCTTGCAATCATCAATAATTTTTATGTGTTGTCTTACCTTTTTTCTCTTTGCCTCTCTCTCTCCCCCATCTGTTGTATTCCCAGTAAGGTATTCCTTTGGAACATTTGTTCTAACCAGTTGGCTTTTCTTAGTTCAGTGTTCTCAGTTCTTAATTTTATCATGATTTTTTTTGTTCACTCTGATTTATTTGTTTAACATATTATGAAGTTCAGATTAATTTCTTATTATAACACCTCCTTTCTTGTTACTGTATCACCTTCATAACTTACTGTTTTTATATTATTATATCTTGGTGTTGCTGTTCTGTAAATGTCATTAAAGGCTTCTTCGATCAATTTTTTCATTCTTGGATTTCGTTGCCCATGACGTGTCCATTACTTAACTAAATATAATTAATTCACTACCGATTCGGAACACAAAGTTTTTTATGGGTAAAAACAAAAGTTTTACTTTATAGCCTTAAGGTACCTACAGAGTTTTACCTTGTATGCTATAAGGTAAAACTTTTATGTTTTTACCCATAAAAAAACTTTGTTTTACGAGTTGGTAGTGAATTAATTATATTTAATTTTTTCATGATACATGTTGAATAATAAAGATGACATGCAGCATCCTTGCCTTCTCCCCTTCCTCGCTACATACCTTCTGTTTTTTACCATTTACTTTTATCCTGACTTTTTGGTTGTTTACAATTTTCATATCAGTCTTCAGTCAACTCCTATCTACTTTAGTATTGCCATTAGTTTACTTCAGTAAGTTAAATGCTTTCTCCCAGGCAATGAAACTGATGTACGAAGCTGTAGAGGGCCAAACTGTGGCTCAGATCACTACGTGGTAAGGGCAGTTGTAGTTGAAAAACTGGCCGTGGTAAGAAGGGATGAGGTGAGAAAAAGAATATGGTGGAACACAGATAGGCTGAAGAATTTGGAGGTGGTGCAGGACTACCGGATGGAATTAGAGAACAAACTGAGAGAAGATGAGGTACAGGGGGGAATTGATGACAGATGGGCGCAAGTGGAGAGAGTGATAATGGAGACAGCGGAGAAATCCATTGGAGCGAAGAAATATCAGAGGAATGAATGGTTCGATGATGACTGCAGATTAGCAATAGAAGAAAAGAACACTGCGAGGAATAAAATGCTCCAAAGGGATACGCGAAGTAATTTTGAAAGGTATGTTGAACTACGAACGAGGGCTTACAAAGTATGTAAGAAGAAGAAGAGGAATTCAAACGCAATTTCAAGAAATAGAAGAGTTAAACCAGAAAAATGAAGCCAAGAAGTTCTATCGTGCCATTGATAAGATGAAGAAAAATTTTCAACCAAAAATATTTGCCTGCAGGAACAAAGAAGGAAATATGATAACAGAGGAGCAGATGGTATTACAAAGATGGCATGAATATTTTGAGGTGATGTTGAATAATGACATTAGACGAGAAAGGAGAGAGGTTACAAGAGAAAACCCAGACAGAGAGGAGGACATTAAAGTACCAACAGTAGAGGAAGTGGAGGATGTGGTGTGTAAAATGCAAAACAATCGTGCTCCGGGGGAAGACAATATTGTTGCTGAGCTATTCAAATATGGAGGACACTCTGTAATAATGGAAATACATAAACTAATAACAGAAATATGGGAAACTGAAAGCATGCTGGAGAAATGGAAAACAGGAATAATATGCCCTAACTACAAAAAAGGAGATAAAATGAGGTGTGAAAATTATAGAGGAATAACATTATAGTTGTCTTGATTATTCATCTCTTCTTTCACAGCACTACACTTAACTAAAAATGAACTTTTTTCATGTGAAAAACTTACTATTTCATCGGACGCGTTTCGGCTTAGTATCCGCCTTCTTCAGCTTTGGTAACAGACTGCCAGCATTTTGTAACGGTTGTGTGGAAGGTGAAGTGGGGGTGGTGTGTGGCGGAAGGGGATTGGCGCGGGGATTTCAATTTATTGTTTGTTTTCTGTATAATTGTGTCAAAAAGTGTATGTGATTTATATTGTAATTGATCGTTGAGTATGTTGTTTGATTGTGTTGTGTGGTGTTTATATATTTCATATTGTTCAGTTGTGTTGAGTTTTTGACCTTTGGGTATGTAATGTAGAATTTCAAGATTAGTGTCTATGTTGGTGTAACTGTGGTTTTCTGTGTGTATGAGTGTGGCAAATGCAGAGTGTATATTGTTGTTGGTTAAAGCTTTTAAGTGTTCAGAATAACGTGATAAAAAAGATCTTCCCGTCTGGCCTATGTAGAAACTATTGCAGTCATTACAATTTAATTTGTAAACACCTGTTTTGTTATATTTGTCTATCTCTGTGTTTGTATTACTGATGTGTTTTTTGATGGTATTGGTTGTTCTGAATGCTATTTTGTATTTGTGTTTTCTGAATGTATTGGCGATTTTGTGTGTGTATGAGTTGTGGTATGTGAGTGTGATGTACTTATTGTGTTGTGTGTTGATGGTATTTAGTGTTTTGTTGTTTTTGTTTTTGATGCGTTTGTGTAGTATGTTTATTAAATTGGGGTTATAACCGTTTTTTATTGCTATGTATTTTATTGTGTTGAGTTCGTCGGTGTAATCTTGTTTATTTAAGGGTATTTTAGTTAGTCTATGGAGCATATGGTTGAAGGCCGCATATTTATGTTGTGTTGGGTGGTTTGATGTGTTGTGTATAACCATGTCGGTTGTGGTTGGTTTCCTGTATATTTTGTACGTGTGTGTATTGTTAGTTTTGTTAATTGTTAGGTCTAGAAAATTTATACTATTGTTTTGTTCAGTTTCCAGTGTAAATTTTAATTTGTGGTGTATAGTGTTTATGTATTTGTGGAAGTTTTCAACTTGTCTTGTGTTGCCTTTGAATAAAAGTAATATATCATCTACATACCTGGCACAATTATAGTACAATTATATACTGGCACAGGTATGTAGATGATATATTACTTTTATTCAAAGGCAACACAAGACAAGTTGAAAACTTCCACAAATACATAAACACTATACACCACAAATTAAAATTTACACTGGAAACTGAACAAAACAATAGTATAAATTTTCTAGACCTAACAATTAACAAAACTAACAATACACACACGTACAAAATATACAGGAAACCAACCACAACCGACATGGTTATACACAACACATCAAACCACCCAACACAACATAAATATGCGGCCTTCAACCATATGCTCCATAGACTAACTAAAATACCCTTAAATAAACAAGATTACACCGACGAACTCAACACAATAAAATACATAGCAATAAAAAACGGTTATAACCCCAATTTAATAAACATACTACACAAACGCATCAAAAACAAAAACAACAAAACACTAAATACCATCAACACACAACACAATAAGTACATCACACTCACATACCACAACTCATACACACACAAAATCGCCAATACATTCAGAAAACACAAATACAAAATAGCATTCAGAACAACCAATACCATCAAAAAACACATCAGTAATACAAACACAGAGATAGACAAATATAACAAAACAGGTGTTTACAAATTAAATTGTAATGACTGCAATAGTTTCTACATAGGCCAGACGGGAAGATCTTTTTTATCACGTTATTCTGAACACTTAAAAGCTTTAACCAACAACAATATACACTCTGCATTTGCCACACACATACACACAGAAAACCACAGTTACACCAACATAGACACTAATCTTGAAATTCTACATTACATACCCAAAGGTCAAAAACTCAACACAACTGAACAATATGAAATATATAAACACCACACAACACAACCAAACAACATACTCAACGATCAATTACAATATAAATCACATACACTTTTTGACACAATTATACAGAAAACAAACAATAAATTGAAATCCCCGCGCCAATCCCCTTCCGCCACACACCACCCCCACTTCACCTTCCACACAACCGTTACAAAATGCTGGCAGTCTGTTACCAAAGCTGAAGAAGGCGGATACTAAGCCGAAACGCGTCCGATGAAATAGTAAGTTTTTCACATGAAAAAAGTTCATTTTTAGTTAAGGAATAACATTACTCAACGTTGGCTACAAGATATTTTCGGGTGTACTGAATGAGAGATTACAGATATGTACTGAAGAGATTATTGGAGAGTATCAGTGCGGATTCAGACGAAAGAGAAGTACAGTGGAACATTTGTTTGCTATCAGGCAGATGATGGAAAGGTTTTATGAACATGACACGGACCTGCATTTCTTATTTGTCGATTTCAAGCAGTCATTCAACAACATGAATAGGTAAGAATTATATAGAGTAATGAGGGAATTCGGCATAGTTAACAAGCTAATAAGATTAGTCGAAATGATAATGATGGATACAAGGGCAAAGGTTAAAGTGATTAATAGGATGACTAAAAGCTTCAGTTTCAGTAATGGAGTAAAACAGGGTGATGGTCTTTCTGCGGTACTGTTTAATTTGGCGTTACACAGTGTTATAAAGATGGTCGATCAAGAAGCGACAATATTTACAAAATCTAGCCAAATATTCGGCTATGCGGATGATATTGCAATTGTTGCAAGAAATGCAAACAAAGTTAGGGAGGTATACGAAGTGATGGAAGTAGAAGCAACAAAAATTGGGCTAAATGTGAATGAGAGCAAGACAAAGTATATGATAATTGTAGCGGGGCATTTTTGGGCAGACCTGGGGTAATAACAGAATTTGTATTTTTTTTTTCATAAATAATAATTAACTAATTGAGGGATAGAAAAATTTTATGACCGAGAGGTAAATTTGTTATGTGGAAGCGATCGCAACGTGGCTGCACTGCTGTTGACTGTATGAATTGTTTAATAATTGTGTGGACCGTTTTAATAACTGCAAATGTACCAAAGTCAGTTCAAGGACAATGACGAACACGAAAAACGTAAACACGTTATGTAACAAAATCTGTAAACAAATTATGCAACCAGACATCAGGCGATGTGTTGCGTCAGCGCATTACATAACATGAATGCAGGGTGTGTCGAGCCAGCAGCTGTGTGACGCACCAAACAGAACAAAGTAGTCGCAAAACAACATCTGAGTTATATAGACGCTAACCACTGTGCGTCGCCGGTTCGCCGGTTTTTCGGCGAAGTTTTGGTGTTTCGCCGGCCGTGCGTAATTATCGCCTGCACGTATACAGATCTTAAATGTAAAATAGCAGCTGTCAACTTAATTAGATTGAACTAACAGTTAAATGGTTTTTTAAAAACATGTAAATTCAGTGATCTACGTAGTGCGCGTAGTATAAGGCGATGTCATCTGGACTCACATGTCAGTTAAGTAACCTTCAATTTTCGTCTAACATCAACAAAGTCCGATATAAATTTTATAACGAAACAAAATTTTAAGCACTAAACAAATGAGATCTCATATGGGTATGGGGGAATGTAAAACAGAGTGAATGAGAGTACGTATTAAATAAAGAACGCTGGTTTGCTTAATAAGGTAGTAAATTAATTGAATAAATACCATGGTTTAGTTTTAATTGTTTCTTCTTTTAAATGTTAAACTTAGATATATATATGGGAAAAATATAGTATTGAATAATTATAAATATGACTAACAACCATGTTCTACCGATAATGAAGTAAAATGGAAAGAAATAACGTGCTATAGAATGAATAAATAATTCATGAGCAACAAATAAGCTGTTGGGTAAATCATTTCAAAATATACCATTCTGATCTCCTGTTCGCTGAAAAAGAACCCGAGGACCCAAAACACAGTAAGTACGTAAATTATTTTCTTACAGTTGGTAAGATGGCGCCCGAGAAGTATACAATGTTTGTTAGTTAATTTTATGTGATACAAAAAGGAAAGTAGCTTCACATTTGGCGCCCGAACAGGGACTATTTATATAATATAATTATATAAATATAGGCCTACTTAGGAGAACAGAATGGTTGTTGAGGTAGAATAAATTTTTTTTTTCGTACGTAAAATAGACGCAAATATGGGGTTATGTTTTGATAGGGTTATGTATGTAGTGCATTATTTGTTTATGTGTTTATGAGTATTGTGAGGGTAATTAGTGTGTATGAGATGAATTATATTATATAAAGGGTATTATAATAAAATTTTTTAATATGGCTAAGATACCAGAAAATGATAGTGGCTTCGTATGGAAGGAGTGGGAAAGCGAATTTAAAGGGGTTGTAGGTGAAATGACGGACGAGGAATGGGGGAGTTTAGAAGATAGTTTAACACACATGGAAGAAAGGGAAGAGGGAATATTCGCGGAAATTAAGAAGCACAGTGATGATATTGATAGTGAGGTGCCAAGTAATAAAGGTAAGATCGTTGAAGCAATAGTAGTAGTAAATGAGACAGAAAATAGGCCTAATGATAATGATGTCGACAGTGTGGGGGTAGTAAAAAAGAAGCGTTCATTGGAGGACGTGATGAACTTGTTGATAAAAATGAATGAAAATTGGGATAAACATTTTGAACTAATCACAAAGATGAATAAACAAGACGAGAAGTGGGAGGAAGATAGATATCAGGTAAAAAAGAATACAGAAGTTGAGTTAACACAGGTAAGTGGTGTCTTTGATAATAGTGAAGAAATAAGTAACCAGGTGAGTGACAATTCGAATAATGAGTTAATAGCTAACAGTGATCAAATAGTGGGAGAAATAATGTTGACTAGTGATGATAATGGTATTAATTACAATTCTGAGGTAAGTAAGAATGATAATTATGACAATATAAGTGAAAATATGATGTTAAAAAATAATGGAGTAAATATAGAGAGTACTGATGAAGTTTTAGAATGTAATCATGAGATGTTGAGATGTATTGATGAAGAAGAAAGAGAGTTATATATTGAGAGTGAAATAGAACTATATAAGTTAGAAAGAAAGTATAATGAATTGAGAAAAATACTAGAAGGGGTGATGATGAATCATGTGAAATACGTACCTGTTGAAAGAGAGACAGAGAATAATTTTGATAATATCTTACCTGACTATAATGATTTACCTGACGTAGTAGTTGAGGAATACAAAAATGAGAAAATAATTTACCTGACGTTAACAAATAACACTGATATAGACTGGACAATCCTAACTTATGGTAACAAGATTTATAGTGGTACAATGGATGAAATAGAGTTGATAGATTATTATGATAGTAATGATTATCATAATTTGTGTGTTGATAAAAATGATGAATGTTACAAATATGTTAGATATATATATGACGATGGTGGGTGAGCTAAAAGATCAGTGTTGGGACATTTTTAAATATTGTAAATTATTGGTAATGACCTTGCTGATTTGGACATCTGAAGTGAGATACACTTGAACAGTTTTGACGCATATTTTGTAAATAATATTGAATTCATTTGTGTGTATTGTGAAATGTTAGAAAAGTAATGTGTATATGTTTTAGAAAATGTTGTGTTAATAATAATAATATTATTAATATTTTTGCATTCTAATTAAATAATAAAATAATTATGAAGACAATAATAAATGATTTATAGAATGTTGATAATAATTGAAATATGTTATTTTAATAATCAAATGAATATTCAATTTTAATAATCAATTGAATTAAATAAGTTGAGATGTTTAGATATTGTGATTGAAGGTTATGTGTTTGAATTTTATAAGGTAATTAAATTGTTTGGTGAGATTTTGATTTAATAATAATTAATAAATAAATAAATGTTAACTGGTCTATTTTGTGGAACATAATGATTAAAAATATGTGTTAATAATAAATTTAGAATTTTTGAAAAGCTGATTGCAACACAGGATAAATAATGAAATAATGATGATAAATAAAAAGAGTTAATGAAACATTTTAAATAATAATGTTTATAAATTTTTATATAAATTATTTATAAGAGACTTGTTTGTTTAAATTTTTTTTTTTGCTAATAATCCGAGTTAATGTATATTTGTGTATTATGTTATGTAATGTATTATACAAGATGTGGGGATAATTTAGGGGTAGATTGGTGCTCAATGAAGTGACATAACAGTGTAGTGTGGAACTGCTATGGGGGGAGGTTGTAGATTTTGTATTTAATATTTTATGTTAATAATGGTTAAGCTTCCATATAAAGTGGGTTAAAACCCCATCTAAATTAATATTGTCATTTAAATATAAATTCGTAAATTTAATATTACGAAAGATATTTTACTTGTGATTCCCCAACTTTTCGGGCGGTCACGGCCTCACCGAACCCTGACCGTGGAATTGGTTTAGCTTTAACAGCTATGGTTGGGGCTCATTGCGTCACGTTCTGCCTTAACTGGCCATAGCTGTTATCGTTGTAAAGGTGTATTTTGAAATTGATGGGGGGTAATAAAAGGGGAATCACCAAACTATGGAACAGCTGCTGCCACTCTGTTCGAGGAGGAACAGCAGAGCCAGGTGGTAGATCCGTTTAAGGGTGCATGATTATTAACAAGAACATGTTGATGTTCACCAATTTTAAACTTAATAGCGGAAGCAGAGACACGGAGAGGTAAAACCTGCTCCAAAATATACAGTCTCTGTGGAAGCGAAAAGGCGCCACAGTCTTACATAATCTGAAATAGTGTGTGTGGCTGGGAGGTTATCCAAGGGGATAACGTATTAAAATTTTGCTATATTTTAATTAATAATGATGATTTGCTACTCAATAATTTTGTTTGAATTTAAAAAATAGATGCACTAAATACTTCCTATATTGTGTCATTATGTCTTAGTATGTTAATTGCATTAGTGTGTTAGGTATAAGGATTATAAAAATATGATATTATGTTTTCAATGTGTTTATAGATTTTAAAATAAAATGAAAAATAGTTGTAATGGGTAAAATTTTCAATGGGTTGCAAAAGATAGAAGTGGGTGATAGTAATTGTTTGAATAAAATGTTTGAATCAGTTCAAGTTGAATTTTGTGGGACATAGATCTGTCCAAATCGAAGTAAGAGTTAAAGTAATAGTGGAAATGAAAATAATGCAATGTTGTTTTGAGTTAACGTATGATATAGAATTTTGAGAAGTATAAGTGGAGACACAGTAGAATTGGAGAATTTATGTAGAGTTTTGAGTGATATATTGTTGTTTATTTTGTTGATGTTATTTTGATGTAGTTGTAGTGAGGTTATGAGATTGAGATTTTTTGGGGATGGCAATTTTGTAGTAGGGGTAGTGTATTTGGGGAGTCCGCAACAAGGGTTGGGATGGGATAGGGACCGATTGGCGCCGGAAAGGGTTACCTAGGGGGAGTCCAGGGACCAACATAAGGGAATGAGTTTTGGGAAGGAAACACGTATCCTATGTACAAAGGGTTAGAGAGTATTTTTTTTTATATAAGAGTAGAAGGTGGCGATTGGAGTTACAGTAGTAAGTAGTTAGAGGTAGATAAGGGTTAGTAAATTTTGATAGAGGAGTGTCATACTAGTTAAAGATTTTGTAAGAGTAATAAAAGGGGTAAGATTATGAGTAAATGCCAAGTTGATAATATGAATTATAAGGAATAACGTAGAATCACCCAAAGTAATGAAATAGAATAATGATGGCCATAATTGAAAGAAAAAAAAAATAAAAAAGAAAAAAAAAATAATTTTTGTAATTTTGAGAAACGAATTAATAAGAGTAAATCAAGTTTAAAAGTAATTTTTTGATTTTATATGCCAATTTAATAATGTAAAGTGTGTAACATTTTAAATACCAGTTGTTTATTTTAATGGGAATTAGAAGTGTACTATGTTTCTTATTTTATGTTTTATGTCTATGTTTTCTTATGTTATATTGTGTTTGTTAGTTTAAGAGAATTTTATGAAGTTAACTATTTTAAATGCATTTTTAAATTGGGGATGAGAGAAATGTAATATGGTAATGGGAAATGTTAATAAGTCGGTCGTCTGTTTATTTAAAATTCTGATGGGAATCAGGGCAATAATTTGAATTTTAGGATAAAGTTAAGAAGGGAAAGTAGATGGAATTTTAAGAGGGGTGTCATATTGTTGGTAAATATGTTATGATATATATGTTAGTAATAAGTGAGTAAAAACAAAACCAGTGCTTCTTAGCGCAAACCAGCACCGCTAGGGGGGAACAGATCAGTTGGGGATATGGTGTTGTATAAGGCCACTATTTGATATTTTGATTTGTTGTTTCAGTGTTTGGTGGTGCTGTGGCGGCGGACCTGAGCTGGCCTGCGCGTCAGGGCAGGGGCGTTGAGTATCTGTCTGACTCTACGGTGTTGGGATCTCGAGAGAGAAGTCCAGTATTGTCATGCAGATGCGGTCACAGTCACTGGACCAAGGGTGAGTTGATTATTCTTTTTTGTAAACCATACAGGGGGTTGTGGCGACATATCCTGGCTGATCCCTTTAGCAAGTATGAATGTGTCAATGAGATTTTTTATGCTTCGGCATAAAATATCTCATTGAGGGGGTATTGTAGCGGGGCATTTTTGGGCAGACCTGGGGTAATAACAGAATTTGTATTTTTTTTTTTTCATAAATAATAATTAACTAATTGAGGGATAGAAAAATTTTATGACCGAGAGGTAAATTTGTTATGTGGAAGCGATCGCAACGTGGCTGCACTGCTGTTGACTGTATGAATTGTTTAATAATTGTGTGGACCGTTTTAATAACTGCAAATGTACCAAAGTCAGTTCAAGGACAATGACGAACACGAAAAACGTAAACACGTTATGTAACAAAATCTGTAAACAAATTATGCAACCAGACATCAGGCGATGTGTTGCGTCAGCGCATTACATAACATGAATGCAGGGTGTGTTGAGCCAGCAGCTGTGTGACGCACCAAACAGAACAAAGTAGTCGCAAAACAACATCTGAGTTATACAGACGCTAACCACTGTGCGTCGCCGGTTCGCCGGTTTTTCGGCGAAGTTTTGGTGTTTCGCCGGCCGTGCGTAATTATCGCCTGCACGTATACAGATCTTAAATGTAAAATAGCAGCTGTCAGCTTAATTAGATTGAACTAACAGTTAAATGGTTTTTTAAAAACATGTAAATTCAGTGATCTACGTAGTGCGCGTAGTATAAGGCGATGTCATCTGGACTCACATGTCAGTTAAGTAACCTTCAATTTTCGTCTAACATCAACAAAGTCCGATATAAATTTTATAACGAAACAAAATTTTAAGCACTAAACAAATGAGATCTCATATGGGTATGGGGGAATGTAAAACAGAGTGAATGAGAGTACGTATTAAATAAAAAACGCTGGTTTGCTTAATAAGGTAGTAAATTAATTGAATAAATACCATGGTTTAGTTTTAATTGTTTCTTCTTTTAAATGTTAAACTTAGATATATATATGGGAAAAATATAGTATTGAATAATTATAAATATGACTAACAACCATGTTCTACCGATAATGAAGTAAAATGGAAAGAAATAACGTGCTATAGAATGAATAAATAATTCATGAGCAACAAATAAGCTGTTGGGTAAATCATTTCAAAATATACCATTCTGATCTCCTGTTCGCTGAAAAAGAACCCGAGGACCCAAAACACAGTAAGTACGTAAATTATTTTCTTACAGTTGGTAAGATGGCGCCCGAGAAGTATACAATGTTTGTTAGTTAATTTTATGTGATACAAAAAGGAAAGTAGCTTCACATAATGTCGAAGTCTGCGGATAGAAGACAACCTCATGACCTGGAAATAAATGGGAAGTGCTTTGGAGATGTGTCAGGCTTTGAATATTTGGGCACTACAATATCGAATGATAATGACATAAAAAAATGCATTAAAGAGAGGATAAGGTATGCAAATAGAGTGTATTTTGCAAATATAAATTCTTTAGAAATAAAAATATAAGGAGATAAACCAAGCTAAAAATATATCATTCACTCATAAGACCTATTGTTGCCTATGGCTTAGAGGTGTGGATGATGACAGTGGAGGATGAAAAAAGTTTAAGAATTTTTGAACGCAATATTCTACGAAAAATATATGGCCCAGTGAGGGAAGGCGAGAATTGAAGAATATGAAGTAATGCAGAATTGTAACACCTGATACATGAGAGGGACCTTGTAAAATTTATCAAGTCACAGAGGATAAGATGGTTGGGGCATGTGGAGAGAATGGAAGAGGATAGAACGAATAAGAGAGTGATGCAGGGAAGTCTCTATTGCGGAAGACGAAGGGGATGGCCAAGGATGAGATGGTTGGATGAGGTGTTGAAGGATCTGATGAAGTTGGGAGTTCGAGGATGGAGAGAGAGAGTGGCGGATAGAGATGACTGGAGGCGGATTGTTGAGAAGGCCAAGGCCCACCAAGGGCCGGGGAAGAAGAAGAGAAGACAATGAAACAAACTTATTATTCTTTGTTGTATTCTAACAATCTTTCTAAAATTATCCTCAAAACTCTTCTTGTTCTTTTTTTTTCCTTCCTGAAGCCAAACTATTCTTCACTAAGTTAATCATTGACTTTTCTTTGTAATCTCCTTGTCAAAATATGTATTACCACTTTTGATGTGAAAGAATACAAACTGTATTTCAGTGAACATAAGTAATTTAAATAAAATCAAAGTCTGACATGTTGTTGTTTCTGTGGCCATATGGAAAGTTATTCCACCCTGCTTCTGGTATCCCTATAAAGTCCAGCTGGGTTGGCCTTTTGGTGATAGGCAGGGTGAGTCAAGTGCAATGCAGAAGGTGATCAGCATTTGCTTGAGTGGTATACCTTCATTTGTGCAAGATATGCTGAAAGTCAGTCATGGCTGGTTGTTAATCTGAAAGTTGCCACACCTTCCTCCCGGGGGTTTCTGGTATTGATTTCCACAAAATTTGCTTATCGCAAATGTCTCCCATTTTCCCTTCCTTTTGCCTGTTGTGCTGGTTGTGTTTCTAACTTCTTCAATGTTTAACATAATTCAGTTGTTTTCGAAAGCAAGCACAAACATCTTTATACATATAGAAAACACATTTCTTGGCTGAGTGATGAACCGTGCATGCACCACTTTTTTCAATTTTTCCTCTGAAATGAATCAGTGGTACACAAAATCAACCAAACTATTGATTGTATAAAGGATAAAAGACCAATGAGCCAGTGCCCTCAGATGTAAGTTTCTGGAAAGTTTCAATAGGGTGGCAAAAGTATTGAACGGTATTATGCAATAACACAACACCATCAGCTTTGAAGTCTGAGTCTAGCCTGTCACTAGCATCTCAGTGTTGCAAATACTATTTGCTGTTGAGTCGAATCCTAATGGTATTCCAGGATGCTGCATTTTGAGTCTTCAGAACCTGTTAAACCTAATTTTCTCTCTATTCAATTTAGGGTCTGGCTCCCTCATATGCACGATCACTTTTTTAATTTTTTAAATTCATTTATACTCATTTCTTTGTGTAAAACATCGTTTAATTTTTTTGAGCCTGAATATCTTCAGATTACAAAAATTGTTTATTGAATACTGCTCCCGGTTAATGAAAATTATAAGAGGTTGGCCATGGTGGTGGTAGGAAGAATGGGATTATTTTAGAAATGATGTGGTGTTTATTAGTGTCACTTGAGTGACTTGAAGAGATACAGTCTTATTAAAAATACTGTTTGCTGAAAGTGTTGTTCAGTTCAATATATTTATGTCTTGTTTCTTATTCACGTGCGTGCGTGCGTGCGTGCGTGCGTGCGTGCGTGTGTGTGTGTGTGTGTGTGTGTGTGTGTGTGTGTGTGTGATTATTTCACAGCTTTGCTATCTCGGATATCATTGTAATTATGTATGCTTCCCTAATACAGGTTCAGTTTTCTGATTCATCTGCAAACTTTATAGTGAAAATTTACTTTGCTGATGAATTTGCAAGATTACGAAAGGCTATATTCCCAGCTGGTGAAGAAGCATTTATTCGTTCAATGAGTCGTTGTGTGCAGTGGGCTGCTAGAGGTGGAAAGTCTGGATCCAATTTTGCAAAAACAAAGGGTATATATGAACCAGAAAGCAGAACTTTTTTTATAGTAATATAATTGAGTGTACACTATAATGGATTTCATTACACTATAAATTTCATTACATGTTTCATTTTTAGTGGATTGTCATATCATACTCACATACAATCATATTTCATTTTACTAATAGTACTTGTTTGTAATTTAGTGGAATCAGGTAATCAATGTTACAGTAAAATTGAAAGTTAAGGGCATATGCGCAGAAACCAAATTATGGATGGACGAGTCCACTGTGAAATTCTGAATGGCGGGAGGTTTATGGAGAATCAGGTGGTATGCAAGTGATGGTGTTGCCAACTTTGCATGTGATGTTTTAGTTACCCGTACATTGTTAGTTACTGTGTGACGTACTATCTCAGTCTTGCATTTGTTATTATTATTTCAATTTATTATTAATTGTATCGTTGTTTTACAGTCACTCATTTTTATTAGTTATTTAATTTTTTAGTTAATTTCTATTGGTAATTTTTATTCTGTAATTACGCATTATCATAATTATTTGTGTTATCATCCAGTAATAAGATTTGTAAAATGGATACTTCTCCTTCAACTAGCAATGACAGGAAAGTTATTTATAGTCAACCATGGGAAGTAATAATAAACAGTTTTTTGTTGTCCAGGATTAAAAAGATTCTTGCAATTACATTAATATGAAGAATGCGTTCCTTTATGTAATGATAAACTGTAGAGATAGTCAAGTATAATTAAGGAGTGGAAGTGTACAGTTTGCAAATTCCATTGCGATAAGAACGGTCAGAAAGGCTGTAGTTTTTTACGACTCAGCAGTACACAATGACAGAACCAAATAACACTCGGATATGTTTTTAAAACATTCTGATATGTAACAGTAACAAATACCGATACGTGTGAACAGTACATATCATTTGCTTGATTTGTATAGTAATACAATTACAATATTATTATTATTATTTGATTTACGTCGGAAACAATAAACATATACAGTAAAGCCCCGGTTAACCGAACTCGGGTCAACCGAAACCCGGGTTATCCGAAATGCCTCCGAAAATCGCAAATCCAAAAAATAATACAGTACTGTACTGCACGGAAATAATTCGAGGGCGAGAGTGTGCTGGGCTATGGCTAGCGGAGAGAGGTGAATGCCCGACCTTGAGTTGCTTCCCCAGCCACCGGCTCACCAGTCTAAATATAGCTACACTGCCAACTCTCCAACCCCTCCCAAGACCATGACGCCCGCATCAGTCACTAGCTGTCAACACACAAGTGCGGATCTGCGATACAATAGTGCCTTCAAGTGGTTGTTTATTTCCGTTGCGTGTGTATTTTTGTGCTATGGTGACTAAGCGGAAGCGTGTTGTGATTACTTTCGCTGATAAATTAGCTGCTATCAAAGAAGTTGAAAAAGGAAGTTTATTGAAAACTGTTGCGGCTAATTACGGAGTTGGTGTTTCTACCGTTTCAGAATGGGTGAAGTCTAAATCTAAATTTCTAGAGCAAGCTGTGAAAAATCCTCATAGAAAAACACTGAAAACATCCGACTTTGAAAAAGTAGGCGAAGCTCTTTATCTTTGGTTCACCCAACAACGAGAAAAAGGCATGCCTTTAACTGGCCCGATACTGCAAGAAAAAGCTAAAATGTTAGCTGAGTTGTTAGGTGAGGAAGGAAAAGATTTTTGTGCAAGCTCTGGGTGGTTAGACAGGTTTAAAAACAGATACGGCATTCGGCAATTGAATGTATGTGGAGAAAAGTTATCTGCAGACCCAGACGTGGTTGCTGTTTTCAAAACAGAGTTTGAAGATTACACTCAAGGCTACACTAAGGACCAAATTTACAATGCCGATGAAACGGGTGTTAATTTCAAGATGTTGCCTACAAAATCCTTAGCTTCCTCAAAAGAAACGCCTGCCCCAGGACACAAAATGCAAAAAGAACGGATAACTGTTCTTTTGGCATCAAACGCTTCTGGCACACATAGGCTGCCCCCAATGTGTATCGGGAAGTCGAAAAAACCTCGGGCCTTGAAGGATGTTGCCCGAAATGCGCTACCAGTTTTTTATAGAGCCCAAAAAAGTTCTTGGATGTACCGAAAGTTGAAAAGTTTTTAACTGAAAAAGGTCTGCCTAAAAAAGCGATCTTATTAATTGACAATGCGCCTACGCATCCTTCCCAGTTAAAAAGTGGCGATATTGTTGTGCGTTTCCTTCCCCCAAATGTTACCAGTCTAATTCAGCCACTGGATCAGGGCGTAATAGCGACATTTAAACGGCACTACCGTGGGCTATTTTTGAGAACCATCCTGCAAGATAGTGATGTGCAAAACAAAAACATGAATGAAGCGCTGAAGGCAGTAAATATGAAACACGTAATTTATTGGTGTGCGCAAGCCTGGGATAATGTGAAAGCAGAAACTCTTCAAAGGTGCTGGAGCAAACTGTATGATGGGCTTGAAGGAGACGACTCAGAAAATTTTGAAAACTTGACAGAAATGGTAAAAAGAATTCCCGGATGCGAAGACATGGATACGTGCGAGGTGGATGAATGGGTTGTCGCGGACAATTCGCAAGAAATCACAGACCAAGAAATTGTAGAAACAGTGTTGCAGTCAAATGCTGACGCGGTCGAAGAGACCGAAGTAGATGACGTGGATGACGGAGTGACAGCTGACGATGGTTTTCGAGCACTAGAGGTAAGCCTAAATTAAGAATTTGTTATCTTTCAAAAACCTACTGGGTATAGTATAACACAAAAATTACAGTACAGTACATGTGTTGTTGTTAGGTTGCCCTAAGATTTGTTGAACAATGCAGGGAGTCAACGCCGGCTGACGTCCTTCTAATGAAAAGATGGCGGGACATCGCTGCTCGAAACGTTGGGAGGGACGCAAGAAACAAACAGAAATTACTGAGTTTTTTAAATGAGTAGTAATTCATATGCTCCAAACTATTAAGTACAGTACAGTCATCCCCGAGATACGTAACACGCGACTTACGTAAATTCGCAGTTACGTAAAATGAAAATTTCAAAAAATGGAAAAATGTTTGAGTAGAGTAACATACAATTTTACAAAGAATTACTGTACTGTATTCTATTTCAAGCATGCAATACTGTACCTTGTAGCGACTGCGTCAATACACTATTCACTCTCACTCTCTCTTTGTAAACAAACACACACACACTCTCTCTTACTTTATTGCTCTGCTAATCCTTTACTTTTCGGTCTAAGCACGAACGCAAGCGTACCGGGCACTCTTTCTCGGAAACTTCTACTCAGTGAAGGTTGAGCAGCGGAACCGAGCACATGTTTATCGCTCGTTTTTCTAGAGGTATTGTTTCACGTCATTAGTGTAGCTTGCCGCGAGTGATTTGTTCGTACTCATGTATGTACGTACATACCCATACATATGTCTGTATAATAATAAGTACGTAGGTACACTTAAGCAATGTTCAAATTCGACTTACGTAAAATTAGAGTTACGCAAAAGTCTATGGTCCGCATTAATTACGTATCTCGGGGGATGACTGTATACTGTATATTGATGTACTGTAATCCTAAAAATGTAATTTTGTAATAAAGAACATAAGTGTAGCGTACAAAGAGATTTTTGAATTCGTTTGACCTTCCAAACCTTTAAAAAATACGCACTGTAATTACAGTACAAAATACTGTAGTATTAGATGTTCATGGCTTAACCGAAAAAATTGTTATCCGAAACGGCTTCCCCCCCTTTAGTTCGGTTAACCGGGGGTTTACTGTAATTCTTTTTTTAAAGCCAGCTGTGTGACTAACACACACACATGCAGATAGATTCGTGGTGACACATTTACAAACAAACCTTAACAGTTGCGAGTTTTTGTTACTATTAGAAATTATATTCATAGGTTGGCTGCACCTTCACTGGTAACAATTCTCTTCTCACATCTCACAGTGACTCCATCCACATTGTCTTTTCCCTCTGACCATAAGCGTTTCGCGCATTTCCATGCCCTTAACTTTCAATTTTCCTATACCACCATAGACGCTGATAGTTGTATATTTTTTCAAGGGTAGTAGATGCCAAAATAAAAACTTATTAAATTTTCCATATTTCTGTCATTAACAATTATAACTTGTAGTAAACTAAATAAAATATGTTCATAATACATTCATGAGTTTCCATTTTATCTGAAAGGTAATTCATTTTAAAAGTTTAGAAATGAGTAAAAAGGAAAAATAAAATTATTGTTCTCTCTTATGATCATAATACAAATATTCCGGGTGGCTTTTTCAAGCTGACATGTTTTTTACATTACATTATAACATTCTTTTACAATGCTGAAAACTTTAAGAACATGTTTAAGTCCTAGTGTGGTCAAACTAGGGCATTAAAGTACTTCCAGCTACACATTATAACCTGGGCAAAATAAGAATGTTTTATAAATATATTATATTTGACGTGTTCTTAACATATTATTAATGCTAATGAATTATGATGTATTTATATTTGTTTACTGTATAGTGGAATACATCTTATCAACTATAAGAGTAGTATCGTATTTGTAATAAAACTACATGTTTTTACTAATAGAGAAAATGTATAATTAGAATAATATTCATGTGAGGAATTGTTCCTTTATCTTTTACTAAGAATAGGATGTATGTTGGTACTTATAAAGTACTATTTTATTAAACTGAAAGTAAAATTACAAAATATTTATTTTTGTGCAGATGACAGGTTTATTCTTAAAGAAATGTCCAGAACAGAAACACATCCATTTATGGACTCAGCACCACAGTATTTTGCTTATATGAATACCTGTGCAATGACAGGCTCACCAACATTACTCGGTAAAATTGTTGGAGTATACAGAGTGATTTATCGTAATGCAACTTCAAATGCAACATTTAGGTCCAACTTACTTGTGATGGAAAACCTGTTTCATGGAAGATCTGTGAAACATAAATTTGATTTGAAGGGGTCAGTACGTAACAGATTAGTGAATCCACTTGAACAAGAAGGAGAAATTGTGCTTCTTGATGAAAACCTGATAAACAGTAAGTAACAATTTGAAAAGTTCGTAAGTAAAGCCAATTTGTATGTCAAGTACTGCCTTAAGTTTGTTATCAATATTTAATGACTTATTTATCTATTTATTTCCAGTTTGGTTTTGTTCTGTTCCAGTTTTGCACTGCTATTTTGTGTTCATTTTCTCAGTTCTTATTACTTAGTTTTACTGATATGTTACAATAATGGAATATCTGTGAAACATAAATTTGATTTGAAGGGGATGGTACAAGAATCCACTTGAAAAACTGTTCTAATGAACTGATGCACCAGTACACAAAAAACAATGTTTAATAGGCAGTCAGTTGTATAACTATTATTTTAAAAGCAACAGTTTTTTGTAATATAAAATTTCATTAATAATTTTTGTGTGTCAGAGAAATTACAGAAGTATTATTCTGTACATGAGTTTACCAGAGTCTTGTGAAAAATGGGCGGAATAAATTATAAATGTGAACACTTCTGATATAAATCCTGAAATTAAAATTATAGTGTAAGCCTAAACATAATGATGTTGATATTGTTACGATTGTTACGCAGAACAATCTACGTGTTTCTCGAACGATCCATTGGAATCTGGCTAAATGTTGTGGTGTACGTGATTTCAACATGCGCTTGCGAGAATTTTCTAGATGCCGCCAGCCTCACTGACTGTGTCAAGCCGCAATTAATTACGTCGTAGTGTAGAGATAATGCGTAGTTGTGAAATGTTCTGGTCTGTGAACAACGCGTAGTTGTGAAATGTTCTGGTCTGTGATCAACGCGTAGTTGTGAAATGTTCTGGTCTGTGAACGGGGTATAAATACTAGGTGGCAGCGGCCTTAGTTCAGTTTATTGTCGGGCGATTACAAGTAATTACTCTGTGCGTTCAAGGGGTTATTGTGGTGAAGTGTTGTGTTTTATAATCGGGCAGTATAATTGTAATACAATTGTGTTTTATATTAGTTGACATTTTATTGCGTGTGAACAATTTTTATTTGATTTGTTGTAAGAAACTGTGTTGTTAATTATGAACTGTTTAACTGTGATAATTAAAGCTGGTGATTAGTGACTTAATTGGTGTCTTGTATTCTGCTTTCCACTGTACCATACGACGATCAAGTGACCACCATAACAGTGGGTCAGAAGTGCGATAGAACCGTTAACAGTGGAAACAGTGGACACTTTGTACAAGACGAGTTTAATTCGTAATTAATCAGTAAACAATGGATGCCATTCAGATGATGGAAAATTTCCAGGCGCTACTGTTGCAAGCAGAAAAATGACAGGATGAGAAATGCAGACAGGAGGCAGAAGAAGCAGAAAGACGACAAAAAGAAGAATGAAGACAAGAAAGGGAAGAAACAGAGGAACGATGTAACCAGGAAGCAGAGGAACGTAAACATGAAGCAGGTGACATCAAAGAGTTAATTCATGAGCAAAAGCAGAGGCAAGAACATACTACCGCAGAATTGGGTCTCCTACGTGGTGACTTAGGTGAATTACGAGGTGAGCTTAATAATCAGATTACCAGAATATCTGACGTAGAAGAATCTGTGTCAAATAAAATAGCTGAATTAGAAAAATCTGTCTTGACTGTGGAAGACGCTATGTCAACAAAAATATCTGCAGTAGAAAACTCATTGGCAAACATAAGAGAACAAATTAAAAGTGAAATTGAGCACTTCATAAAGATACAACCAAAACAAATTTCTGAACAGACTGTACCTAACAAACAAACCTAAACCTGAACAAACGTAGACATATGTAAACCTACTTAAAATTTATTACCAATAACATTCACCAAAAACCGCCCTGTTGTGTTAATTTTTCTGACTGATTATGTTGTTTATGACCAGCAGATCTTTTAAACTACAGCTGATCCAGGTGTTAATTGAGACCATTATACCATTAGAAAGCAAAGTCCATCTATTTTAAGTGGGACATAATGCGCTACAAGCACCCCTGAAAACATCGTTCTTGAAGAATGTCCTCCATTACTTTTTTCTATATATCTTTGCTATTATGAAATATTGGAAGGCATTGTGTTATGCTAGCTTTAAAATTAACCATGTAATCAGTATGACAAAATTACTGTAGATTATTTATAAAAGTTAATTCTTTTACATTAAAGTTTAAAACTATGAAAAAACGCTTCAGTAAATTTTCGTTCTGTAAGTGATAGGTCTAGAGTATAAGCGAAGTAATTTTAGAACAACTTTAGTACTTTGTAACAATTTTTAAATCAGTTTGATTGGAAGACAGGTTCCCAACATAATGAACACTTTGTGTATGATATATCACAAACAACATGGTGCCCTTATTGTTTATAATGCTCATTAATTAAATTAATATTGACAAACAGTTTTCATGTTGAGTGAATTTTAAAATGTTTTAATTCTTGGATTTTGTTGTCCATGATGTTTCCGATACTTAACTAAATATAATTAATTCACTACCAACTTGGAACACAACATCCCCGACTTAACAACATCCCACTAGATGAAAAAGACTACAAAGACGAACTAAACACGATAAAATATCTACCAGAATCCAATGGATACAACAGAACAATAGTCAGTAAACTCCTACACAAAACAAACAACTGACAAAGACATAAAACAACAAATTCATAACACTAACATACATACAACATACATACATATAACAACATATAAATACATATATACAACAACATACATATAACATACAACCAAACTGAAAAAACAGCCCACAAATTCAAAAAATCAGGATACAGAATCGCATACAAAACTACTAACAAAACAGAACACACACACACACAAAACAAATTCGATCTACCTGGTGTTTACAAACTAAATTGCTCAGATTGCAATTACCTCTACATAGGCCAGACAGGACATAGCTTCAAACAAAGATACATTGAACACACAAAGGCACTACACACTCCACTACAGAATCCACCTTTGCAAACCACCTCATTGAAGCAAACCACACATACAAAAACATCTACAATAACATGGACATTAAACATGCACACACAAAAGGCCGAAAACTAGACACTCTAGAACAATTGGAAATATACAAACACACGAAAACATATAAAAACGACATCCTAAACGAACGAACACAATTCTTATCACATGCATTATTCGAACATATCACACCCCACACATACAAAAGTCAATACTGTCGCCAAGAAAAAGACAGACAGTGCCCCCAACGGCAGCCTCTGAAGATGTTTTTTAAAAGTGAAAACCAGTTCAGGCTATAAGGTAAAACTTTCACTTTTTTACCCGTAAAAAAACTTTGTGTTCCGAGTTGGTAGTGAATTAATTATATTGTTACGGCATCACGAACAATCTACGTGTTTGTCGAACGTTCCAGAGAGATCCAGAGTGTACACGTGTGGTGTACGTGCTTGTATATGCATCTACGAGAAACTTCTCGATGCCGCCAGCCGTACGGACTATGTCAAGGCCGCAATTAATTACGTAGTTCATACGCACGCTACGACACAATTAGGAATCGTCTAGATATTCGACTGGCTATAAATACCTGTACTCAAACGATGTTCAGTTTAGTATGAGGCGAATTTTTGACTGTGCGGTTCGAGAGTATTAGTGCGATATATTTACAGAGCAGTCAAGTTATTACTGTGTATGTTCAAGTAGTTATTAGTTAAGTGTTGCGTTTTATATTCAGACGGTATAATTGTAATACAGTTGAGTTTTAATATTAGTGGACATTTTATTGCGTGTGAACAATTTTCATTTGATTTGTTGTAGACACTGTGTTGTTAATTACGAACTGTTTAACAGTAAAAATTAAAAGTGTGATTAGTGACTTAATTGTTGTCTTGTACTTATTTTGTTTCCACCGTACCTACGACGATCGGATAGACCGTCGTAACAACGGTGTCAGAAGTGGGATAGAACAGTTAACAGTGGAAACAGTGGACACTTTGTACAAGACGAGTGTGATTCGTAGTTAATCGATAGACAATGGATGCCAGTCAGATGATAGAACATTTACAGGCGCTGCTGTTGCAGACGGAAAAACGACAAGACGAGAAAGCAGAAGCGAGACAGAAAACTCTCCTGCTAGAGACAGAGGAACGACGACGACAGGAGGCAGAGGAACGGAAGCATGAAACAGAAGACATCAAAGCATTAATATAGGAGCAGAAACAGATGCAAGAACATAGTACCGCAGAATTGGGTCTCCTACGAGGTGAGCTTAATAAACAAGTTACTAAAATATCGGAGGTACAAGAATCAATGACATTAAAAATAGCTGAAGTAGAAAAATCTGTCTTGAGTGTGGAAAAAGCTATGTCAACAAAAATAGAAGATTCAATTACAAATATAAAAGAGCAGATTAAAAATGAAGTTGAGCAGTGCCTAAAAATGCAGCCAAAACAACTTTGTGAACAAACTGTACCAATGATAAAAACAGAAAATGACACAGAAAATAAGTCGACAGAAAAAATAACTTTACCTGCAGTAGGGACAGTTCATGTCAAAGCTCCAACCTTTGATGGAAGCAGTCACTGGGCAGCGTACCTCCGCCAATTTGAAGCTGCTGCATGCACAAATAATTGGACAGAGAAAGACAAGGCTGTTTCACTCGTTCTATCATTGAAAGGACCCGCAGCAGAATTACTACAGAAAGTGCCACCTGACAGCCAGAACATCTATGCCGAGTTGATAAAAGCTCTAGAATTACGGTATGGTGATAAACATTTGCGAGATGTGTACTGCACTCAGTTGAGAGCAAGGCGACAGCATTCCGGGGAGAGTCTTCAAGAGTTTGAAGCAAGTATCGACAGACTAATTAGACTGGCCTATCCTGAAGCACCAGAAGATTTTCGAACGAGTTTTGCGATGCAGACGTTTACTGCCGGTGTTCGAAATAACGAGCTACAGCAAGTGTTACAAATGGCAAGACACCTGAACAGTGTGGACGCCCTGGTACATGCTTTGCAATTTGAGGCCACCAAATCGGCATCCGGTTGGACAAGTCATAAGGTGCATGTGCTAAAAGATCGCGACGGCACAGACGATGAGGAAGAAGAACAAGGAACAGAGACGCGATGGTCAGCGCCACAGAATAAAATAAAGAATGGAAGACCGAAGTGTCATAGATGTGGGAAACCTGGACATCTATAACGAGATTGTCGGGTTAGAATTCAGCGGCAGGGAAACGAGCAGTAGTCGGTATAACGGGGCGTGTGCTGACTAACTGGAGGAACGAATCCCCTAGACAATACGCAATTTCTACACTTCAGAAAAACATCGGGAGCTTGGTAGTTACCGGATTTGTTCAAAAAAGGCCAACCTCGATTACAGTTGACACAGGTGCAACAGTTTCTATTGTGTGCCCCGACGTGGTGAAAGATCTCAAGCCAATCTGGTGCTCTTGCAGCTTGCGAACAGCTACTGGACGGCCTGTAAAAGTGTATGGAAAAGTGCAGATACACCTATGCCTCGGTAGACTTGAGTTTAATCATCAAGTACTTGTTTCAGACATTGTGGATGAAGCAATCCTTGGTGTGGACATTATGAACGCATACGGATTTATAGTTGACTTCAAAAACAATGTCTTGAAAATCGGAGGCGAAGAGGTAATGCTATCAACAATGACGACAGCAGAAAAATCGATGGACGTCATAAACCAAGTGGCCATAACTGTTTCGCCAAACTCCGAAAAGATCATCATGGTTAGAACTGCGGTAGATACTAGGGGCAATCAGTGCTCTATATTCGAACCCCAGGTAGTCAGCACACCGGGCATACTAATTGCCAGAAGTTTAGTAAAACCTGACGAAACCGGAAATGTACCTATTAGAGTGGCGAATATTTTGGATCAAGCTTTCACTTTACAAAGCAATACGCTCCTAGGCAAATTGACTCCTGTGGCCTGAGTAGCCGGAATAACGCAACGAAGATCCAGTTCTTCGAATACGTCCAAATTACCAGAGGAACTGCAAGAATTATTGAACAGATCTTCTAACGACCTCTCAAGTGGTGAGGTAAAAGAACTCAGACAGTTTTTACATGAATTCAAAGATTGTTTTGCAGTTCGGGGACAGTCACTGGGAAGAACCTCTCTTGTGCAACATCGCATCAATACCGGGGACACAACACCGATACGCCAACCTCCTCGAAGGCCTCCATTATCTAAACAAGAGGAAATGTCTCGGTTAGTAGAGGACATGTTGACAGAGGGAGTAATCGAACCTTCGTCAAGTGCTTGGTCTTCTCCTGTAGTGCTGGTAGCAAAGAAGGATGTGGATTGCGTTTCTGCGTAGACTATCGGAGGTTAAATGACGTTACAAAGAAAGACTGCTATCCATTACCTCGCGTTGACGATACACTCGACACGTCCAGAGCACAGTGGTTTTCCACATTGGACCTGAAGAGTGGATATTGGCAAGTGGGTCTTCATCAAGAAGACAAGGAAAAGACCGCTTTCTCGACCCCAAGTGGCTTATTCCAATTTAACGTCATGCCATTTGGACTCTGTAATGCACCGGCAACATTTGAGAGATTGATGGACCTGATACTCCGAGGCCTGACGTGGAAAACTTGCCTTGTTTACTTAGACAATGTCATAGTGATCGGGAAGACTTTCGAAGATCATTTGGAAAACCTTAAGGAAGTTCTAACTAGAATTCAGGGTGCACAACTGAAGCTGAGCCCGAAGAAGTGTTCTCTATTCCAGAAGGAAGTACAGTATTTGGGCCATCTGGTTTCGGCAGCGGGTGTTAGCATGGATCCTAATAAAGTAGACACCGTAAGAGACTGGCCAGTCCCGAAGAATAAACACGAAGTTCGGAGTTTCCTGGAGTTATGCTCATATTACCGACGTTTTGTGAAAGGCTTCGCTACTATTGCTAAACCACTACATGAGCTAACGGAAAATAAACGAAACTTCCAATGGTCAAGAGAGTATGACCAAGCATTTAGAACGTTGAAGATTGTATTATGTTCGCAGCCAATTCTCGCTTTTCCAGCTTCCGAAGGGAAGTACATCGTAGACACAGACGCAAGCAATACTGGTCTAGGAGCAGTTTTGTCTCAAGTGCAGAATGGTGAAGAACGAGTAATAGCGTATTATAGCAAGACGCTTTCTAAACCAGAGAGAAATTATTGTGTTACAAGAAGAGAGCTGTTGGCAATTGTCAGAGCTTTGGAGCACTTCCATAAATACCTCTATGTGAGAGAGTTTTCACTATGTACCGACCATGCTGCACTTGCATGGCTCTTGAGATTTAAAAATCCAGAAGGACAGTTGGCAAGGTGGCTTGAATGTCTGCAAGAGTACAACTTCAAGGTACAACATCGGCGGGGGCACCTGCACGGTAATGCAGATGGCTTATCACGAAGACCGTGCTCGGAAGACTGCGGACGTTGCCACAGAAAGGAAGAACAAAACTCAAGCGAACATGTTCAAGCCATCACTGTAGATTCCCTGGCTGACGGCTGGACAACACAAGACTGTCGACAAGAACAGATGACTGATGAAGACATTGGACCAATCTTGACAGCAAAAGAGGAAGGTCGCCGCCTGGATTGGCAAGATATCTGCCATGGTACCGAAGTGCTGAAGGGCTACTGGCACAATGGGAATCTGTCAGCTTAGAAAACGGATTGTTGAAAAGGGCTTGGGAAAGTGCAGATTGACGAGACTTGGTCATGCAGTTGATAGTTCCCCAAAGTAAAGTGCAGTCTGTTTTGAAGGAGATGCATGATGGAACATCTGGAAGCCATCTTGGCGTTAACAAAACCCTTGACAAAATACGGAAGCGATTCTATTGGCTTCATCTTCGCCATGACGTAGAGGAATGGGTTCGGACGTGTGAAATATGTGCTGCAAGCAAGGGCCCACAAACCAGAAGCAGGGGAAAAATGAGACAGTATAACATTGGACTACCTTTCGAGAGAATTGCCATAGACAATGCTGGACCATTCCCAGTTACTGACGATGTAAACCGGTACATCATGGTTGTAGGTGACTACTTTACTAAGTGGGTGGAAGCCTACGCAATTCCAAATCAGGAGGTTACCACTGTGGCGAAGCAGGTAGTTCACAACTTCTGTTGCCGTTATGGAGCCCCTATGGAAATCCATACAGATCAAGGGAGAAATTTCGAATCAGGAGTGTTTAAAGAATTATGCCGTCTACTCGGAATTCACAAGACCAGGACAACGTCTCTGCATCCTCAAGTCGGACGGGATGGTTGAGAGATTCAACAGGACACTTGAGCAGCATCTTTCAAAAGTTGTTGTCGAGAACCAAACAGACTGGGACCAATGTATACCACTATTCCTTATGGTGTATAGGTCATCAGTACACGACACAACCGGCATGACTCCAGCAAAATTGGTGTTTGGGCGGGAGATTCGTCTTCCTGGGGACTTGATGTTTGGATCACCTGAGACTCAGTCCCAAGAGCCAAAGAACTATTCCTTGCAATTAGAAAACCAACTGCGAGAAATGAATCGCTTGGTAAGAGGACGGCTGAAGATTGCCAGTGATAAAATGAAAACTCGGTATGACATTCGCAGCAATAGTGTGGGTTTCCAAGAAGGAGATCAGGTCTGGTTGTTCAATCCAAAGCGCCATCGTGGTCATTCACCTAAGGTTCAGTCTAACTGGGAAGGACCCTACACTGTGAAAAAAAGAATTAACGATGTTGTTTATCGGATTCAACAGGAAGGACAGCGAAAGTTCAAGGTCGTCCACCTAGATCGCCTGGCTAAGTACAACTTTAGAGACAGTTTGCCAGTTCGGGACGAACAGGCTTAAGGAGGGGGCAGTGTTACGGCATCACGAACAATCTACGTGTTTGTCGAACGTTCCAGAGAGATCTAGAGTGTACATGTGTGGTGTACGTGCTTGTATATCCATCTACAAGGAACTTCTCGATGCTGCCAGCCGTGCAGACTATGTCAAGGCCGCAATTAATTACGTAGTTCATACGCACGCTACGACGCAATTAGGAATAGTCTAGATATTCGACTGGCTATAAATACCTGTACTCAAACGACGTTCAGTTTAGTATGAGGCGAATTTTTTTGACTGTGCGGTTCGAGAGTATTAGTGTGATATATTTACAGAGCAGTCGAGTTATTACTGTGTACGTTCAAGTAGTTATTAGTGAAGTGTTGCGTTTTATATTCGGACGGTATAATTGTAATACAGTTGAGTTTTAATATTAGTGGACATTTTATTGCATGTGAACAATTTTCATTTGATTTGTTGTAGACACTGTGTTGTTAATTACGAACTGTTTAACGGTAAAATTAAAAGTGTGATTAGTGACTTAATTGTTGTCTTGTACTTATTTTGTTTCCACTGTATCTACGACGATCGGGTAGACCGTCGTAACAATATTTATGTTTTAATTTATTTAAATAAATTGGAATCCGGAAAAAAAGGTGTTAATATTAGTTTTCAAAGACAAGCTAACTGCTTCTACATAATACTGTGCAGTTGTATACCAATAGCATTCACCAATTACAAATATATTTTGTATATGAAAAAGTAAGTTATTGTTAATAAATGTGTTCTTTTCACATAGGAAAATAAGTCTTCACAGCTATGTTGTAGTGTTTCAGTCTTCATCCACAAATTATTTATTCTTGATAACAGCATGTTTATGTACGATAATTAAAAAGACATCTATTTAACCAAAGCACACAGCTTTGGTCTGTTACCAGAGCACACTGCACAGGCATCTGTTATCAAGCACACTATGCCAGTGTCTTCTCCCCTATTATATTTAGTCAAGTTGTGAGCGTGTGCGCACACTCCCCCCCCCCCACACACACACTTACCTTCACATTGATATTGATTAATATGTATGCAGTGTTATATAAACTAGCTTTATAAATATCCTTTGTTATATTTTTATTTACAAAGGCCCAATACATACGTCTTATTAGCAATAAATTTCTTCCTAATTAGAAAAATCTTAAATAAGCACATGGACACATGTGTACTTAGTGACTGCATGTATAGCGTGTAACGGGACAAACTGAAGGGGGTTTATAATTTAAAGAATTTCATGTTAACCATTTGTAGACGACTTTTGAATTAACTCTTTTATTTATCCAGAGTGTACTTTTGGTCACTGACTATAGCTCCGTGACAGGTATGACAAAGCACAAGAATGTTAAATTGTCAGAAGGGTGCGTATTTGTGCGTACGAGCGCACGTGTATGCCGCCTTTTCACAACGTGAAAGTCACGTACAGAAAATTCCATAGCTGAACATGCGATGGAAACAACTAATCACAGAGTACGAGTTGACGGCCACGCCTAATGCCTGGCGGGTAGGCAACCGCGCGCACGATGTTGAGAGTCGTCACCGGGCAGTTCGCTACAACTAACCACACAGTACAGTCGTAAGTACAGCGGCCTCAGAAATTTCGGTAGGTCGAAGCGATAATAGTAGCCTAGACCTGCCGAAACGTATTACAATAATAACGAATTAGTGAGTGTGAAATAAAATGAACTCGGTGAGTGGAAAGAATTAGAACAGCATTGAGCAGGGACAAAAGTGAAAGTGAAGTAAGAAAGATGGTGGAAATATGCGAATCTGAAGCTCTGCGAGCTTTAATTAAATTTATTATTGTGTAAATGTTGATTATTTTATTACTTTTCATGAATTTCCAGGGTCTCGTCAGGTGTACTCATTAGCAGAGAGAAACAGGTTAATGCAAATGATCACACACATTTATGGTTAACGAACCCTTTTTACTTTATTCCCATTTTGTCAATTTCTTTTATAATATTGTGATTATACTTGGCCACGAGGCCCAATTAAAAAACTCATATTTAATTAATTGTAAACTTATATAAAAACAAGAAATCAAATGAACTTAACTACTATACAGGAAACCCTCGATTTAACGGACTAATTGGGGCTGAGGGGTGTCCGTTAAATCGAAAGTCCGTTAAATCCCAAATTTTGTTTTTTGAGGATATATTTAAATCAAATAGGCCTATAACACTTGAAATTTTTATACTATTAATATCATGCAAATACGGTATTGTTCCGAATACAAGCCGCACTTTTTCTCCTAAAAACATGGTCGCTAATTTGGCCTGCGGCTTGCATTCGCGCACTAACAAAATTCGAAGTTATACCTGACTTCTGGCGGGACGAACGCTTTTGGTATCTATGAGTTGTTTACTGCGTAAGCAACAGCAATTTGCCTGGCTGTTGTTAACGCTGGCATTATGATTTATGACTGCAACCGTACGTTTTAACAGCAAACTGAACAATGAATAGGAAGAAAAGTGTACGTACCTGCGCATGCGTGCGTGCTCGGACCCTTCCGTAGGCGGCAAGACAAAGGATGAGTAGAGGAGGTGTGAGTAACATGTTTCTAAATAACGGGTAAACTGCCAGTGTGGTTTTCTATTGTAACAGCGACAACATCGCTTATCTGTATTTTAATACGTACTATTAATATCATGCAAATACAATGTTATGTACACACCTTTATTTATTCTGGATAAAAGCATCAAGAGTCAGTTGTTTTCCACTAGAATGTTGCTTCTTTATTATTAAAGCTCTAAACTGTCTAAAATGGTCATAATAAGCACACACTTCTGGATCTGAAGACTCCCCAATGTACGCGATAATTTCGTCCTTGCTGTTTCTTATCGCTGATAATTTAGGGCCTCCTGTAACAGATATTTCTTCATCGTCATCATCTCCATCTTCTTGATCGTCGTGTAGAACAGATTCCGCGATCTCTTCCTGACTCAGGATTTGGTAGCCTGGATCACCCTCGTCCAAGTTTAGCCACTGTTCTATGTCATTCTCGTTTACGTCTTCACCAGCCTTCTTTACGGTTTCACAGAAATCGGATGTTTCAAATCCTGTGAAATCGTACTCCGGTTCAGTCCCATTCAGTAACTGTCTCCACCCATTAGCCAATGTTGTTCCCTTCATCTCCTTCCATGCGGCAGCAAAATTAAAGATGGCGGACTTGATGTTGTATGCACGCAGATTTTGCAGCGTTCTAGCTCCTCTCGTGTCATTTTCATGGTCTTGTTCGTCCTCCAAGACAACCATCACCTCTTCAAGAAACTTCTTCTTGTACAGCCTTTTGCAGGCAACAATGACTCCTTGGTCCATTGGCTGTAAAATTGAAGTGGTGTTCGGAGGGAGGAAGACGCATTTTATTTTTCCGTCGTTGCTAACTAACTTCTCGGAGTTGCGATGGGCCGGTGCATTGTCCAGTAGTAAGACGGCTTTCACTGCATGCGATGGAATTTTCATAGTCTCTTCTTGAAAACGTCGCACTTCTGGCACAAAATGATTAACAAACCAGTCTGAAAAAATACTGAAGGTAAACCAAGCATTTTTTGAACTTTCATAAATGACTGGCAACTGGTTCATTATGTTCTTTATCGCACGAGGTTTCTTTGCGTTTCCGACTATGACTGGAGTCAGGCGATGCAAACCATCAGCATTCGCACACAGTAGGGCAGAAAGCCGCTCCTTGTTGAGTTTACGGCCTGGTGTGCTAGTTTCATGTTTGTTTGCCAGAGTATTTTCAGGCACAGCACGAAAGTAGAGACCAGTCTCATCAGCATTGTAGACCTGAGACAAAATGAGACCCTCAGATTCGATCGTTTCCTTTATATGTTGACGAAAAGCCTCAACTTGTTCAGTGTCTGCACATAGCGCTTCACCACATGTTGATCTATTTGTGATGCCATGCCGATTACGAAAACGCCAAAGCCACCCATCACTCGCCTGAAATTGGATACCAATATGTTTCGCCAGTTTATCAGCAGCAGCCCGCAACTCGACACTACGAACAACGACGCCACTAGAACGTTGTTGAATAAACCACTTGTACACAGCATCCTCTAATTGTTTGTGTTTGGCTAATTTAATGTGTTTTCTTTCTCCCTCATTCTTCGAACTATCAACACTGTACTTTAGCGAAAACTGAATAAGTTTATCTTTATTCTTTCGAATCTCTGAAACGGTTTGTTTCTTTACACCGTACACTTCACAAACATGTGCAACAGACGCGCCACCTTCAAGTTTACTTATTAGTTCAAGCTTTTGCTTTATACTCAAGTTCACACGTTTTTTCATAACGCCAGACATACTTATGCTGTAATTCACTAATAAAGTAAAGGACCTTGCTGTAACAACGCAAGTATAAACTCGTTAAGACTCTCTATTTAACACGTGCAAGGTTCGTACTATAGAAACACATGTAGCGTACACGCTGTATTCTCTGAATAAACTGATGCGACGCTGTACGAATGTGAACTGCGCGTGCATACGAATTATCACGAAAATAGCCGAATATTCAAGAGTGAAAATGCGTTGCTATGGTTATGAACTACCACCAAATTTAAATCACAACCATGGACTTCAGAAACTTAATCGTGATTTTTTCGTGTCAAAATTTTTTTTTAACATGATAATGTTTTTAGGTTGGGGGTCATTCCACAAAATGCGTGATGCAAAATGTGTAACGTCATCGAAAAATGTAACGCTCCAGGTGACGTTAGTAATAAATAAATTTGGTCACTGTGAAATAAGATGCATATCAGTGTATATTGTCAGTGTTAGTCGTCGTGATGTCTTCCACTGAACGTGTGTGACGCCTGCGTCAACGACAACGCAAAGACGGGGATCGTGAAGAATTAAATGAATTCTTATCTAATTCTTATCTCCGTTCTCATCAAATACAATTGGAGATGAGAAAATTTGCGTGTTTCAAAACAAGAAACGAAAGAATGCTGCGATAGCCAAGCAACATCGCCAGAACAGGAGAGTCTGCAGTTATGCACATTATACGTTTCAAAAGCCTAAAAACATTTTCATGCTTTTTTTTTGTCTGTTAAATTCTGTCCGTTAAATCCGAAGTCCGTTAAATCGAGGTCCGTTAAATCGAGGGTTTACTGTATAAGATTATTATATCAAATTACGCAACCAGCACTTCTTTGTTTAAATCTATTTTCTCACATACTCACGCACACACACACACCAAGTTACTTAAGAGATCTCATATTAGATTTTATTTTATGGCCTTCTATTAAAAAAATTGAATGTTTAAAATTTTCGTCTAAAGTGATGTTTTCTCCTGTTTACTTATCTGTTCATGGCGTCTGGGCGATGTTACACGCACAACATAACTAGCGGATCTATTGAGTTTATTATATTGATTTCACATTTTGATCACTGTAATACCGGTAATAATCGTGAATTGTTTAATTAGACATTGTTCACATTTGTTGGTGTGTTGCGGGCCCGCAAAAATACGTTCCGGAACTTTGTATATCTTGCTCGCGCGAGCGTTGAATTTAGACTGGCGGAGAGCCACAGGCGCTAATTTGTGAAGCGGCTGTTGTAGGATGATCAATTTCCTTTGTTTGTATATAGTTTGTATCATTGCGCCAGTAGACTACTTTCGTTACATGACCGCATTCCACGATAAGGTGCGTCTCTGACGTAATGTGGTATGATGTTAGTTGTTAGTTGCATAACTTGTTGACAGTTTTGTTGTGTCATTTGTTGACCTTGGCACAATTTGCTGTCTGTTACATCTGTCCGCAAAATATTATTGAATAAGTTTGTATCGTAAAGTCAACAGCAGTGCAGCCACCCTCGCGATCGCTCCAAACAGTAAATTTACCTCTCGTTTATAAATTTTTGTCCCTATTGTTGAAAAAATACTATTGTTTTATTTTATAAAAGAAATACAAATTGCGCTATTACACCAGGTAGGCCAAAATGCCATGTTACAATACCCCCCTCAATGAGATATTTTATGCCGAAGCATGAAAAACCTCATTGACACATTCATACTTGCTAAAGGGATCAGCCAGGATATGTCGCCACAACCCCCCGTATAGTTTACAAAAATATAATCAACTCACCCTTGGTCCGGTGACTGTGACCGCACCTGAATGACAATACTGGACTTCTCTCTCGAGATCCCAACACCATAGAGTCAGACAGATACTTAACGCCGCTGTTCTGACGCGCTGGCCAGCTCAGGTCCGCCGCCACAGCATCACCACACTGAAACAACAAATCAAATATTCAATAGTGGCCTTATACAACACCATATCCCCAACTGATCTGTTTCCCCCTAGCGGTGCTGGTTTGCGCTAAGAAGCACTGGTTTTGTTTGTTACTTATCTCTAACATATATGTCAGATACCTACCAACAATATGATACCCCTTTTAAAATTCCATCTACTTTCTCTTATTAACTTTATCCCAAAATGTAAAATCATTGCCCTGATTCCCATCAGAATTTAAATAAACATCTCCTATTACCATATTATACATCTCTGTTATCCCCAATTTGCATTTAAAATATTTAGATTCATAAAATTCTCTTACCCTAACAAACACAATATAACATAAGTAAACATAGTACATTAATAATTCACACTGTTACTATCATCTTAAAATAAACAATTGGTATTTAAAATGTTACATACTTTACATCATTAAATTTGCATATAAAATCATAAAATTATCCTTTAAACTCATTTTACTTTCGTTTCTCAAAAAAAATTTTTTTTTTTTTTTTTTTTACTCATTGAAAATTTTAACTATCATACATTTATCTCATTTTTTGTAAAAATCTTTAAACACAGAAAACTTATTATTATAGTTTTATAATTCTTATTCCTAACATACTACCTGCAATCAACTCAATAAGACATAGTAAACACAATATATAGAATATCTAGTGCATCTATTTTTTCAAATTTTAATAAAATTTAATAGCGAGTCATACTAAAATACAACAAATTTTTTAATTCGTTATCCCCTGGATAACCTCCCAGCCACACACACTATGACCCCCCCTGGACTGTGGCGTCCAGTTGCGTCCACAAGGACTGAAGTTTTGGAGGAATGTGACATCTCCGTGTCCTTGCTTCTGCGTTACATTTGAAAAGGTATAGATATCATAATATCTGTGTTATATAAATATGCGCCCTTAAACGGTTCTACCACCTGTCTTGCTACCCCCAAGCGGGCAGAGTGGCAGCCGCTGTTCCCTAGTTTGGTGATTCCCCTTAATTTCACCCCCCATCAATTTCAAAGTACACCTTTACAACGATAACAGCTATGGCCAGTTATGGTCAGCGCGTAATCGTAGTGTGCCCCAACCATAGCTGTTAAAGCTAAACCAATACCACGGTCAAGGTTCGGTGAGGCCGTGACCGCCCGAAAAGTTGGGGAATCACAAGTATAATATGTTTTTTAAAATTAAAATTAATAATTTATATTACATGACATTTCTAGTCTTGGTGGTGTTTTAACCTAATACATTTCTTTCTTAACTTTCCCTATCTTAATGTCCATTTACATAAAATACATAATGTGTGTATAAACAATAATAACAATTTATAATAATAGAATATAAAAATGTCTGTTTATGTATGAAAACTTTAATATCTCTAAATACATCCATCATCACTCAGCTAGATAATACTTTTTTAATTGGGTCACATTATAAGTTCCTTTTATTTCTCGAGTTTGCAAATCTATTAAAATATAAGCATTCTCCATTTTCACTTGGCTAACCTCATATGGACCGTCATACAATAGAAAGAATTTCTTAAAATTTCAAAATTATTATTAACATTTATTTTTAACCTTTATGTTATTCCACAAACTAAACTATTTAAGATTTATTTAGTCATTAATTGTTATTCAATTGAAATCTCCTCCAATAATTTAAATATCTCATAAAAATTCAATCATACAACATTACATCACAATATTTAACCATCTCAAAATATTCACTTCAATTGATTATTAAACACAACATATTTCAATTATTATCAAAATTTACAAAGCATCAATTATTGTCTTCATAATTATTTATGTAAACTGCAAAATATTAATAATATATATACACAAATGAATTCACAAATTATTTACAAATCATTCGTCAAGAACTGTGCACTTGTTTCACACTTCATATGTCCAAATCTGCAAGGTCGTTACCAAAATTTACAGTATTTAACAATGTCTAGACACTGATATTTTAGTTCAGCCTCCATCATTATATATATATATATCTAATGTATTTGTAACATGCATCATTGTTATACACACTCAATTTGTTATTACTATCATTATAATAATCATCCATTACCTTTATTCCATTCATTATGTCATTATAATTGATAGGGTTATTCCCTATTAATATTTCATACAACTTGTCAACATAAGTTATTATTGTCCAGTCTCCATCGGTAAATACATTCATGATCGGGTTAATTACTTTTGTCAGATCATTATATTCATTATTCTTCAAGTATACTTTTAAACTTTCTCTCCATTTGTCATACTTTCGATTCACATTATATAATTCTGTTACTTTATTAACATACCATTCTCCGCTTATATCTCTCTCACCACAATACCAAATCATACTTTCAACATCATTATTACAGACAGAGGGTACAACATCAATACGGGACTCTTTCCCTTCTTAAACAACACTTGTGAACACCTTGATTCAGAAAAATTAATAGGAAAATTTACCCCCTGCCCCACATACTCTACTCTCTCTTTCCACTTTCTCTCTAACTCATAATAATTTCTTTTTAACTTGTATAATTCTATTTCTCTATCTGCATACAACTCTCTATATAAATCTCTCTCACTCACATTAGTTAACATCTGATTAATGGATACATTTAAGTCTTTTCTGACTTTAATTATTTCACGCTCATGTTCTGCTTGTTTATTTTTTAAACTAGTTACATTAATTTTAATTGCATCAACTTGTTCACAATTACTTCTGAATTCATCATTTATAGTCTTATTCGGTTCTTCTAACTTATTGTCTATTTCTCTTAATTTTTGGTCTTGTTTGTTTATTTCTGTTTTCGACTCTGTTTTACGAACATTTACTGCTGATTTTATTTCATTTTTCCAATTATTTATTTCTGATTTCATTTCATTCACACTCATATGTACGATATTTATTTCTGACTTAATCTCAGTTTTCAAATTATTACTTTCTGATTTGATTTCAGCTTTTATTTCTGACATCATCTCCATCATCAATGCTAATTGGTTAAATATATTTACCCCCTTGTCTTTACTACCCCCCGCTACTACAGTTTCGTCTACATTTGCTTCAACACTTTCATCAACAAAATCATTGGTTGTGATCATATGATCTTGCGTAATATTTAAAATTGATACTTCTACGCTACTTCCACCTACGTCTGCGTTCATATTTCCCTCTGCCATTTTTTCGACCTGTTCGTAAATTACTTTAATTCTTTAATTCACAAAGTCCATGTTAACCGTGCGCCATTGAAGCTCTACGAGCTTTAATTAAATTTATTATTGTGTAAATGTTGATTATTTTATTACTTTTCATGAATTTCCAGGGTCTCGTCAGGTGTACTCATTAGCAGAGAGAAACAGGTTAACGCAAATGATCACACACATTTATGGTTAACGAACCCTTTTTACTTTATTCCCATTTTGTCAATTTCTTTTATAATATTGTGATTATACTTGGCCACGAGGCCCAATTAAAAAACTCATATTTAATTAATTGTAAACTTATATAAAAACAAGAAATCAAATGAACTTAACTACTATATAAGATTATTATATCAAATTACGCAACCAGCACTTCTTTGTTTAAATCTATTTTCTCACATACTCACGCACACACACACACACACACACCAAGTTACTTAAGAGATCTCATATTAGATTTTATTTTATGGCCTTCTATTAAAAAAATTGAATGTTTAAAATTTTCGTCTAAAGTGATGTTTTCTCCTGTTTACTTATCTGTTCATGGCGTCTGGGCGATGTTACACGCACAACGTAACTAGCGGATCTATTGAGTTTATTATATTGATTTCACATTTTGATCACTCTAATACCGGTAATAATCGTGAATTGTTTAATTAGACATTGTTCACATTTGTTGGTGTGTTGCGGGCCCGCAAAAATACGTTCCGGAACTTTGTATATCTTGCTCGCGCGAGCGTTGAATTTAGACTGGCGGAGAGCCACAGGCGCTAATTTGTGAAGCGGCTGTTGTAGGATGATCAATTTCCTTTGTTTGTATATAGTTTGTATCATTGCGCCAGTAGACTACTTTCGTTACATGACCGCATTCCACGATAAGGTGCGTCTCTGACGTAATGTGGTATGATGTTAGTTGTTAGTTGCATAACTTGTTGACAGTTTTGTTGTGTCATTTGTTGACCTTGGCACAATTTGCTGTCTGTTACATCTGTCCGCAAAATATTATTGAATAAGTTTGTATCGTAAAGTCAACAGCAGTGCAGCCACCCTCGTGATCGCTCCAAACAGTAAATTTACCTCTCGTTTATAAATTTTTGTCCCTATTGTTGAAAAAATACTATTGTTTTATTTTATAAAAGAAATACAAATTGCGCTATTACACCAGGTAGGCCAAAATGCCATGTTACAAATCGCATGTGCAGGTATTCTAAAAACAATCAGTCTGATTAACAGTTTTGTATATTTCAAATAATAAAGAGCTCTTTAATGAAACGGGGGTATTAAGGAATTGTACAGAGTAAGACTGTGTGTGAGTGGGAAAAATATCTAAGTACTGGTTAGCGAAAAGAAATTAGTATAAGAAAATTTTTACATAATAGAAATAAGATGAAATAATATGTTACAAGGAAAAGAGAAGTTCATTTTTGAATAACAATAAATCAGACGATTATTACTAACCTAAATATGTGTTAGCGTAGTTATTTCGCCGTTACCATTTCCTAGTGTTCTGTGCTGAAAAACTCGTCTAAACGTTCCGGGGAATTTTCTGAATTGTGGGAAGTCAGATTGCAAAATTGTCCAGTGTTTTAATTAAGGTAAAGTATAAAGGTCTCCATGTCTGTCCTTCAAAGATATTGGTGGCGGCCCTGAACTTCTGTTGGTGTTTATAAAAGGTAAGTCAGCGAGAAAAGATCGCAAAGTAAAAGATTCTGGCAGAGTTAATTTTTAATTTTAAAATTTATATAAATGTTAGTTTCTTAACAATTGGCACGCCTGCCAGGATCCTGGTATATAATGTTATACGAGGTAGACCTGTTTTAAGCGCAGAAAATAGGATTTGGGTAATGGCGTATTTGTGAAATTATTGTATAGATTTACGTATATGTGATAAGATAAGGTTATGTTTTGGTAGCGTTATTGTTGTGTTCACTTTTACGTATTGCTAACGATTTTATGTGTGGAGTTAAATAATAATTATCGAGTAATAGAAGGGTTATAGGGGGTGTTATATAAAGAGTTATTATTTAAATAATTTTGTTTAAAATGGCTGAGGCATAAGTAACCGAAATAGATTTCATGTGGGACGAATGGGAATACGAATTCAGAAGTGTTGCGAATAAAATGACGGAGGATGAGTGGTGTAAACTGGACGACAATTTGAGACGAATGGAAGAACAAGAAGAGGGAGTATTCGCTGAAATTAAAAAGCATAGTGATGATACTATTATTGGTAGTGAAATGACAAATAATATAGGTAAAATAGTTGAAGTGATAGTGTTAGAGAGTAAGACAGTGAATAATGATAATGATCATAGTGTAGGGGTGGTAGAAAATTGTAGAGAGACAGATCAATTTAAAGAGAATAAAGACGATCAGGTGGCAGATAATAAGGTAAGTAATGACGATATGCGGAGTTTGTTGCAAGTGATTAAGAAAAAAATTAGATGAAAGGGAGAAACTGGTGGATAAGGGTTTTGATATGATGAATAAACGGTTTGACGAGATGGACAAAAAATGGGATAAATTATTGCAGAAACCAGAGACAGATACATTGAAAGAAAATAAAGAAAGTGACCTAAACCAGGTGAGTAGTTCTGATAGTGGAGGTAATAATAATGATGATACTTTTACAAACAATAGTGTTCGTTTAAGTACAGTGGAAACAAAAAATGACGAGGTAGGTGAGGTTAATACAAGTGATAATCAGAAAGATGTTAGTTTAAGTGCAAATAAAGTAGTAGTTGAAAAGGTAAGTAGGGGTGAGAATATTGGTGATATAATTAAAAATGTGGTGTTAGAGAGTAAAGTTGTAAATGAGATAGTGGTTGATGAGATTGAAAGAGAGTGTGACGAGAGGTTAGGTTGCAAAGGGCAAATTTTCCCCATGGTTTAAGTGGAGTAAGGGCTCCACTAGTGATTTATGAGGACAGAGTTTCCTCCAGAGGTTGTGTGAGAGACGAGGTGTCTCTAAATAGGTCCCCTGTGTATGATTTCCCTGGAAAAGCCAGGATGTGTTATAATAATGTTGTGTTGCCCTTTGTGTGGAATGATAGAGAGAGAGAGAGAGAGTAAGATGGGGTTGTATAAGCGATTTTGAGAGAGTGAGAGAGATAGTGTTGTGTGAGGTTAATAGAAGTTACAAAGAATTAATAGAGAGAATAAATAGGGAGAGAGTTAATTATATGAAAAACTTACCTTGTGTAGAAATGAGCACTGCAGTAGTAAACGATGATTATATTGATGTTGATGATGATATACACTTACCGTTGGGAGAATTAGCGTACTGGTAACAGCTGATTACTATGATGATGATAGTAGAAACTATTTAAGTGTGACAAAAAATAACAAAGGAGACCTGACCAAACATACTGATGTAGACAGGTTTTATGATAGAATAATATGGAGTAATACGGGGCATTATTATTGTGGTGTAATGGAACAATTTGAGAAAGGGAATGGTTGTTATATTAATAGTAATAATATAATGAATGTAATTAAGAATGAAAATTGTTATGTGAAAATAAGATTAATTTTCGATGATGGTGGTTAGATAAATAGTAAATGAACATTTAATTATTTGAGCTAATGGTAAATACTTGGCTTACTTATGTAATGAGGTGTGGTAAACAATAACATGATGTGACGAAAAATTTTTAGATAAATTTGTAGTGATGTTAAAAATGTATTTGTGTAATAGGGTAGGTTGTACTCTGTATTGTATGTAAACAATGTATGTATGTAGTAGGGATTGATTTAATAATAATAATAATAATAATAACATTTTACCGGACTAAATAAATAACGAGAGTAATTGTGAAGTTTATAATGAAATTAACTGAATTGGAATTGTTTTGAATAATGTAACTAAAGTAACTTAGTGTTTTAGAAACTGAAGGAATTAAATAATTGGAGATGAATTAATTAATTTAAAATGTTGTATAGATGAATTTTTGTAATAAATTTAAATAATTTTTCTGAGATTTAGACTTTATAATAAATAGTAAATGATTAAACTTAAAATGTGTTTAGGTATTGAGTCATATTGTTATTATAAAGTACCAGAAGGAACTTATGGTTATGTACGTTATATTTGTGGTGATTGTTGCGTCTTAGACGCTCTCGATGAAATCTTGAGTTAGTCTTAGAACGCTAGTTGTTGAGGTAGCTGGTGTGAAATGAAATAACGAAGTGGACTGTATATGTTTTTAGAGTTAATTGTTTATTGAAATTATTAGAAAATAGTTGCTGGCACGTGCAGTTCATCGTGGCATAATGCCGGATAAGTAAAATAGAGTTAAATATTGAAAGACACCATTGTGTGTAAAGGCCGAGATCGCCCAAGTACTTAGCGCATGATGATTATGCTAAAATTTAGAAATAATAAAAAATAAGGTAGCCGCGGCTGGCGAACTGAGGCGAGAAGCCCGCTCGTAGTCTTGCAAGTAACTAAGTAAAAATTGACTTCTGCGAGCTTGGATGCAAGCCGGTAGCAGATCGCGTGGAGAGAAATGACGTCACTGCACGGACCGCAATGCGGTATTTTAACAGTACAAAGTGTACATAAGTACAAAGTTTAACCATACTGCCCGCACAAAATCGGGGCAATTTTGCAACTTAATTCATTGTGTAAATAGTACATAATGATTGACATTACATGATACCAAAATTCAATAACAAATAACAAATGATAATACAATAACAAAGACATAATAATCGACATGCATAACAATCAAGCAATGACACCCACGAAATTAATAGTACATAACAATATGATTGATATAACAAATTCATGTAAGGATACATAATACATAATGATTTGCATTACATAGTAATAGAATAATGATAATAAAATTCCATAACACATAATAACATGATAATGATACATGATAATACAATAATCAGGTAGACATAATAGTTGGCAGTACATAATAATAGAATAGTGATCCCAAAAAATTCAAAAATATATAACCATAGAATAATACAATAGTAAAAGACATATAATTCATATGCATAATATTAGAATCATAATCCCCAAAAAATTCAAAAATACCCAAAAACATGATAGTGATACACAATAGTACAATAGACATAATAATAATAATAATGTAATAATCATAACAATGTAAAGCATGTGATCGCCCGGGGAATGTCCCGGGCGTGAAACACGATAATGCGATAAAGTTCACATTACTGATACATGTCGCATAAACGCTCATGCGATTAGTCTGAGGCCACTGGAAGTGGATTCATAATTTATGAATGGGTCGACGTAGGATACCATTTGCGGTGCGAACATCCTCGACGCGCACTATTGAATCCTGACCCGAATAGACATTTGTGACTACCCCGCGTTTCCAGTGAAGTGGGGGGGGATTGTCATCTAGAATAAGGACGAGTTGTCTGGGAGTCAAAATTTTTGACGGGATGCGCCATGTGTTGCGCTGTTGCAACTGGTGCAAATAATCTTTTGACCACCTGTTCCATATAGACTGGGTGAATCTTTGGAGCAGCTGCCATCTGCCCAGACGACTAATATTGACTTTGGAATAGTCAGGTTCCGGGAGTGCAGTGAGCGGAGAACCAACCAGGAAGTGCGCTGGAGGTAAAGGTTCGGGGTCCCTGGAGTTATTGGAGATGGCGAACAAGGGGCGTGAGTTAAGGTAGGACTCTATTTGAGTTAGGATAGTGTAATACTCCTCAAACGTAAGGATGGTTCTGCCAACAACGCGCTGCAAATGAAACTTGACGCTCTTGACTCCGCTTTCCCACAGGCCACCGAAATGAGGTGCTGAGAGGGGAATAAAGGACCATTTTATGCCTTGGGCACTGGTAAAATCCTGGGTGGTCTGTTCAAATCCATTAGATTGAAAAAGTTTGTATAATTCGTGAAGTGTACTACTAGCACGACGAAAATTTGTACCATTGTCAGAGAATATCTGTGTAGGGATACCTCTACGAGCTATAAACCGTTTTAAGGCTGCTATGAAAGCGTCTGAGGTAAGATCTGAGACTAGTTCCAGGTGAATGGCTTTAGTGACCATGCATATGAATAAAGCAATATAAGCCTTTGACGTTGATTTTGAACGCTGCCCGCCATGACATATAAGTACGGGACCGGCATAGTCGACTGCAGATTGAGAAAATGGCTTAGCAGGCGTAACCTGGGAAGGGGGTAATTGTCTTAATAATTGGCTTGCGCCCCTAGCACGGAATCAAAAACAAGTGATACATTTATGTATTACTGAACGTATATAAGATTTATCATTAATTATCCAATATTTCTGCCTTAGAGAGTGCTGAGTCAATTGTACACCAGCGCGTAGTAAGCGAAGATGCTCGCTTTCTATGATTAATTTGCTGAGATGAGAGTGCGGGTGGAGTATGATTTGGTGTTTGCTCTCATAGGTAAGCTGGGAGTGCTGAAGGCGTCCTCCCACATGTAATATTCCTGTCTTGTCCAGAAAGGGGTTAAGTGAAAGAATTTTACTATTGTTAGGGATGCAGCGTTGTGCCTCAAGTTCCTTGATTTCAATGCTAAAATGCGATTTCTGGGACTGGCGAATAAAAACTAAAAGTGTACCATGTAATTCATGGGAAGTTAAAAAGGAAGTGTCCCTATCAGCTATGGGGAACCTAGAGTTCCGAATGAATCGACGGCAGTACGAAAATACACAAAGGAGTTTTGAAAGCGAAGAGTAGTTTTCAAAATAACTAGACATAGATGAAGCGACAATCAATGAGGTTTGGACCTGCTTTCGTTGTTCCTGCTCAAGATCGGGATGAGTGCAGGGAGAATGGGCATCGAAGGCACTGGTGGGCCATGATGATGACTCATGGGACAACCAGGATGGACCATACCACCATTGTGGGTGACCGTGTAAAACCCGAGGGAGACAACCACGCGATAGAATGTCGGCCGGGTTGTCAAGTGACGAGACATGATGCCAAGTACCCCTTGCAGTGAGACGCTGTATTTCAGCAACACGGTTGGCGACAAATACCTTCCATCTGGAAGACTGCTGGTGAATCCAATGTAAGGCGATCATCGAGTCAGAGTAAAAATATAAGTCGTCGAATTTGTAACTCATGGCGTTTATAACCTTGGAAGCCAACTGAGACAACAAGAGACAGGCGCAGAGTTCAAGTCTGGGTAATGTTATCTGCTTCAAGGGAGCGACTCTAGGTTTAGAACATAACAAGTTTGATGAGATGACGTAGTTTGAATAGACCGTACGCACATAAATACAACACGCGTAACCTTTTGCTGACGCGTCGGCAAACCCATGGAGCTGGAATGAAATGATTTGTGAATTATTTATACTCTTTACAGACCTTGGAATTTTAAAGTAAGTGTCTGAAATCAGCTGAGAATAAAGCTCTAACCACTGATTAGATAAGGAGTCTGATAAGGGTTCGTTCCAACTTGTACCTGGTAACCACAATATCTGCATAAAATGCTTACACCAGAATGTAACCGGGCCAATGAGTCCCAAGGGGTCATAAATACCTGCGATAACTGATAATACCCTTCTCTTGTTGAATACCTCCACCTTGACATGTCTTTGGGACACTATATACAAAATTATCTTCGTCAATGTCCCATTGAATTCCCAACGTACGCACAGTTTGATTTTTGCTAAAGTCGAGGGAAGAATTGCCGTGTGAAGCTATAATGGTTTGATCATTGGAAAACCATTTGTGCAAGGTAAAACCGTATTGGCTTAATAAATCTGTAATGTCGGATTTCATTTTAGAAAAGATGTGCAGGTCATCTGAACCGGTCATGAGATCGTCCACATAAAAATCGTTTGCGATGGCTGAGCAAGCTATAGGGTGTTTAGTTTTATTTTCCTGGGCTATTTGAGCCAGACATCTTGTAGCAAGAAATGACGCACTTGCAGTCCCATATGTGACTGTCCTCAAGGCGTAATGTTGGAGTTCCCTATGGGGGGCGTCGCTCCAGACAATACGCTGCAAATTAGCATCCTTGGGAATGACTAAAATTTGACGATACATCTTCTCAATGTCTGAAATGAGGGCATATCGGTGAGTGCGAAACCGAGACATAATAGAGAAAAGATCCTGCTGAACCGTGGGACCGACCATCAATGTGTCGTTCAAGGATAAATTATTTGTCGTTTTGGCAGAGCCGTCGAAAACAACTCGCAATTTGGTAGTTATACTAGAGCCCTTAAAAACTGAGTGGTGCGGCAAGTAAAAAGTGTCTGACTTGTCAACTGACAAATCGTAAGCATCAAGCAAAGACATGTGACCAAGAGTTAAATATTCATGCATGAATGCGCTATAGTCTTTGTGAAGGGGAGGGTTCTGCTTGAACTTGAGTTCCAGTGATTGAAACCTGCGGATAGCTCCGTGAAGAGAATCGCCCAAATGAGAATTGTATAACCTGCGTGGTAGGGATACCACAAATCTACCATCACTATTGCGGAAAGTATTAGATACAAAATGACTTTCGCATTCCGAGTCCTCAACGGAGGGAGCACGAACAGCAACGTCCTCTAACTTCCAGAAGTCCTTTAGTTGCGAGGAAATGGCATTATTATCTTCACATGCTATGAATGATGAGACAGGTTTTGTCATGTCGACATTAAAGGGCAAGTTACCCGCGAGAATGAATCCCAACTTTGTCTCCTGTATTATGGGAAAATGTGGGGTACGGATGAATTTGACAGGTTCAATTAATTGTAAATAATACTGGGCACCGAGCAATATGTTGATTTGTGAAGAAAAAAAAGTTGCGGGTCAGCTAGAAACATGCCTTTTGGTATATTTAGGGATGAGATATCAAATGATTCTGCAGGGAGATTATTCGTGATGCTGGGAAGCACAGCGCAATGTACGTTCAAACTAAAATTCTTATAACGGGAATGCAACCTTACCCTAGTACTGAAGTCAGCTTGAGATAAGGAATTGTTTATACTGGTGATGGGTAATTGAGATTTAGTTAGTTTTAGACCCATGCGACGTGCAAAACTCATGGTGCAGAAGTTAGCTTGCGATCCTGAGTCCAATAAAATCCGTACTGGGTGCTTCCTACCGGCATGGTCAGTTGTCATGCAGACAGCAGTGGATAATAAAATAGATTTATTTGTTTGCAGTTTCAGTGAAAATTGATTGTTGGCTCTACCCGAGGGGTTATTGCCGGACATGTGGATCATTGTGTGGTGGCGTTTAGCGCATGTCCTACAAGCAAATTTGGAAGGACAGTGTGCGAGATCATGGCCTGGACGTATGCAATTTAAGCAGAGTTTATGTTTAATTACAATATTTTTTCGTTCCAGGGGAGATATAGCCACAAATTGTGGACATTCAGATAGGCGGTGTCTACCTCTGCACAGCTGACAGATGTTGTTGCTGATATGAGAATGCAATGTCGACCTAGTAATATCAACCGGTTTAATAGCTTTGCGATAGGGAGTCTTATCGCTAACGTGTATTTTGCTTACTGAGCTGGTCGCGCTACCGACGTTTTGCAATAATTGCCTTCTATTATTTAAGAATTTAATAAAGTTATTAAAATTAGGAAATCGCTCGTCGGACAGGCTTTCTTTCCAGAGCCGACATGTCTGATTATCGAGTTTTTGCGTTAAGTATTAAGAACGAAAATGACTTCAAAGGTATTTACCGGTAAATTCAATGAATTCAAAGTATTTATATTTGCGGTGATCTCGTCAATGAATTTAGAAATGCCAACCATGGACTCCTGCTGAATGGACTTCATGCCCAAGACATTCCCTATATGATAGGCTGAGACAATAATTTGCTGTCATACCTGGCCCTTAATAGGTAAATGGCTACCGCATAATTTTCATGGGTGATTGGGAGAGATTTTATTACATTTAAAGCTTCGTCTTGTAATGAAGAGTGTAAATAGTGTAACTTCTGAATGTCCGTCAGGTCAGTTCTGACGTGTACCAGTTCCAAAAACATATTATAATAATGCTGCCTGAGAAGCAGGGCAATTTAATTGGCTCTAACTGTATAGGGGGGGGGTTTTAATTGGTGTAACTTCAGCTTGAATCAATGAGTTCTTGTTCACCTCCTCGACTTGTTCTAATAAATGGTGTAACTTGCACTCAATATTACACAGATCATCCTCTGTTTGAACCCTGTCACTGACTGATGTGAAATCAGAATCATCAGCCTCAATTTGAGTCTGAATTTCGTCATACTTCGTGGACAATTCCATCAAATGGCGGAGTTTAATTTTTAAGGCATGGTGATCGCTTATGTCCGGATCAAAATTGTCAACGAAGGTATTCACACGGGATATAGAAGCCTTAATTGTGCCCCGTTTTTTAATTAGTGCCTTCACATCAGCCATGACTACATGCAAATGTGATTCGAAAACGATAGTTAAATATACAGCAGGTGAACAATTGTTGTAATTTTAATAATTTGCTAAATTCTGATATGATGCGGGAGCCAGTGATCGGTATACAACTTAATATATTACTTACTATACTAGGTACTTCATTTGTTTAAAAAATAGTTATGAAAGTTATTGAAAACATGAATCATTCACAATGACAATATACATCCTTATGTAGGATATAATGATGTATGTAGCCTTATCACATCACTTAAATTTCTGAATGTATTATAGTACAGCTTCGTAAATGAAAATTTAAGTACATATGTACTTATGAAATTCTAGATAGAAATACAAGTTTATGACCACTTGACACTAATATCTGTTTATGTAAAAATTATTAATGATGTTATATTAAATGTTATTAAATCTGTGCTAAAATACTACTGACTTTGCTGTACATATCAATTATACATCAAAAATTATAAAAAAATGAAAGTTTATAGTCACGTGGATGTTGAATCCCTACGTGCTCAAGCTGGCTTCGATCCCATTGTTTCAGTGGTGATCCTGTTCGGTAATCCTTAGAAGTTGGCGCAACTCTTGTTTCGGCTGGTCGGGTGACGCTAGAAGCTGTAGCTCTCCGTTTAAATTTGAATTTCTAGAATTTTGCTGCTGTGCGACAATGATGATTACTTGTAGTGTCTTGCTGTCTCAGCTATGATGCTCTGCAGAATCTTGCAATGTCAAGTATGAAGTTTGGTTTGAGAAGAATGAAGGCATGCAACGGCCAGCAATCTAAAAGTTGAAAGTATTTGGGCTTGAACCAAACATTGTTTGGGCCCATTAAATGAAATATGTCTGAAATCCCAGTCCGAATCACGATTCGGATCCGGCCATGGTGAACCAAAATCCGGCCTGGAGGACCAAAATGTGTGGACCAAAATCCGGATCCCGGAGGACCAAAATGTTGCGTCTTAGACGCTCTCGATGAAATCTTGAGTTAGTCTTAGAACGCTAGTTGTTGAGGAAGCTGGTGTGACTGGAACCGGTTAACTGGCTGTTTATAATTGTCATTTTATCAATACTAACATTCATTAATAGTTTTGGTTCTTAACCGGTTTCATTTTCTTTATTATTTTGGATTACATTATTTCTCCCTTCTCTATTTTTTTTCCTTGTCTAGTTTTCTTGACGCGTTTCATTTTGTTTTCTTCCTCGTGGGTTTGTTCTCTCTTGGTTTTCATTCTTCTTCTCCTTTCTCCGTCTTGTTTTCTTTATTTAGGTTTCTTAACTGGCCAATCTCTGGGGTTGGGTCAATGTCGTTTGTCTGTCAGTCTATTATTTGAGTTTCTTTATTAATCACTTTCGGTTTATTACTCCTTCTCCTTCCATGTTAATTACCTGTTATTTATTTTTTCTCTCCACATAATTTATTTATTCAAACATAATATCATTTAGCATTTTTTATACATACTTATTGTTATCAAAATTTATCTGAATTTGGTGATGTTATATAATGCTCTCCCACCAAAATTGATCATTTTATAAAACGTGATTCTAAGTTTGATAAAATTATCAATTGTATTGTATCATTTTCTTCTTAAACTCTCCTGCTTCTCACTCGATTTTTATGCTTAATTCTGTATCTTTTATTTCCTTTCTTCTGATTCTTTTCTTTGTCATTTTTTCCTTATTACAAACTGGCTTATTGATTTTTTATTATAAATTATTCCCTATAAATCTTATTTTCCCTAACTAACTTTACTTTGTAGCTGCAATCGATTCGGATGGGCTCTATTGGCTTACCTAACTCCGTCGTTCAAAACTACTCTTATTCCCGGATCAGGGGAACATCATCCCTGCTCAGTAAAATGATTGCTGGACTTATTCAACAGTCAATCTCAATTAATGAATCTTAAATACAGTCATCTCGTGACTCAACATAATAATAATAATCATAACATTTGTTGGGAATATTTTACCTTTATATTTCATTATTGCTCAGTTCGAGGCATATATTTTTTCATCCTTCTTTATAGATACTATTTGATAATACTTGAAGCATTGCTTTTTATTGATACAATTCACATTTTTATTCATTTTTAATTACTTTTGGTTTCATCTCATTTCATATTATAATTCTTAGAATGTTTATTTTATTTATTTCGTTTTTTGATCTCTGGTTTGTTTAATCTTACTTCCCATTTCTTTCTAAATAGTAGTGGAAGTTGATCATTTTGATTGATACTTTTTTTTTCATGACTTTTTAAATATCATAGTAAGTTAGTGTTTCTTACTTGTTAGGAATTTTTGTAGCTTATTCCATTATAGTATGTTTTGCTTTTTTGGTGCCTCATATTTTGGCTAAAGATTATTGTAACTTAATCTTATTCTGTTTAGGAATGTTTTGTAACTTCACTCCCTTATTATTAGTTTTTATTCAAAGATTATAGTAAGTTAGTGTTTCTTACTTTATGTGGATTCTTGGTAATTTTATTTCTTTTATTTCTCCATTTTATGATTGGTCTAAAATATTCTCGAATTATCTGTGTAAGCTGTTCTTACATAACTTTTTGAATTTTGAAATTCATTTTTTATATATATTTTTTCATTATTATTTATCAGCAAACTTACTTGCTGAGATTATTCTTTCTTTTTATTCCAACTAACTTGGTTGGCTTTTTCAACTTGAATTCTTTTCAGTTAAGTTTGACTGTCATAGTATTTTTTAATCGATGCTTGGTTATATACCCCCTTTATTTTCTGAGTGGTGGGGTTGGTGATTTCATATGTGTTATTGCCCTTGTCTTGTGTGATAGTGTACGGCCCTACATATAGCAATAGTAACTTCTTCGTAATGCCTTCTATAGAGCTGGGTAATTCTCGGTTCTTTATTAATACACTCTCCCCTATCTGGTACTTGATCGTATGTGGATGGTTCTTATAGTATTTATTTTTCTGCTGCTCTACTTTCTCTGCAATTTTGTTATAAATTCTTCTTTTTTCAAATTGGTATTCGGTATTGGTGGGAAATTTAATTAGATCGTTTATCTCTCTAGGTGGTGGTCGTTCAAACATCATTGAGTATGGTGTGGTTTCAGTGAAGTTGTGGTAAGCAAGATTTATAAATTCTTCAGTGGACTTTAGGTAATTGTGCCACTCCTTTTGTTTGTTATGGCAGTAGGTCCTCAGAATTCGGCCCACTTCTCTAAGCACTCTCTCAGCTGGGTTACTGCTGGGATGGTAAACAGATGTTTTGTATGTTTTAATACCATGTTCCCAGAGTTTATTTTTCCACAAATTTCCTTTAAATTGGGTGGCCGAAGGTTTTCCCACTTCTAGTACAAAGTTGTTCAATATAATTTCAATAATTTTCTTGGTAAGTAGCATGGTTAATAGAATATAATTTGGTATATTTGGTGAAGTGATCGAATATGATGATTATGAATTTAAATCGGTGTCTTCCTCCACTGCGAGGGAACGGTCCACAAATATCAAGAAATACTCTCTCTAATTTTTGGCTTGATATTATGGGTATCATCCTGCCCTCCTTTTTAGCATTGTTGCATTTCACCGTTTGACAGATGTGACATTTTTATATGGTTTGGCTTACCTTTCGATAGATACTCTTGATATATACTTGCTCCTCTAGTGCCTTTACTACTTTCATGGCACCCATATGGCCGTACCGGATGTGGTAGTCCATGATTATCTGTTCTTCTGTTGTAGATGGGATTACTAATTTCCATTCTCCAATGCTAGGGTTATTTTTGATGAATAATAAATTGTCATGTACTTTATAATACTGTACAATGGGTTCTTCTTTCAGTATTCTTTCTCTGATACTCACTATCTTTGGGTCCACATTTTGCTGTTTGCTTATTTCCAGCGTTATCTTTTCCAGATCTGTTCTATCCTTAATGATGTTATATACTTTGACTAGCAGTCCTTTTTCTCCATCGAATGTTTGTTGCTGGTTGTTGATACGTGATAATGTGTCAGCAGCAATATTTTTCTTTCCTGGTATGTATTCCCAGTTAATATGGTATTCCTGCAATAGTAATATCCATCGGGTTAGTCTTCCATGGCTAAGCTTGCATTGTTTAAGGAAAGATATTGATCGATGGTCACTCCTCACGGTTACGTTGTACCGTAAAATGTATGTCCTGAATTTGTCGCAGGCGAATACAACACTAAGTAACTCCTTTTCCGTGACGTGGTAGTTCCTTTCACATGCATTTAAGGTTCTACTTGCAAAGCTTATGACCATATGTTGCCCTTTATCATCTTCTTGATACACGACAGCACCGACACTCACGTCGCTCGCATCACAATTCATGAAAAATGGCTTTTGGAAATCCGGATGGTGTAGCATGACCGTGTCTAAAAATTTTTCTTTTATTTGTTCAAATACCTTGTCTTGGTCGGCTCCCCATGTCCATTTATTTTTTGCGGATAACTGTTTTTGAAATTGTGCTGTCAGCTTGGAATAATGGTCCTGGAATTTCCGATAATAATTGCATATTCCAAGGAAAGATTGTAGCTGTTTTTTATTTTTAGGTGTTGGGAATCTTTGTATTGCTTCAACCTTCTCTGCTGAAGGGGTGATACCTTCTTCTGTCAGATTAAAACCTAAAAATTGTACCTTGCTGGCTATTAATTTGGATTTATCCAGCTTAAGGGTAATATGGTTATCTGACAATTTTTTCAAAACTGTCTCTACTCTATTACAGTGTTCTTGCCAATTTGATGAGGTGATCAACAAGTCATCTACATATACGGTAGTAAAGTTAAGTACCTCTTGTCCCAATATCTGATCCATACACTGGATGAATACAGCAACCGAATTAATTAATCCGAATGGCAGTCTCTTGAATTGGTAGTTTCTCCCATCGAACAGAAAAGCTAAGTATTTTCTACTGTTCGGGTGTAGCTCTACCTGCCAGTATCCGCAGACTGTATCCCGTGCGCTGATGTATTTCGTGCCATGGAATTTCTTAAGGATCTCTTCAATTTCGCTTGGAGACGTTCTGTCATTTACTATCATCTTGTTGATTTCTCTAGCATCAAGGCATATTCTTACCTTGCCGTCCTTCTTTGGTATCGCCACTATCGGACTTGTATATGGGGATTGGCTTAATTCTATTATATCCTCTTCCATCATCCGGTTGGTCTCTGCCTTCACTGCATTTCTTTGAGAGTATGCGATAGGATATGATTTTTTCTTAAAGTCCACGGGCTCCTTGAATATAGTTTGATATTGATAATCTTTTACCTTTCCCGGGGCATCAGAAAAAATGTGTCGGTATTGATTGTAAATTTTTATGAGATCCTCTGCCTGGTGGGTACTAATCTTTGTAACGGTACGAAATTGTAGGGCCAAGATAACATTTTAAAATTATATTCTCCATGCAGTCATTGTTCACCCTTGTAGAACCCCGAGTTAGTCAACTAGATAGGCTGTGTTTATTACAGAACAAAACGTCTATGCTTTGTCTCCGCACTCAAGCAACGTAGACCGATTGTGAAATAACACCTAACTTCGCATCAGCCGTGAATCACGAAAGAAAGTAATGTAACTGCATATTGCGCCAGGCGGCAAAATATTGCTAAATCCTGTGCCTAAGTTATAGCGCTCTTTTAACAACACCAATGGGAGAGCAGACTCAAGATCACGTGACCAGCTCTGTATGTTCAGCTTTAGCGAACTAACACCAGTTCCATTGCAACTCACGGCTGAGCGGTCAGACAATCAGCAGACAGTTACCAGAACAGAAACGGTAGCCTCGGACGAGTTCTTGGTAGGCCGAAAAATACAAAAGTAGGTTTGTTTTTTTTACCAAGTAATATAAAATGTACAAACAGTAAAGTGACGAGTAAATGGCGTAAGGTAATAATTGTGTTTGGAGTGGAGAGTGATTAGTGACAACAGTGCCGGACAATATCGTGTACAACGTTTGGATATTATGCAAATAGGTAACAAGTGTAAAGACAGTTTCATTTGGCCAAAACATTATAATTAATAAAGAGCTCATTAATTAAATAGGAAGTTTTAAAAAGAAATGTAAATTGAGTGAGTGTGTGTATGGGTTATCAAAAGTACTGGCTCAATTAGAAAGATGTAGTAGTAGTCTATACCAAATTATTACATATAACCAAACATTTTAAATATAAAGAAAACAATAATCAATGATAGAGTAACTGGTAAAAATTAAAAGGTTCATTCTTCTATAAACATGTGTTAGTGTAGTTATTTCGCCGCAAACCATTTCCTAGTTTTCTGTGCTGACAACTCGTTTAACGTAATTGGGATTTTTCTGATATTTAAGGGTAGTCAGATAGCGGGATTTTATAAGGGCTAGAGTGTTCAAAGTTTACATGTAAAACTAAAAAACATGTTGGCGACCTGGGTAATTTAATAAGGTAAGTTTTACGGGGACTATGACGGTAAGTAAAATTCTGGCAGCGGTAAGTATTATTTTATGACGAGTGTATTAGTATTTAGTTAAAAGGGAAGAAGGCAAGGACCTTCACATCTTTTGATCTCGTACTTCTCTTTGGAATTGTCTGATCTCCTCCAACTTGTTTGACCAGATTTCTTCGTCCTCCCATTCATTCATTATATTTACCTGTGCTTGTTGACAGTAATTATTCTGTAATATTGTATAACAGTGGTTTATTGAAGGTAAGTTAACACCCTTCACTATACTGGTTATCCATATTCCATTTTCCGTGTTTAATGACACTTCTCCCTGCTTTAGATTAATTATAGCAGAATATTGTCGGAGTATGTCACATCCCACAAGTATTGAGAATGGTAGGCCACTGGCAACAAGAAAAGACATAGCGAATGTTAGGCCTTCACTTTCAAGTTCCAGGGACACTTGTTTCTGGACAGTTTTGTTTTGTCTGCCGGTAGCACCAATAATTGTTATGTTATTTATTGGTAGAGTTGGTATAGGTGTACTACTTTCTTGTTGTATTTTGTTTAACTATATTTGGTCAATTAAAGATATGTTGGATCCAGTGTCGATCATTAATGTTGACATTACTCCATTGATTTGGGCATTTATGTACACTGTCTCACTGTTTCGGCTGGGCATTGGTTGATTACTTTCTTCCACCAATTCCTCTCTTATATTTTTTAGATAATTCGTTTGTATTATAGTGATTATATTTTTCGTCGTCGTGCATTCCCCAAGAGATTGGTCCAGTGATGGGCTGTCCACAGTTTTCACTGGCCTTAAGCGTTTAAATGAGGGTTGACCTCATTGTCCCTAACTTCATTAGTGTTTTGATGGTTGGTTAGCGTTCGGCTCCTGTCGATTATTCCGGTCTACCACGCTGTTCCTGGGATCTTCTTTGAATGGGTGACTTCTTGTATTGGGTACCTGGTTAAAGTACGTTCGCCGATAGTTAGATGGGGGATAGTTTCTTCCTGGACTCCGTTGTCTTTGTCCCCTCATGTAATTTACCTGTGGCCGGTATCCTTGATTATTGTTATGGTTATTGTTATTGTTTCCAGGGCGATAATTGTTGTTGTAACCATTCGATGGGTAATTACCCCGGTAGTTGTTCCTGAAGTTGTTATTATTATTGTTTCCATTTCTGTTAAAATTTCTGGTTGTTTAACAGTGGCTTATTATCCCCCTGTTGGAATTTAATTTACAAATTCAAACAGTTAATGGCATTGAAAAATTTGTAAATTATTTGTAAGTGACATACTATAGTTACAACTCCAGTAATCAACTGATTTTCTTGGCAAGGTGAATGACCTTTCTATAGATATGTAAACAACAATATTATATAAAGTACATATTTTTATAATCCTTATCCCTAACATACTACATACAATCACTATAAATACACAAAAGTATATAGTTATCCTACAATGTTATTTGAATTCATTACTATTTAAACCTGGTACTTAAAATGGTTTTGCTCTCATAGGGACATACATCGCTACTCATTGAGACATAGTCATAGCAACAGTTACTGAACAGCCCTATGGATTGTCAACCCCCAACTCTCTCTATAGAGTCGTGTTATAAGTTGACCGCCCGCTGTTTATAGAGATCGTCACCCTCTCACTGAATTTACAGCTACACTCCCACTACATCATTTACTTAAAGTCCCCCTTTTACCCAGTTACAATTAGGTAACCACCCGCCGGATGAACCGGATCGAGCATTTGCCTTATGCACAGATGCTATATCTGTGCCCCTGGCTTGTAACGGCCAGCTCCTTTTCCACACACACTATTGTTTTCTGATGTTGGACTGTGGTGTCCATTTGCATTCCCAAGAATTAAAGTTACATATACAAGGTATGGACGCTGCCCATACCATTCTTGGTTCAGCGTTACATAAAAATTCGGTATTACTGATGTCCGAGGACACCAGTAATCCTACTAAAATGATTCATGCACCCTTAATCACGGCACTATCGACACCTTTGATGATAGCCACTGTTCCATAGTTATGTAGTTTCCCCTGTTTACCCGCCGGTTCAATTTCAAAATTCACCAATTTTGTAACTACTTACCTAATTCCACGGCCAGGGTCTGGTGAAACCATGACCGCCCGAAATGTGGGGAAACTACCAAAAGACATATAAGGCCAATGCTGACACCGTTACTGCAATTCACGGAAGGTCAACTCTTATATGTTTGGGTATATTAATTACTTGATTGATTTTCATTCTTAACATAATACATACAATACACTCATAATTAACATGGTGATTATTCCATTAAAACAAACAATTCATATTTAAGGTTGATCAGAAATTACATACCTTACATCCTTACATTTGCATATAAAATTATAAACATTATATTTTAATTTCAATTGAACTTCTATTAATTAATTGTCAATTCTTTATCATTTACTATGTTAAATTTTTCTTTGTTATTAACCTTCCTTTTACCTAACATTTCATTTAAAATTTGCTATTTAGACATTGAACATTTTGATTTATATAAATTGCATTATAAAATCTCATACTTACAGTACATCACTCACATACTGTCATAAACACAAAATATCAACACCAAACACCCATAACTCCATGTACCTTCTGAAACATTTTAACAACCATGTTATTCCACAAACTAAACACAATTTAACATTTATTTATTTATTAATTATTATCAAATTTAAATCACATAAAATAATTTAAATTCATTAGAAAAATTTCTTTATATAACATTTTAAATCAATCAAAATATTTAAGCATCTCAAATTATTTGCATTCCATCAAGTATTGAAAACACAACATTTTAATTACATTACTTCCAAAACAATTTATCATTCATTAATTACCACCTTTGTAATCATTTATTTAATCTGACAAAATATTATTATTGTTATTAAACAAATTCTGCTACATACACCCATTGTTTATATTACATACTTGTTACAATACAAACACAATTAATTTCACTAAAATTTATTTACAAATCTTTGTCATTATTTTTCTCTTTACCACACTTCATTTCCTAATTCAGCCAGGTCATAACCATAAATTAAAATATTTAATATATTTAAATGTCCATTTATTGATTTCTTATCTAACCGCCATCGTTGTATAATAGTATTATTTTTTTATAACACTTCTCATTCTTACTCACACTCAATTTATTATTATTATTATTATCATAACCCATTACCTCTATGTCATTCATTATACCATTATAATTTATAGGATTATTTCCTTTTATTATTTCATAAACCTTGTCAATAGTAGTTATTTTTGTCCAGTCTCCATCAGTACTTTTGGTTAACATCCGGTAAGTTATTCTATCATTATTATATTCCTCTACTACAACATCAGGTAAGTTATTATCGTTTATAAAGATATTATCAAAATATTCATTTATCTCTCTTTCACAATGTAATTCACTTTTTTCATCTCTCTCAATATCTAACACCTGCACTAACCTTTCATAACCTCTATTTATTTCAAAAATCTCTATCTCTCTCTTTCTCTCATCACAACACCATATCACATTTTCTCTCACTCCATGCAGAGGGTACTAACTCATAAAAATTCGGGGAACAACTCAAAGACCTCATGTCTTCCAATAATATGGGACTCTTGCCCTCCAACAACAACATCTGTAAACACCTTAGTTTACAATAAACCTGGGGAAAATTTACCCTCTGCCCATCTAAACTTTCATTACACTCTTTCACTAACTGACAGACATTTGTTTCTACTACTTCATCATCACATACTATTTCCACTATATTCTCAGAATTGCAATTAACATCATTATCATCACTACTCAATACCACATTTTTACACATATCGTTATAATTCTCATTTGTTTCACAGTCATCATTTACCTTGTTATTAATTATTTGATTTGCTTTACTTTTAATTTGTTTCCCTACTGACTCTACCACTTTCTCAATATCTCGTTTCAATTCATTACACTGACTCTCACACTTAATTTTGACCTCATTAATATCCATTTTAAGCTCATTAAACTTTCTACTCTGTTCATCCAATTTTATATCATTATTATCAAAACGATTATTTAATTCGTTAAATTTATCATTCTGTTCCTTAAATTTAGCGTCAAATTTACAGTTCATTTTATCGAATTGATTTAGTATAACACTCATCATATCATTGTCTAATTTGTTACATTTTACTGAGGTTGGAGTTAACTGGACTCCCGAATCCTCTGTCATGTTTGTTTCATCTGTAACACTTATTTCTATTTTATTGTCTTTACCTGCATTGGGTGTTGAATGTACTTCGGGGCTGTTTATAACAGCTGATTCGTCAAAATTAATTATTTCATTCACAATGCTTTCATCATTTCCTGCCATTTTTATAAACTTACTGATTTTGTTTAACTACTCTTTAATTTACATATACACCATATACCTACAACATTATGTACTTTACGTAATTTTTGCATACTGTAATTTTTTTCAACCCCTCAACCACACTTGCATTTCCGTAGGTGCGGAATTTCATATATAACATTTATTTAATAAAATTCGTTCCAGTTCGTGGCACCACCTGTGATGTTATGGTTATTGCAAAATAAATAAAGTCCCTAGTTCTGGGCGACATCTGTGATGTTATTATTTTTTATACATTTAAATCATAAAAATATTTCTCTACCACTTACCTTTTAATCTTCCACCAGCCCAGGGTTATGTCCACGAACGGTGTAATCCAAGTGTGATTATAAGGTTACATAACAAACGTACGCTACACTCATTTGTTTGATGGAATTCAAAAATTTATTGTATTATTATTTCATTTTTAATAAAATTTCAAATAAAACTCACTTTTCTCTCCTTTTTAAGACAGATATAACATGCACATTTATTTAAACATTCTTCTTATTCTAATATACTTTTAATTAATCAAGGCAAACCCAGCTTGCCACACTCTCACATTCAGACAATTTTAAAACCCCCACATTTACTTAATTTAGGCCTTTATAAAAAATATTTGAATGAAATACTGTTACTTGTTGCAGTAGCGTCCCTGCCGACCGCATGGCGCGTCATGTAACATTCTCGCACTATGTCCAAACGGTTGTTAGTTCATTTTTTCTACGCGCTCACTTGATTTTATGGCGTTACATATTAATCTCAACTTTTTATACTGCTTTACAAACTCTGATACAACCTTGGTTAGTCGGCCGACCTAATAAAATGAAAATTTGCCCGGGCAGAAGACTGATAGGTACCACGCGTGGCCTATATTGTATGTCGACTGGGAAGAGAGTTATCAACGCACCTGCCTCCAAACGTTCGGACAGAGCAGAAATTTCAATGCCTTTGCTGTTAAAGTCTTCGTCACTGTTCATTCAACATGTGTTATTTACATGTGTTGATGTCGATGAAATCTCACTGCCACTGGTTACGTCACTAAGATAGGCGTATTTTAATTTTATTTCCGCCTGCTACCGAGTGCATGGCACAAGACCTCCATCGTTTCGCCATTTTTTCACAAAGTCTGTTGAAGATGCTTGCCATCCCGTCCGCGCGCCTGGTTGTTGTTGCACGTACAAGTGTGTCACACTGCACTGAAATTCTTGGAATTAAACTGTTGTGGACAACACGCCGCATTCCATTGTACCGACTACTTACACAACTTCACCTCACAGTTCCTTTGTTCGATGCCAACTTCAATTACCATGGGACTGACCACGCAGATGAAAACCAAATTTATAATAAAAATGAAATAAAACCCTCTCCCTCTTTTAGCCCCGTTACACTATTCTGTTTAATTCTTTCTAACTCCACACTGTCTATTAACGATACATTCGATCTTGTATCAATTAGTAATGTTGCATCTATTCCATTTATATCTGCCTTAATCTGTACTATTCCATTATTCCCATTATTATTATTTTCAATTATATTATCTCTCTCTTCTAACAATTCCTCCCTAATATCTTTGAGATAATTATTTGTTCTCAGTGTCACTGTCCCGTCTTCGTCATGTCTATTTTCTCGTCCAGTTACCCCATAATATTGGATCAGTGAAGGGTTGCCCTGATAATGTCCTCATCATAATGATACGATATCTTGTTCACTAAACATTCTTCTGGGATTGCCGGCTCGAGGTGTTTTGCCATGCACACCTTCCCCAAGAAATATGCCGTCATACTGCTACCTAATTGTGCCCTGTATCTTCCATTACAAATATTGTCACGGATCAAGTTCTGGGTGGTCTCAGACCAGTATTTTGTCTTAAACATTTTCCGGAACTGTTGGTAGTCGGGAATTTCACTCCGGTTGGCCATCCACCAATTATCAGTTATTTCTCGGAAAGACTCGTCTAATATCTCCCTGCTATGGCTCCATTGGGTAATTTTATGCTTTGTCAAATATTCTTCTACCCTAGCCAGGAACTCCATCGGCTTGCGTTTGTATTGCCGGAAGTTGAGCCACTCTCGGCTTTCGTTGACAGGCAATCCGGTGAAATGAGTCGGTCTGTTTCTTATCGCTTCCATCTCCTCTCAGCTTTGTCGCACCTGACCGGTGATATTGGCCATGGTCTCTTGTATATCATTACACCGTTCTGTAACTTGGTTGCGTACTTTTCCGAATTCTTCTTGATTTTCCTTCCTCTGTTCTTCTACTTTCCTACGACTATGTTCTTCGATATTCGTGAACTTGATGTTCACCACTTCTTTAAACTCATGCACCTCCTTTTCGGTCTGGTTGCACTTTCCATCAATCTCTCGAATCTGTCGATTGACCATTATATTTTCTTCTTCCATTTTCTTATTCATCACTTTCTTGTTAACCTTGATCTCCTTATTCAGTTCTTCTCGCAACAATTCCATTCTTTCGTCCAGTTTGTCCAGATTCTCCTGATTGACTTCTCTTAATTCTTCTCTTAAAATTTGATTGTCCTCTCTCAATTCTTCCAACTTCTCCCCCATCTTCTCTTCCAACTTCTTGTTATCTTCTTTCAGCTCTTCCTTCAATTGTCGGTTGTTCTTCTCTATCTTCTTCCTGGTTTCATCGATTTTCTGATTGGTGTTCTCAATTTTATTAATCAATTCTTCTTTAGTTGACTTGAATTCTTCCTTGAACGCTTGGTTGTCCTCCTTCAATTCTTCCATGTTCTTGTTCATCCCAGTCAACTCTTCTTTTGTGGATTGATTATCCTTCTTCAATTCTTCTAACTTTTCTCCCATCCTCTCTTCCATCTTCTTGCTGTTTTCTTCCATCTTCTTGCTGTTTTCTTCCATCTTCTCTTCCATCTTCTTGCTGTTTTCTTCCATCTTCTTATTAGTTTCTTCAATCTTCTTACCCAGGGACTGGTTATCACTTCCCATTTTCTTGCTGTTTTCTTCTATTCTCTTATTTGTGTTTTCAATTTTATCACCCAGATCTTCTTTTGTAGAATCCATTTTCTTACTCATCTCCCTCATTACTCTCAACACCTCTTGTATTGTCTGGTTTTCTGCTTGTGATTGTTTTTCTAATTGTTCCTCTCGGACATTAACCTCCCCTGTTTGTGTGGGCATCTCTGGTTGTTCAGTTTGTTTGGACCACACCGGCGGTAATGATTCTTCCATCTCTACTGGCGTCGCCTCCTTGTTGTCCATGTCAACTTCTATTTCTTTCTCGGCCTCCGCCGCCCGTTTCTTGGAAGTTGCACGTCGTTGCATTTTCCCTTGAAATTCTCTGGCTTTGTAGCTGTTGCCTAGCTCCAACTAGTGATTGGGCAGAATGTATTGGCCTTCCAATCGCTAATTAAAGCCCCTAAAGTTGTGCGCCAATTTGTAATAAAAATAAAAAGATTGATGTGTGTGTTCTTAAATTGGTGTGGCTCTCGACGTCTTACTGGCCTGAAACACTTCCTTAAGTTTCCCAGCTGGTCGAGTCCCAATGGTAGCAAGACCGGTCGAGTAGCGTAATGTTGATGAAGAAATATATGTTCAGCTTCACAAAAAGTTTCAAAAAAAAAATTGTTGTTTTGAAGAAAATTAAAAAAAAAAATTGTTTAAAAAAAAAATAATTAAAAAAATTTTCTTTTTATTAATTAATTAATTATAATCAATTAATTAATATAGGGCTGTGAAGTTTTAAAAAGTGTAATGCTCTTCTGAAAAATTTTATTGAAGTTTTGGTATATTTTAAATAAACTATCACCACTCCTAAGATTGTCTTCAAACCAATCGATACTTGTTTACCTTTTTATTTTTTAGGTTATCTTCACTTATAGGTGGTAAAGTCCTGGTAGATTATTAATTAGAATTATATTAGTGATAACTAGTAATATTTATGAAATAAAGAACTATTTAGTGTTGAAAAATATTAATGTTTTATTAGTTAATAGCAATATTGACTCTTATCGATTAATATCGACTCTCAGGATATCGAAAAAATTACAAAGTATATTATATAAAATTCATACGGGGTTCTTTAAACAGCCAATTATTATCAAAGTCAGAGAAATCGGGCCAATATTTAAAAAGTATAACGTTACAACAAATTAATAATTATTACTAAATACAGACATTGAATAATAAATTTAAAAATCATATAATTGTTTTCACCAACAGCTGATGTGAGCAAGGAACAGGCATTGGTATCGTCAAAAGCAAATGGCGGCCATCAAGTTGATCAAAATGTCGCTCGTTCCTGCTACGTTCCAAATAATGTATTTTCTGGCAGTATTCCTGTTCTGGTGTCTGCAAATCTCTTGTTAAATGTTGTGTAGTGCCTGGTGTAATGTTTCTGGGTTGTATTTAGTGTATCCGTGTAATTATAAGTTCAAACACTTTTCCCGATACCGACACTAATACTTGGTTAATGTGTTATACAGTTTTCTGGTGTTTTGTGGTGTTTTTCGGAGTAGATATGTATTGTTCAGTGTTATGTAGTGTTTCTTGATTGTTTCTGTTATAATATGAGAGTTCTAGAAGTATTTTACAAGTCACTCGCGATTTCACAATAACGTACTATTCACTCCTTGACTTTACCGTTGTAAGTTAGGTTAGGCTCGTTACAAAACGTTTGTCATGTTAACCGTTCAAATACCAATAATCAACTAACTATTTCCTTCAGTCTCAATTAAACTCTTAGCCCATATAATATTATCCTTAACATTGTTCAAATATATTTTCACATCCTGTGCACACTTTAAAATTCACTATATAAATGCCTAAACTTTGGTTATTTATCAATTTTATTCACTAGATGTTATTTAAATTAATCTTTCAGTTCATTCAGCTTATTTTCAGATTAAATAATGCCGTTTTATAGTGTTTTCTGTCCAAAAATAGTAATTTTACTTTCAGTTTGGTATTCTCTGATAAGTCAAAACATTTCCAAAATTAACTTCCTGTTATAATGTAAATTCAGCCATTTTATCAGTTATATTTAATATTAATAATCCTATATTGTATTAAAAGGTTTATATTCCCTTATTATCTGGTAATTAATTGAATTAGTTGTATTCTGAAACATTATTCTGAAATATATGACTCCCATGTCCAAATTTCTGAATTTAGTCATTTTCATTTTTATTTATAATTCTGAATATAATTTATTAAAATCTTTATAAATGGTATGTGCAATTATATGGCTTGATCTCAAGTTTATTTTGTCTAATACCCCTTTTGTTTATTTGCTTTTAAATGAGTAATTTCTCTGTTTTGATGAAGTTTGGTTTCCATTCTTTTGGTCTAGGTTTTTTTTAACAATTTTTCTTTACAAAAACTTTACAAACAATATATGATGTGTGATACCCTCTCTGACTTTTACATACATATAGTATTATAAATTAAACATGTTTTCAAATTACACAATAACAATTAGTATTGGTTACAATACAGATAACAGTTAAACAAATAAAGAATATTTTTTAAATAAATGGTTGTCTTCAAGTCAGACATTTTTCAACAAAATCCTTATTTCTAACATGGAAATATGGTTTACAAAAAAGGTTTTTTACTAACTAACATCTTAATTACTCTCTACTATTTACAAGTAGTAACTATTTTTATAGTTCTGATGTTAGTTGTATCAGACCCAAACAAATGGCCTTATATCTAAAACATTTTTAAACATTCTTATACTATATACATAAAAACCTTATATTTATATTCTTATTTCTAACTATTATTATAAGTAGGATTCTACAGTTTTTATACCGTCTTTTACACATTGTCTTTGGGAAATTGTACCCTGTCATAAATAAATAAATAGCATAAATTGTTCAAAAAGTATTATGAAATCTGTTTTTCTTTTTGCATATAAAACAAAATGTTATTTTAAACAGATTTATGTCTTATAAACAACATATTGTCACAGTACACATTTCAAGTCATTGAAAATTGCATATTTCATTGCATTCAATGTTTGTGATTGCCAAGAATGAAACACAAGGTTCATTTTTTATAATACCCAAAACTATCACTGGTTCACTTTGGACTTTTATGTTATGTTATTGCTAAATGGTCGTATAGTCTTATTAACATAATAAATTGGTTAGCGTTTTTCAATGGAGATTTGTTCCATGGGTACTATATTATTGTTTCATCTTAGTTCACAGGCAACTTTTACTTTATACACTTCTCTCTCTTAAATTTATATACATGTGGTTTTCATTTCGTTATACTTTTATTTTTAAATATTTATTTTGGGGGTATTGGGATTTGGGTGTCTTTTATAAGAGCATGACATCTTCTTCAGGATGCTGCCTTCTTCTTCTTTCATCAGTCTTCGTTTCTCCTGCCTTCTGGGACTGGTATCTTCTCCATCTTCTTCTTGATGCCATCAGGTTTCTTGGGATTTTCTCCATCTTCTTTATTTTAGAAATACACCACCTGTGTTGTTTGATCTTGGCTTATTTTAGGGTTTCTATTCTATTTATTCTTCCTCGTTGTGGGTTTGGGTCATATTCTGTACTGCTTGGTTATTTACTTTTTTACCTTCCTGGGTTATACCTTGAAAACCTTTGGTTATGAGACTGGTCTTGGATGACTCATCACTAGTAACTCCTTTTATTTGAACTTGTATTTTCTTTATAATAATGATTTCTTTCCACAGTTGCTATGAATTAATCTATTTATATTAAACTTAATGCTTTCTTCCAAATTTAAATATTATAACTTCATTATTCTAATGATCAATTGCCATTCAATATTATGCATACATCTGTCACGTTACAGATTGCTCCCCTCCAGAAGTAATTATTTCAGACATGTTTATGGATGAAATAATTTCTTATGATAATTTCATCATTTCTTATAATTCATTTTCTCCTCCATTTTTATCTCGACTTTTTTATATTAGAGTTTAATTAATTTTATATATATGGTTACTTGTTTTACTACTGATCCTTTTCGGATAGTTAGTGTCTTCTGAGATATATTATTATTGTAATACATTTTCTTTCTTTATCAACTTCGTGTTGTATCCTTGGGATATTAATTCCCTAACATTCCCTATCACGTGGGCTGGGGCAGATCAGAGGGGCACTGTACGCTACTTCTCTGCTGGCCATACACCACTTCTATAAATTGAGTACAGAGGCATATCCATCCCTGCTCAAAAAAACATAATGCTGCTGGAATTATCTTCAGTCAGTCATCGAATAAATAAATAAAAAGTATTCTCATTTTCGACTAATAAAAATATCTTTGGATTCTTCACTTCGTAGTCTCTCAGATTATCTCACATTTTCTATCTTAATAAATCTTCATAATTATTATTATACTCATTATATATATATTTTTTCAAAACTCTTAACTTGTCTGATATATTTATTTTAATTATGGTTGAAAACCTTTCTTTTAATAATTCTGGTTACTGTTTACAGTGTAACTCTCTTTCTTCTCCATCTGAATTCTCTTTATACTTTCTTCTGGTTACTCATAGTATTAGCATGGTCTTTATATATAGTCTTTCTTATTCACTATTTGAATGGTCTTAATGTATTATATTTAAAATTTTTTAACATTGTATCTTTACATTAGATATACTGGTTGTTATATTGATCATTTTATTTAAGCATTTTGGTTCTTTCCTTTCTCTTAGAAAGTTATTAATCCGCCTTCGCATTCATTAACATTAATTCATTTATATTATATTTCATGTGGTATTTCTTCTCTTTGCATTTCGTATAGGTCTTATTATAATCATTGGTTCAAAATCATCTTCTCCAACTGTTTGGCATGAGTTGTTCTTCTTTGCTCTTAATTAACTGTTTTCATTATCGTTTCATAGGTAATTAGTCTCTTTGCTTCCAAATTTTTTCTTCTCTTGCATATTACACTCTTTTTTGTTATTCTTCTCTACTCCTTCAAATGCTATTGTGAATATCTAGCATTTATTCTGGATTAAAGTTAATTCTCTTTTCTGAATTAATCACTTTATTTTCTTCTCAATTCAATTATAATTGACACATAATTATTTTTTGGAACTTGGTTAGTTTTAATGTAAAATTCAAACTATTCTTTTTATTTAATTGAAAAATATTTCTCATAAATCCTTGTAATATGTTGATCTTATCTTGTTTCAAAGTTCTGACGTTCTATCAACATTCAAATTCTGTTTAATTCATTTATTCCCAGAATTGTTTCATTCAGAATTGTTTATAGTACTGTGATCTTACTACTATTTCTGAATGTTTTGGTATTTCTCCAAATTCAAATTCTTCTTAATTATTTACCATAAAGTTTTTCTCATAAACTTAGTTATAGTAAGTTGGTCTTACTTCATTTTAAAAATTTTTTTTATATTATATTCAAAATTCCTTTCTTCTTACTTCTTCCAAAATGTTTTTCTCATAATTCAGTGGTAGTAAGCTGTGCTTGCTTAATTTTAAATTTTTTTTTAAATTAAGTTCAAAATTCTCTCTCTTTCTCTTTCTTCCATAAAGTTTTGTTCTAAATTATCAGGTTGTAGTAAGAAGTACCGGTACTTACTCAATTTTAAATTTTTATAATAATATTTCAATGCAAAAGTCTTTCTTTTTCTTTCTTCCATAAAGTTCGTTCCAAAATTATTATGTTGTAAGTCGTTCTTACGTATTTTAGAATTTTTTAAATATATATAAAAAATTCTCTCTTTCTCTTTCCTTCTATAAAATTTGTTCCAAAATTATCAGGTTGTAAGTTGTTCTTACGTATTTTAGAATTTTTTTAAATATTATTAAGTTCAAAATTTAAAATTCTCTCTCTTTCTCTTTCTTCTATAAAGTTTGTTCCAAAATTATTAGGTTGTAGTAAGATGTACTTACATATTTTAGAATTTTTTAAATAATTAAATTAAAAATTCTTTTTCTTTCTCTTTCTTCCAAAAAGTTTGTTCAAATTATTATGTTGTAAGTTGTTCTTACATATTTTAGAATTTTTTAAAAATTTATAAATTCTAAATTCCTTCTTCTTATAATTCTCCAGAATGTTCTTCTCAAAATATTAGGTTGTAAGATGTACTTACATTATTTTAGAATTTTTAAAAAATTTATAAATTCTAAATTCCTTCTTCTTATAATTCTCCAGAATGTTCTTCTCAAAATATTAGGTTGTAAGATGTACTTACATTATTTTAGAATTTTAAAATTAAATTCAAAATTCTAAATTCCTTCTTCTTATAATTCTCCAGAATGTTCTTCTCAAAATATTAGGTTGTAAGATGTACTTACATTATTTTAGAATTTTAAAAATAAATTCAAAATTCTAAATTCCTTCTTCTTATAATTCTCCAGAATGTTCTTCTCAAAATATTAGGTTGTAAGATGTACTTACATTATTTTAGAATTTTAAAAATTATAAATTATAAATTCCAAAACTCAACTCATTCTTCATAATATTTCTTCATAGAAGCTTGATTGTACACTCCTTTGATTTTTCCTGAAACGATTTCCCTCAACTCATATGTATTGTTATGCTTATCATTTACCACAACATATGGGCCAGTGTAAAGTAATAATAGTTTTTTGGTTATGCCTTCTAAGGTGCTAGGCAGCTCTCTATTTTTTAGGAGGACTTTTTCACCCTCTTTATATGTTACAATACACCCTATTGCCTTCTCGTATTTAGCTTGCCGTTTTTCCTGATCTTCAGCTACCTTGTTGTAAAACTTCAACTGGTTGAATTTCCTATTATTGTTTGTTGGAAATTCAATGATTTTTTCAATGTCTCGGGGAGTCGGCTTCTCATACATGGCTGAGTATGGGGGAATTCCTATAGCTGGATGGTGGGCGTAATTTAGGAATGTTTCTGTCGCTGCTAGGTACTCTTGCCACTTTTTCTGTTGGTTGTGACAGTACGTGCGCAATATCCTACCCACTTCTCTTAGTACTCTCTCAGCCGGATTGCTACTTGGGTGGTAGACGGACGTCTTATAAGTTTTGACCCCAAGTGCTAATAAAGTGTCTCGCCATCTCCTCCCCTTAAATTGTGTACCATGGTCGGTAATAATGGAAGATGGTCTACCGATCTCTGGGATATACGAATCGATAATCACCGCCAAAACCTTTGATGTTGTTGCCCGATTAACCGGATATAGCTTTATATACTTGGTGTAGTGATCCATTATAATTACCAAGTATTTATATCTGTGTCGACCACCACTACGGGGAAATGGCCCGCAGATATCCAAAAACACTTTTTCCAGTTTTGCGTTGGAAGTTATCGGTATCATGATACCCTCTGTCTTTTCATTGTTTATTTTGGCACATTGGCAGATCTTACAGTACTTGATGTACGTTCTCACCTTGCGGTTGATATTCTTGATTTTACAATTTTCCTCTAGAGCCTGTATCACTTTTAACGCTCCCATGTGACCATACCTGACATGGTAATCGATGATGACCTCCTTTTCAATTTGGTGTGGGATTATCACCTTCCATGTCTCATCGTCTAAAGCGGTTTTTATGAATACAATTCCCTTGTTAAGGTGGTAATATTTAGAAATGGTTTCATCATTGGCTTCCAAACGACTCACAATGTTTTTCAGCTTAGGATCAGACTGCTGATGGATTCGAATATTTATTAGCAAAGCTTGTAAATCGGCTCTGGTCGTGAATATGTTATAAATTTTGACCAAGCTCTCCTTCTCCCCTTCGAAAGTCTGATCTTCCAGATTTATACGTGACAACACATCCGCTACCATGTTCTTCTTTCCTGGAATGTATTCCCATTTCAGGTCATATTCTTGTAGGGCGAGTACCCACCTAGCCAATCGGCCGTGACTCAACTTGCACCTACGAAGGAACGAGATGGATTTATGATCAGTCCGTACCGTGATTTGATATGCGAGAATGTACGTCCGGAACTTGCTGCATGCGAACACCACGCTCAACATTTCCTTTTCTGTCACACTGTAGTTCTTTTCGCACTGGTTCAGTGTGCGACTAGCGAAGCTTATTACCAGATGTTGTCCCTCCTCATCTTCCTGGTATAATGTCGTTCCTAAGCTTAGGTCGCCTAGTGTCACAGTTTAGAAAGAACGGTTTCTTAAAATCTGGGTGACGAAGTATAACACTCTCCAAAAACTTCTCTTTTATCAAGCGGAAAGTAATATCTTGATCTTCACCCCAAGTCCATTTGTTCTTGGCAGATAACTGTGGTTGAAACTTGGCGGTCAACTCGGAATATCGGCTCTGAAACTTCCTGTAATAGTTACAGAGTCCGAGGAAAGAATGTAATTGTTTCCTGTTTCTTGGTTGCGGGAACCTCTGAATCGCCTCCACTTTCTCTGCTGATGGGGTAATACCTCTGTCGTCTAGGTTGAAACCTAAGAATTGTACCTCGCGCGCTATGAACTTGGATTTCTCCAACTTCAGTGTTATGTTGTTCTGCGCTAGTTTGTTTAGTACAAATTCCACTCTGTAACAGTGCTCCTCCCAGGTTCCGGATGTGATGAGTAAATCGTCAACATATACGGTGGTAAATTGGAGCGCTTCTTGTCCAAGAATCTGGTCCATGCATGCCACAAATATGGCGACAGAATTGACAAGTCCGAAGGGCAGTCTCTTGAACTGGTAATTGCGCCCTTCGAAAATGAACGCTACATACTGGCGGCTTTGTGGATGCAGCTCTACCTGCCAATAACCACAGACCGTATCCCAGGTGCTAATAAATCTAGTACCATGAAAACGTTTTAAGATCTCTTTTATTTCACCGGGAGAGGTTCTGTCATTCACAATTGTCTTGTTCAACTCACGCGCATCTAAACAGAGCCGGACTTGTCCTTCTTTCTTCGGAACAGCAATAATTGGACTAGTGTAAGGTGATTGACTAATCTCAATTATGTCATTTTCTATCATCTTGTTTATCTCTGTTCTCACGGCTTCTTTGAGCGACTGCGCTATTGGATATGACCTCCGGTTAAACTCTACGTTTTCTTTAAAACGAAGTTGGCACTGGTAGTTTTTTACCTTCCCTGGTTCATCAGAAAACACCGCCTTGTATTTCTCATATATAGCGATTAGACGATCAGCCAGATGTGTTGGTATTTTCTTGTTATCGCTTCCGCACTGGAAATTCCGTATTTCTTGGATCTTAACTGACCATAAATCCTCTCCACCATGGTTGTATATTATGGGTTTAGAAAGAGGGCTGTTTCTAATAACATTTATTTTACGAAGTTGTTGATGTATAGGGCTGGGAAGTATAGTTGTGCTTCCTACCAGATCTGCGGTCTATGTTACTCCGTCTGGGAAAAGTGATACTTTATTTAAATTAAGATCGATTACCGCCGAATATCTACAAAGAATATCACAACCGACTAAGATGTCAAATGGTAATCCGGTGGCGATTAAAAATTCCATGTCTAAAGCTATATCACGGCTAACGACACTTAAGGAAACTTGCTTCCTGATGGTTTTATTCTGGCGGCCAGTTGCACCTACCAACACAATGTTGTTGACTGGTAACATTGGCAAAGTTTTTCCACATGTACTCTGTATTCTCTCCAACTCATTGGAGTTTATTATTGAAATATTAGCTCCTGTGTCTATCATTATTTTAGCGGGAACTCCTTCCACCTCCGCTGTTATATAAATTATCTCATTATTACTGTTGCTGAGACTCCTCTCGTTCTCTTCCAAAAGTTCAGTTCGTATGTCTTTCAGATAATGGTTACTTATAATAGTGATGTTTTTATGCTGATTTGCTGGTCGCAATTCATCCTTTTCTAACCCAGGAAGTATAAGCAGTAACGGGTCATTGTTGTTGATTACTGCCTCCTCTCGTTTAAAGTATTTTGGTCATTGTTTATGTTATTATTGACCGAGGCATCGTTCGGGAAACTCTGATTTGTTTCCTGACGTTCTGTACCCTGGTTGAGGTTTAACGCCCTGTTCTGTTGTCGGCCAAGGTCCTCCAGGCTTGTACTTCGTCTTCCCTGTTCGTGTCTTGGGCCGTCTCGTTCCGCACTCCTCCATCTTCGGTCGGCGCCGTGGAAGCTGCTCCTCCTCGGTTGATAATATCTCCTGGGTCCGCGATCTTCTGCTCTTATAAAATTTACCCTAGGGCGCGACACTCGGTTATTATTATTGCTATTATTGTTATTACTAAAATTATTATGATAATAATTTCGGTTAGGTGGGTAAGGTCTGTCACCATTATTGTTGGGATATGGATTTCTCTGACTGTACGGGACATTATTATTTTGTTGATAAAAATTGTTTCTATTGTTTGGGTAGGGGTTGTTATTCCTAACGCCGTTAAAATTACCGTTAAACTGGTTATTACGCGGCGGGTTGTTAGGGCCGTCGTAATTACTGGGCTGGTTCCGGTTACTTGTATGGTTATTACCGTTATTGGGGTAGGTAGTCGGTCTCGCTTCTGGTCTCTCATTTCTCTTCCTGCTCTGCCGATAATACTCTTCGTTCTCGTATCCCTCCAATAACTCGGTCATTCCCTGGATCGTCTTGATCTGGCTACCTCTCCGGGCCCTGATAATGTCCTCATCATAATGATACGATATCTTGTTCACTAAACATTCTTCTGGGATTGCCGGCTCGAGGTGTTTTGCCATGCACACCTTCCCCAAGAAATATGCCGTCATACTGCTACCTAATTGTGCCCTGTATCTTCCATTACAAATATTGTCACGGATCAAGTTCTGGGTGGTCTCAGACCAGTATTTTGTCTTAAACATTTTCCGGAACTGTTGGTAGTCGGGAATTTCACTCCGGTTGGCCATCCACCAATTATCAGTTATGTCTCGGAAAGACTCGTCTAATATCTCCCTGCTGTGGCTCCATTGGGTAATTTTATGCTTTGTCAAATATTCTTCTACCCTAGCCAGGAACTCCATCGGCTTGCGTTTGTATTGCCGGAAGTTGAGCCACTCTCGGCTTTCGTTGACAGGCAATCCGGTGAAATGAGTCGGTCTGTTTCTTATCGCTTCCATCTCCTCTCAGCTTTGTCGCACCTGACCGGTGATATTGGCCATGGTCTCTTGTATATCATTACACCGTTCTGTAACTTGGTTGCGTACTTTTCCGAATTCTTCTTGATTTTCCTTCCTCTGTTCTTCTACTTTCCTACGACTATGTTCTTCGATATTCGTGAACTTGATGTTCACCACTTCTTTAAACTCATGCACCTCCTTTTCGGTCTGGTTGCACTTTCCATCAATCTCTCGAATCTGTCGATTGACCATTATATTTTCTTCTTCCATTTTCTTATTCATCACTTTCTTGTTAACCTTGATCTCCTTATTCAGTTCTTCTCGCAACAATTCCATTCTTTCGTCCAGTTTGTCCAGATTCTCCTGATTGACTTCTCTTAATTCTTCTCTTAAAATTTGATTGTCCTCTCTCAATTCTTCCAACTTCTCCCCCATCTTCTCTTCCAACTTCTTGTTATCTTCTTTCAGCTCTTCCTTCAATTGTCGGTTGTTCTTCTCTATCTTCTTCCTGGTTTCATCGATTTTCTGATTGGTGTTCTCAATTTTATTAATCAATTCTTCTTTAGTTGACTTGAATTCTTCCTTGAACGCTTGGTTGTCCTCCTTCAATTCTTCCATGTTCTTGTTCATCCCAGTCAACTCTTCTTTTGTGGATTGATTATCCTTCTTCAATTCTTCTAACTTTTCTCCCATCCTCTCTTCCATCTTCTTGCTGTTTTCTTCCATCTTCTTGCTGTTTTCTTCCATCTTCTCTTCCATCTTCTTGCTGTTTTCTTCCATCTTCTTATTAGTTTCTTCAATCTTCTTACCCAGGGACTGGTTATCACTTCCCATTTTCTTGCTGTTTTCTTCTATTCTCTTATTTGTGTTTTCAATTTTATCACCCAGATCTTCTTTTGTAGAATCCATTTTCTTACTCATCTCCCTCATTACTCTCAACACCTCTTGTATTGTCTGGTTTTCTGCTTGTGATTGTTTTTCTAATTGTTCCTCTCGGACATTAACCTCCCCTGTTTGTGTGGGCATCTCTGGTTGTTCAGTTTGTTTGGACCACACCGGCGGTAATGATTCTTCCATCTCTACTGGCGTCGCCTCCTTGTTGTCCATGTCAACTTCTATTTCTTTCTCGGCCTCCGCCGCCCGTTTCTTGGAAGTTGCACGTCGTTGCATTTTCCCTTGAAATTCTCTGGCTTTGTAGCTGTTGCCTAGCTCCAACTAGTGATTGGGCAGAATGTATTGGCCTTCCAATCGCTAATTAAAGCCCCTAAAGTTGTGCGCCAATTTGTAATAAAAATAAAAAGATTGATGTGTGTGTTCTTAAATTGGTGTGGCTCTCGACGTCTTACTGGCCTGAAACACTTCCTTAAGTTTCCCAGCTGGTCGAGTCCCAATGGTAGCAAGACCGGTCGAGTAGCGTAATGTTGATGAAGAAATATATGTTCAGCTTCACAAAAAGTTTCAAAAAAAAAATTGTTGTTTTGAAGAAAATTAAAAAAAAAAAAATTATGTTTTAAAAAAAAATAATTAAAAAAATTTCTTTTTATTAATTAATTAATTATAATCAATTAATTAATATAGGGCTGTGAAGTTTTAAAAAGTGTAATGCTCTTCTGAAAAATTTTATTGAAGTTTTGGTATATTTTAAATAAACTATCACCACTCCTAAGATTGTCTTCAAACCAATCGATACTTGTTTACTTTTTTATTTTTTAGGTTATCTTCACTTATAGGTGGTAAAATCCTGGTAGATTATTAATTAGAATTATATTAGTGATAACTAGTAATATTTATGAAATAAAGAACTATTTAGTGTTGAAAAATATTAATGTTTTATTAGTTAATAGCAATATTGACTCTTATCGATTAATATCGACTCTCAGGATATCGAAAAAATTACAAAGTATATTATATAAAATTCATACGGGGTTCTTTAAACAGCCAATTATTATCAAAGTCAGAGAAATCGGGCCAATATTTAAAAAGTATAACGTTACAACAAATTAATAATTATTACTAAATACAGACATTGAATAATAAATTTAAAAATCATATAATTGTTTTCGCCAACAGCTGATGTGAGCAAGGAACAGGCATTGGTATCGTCAAAAGCAAATGGCGGCCATCAAGTTGATCAAAATGTCGCTCGTTCCTGCTACGTTCCAAATAATGTATTTTCTGGCAGTATTCCTGTTCTGGTGTCTGCAAATCTCTTGTTAAATGTTGTGTAGTGCCTGGTGTAATGTTTCTGGGTTGTATTTAGTGTATCCGTGTAATTATAAGTTCAAACACTTTTCCCGATACCGACACTAATACTTGGTTAATGTGTTATACAGTTTTCTGGTGTTTTGTGGTGTTTTTCGGAGTAGATATGTATTGTTCAGTGTTATGTAGTGTTTCTTGATTGTTTCTGTTATAATATGAGAGTTCTAGAAGTATTTTACAAGTCACTCGCGATTTCACAATAACGTACTATTCACTCCTTGACTTTACCGTTGTAAGTTAGGTTAGGCTCGTTACAAAACGTTTGTCATGTTAACCGTTCAAATACCAATAATCAACTAACTATTTCCTTCAGTCTCAATTAAACTCTTAGCCCATATAATATTATCCTTAACATTGTTCAAATAATATTTTCACATCCTGTGCACACTTTAAAATTCACTATATAAATGCCTAAACTTTGGTTATTTATCAATTTTATTCACTAGATGTTATTTAAATTAATCTTTCAGTTCATTCAGCTTATTTTCAGATTAAATAATGCCGTTTTATAGTGTTTTCTGTCCAAAAATAGTAATTTTACTTTCAGTTTGGTATTCTCTGATAAGTCAAAACATTTCCAAAATTTACTTCCTGTTATAATGTAAATTCAGCCATTTTATCAGTTATATTTAATATTAATAATCCTATATTGTATTAAAAGGTTTATATTCCCTTATTATCTGGTAATTAATTGAATTAGTTGTATTCTGAAACATTATTCTGAAATATATGACTCCCATGTCCAAATTTCTGAATTTAGTCATTTTCATTTTTATTTATAATTCTGAATATAATTTATTAAAATCTTTATAAATGGTATGTGCAATTATATGGCTTGATCTCAAGTTTATTTTGTCTAATACCCCTTTTGTTTATTTGCTTTTAAATGAGTAATTTCTCTGTTTTGATGAAGTTTGGTTTCCATTCTTTTGGCCTAGGTTTTTTTTAACAATTTTTCTTTACAAAAACTTTACAAACAATATATGATGTGTGATACCCTCTCTGACTTTTACATACATATAGTATTATAAATTAAACATGTTTTCAAATTACACAATAACAATTAGTATTGGTTACAATACAGATAACAGTTAAACAAATAAAGAATATTTTTTAAATAAATGGTTGTCTTCAAGTCAGACATTTTTCAACAAAATCCTTATTTCTAACATGGAAATATGGTTTAAAAAAAGGTTTTTTACTAACTAACATCTTAATTACTCTCTACTATTTACAAGTAGTAACTATTTTTATAGTTCTGATGTTAGTTGTATCAGACCCAAACAAATGGCCTTATATCTAAAACATTTTTAAACATTCTTATACTATATACATAAAAACCTTATATTTATATTCTTATTTCTAACTATTATTATAAGTAGGATTCTACAGTTTTTATACCGTCTTTTACACATTGTCTTTGGGAAATTGTACCCTGTCATAAATAAATAAATAGCATAAATTGTTCAAAAAGTATTATGAAATCTGTTTTTCTTTTTGCATATAAAACAAAATGTTATTTTAAACAGATTTATGTCTTATAAACAACATATTGTCACAGTACACATTTCAAGTCATTGAAAATTGCATATTTCATTGCATTCAATGTTTGTGATTGCCAAGAATGAAACACAAGGTTCATTTTTTATAATACCCAAAACTATCACTGGTTCACTTTGGACTTTTATGTTATGTTATTGCTAAATGGTCGTATAGTCTTATTAACATAATAAATTGGTTAGCGTTTTTCAATGGAGATTTGTTCCATGGGTACTATATTATTGTTTCATCTTAGTTCACAGGCAACTTTTACTTTATACACTTCTCTCTCTTAAATTTATATACATGTGGTTTTCATTTCGTTATACTTTTATTTTTAAATATTTATTTTGGGGGTATTGGGATTTGGGTGTCTTTTATAAGAGCATGACATCTTCTTCAGGATGCTGCCTTCTTCTTCTTTCATCAGTCTTCGTTTCTCCTGCCTTCTGGGACTGGTATCTTCTCCATCTTCTTCTTGATGCCATCAGGTTTCTTGGGATTTTCTCCATCTTCTTTATTTTAGAAATACACCACCTGTGTTGTTTGATCTTGGCTTATTTTAGGGTTTCTATTCTATTTATTCTTCCTCGTTGTGGGTTTGGGTCATATTCTGTACTGCTTGGTTATTTACTTTTTTACCTTCCTGGGTTATACCTTGAAAACCTTTGGTTATGAGACTGGTCTTGGATGACTCATCACTAGTAACTCCTTTTATTTGAACTTGTATTTTCTTTATAATAATGATTTCTTTCCACAGTTGCTATGAATTAATCTATTTATATTAAACTTAATGCTTTCTTCCAAATTTAAATATTATAACTTCATTATTCTAATGATCAATTGCCATTCAATATTATGCATACATCTGTCACGTTACAAATTACATATTTTTTATTTTAATTTACATCCTATTTAATGATGTGTTTAAATCATTTGATACATCTATTTTATATATATTATAAAGTATTGTAATAGATCTTGTCCATCATTTCACAATAAATTGGTTTTTATGCTCTATTCAGAGTTACATTTCTAACATTTCATGACCTCATTTTGGTCATTTCTGAGATTATTTGTTTCTCTTATTATACAATATCAGTTTTATTCTATTTTTCACTTAAACAATATATGGGGTTTGAGTCTTGGTCAAAGTCTTCGTCGTTTTTACATATTATTTATATTAAATATTGGACAATATTACTAAATTTTTTGGATTACTTGGGTTCGATACTGTTCACTTCACCTTCCTCTTATTATAATTTACTTTTGCAATTAATTTTCTTTATGGAACGTTTTGTGACGTTACAATATATATATATATATATATATATATATAGTGTTACAATATATATATATATATTGTAACAAATATAAATAAAACGCGCGATTATGTAATATGATTGAGACTCCTTATACTCTTCGAAACTCTCACCTAATTAAGCCCCACGTTATGAGCGTCAATTTGTAACCAACTCCCCTACTGTTCTTCTGTTACTTTATTAATTATATTTGAGAATGTTTAAAAGCCACACTGTTGGGTTCACCAATTTGTAATCTAAAATATTACGTTATTTGTAATATGTTATGTCCAACGTTGTTGACGTCTATTTATAACGAATGTCTTAAGTGTATTTATTCAGTTATATTATGTTCAAAAGTTCCGCTGTGGAATGCATCAAGCTGTAATATTTTACTGTAGAAGAGATCTCCTGCAAATCAACGTTAATTTATTTATAAAATTACGTATTAATAGGTTGAGATTATTCGGTTATTGACCATAGACCTGTGTTAAGTGGTTATTAAGTGTTTTACCAGAGAAAAAACGCTATATTACAGTTATTATAGTGAATAATTCGGTAATTTTCTCCAACCCTAGTCAGTATGTATTATTTAAATTGGAAAGAGAGTAGCGCAGAGAGTAAGTTAGTTCTCTATTCTCCCGTATTCACCAGCTGTCTGCAAACGAGTGCTGTTATTGGCGATTGACTCGTTATTATAGGTTAAGTCGTTCCACTTGACGCTTTTATCACTTTTTTCCCCTGTAAAATACACCCTATTCGAAATACAATAATTATTCTACAATAACACAAAATCGTCAATACAAGAAGGATTCTTTATTTTATATTATTTTAAAATTCCAACAGTTGCTTTCTCCTATGATTAAAACATCATATCGATCATACAATGCAGAATCGATTTGTTATTGAATTCGTATTTAGATGTTACAATTTAATTATAATTTTCAGTTTGTCTTTTATCTCAGGGTACATGTAGTTCTTTTAACTATTAGTAAGGTCAGGTAATGCAAATTCAGGTTACTAGGTATTATAATTTAAATTAAAATCTTATTATATAAAGTATCAACATAAGCAGGTTTTTTACCACGCGTTTACAAGATACTCGAAGACTGTGTTCCAATAACGATGACAGATCGACGAGTGATGAAGAATGGCTTGAATATATCCACCTCCAGCTTCTCAATAAAATTTGGTGTTAATGTCCCAGGATGTACCGGAAAGTTCAGTTCTTGATCTTCGCTGATTTTTCGTTTCTGGTGGTCACAGGTCCCGATGGAATTAGTGTAGTATTAAGTTCTTGCTCTGTTGTTAAAAGTGAGGTTCGGTAGGTAAATTTAATTCTCTTTAAATTTTTGTTGTATTGTATTTATTCACTTCGACTTCTCCAGGTCTGGGTTATCTTCATTTATTTATGGTTTCCATTATTACTCATTTGATGGTAAGTTTAGTTAATTTATTTTTTTAGATTTTTGATTTGAATTTTGTTGATAGGTATTTTATATTCTTGAAGTGATAGTCTCGGAAGTCGTCCAGTCCGTCTTATTGATCAGTGATTATATATATTAATTTGGATTTGTTATAATTTTATTCATGAGGTTTCGTGGTTTTTTCGAGATTTATAATGATTGAACTGTCCTCGTTTATATATAACAATTGAATGTTTAAATCAACAAGATATCTTGCATTTTGTTGCCCTAACAACCATTGCTTCTTTTGTCATTGGATAATATGTGTTATCCTAGAGCCAGAATCAGGAAATATTCTTACACTTATTTAATAAAATACTCCCTGCTTGGAATTACATTAAATCACATAAAACTTTCATTTAATCTGCCTTATTAAACCGTATACATTTTACTACATTTTCTTCTTAATTGACTTATTTTAAAAGGTATTTATTTCCTTTTACAAAAGACTAATTTTAGGCCTATTGGTTTTATTACATGTGTTATAATTTTTTGTTTTTAATTTAATTTTTCTGACTTGACCTACTGTACAAAGAGTCACTGGCTTATGGCCCATTATATCAATTTTAATTTCCTGATTTCAATTCATTATTATTATTTAGTTTATTTTTGAACCCTTCATTGGTTTTTAACATAATTATAATGACCACTTGACAATTTATTAACAATTATTGTCTTCCTGGCCAAGTTTACAAATATTATTTTAAGACATCTTCATTAATTATTTAAAGTAAATACACTTAACATGATACCATACATAATAAACACACTTGTATTTAATTACTTAAATACAAGTTTAACATGAATGAAATGAGTACCCATTACTTAGTACTTCCTTAAAGCAATGGCTCCACACCTACTACATACAAAACACAAAATAAATATCATGTAAACACAATATCATGATAAAGCACAACAACAGGTACATTTTTATAAAACATTAAATATTAATTAAACAGTCTATTATATTCAAACTCATCCACAGTAAACTCATCTCATTAGACACAGTGTTTATAGTTTACATCTTACACTGATCACTCCACATTTTATATTTAGATACAATTTTAATATTTTATTACCTAGTAACTTTACTAGGTATCATCAATACATTTTTTAGGTGAGATTGGCCCTCTTGTACTTAATTATGGCATACCTTAGGCATTGTTTTCAGTTGTTTTGACAAAGTTTTTATGTAACGTCGGGAACCTTAACTTTGTTACGTTACAATATATATATATACACAAATTAAACAACCCAATACGTCCAGTAATCAATTTCAAAAAAGCTCCTACATACAAAATAGCAAAAATAATAGCACAAAAACTAAAAAGTAACCATCTAACAAATAACCATCATAACATAAGAAATACATACGAATTAATAGACAAACTAAAAATAATAAATATAAATGAAAATACATTTTTCACATCATATGACATAACAAACATGTACACCAACATCCCAGTAGAAGAAACAATTGACATAATAATAAACAAACTTAAAGAACAAAATGAAAACAAACAATATATAACCGAAATAAAAAATAGCCTCCAACTAATACTAAAACAAAATTACTTTGAATTTAATAGCAAAATTTATCAACAGAAAGAAGGTTTAGCAATGGGATCACCATTATCAAGCATAATAGCAGAAATATTCCTACAACACATAGACACCAAAATACAAAATATCATAAAATCACATGACCCAAATGGCATATGGATAAGATATGTAGATGATGGGCTATATGTATCAAATAACAAAAACACAAATGCAGAGAACATACTGAAACAAATCAATAACATACATCCCAAAATACAATTCACAGAAGAAAAAGAAAAACATAACAAAGTCAACTATTTAGACATAACCATCACAAGATACAACAACCACATACAATATGCGATATATAGAAAACCAACTTCCACTAACATCATTATACCTAACCATTCTGACCACCCACCACAACATAAAATGGCAGCATTTTATTCGCTATTTAACAGAATGTACAAAATTCCCCTAAACAGACAAGAAACTGACAAAGAAAGAAATATAATATACCAAATTGGTTATGAAAATGGATACAATAAAAATACTATGATCAAAATAGAAAATAAAATCAAATACAAAATAAAAACTGAACAATTAAGAATTAATCAAACTGAACAACACATAAATAATAACAACAACAAAAAATGGGCCACATTCACATACATAAATAATAAAATGACAAAACTAACAAAACTATTTAAAAACACAGATATAAAAATAGAATACAAAACTAATAAAAATAAATTACAAAATCTAAATAGTTCACACAACAAAGATAATACAACAACTAATGGCATATACAAAATTGAATGCCAAGATTGCAATAAATGTTACATAGGACAAACAAAAAAACAGCTGAAAAAACATTATTTTGAACACCTAAATGCATACAAAAAACCAGAAATATATAAATCCAATTTAGCCACACATGCAATAAACACAGGACATGAATTCCCAGACATAACCAATGTAACATTAATAAACATATACTACACAAAGGCACCATAATGAACATTTGGGAAAATTTACAAATATACAAACATAAAACAGAAAACAAACTAATACCTGAACAAATACAAATCAATACAAAACATGACACAATATTCAAAGCACTCAACATTGAAAATACACAAAAAACTAACACATACACCACAATCACACACAATAAAACCAATATGAAATACCAGAAGCCAACAGGAAGCCACAATAATAATAGTCAACCAACAACACATATGTACTTCACCAGACAAAAAAACCGGAAGGCTGAGGATGGGTACAAGATAGTACCCGAAACATGTTCCTAATAAGGAAAAAAAAAGGTATATCTTGAAGTAAATTTATTTATAAATATTAAATGTAATATATATATATATATATATATATATATATATATATATATATATATATATATTGTTACAACTCAAATAAGCCAACCCAGTACCAGGGATAAAAACTATATTTATAAATGTAAAAATACTTCATATCAAATAAAAGGATTAATTTAAATAAAATATAAAGAATATGACTCGACAAATGACGACTTTGACCTAACCCAAGTGATTGACCCAACAACAGGAAACAAATGAAGAAGGGAACCACACAAAAAACCAACGAGAATACAACCAAAGAAGAAAAGAAGGTGATTAACCAAACCAAAGGAAGAAAGGAAAAAATCCCAAAACCCAAACAAAAATGAAACAAGTTCATGGAATTAAACGACCCAAAGTAACACGTCAAAATGTACCCAAAGAAGAGGATGGAAAAACCAAAGTATTAATTAAATATGAAAATGAAGAAGGAGGGAAATAGATAGAAGTGAAAACCAATAATGATACACAAACAAGTAATAAAGCATAGGAGAAGGAGAAATAAAGCACTCAAGAATAATATTGGAACCAAACCAATAGTTATCCTATGAGAAGGGAAAAAGTAACTGTTATTACCCATTAATGGACAAAATGATTTAGGGAAGAAACCCTATTAAAAAAGGTTAAGGATTAAGGTGATAAAAAAGCAACCTAAACCCCAAATGAGAATTAGATGTCAAAAAAAATAGTATTATAAGAATATAAAATTGTTATTAGTATTTAGGATATATTGTAATGAAAGAGAAATAAGTATAAGGGATTACCCATTAAAAAACACATAGTATAAACAGTGATACAGTGCAATAGTGTATGTGTAAAAACCCCAAAGTGAAGTGATAAGGTACGCTAGTTAAATTATAATTCACTATAGATAATTTAAAAGTGAAGGTGAGATATAAGTGGGAATAGTGTAAGATTTAGAATATAACTATTATAAGGAATAGTGAATAATAAAGAAAATAGACACTTATTAAATCTGTGAAAAACACTAAAGGTTTAAAAGTGGAAAAATAACAGTGAATAAATATCTGATGAAAAATAGTATTAAGTATGAATTATAGAATAAGATATGCTGAACACTGGAAAGTGATGATGACATTATTATTTTAAGAAAAGATGTTTAATAGATTTAAGTTTAATTATAACTGATAGTAATTAAAAGGGGAGGATTCCAGGAAAGAATAAATTGAAGGTGTTGACATGGAGAGAATGTAAAGATTGTTTAAAGATTAAGAAATCAGAGACAGAACAAAGACGCCCATGTTGTAAGGGACAGTTATAAATTTCATAAAAGTGATGTTGTTTATCACAATAAAAATAATATGTATTGTAAACAAAAAATTAGCAAATAATAATAAGTTGGAAGGAAGTGATGATATTTCTCATTCAAAATAATAACTCTAATAACTTATAAAGAATTGTTCGTGTTAATGTTATGAATGGGATATGGCAAGAAACTTACAGTCCATAAACCTAATTGTTATGTTTTAAATATTAAGATAGAGAAAGCAATATTGACATGTAATCAAAACACCAACAGACTCAAAATACAACACAACCAATAATAATAACAAAGTAAAGCCCATTAGGCTGAAACGAAATGTGATTTAAATGAAATAAGTCAAATACTATAATGGCTACTCAGGCCTAGGAAAGGACATAACTGTCAGAACCAAACAACCAAAAATTATAACAAATTGACTAAGAATTTAGCAAATCTGATGTGAAGGAATCACCAAGGATAAATTGTAAATCATTTGTAAAACAAAATATTATAATAAGCATTTGTATACAAAAAGAAATGTAATTAACAAGCATTAACATAATTGTAAAAACATAAGATCTAAATTAGCAGCCATCCTTACTTTTCTTTTATAAAATTGTTAAACTGCTATAATTGTTTTTATTATTTAGACAAAGCTTTTCGTCATTACTGACATCTTCAGGTCTTAAACAACCAAAGACCTTGGTTGTTTAAGACCTGAAGATGTCAGTAATGACGAAAAGCTTTGTCTAAATAATAAAAACAATTATAGCAGTTTAGCAATTTTATAAAAGAAAAATAAGATCTAAAATTACCCAAACTTGTGGGGTATCAAAATAATCTATGAAAGGAAATAAATACTATAGTGACAATATTTAATAACCAGGAAGGAAGATAGAGGAATAACAGCAATCAGAAGATCTACGAAGAATTCGAATTTTGATAACAATACATCATCTCAAAATCAACCAATCAAAAATCATGCAGTTGCCATGGAAACGGCAGTTGAAGACGGAATTACCATTGAATACCGTTAGAAGCGAAGCGTCATTAAGAGAATACAGAAGCCAATATTGGGAAGAACGTTTTTCTGTGAAAATAATGTAAAAAAGTAATTAAAGTTCCTAACCATGACAGCCTAAGAAGCAGACGACCATTTATAGCAGTCAATTCGAGATCCAAGGCAAATTAAATGGAAAATTACCCGAAAAGAACATCCAGATACATTATGAAAAAGACGCCCAACCCATTGAAGCCCCAAAATTCATGAAAACCGAACTTATTGCAGCCAAATCCTACCCGATTAAATGAACGAAGACACCGAGTCATGCTGAGGTGTTAAGTACAATTAAATTATTTATTTTCCAAAACCCTAATCACTCTAAATTTTATTAAAGGTAAATTTACCTCACTATAAACCAATATTTCTCTTTCATAGACTATTTAAGCAAAATAACACTTGATACAAACTTGTTAACGTTAAATATAACCTATTAGTTAAACACGAACTTACAAAACACATTTACGACACAACAGAACAGATTGTAACATCACACATTATTATTTATGTACACGTAGAATAAGGTAATACATTTTTATTGTAACCATAGGAATTCTTTAGCTCATAGTCACAAGAATCCACGATTTTGGAAACAAAAAAAATTGTAATACTTCAGCGTACACAGCAATGCAAAAGCTGAATGTTTCCTTGATCGCTTCGCCAAACCCAGAGGCAAGAGTCTAATGTAATCAGTCGGTGCAAATTTATCATTATATTATTGTCAATGTGAATATTTTTAATTATCACCTATTAAAAAATAACTGTTACAGGGAGTAACCGTCATTATTATTTCATAGGGAGTGCTTTATATATTACTAGTGTTTAGTTAAGAATAGATTTGACGAGAAGCGAACAAGTTGTCATTTACGCAGCAACAGCGACAATTGAGACGGCTGTGCGAGCGGGAATTATTTGAATGCCCCGACCGTCACCGCTGATAACTCGTCAGACAATAATTTTAGTTGTTTTATAAAACGACTTGGCGCCACCCGGGATTAACACACCCCTATAAACAACAGGTAAGGTTACTGCTGTGTTATACAGGTGATTACCGCAGCGCTACGGACATCGTTAGCCACAACATTAATGTAATGACCCCGGTGCGAGGCGAACGCATTAATCATTCTTACACACACAAAATTGGTGTACATTTTACAGGTACGACCGAGTCTTTCTATTCGTTACAGATTGGCAACCAACCGGTGAGGCTTTAAAAGAAGGCCAACGGCGACTATGAAGAGACATTCCATGGTTACCAGAAAGGACGCTCAGAAAGGAATTGAAGGTGAAGGTCAACCAGAAGAGATGGAAGAAATCGAAGAAATGATCGGGGAGCTATTCGAAGAGGATCCTCAGGAAAACCAACCAGAAAATCCAACTCAACCAGAACCGGAAGTGGAAGTAATGGTCGGGGATCAGCCCAGTAAACCAACTCAGAAAGAGGACCTGAGCATGCAGGAGATGCTAAAAATTCTAATGAAGGGGAACGACCAAATACAGGAACAAAGAAGACAAGACAAGGAAGAATTGAATAAAAAATTAGAGTCAGACAAGGAAGAAATGAATAAAAAATTCGAATCATTACAAGAGGGAAGGAAAGAAGACAGGAAGTTTTTCAAGGAGAACATGGAACTTCTGAACAATAAAATGGAAAGAAACCATGAAACTTTGAAGAGAAGCCAAGAGATATTAGAAAAGAAGAGTGAGGAGTTGAAGAGGCAGGTAAAGAAAGATCTTGAAATATTCAACAACAAGATTGAAAATAATAAGGAAACACTTCAACGACAATTTAACGAAGACATTGAGAAGACGAAGGGAGAATTGATGCAACAGTTGGCAGAGTGTCGAGAGGAGCTAATGCAAAATATAACCGAGACCAACAACGCTGTAATACAAGTCCAGGAAAATTTAAACAACAAGATAAATCTCGTCGAGGAGAAAGAAAAGGTCAGAATACAAGAACTTTATAAAATTACCACCGAAGAGTGCACAAAAAACAAACAGGAGGTGCTTAAGAAGCTGGAGGAAAGGCACCAGGGAAGCCAGACTGATGTCAGCAAACGCGTTGAAAAAGTATATACCACTATCAACAAGATTGACGAAAAAAACGAAAGAAAATAAAGATAAAATCATAGAAATCAGTCAGGGAGAAACAGATGCAAGAGGAACTAGACGCTTTGAGGGAGAAGCCTTGCAGTAACACCCACATCTTTACAAATGAAAATAGGGAAATAATAAACTTTAAAAGTTACCGAAGAAACCCTATAGAATTCCGGAAAAGGGTGGAGGAGCTCATAGAGAAAAATAAAGATACCAGATGGACGACGGTGAGAAGTCTTATCGATGAGATGTTTCGAGATACGAATGACAATTGGTGGACAGCCACACGACCAGAAATCAGCTGTACACAAGAGTTCAAAACATTGTTCCGCAAAAAATACTGGTCAGAATCGACCCAAAATGTGGTAAGAAATGACATAAGTAACGGAAGATATGAGCCACAGGCTGGACATACATTAACCTCGTACTTCTTAGGAAAGGTCTGTCTAGCTCGAAACCTTGAACCAAAGATACCCGAAGAATCCCTAGTCATTCAACTGGGATATCACTATGAAGACGCTATACAGAGGGCCAGGAGACAGGGACAAATAAAGACCATACAGGGAATGGCCAATTTACTGGAGGACCACGAAAACGATAGACAGTATCATCGTAATCGAATGGTCAATTTGAGGTATAACCATGGGAATGAAAACCAAAACCCACCTAATGACAAACCGTCTTGTAACAATAAAAAATTAGCCGAAATATAAAATAAATAAGATTCACAACCAGGACTTACCTGTTGCAGAACTTTTATCAGAAGCCCAGAGTCGCCACCTATATCTTTGAAGGACAGATATGGAGACCTTTACACTTTACCTTAATAAAACGGACAATTTAGCAATCTGACCCCACCCAATTAATAATTCAGAAGATTCCGGAACGTTAGACGAATTTTTTCAACACAGAAATGAGAAAGTGGTAATGACGAAATAACTTAGACTAACACATTTTATCTGGAACTTACATACTTTTAATTACTTGAAAATTAGTTTAAATATTTTGACAAGAACCCTATGACCAAAAGTGAATTATACATTTAGGTATTATATTTACATTGAACTATTAATGCATTAAGTGTTGTAGTTAAATATTCACTATAAAGCAGCCCATTCTGCCATTCACTCATTCACACCGTACAATATATATATATATTCCCCTTATTTTTTGCTCGAGTCTTAAATTGAATAATATGTTCTGAAAATGGATAATAGTTCGTGAATAATAATTAGAATTGAATAACCATGGTACGTTACGTAACGCTTAGAGTCCCGTTCACCACGTGCTGATGGATAGATGCATCTGAATATTTGTCCGTTACGAATACTTTTAACTTTCTTAGATCACTTCATTTACTACCATTCATAATGTCACTCCACTTATTCACACCGATTGCTCCTTTTTCGCTAAAACTTAGTTTTTTGTAACCGCGAGTCTTGGCTAGCGTGAGGCCGCCGCCGCGGCCATATGTAGACTAGCTATAGGCGGTAGGAAGCTGCCGTTCACTGCCACCTGCTTTGCGTCGTCGTTCAAGCCTCAGTTGTTGTGAGGTAACCACTTTATGCATGGAGTAGCAGAGTTATATTCTGGATACCAAACGATATTGGCTTCGGCTCTGCTGATGTCATTAATAGTAGGCGGGGCTTTAACAGTATTTCCGGATGGTCTTTGAGAAGACGATGAATACTCTTGCGCTCTGGCCATCTTGAGTTTTAGTCAAGAGCGTCACTTGTGCTCGTGGTCGTACAGTTGCATATGGGCGATGCCACACAAGTCCGGATTTCTGAGAATTTTGAAGGAGGTAAATTCTTTGCTCGCCGCGTTACACAATAACAACTGCGTATCGCTTTGTTACCACTGTTTCTTAACATCGTTCTGTTACACGGAAAAGAACGTTGCACAATAATTTTCATAACTTTTGACAAGCCCGCCCAAAATGAAAGAAATAAAAGATATAAATGCCCCATACTGTAAAAAATTAAAAACACCCAAAATTGACCCGCTACAGTCTTATAACAAACCCCAGTACAACTACCCAAGTAACCAAAACCGGAATGATAATAACTATCCATATAGGGGAAACCGCCCAAATTATAATCAGGGCACTCTACCGTTTAACGGAAATAATCAAAACAATAACAATTACAGGGGCAATGGACCAAACCAGCATCCCAACAATAATCATAATTATGGGAATAATAGCAATAATACAAATTATCAAAATAATAATAGAAGGGGAAACGGAGATAACCGAAATAATAACAATCAGCAGAGGGTACACTTTATAAGAGGGAGCAATCGAAATAATCAAGGAAGTCGTTACCCAAGACCACCATCCAATGAACGAAACAATGATAACCGCCATCAGTTTTCAGAGGGTAGGAGTAACGGACCACCCAGGGATGAAAATAACCACCAACAGGAGCCAATCACTAACCAAAGTAATAATGAAAATGAGAATTGGGTAGCGGTCCATTAAAATCCGGGTTTTTCATTACTACGTAATCCAGCGAGTAACGACGAAGGACCCCGGATAGCTCGGGTAAACCATGTCTTGGCAGAAGCCAGGCAAGAACCTAATAATGACCCCAGCAGTGAAAATGAAAGAGATGATCCATTCAGCTACGCCGAAAGGATATGGCCTGAACATGTAGTGAGATGGTAATGCCATGGAATTATATATCATCCAGAATAAAGGTTTAACCAACTAACCTTTGAAGGAGTAGAGAAGCAGAACATCAAAGTGTAGAATAATAAAGGAGAAGGCTTGAATAAGGAATGGAATTAATAAAATTGACTAAGAAAAGATCAACTTACAAAAAGTATAAAAAATATGGTCCTATATATAGTAATAGCGCATAAACTTATGTATAATAATATGTATAACCATATGTCATCACAAAGGATAATGGAAACAATACTTACGAGATAAGTAATATAACCACCAAGAAAGTAAAAGGAGTTTACAACCAAGCTTCAATAAAGAAATTCTATGAAGAAAACTAAATAACTATAAAATAAAATAAACAAATGCCAAAATTCAAAAAGTATGTGAGCACAACTTACAACAATATTTCGATGACTTATGAGGCCTAAAATAAAAAATATAAAAACAAAGGAATAAGTTACATAAATTCCTACTAAGTGAAATCAACTTACAGTCTATTAAAAATTTGAGATATGAAGTATATAAAATAATTAAATAAAAGTACCAAAAAAGGAATACGCTACAAAAATTCCTATAAAGTAAGAGAATTAACTTACAAAGAATTATCAAAAATGATATTTAATACAAAATAAAATTAACAAAAATAAAATCAAGCTAAAAACTGATAAGATATATACCTAAAATTATAATGAATCAAATGTATTCAAAGAAAAAAAAAATCTGAACTGGTACAAGGAAAAAGAGAATTTATGTATAAATCAGAGATACAAACTATGGCTAAAGCAGAATATTGCTAAATAATTAAGAAAAGAATACAAATGTCTAAGATAATTACAATGATCACTGGAAGAATTGAAAACAAACTAATGAAAAGTTAGATATGATGAAATTAACATATGAATAAACAAAAAACAATCAACTGTATGAGCAAATGATAGTATATAGTAAAGGTACAGCGGAAGGAAGAATGAGTAAAAGGCCAAAGTGATCTAAAAACAAACCACAAGGTGGACAATCCCAAAATATATTATTATTATTAATTTAAGTCAAAGTTGACAAAAAAGGTATTTAAGATTGACTGTTGAAAAGTCCAGCAATCAAAATAAACTGAGCAGAGATGATGTTCCTCTGGTCTCAGAAAAAAAAAGAGTAGTAATGGAAGAAACCAGCTACTAAAAAGTTAGGGAAAAAATTCTGTATAAGGGAGAACACACCAATGGAAATAAATAAAAACAGATCCAAATAAAATGGAATGAATTAAGTAAGAAGAGATATAAAGAATGGGAAAACAAACCAGAGAGAAAAGGAAAAAAGATTATATATAACTGATAATTTCATAAAAAACTATGCTAGTGTTTTATCAAAATGATCAATTTTGAAGGAGAGGCATTATGTTACAACTCAAATAAGCCAACCCAGTACCAGGGATAAAAACTATATTTATAAATGTAAAAATACTTCATATCAAATAAAAGGATTAATTTAAATAAAATATAAAGAATATGACTCGACAAATGACGACTTTGACCTAACCCAAGTGATTGACCCAACAACAGGAAACAAATGAAGAAGGGAACCACGCAAAAAACCAACGAGAATACAACCAAAGAAGAAAAGAAGGTGATTAACCAAACCAAAGGAAGAAAGGAAAAAATCCCAAAACCCAAACAAAAATGAAACAAGTTCATGGAATTAAACGACCCAAAGTAACACGTCGAAATGTACCCAAAGAAGAGGATGGAAAAACCAAAGTATTAATTAAATAATGAAAATGAAGGAGGGAAATAGATAGAAGTGAAAACCAATAATGATACACAAACAAGTAATAAAGCATAGGAGAAGGAGAAATAAAGCACTCAAGAATAATATTGGAACCAAACCAATAGTTATCCTATGAGAAGGGAAAAAGTAACTGTTATTACCCATTAATGGACAAAATGATTTAGGGAAGAAACCCTATTAAAAAAGGTTAAGGATTAAGGTGATAAAAAAGCAACCTAAACCCCAAATGAGAATTAGATGTAAAAATAGTATTATAAGAATATAAAATTGTTATTAGTATTAAGGATATATTGTAATGAAAGAGAAATAAGTATAGGGATTACCCACTAAAAAACACATAGTATAAACAGTGATAATGCAATAGTGTATGTGTAAAAACCCCAAAGTGAAGTGATAAGGTACGCTAGTTAAATTATAATTAACTATAGATAATTTAAAAGTGAAGGTGAGATATAAGTGGGAATAGTGTAAGATTTAGAATATAACTATTATAAGGAATAGTGAATAATAAAGAAAATAGACACTTAATAAATCTGTGAAAAACAGTAAAGGTTTAAAAGTAGAAAAATAACAGTGAATAAATATCTGATGAAAAATAGTATTAAGTATGAATTATAGAATAAGATATGCTGAACACTGGAAAGTGATGATGACATTATTATTTTAAGAAAAGATGTTTAATAGATTTAAGTTTAATTATAACCGATAGTAATTAAAAGGGGAGGATTCCAGGAAAGAATAAATTGAAGGTGTTGACATGGAGAGAATGTAAAGATTGTTTAAAGATTAAGAAATCAGAGACAGAACAAAGACGCCCATGTTGTAAGGGATAGTTATAAATTTCATAAAAGTGATGTTTATCACAATAAAAATAATATGTATTGTAAACAAAAAATTAGCAAATAATAATAAGTTGGAAGGAAGTGATGATATTTCTCATTCAAAATAATAACTCTAATAACTTATAAAGAATTGTTCGTGTTAATGTTATGAATGGGATATGGCAAGAAACTTACAGTCCATAAACCTAATTGTTATGTTTTAAATATTAAGATAGAGAAAGCAATATTGACATGTAATCAAAACACCAACAGACTCAAAATACAACACAACCAATAATAATAACAAAGTAAAGCCCATTAGGCTGAAACGAAATGTGATTTAAATGAAATAAGTCAAATACTATAATGGCTACTCAGGCCTAGGAAAGGACATAACTGTCAGAACCAAACAACCAAAAATTATAACAAATCGACTAAGAATTTAGCAAATCTGAGGTGAAGGAATCACCAAGGATAAATTGTAAATCATTTGTAAAACAAAATATTATAATAAGCATTTATATACAAAAAGAAATGTAATTAACAAGCATTAACATAATTGTAAAAACATAAGATCTAAAATTACCCAAACTTGTGGGGTATCAAAATAATCTATGAAAGGAAATAAATACTATAGTGACAATATTTAATAACCAGGAAGGAAGATAGAGGAATAACAGCAATCAGAAGATCTACGAAGAATTCGAATTTTGATAACAATACATCATCTCAAAATCAACCAATCAAAAATCATGCAGTTGCAATGGAAACGGCAGTTGAAGACGGAATTACCATTGAATACCGTTAGAAGTGAAGCGTCATTAAGAGAATACAGAAGCCAATATTGGGAAGAACGTTTTTCTGTGAAAATAATGTAAAAAAGTAATTAAAGTTCCTAACCATGACAGCCTAAGAAGCAGACGACCATTTATAGCAGTCAACTCGAGATCCAAGGCAAATTAAATGGAAAATTACCCGAAAAGAACATCCAGATACATTATGAAAAAGACACCCAACCCATTGAAGCCCCAAAATTCATGAAAACCGAACTTATTGCAGCCAAATCCTACCCGATTAAACGAACGAAGACACCGAGTCATGCTGAGGTGTTAAGTACAATTAAATTATTTATTTTCCAAAACCCTAATCACTCTAAATTTTACTAAAGGTAAATTTACCTCACTATAAACCAATATTTCTCTTTCATAGACTATTTAAGCAAAATAACACTTGATAGAAACTTGTTAACGTTAAATATAACCTATTAGTTAAACACGAACTTACAAAACACATTTACGACACAACAGAACAGATTGTAACATCACACATTATTATTTATGTACACGTAGAATAAGGTAATACATTTTTATTGTAACCATAGGAATTCTTTAGCTCATAGTCACAAGAATCCACGATTTTGGAAACAAAAACAATTGTAATACTTCAACGTACACAGCAATGCAAAAGCTGAATGTTTCCTTGATCGCTTCGCCAAACCCAGAGGCAAGAGTCTAATGTAATCAGTCGGTGCAAATTTATCATTATATTATTGTCAATGTGAATATTTTTAATTATCACCTATGAAAAAATAACTATTACAGGGAGTAACCGTCGTTATTATTTCATAGGGAGTGCTTTATATATTACTAGTGTTTAGTTAAGAATAGATTTGACGAGAAGCGAACAAGTTGTCATTTACGCAGCAGCAGCGACAATTGAGACGGCTGTGCTAGCGGGAATTATTTGAATGCCCCGACCGTCACCGCTGATAACTCGTCAGACAATAATTTTAGTTGTTTTATAAAACGACTTGGCGCCACCCGGGATTAACACACCCCTATAAACAACAGGTAAGGTTACTGCCGTGTTATACAGGTGATTACAGCAGCGCTACGGACATCGTTAGCCACAACATTAATGTAACGACCCCGGTGCGAGGCGAACGCACTAATCATTCTTACACACACAAAATTGGTGTACATATTACAGGTACGCATATTAGAGCTTTACGTTACAGATTGTGCAGGTACGCATACAAGAAGCATTACGTTACAGATTGACACATACAACGTGAGGCTTAAACGAAGATGGATGACCAGATTGTTACGTTACAGATTGACGCATACAACGTGAGGCTTAAACGAAGACGGACGACCAGATTGTTACGTTACAAAATATATATATATATATATATATATATTTCTCAACTTATACACCCGCTTTCATATTGATACAATTTTTTAGTCCCCCTTAATTTTCATTATTTAATAATCAGTGTAAAAAACCCAAGTTAATTTCAGTCCCCACCCATCTGTTATTAGAGCTCTTTTTTTTTTATTAATCAGGAAACAATAAATTTTGTGGTGATACTATCACCAGGTACCTGGCCACTGTCTCCAAAACACTTTACGTCTGATTCATTGCATGTGGTCCCTCCATGATGTGCGTATTTTCTTATGGTGTTCTGCTAAATTGTCCAAAATCTAGTCGCGATGTTTAGCCTGTCGACCACGCACTGTCTACATGATTTTACTGATATAGTTGTAGTAATTGACTACATTAGTTATTGTACTTGGAATACTTTTAACGGACTGGTTATTATATCACCCGGCCGGGTTGAAGAAGGCTCGTAGACTGGGAAGATGCCGGAAATAAGGCGTTTCACTTTGCCGTTTACGCCCTGCATGGCCCCCTAGATTTCCGTCATTCACATCATAATATAACAACGACGATTTAATGGTTCAATATGTATTGCTGTCTGTATACGGTTATTATTGACAGTCCCTGGATTATTTCCCTTTATTTTGATACCAAGTAGCGTCACTGCTGGAATGCACTAAAATAACAATGACTCGCTGTCGCCACCGCTGACTCTATTTTCACACTGGGATCGATTTTATCTCGAACATTTACTTTTTCTGATTAAAACTTTAGGTCCCCTTTTTTGACTCATTACAGTTCATAAGCTGATAAGATATCAGCTGATGCATGGTGTTATGTGTATTGTATTTTGTGTGATCAATTTATAGTTGCAATTGATTTTGTGAGTAATAAGTTTTTTATTTTTTTAATAATTGTCAATATATATAATTATGAAAATTAAATTCATTTAAAAGATAGAAATTTTGGTAGTAAATTGTTTTGATTAGTCTGGCTGTGAAGATTAAGAAATTAAATGAAGTTATTTTGAATAATGTAATTAAAGTAAATTACAGAGTATTGAGTAATTAAAGTTTATGAAAAAAAAATTTTTTTTTTAATTAAAAGAGATGGTCCAATTAAAATGTGAATTTTAATAATGAACTTAGATTTATTTTGATTTGAATTATAAAATAAGTGATAACTGATGGAAATGCAATGATTGAAATTTGAATAATTTAATTTTTGATTTGAAATGATAATGCAAGATAAACAGTTAAAATGTTTAATTAATAGAAATTGAAATAAAAAGTTGTATAATGCTATTGAATTGTAGTTAGATGCAGAGATGAAATGTTTATGTTCACCTAAAGTTGGTAATGTTTATTTTGAGAGGTTAGGTTTTTGTGAAATAAGAATGTTTATTTGAATAGGAAGGTAATATGTTTATGTTAAGAAGGCACATATATACGCAACCAGTACTTTGCTAAAGGCAATCCAGTACATCTAAGAGGGAAATAAATCAGTTGAGGATCTGGTTTGGTGGAAGTCCAATTATTGACACTTTGTTTTAATTGTTACCAGGCCCGGACTGGCCCTCAGGAAAAGGCACAGACCTTAGGCTTTTCAGGGCGCACCCCTCAAGTGGAGTTTAATGTAATCCCGACCTGGAAACTCGTCATACAACACCATTTTGCCAAAAATACCATTTTGTTGATTTTGTATTGTTCACTATTGATTGCCGTTAACGTTTTACTATTGATAATGAGTGTTAATATATACTAGCAATAAATGCAGCTGAGGCAGCTCCTTTAAAGCTGAGAACGAAATAATAAAGAACAGACACACAAGAGTTGCATATCTAAACAAAAATGAGATAAAGTACGGTATTTGAAGTAATTTACAATTTGAAATTTAATCAAACTTTTTTAATGTTACAAATGTTTGTACGACAAATAAAAATAAAGGAAAAATCGAACATTAGCTTTCAATGGAAACAAAATGTTGATTGATATTTTTGTACATCAACAAAATACCTTTAAAAATCAAACGCTTTGTTAAATTTTTTGTTCAAAAAATATTGTTACGACGGTCTAACTGATCGTCGTATGGTACCATGGAAAACAAAATACAAGACTCCAATTATGTCACTAATCACCAGCTTTAATTATCACAATTATACGGTTTGTAATTAACCAGACAGTCTCTTACAACAAATCAATTAAAAATAGTTCACACGCAATAAAAATGTTAACTGATATAAAACACAATTGTATTACAATAGTCTCGCACAATTATAAATAACGGTATGGAGAACCATGACTTCTATGTTCTATATTTAAAATCATTTTCGAAATGAAATATTACCATAGAAACTACTTCTTTCTACTTACTGTTTCAGCCTTAACCACAGTACTGTGGTCACTAACGTATACCACCTCACGTTATCGCACTCGATTTTCACTGATGATGGAAGTCGATGGCATTGCAGAAATGTCTGGTTTTGTAGAAAACATTGGACTACGGCCAAACATCCCAGGAAGGAATTTTAACAAAAACTACTTCTTTGTTGCCGATAACGTTGTACACATATATATAAAAAATATGCATAAAATTAATGGCTTGTATAAGTTAATGTTTTTATCTCCATTAAGTAGTGCTCAAGTTTTCAAAGTTTTAATATTATGATGTCCATAATTAAAACATCAGAGCAGGTTTAGTGTGTATGAGGGTACACCGTGGACAAAAATTTTCAACATTTCCTATTGAGCATTGCTTAGAGTAAAGCTGCGACTCTACAGTGTACGTTTCACAGAACAAACACGCGGAAAAGAAGGAGTGCTCCGAAGTCACTCTTGGACCCTCAGCATCTTGCAGAGGGTTCATTCCCTAAAGACGAAAAGTCTGTCTATGAATCGTTCCTCTGTAAACACGTGCAGTTACACTGCCCAGCAATCCACAGGAAGCAAATCGCTATCCACGCTGGACACTTTTTCGGCTTGCACGCGTTATGTTGGTGTGGGTTTCGGCACTTTCCATTTAAAAAGCATGCAAATGTAAGAAAATAAACATGAGTGACGCCAGAAATAACAAGCATTTTGTGTGTGTGTGTTCCCTGCCTTTTTATTGCAGTAATCATAATAATAAAATGGAAACATAAACATTACATAATTCAGATATCCTTGCCTGCCATGAACGATATATTTTCTCTCGTACATGATTTACATTAAAATGAAAAAATTATAATTTTATTGCCTGGCAACAAAATTATTTTATTTTTAACAATTACCATTGTTTGAAAAAGTTTAAATGAATTTTCAAGTACTTTACTGTTGTTAAAACGTAAAAGGTTGCAGGTAAACTACCCCTTTCCCTCAACCGATCTTCACCGAAAACAATAGGTCGTGAGTACTCTACAAATCAGGGCTGTATGCAAAAAATTATTTGATTTTGTTTGAATTTGCGGCTGTTATCGTTTGCCATAGAAAAAAAATCTACAGACACACAGACACTTTTCGAAAAACGACTTTTTTTCATGTTTTGAGTGTAGTACAATCAGAATCTGCAATAATCTCGAACACGATTTTTTTTTTGTCATCACCATACTTCCATTTCCTTAAGGAACATGGAAGTAAAACACATAAAACTTCACCACAATACTATAAACCGCATTCCAATAATTCGCAACTCAAACTCACTGTGTAATCACCCGATAATAACTGAGCTAAGGCTGCTGACGCCTTGTATTTATACCCCACTCACACACCAGAACATTCCACATACTATGTATTAGCGCTACACTAGGATGTAATTGATTGCAGCCTTGACACAGTGCACGCGGCTGGCGACGTCTAGAAAAATCTCGCGAGCGCATGTTGAAATCACATACCCACACAACATTACAGCCGGATTCCTCTGGAACATTAGAGAAATACATAGATTGTTCTGTAATGTCATAACAATATCAATGTCACTTATAAGAATTTACGGCACCAACGTCTTAAATAAATCACTGAAGTTAATACATAATAATCAGTGAAGCTAAATTCTACTCTGTACAATTTATTGTTATCAATAAATAATAAAATATAAAAAACAAAGTTTTAACTTGAATCTGTAAGGAGGCTGTAAACTTCAAGAAAATATTATTGTTTATTTTTAAATAGGTTAGATACCTGATAATCCTTCATGCAACTTACTTGGTCGCTATGCACGACGCGTTTCGGGATCAAGGTCCCATCTTCAGGTGCTCACTCGGGTCGAGCTCGTCAATTCATAAGAACACACACATAAAAAACACTGAATTTAAAACACTCATACTGCACGAGAGGGGACGATGAGCATCGTCGAGAAAGTAAACATGCACTGGCCGTATAAAGTCCAAAGCAGAGATAAGTTGGTCGTACTCTTCATGTCTGTGCCAGTTTTTGTATCACAGTATCGAAGAGCATGTTGGATTTGAACGACACCATATCGTTCAACAGGCACTCTTTCTGTGACTTGGCTGCTTTATATATCTCATACTCTTCTAATGCATTCATATATCGGCCCTTCTTACAAAAGTGTATGGGTTTAAGATTAACAGAGAAGTTAGTGTAACTGTGATCACAATCAATCAGGTGTTGCGCGAAAGTCGATTTACTGTTTGTCACATTCTTCATGGGCAGGTGTTCCTTAAACCTATCTTCAAAACGTCTCCCCGTCTGGCCAATGTAAAACAAGTCGCAGTCATCACACACAATTTTGTAAACGCCAGAGCGTGTCTCTACGCTTCTGTGTATCTTGGGGCGCAGTGCATTTTCAATGTTATTTTTTGTCCTAAAGGTAACTGCGATGTATTTCTTAAATTGGTTTTTTATAATGTTAGGCAACAAAGGTGTGTACTCTACCGATATATATGTCAGTATTATGCACCGCGCTGTTCGGAATTCGAGTTTTGTTTTTGCACCTGGAGATAAGTTTATCTATTATACTAGCGTTATAACTGTTGGATATGGCGATGTGTTTTAAAGTGTTTACTTCGTCAATGAAGCAGTCTTGCTCTAAGGGTACAGTAAGAAGTCTGTGGACAAATGTATTGTATGTCGCCATTTTCTGGGACCACGGGTGATACGAATGAGCGTGTATTGTGGTGTCAGTGGTAGTGGGCTTTCTGTAAATTTTAAATTTGAAAGAGTCCTGAGATTTAATTATGGTGAGGTCAAGAAAGTTCAGTTGGTTATTCTCCTCTGTTTCAAGTGTAAATTGTATGTGTTTGTTAACACAGTTCAAGTAGTTTTTTAGAAGCTCAATTTGTCTTAATGTGTCATCAAAGACGACAAAAGTGTCATTGACATACCTGTAATAGGAAACGATGTTTTTACGGAATTTATTATTACTAGAAAATAAATATTATAACAAGACGAATGTCCGTCTATTCCGTAACAGTGTCAGAGTGTAATTTGTATAGTGTGTCTTACCAATCCGTCGTCGCTCGGTAACGTACTTTACGTTGAGTCCGTCGTGAACGTACGAATAACCAGGTATCGAAGTCCTTACCTGAGGTTCACTAGGTGTGTATAAATCCCGGGTGGTGCCAAATTGTTTATTTTAAACAATTAAAACATTTAGTATTATCGGCAAGTCCGCTCAGGCGGTGGGGAGAATTCAAATTTGTTCCCGCCGCTTATCGATTTTTACAATCAAGCCAGCAGTTTGCTGTGTTTACTGCTTGAGCGCTTGCCGCCAATTCATAGCTGTTCGCTACAATGTACAACATTTATAATACACCTTCCTAATGAAAATAAAACACATTGGTTACACACAGTATTGGTTTATTAGTTAATGGTTATTACTTATTCAGTGACACAGGTTATATTTGGTTTGTTATATTCTTTTGCACCGGCAATTAATCTAAGACAATTTTCTCTGGGTTTTGACGAATCTATTCTGAACATAACAGATACACCATAATGGCGTCTGCCGAAGTAGTATCCAAATATTTTCGTTCGATCATCTGGATTCTTGAGATTACGATAAAAGGATTAGATGCAATTATAATAATAAAAATACACAACCTTACATTATTTCTACTTGAATAATATAACGTGTAGCTATAATTTGTTTTTTGGAGTGTAGTAAAAGTGTTTCAAAGGTTCGTAAACTAACTATAGGTTAATTTTATAAGTTGACAAATTTTCAGTGTCTTAGTTTTTTATTTAATCTTTGAAAGAGAATAAATTCAGTTTAGTGATATTTCATAGTACAGTGAGAAATATTTAAAGTGCGTTTTTTCGGAAATTTGGGTAATTTAAATGATACTTAACAACTTAGTAGACTGGGGTAAGCAGTTGGTCTGGTAAAAAGGACTGGAGCTGCAATCGTATTCAGTTTTCAATGTTTGGGCTTCTGGCATCTTTTTCAATTTAATCGGAGTAATTTATTCAGTTCTTTTTGTATTAAATGGTCTTCGACATCAGTTAATTGGTTTCAGTCATCATCTGCTTCCTTCTCGTTCATTTGTGGTAATTTGGTTTACTTTTGTAACATTTTAAATTAAATATTTGGTTGTTCAAAATTTGGCTTCTGTTTTCCAATAGCGTCACTTTACGAGTAATGATATTCAACGGTAAATCCGTCCCTAACGGCAGTTGCTGTGGTTACTAATTAAATCTGATTGGTTAAGCTGGCAAAAATCCATTGTTATCAAAATTTGAATTCTTTTCAAAATCCTTGTATATCTTCTGATTGCTTTCATTCCGTTATCTTCCTTCCTAAGTATTAATTATTATCACTGTTATTTGTATTTTCTTCCAAAGATTATTTTGGTATCCCACAAGATTGGGTTATTTCATGTTTTATAATTTTACAATTATTTTAATATTTCCTAATTACATTTCTCTTTTAATTTAAGTCCTTATTCTAATATTTTGCTTTTAATAAGATTTACAATTTATCCTTGGTTGATTATTCGCCTTGGATTTGTTAATTACTTTGTTATTTTCATACAATTTGTATTTGTTGGTGTTTGACAGTTAGGCATTTCTTAAGCATAAGTAGCCATTACTGATTTTTACTTATTTCATATACATTACATCTCATTTTAGCCTAATGCTTTATTTTGTTCTTATAACTGGTTTTGTTACCTATTGATGTGTTTTGGTTCTGTTTTTGTGTTATTTGTATGTTACTACTATTTTATACATCATGTATTGCTAATTATTTACTAACCGGTTTTCTCGTTTTCTAAGTCATATATTGCTTTACTTTCTTACTTATTTACTCTGCCAATGTCAACAATATGGCTATTATTTACTATTTTTATCACATAAAATACAACATTTAGGTCTATGGTTGGTATAATTACCCCAGCCATATCCTATTCATAAGTTTGCTTAAACAATTATTTAACAATCATTATGTAATATCGGTGTACAATTCATTACCTTTTATTTTATTTTTTGGGTGATAAACAACCTCACCTCTTTTGAACTTACTTCAATAATTATTCCTTATAACATGGGTGTTTATTGATTGTTTTAAACTTCTTATTTTATACATAATTTTTACCTTCACTCCATGGTAACACTATCTGTTTACTCTTTCATGGGATTCTCACTTTTAAATACTATTATATACTTTTAAACTTTACAAGAAGATTCTTTTCTAATCAATACAGTTAACATCACTCTTCGGTGTTCATTACTTCTTAATTAATGGTTTATTTTAAATACTATTCTTAACACCTTTCTTAAATATTATTATTGTTCACTATTAAAACTTTAGTGCTTGTTAATTTTTTACTAAGTGTTTATCTTAGCTTTCACTATTTTTCCTATTGCTATCATTGACAGTATTTTTATTTACTCATCACTTTCACTTTTAAATTATCTGGTGTTTATTATAATTTATTTAGTGTTTTTTCTTTATCATTTTACTTTAGGGTTTTTTCACTTTCACTATGGGCACTTCTTAAACTTTTTATTTAAGTGTTTATTAGTGGGTAATCCGTATCATTACTTTTCTTTGCCACTTAGTTATTTTCAGTTTATTTCTCACTATCTCACTCTTTCTTTACACATATTATTTATACTTATTAAGTTCATGTCTTTCTCTATTTCTTACGTACATATACTTCTAATTCTTTGGCTAGTGTATTTTTATTTATCGGGTTTTATCAATTATTAATTACATTTGTCACTTATTCAATACTAGCATTTATCTTTTATATTGGTTCATTACCGGTTTCGTTTCCTTTATTATATTTGATTGTATTATTTCTCCCTTCTCTATTCTCTACTACTTGTCTGTGTTTTCTCGCCTTGTTTCATTTTATTTCCTTTATAGTTGGTTTGTTCCCTTTTTATTTTCATTTTTCTTCTCCTTCACTTCTCATCTTGTTTCCTTTTATTTTGGTTCTTATCTGGCCAATCTCTGGGGTTGGGTTAAAGTCGTTTGTCTGTCAGTCTAGTCTGTGAGTTTCTTTAATAATCACTTTTAGTTTATCATTCTTCCTCCTTCTTTCTTAATTACATTTTATATTTTCATTCTCTTCATTATTTATTTATTAAAATATATTACTTTTTAGCATTTCTTACATACTTATAGTTATCAAATATGATCTGAATTTGGCGATGTTATAATATTCACTTTCGAAAAAATTTAGATAAAGGTCAGAAAGTATCCTGCTTAGAGGAGAACCCATGCTCAGGCCTTCCTTTTAGTTGTAGTATGTATCGTTGAAAGTGAAATAATTTTGGTGCAATATTTCTTTAAGCAACATAATTAGATCATTTACGGCCTGTGGGCTTAATGTGGCGTTGGCCATTAAGTTTGTTTTTAATATTTCAGCAGTCTCATTAACGGGTACATTTGTATACAGACTTACTATATCGAAGGAGGCTATCTTGTATTGTGGTTTCAACTTAACGTCTTTAATTTTACTTACGAAGTCAGAACTATTTATAACGCTATGATTATTATGAAGTGTTGTATTATTCTTAATAATTTTCTGTAGTATTTTTGTGCTCTGTAGCATGGCGCCATTGTAAAGTTAACCAATGGCCTAATGGGAATGTCATTTTTATGGATTTTTGGTAAGCCCGTAAGCAGCGGGGCTTGTGCGTGTATCGGCTTCAAATAACGGCGTGTGCGCTCATCAAAAAGATTGGTACATTTATTAACAACAGCGTTCAGGTCTTTAACGTAACTCTTAGTGGGGTCGTTAGTCAATATATCAATGTTATTGTTGGTTATGAAGTCCTGTACTTTGTTCACGTATACATGTTTGTGTAGTAAGACGGCAGTATTACCCTTATCGGCCTTCAGTAATATAACATTATTATCAATTAACTTGTAACTTGTAACTTAGTAAGTTACTAATTACTACGCAGTCGTTACGATATTTACGTTCGAGATGTTGTGTTTGTGTATTCATATTTAATAGCATATTAAGTTTATTGTTTATCATTACTCTGGCTTTATTTTGTGTATTATCACTGGGTAAAAATTTAATGGCTGCTTCAGCGTTAATGACTTCATGTACTAAATTATTCTTACTACGTGCGGGTAGATTATATTTCAGTCCTTTATCCAGTAAAGTTTCCTCGTCATTTGTTAGGTTCATATCGGTTAAATTCTCTACCCGCTTATAAAATTTGTGTTTACATACTGTAACGGGGCTAAAAGAGGGAGAGGGTTTTATTTCATTTTATTAATATTTATTTGGTTTTCATCTGCGTGGTCAGTCCCATGGTAATTGAAATTGGCATCGAACAAAGGAACTGTGAGGTGAAGTTGTGTAAGTAGTCGGTACAATGGAATGCGGCGTGCGGTCAACAACAGTTTAATTCTAAGAACTTCAGTGCTGTGTGGCGCTCACCGACGCGCAACCGGAACATGGGCGCATAGACGACGCACATCAGACTCCAACCGACGCCACGAAAAAATGGAGAGAGGCAAAGCTTTTGTTCCATGCAGTCCGGGGATGCCGGATATATTTCTAGACCACGCCCATAGGCGTGACGCAGTCAGAGTTGTCAAGATTTCGTCGACGTCCAACACACGTAAATAACACGTGTTGAATGTGCAGTAACGAGGACTTTAACACCAGAAGGCATTGATATCCATTATATTTAAAATTAACCATTGCAACTTGGTGACCATACACACAATGAAATTATGATTTAAGTCTAGGTAAATTTCAGAACAAGCTACAAAACATTTACTAATTTTCTGCAGACTTTATATTTTGCTAACCTGGAAATAAAGTCAATGGAGATTGCAAATATGAGACAAAAACGAAAATAAATAACTAAGGATAGTACACTTTGTACAATGTCTAACTCTAATAATTTAGTATTCAGTAGGATACTAGGCGTTGCATTTCTTCACTCTGACAACAGAGTTCGTTTATGATGACATTATTGTCAATTGCTGTGATTCTCACATCTCTCACATTTTGGGAGAAATGTACGTCTTCACAGAGTCTAGATGAGCTTTCAACTTTTCGTGTTCTCCTATACTTTGTGTCAAATGCCTATAGCGGTCAAACCCTTGACAAATAACTGAGGATCCGTCAGTAAAAGCCAAACAAACGCTACAACATAGCTTTTTGCTACTTATGTGGTAAGTTAGCCAATTGCACTTGAATGTTTGGCTGTCGTCCGATATACTGATTACGATTTCTGAAAGATGATGTAGCTATGATAAAGTGATTCGTCCTCATCCAATACAGTTTTATCTGAACTACAAGTTGTTTTTGGCATACAAAAACTTGGTGATTTTCGAGCAAGACTGGGCAGCATTTTCCCTCTCTCTAGACTCTTTCTCTCTTTTGAACTCATGTCCTGATTTTCGTTTTTCTTCAGTTTCTCTTCCATTGTGACCTAAAATAATAATTTGCTAGATTATTTTACAAAATATAAAATCTTATTCATCATTTATTTACAGAAATGAAAAATTACAGTAAAAAAATTTTTGCAGTTACGGATGTTTAATAAAAACAGGGTAGGGTATGGCACGTTACTATTAAATATCACGTAAATGAAAAAACAGCACGTGGATAAAATGCCGTGAACATTTTGGAATGAGCCTACATGAGCAGTCAAGCCGCCATTGTCGCAGTAGCTGGAAACAGTCCCACGGACTGCATCTTGACGCTCCGTACACGTGAAGTTCTCACTACCCGCATACATGGCAACTGGGTTGTCCACCTACAATGGATCCCCAGCCATGTTGGTGTTAACGGAAATGAAGAAGCGGACAAGCTTGCAAAAAATGGAGCCCTAATGCAGCAACCTGACACCCCCACTAGCCTATCATCGGCAAAATATCAGATTGACATGGCCGTAAAGAACTACTTGAAACAAATACGTACAGAAGCCGGCAGAGGCAAAAAGTGGGAGTCACTTCTTACAACACAAATTTCACGAACCCTCAAGAGATCGACCGCGGTCGGGGAGTTCAGACTATGCACTGACCACGACTACCTCCAAGCCCATTTACACCGATTCGGCCTAGTGAATTCCAACATCTGCCCGCTGTGCAGTGGAGGAATGATGGATGGACAACACCTACCTGTCTGTCCTGAACTGGCAAACCTGCAAACGCGAACTTTATCCTGTCTGTACTGGGAGGCTCGCCGCCGAATGGCTGAACTGCCGAGAGCGGGGATTGGATAAAGTAGAGTAAAGTACTTCTGCAATCTGTCAACTCACAACTATTCCTGACACAGTCTGCCGTGACACAGAGACTTACACGTGACACCACTAAACTTATTGGAAAACACTACTGTACTTCCACTTGCACAGCGCCTGAGCGGAGGTGGTAGGAAGGGAGTGGATGTAAGGGCGCAGTGGCACTGCCATGTCCAGCGTTGAGGTCATTGACGAAACCAAGTCACACAGCACGGACGGGTATGTACGGCCCACACCCTCGCCGTGCACCGCTCTCTGCCAGACTCGCACTCGCACACGTCATTTTGTGTTGCATATGCTTTCTTTACTGCTAATAATACAGTTAAGCAATTCGTTTTTTAAATAAATTTAAAAAAATGGAATTTGATCCGATTACCAAAAACATATTCTCGTGTAAAAGCGTGACAGCATTTTCATAGCTGGCTGAGGGCGCAGGTCGGGTTTTATTTGAAAAGGCGCACTGGCCCGCGGGCTGGTGGGCCAGATTGTTACAGAGCCTGGTGATACTGTGGCGGGTGCCTGTCTGACTTTGCGGTGTTGGGATCTCGAGAGGGAAGTCCCATAAGGTCATTCAGGTGCAGCCATAGTCACCGGACTAGGGCGGTAAGTTACCCATGAGGTTAATAAGGAATTAAAAGGGGTTGTAAAAACTGTGAATTTAAATCAAAAGTAAACAGTTTTAATAAAGTTATAGTTCCAGTGAACGAATGAAATAAGGAAAATGTGCGGAATAGAAACGAAATGTGTGGTAGAGACGGACTCGTCAAGATCTTAAATTTGGCAGATAAGTAACCAACAAGGGGTAAATCTAAAAGCTTTAAAAGAAAAAAAAAAGAAATTTTGAGAATGTTTTACAAAAGAACTGGCAGCCTAAAATAAACTTAAACTAATGAACTTAATAAACCGGGGGGGGGGGGGTGCAGAAATGTAGATAGAGAGAGAGAGAGAGAGAGTGCGAATATAAGAATATAAAAGAAGTGCTGGTTGTGTATAAAAAGAAAGAAATATAATTAATAAATAATAAAAAATCAATAATGGAAAAGATGTAAGAAAATTAATTTTAATGGAATTCATTTCATGAGTTTGTAGCTGAATTTGCAAAAGTATGTAAGTGCAGGAAAAGAAGTTTTATTTTTTATTATGTGCATTATAGAGTAAATAAATCTTTTGTTCAATGCAAATGTGAATTAAACTAATTATTACAAATAAACCATTCTGTTCTCCTGTGTTCGCCGAAAAGGACCTGGCCCTGGTAAGTACATATTTTTTTTCTTGTAGTTGGCAACACAAGATGGCGCCCGAAAAAATCAGAAATAAAGAAATGAGTCGAATTAAAATTGATTGAGTTCTAATTAAAGTAAAAATAATATCACAATTTGCGCCTGAACATTACCCCGGGTAGGCCTAAATGTCCCGTTACAAAAGGTAAGTTAGCGAGAAAAGATCGCAAGGTAAAAGATTCTGGCAGAGTATATTTTTTATTTTAAAATTTATATAAATGTTTGTTTCTTAACAAGCGGTATGCATGTGTTACAAATTTTTATATTCTAAACACATACATTGCATTTAATAGTTTTTAATTTTTAAAATATTTCATTATCAGTAGTTTTTAAACAAATGTTTTTTACAAGTGACTGACAAAACACAGTACAATGTCAAGTTTCTCTGGCAAAAAATACTTGAAAAAAAAAGGTTGAAAGGTGGAAGCAGCCCTTCATTTTCTGTCAGCCAACTTTCAATTCTTTAGAATGTTTCATGATCTGCAAGTAAATGCATACATTTAGTCAATCTCAAGTATGTTGACAGTACAATGTTGAAACTTTTAAAATTCATGTTACAGATTTACTGTTTACAGTTATTATTTTATTGCATTAAAAAGCCCCTTTTATGACTATTAAAATAACTCTCGTCCCAGTAGGTAAAGTAAATTAAATGATTTAAGTGTAATAAAATCTTTATGAAGTGAGTAGCTGGCCACATAAAGAGAAAAGCCAATTAAAAATGTTAACAGGCAAACTGTAATTGATGTTCTTTGACTTTACACATCAGGAAAGTGGAAACGCCATTCTTCATAAATCTCTGAGGCTATTACAACAGGCTCTGATATTACTACAAATCGGGCACCAATATTTAGGTTCCTCAAAGAGAAAGAGAGAGAGATATAGAGCCGCAACCGTGCGCATGCATGTGTGTGTGTAATAAAGAGGGTAAGAAAATAGGTAAGCAATGTAAGATTCTTAATTACCTGTGCTTACCTCACCAACTACACAATGCTAGACTCATTCCTATAAGAGTAGTTTTTATACAGAATGTTTCTCTTACTGCTTTTCTCAAGCTATGAAAAGTGGATTTAAATATGTATTTAGTTACCTAATATTCCTGAACCAACAGCTGTACCAGATTCAGGTATAGCAATAAATAAGAGAGAAATGAAAAAACACGTTTTTGAGTGGTGCTGAATGCTGATGTTTGTAGGATAGTCAAGGAGTCAGCCTTTTCCCATTTACTTAATGGTCTTAACTAATCCGTGGAACAGCAATACAAGTTTTACTTGTATATGTAGTTTATTAGAAAACAGTGGAGTTGGCAAGTTTGCCATCTTTCTTGTGACAATTTTAAATATGAGACCTAATGCCCTGTAACCTATCCTTAAGTCTAATTGTAGAGTTCATAAAATTCAAAACAAAACATTGTAAGTTTTTTTGAATAGGTTAAACCTTGTTGAAATCCTTTCATTTCATAATAATAAGAATAGTTTGTTTTTATCTCTTTTTTGGGGGGGGCATATTTAAAACAGTACTGATGATTAGTGTGACCACAAGTAAACATTGAATGGTAATTTATTACAGTTTACATGTGTACATGTTTCAGTGACTTGTGATTCTCCCTTGTATATTTTGCCACATTCCAAGACTGTTCTGATGCAAGCTATTCACAATGACACGCAGTTCCTATCTTCACAGTGTGTCATGGACTATTCACTCCTTGTTGGCCTCGATGAAAATTCTAAGGAACTTGTTGTTGGAATTATAGGTAATATTAATATTCTTATCACAATATTTATATTTGATTAATGGCGATTGTCATATTTTGAGTAATAGTCCAGGAGAGTCAAATATAAACTGGTTATATTAATTATTAACTAATTTATTACATAAATGTTACACGGAGCCAACTTTTAAGTATAACTCTCTTTCCACAATGTGCACTTCCATTTTGTTTAAGATAATTCTCACTAATTTCTGCAGGTAATTCCAACCTACAAGAGTTGTAGTTGATTGATATTGTAAAACTTTTGATAACGATGTTGTAACTAATGACGGACATGTGTAAGTGCAAAGACATGTGCATACACATGTGTATTCATTTAATTTTTTCAGTGTGACATCTTTTGTACGAATATGAATTTAATAATAAATAAAAAAAAAACAATTGTAAAATAAATAATAATGTACACATAATGAGGGAAAAAACACACAAGCAGTATGTCTAACTATAAAAGATTAACTGAAAAAAATGTGTTGCCCTTTCTTATTAATCAATTTTGATTTCATGTATTATTTAATTAAGTAAATAATCATAAAATTTGTAAACAGTGACTCGTAAGATGGTAATAATTGTGTTTTATAATAATTGTATGGTAATTATTGTAATTGTAAGTTTTATTGAAAAATTATGTAAGGACAGTTTTTTTTTAATGACTGTGTAATATTGGACAACTATTTTGTTTTATCCTACAAACATATGTTCTGTGATTTATCATTCCTGTCTGAAACTTGGAAAGTAAGTGACTCTTTTCTGTGGTTATCAAGTTTTTAGAGGTGTAAATGCATCCACACCATTTTTGCTTCTTCTTAAGATTATGCAAATGTATTACGTACTTGTGTTCAAAGAGAGAGGTCATTTCTTCTGATTAGGAAACATTTAAATTGTGAATATTTTTAGAACAAACTCACTCATCAAGTTCAAAATTTCATCCTTAGGTTTTGTTGCCCATTATGTGCACAAGTATCATTAATGATTTGTGTATACTATTCCAACAGTGAACACAGTATTTTAGATGAAGTTTAAAAAAATGTTTATCCTTTTGCCTGAGCAAGCTTTTGCTCATTGTGAGTTTGAATTTAAACGTCGTATTACGTCTTAGAACATATGATACAATACACAAACAACAACTATGTGTCAACCATTTCAAACGACGGTGCTAGCTACAAAAACAGAACTGACATCACTCATAGCAGGTGCCTCTTACGAAGCTCACAACAAGCAAAAGCAGGTTCAGGCAAAAAGGGAAACATTTTTTATCCCAAGTACTGTGTTCTGCACAGAATAGTATTTTAAAAGTTTCAATCATTGGTTTACCCAGAACTGTTTTAGATATAGTTTTTCAATTTAAGGTGATTTATTTTATTTCGTGCAAGGCACTACCAAAATTATTAATTACATGAATTGTTTTAACTTTTCCAGAATTACTTTAGACTACAGGTCCCATCTTTTTTGGTCACCTGTAGCAATTTTTTTTTTTTTTTTTTGAGTCATCTGTTGGATAAAGGTTGTTTTTTTTTGTAGAAATAATGTTTATCTTTGAAACAAACTTTTTTAACATCCGAAGATTTCTTTGAAGAACATCCAAAATTAGCAGGGATTCAAGACAAAATTATTGTCAAGGAGAGAAAGTTGTTACAATCCAGTACTTCAGATGGGTGCTGGTAAGCCCTATTATTTGCTCTACAAGAGAATAATATTGGGCATATTTTTTTAATATTCCAGATGTTAGTACAACTGGTTAAGTATAATAATAACTTCTTTTTGTGCAGATCACACTAAGTGTGCCATCTGGTCTGATTTGAGGATAAGGTAACCTTGAAGTGCTTGTCAGCAGCTTTTTTGACCAGACAAAAAAAAATCATAGAGGAAAATTGCTTTTGTTATATAACCAATGACTTGGTTTTTCAGATTATTAACAGTCGTTCCATGCTTTTTACTTCAATGTTATCATATTTTTCCAAATGGCAGTTTTAAGTTGTCATTATTTTAAGATCTCACTCATAATTGCCAGCTAAAAGCAGAGTTAACATACACTACACTTTCGTTTATCCGGAATTGATGGGACCCCGGACCCTTTCTGGATAAACGAAATTCCGGATAAACCAAACTAGGGTGGAAAACCGGACAAAATGCTGGTATTAGCGATGTTTACCTACTGCTATACAGAAAAGTTGAGTTTTTTTTTATTTTGAAGCCTTTATTCAAACTGTAATAGCCTACTGTACTGTATTTTACAAGTAAATCTTAAGGAAAAACAAAATCTATTTCAGAATATTATACTGTATAAACAAGAAAAAAAATTATTTAGCATTAGACATTATATTAAATTCAGTACAGTACAGTAGCAGCATTTCTAAAAATTAACAAGTTTAATTTAACGAGAAAAAACAATAATAAACACACATTCATGAATGATCAGTCTTTAATTTTTAAAAAAGTCCATTATTTTTTTCTGCTTTAGCGATGTTTCTTTCTTCTTAACTGTACAGTCAGGAGGGAGTCTTTTTAGAAGTAACAATTGTCTCACTTTGGCGCTCAAAATAATTTAATAATTTGTCCAGCATTGAAGTAGCCTCTGAATTGTTGATTGGCATTTGCTACGTTGTCTGCAACATCATCATCATCATCATCGGAACTTGAATCTTCATTGTTTGATTTTTTAGAACACTCAGCGACGATCTCGTCCTCAGAAAGGAATTGATACCCGGGATCATATTGGTCTACACCTACATTTAACCACTCGGATACTTCTTCCTCTTGAACATTTTCACAACCTTCAGTATCTTTTAACAATTCAATAGTCTCTTTATTTCCAGAAAGATTATCATTTTCGGCACTTTCTGTAGTTTCAGTGTCGCAATTTATCGCCATTTCTGGCCACAGCTTTTTCCAAGAATTTTTTAATGTTTTTTGAGAAACATCTTCCCTCGCTGCAGCAGACATAAATTACATCTTGTTATATTCTTTTACATTATCAAATAAATGTGTACCTAGTTCGTACGTCAATGTAATATAATTTACTTTATCATCACTTTTCATTACTTACCACTTTTTACCAAGGTTAACCCAGTGTTCGTGTGAGCGATTATTTGGAGAACAGAAAATAGGTTGTCTGAAATAAATGGTTAGAGTCCATTTGTTTTCAAATGAATTTAATTTTATTTTGTCATATCATTCTCTTTTCTTCTGCATAATAAAAAAAATTAAAATTGACTTACTTTCCATTATAACTAACAATATTCTTTCTCCCTCTTCTACACGTTTACTATATGAACAATAAAAGATACATTGGTTATTTTAAAAGTAACCCTGCTTCTATAAGATTATCTAAAATCACTAGTGAAAACAAACCCAAAAAATAGTTATTGAAAAACTTAAACTAAATCTCCTTATCGCAAACCAGTATTCATTACGTAATTTTTTACGCACATACACACTCACTCATATCTTTAAAATCCCCATTTACCATACATAACTTTTCTTTGTTTTATCAGAATTTAAACAGCTGTATAATATGTTAAAATTTGTTCAAAATATAGAAAAAAGTTCAAAAGTTACTCATCCTCGTTGCTAATCCTTTCGCCACCAAATCGAATTTGTTATTCGCCACTCCGATATTATTTTAAACTGTTAACATTGTTATTAATGAATGTCCACTTGTTTCTCACTCCGTTATTATTGGAAATACTTTTAAAACCACATTTTATATTAGTCGGCCGACTGGATATTTTGCTCGCGAGCACTGTTTTTCTGACCGCGTGGTCTGAGGGCTTTTGTCGACTGCTAGTTGCTCACACACATTATTTGAACACAATTCCCATACAAATTTTTATGTTCGGCCGGTCGGTTTACATTATTGAGTACAGGTTTTCGGCGAACCGCGCATTGACACACATGCGCGGCTCGGAAGTTCGACGTCAACTTAACTTTTCAACATGGCGTCCCTCTGTGTCCGGCAACTTGGCTTGGGATTGGCTAGTCGCATCTCGAGGAATTTTGTCATCTCGTATAAGGCAAGAAGGAATTTTCAGCTGTGACTTTTTCGTGTGAACGGTGGCCCACACGTGCGCTCGTACGCATGAATACGCACCCCTTCTGATACTTAACATTCCCAGACTCTTAATTACTTTTGTGCCTCGCACGGCTCGGTACGAGGTGGGCTACAAGGTGTTCACAATGTCAAACGTTTGTGATCCAAACGTTGTTCTGCTTGAGTTGCTACTACTTTTTACAATTATTACAGAATAAAATAAATCCCAATTGTTTGTCCCGTTACAATCTTATGTTAATTTTCTTCAAAATGGTCATAATATCTTCTTTTTTCTCCTCATTATCTTCTACTATTTTACTCAAAAGAGCTTTACGATATCACCGTTTTAAAGCATCAAGTGAACCTCGGTCCAATTGTTGGATTAGGGAAGTCACATTAGGAGGAAGGAATTTAACAAAAATGTCACCACTCCTCTTCTCGTTCTCTGCAGGATGTGTAGGAACATTGTCAATCAATAACATGCTTTCACAGGCAGTCCCTTTTCTATTGATATTTTTTTATATTAGGTACGAAGTCGTGGAAAAACCAATTTTTAAATAAATCCACAGGCATCCAGGCTTTTTTTGGGGTTCTGTACAGTACCGGTAAACAGTTAACACTTATATTTTTTAAAGCCCTTGGGTTCGCAGATTTCCCGATCAACATCAGCTGCAGTTTATGTTCACCTGTGGAATTTGAACAACAAAGCAGTGTCACACGATCTTTACTTTTTTTGTGGCCTTTAGCTTTCTCATCTAGTTTAGACGCCAAGGATGTTTTTGGCGTCATTTTATAAAACAACCCTGTTTCGTCAGCATTATAAACTTGGGATGGTGACAGTTTTTCGTCTGAAACAAATTTCTCAAAGCTTATTTTATACATGTCATTGGCTTCGACGTCTGCAGATAAGATCTCACCTGTCACAATGAGCTGCCGAATTCCATAACATTCCTTCCACCGTGTTAGCCACCCACTGCTAGTCGTAAATGATGGATTCCCACCCATTTTCATGTTTAAATTTAATGCCTTTCCTTTCAATATAGGGCCTGATATAGGGACACCACAATCTCTTTCTTGGCAGAACCATAAAAAAGCATCGTCTAACGCTAATTTTTTTTTGCTTTCCGAGCTGTACTCCTTTCTCCTAAACTGTCTTTGGTAACCATCTTTGCACAAAAGTTTTCTATATGAGCCCTGTTTTTTTCCAGTCGCCCACAGTGGAAGTCCCTACTCCATAATCCTTAGCAATATTATTTAGTGTTTCACCTTTGTCAAGTCTATATATGGCCTCCAGCTTCTTTTGCATCATAACGACATACTTCTTTCTTTTACATGACATTGTTTAATGAGACAAATGCAGTAAACAGAACAGTACACGAACACTTAAAACAACACTTTTTTTTGGAACTAAAAAATAAAAATACTACTGCTAGCACGCCGCGCACACAATGAAGCCCTGAACAGTATCAGTAGGTTGCCGTTACTGTACTAGGAAATGTAACTGGTCACAACATGATGTCTTCCGGGGCGCCAATGCGTGAGTCACTCTGTGTTACAATCTTGCCTGTCACTCACCACAAGCTCACGCTTGCTACAGCCCGCTATAAGATTACACTGTAAAGTCAGCGCAGGCAGAAGTTGGAAGCCTTTGATGTAATAACGAGTTCTTAGAACTGTAACACTGACTGGCTGCGCCAAACATCGCACCACAGAGGTGGCGTTTTCTGGTCATTTGGGACTGATAAGATTCTCTTTTAATGCCGAAATTAACCAGATTGCCGAGGGAACTATACACTGCATTGTATTATTTTTACCCTTGCAATTTAGATTATGTTTATGATGATGAGCTCTGAATGGGTATAACGTTGAATTTATAACAAATCAGGTTGTTTTTAATACAAATCTTATCTTAAAATTCACCAATAGTCATTAAAAAAAAATTATTTTGAAACTTTTGTCTTTTGGGGGGGGGCCGCATCTTTCTCTAAATGTGTTCACTTGAGTGCCTTCTTTCAATAGTATACAAATTCACTATGGCAGTATTTTCAGAAGAAATTAGTGCTAATCTGGCACTTACCACTTTCATTTCTTTATTAAATGAGTAAATATCACTATAATATTGATGACTCGGAACACTAAGTTTTTTATAAGTAAAAACGTAAAGTTTTACCTTACAGCCTAAACCGGCTTTCACCTATAGAAGGCTTCATCAGAGGCTGTCGTTAGTAGCGCTGCTCGTCTTGTTGTTGGCGACAAGATAGTGTTTCGAAAGATTGAAGCTGTGTGTGTGTGGTGAGATGTGTTCGAATAATGCGTGCGATTTGAATTGTGTCTGTTCGTTTAGGATGTCGTTTTTATTTGTTTTTGTGTGTTTGTATATTTCTAATTGTTCTAGAGTGTCTAGTTTTCGGCCTTTTGTGTGTACGTGTAGTATGTTCATGTTATTGTCGATGTTTTTATATGTGTGGTTTGCTTCAATGAGGTGGTTTGCGAAGGTAGATTCTGTAGTGGTGTGGAGTGCTTTTGTGTGTTCAATGTATCTCTGTTTGAAGCTACGTCCTGTCTGGCCTATGTAGAATTTACTGCAATTTGAACAATTTAGTTTATATACACCGGGTAGATCGAATTTGTTTTGTGCTTTGGGCATGCGTTTTGATAGTGTGTGTTCTGTTTTGTTAGTAGTTTTGTAAGCGATTCTGTATCCTGCTTTTTTGAATTTGTGGGCAATTTTTTCTGTTTGTTTGTTGATGTATGTTAGTGTTATGAATTTGTTGTTTTCTGTCTTTGTCTGTTGTTTGTTTTGTGTAGGAGTTTACTGACTATTGTTCTGTCATAACCGTTAGATTCTGCTAGATATTTTATCGTGTTTAGTTCGTCTTTGTAGTCTTCGCAGAACAATAGTCAGTAAACTCCTACACAAAACACAAAACAAACAACAGACAAAGACAGAAAACAACAAATTCATAACACTAACATACATCAACAAACAAACAGAAAAAATTGCCCACAAATTCAAAAAAGCAGGATACAGAATCGCTTACAAAACTACTAACAAAACAGAACACACACTATCAAAACGCATGCCCAAGGCACAAAACAAATTCGATCTACCCGGTGTATATAAACTAAATTGTTCAAATTGCAGTAAATTCTACATAGGCCAGACAGGACGTAGCTTCAAACAGAGATACATTGAACACACAAAAGCACTCCACACCACTACAGAATCTACCTTCGCAAACCACCTCATTGAAGCAAACCACATATATAAAAACATCGACAATAACATGAACATACTACACGTACACACAAAAGGCCGAAAACTAGACACTCTAGAACAATTAGAAATATACAAACACACAAAAACAAATAAAAACGACATCCTAAACGAACAGACACAATTCAAATTGCACGCATTATTCGAACACATTTCACCACACACACACAGCTTCAATCTTTCAAAACACTATCTCGTCGCCAACAACAAGACGAGCAGCGCTACTAACGACAGCCTCTGATGAAGCCTTCTATAGGTGAAAGCCGGTTTAGGCTGTAAGGTAAAACTTTACGTTTTTACTTATAAAAAACTTAAGTGTTCCGAGTCGTCAATATTATAGTGATATTTAGTTAAGTAACGGACACGTCATGGACAACGATATCCAAGATATTAAATGAGGATAAAAACTTCCAAGTTGTCAGTATATCTGACTTTATATGAAAGTTCGAAATGTACAGAAGTTGAATATATGAAGTCAGTGTGCTACTGTATTTGATTAAGCTATCTATTTTAATCAATTCTTATAGCCCTTGTAACTGGTGCTGTATGCTCTCTGAAAGATATAGCGTATTTGTCAGAATCTGTCATTGTCTAATCTATATTTTATTCCAGGTCTTTTGTAGTATACTTTAAAGTGCCTGAAATTTTTCTGAAGCATTGTTATATACATACATACACAGTACTTTGCACACTTAGTAAAATTGCACTTTGTATTTTCAGATTATATAAGAACATTTACCTGGGATAAAAAAATTGAAACAATGGTGAAGAAAAGTGGTTTATTAGGGGGTCAGGGAAAACAGCCAACAATAGTGTCTCCTGAAGAATATAGAGATCGATTCATTGCAGCAATGCATCGGTACTTCCTTCCTGTCCCAGACAGATGGACAGGATTAGGGAAAGGTTTAGAATTTTGACTTAATATTGTTGAAGCCTATTTAATAATGCCATTTAAGATGTTATTCCAAATGGTAATCACTGTATAGTTTAAGAAAAATTTAGTGTACAAAATGTGATGATAAAACATAGCCTAAGTCAAAAAGATAGAGATAATGACGCTTAATTGAGTAATGTACCAAGAAGTTGGCTTTTATAATAATTATTATTAACTAACCCACATCTGTTCAGTGCTGTATTAAGTAAAAAATTACGACTTATTTTAGGCATAGTTGTGTTACTGTTTATTGCAGTTTGTAAACATAAATGGTAATGATATTATCTGTGAAACTTTCAGACCCTGCCAATGATCTCAGAATACATTGTTTTACAACACTTGGCTCTAGAGTATATATTGTAGCTACAATAATTTCTCATTTATCTTGAATAATCTTTTTCACATTTCTTACTTTTTTGGTACCAAAATTTCTGTTCAAACTCCATTCACTTATTCATTTCTTAATTTTTTTAAATTCCAGTTTCTTGAAATGTTATTATAGTATAATAAATGATATTGTATTATTTTCAGTTGTGTAATAATATTTTGTTCCTGTCTGACAGTATTACTTATTTTATTACAAATCATATTTTACTTATTGTCTAAGTAATGGTTTCAGTTTGTTTTCAGTTTTTCCAGGAATAAAACATCTTGTAGGTTCTTTAAATATGCTTTCTTTCCATATAAATTTATCAATATCTAGTTATAAAGTTTGTACTGTTGATAATAAGCCAGTGTGCTTCATTACCTCCCAAGGTTATTTTTTATGCACAGTAAGCATTTAAAAGTGTTCATCTCTGTATTGTATGTTCCAAAATACAGTAAACAAATAAATACAGAATTCCATAAGCCATATATCACAAATTTCTTTCACATTCTAGTAAAAAAACTGAGGATTGTTACATTGTACACGTGGTAAATAATTTGGAACCTAAGGTAATGAAGATTTCATTCTATTTGACGTGATGTAAAAAATTTAGAAAACTTGTGTCACTATACCTGTTTGTTTTTCTCTACATTATGACATTACACTTTACATTACATTATACTTACATTATTACATTACTTTTACTACTTTACTTTTTATACATTACACTTTTATTTTTATTAAATTATACTTTGAAAATCAGTTTTTAGTTGTTAGAATCTAATGTGCTTGTTTGTGCTTTTGAAAACATTTATTTTCAATTTACCCTTAGTAGAAATGAGAATATAGAAACATGTATTGTTGTGACCAACATGCAATAATTTAATATTGACTTGTTTGAAATACATATGTAATATTGTATTTATCATTATATCTGATTGTTTACTGCTCTATAAAATTTAGTATTATAATATACTTGTCACATTATATTACACGGTAAGAATTGATAATACAGGTAGTGAATTATGAAATCTCGTAAAAACTGCTGGGGCATAAATAGTGTACAAGTGAACTGTGTCCAGAGCATAATCCTGGCTTATTGTTGATAACTTTTAAATATTTAGTCATATTTATTGATTTATTGTGTAGTATATGTTTATCAAGATATATGAATACTTTCTTGCTTGCCAGTCAACTCTTAAAACAAATACGTACGTCTGTACAATCCTCTTTTGTTTGTTTAATATAAAATGCTTTTATTAATTATAAAGGTAGGAGATAGTACTTGTAATACATTTACTTTTAACACAAATGGTTTAGCCTTTACTGGATTACTTTAATTTCAGACAAAGCAGTACTTTTATAAATAAAAACCATTTTACGATGGTTGGCATATGTTTAACATTTGTTTGTGTAAGATTTCATATGTTATGCACATGCACAAGTAAATAAGGGGGTTAGTTCTTGTGTGTTTTTGTAGTTAGAGCAAAGTTTTTACTGTGATTTTTATATGTGTATACAAATTTTATGCATACAAGTGTACACTTAAATGTAAAATATATGTAGATTTTATTTTTTTTTAAATTAGTATGTTAAAATGCTACTGTACATACACAACTTATTTAATTTATAATATAGCAGTTTGTTACCATTGTGAATTCTCATAGAAATAATTTTTGTTTCTATATAAGATGTGATTTTTTATAAGCATAATTATATTATTGTAGTTGCTATGTGTCAGTATGCAGTACTTCCTGTATTAAAAAATAAGAAAACGAATTGCAAACAAAATATGAAATATGTTGTTCATCATTGTTATTTCTTTTTCTTAAATATCAATTTAAATTCTTTCATTTAGAGTCTGTGCACATGCCACTGCTAAAAGCATTGGTATACATTACATACATTAAATGTGTTGTTTTAATGTGCAGAAGACTGCATATAAAATTTATATTCAGTGTTTGCTTGTCTATAAGTCACCATTTACAATTTTAAAATAATAGTGAAGAAATAGTTTCATCATAATCAGCCATTTGAACAACTAATTAAAAAATTGATGGTTACAGGGTATACAGAATTAATTTTGCTTTTTTCCTTGATAGCTACATGACTCTACAACTAAAAATAGAAATATGGCAAATTTATATAAAAATAAATTGCAAGTATCTAAGGCATTATTTCTAATGTTCAAAAATTTATTTGAAACTCCATATAGTATCCTATTTTTGCTAAATGAGGTGAGTGAACCTACATACTATTGAATAAATAAAATTCAAAATGAGGTACATTTCTTAGCTTTATTTATCCTTTTTAGTGAATCAAGGAAAGTGATAAAGAAAAAAAATATCAGAAAGTGGGCCTAAAAACAAAGGATTCTAAGCATACAGAAAGGGATCTAGATTTGTTGTTAAATTGCAACTTGTAAGTCTTAAAAGTTCTGAAGACTTTAAGAACAGGGTTCTGAAAACACCTGGAAACCAACAACAGGAAATATAAACATTTATTTCAGTTTGATGAAAGGAGACATAACACAGTCTCATAGTTGCTGATGCTGCTTTGTAGTTATAACTTTTATAAAAATTTGCAACTTTGAGAAGTGTTACAGTACAGTAATTACACTTTGAAGGATTTTGCAGACTTCTGATCTGTCTGGTATAGAGTGAAAAAAAGGTTATAACATTTTTCTCTGTGGGCTGCCCATGTCAGTTTTTCAGAATGTGCTTTTGGGAAAGTCATGGCCATTAAAATACATAAAGATTAGAAAGGTAATTTCAAAACTGTCTGCTATAGAGTGTTGTCTGCTTTTTGGACTGTCCGCTAAACGGAAATTTTACTGTAATTTCAACAGTTGCCCACCCCTGTACATTTGTTTACATTTATCTGGGTGTTTGTATAATTTTGTCTGAGTTCAATGTGAAAGTTACTGTCTTTGTGTATGCAACTTGAAGTTATTTCTTGTTATAACTATAACACTACTGACTCAGAAGACAAAGTTTTTTATTGGTAAAAATGTAAAAAATTTTACACCAGTCTTCGCTTATTATAAGCTTCGTCAGAGCCTGCCACTAGGAGGATTGTCAGTCTTGTTCTTGGTGACAGCGCAGTCATTTGAAAGATCGATGTTGTGTGTGTGTGTGTGTGGTGTGATATGTTCGAATAATATGTGTGATCTGAATTGTGTCTGTTTAGGATGTCGTTTTTATGTGTTTGTATATTTCTAGTTGTTCAAGAGTGTCTAGTTTTCGGCCTTTTGTGTGTATGCGTAGAATATCCATGTTACTGTTGATGTCTGTGTATGTGTGGTTTGCTTCAATGAGGTGGTTTGCAAAGGTGGATTCGGTAGTGGAGTGTAGTGTGCTTTTGTGTGTTCAATGTATCTCTGTTTGAAGCAACGTCCTGTCTGGGCTATGTAGAATTTGTTGCAATCTAAGCTATTTAGTTTGTAAACACCAGGTAGATCAAATTTGTTTTTTGATAGTGTGTGTTCTGTTATGTGTGTAGTTTTGTGTGCGATTCTGTATCCTGCTTTTTTTAAGTTTGTGGCTATTTTTTCAGTGTGGTTATTGATGTATGTTAGTGTTATGAACTTGCTGATTTCTGTCTTTGTCTGTTGTTTGTTTTGTGTAGGAGTTTATTGACTATTGTTCTGTTGTATCCGTTGAATATTGCTCAATAGCTTGCAGAAGTTTATGCTACTGTTGTACTGTGAAGGTTAAGTTTATGCTACTGTTATTTAGCAGTGAAGGTTATGTTTTTGTGTATTTTGTTTATCTGGGTTAGTAGCTGTTCGCATTATCTTTTGTTTCTCTTGTATAGAATTATGATGTCGTCAACATATGTGTGTGTTTTTTTTAAGTGTTGGAGAAAGACCTCTGCTAATATGCTGGATATGGGTGAGCCCATGGGTAGTCCATCATTCTGTGTATAAAATTGACTGTTATATGTGAAGTAGTTTTGTTCTGTGGTTATGTTAAGAGTTTCTGTTATTTCTGTGACTAGTTCTTCTGGTGTGTTCTGTTTGAGTTTATATAAACTTCCTAGACCTCTCCATCACAAAATCTGAACACACACAAATTCAGTATATACAGAAAACCCACTACAACTGACACACTAATACACACAAACTCAACACTGTGTTTGTACTAGTTAAATATCAATAATACATATAAAATTAATTAATTAAAATAATAAATTTAAAAATATAAAGTATCATTTATTATTAATTTGAATAACAATTTGAATGTGAGTGAATATGAATAGTAAATCATAAAATTTTCCAAGGATTTTTCCCAAAATTACTGAAAACATTTTAGTTTATTAAGCTTTAATTGCAACTTAAAGAAAATAATGAGATGTGGAGTTTATTCAGGAGAGGATTGTCTCTTTTACTATACTTTTTTAGTAATAAATTTTAAATAAATATTTATAAGTGTCTAAGCAGATATTTTTTTTAAAAAAGAAGCTTGTCACATGGGACTGATTATGGTGGTGCTAAACTCATTAATTTTATTATTTGTTAGTCCACTGACTTCTTGTGATTAGGTAGCATGCTGATCAATAAACAAGGGAATCTTCTTAATTAAAACAAATTAACAGGGAACAAAATAAGGTAATCAATTTTCAAAAGTTTGTTTTAGACATATCTATTGCTCTTTAATGCATTTTATTTTACCTACAATTTTACAATATAAACAATCAAATGTTCTTTCAACAAATTGTAAGTTTCTCTAAGGACACAAAGTTACCTGTTCCAATTTAACCCCAATATATTTCTTGCCTGAAACAAACAAACAAACAAAAAATGCAATGTTACCACTTCTCAAGCAGACATATTAAAATCAGAATACATAATTTTTACCTACAAAGAAAATCTGTTTTATATAGGCTCATCAGTGCAAGGTGTGACCAAAAAGTAGGTTCAGCTGGAATTAAATGAAAGCAAGAAAAAGAAAAAATTAATTATGGCTACACACCTCTACATACATACATTATTTTCCTACATCATCATAACCGACTTTCACACATTATGTTGTTGCACCAACTTTGTTTAAACCTGAATTAAAACAATTAACAGCAACTTCAGCAGTCTGTTAACCTGTCACTTCTATCATCAGTTTGTCATAATCTTCCAGATTCTGAGATTGCACCCACTCCTTTTAGTGAAGGAACACTGACTCGTTATCGCAGACACATTCCTCGTCTTTAAAGAAATAAAACTAATGTACAACTTTACTATCGATCACAATACTGAGACAATAAATCTCATAAAGTTGTTGCCTATCAATTTCTGCAGCAGTGTTGTTTTTGTAAGCAAACCTTGTATTCCAGCACAAACTCAAAACTGGCATGACTGCTTATTACAGCATGTGTTATAAATAATTTGTACTAGGCACAAGGCAACAGCATTATCAAGAGACATACCAATGCTGTACAAGTGAGTGTCATATTTCACTATGGCACATGCATATCCCCTCTCTTCTACCTCACCATGACAAATAAGAAATTAGCCTTACAGGTTTACAGATGTCTAAAAAATTACAACTCACAGTGGACTGAAGATCTAACTTAATTCTCTCAGGAATTCTTTTGCTGCTGGCAAAATAATACATGATTGGCATTCTGAAGATGTTATTAGCAAACAGTCCATTAGAATATTCTGAGATATTATATACATGATCATTCTTAATTTCATTGTTACACATTAATTAATATTACAGGTGTATACAATTAAATTTGAAGCAAGAGAAGCCAGTAAAAAACCGAAAGATATACCACTAAAGATTCTTGAAGAGCTGGGTGTAGGACAAAAGATGATACAATGAATCCAGTGAAAATAAGATATTCCATGAAGCTAATTCCACAAATAGAAATGAATCTTTGATAGAAATGAATAGAATGTGAAGCTTTAGAGAGCTTGTCATGCCTGCAAACACAGAAGCCACGAATAAAAAAGAAAGGTGTTATACCTTTTTATAACTGGTGCACCCACTCTAACAACACACTTTCTTGTTGTTACACATTCTAACAACATTAAAATATAAAATGCCAATATAAAATACTTACAAATACTATATAAAACAAAATAATTTTAGTAAATACTTGGAAATACTGATATAATAGTAATGATCACTAATTATGTAATGACCGCAAAACAGCCTATGTATAGCAAAATTGAAAGTTAAGGGCATGGAAATGCACGAAACGCTTATGGTCAGAGGGGAAAGGCAATGTGGAGGGAGTCGCTGTGAGATGTGAGAAGAGAACTGTTGTTATCAGCGATAGTGCAGCCAACCTATGAATATTACTTCTAATAGTAACAAAAACTTGCGACTGTTAAGGTTTGTTTGTAAATGTGTCACCACGAACCTCTATCCATGTGTGTGTGCGCGCACCTATTTGTTGCTGTTACATATCAGAAGGTTTAATAAACATATCTGAGTGTTGGTTGGTTCTGCCATTGTGTACTGCTGAGACGTAAAAAAGTACAGCCTTCCTGACCGTTCTTATCGCAATGGAATTTGCAAACTGTACACTTCCACTCCACGACTATCTCTCCAGTTTATCATTACATAAAGGAACGCGTTCTTCGTATTAATTTAATTCCAAGAATCTTTTTAATCCTGGACAACAAAAAACTGTTTCTAGAAGAAGTAAAATGCAAGTAATTTCAATACTCCTTCTAATTTTTCTCCCTCCTTTGCGATACGCGGTAACATGTGAGTAGATATTCCAGTTGCTGCAGTAACTCGTTCAAAAACAATTTTAATTGGAATTTTTATTCCTTCAGCTGATTCTCTTATCATAAATTGTAAAACATTAAAAATTACTTCCCGTGCTTGACTATGAATAACTTCCCTCTCTTTCCTAGTTTAAAGAGAAGTATCCATTTTAACAAATCCTGTTACTGGGTGATAACACAAAATAATTATGATAATAAGTAATTACAGAAAAAAATACCCATAGAAATTAACTAAAAAATTAAATAACTATTAAAAATGAGTGACTGTAAAACATCGATACAATTAATAATAAATTGAGATAATAATAACAAATGCAAGACTGAGATAGCACGTAAACAGTAACTAACAATGTACTGGTAACTAAGACTACTATTACACTAGGCAACATGTGGCGGGCAACTTGTTGCCGAGGTCGTCTAGTAACATTGTTTATATGGGAGCCTATTATACTAAGCCACTTGTTGATATGGGTCGCCAACTTGTGGATGACGGTTGTAACGAATAGATGTAGTCGTCTCTGTTAAAGATGTGTATGTTGTGTGTTCACCTCACACTGGTGTCGTTACTTCAATATTTTATGCTAACGAAGTCCGCAGCAAGGTTTCAAATTACCAGTACAACGCGAGTGGAAACCTTACCTGTTTGTTCATAGGGGTTTAATAATCCCGGGTGGTGCCAAATTGTTTATCTAAAACAATTAAATTAATGAATAATGTGACAAAATTGTTTTCAGCTCTGACGGCCGGGAGTATTCGAATTTGTTCCCGCCTTCGCACGACCTATTGAATCAAGCAGGTAGTGAGTCAAGTTGCAGCGTTAGCGCTGGCCGTCAATTCTGGAAGTTCGCTAAAATGCACAAATTATACAACACATTTCCCTATGAAATAAAAACAATGGTTACACTCTGTACTAGTTTCTTTAATGTTTGATTGGTAATTATTCATTTGACAAGAAAATTATATTTGATTATTCAATAAATTTTGCACCGACATTATATGAGACAATTTCTCTAGGGTTTGCGAAATCGATTTTGAACGAATCGTCCAGTCAAGTATGGCGACTGTGTTTGTTGTTTTACAATTATTTCGTTCAAAGTCGGGAGTTCTTTTGATTATGAGAAAAATATTCCTTATGATTACAATAAAAAGTACACTACCTTACATTATTTGTACTTAAATAATATAAAGTGTAGCTACAATTTGTTCCTGCTGTGTAGTAAAGTGTGTTTCAAAAGTTCACAGTTTAACATTAGGTTATTTTCTTAATTAATAAATTTTCAGTGTTTGTTTATCTTACTTAATCTTTGCAAGAAATTATATTCAGTTTATAGTGAGAGTTCAGATAACTGCGAGAAATATTTAAAGTGAGTTTATTTCAGGAAATTGGGTAATTCAATTATACTTATCAAATCAGACGACTTGGGATAAACAGTCGTTCAGTTGTAATGTAATTGGGCTGCAATCGTATTCAGTTTTCAATAATTTTGGGGCTTAAGTATGTCTTGCGTCTTTTTCATGTTAGTTGAAGTTATTTTTTCATTTAATTCTCAGGTAAAATGGTCCTTGGCATCAGTTAAACATTATTGTCCCTCGTCTTCTTCTTACTGGTTCATGTTTTGAATTTAGATTACTTTTTATACGTTTAAAATGAAAATTTAGGTCATTCAATATTTGGTGTCTAATCTTGACGAGCGTCACTTTGAGAGTACTATAAATTAACAGAAAATTCGTGACCAACGGCCTGTCATGGTTACATGTTAATTCTGATTGGTTAATCTTGTCTTATAACCATTGTTATCAAATTTGAATTATTATTCAAAATAGCTGTATATCTTCTGTCTTCCTCCCTACATATTAAATATTATCACTACTGTTATTATTTCCTTTCAAGGACTGTTTTGATACCCCATAAGGTTGGGTTCTATAAGATATTAATGTTTGTACAATCATGTCACTATTTGTTAATTACATTTCTTTTTTAATTTAAGTCCTTATTCTAACATTTTTCTTTTAATATGATTTACAAATTACCCTTGGCTGGTTACTCGCCTTGGATTTGTTAAATTCCTTATTGATTTTATACAATTTGCAGTTATTTGTTTCTGGCAGTTAGGCATTTCATAGGCCTAAGTAGCCATTGATTATATTTACTTATTTTATACCAATTATATCTCATTTTATTCTAATGTGTTTTGTTTTGTTATGATAATTGATTGGTTTATTTGTGGGTGTGTTTTGGGTCTGTTTTTATCCTATTTTTATGTTTCCATTATTTTCTACATAACTGATTTTCTAGTATAGTTAGAACTGTATTGTTTTAACTTCTTATTTATCTATTTTGCCTTTGTTAACAATATGGCTATTACTTACTATTAAAACATAACATCTAGGCCTATGGTCTGTACAATTTCTCCAGCCATATCCTATTCATAAATTGAATTAAACAATTTTTAACAGTTATTATGTAATGTTTGTTTACAATTCGTTTCATTTCTTATTATTTTGTGGGTGATAAACATCACTCCTTTTAAACTTATTCAATTAATTATCCCTTATAACTTGGGTGTTTATTGATTTCATTTCTAATTCCTTATTTCTACATAATCTCTATCTTCAATCCATGGTAACACCAATTGTTTACCTTTCATGGGATTCTCCCTTTTTAAACATTAGTGTATACAATTTAACTTAATTTTATTATTAATAAGATTCTTATTTTAATAATAATGTCACCATCACTCTTCAGTGTTCATTTCATATTATTAAGTGCTTACATCTAATACTATCATTAATAACATTATTAATTATTAATGTGGTTCACTATTAATCATTTAGAGTTTGTTTATTGATTATTAAGTGTTTTTTCCTATTAATATTGTTTCTAATTACGAGGGCTATCCAGAAAGTAACAGACGTTTTGAAATAAAAAATTTACAAAATGAAAAAACAAAATTTTATTATATACATTTGAAAGGTACACTCTTAAGCTATTTTTCTACATAATCGCCATTCAAATTAAGGCACTTATCATACCGTGGCACAAGTTTTTTAATACCGTCTCTATAGAAATCTGCCGCCTGCGATTTCAACCACTGGTTTACACCGGCATGTAGTTTGGCGTCAGTATCAAAGCGTTGTGTAGCGAGCCATGTCTTCATCGCTGGGAAGAGGTGATAGTCGCTCGGCGCCAAATCCGGGCTGTATGGTGGATGATCGAACACCTCCCATCCAAAACCATCGAAGAGCTCTCGGGTACGATTGGCCGTGTGTGGACGTGCGTTGTCGTGAAAAAACAAAACATTCGCACTAAGTTTTCCCCGACGCTTGTTTTGTATCGCGCGCCTTAACTTTCTCAGTGTTTCACAATACCTCTCTGAGTTAATTGTTGTGCCATGTTCAAGAAAATCAACGAGAATCACTCCTTCAGAGTCCCAAAACACAGTAGCCATGATCTTTCTTGCTGACAGCGTTTGCAAACACTTCCTTGGTTTCTTGGGAGAATTTGTGTGTCCCCATTCCATCGACTGCCTTTTTGTTTCACTATTGACATGCTTCACCCAAGTCTCGTCCCCAGTTACGATACGATCGGTAACTTTGTTACCATTTTTGTCGTAATCTTCGAGGAAAGTTAGTGCTGCAGCCAGTCTCTGTTTTTTGTGGTCTTCCGTTAGGATTTTCGGAATCCACCTAGCACAAAATTTGTGGTAACCAAGTTTTTCCGCCACAATTTCATGCACCAAACTCCGTGAAATTTGGGGAAAATGTTTCGAAAGTTCCGTAATCGTGAAACGACGATCTTCACGAATTTTGTCGTTGATTTTCATCACCAGTTCATCAGTCACAAGGCTAGGTCTACCACTGCAGTCCTCATCGTGAACATTGGTATGGCCATTTTTAAAATCAATGCACCATTGCCTCACTCGGCTTTCACTCATTATTCCTTTTCCGTACACATCACAAAGTTGGCGATAAATTTCAATTGGTTTGTGATTTTTTGCCAACAAAAACCTAATCACAGAATGCACCTCACAAGTGGCGGGATTTTCTATTGCAGCGCACATTTTAACACGTCACAGAGAGCAAAGTAAGAGGGGCACAGACCTCACGCTACCACAGCTGGATGCGTACTGAGTGTAGGAACGTTCTGACACCAAGATGGCGGCTCTATCCCCGCCCACCGCCGCGGTCGGTCAAAACGTCTGTTACTTTCTGGATAGCCCTCGTATTTTGGGGTTTTACACTTTCACTTTTGCACTCCTTAAATGTTTATATTAAAGTGTTTATTAGTGGGTAATCCCTATAATTACTTTTTCTTTGTCACTTAGTTGGTTTTATATTCTCACTATCTCTATCATTACAAATATTATTTACATTATTAATAAGTTTATGTCGTTATAGAGTTTTTTGTTACATCTAACTCTAATTCCTGGGTTAGTGTACTTTTATTTTTTCACATTACGTTATTAGGTTTTATCAAATCATTTACATTCATTTTTCAATTGATAATAATAATTATTCTGGGTATTGGTTAGTTATTGGGTTCGTTTCCACTATTACTTTTGAGTGTACCATTTCTCCTCTTCATATTCTATATTATTTGTCCGTGTTTTCTCATTCGGTTTCACTTTATTTCCTTTATACTTGGTTAGTTTCATGTTCATTTTCCTTCTTCACCTTCATATTATTTTGTTTCATTTTATTTGGTTTTCCCCTTCTCATTTGGTTTTATTTCATTTGGTTGTATGGATTTATCCACTTTCTTCGATCGGTTTTATTCTTGTTTGGTTTCGTTTTCCCTTCTTCTTTTGGTTCTTTTTGTTTGGTCAATCACTTTCTTATTTGTTTTCGTCTTTTCCCTTCTTCTTTTGGTTCTTTTGTTTGGTCAATCACTTTCTTATTTGTTTTCGTCTTTTCCCTTCTTCTTTTGGTTCTTTTTGTTTGGTCAATCACTTGGGTTAGGTCATGTCGTCGTTTGTCATGTCATCGTCATTTTATTTTCTTTATATTAAACATTTTATTGTATACGAATTACTTTTTTATATTCAGATTCATCTTTTTTATCCCTGGTATTGGGGTGGCTTATTTGTGTTGTATAACACGGTGGACGAGGTCGGCAACTTCCCGACCACTCGGAAGTTGCTGACGCTGGACGTGGGGCATTGTTTCAGATGGGAGCTATTACACTGGGCAACATGTGGCACACGACTCCCGCACTTCGCCACAGACACCACCTTAACTATGTCCGGGATGGCAGACGACAGGCCCAGTTGTCATTTCGCATTCAATATGCAAGACATAACCTCTCTTCATTTTGGTATCAGTGCCAGTTATGTCTGCTTTGATCAAGTCCAACAATTCATCAAATGATTGTTTTGCCATATGAAAATAGTTAAAAAAATTATTTTCGTCCACGCACAGATCATCGAACAGTGTGTAGTATAATCCTTTATCCATCCTTGTTGATAACACAGGGTGTATGTACATACGTCTTCTCCGAGCTCTGCATCTTCTTTTCTTTAATAACAGCAGAAGCTCTTCATTCCTTGACGCCATTTTCTCAACTTAAATCATGAACATGTGGCCGAGAGTTGTGCACCATTTTAGCCCTCGTCAACTAGTTGTCCGAGGTTGGTCAACAAGTTGCCCGCCACATGTTGCCAAGTGTAATAGAGCCCTTAAACATCACACGCAAGTTGGCAACACCTTTACTTGGACACCAGTTGATTCTCCTTTACCCTCCCGCCATTCACAATTTCAAAGTCCATCCATAAATTGGTTTCTGCGCATATGCCCTTAACTTTCAATTTTACTGTACTAACAATGATGAAGCAATATTTTACAAAATTTAGTGATTATCAAGAAAAGTGTGAGTAAAAATGTACAACAAATCAAGAAAAGATACAACTGAGCAGAAAGAGTTGAATTCAAAGAATCAATTCAAACAGAATAATCTACATACATTACATTAGGGTTTCTTGGAAGAAAATAGTTCTTATGTTAGATAAAGCTGTAAGTCTAGAGAAACAACTAGATACATTATATTACAATATGGAGCAGATTAAATAGCATTCAATGATTAACAAAACTAGATTTCATTTTCGAAATGTCACCCTTTGGCAGGTGTTCCTTGTAACGTTTGACCTTTCATTGCATACAATTGTTCTGTAAACAGTGTGAAGTGATAAACATGATTTTTTCCACACAAACAACGTCTTTATTCCAGCTATTTATGAAGTAAACATATTATAGCTGTCAGAACGGTTGTTAACTTAATTCCAAAATAACAAGTACTTGGTTACAACAAGCTACTTATTCCTTTCACATCAAATCACATCCTTTCACAATTCCTTGGTCCTTTCACATCATTCAAAGTGAATTTGACTGTATTATAAAAAGTGACATTAAGTACTATAATTACATTCTAGTTTTATTAACTTGGAGCTGTTATTATTGTTATGTGTAGTGTACAAGTGTACTACTAGTGTGATTACTTGTTATAAAACTTGTGACTTTTGATATCTCTGGTCTTTCATAACTTAAATTCTTACTAAAAAGATCCCTATCATTTAACTGCAAATGTGTGTGTGTGTGTGTGTGTTTAAAACTAAAACAAAATCAATTACTGTAATAAATGTTGCAGAAGCTACATCTCTGGCCATCTGCGTAGCTGACTCTGACTGAAGTAAACACTGATGTAATTGTGTTGCTTCATTAATACGGTTTGCCAGAAACATCCACGTGTTCTCATGATCTGATGAACTGTCTTGAATCATGTATAGCTCTGTCATCTTGTAAATACTGGCCAAAGCAATCCGGCGAGCATACCACCTAAACTGTAATTATACACTCATAAATTTTTTACATAGGATTCAAAATAACAATCTCCATCAATGGTTCTGATCCCTAGAACACAACACTGGTTGTACTATATATGAAACTATATTATATTAGTGTTAGTTCTCTCACTCCCGTTAATTTCTGAAGAAGGTTATCTCTCTCTCTCTCTCTCTCTCACACACACACACACACACACACACACACACACACTCATTGTTACTTATTTTAAAACTCAAATTAACCCTATTTCATTCCTAAGCAGTGAAGTCATATTTGATCAATGAACAAACAAACAAGTCATACATATTTTCCTCTTTGATCATTACAAATGATGGTACACTACTGATTGAACAAGTACAACTGTTTTGAACTACAAGTCAAATAATTGCATGTTTTTGTAGTGTATGTAATGTGAGTTATAATAAAAAACAATATGTATTACTATGCAAATTTACTTTTACGTCTAGAAATGGGATTCACAGTAATAAACTATATTGGCAATAAACAGTAAAATAAGGTTTGGTACAACTTGTTCAATTCGAAGCTGAAGGGACCAATAAAACGTTTGAATTATCCAAAAATTCAAATTAGGAAAGTTCTAACAAGAGTAGAAGAATGAAATGAAAAATTAAAGTTTTGTAAAACAATATGCTATTTTACTAAAAATGTTCCTTATACATATGTATGTGTAACCTGTATGTTCATTTCTAAATATTTACAGTTTTTTAAAAAAAGCTAGAAATTTGTTATTGGATTTTGGAATTAATATACTGACTTGTAGTAAACTATTCATTCAAGTTTATTAAGTGCTTGGAAAATAGTGTCACTTATGTTCTGCTGTAATTTAACAAACGGTCTCAAGTCTTGGACATAATCTGATGCCTGTGAAGCCCCTGGAATCTATTATCTCTGTAAGTTCTAGCTGGTCCCCTTCTTCATCTGAACTTGCACCATCATTTAATTTGTTCATAAAGTCAACCACAATCTCCAAATCCATCAGTTTACCAAAGACTGCTAAGTTTTCATCCACATTCACAAAATCTTCATACGAATTCCTGGGTCATGCTGGATATCTTCCCATTTATCCACACTGGATATAAATTCTGTATCACATTCGATTTCATCCTTATCTTTGGTGTGGCAGAAACTGCTTTTATGAAACCAATTATTCATTGTTTTTTGTGTAACTTGGTCCACTGTTGCATATGCGGGCAGCTTGAAGAATAATAAATTTTTTTTTAAACCCTAGTCCATAGGTTGAACCACTGAAGTTATGTTTGGGGGAAAAACAACCTTCACATTTTCCATTGCAGGAATAGTGTAGTGTGCTATACAGTTATCAATAAACAAAATGGTTCTTTTCACTTCCAAAATTTCCTGTTGATTTTCAAAAGCTATAATGGGACAAAATTGGCAGAACCATTTTTATTTAATAATTTTCAGTAATTCTCAATGTATGTAGTAATTTTATAAAATCTATTGTTAGAGATGGGTGGGAAGACATAACAAAGCATAAGTGAGTCACAGAACACACATGTGGCTTACGGCGTAGAAAGGAACACCATGTGTTCCTTTGATGTTACAACGAACTTCCGGGTACGATTAAGTATATTTAAAATTGTGATGAAGTTTTAAAAGACTGTTTAAATTCACGGATCAATGGAAATGACAATCTAACATTTTGTAAACTAAATATTTCGGCATTTTAATCAAACAAGTGAGTGTCCAGTGGTGGTGCAACGGCTCGGCGATGACTACGACATAGATAAGTAACAAGATCGACTGGCCAAAATTTAATAGCAATTTATATTTTTCTTAAAGACAAACGTAAATTAAAATGAGATCTCATAAAAAAATTTGTAAAGAGAGAGAGAGAATGTAAGAAAAAGGGGAAGGGAAATATACTAAACAAAGTACTGGTTTGCGCCATTATAATTAGTGACTTGTAATTTTGTTTGAATAATGTTTTGTTTGATTAATCTTTGAATAATAATTTTTGTTCAGTAATTTTTGGTTTGCATATAAAGAAAATAAAATCAGACTTCTGTGTTACTATAACCATGTGTTAGTGTAGTTATTATGCCAAATTACCATAACCTATTGTAACGGAATACTACCTTTTACCTTAATAAAATAATACAATAATAATAATAAAACTCACTGCTGCCAGAATATTACTTACTGTCATAATCCCGTTACTTACCTTTTAAACATCAAAAAGAAACTTCAGGGCCGCCACGATATTTTATGGTTCAATATCGAAACCTTTACACTCTTTCCCTTATAAAAACTTTCATAAGCCCGCTATCTGACCACCCTTAACCTCAGAAAATTCCCTGGAACGTTAGACGAGGTTTTCAGCACAGAATAGGAAATGGTTATGACGTAATAACTTACTCTTAACACATTTTTTTATATTAAACCAAATCTTATTTTATTCACAACGCAATATTCCCTTCTTTCTCTTTTACTCTTTCTTAACAATTAGAAATATCAACTTATTTAACCAAAATTCTTTGAACTACTTTTTTAGCTAGAAACCAGTACTTTAATGATTGCTCCCTTTTTCCCTCATATACACTCTCTCACTCTTTACAGATTTATATATATATATACTTTTTACCCCCTTTTACTAAGCGCTTTACTGTTTAAAAATTCAAAAACTTTCTGGCCAACGCATGCACTATACTTAACTTTTCTCGCTATTCCACTTGTTCTGCCATCTTCCCGTGCACTTTCACTTAAAACACACTTACCCTGTTCTAATTACTTAAATTTAAAAATTCATCTTATATCACGCTCACAGTTTCTTTATCGTATTCTTCGTTGATGTTTCAATACGTTTCGGTAGGTCCAGGCTACCATTTCCGCTTCGACGTACCGAAATTTCCGAGGCCACTGTTGAAACGTTTGTTCACTATGATGAGTTGATTTGAACTGTTTGATGACTGCTCTCCAACTGTGTAGATGTTGGGCGTTGGTCAGGCTGCCTGCCAGCGTATGTGTGTTGCATAGCGCCTCCTCTGATTGGCTGGTTTAAACTGGGCCAACCACTCCTGCAGCTGTTGCCTCCTGATGAAACTGGCTTATGGGAATTACGTATTTTCCGTACTTCACAGACAACCTGAGTTGCAAGTGATTACATAATACGTCTAGATGAACTGTCTAGACATAAACAGACTGGTCTCTCATAACATTATATGCAGGGGTTCCCAAGAGGTTGTACACTGTTTTAATTAATATTTCTTAACATTCCTTCTCACCCAATTCTGTACCGTTACAATACCCCCCCCCCCCCAATGAGAGGTTTTATGCTGAAGCATAAAAACTCTCATTGCCTAAACCTAAAAGGATCAGCAAGGATATAGCACCGCACCCCCCTTAAATCCTTACTAAAATCATGGGTACTCACCCCCCCTAGTCTGGTGGCTGTGGCTGCACCTATCCGACTTTACTGGACTTCTCGGCTCAAGATCCCAACACCATAAAATCAGACAGGCACGTCACCACAATATCACCTGACTCTGACACATGCAATCAAAATATCACTAAAAGGGCATTCACTATACCATATCCTCAACTGATTTGGTTCCCCTTAATTGTACTGGTTCGTCATTAACAAAGTACTGGTTTCTTATTTCTTATAATTTGTTATTATACAAATACATCTCTTCTACATTCATACACAATTACCTAATACTCAATTCAACACTTTATGGTTCACCATTAAACATGATACAACATAATAAATATTCCAATTAAACATTACCATTATTATATTGAAATAAATCTTTCACCTTGGAATTTGCATCGACATTACAAACAAAACATTACCACCTTAGTATTCAATAGTTACCACCATCATCGAAAATTAGGTTGATTTTCACATAACAATTTTCATTCTTATTTTCATACATCATACTTGTTACCATTTATGTAATAACCATTTAAAACTATGTTATTCATTTTACCACAATAATCCCCAGGGTCATCCCCCATTATTATTTTATCATATGCCATGTCTACATCAGTATTTTTGGTTAAGTCTCCGTCAGTATTTTCTGTCTCAGTTAAATAGTTTATACATTCATCATCATAGCCATCGGCTGTTACTAGGGCGTTAATTCTTACAACAGGTAAGTGTTTATCATCATCAACATCAATATAACCATCGTTTACTACTACACAAGGTAAGTCATCAATATTATCAGTTACCTCAGTCTCCTTACTAGGTAAATTAATTTTATCCCCTCCCTCTCTAGTTAAACTCTCCACTAACTCTTTATAAGCTCTCTTTAACTTGAACAACTCTATCATACTCTCACTCTCTGTATAATCCCTTTCCTAAACCCATTTCACTTCCTCACTCCACTCAGAGGGCAATACACTACTATTTAACCTCCATCTAGCCCTACCAGATACACAAAAACACTTTGTTGGACCATTTGCTGACCCATTATCACCCAAATGTCCTAGTGAGGATCTCTTATCCTCATAAACCACTTGTGAAGTCTTTACTCCACATTTAACCTTAGAAAAATGTTCCCCCTGTACCCACTCTACCTTCAAACTCTCTCCGTACTCCCTTTCTAACTCAATGACACTCACTTACTCCATGCTTAACCTCAACTCACATTCTATTCTCATTACCACCACTATTACCTACCGTATCTGGGGATTGCAATCCAGCAGTGTTTTCAATGCAGCTGGATTTTTGCTGAACCAACATAATTCCAGCTGGATCCAGCAATTTATCGATTTTTTAAAGAAATGAAACTTTTTTTTTTAATACTTAAGAAACTTTTATTATTTCGACTGGTCACTACAAATCAGTAAAACTTCTTACACATTTAGGTAGTAAACTTAACTTTGGTTCGGTTTAAAACTTGAGATAATTAACTTTAAATATTTAGTTAGTATTACAATTATATATAATGTAATCTATAAATTATATAATATCAAATGTAATTCTACTAATTAATTTATATTAATATATAATTTTCCCAATAAATTGTCTAGCCTAGCCCACTTATAAAATTAAAGTTATAAACTCTTACTTATTAGAAGTAGAGTAGAGTAGAAGTTATAAAATATTAGTCTTGTCTTGACTTAAAGGACTAAATAAAATAAAATTTAATTTTTTTGACTTTTCTGGAAGTAGGATCTCAAGAAACAAATGGTACTGATGGTGTTGTCTCCCAACCTACTTCTTAATGAACTCCATATATATCCGGCTGCAGAGAAGGCTCTTTCTGCCTCTACGCTAGTTGGTTTCAGGGTCATCAAATAATCATAAATTAAAGTTAGGTTTTCACCTCTGACTCCCTCACTTTCATAAACAGTCATTTCCTTTTTTAATATCTTATCATAATCCTTCTCAGTTCTCGTTTCTTTCCGTTTCATGAAGTTTTCTTTCTCACGCTTTAGTTGGATCTCCAGTTCTTGTTCCAATGTGAAATTTAGGGAATCCGGGTTATCCGGGCCATCGTATTCTACTTCCATTATATCATCTTCCACTGCTGCTGGTTCCACTACATATATATTTACACGATTCAGCATATTTTTCATCTCCTGGCGCATTACATATTTTTTCGGCATTGTGAAAGTATAATCGGGCGTTATACTTCTAACTTCTTGTTCATACTTCTTCGGGTTCTGTAGGTAAATCAGCATCCCTGTGACCTCGGTAAGACGCCGTTCTCCGATTCTTTTGCGGAGTGCCTCAGAAAGCTCAGCACTCAAGATTGTGTCCTGGCTTTTTAGTTTGTCTAAGACAAATTTTAGGTATACATATTTACTGTATGGTCTCCAGATCACTGTATATGATTAAATAAATAATTACCTTAATTTTATCCACTGGCACATAGATTGATGAATATACCGGTGGACATAGAAGACTATAACGATGAAATTAATATAATAAACCATATAGCAATAGTGAATGGTTACAATAGTAAAATCATTGATAAAATAATATATAAACACGCTAATAAATTAAAACGATTGGATAGAGTTAAAGATAAAACCCAATATGTTGCTGCTAGATATACGAACATACTACCTAATATACTATATAATGAACTAAAAAAGCTAGGAATTATTGTCTCGTTCAGGACCACGAATAAATTAACAAATATACTTAATCCTCATACCACAGCATTACTAGAGGATTGTTCGGGTGTTTATAGGATCCGGTGTAATGAATGCGATAAAATCTATATAGGCCAGACAGGGAGAAAATTTTCTGAGAGATTCAAAGAACATTTAACTAAGAAGTTCCCCAATACTAATGTATCGCATTACGCACAACACCTAATAAATGAGAATCATACATACACTGGATTTAAAGAGAATCTGGAACCTTTACGTATAGGTAAAAAGGGTCAACTACTAGATGCCCTAGAAGAATTTGAAATATACAAGGCCTTAAGAATGAATAAAAGTCAGGTACTTAATGAACAATTGTCATTCAAGTCAAATAAACTATATGACACAGCAATAAAAATAAGCCGTGAATAGCGTGTACGGATCAGTTGGAAGTCAGACTTCAGCCAGTGCACTGGTACGGTTGTAGCGCGTACCGATGCAAACTCGATGTTCTATGTTAATTTATTTAAGTGTGTTATGTGTTTGTGTCATTGTGAACTTTTTAACGAAACCCTAACAATAGGGTAGATTTTGTTTTTACCTGAAGATGGGGATATAAGCCCTGAAACATGTTGTAATTAGTAAAAGAAGATCACTTAGTGGATAAAATTAAGGTAATTATTTATTTAACAAATTTTAGGGTTGTGTCAGCAGTTATCAAACTCGACTCTCTTCTACAGAGAGCTTCTACGGCCAGTTTAACCGGTTGAAGACTGGCGATCGACTCATTGATTAGTGACCACTCGTCAGCGGAGAATTTAGTGTCTGAGCCAGTGTCTATTAAGGCTTTATCGATGCAAACTTTTACACTGTAGAAATGTTCCAGCATGCTGAGCAAACTGTTCCACCTAGTGCAGCAGTCAAGAATCAAACTCAATTCTTTGCCCTTCACTTCCTTTACATATTTTTGCAAAAACATATCATCTTTGGTAGGTGATTTTTTAAAAGTCTTAACAACTTTTCATACTTTTTTGTTCGCTGTATCGCGGAATCACTTCAGGTTCAGCCGGTGTTGGTTCAATTACTACTTCTAAGCCTTCATTGGTCTCCGTGTCTTCGTCATCATATTCGTCACTTTCGTCTATCTCTGTCTGTTCTACTTCTTTTTGAGCTTTCTTTTTATACAGAACGTCTACCACAGCTAACTGGATTCCATATGCAAAGCACAGTTGCTGATAGCAAGGCAAGAGCCTACCAACTTTCACCATAATGCTTGCATCATCAGTAGTGATACCAATGATGTCGGTTTCAAAGTTTAAGCCAAATTTCTTTAACCGTTCTGACACTAATTCAATGCAATGTTCGGCAGTGCAGGATCCGTAAATTCTGATCAGGCCAAGATTAAAATGAGTCTCTTTATGGTGCACGTTGAGGTTGAGATTTATGTATCTGTGATTTTTTTGAGATGTCCACTCATCAAAGCTTAACGAAAATCTTTGTCCCTTTTTTTTTAATTTGCGAATTCTTTTATTAAATCAGCTTCGATATTATTCGCATAATTGGTAATCATCGACCTTATGGTGTTGGGAGAAGTCGGCAATTGGAATCCACTTTTTGCGAACAAACGTCTTAAATCGGAAGATGTACAAAATGAACTCAGCGTAAAACCATCTTTGCACACCATCCTGGTAACCATGGCTTCCATCGAATTTTCTTTTACAAAATAGGCATCAATAGTCTTCTTAGCCTTTTTGTTCGGTATAATAACTACTTCCTGATCATCGTCATTTTTTGATGTGGTTGCTATTGCTGTGGGAACTACTGTATCTGTATTATGAAGTGGTAATTTGCTGTTTGCAGAAGTAAGATTGACGCAGTGTATCTTTTGTAGATGGCCTTTTAAGCCTGTCGTTGGACGGTTACTGATTAGCAAAGTTTTTGAACATAATAAACATTTTGCACTTCGACCATCATCCAATTTTTTAAAATAGTCCCATAAGTTTTTTTTATCATCATCCTCACCACATTTCTCTTGCTGACTTGGCTTTGAAAGAGACATTATTCATTATTCTGTACGAATACGAATTGTGCAGTTATATTATTATTATATATGTACTGTGAACTGACTGAACTGAACTGGCTTGAAATCTGAAAAATGAAAATAAGAAATATTTGATTCATAAATATACATAAATCGCCGACCGACCGACGCACAGTGGGGCCAAACATGAGAAAACCTGGCAAAAACTCCCAAAACTAAGTTGGTAATATCCCGCCAATTCTACATGAAATCGACAGTCAATGATTCCCCCCCCCCCCCCGAATGCAGTACTGGCTGAGTTAGGGTGGGGAGAAGTCATAAATCCCCCCACTAGTTGCTTGAATGGACTAGTCCGCAACGCGGTATCACGTCTGGTGTAGTCCACCGAGTGTAACGTAACGAAACATTAAGTTGTGCGTTGATTGTGTTGGTTTCATTTTGTTATAAAAAAGTGTACATAAAATGTCGTCTCTACCATCAGGTTAGTATATAATACCCTCATATTTATAATTGACTGTTTATATGTGTACTTAATAACGTGTTGAATAATGACACGCTGTTTTTAAACGATTTCCGAGTTTTTAGTGAGTGTACGTAAACATTTAATAAATGTCAGGGCATATCGTGTGCTTGAAATTATATTTGCACGTCTCTATAATAGTTCTTCTTAACAAAACATCAAAAAAAAAGCTGCGCATTTCAACGTTTCAATAATAAACATTAATAAAAGAATTATAGGCTACATAAATTTTTTGCTACTTCATCCAAGACACATGAAAAGTGAGCGGCTATATGACATTCTGCTGCTATTGGATCAGTCGTTTAACATTTTTATGTTTTTATACCATTTTCAAAATCCGCGACCCAAAAAACAGTTATATGCAAATTTTTAGGCAAATCAGATGACTGATTGAATTATGGCCAGCTTTGGAGGATAACTGCCCCACTGTGCGACGGACGGACGGACAGATGCTTTTGACAGATATCGTTTATCGGTATGTACTAAATTACTAATGATATAGAACACAAATTCACCAATCGAAGTTGAAGTTTGAGGGAAAGATGGCACTAATTTACGAAACTGTAAATACTGTAATGTAATGTAATGTTTATACATAAATAAAAATGAAAATTCAGTCAAATTACTCACAATTCTCACAACAAACAACACGGGCCATGGCGGAGCGAAGAAGACACTTATTTAGCGCGAAGACACTTTATCTAGCGAGAGCGGAAAGTCAACTGGCGATCAGATCAGCAGCAGAGGTCAAAGGGCGGGCGGTGCGGTGTAGGAGGGGGTGTAGCACGTGCCGCGAGTGCGACAGAACGGCAATGTCGCTCCCGCCGAGCGGTAGCGCACCTAGCAAAGCGACAACGCTGGCAACGTAGACTTTTGCGCCATTATTTGGAAAGTTAATTACTTGCGGATCCAGCAGGCCGAAAAATGCGCTGGATCCAGTTGGATTGCTGGATGAGGGATCCAGCAATTGCAATCCCTAAGTCCGTATCATACTTGGATACTTCATTTTCAGCTACCTTGTTATTATTATTCACCATTATTTCACCCTTGTTAATTATATCATCATCATAACTAACATTATTACTCACCTTGTTTACTGCCACCTGTTTTGCATTTAAACTAACCCCATTATGATTCGTAATTATTTCCCCCTTATAATTATAGTTGTCACTTTTATTTCCACTTACCTTGTCAATTATCACCTTGTTTGCACTTAAACTAACCTCTTTCTGATTATCACTTGTATTCACCTCACCTACCTCGTTTTTTATCTCCACTGCACTTAAACTAACACTGTTGTTTGTAAAAGTATCGTCATCATTATTCAATGTACCACTCTCTATAACTACGTTTTCAATTATGTCACCATTATTACTTGTGATATCGTGATTACTATCACTTTTACTTACCTCGTTAATTATTTCTTCGTTATTTTTCATCATTTTATCACCATCATTATTTTTGACACCACTGTCGTCTGTTACTTTGTTATTTTCATTTACATTACACTTACCCGTATCTATTTTCCTTTCCATTTTCTTGTCTCGTTTATTCATATTATTAATCATGTCATCTAACATCGCGCTTTGTTTATCAAAACGTTTATTCGCATAATTCATTAGATCGGCCCATGACACCCCATTTTCCTGTACCTCGGCCATGCTTATTCAATTTTTTATGTAATACCCCTTTTATATAAAAACCACTACAACCCTTCTATTACTCCATAATTACACATACCCAGTCGAAATACTCCACACATAAAATCGTAATCAATATATAAACGTAAAAGTAACCACACAATAACGCTATCAAAACATTACCTAATCACATGTACGTAAATCTATACAATAATTCAAAATTTTACAAATACGCCATTACCAAATCCTACTTTCTGTGCCTCAAAACAGGTCTAATTCATATAATATTTATACGAATATCCTGGCAGCGGCGCCACTTGTAATGGTATTGATCTTTTACCATTATAAAATAATACAATAATAAAAAACTCACTGCTGCCAGAATATTACTTACCGTCATAATCCTGCTACTTACCTTTTAAACACCAAAAAGAAACTCCAGGGCTGCCACGATATTTTATGGTTCAATATTGAAACCTTTACACTCTTTCCCTTATAAAAACTTTGATAATCCTGCTATCTGACCTCCCCTTACTTCAGAAAATTCCCCAGAACGTTAGACGAGGTTTTCAGCACAGAATAGGAAATGGTAACTGCGTAATAACTGCTCTAACACATGGTTATACTACTAAACCAATCTTATTTATTTTAACACATTCGTCCTTAGTTATCAACGTTGTAATACAATATTATACTACGAAAATTCTTTGAATTCCAATCACTGAAGTTAAACCATCAAATGAAATTAAGGGAACCATCAATTTTGTGCCCTAATCCTAGTCACAAAATTACTATATATAAATCATTAAACCAAAACCATTACAAGACATATCAGTACTTTGATCATTCTCTCTCTCTCCCTCTCTCTCTAATTATCCCCCTTCTTTTTCTTTTGAGATCTCATTTTAACTGGACTTTTTATAAAAAAATAGAAATTGATATAAAATTTTATTTTGTTTTGGCCATTCTGTTCTTTCGCTTTTAATTAAATGCACGTGGTCCGATTCATAGCACTGCCTGTTGAGAGACGCTTTTTTAATAAAACCACTACGTTAATCTTGTTAAAACTGTTATATTATCACCACTGTCACTAAATTCTTGTTTTAGCCGGTTTTTTATTTTTCCTTACTGCTTCATTCTTCTTACAACACTTTATTAGATAGGCCGATTATAGCATTTTCGGCCTATCGCAAACGCCCGAGGCCACGGTTGAATTACGTCTACCCAGTATGAAGGTAGGCTGCCGACGACTGCTATTCAACTGACTCAAGGTGTTGGGCGTTGGTCCGGTTGCACGCCAATGTATGTGTTTTATAGCGTCTTCTCTGATTGGCTGGAAGGTCCAGACGCTCAGCCCGAGGATCCTTAAATTTTTTGTGCCTGTTGAAATTGGCGTTTTTTGTGATTCACGGTCAGCACAAGCTGTAGGCGGTTGCGTAACACATCTAGCCAGATTGACGCGCTAGAGATAAACAGTCTGATGTTTCATAATAAACTTACATGTCTCTTGGTTAAACAGAGGTTCCCCAAAGGTTGTACAATATTTGGATTGACATTTATTAAAAATTATTATCACCCCATTCTGTCCCGTTACACTATTCTGTGCCAAAAAGCTCGCCTAAAAGAACCTGTGAGTTTTTGAATTAAGGGAACTAAATTACCTAAATTATTTAATGGGAAGAATGTATGGTTTCGATATTGAACCTCAAAATATCGTGGCGACCTTGTACAACAATTTGGGATCTTCTGGTTTTTATAGTAAGGTAAGTCGTAGTAAGTTCGTCAGAAAAGGAGGTAAGTAAAGGTATGTCCTAGATGTATTTAAATTGTATAGTTACAAAGCCATCTTTGGAAAATTTCACTTGTCATCCAAGCTTTACTGTTTGATTCATACTCAACTGGTTTTGTTTCTACATTTTTAAAGCAACATGGGTTGGCTGACTTCCCTATCATTAGCAAAGGCTGTTTTTCTGAACCATCCGTGTTTGCTCCAACAAACAATGTTTTGAGCTATTTGCTGTGTTCCCACCACTACAACTTTCCCCTTTAAATGCAAGTGTTTTGTCGGGGGTGAATTTGAAGTATGACCTTGTCTTATCAACTTTAAAAATATCTTTAGTGTCTCTGTTAGTTTGCAACAAATCATCTTTACAAGAATTTGCAGCTTCAACGTCCGTAGATCCACTTTCCCCACAAATACAGACGGTACCGTTATACAAGCCAGTAGTGAGTCATTGTGGCATACTGGCCTAGCCAATTCCAGGAATTGTATACAAATGATAAGCATCTGTTCACAAGCGCAATACCTGCTTATCTATTTCCAGTTGTTTTTCTATTACTACATGGTCAACCCTATAGCTACACAAGATTTTTTTCAAAATTTGAGCAAAAAGTTTACTTTGAATTAAAGATGATGTTTATGCACAGTTTACATACGGTAGGAATTTCAAGGGATCACAATAAAAGTTTAAATTATCCAGAAATTCAAATTATGCATGTTCAAATTAGCCAGTTTCTACTGTATATATTGTATAAATAACAGATAAGGACTGAACACTCATTGATCATTTTCAACCTGTCTCCAATTACTCGGACACACACCCTTGGACCCTTGGGGAAACAAAGCAACAATGGACTTTTAGCAAGCATTCATAAATAGTTTCTGATAAACACAAAAATTTGTTCAAAAATTATTACAGAGGAGACCAGCAATTTACAAAATTCAGTGTTTTAAGAATACTCACAAATACTAGAAAAATAACACAATTTTGAACTATTTCACTGTTACATCTTCATAAGTCCTTTAGAATTGTGAATTCTCTATGATTGATGAACCTGTCTTAGACTGAAATTTTTCAAAAAAAAATTATGTCCCGTGTATGTCTCCCATCATTCATTTTTATTTTAAACCATTCATTATATTATAAGCATGATATTTATTAAGTAATATCAGTGATATTATTAATGATATTGTATTAATATGATTTTTAAACAGTATTTACAATTTAAGGTTATAAGTGTATAATGAGTAAATCACTGACGCTATCATCTGCAGCAACAAAGCAGAAGTGAAAACGTGTTTTAACAGATAATGAAAATTATCTACATTATTACAGTCATTTTTTAGTTTATGGTGGTTTAGGAATGAGTAACAAACAAAAAGGTATAGTAAGCTATGGAAAATAAGTACTTTTCTTTAATAAAAGAAATGTTAAAATTGTTTATCATTACAGTTTTGAAGTTAATTCATGTCTCCAAAAGCATATACATTTAGTTGTACAGAATAAATATTATATTCTTAACATTACTGTGTATTATCACACAATTATGGCATAATTGCTTCCTGTTGGCTTACTGTCAGTCTTACTGGTGTCACAATTATTACAACTGCCATTTTCACTCACAACTGTATTTTCTACACTCAATTGTTAAATTAATACTTCAGACTAGTGATCCGCCTATCTCTTTAGTTTCTTGGCATTTTTTCAAAATTGCCTGAAGTAATGACTAACTATACTATTTATGAGGCGTGTTTTTTTTAAGTAAGTACCGTTTTGATACTAAAAATAACAAGTAATATTTTTTTGAACAATTTTATTTTATATAAAAGCCAGTACATTAAACTATTTTTCAACATAGTTTCCACCTATATTGAGGCAATTGTCGTATCGTGTGATCAGCTTCTGTATTCCACCTTCATAGAAATCAGCCGCCTTAGAAGATAACCATTGCTGCACGGTTGTTTTGACATCGTCATCGTAGCACTGGCCGCCAAGGTGCCGCTTTAAATGGAGGAACAAATGATAGTCACTGGCCGCGAGGTCTGCACTGTAGGGGGAATGATCCCGTTTTTCCAAGCCAAATGATGTAATCAGATCTTGGGTGCGTTGAGAATCGTGTGGCCGAGCATTGTCATGAACCAGTACGATTCCCCTACTGAGATTGCTACAACTTTTGTTTCGGATTGTGCGACGCAGTTTATTCAGGGTCTCACAGTATGTCACAGCATTTATCGTTTCACCCCGAGGCAAAAAATCAACAAGCAACACCCCCTGCCTGTCCCAAAACACAGTGCACATGATTTTCTGGGCTGAAATGGTTTGCTTGAACTTCACCTTTTTGGGAGATGTTGAGTGCCTCCATTCTATGGACTGCTGTTTTGATTCTGGTGTAATGTGAGACACCCATGTCTCGTCACCAGTGATGATTTGGCTTAAAAACAGATCACCTTCCTCACTGTACCTCGTGAGAATAGTCAGAGCACTGGCTAAACGTTTTATTTTGTGCAACTCAGTCAGCATTTTTGGAACCCAGCTTGGGCACAACTTCCGATAATTTAAGCAGTCTGTCACATTTTCATAGAGAACACTTCTTGAAACTCTGTGGAAATTCATTATACAGTGATGAAATCGTAAACTGCCTATTGTCACAAACTTTTTTGTCAACTTTCTGCACCAGGTCATCATTAATGACAAACGGTCGCCCACTCCATGCCTCATATTGCATGTTTGTACAGCCTCCTTTAAATGCTCTAACCCACTTTCGCACCATGCCATCGCTCACACCGTTTTCCCCGTACACTTCACTATCTGTTGATGAATACGCTTTCACATCTCTTGCATTTAGGAAACGAATTACATCCCGTATTTCACAATTGGCGGGACTTTTAATGGTATGAGGCATTTTAAACATGCACAAGAAAATGTAAACAAAGACTTCTGCTCACGTAATGGCGTCTGTAGCAAGCCAAAAAATGCAGACACTCAGTGCGTATGCGCACAACGGCGACTGCTGGGCTGTAGCGGCGATATAGCGAAACGGTACTTACTTAAAAAACACGCCTTGTAATATGCCTCAACTGATCTAGAGCATATCCAATTTGATGGCACCTTTTCTGTGAACTGTGAGAGTGTGTTATCCACACACTATGGAATACCTGGTTCCGTCATTACTGTACATCACATTTTTAAATTTGTTTTATTCATGAAAATTTATTTTTACCATCATTAGTTCCACTTCATCACTTCATTAACAAAGTCTTCCTTACTTCCACTATGCACAAAGACACACTACATTTCAATATATCATGAGACTGAAATGGGAATGTAAGCTTTCACGTCCAATGTTTACACTGTCAAATTTGTTGGGGCTGTTAGGTTGTGGTAGAACACGCACGCACGCACGCGCGCGCGCACACACACACAAAACCAGAAGTTTTGACCGTATCCAGTAAATACTTGTAGTCCTATGCAGGTGTGTGAGATCTCTGTTCCCACACCATTGAAGAAGTACGTCATTGGTAAGGCCAAAAGACTCCTAGTCCTATGCAGCCATTTGAGCTCTATGTTCCCACACCACTGAAGTCTCCATCAGGATATCAACAGGATACAGCCAAAAAGTCTGGCATTACATATAGACATTCTAGACTTCAACCTAACAGACTAGAAAAGTTTGACAGTATATCATGAAACAGAACAAAATGTGACAGTAATTGTCATTTTTTACAATAGCTTGCTACCTATCAATCTTTCATCCATGTAAATAATGCTCTTACCACACTCCCACAAAGTTTCTGTGTATACAAGATATTCATACCAACGCTGAAGAATGTCTGTTCTTTCACTTACAATTTTCTTTTGTTTAAACATTTTTAATTTGAAAGCAACACTGTTTATTAATCACTATTGACTCAAAGGAACTAAATCCCCTGTCTTACAGTATGCAGAAGCGTTCTTGTCATTGGTACAACTTTCCATCTTATGTAAAATTCTAGTATACATATATATACTATAGTATATATAGTATAAAAAATGCGTTTAAAAAAATTGTCACAATATTATTTTTCTAACCCTCACCATTTTCTTTTTTTTCTAGCATAGGGATCTGTTTTATTTAATTTGCAATTTGTGTTTAATAATGAACTTTCTGATCATTTTTACTAGTTGTTTCTTCGGTGACCTTTTTAAAAAGTAAAATGTACAACTTTATTTTGATTCTTCATATTTTGCATAATTTACTTATTAAACATGACAAACTTCAATGTGAACACCCATATTTTTTTGTGAAACATGTCTTCAACATCCTGATCATTTAAAACCACTAAAACTACATTACATTAAAACATAAACCTTCAACCGATAATACTAAAAACAAAACAAAGATTAAAACTGTCAAGTATACAATTTAAAAATAATCACAGTAATTATAATATTTCAAAATATCGGTATGGAGAACCATACATGACTTCCATGTTCTAAGATTTATATTTAAAATCATTTACGAAATGAAATGTTTCCATATAAACTACTTCTTTCCACTTACTGCTTCACCCTTAACCGTAGTACTGTGGTCACTAACGTATACCACCACACGTTATCGCACTCGATTTTCACTGATGATGGCAGTCGATGGCACTGCCGAAACGTCTGATTTTGCAGAAACCATTGGACTACGGCCAAACAGCCCAGGAAGGAATTTTAACAACAAACTATTACTTTGTTGCCGATAACGTAGTACACATATAAAAATTATCCCCTCCTTCTTCAACTACAATTTTCATTTCTAGAAAATTACCCCCACCCCGTTCAACTAGCCTCTTCATTTATAGATATTTCATCTACGTTTCTACAGTGGATTATTAAGATCTTCTTATCAGGATACTTTACTTATCAAAATTAAGTACTTTACTCTTGTTAAAACATAAAACGTTGCAGGTAAACTACCCCTTTCTCTAAACCAATCTTCACCAAAAACAATAGACCTTCAGTCCTCTACAATGCAGGGCTGTATGCAAAATATTATTTGATTCTGTTTGAATTTGCGGCTCTTATCGTTTGCCATTTACCCCTTTCCCTTAACCGATCTTCAACAAAATCAACAGACCTCGAGTTCTGTATAACTCAAAAAGGTATGCAAAAGAGTAGTTGATTCGGTTTGAATTTACGGCAGTTATTGTTCGTCGTAGAAAAAATTACCCTTGTTAAAACATAAAATGTTGCAGGTAAACTACCCTATTCCCTTAACCGATCTACACCAAAACCAGCAGGTCTTGAGAACTCTACAATTCAGGGCTGTATGCAAAACATTATTTGATTCTGTTTGAATTTGCGGCTGTTATCGTTTGCCATAGAAAAAAATTACCCTTGATAAGAAAAACGTTGCAGGTAAACTACCCCTTCCTGTTAACCGATCTTCACCAAAAACAATAGGTCTTGAGTACTCTACAAATCAGAGGTGTATGCAAAAAATTATTTGATTTTGTTTGAATTTGCGACTCTTATCATTTGCCATAGAAAATACCCTTTTAAAACATAAAACGTTGCAGGTAAACTACCCCTTTCCCTTAACCGATCTTCACCAAAAACAATAGGTCCTGAGAACTCTACAATTCAGGGCTGTATGCAAACAATTATTTGATTCTGTTTAAATTTGCGGCTTTTATCGTTTGCCATAGAAAATACCCTTGGTAAAATATAAAATGTTGCAGGTAAACTACCCCTTCCCTTAACTGATCTTCACCAAAAACAATAGGTCTTGAGAACTCTATAATTTAGGGCTGTATGCAAAAGAGTAGTTGATTCTGTTTGAATTTGCGGCTGTTATCGTTTGCCATAAGAAAAATATCGGTATGGAGAACCATACATGAATTCCATATTCTAAGATTTATATTTAAAATCATTTTCAGCCAAACAGCCAGACTGTGTCTTACCTGCCTTTTTATTGCTGTATTAAATGAAAAATATTATATTACATTAAAATGAAAAAATTATAATTTTATTGCCTGGCAACAAAATTATTTTATTTTGAACAATTACCATTGTTTCAAAAAGTTTAAATAAATTTTCAAGTACTTTACTCTTGTTAAAACGTAAAAGGTTGCAGGTTAACTACCCCTTCCCCTTAACCGATCTTCACCAAAATCGAAAGTCATTGAGACCTCTACAATTCAGGGACGTATGCAAAAAATTATTTGATTCTGTTTGAATTTGCGGCTGTTATCGTTTGCCATAGAAAATACGCTTGATAAAAAAATGTTGCAGGTAAACTACCCCTTCCCCTTAACCGATCTTCACCAAAAACAATAGGTCTTGAGTACTCTACAAATCAGGGCCGTATGCAAAACATTATTTGATTCTGTTTGAATTTGCGGCTGTTATCGTTTGCCATAGAAAATACCCTTGTTAAAAAAACGTTGCAGGTAAACTACCCCTTTCCCTCAACCGATCTTCACCAAAAACAATAGATCTTGAGAACTCTACAATTTAGGGCTGTATACAAATAATCTTTTGATTCTGTTTGAATTTGCGGCTGTTATCGTTTGCCATAGGAAATACCCTTGTTAAAACATAAAACGTTACAGGTAAACTACCCCTTTCCCTTAACCGATCTTCACCAAAAACAATAGGTCTTGAGTACTCTACAAATCAGGGCTGTATACAAAACATTATTTGATTCTGTTTGAATTTGCGGCTGTTATCGTTTGCCATAGAAAATACCCTTGTTAAAAAAACGTTGCAGGTAAAATACCCCTTTCCCTCAACCGATCTTCACCAAAAACAATAGGTCTTGAGAACTCTACAATTTAGGGCTGTATGCAAATAATCTTTTGATTCTGTTTGAATTTGCGGCTGTTATCGTTTGCCATAGGAAATACCCTTGTTAAAACATAAAACGTTACAGGTAAACTACCCCTTTCCCTTAACCGATCTTCACCAAAATCAACAGATCTTGAGAACTCAACAATTCAGGGCTGTATGCGAAACATTATTTGATTCTGTTTGAATTTGCGGCTGTTATCGTTTGCCAAACAAACAAAATTACCCTTGCTAAAAAAAACCGTTGCAGGTAAACTACCCCTTTCCCTCAACCGATCTTCACCAAAAACAATAGGTCGCGAGTACTCTGCAAATCAGAGCAGTATGCAAAAAATTATTTGATTCTGTTTGAATTTGCGGCAGTTATCGTTTGCCATAGAAAAAAAATCTAGACAGACAGACAGACAGACAGATAGACAGACAGACACACAGACACTTTTCGGAAAACGACTTTTTTTCATGTTTTGAGTGTAGTAGAATCAGAGTCTGCAATAATCTCGAACACGATTTTTTTTGCCATCACCATACTTCCATTCCTTAAGGAATATGGAAGTAATATTATATTACATTAAAATGAAAAAATTATAATTTTATTGCCTGGAACAAAAGTATTTTATTTTTAACAATTACCATTGTTTCAAAAAGTTTAAATAAATTTTCAAGTACTTTACTCTTGTTAAAACGTAAAAGGTTGCTGGTAAACTACCCCTTCCCCTTAACCGATCTTCACCAAAATCGAAAGTCATTGAGACCTCTACAATTCAGGGACGTATGCAAAAAATTATTTGATTCTGTTTGAATTTGCGGCTGTTATTGTTTGCCATATAAAATACGCTTGATTTAAAAACGTTGCTGGTAAGCTACCCCTTCCCCTTAACCGATCTTCACCAAAAACAAAAGGTCTTGAGTACTCTACAATCTAGGGCTGTATGCAAATAATCTTTTGATTCTGTTTGAATTTGCTGCTGTTATCGTTTGCCATAGGAAATACCCTTGTTAAAACATAAAACGTTACAGGTAAACTACCCCTTTCCCTTAACCGATCTTCACCAAAAACAATACGTCTTGAGTACTGTACAAATCAGGGCTGTATGCAAAACATTATTTGATTCTGTTTGAATTTGCGGCTGTTATCGTTTTCCATAGAAAATACCCTTGTTAAAAAAACGTTGCAGGTAAACTACCCCTTTCCCTCAACCGATCTTCACCAAAAACAATAGGTCTTGAGAACTCTACAATCTAGGGCTGTATGCAAAACATTATTTGATTCTGTTTGAATTTGCGGCTGTTATCGTTTGCTATAGAAAATACCCTTGTTAAAAAAAGTTGCACGTAAACTACCCCTTTCCCTCAACCGAACTTCACCAAAAACAATAGGTCTTGAGAACTCTACAATTTAGGGCTGTATGCAAATAATCTTTTGATTCTGTTTGAATTTGCGGCTGTTATCGTTTGCCATAGGAAATACCATTGTTAAAACATAAAACGTTACAGGTAAACTACCCCTTTCCCTTAACCGATCTTCACCAAAATCAGCAGATCTTGAGAACTCTACAATTCAGGGCTGTATGCGAAACGTTATTTGATTCTGTTTGAATTTGCGGGTGTTATCGTTTGCCAAACAAACAAAATTACCCTTGCTAAAAAAAAACCGTTGCAGGTAAACTACCCCTTTCCCTCAACCGATCATCACCAAAAACAATAGGTCGCGAGTACTCTGCAAATCAGGGCTGCATGCAAAAAAGTATTTGATTCTGTTTGAATTTGCGGCTGTTATCGTTTGCCATAGAAAAAAAATCTACAGACACACACACAGACAGACAGACACACAGACACTTTTCGGAAAACGACTTTTTTTCATGTTTTGAGTGTAGTAGAATCAGAATCTGCAATAATCTCGAACACGATTTTTTTTGCCATCACCATACTTCCATTCCTTAAGGAATATGGAAGTAATACGCTTGATAAAAAACGTTTCCCCTCAACCGATCTTCACCAAAAACAATAGGTCTTGAGTACTCTACAAATCAGGGCTGTTTGCAGAAAATTATTTGATTCTGTTTGAATTTACGGCTGTTATCGTTTGCCATAGAAAATACCCTTGTTAAAAAAACATTGTAGGTAAACTACCCCTTTCGCTCAACCGATCTTCACCAAAATCAGCAGACCTTGAGAACTCTACAATTCAGGGCTGTATGCGAAACATTATTTGATTCTGTTTGAATTTGCGGCTGTTATCGTTTGCCAAAAAAAAAATTTTCCCTTGATAAAAAAAACCGTTGCAGGTAAACTACCTCTTCCCCTCAACCGATCTTCACCAAAAACAATAGGTCGCGAGTACTCTACAAATCAGGGCAGTATGCAAAAAATTATTTGATTCTGTTTGAATTTGCGGCAGTTATCGTTTGCCATAGAAAATACGCTTGATAAAAAAACGTTGCAGGTAAACTACCCCTTTCCCTTAACCGATCTTCACCAAAAACAATACGTCTTGAGAACTCTACAATTTAGGGCTGTATGCAAATAATCTTTTGATTCTGTTTGAATTTGCGGCTGTTATCGTTTGCCATAAGAAATACCCTTGTTAAAACATAAAACGTTACAGGTAAACTACCCCTTTCCCTTAACCGATCTTCACCAAAAACAATACGTCTTGAGTACTCTACAAATCAGGGCTGTATGCAAAACATTATTTGATTCTGTTTGAATTTGCGGCTGTTATCGTTTTCCATAGAAAATACCCTTGTTAAAAAAACGTTGCAGGTAAACTACCCCTTTCCCTCAACCGATCTTCACCAAAAACAATAGGTCTTGAGAACTCTACAATCTAGGGCTGTATGCAAATAATCTTTTGATTCTGTTTGAATTTGCTGCTGTTATCGTTTGCCATAGGAAATACCCTTGTTAAAACATAAAACGTTACAGGTAAACTACCCCTTTCCCTTAACCGATCTTCACCAAAAACAATACGTCTTGAGTACTCTACAAATCAGGGCTGTATGCAAAACATTATTTGATTCTGTTTGAATTTGCGGCAGTTATCGTTTGCCATAGAAAATACGCTTGATAAAAAACGTTGCAGGTAAACTACCCCTTTCCCTTAACCGATCTTCACCAAAAACAATACGTCTTGAGAACTCTACAATTTAGGGCTGTATGCAAATAATCTTTTGATTCTGTTTGAATTTGCGGCTGTTATCGTTTGCCATAAGAAATACCCTTGTTAAAACATAAAACGTTACAGGTAAACTACCCCTTTCCCTTAACCGATCTTCACCAAAAACAATACGTCTTGAGAACTCTACAATTCAGGGCTGTATACGAAACATTATTTGATTCTGTTTGAATTTGCGGATGTTATCGTTTGCCAAAAAAAAAAAATTTCCCTTGATAAAAAAAAACCGTTGCAGGTAAACTACCCCTTTCCCTCAACCGATCTTCACCAAAAACAATAGGTCGCGAGTCCTCTACAAATCAGGGCTGTATGCAAAAAATTATTTGATTCTGTTTGAATGTGCGGCAGTTATCGTTTGCCATAGAAAAAAATCTACAGACACACAGACAGACAGACACACAGACACACACACAGACACTTTTCGGAAAATGACTTTTTTTCATGTTTTGAGTGTAGTAGAATCAGAATCTGCAATAATCTCGAACACGATTTTTTTTGCCATCACCATACTTCCATTCCTTAAGGAATATGGAAGTAATACGCTTGATAAAAAACGTTTCCCCTCAACCGATCTTCACCAAAAACAATAGGTCTTGAGTACTCTACAAATCAGGGCTGTTTGCAGAAAACGTTTTTTTAACAAGGGTATTTTCTATGGCAAACGATAACAGCCGCAAATTCAAACAGAATCAACTACTCTTTTGCATACAGCCTTGAATTGTAGAGTTCTCACGACCAATTGTTTTTGGTGAAGATCAGTTAAGGGAAAGGGGTAGTTTACCTGCAACGTTTTATGTTTTAACAAGGGTATTTTATATGCCAAACGATAACAGCCGCAAATTCAAACAGAATCAAATGATTATTTGCATGCAGCCCTAAATTGTAGAGTTCTCAAGACCTATTGATTTTGGTGAAGATCGGTTAAGGGAAAAGGGTAGTTTACCTGCAATGTTTTATGTTTTAAAAGGGTATTTAGTATGGCAAACGATAAGAGCCGCAAATTCAAACAGAATCAAATAATTTTTTGCATACAGCCCTGAATTGTACAGTAATCAAGACCTATTGTTTTTGGTGAAGATCGGTTAAGGGAAAGGGGTAGTTTACCAGCAACGTTTTTTTATCACGGGTAATATTTTTTCTATGGCAAATGATAACAGCCGCAAATTCAAACAGAATCAAATAATGTTTTGCATACAGCCCTGAATTGTATAGGACTGAAGGTCTGCTGATATTGGTGAAGATCGGTTTAGAGAAAGAGGTAGTTTACCTGCAACGTTTTAGGTTTTAACAAGGGTAATTTTTTCTATGACGAACGATAACTGCCGTAAATTCAAAGAAAATCAAATATTTTTTTGCATACCTTCCTAAATTGTAGAGAGCTCAAGGCCTGTTGATTTTGGTGAAGATCGGTAAAGGGAAAGGGGTAGTTACCTGAAACATGTTATGTTGTAACAAGAGAATGTTTCCATGACGAACGATAACTGCCGCAAATTGAAAGAGAATCAAATTTTTTTGCATGCATCCCTGCATTCCAGAGGACTGAAGGTCTATTGATTTTGGTGAAGATCGTTTTAGAGAAACATGTAGTTTACCTGCAACGTTTTATGTTTTAACAAGAGTAAAGTACTTAATTTTGATAAATAAAGTATCTTGATAAGAAGCTCATAATAATCCACTGTAGAAACGTAGATGAAATATCTGTAAATGAAGAGGTTAGGTGAATGGGGTGGGGGTAATTTTCTATAAATGAAAAATATAGTTGAAGGGGGATGGGAGAATTTTGTATGTGTACTACGTTATCGGCAACAAAGAAGTAGTTCTTTGTTAAAATTCCTTCCCGGGCTGTTTAGCCGTAGTCCAATGTTTTGTACAAAACCAGTCTTTTCGGCAGTGCCATCGACTTCCATCTCAGTGAAAATCGAGTGCGAAAACGTGAGGTGGTATACGTTAGTGACCACAGTACTGTGGTTTCAGGCTGAAGCAATAAGTAGAAAGAAGTAGTTTCTATTGAAATATTTCATTTCGAATATGATTTTAAATATAAATCTTAGAACATGGAAGTCCTGTATGGTTCTCCATACCGATATTTTTCTATGGTAAACGATAACAGCCGCAAATTCAAACAGAATCAAATAATCTTTTGCATACAGCCTAGAATTGTAGAGTTCTCAAGACCTGTTGGTTTTGGTGAAGATCGGTTAAGGGAATGGGGTAGTTTACCTGCAACGTTTTATATTTTAACTAGGGTATTTTCTATGGCAAACGATAAGAGCTACAAATTCAAACAGAAGCAAATAATTTTTTGCATACAGCCCTGAACTGTAGAGTACTCAAGATCTATTGTTTTTGGTGAAGATCGGTTAAGGGAAAGGAGTAGTTTACCTGCAACGTTTTTTTATCAGGGGTAATTTTTTTCTATGGCAAACGATAACAGCCGCAAATTCAAACAGAATCAAATAATGTTTTGCATACAGCCCGGAATAGTAGAGTGCTCAAGACTTGTTGGTTTTGGTGAAGATTGGTTAAGGGAAAGGGGTAGTTTACCTGCAACGTTTTATGTTTTAAAAAGGGTATTTTCTATGGCAAACGATAACAGCCATAAATTCAAACAAAATCAAACAATTTTTTGCATACAGCCCTAATTTGTAGAGTACTCAAGATCTATTGTTTTTGGTGAAGATCGGTTAATGGAAAGGGATAGTTTACCTGCAATGTTTTGTTTTAAAAGGGTATTTTCTATGGCAAACGATAAGAGCTGCAAATTCAAACAGAAGCAAATAATTTTTTGCATACAGCCCTGAACTGTAGAGTACTCAAGATCTATTGTTTTTGGTGAAGATCGGTTAAGGGAAAGGAGTAGTTTACCTGCAACATTTTTTTATCAGGGGTAATTTTTTTCTATGGCAAACGATAACAGCCGCAAATTCAAACAGAATCAAATAATGTTTTGCATACAGCCCGGAATAGTAGAGTGCTCAATACTTGTTGGTTTTGGTGAAGATCGGTTAAGGGAAAGGGGTAGTTTACCTGCAACGTTTTATGTTTTAAAAAGGGTATTTTCTATGGCAAACGATAACAGCCATAAATTCAAACAGAATCAATTACATTTTTGCATACCTTTTTGAATTAAAGAGAACTCAAGGTTTGTTGATTTTGTTGAAGATCGGTTAAGGGAAAGGGGTAGTTTACCAGCAACATTTTATGTTTTAAGAAGGGTAATTTTTTTTTACGAAAGATAACTGCCGTAAATTCAAAGAGTATAAAATAATTTTTTGCATACTTTCTTGAATTGTAGAGAACTCAAGGCCTACTGATTTTGGTGAAGATCGGTTAAGGGAAAGGGGTAGTTTACCTGCAACATTTTATGTTGTAACAAGAGAAATGTTTCCATGACGAACGATAACTGCCGCACATTCAAACAGAATCAAATATTTTTTTGCATGCATCCCTGCATTCCAGAGGACTGAAGGTCTATTGATTTTGGTGAAGATCGGTTAAGAGATAGGTGTACTTTACCTGCAACGTTTTATGTTTTAACAAGAGTAAAGTACTTAATTTTGATAAATAAAGTATCCTGATGAGAAGCTCATAATAATCCACTGTAGAAACGTGGATGAAATATCTATAAATGAAGAGGTTAGGTGAACGGGGTGGGGGTAATTTTCTATAAATGAAAATTATAGTTGAAGGGGGAGGGGAGAATTTTTTATGTGTACTACGTTATCGGCAAACAAAGAAGTAGTTCTTTGTTAAAATTCCTTCCCGGGCTGTTTAGCTTTAGTCCAATGTTTTCTGAAAAAACAGACTTTTTGGCACTGCCATCGACTGCCATCATCAGTGAAAATCGAGTGCGAAAACGTGAGGTGGTATACGTTAGTGACCACAGTACTGTGGTTAAGGCTGAAGCAATAAGTAGAAAGAAGTAGTTTCAATGGAAATATTTCATTTCGAATATGATTTTAAATATAAATCTTAGAACATGGAAGTCATGTATGGTTCTCCATACCGATATTTTTTCATGTTTTGAGTGTCGTACAATCAGAATCTGCAATAATCTCGAACACGATTTTTTTTTGCCATCACCATACTCCCATTTCCTTAAGGAACATGGAAGTAAAATTACTTTTTTTCATGTTTTGAGGGTAGTACAATCATAATCTTCAATTATCTCGAACACGATTTTTTCTGCCATCACCATACTTCCATTTCCTTATGGAACATGGAAGTAAAAGCATAATCAAGTTAGAAAATGGCCACATGTGTGGTATCTACATGGCAAAAGAGAGACTGCCACAGAAAACATCTTTCGTTCATCTGACAAAAGATCAGTCATAAGAAATACTTGCTTCTACAGTAAAAATGGAAAACGGCAATTTGATAACTAAAGTTTCCACATTGGTTTCACTCAAAAAAAAAAGTTACCTATGACATTAATGATGAAGACCGTTCTCACACACACTTCTCATAATAAAATTTCCTTTTTATCCCTAGGTGTAACAAAATCAGTCATGTATGCAACTACTGTACTTACATCAACAGACCTGTCACCAGCATAATAGCATATGTCATCAACAAGTGTTAACAGGTTTGCTAAAGATGTGGGAACATTAGGTGGCAGAGACATCAGTGCTATTGCTTGAGGCCAATGACGTAAATATGGAGTAATCATACGTAAACGTATTTCTACTGCTTCACGAACTAATTTCTTTGGTTCTTTCATGCTGAAAATTAATAAATACATTACTTGTAAATTCAGAATATGTTAGCACTGTCTTAATATACATAATATAGTCAGCACCACTAAAGTTACCTCTCGTATCTCACTTTTGTAAAAAGCATTATAAAAACTACAATTATGGTTTTTTTTATTTCAAAAATAGTTATCATCATACTAATATATAAATCTATTTGTTTGTTTGTTAATTAATAACTCGACACCTAATGCATATTGTAACGTAACGAAAATGTGGTCCCCTACGTTACATAAATAAGTTTATAAGTTTTAAAATAAAAATAGAAATAATAATTATCCATACTAGTAAAAGGTCAGAAACACAACCCATTATTGAATAAATGAATTATCCCCCAATAAGAATACAAGGTAGAAAGAAAAAAAAATTAATAATGTTAATAAATACAAACTATCAATGTTCAGTGAAAGGTGTAAACGACAGACATTGACAAATAATGTAAAAACTAACTTAGACTGTTTTATAATAATTAATGATTTAAATGAAAGGAGAATGATTAATTATTACATGATTTATTTCATAACAATGTACCTGTTATTACGTTGTATCATGTTGTATTATTATCATGATAGTTATGTTATTTTTTGTGTGTACCAAATGGAGTAATTCTTTTAATAGAATACCAACTAAATAATATTAATTTCATTTTATGTGTTATCAATATATCATTATAGAGATGTTGTTAAACTTTATATAGTTAAATGTTTGAATACATGTACTTAGTTAATAGGCTGATTATAATTCTAAACTTGGCCAGGAAGGCTATAATTGTTAAATGAGATACAAAAGGGTTTAGTGTAATCATATCATAAACAAATGAAGGATTCTATAATAATGCAAGTAGTAACAAATTAAAATCAGAAGTAGATAAAAATGTAATGATAGGCCTAAAACCAGTAACATTGTATAGTAAGTCAGGTCAGAAAGGTTAGGTAAAGAAATTTGTAAAAAATACTAAATAGAATATAATGAGTTAGGAGAAGTTAATAATAATTGCTGATAACAGATAAATCAATTCAATTTAACTAAAATCTCAAAAATGCAATGGTGCAATGATACCGAAAGGTAATGTTTAATAACAAGAAAATAATACTTGTTAGTGTAAGTAGATTAAGAGGAAACGACAGCAAAATGTATAAAATTTAGTAACAAACAATATGTAAAATTATAATAGGATATAATGTAAATTTAGTAAAGGATTATTTTGATGAGTGTAAGAACATTGTATGATAATGGTTATAGTATAATATATAATATCCAATAAGAGGAGACAGGATGGTTGTCAAGGACGACGAGAGATATAAAATTTGTTGATTCGATTATTGAATAATTATCCATGAACGAAGACGGTTTAGTTTGGATGCACTCAGAAAAGAATTGTTTAAATTAAATTAAAACAATACAATTGGGAAACAAATTAAGTAATAAATCACCATAGTATGGATCACTGACATTCAACCGTCTTATATAACCGAACAATCATAAACCTGTACATGAAAATTGACGAAAAATCTAAGGGAAGAACTCCAATAATAAAACTCAATGTAATGAGTAATTATTGACTTAATTAATCAACCAAAGCAGAGAAGTAACTACCTGAATAGAGTTATATAATCCAATATTATAAAGAACGAAAACAAAACACAAAATTATACTTGAACGTCATTTTCCACAATTCAATAGAAAAAGTGCAGTTGGACACGAAATACATTGAAACACATAACCACAAAACTCGGACTTTGGTGAACAAAAGGAGCGGCATTTCTGCATCATCCCAGGACCAAGAATTCAACTTTTATTTCGAACTTGGAGTGAAGACTGGCGAGGATTAACTCATCTGCATTCCATTATTGACCAAACACTACGACGAGGTTAGCTGTACACTGCCTTACCGAGTCACGATGTCCAGAGGACGGTAAAACTAGACTTATTTTAAATAATATTTAATAAGAACTTAATACTATATTGTAATACCTTGTAATCCCATTTATGCATTTTCTGACCTTACCAATAGTTGAAAGAACCTTCACTCCCTGTGTTTAAAGAAATACAAAATCATAATTAAAATAATATATAACCCTGAATCCGATCGTTAATCGATTACTTCTAATACTATCGACTTTTGTATCTCCGTAAAGGAAGAACTTTGTTGGCAAGAATTATAGAAACCACAATAAAGAATCCTTTCAGAATTTAACAATATCTTCTCATTTACATAATATTTAGTGTAGTGTGAACAAGTTATAATATTAGTAGAGAGTGTAACGTAGGAATTATTATACGCGGGTAACTAACCTACAATTTTCAGCTGTATGTGAATCACAGCGCTACTCGCAGACTGTTTTTGTATTAAAGAGAATGAGAAACCGATAAGAATTCCTTCTCTTCTCTTCAAACGCGGGCTAGGCTTGAACAAGAAAATTAGAATTACACACTTAATACATAAATCACAACAAAACACATATTATATATACTAAATAAAGAGAAGACGTAAGGGTTAAATTATAAATTGGCGCTCAACTTGTGTAGGGCTTAAGTTAAGTAAAACGTCAATTCTATAAATATTACTTAACTCGAGCAGGCAGCTATTGGAGGCAGAGAAATGCAATAAAGAGCTATGATACAACAGGAAACGAAAATGCCCGAACAAGAGAGACGATTAAGTTACGCGGAATGGATGACAGTGCTATTTAGAAAATTCAGCAAGGAGATGGAGTACATCAAGAAGAATACCACTGATCACGAACGAGCACAGATGAGTCGTGCGAATGCAATGGGAACACCAAACGACAAAATGACATTGAGAGATATTTACGATGAAATGTGGGAGTTAGACGACAGGTGTAATAAAGAAGAGACTATAGGGACAGCTCACGAAAAAGACGACAACAATGTGGAAAAAATGACTGAAGAAGATTGGGAAAGATGGGACAATAATGAAGCACAAATGAAAAACGAAAGAACGGGAGTATACGCACAAGTGACAGAGCAATATACTCAGGAGGAATATAAACAATGGAGACAATTAATAAGACGACCAGGAAACCCAATACAAACGGAAAACGCAGAATTAAGGGAATGGATAAGGGTTATGTTTGAACTATCCAGAGAAGATATGTGTAATTGGAGGAAGGAACATAATCGAATAGAAGAATTTAAAAGAATGCCAAATAAAAAAAACTTGGAACAATCAAATATGCAACAAGAAATAGAAATAGTCAAAGTGAAGCAACAGAAGAAAATGCCAGAACAACCAAAAAAGTGACCCGTCAGGACATAATGGATTTTCTGGTTGAACATTTCAGACAAATGGATGAAAGTTTCAGAAGGTTAGAGGAAACAATGAACAGAGGTTTCAAGAATATGAATAAAACACTAGACAGCACTTCCAAAGGTATTATAGTAAGTCCGAATACAGAAGAGAGTAGCAAGGAAACAGAAATTAGAGAAGACCAAAATGCATTGCTATCTGAAAATAAAAATAGAAAGAACAAAGAGAATATCCAAACCATGGAAGAGAATATCAAGAAAATAAGAAAAATAGGTAGAAAGAAAATATTAAATACAAAAGAAGAATTGGAGATGAGGAAGGGTGGATTAATTAGTGCAGTTAACCTCCCAATTAATGAACGAAGGGAGTTAATTAAATTTAAGAATTATAGAAAAAACTTTATAAAAATGGCAAAAGTAAACCACCATAAAATAATAAAGAAAAACTTAAATAAATTTAGATCTCAATTAAATATGTCAACGATCGAAGAGTATCAGACAACACCAGTTATATCTTTAATGCGGAATAGACCAGTAAAATATTTGGTAAATAATCCAGAGGTCAAAGGGAATGGAATGGTAGTATATATGAGTGATTATGTTAGGTTAGAGGAGATACAATACCTGCTAGTTAAAAGGGCTCTAACTATGACGGAAAAACGTGACTTAAATGAAGACTTCGTAACAGCAGAATTACAATACCAGATGATAGAGAGGTATTTAATAAGGACAAAAATCATTATGAACACTGCAGTGATCCGAGGAAAAGGAGTACCTGAGTTAATGGAATATGGTTAAAAACAAGGAATAGTCAACCAGAAAAAGGGGACTGATTTTTAGTATACCGACCAGGCAACCATTTGGAAAGAAGGAACTAAAGAAATAATATTAAATAAGGAATAAAAAATAATATGTTAATAGAAACACTAAGATGAAGTTTAAGAATAAAAAAACCACAACATTCTAAAATAAGTAAGAACGTCTTACTATGTGTTTACGAAGAAATTATTTTAAATATATTAAGGATAAACCCCCCAAAATTCTAAAAGAAGTAAGAACGTCTTACTATGTGTTTACGAAGAAATTATTTTGAATATATTAAGAATAAAACCCAAAAAAAATTAAAAAACTATATAAGAAAAACTTACTCAAAATACTTAGAAACAATGTGATTTAAAATAAAAGACTAAACGCCAAGAGAATTGAAGAACAGATTACATAATTATTTATAAACAATATGACTTAAAATGGAATAAGGAAAAACTATATATAAAAACAATTAATGGTAATGTGCTCAGACAAGAAGGAAAAATATGAAGAACAATGGATAATTTAATGACTATAATTACAATGAAACTAAAGAATGATAATAATTAATGAAAATACAATTTAGAATTTCTTAGAATTGAAAATGATAAAGGAAGAAATAGTACGGAGAACATCTGTCACAAGAAAGAAGGTCAAAGGTGTTTACAAATAATGACTGTCAAAAATGTTATCTGAAAATAGCTACTGAAAATAAGAAGGAATCAAGAAGAAAAAGGAATATATATATATATAATTAAATGTTAAACGCAACAGCGTAAAGAATCCCAAAGATGTTTATTATTAGTCGAATGAAGAGACTATTATGATATTATTTTATTTTTTATAACTGTCTGTAGATGAATTCCAGCAGTATTATATTGAAGTGTAGTATGGCCAGCAGAGTATGAAGCCAAAAAGTGCCTCTCTGAACTGTCCCAGCTCACATGTAAGGGAATGTTAGGGAAATTGAATATTTAAGGGATAATAAAACCGCTGCAAAGATTGACATCAGATTCCAAAAGTATGAAGGAAGAAAACAGAAGGAAGATAGCTGACAGAAGATCAATGGAGAAACGCATTTGTAGAAGTAAATATAGAAATAGGAGAGTGTTAAAACTAATTTGTACTGATTATTGTAAACAATCATTGTCAAGAAAGGTTTGAAGAAACAAAGCAAGAGAATTAATATCATTAATGAATTTTCGTCCAATAGAGAAAAGTGAATATTATTAAACAAAAAGTTACCGTCAGAAATCCAAACAATTACCATTAAAACTCTACAATGAATAAAATGAAGGTATTCCAAGTCATGAAAAAAAAATATATATAAGTTTATTTTGACCCAAATTATATTCAGGTAAACTAAACTTCTTTTGGAGGGGAACCATATGTAACGTAACGAAAATGTGGTCCCCTACGTTACATAAATAAGTTTATAAGTTTTAAAATAAAAATAGAAATAATAATTATCCATACTAGTAAAAGGTCAGAAACACAACCCATTATTGAATACATGAATTATCCCCCAATAAGAATACAAGGTAGAAAGAAAAAAAAAATTAATAATGTTAATAAATACAAACTATCAATGTTCAGTGAAAGGTGTAAACGATAGACATTGACAAATAATGTAAAAACTAACTTAGACTGTTTTATAATAATTAATGATTTAAATGAAAGGAGAATGATTAATTATTACATGATTTATTTCATAAAAATGTACCTGTTATTACGTTGTATCATGTTGTATTATTATCATGATAGTTATGTTATTTTTGTGTGTACCAAGTGGAGTAATTCTTTTAATAGAATACCAACTAAATAATATTAATTTCATTTTATGTCTTATCAATATATCATTATAGAGATGTTGTTAAACTTGGCCAGGAAGGCTATAACTGTTAATGAGATACAAAAGGGTTTAGTGTAATCATATCATAAACAAATGAAGGATTCTATAATAATGCAAGTAGTAACAAATTAAAATCAGAAGTAGATAAAAATGTAATAATAGGCCTAAAACCAGTAACATTGTATAGTAAGTCAGGTCAGAAAGGTTAGGTAAAGCAATTTGTAAAAACTACTAGATAGAATATAATGAGTTAGGAGAAGTTATCAAATAATTGCTGATAACAGATAAATCAATTCAATTTAACTAAAATCTCAAAAATGCAATGGTGCAATGATACCGAAAGGTAATGTTTAATAACAAGAAAATAATACTTGTTAGTGTAAGTAGATTAAGAGGAAACGACAGCAAAATGTATAAAATTTAGTAACAAACAATATGTAAAATTATAATAGGATATAATGTAAATTTAGTAAAGGATTATTTTGATGAGTGTAAGAACATTGTATGATAATGATTATAGTATAATATATAATATCCAATAAGAGGAGACAGGATGGTTGTCAAGGACGACGAGAGATATAAAATTTGTTGATTCGATTATTTGTAATCCTCTATTTATTGATCACATTTATTAACACCAAATACCAATTAATTTTTACCTACCGTTACGATTGCTTCTGTCGGGCTTCAGGGTTCGATCACATGTACACTAGATACAAACATGGTCTACAGGTTAAGCAAAGCACTGACACAACGCATTTTTGAAGAGAATTAAAAATTTACTTTAATTTTGACTCCTTCGAAATTACTTTACATTCTATGACATCTGAAATACTTCTGTGAGAAAAAAAAACTATTGTTTGGTTACATACTCAGCATTCTTACTCTAACTTATCCTAGCTTACCTTATGCTTATACACACATACATACAGAGAGCCCAGCCTGCATATTTTTCAACCACACAAAATTTATAATACCCTTAACATTTTAATGATAATCAATTTCTCCCCACGGCGGCCACGCGGTCTTCACGCACAGTCATCGTTTTCATAAATGTTTTAATGCTGGTGTCCGAAAAAACACTCGATTGGTTTCTACCGAATGGATGTATTGTAGTAACAAACTTTTTTTCACTGATATTTAAATTTACTAGTAAAAATAATAGAAAAACTTTTGTATGGAGCCTACTTTGTTCCTAGCCGGCCGGCTACAATAGTGGAACTGCCCAGTGTGTGTCTTTGAGCGGCAGGATATGCGCATTCACGGCCACCGGGTTTTAGTCGCCGTTCATGCTCATTTGTTGAGGCATATTCAGTTTATGCAGGGACTATAGCTGATATATGTGTGTACCAAGGTGACGATATTGGCCTCGGCTCTGCTGATGTCAGTAGTAGGCGGGGTTTAACGACGTTTCCGGTAGCTAGTTGTTTAGAGCTACTAATTTTTCGTCCCATCGCCATGTTTTCCTCGACTTTAGTGTTTTTCACGGCGTCACTCCAGCGCCCCGCCCGGTTATGATAAGAGCGAGCGTGAACACACATATACAAAGTTCTTAGAATTTCGAAGGGGGCGCGAATTCCTTTGCCGCCTTACTCAACTGCGAACTGCGTTTCGCTTTGTTACAACACTGTTTCTCAATACGTGTTCTGTTATAATGAAATGAATCCTTGTCGTAATATGAAATTTCACAATGTTTAAATAAAACTCCCGCACAAAACGAAATAAATAAATTGTAATACCCCATACTGTAAAAAATGAAATGACCCAAAATTGACACGCTACAATACCCCCTCGATGAGAATTCTGCTGTTCACAACAGAAGAAATCTCATCGATAAACCCCGAAGAGGACCGGTGAGGAACTGGTGCCAACAACCCCCTTGTTCTTAATCTACATGGGTACACGACCCCCCTGGCTCAGCGACCATGGACTCATCTGAACGAGATCACTGGACTTCTCCGTAAGAGATCCCAACACCGAGAAATCGAACAGCTAAGTACCACAGCGCACCTCACCTTCTCACATGCTACCCCCCAGTAATCCTCAATCCCTGGCTTAAATTATGCCAGATCCTCTACCGATATGTTTCCCCTTTTATGCAAGCTGGGCTGCCTTTAGCAGATACTGGGCTCACGCCCACTCACATTACATGTTGACATAATACATTGTAAAATTGAAAAATCTTTTAAAAATTATGAAAAATTTAAAAAAAATGCAAAATTCAAAATAATATACTCAAAAAAATTCTCTTCCTGTTTTTCTGTTTTCTACTTAAAATGCATTAATTTAAACCTTTCTCCTAATCTAAACACATCCTTAATCTAACATGTAATCACTTATAATCTAACAGTACAATGCCATACAATCAATCAATAAAAACAAACATGTTAAGTACACACATAATAAAATAATCATTACCTAAAATCATTCGCTGGCAGGCGAAAAATCCAGATTTTTTTTTTTCAAAAAATTAAAATTTCCAAAAATTTTAAAATTCAAAAAAAATTTAAATTTATTTAAATGTTTCCTTCATATTTAGACATTGTTTGAAAATTGGTTTAAATTGATTAAACAGACAAATAAAATTGACTTCCTAATATACAAGCTTAGTGTGTGCATGACCTCATCAGCTGATCGAAACTAGGTCAAGTCCAAAACCCTTGACCCAGGGCCGTAACAAGGTACTCCTGCGCCCTTGGCAATTTTGACAAAGCTGCGCCCCCAATACCAATACTGGGGGGTCTGGAATACCCACCAGCGTAGCGGGGAGTCCGGAAAATTTTTAAAATTAAAGTGCAAAAATGGTAGTTTTTTAAGCTATTTAAGCCGAGTTTTTGCCTCTTTTCTAGGTAACTTTTTGGTCGAATTTCTGTAAAATTCTACATTATCTGAATATAAAAGTATTACTATTGTAAGAGAAAGACTGAACTTAAAACTATTTTTAAAAACTAACTGAAAGTGGTGGAATCTGTAGGAGGTATAAAACCTAATTTGCAGGTGATTGAACTATGTAAAAAGTAACTAAACAAAAAAAAAGTAGTTACCAAAGTACAGTACATGGTAAGGCCTACTAAAACTTAATATTTACACTACATTAAGGTAGGTAATATACAATTACAAACTTTTTTAGAATAAAAACTAAGCTTCTAGTAACAGTATTTAAGTAAACTATAGCAGCTTCTGCAACCTGCAATATGAGAAAATGAGAAAAAAAATGCAAAATATTTTTATTGATAGTTACATCAATTTACAGTAGGCCTTCTTTAGTTAACAGTTAGATTATATCACACTACTGTAACTGATGAGGTATTGATTATAACAAAATCTTCCAGAGAAATAATTCATAACTTTAGTCGGTGCTTTAGTTCTATAATTTATCTTGATTTTTTTTACACAGGACTTCAGGACTTGCACTTACAACATTCTGTTGTTGTAACTGCAGGTACCATTTTTTTGGCTCTGGGGGCTGTAAATAACAAATTGAAACTCTTCAGTAAACAAATATATTGCTTTTACAAATTGTTACATACAGTATACAGCAGAAAAGCCATGGAACTAAAACTTTACCTTTCGTGCTTTCAGCAAGGCAAACTCACTAATTATTTCACTAAAATCAAGTTTCGAAGCAATCTCATATTCTATGGACAGGATAGCTAAGTTTTTCAATCTGTTTTCACACACACTTGACCGTAAGTAGTTTTTGATTATCTTCAGCTTGCTGAAAGTACGCTTGCAAGACGCCACTCTGACGGGCATTGTCAAAAATATCCTTAATGCTATTTCGATGTTTGGATAAGCATCTCTTAATCTATAGTTTGAAATAACTTTCAGAATATCCAGATGGGAAGCCTTGTAAATGTTCTTCACCAGCTCTTTTGCGTGAAACTTGAAAGCAGCTACTTCGTTAACTAGCTCAACTCTGTCAATGTCTCTGCTATATATCGCACCAAGATCAGCTGCACACTTTTCAAGAAAAGAAACAGAGCATTCACTTAAGGACTTTCCTGACAAAAAACTGAAGTCTGATGAAACTGTGTGGTAAATGTGTGCCCTTTTTTCCATTTCACTTACAATTCTATCAAATACAGTGTAACATTCTATCTCAAATGATTTATCAGAACTCAACAAGTGTGCTTCGTCTTCAGCCGTCTCCCCAGCCATCCTCTTGACTTTTCTCAGCCTCTTAACAGCAAAACTGCTTTGGATGGCCATGGAATCACAAATAGCTTTGGCTTTTTCTGTGTATTTTTTAATTCCTTCTTTACGTAGGTCTTCAATTTTTTTTGCCAAACCTGAGAGCAAACTTGATGCTACGTCAAGAGTTGTGCCCTTTCCTTACAGTGACTTGTTGGTGCAGTCCAAACTTATCAAAACATCAGACCACATCTCTAAAAGGCACACAAATTCGTAATCAATTTGTCTAACAAGTTTCATAGCACCAGACAGTGTGTCAGTGTTCCAGTCGTTGTCTCTATCAGCACTATCAGCCATGTTTTGTAAAACTTTGTGTACAGATGATAAGTTCTTCTTAAGAGCTGTCACAGCTTGACGCCTGGAAGACCATCTTGTATCACAATGTCTCTTAAGGGTAGTTTTGAGACAACCAATTAAAACCTTAAGGTAGAGCTACTAAAGAAGTTGAAAAACTCCAACACTTTTCCAAAAAAACTTGTCATCATAATTGACACTTCCGCGACATGCACGCCAACGAGGTTAAGGCTGTGTGCTGCACAAGGCACAAATTTAGCAAGGTCGTTTAGTTGGGATATGTGCGCTTGAACGCCTTCATATTTTCCTGCCATGTTTGAGCCGTTGTCAAAGCCTTGACCAAGCCATCATTGTTTAGCTTTTGCAATATTTCTTGTGATAACCCTCTTCCTTTTTTCTGGTGACTTATGATGAAGTCCACAAAACTTTCTTCAACTGAGCACTTCTCATCCTTAATGTTAACATACCTTATTATTTCACTCATTTGTTCTAAATGTGCTGTGTCCGGGGTGCAGTCAAACATAATAGAGAAATACTTGGCACTTTTTACATTCTTCAGTATTTCAGATCGAACCTTATTTCCCAAAATGTCTATGACCTCATTTTGAATTAGAGGTGAAAAATAGCTTGTTACATGTTTTCCACTTTTAACATTTTCTATGTGCTTAGATAGTTGAGGATTGTAGTGACTAATAAGTTCTAATGTACTCAGAAATACACCATAGTTGCTGTTACTGATCGAATCGGAACCTCCTCTTAAAGGTAAGTTATTCCTGGCACAATGGAGAATTACATCCACAATACATTTGAGAACATTGCACCACTTTTCTGCTTCAGCTTGTATCAATGTTTGATGTTCTGCATCAACAGATCTACTAGTTTTCAGTCCAATTTCTAATTCTTTCCAATCGACATAAGAATGTTGGTGAGGTATCGACCTTTCATGAATGACAATAAATGGGTTCAAGTGTCTCCAATCATTGAATCCCTCATCAATATTAGAGAAAGCAGATTTGTCCTTTTTGTCGTCTTTTGAAAAGAGAAGGCAAGGGAAACAAAACAGTGCGTCCTTAGACTGGCTGTACAACAACCATTGCCTTTTTACTTTTTCCCCGTTTGGTAGAATTTTATAAACCCATTTCTGAGAAAAGTGTCTTTCATCATCTGCACAGGGGAATTTGTAGCTATCTATAAGTCAATTGTTTGTGGGCCTCGTTCAACAAGTTTACAACGAACTGTGTCTGATCAAAAATTTGCTGCCCATTTTTTGGGATCCTCGTAGATAATTCTATTCCCACATCAGTAGTATTTAATGCATCATTTTCATTACAATTAGATGTGCAAGATGTGCTGGGTTTTTCAAGATCAGTTGATTGCCTGCCTATTGTGGAATGACTTAGCTCAGGATCACTTCCTTCTTTAAAATCAATGACGTTTGTGACGAACTCCATTGGAGTGATCTGGCTGTGGTTGTCTTCTGAAACAGTCTCAGTCTTGCTATCTTCTTTTTCATTTTCTCCTTCCATTTCTTCTTGGTCGTCTTCTTCTTCTTCTTCTTCTTCTTGAAGTGCATTACTATTACTGGCACTATCACTTTCACCTACTTCTTTCTCTTCATTTCGCAGCCAATTTCCAAGCGCCGATGCTAATTTTTCGTTTTTTGATTTTTTTAAATTCACTTCCAGAAGGTTTTTTTGGCCCCATTTCTGAAACAAACCATTCCCATTTAATTTACATTGTATTACAGTTGTAAATGGCTGCCATTTAAAAACTACTCGACCGATCTCAAACATTAACGAACTCCGCCAAGATATTGTGCCCACTGCGCAAGGACCTGTGTGCCAAGTTTGGTCATAATCGGTAAATTTGTTTGGGCGCTGCCGCTGTCATTGTCATTGTTACAGACACACAGACGGCCAAAAAGTTTTTTTGAATCCTGAGTAATAGGATTACACGGAAAACCCGAAGCACTGTAAATACAAGTGAGCCTTTCGCGGTAAGAAAAAAGAAACGATGTCTGCGACGTTTTAACGCTATCACAGAATTGTTCGGTGAACGCAACTGTCGGCACTCAACATAAACACGAAATATTACGAAATTCGTGTTTATGTTCAGTGCCTACAGTTGCGTTCACCGAAAAATTCGGTGATAGCGTTAAAACGTCGCAGACATCGTTTCTTTTTTCTTACCGCGAGAGGCTCACTTGTATTTAGGCCTACAGTGCTTCGGGGTTTCCGTGTACGCGATCGCTCATCCAATTATAAAAATAAAATTGATACCATATTCATGAAACTTGTGATTGAAATATTTACGTAAACTAATTTTGAAATCAGGACTATTTTAGTCAGCAGACTTGCTCAACAAAATCAGCTGACACTTGCTGAAAATTGGACATTTTCAACAACGACCACTTCCGCTAAAAATGAACCAATAGGAATATAAGTTATACCAATGGAACGGGCCCGTTCTTCTTCTTTCTTCCGGTATTTTTTTTATTTTCTGTAGGTCTAGAAAATGAAACGGCGAACACAGTGATATTAGTTAGGCCTATTTGGCTTTGTCAGTCTGGCAGTAAAGACAGAACGAATGTTGGGAAATTATTTCTGACAGCTGGAGTCAAGTTTCGCACGGTAACCGCCATTGAGTGTTTGATTCACTAACGTTTTCGTGATGTTGAAGAGTAAATAGTATAATTAATGTATTGTTTTGCAATAATACCGTGTTATAATAATAATAATATGTACTGTTTTCAAAAACTGTACAAAAAGGGAAAAAATAGGCTGCCACCACGGGGAATAACATGCGCCAATTCTAGGGTTAATGTAGACTAAGCTATGGTACATTTTATTGAAATCATTCTTACCCGTACAACAGAAGCAACGCCAACATCAACAAGTAACAACACAAACACTATAAGTGTCGTCTAATCGCTGAGTGTGAAAATCACTTAGTTCACAAATTACAATAGAAAATAATACCAGCGACTGTAATTACACTGAGTCTCAACAAAACCAACAGAACAAACTAGAATAGAGCAATAGACTGACGTGGCCGTGGCAAGGCGCGGGGGGTAGGGGGGTATGAGTATGAGTATGAGTACTATTCAAGTTATGACAAGCTTGATAAAACCAACGAATATAGACGTTACTAGAAGCACACTTCTGAGTTATTAAAAGCGTAGTTGAAACAAAGCTACTACTTTTTGTAGGCTATAAAAGAGTGGTAGATGAAAAAAATGTTTGTAATAATAAGACGCATGTTCTTGTATATTTTAAAATTCTTTTGCGCACTGCATAATAAAGAATGCATCAAAAGTGCATTTTTTGAGTAGGCTGCATTTATTTGATTCATTCCTTCGTACCCAGTGTGTCAAACAAATGTGAAAAAATTTTGGAGGTTGTGCCCACTCGCTCCATAAGAAGTGTTCTTCTAGTTACGTCTATATTCGTTGCTAAAACCAAGAAGGCGCAGGTGCAGTGCAGTGACCCAGTGACTGACTCATCATGGGTGGGGCGGAGGGGAAGGGATTTTCGCTTTGCGCCTGGCCCGACTCCGCGCCCATCAGTAGGGCAAGGTCCATTGCAGTTACTAAATTTACGTAGCTGCTTTTTGTATAATAGACACAAATATAGACAGTTCACGTACAGTAACTTTTAACAATCTGAAACTGAAAGATTTTTTCCAATAACGTGGAGTTTTTATTTGCTTGACAAATTGTACCAATCTAACTCTAAAAAAAGATATTTTTCATGGTCAATTTTGCGCCCTCTTTGTACCTGCGCCCTTGGCGGGGGCACATCTCGCCACTGCCTAGTTACGGCCCTGCCTTGACCTACATATGTTATGTATGATTTCTATCTGAAAATACATTCAGCATCTGTAACAACCTAATTTGAAACACAAAACAATACAATAAGACATTTAAAATAAACAAAATATTATTATGAATAATAAGCAAATTGACATTTAAATTATTTAAAATAAACACCTTACATCTGTTGTTGTTGTTGTTGTTTTCCAATGGCTCCCCCTTGGTACATTTAACCCATTTGGTACCGAGCTTCCCAATAAAGACCACTGTAATTTCTGAGTTCTTGCATTTCCCGGTTCAGCTTCACACACTCCAATAGATGATTTTTGTTCATTTTTGAGTATTCTCTCCTGCACAATACACATTCTTCTGTGGTGGAAATTTTTAATTTGTAGAGATGCGCTGAGAGACAGTCATGGCCAGTTTCCAGTCTAAAGTTGGCGACTGCTTCCTTCCTGGGTTTTCTACAGTTGTTATTCCATAACTGTTCAATCCCTGACCATGTTTTTCTTTTTGATATGTTTCTTGCTTCTTCCAGGAAGCGAGAGTTTGTTTTCCTTGTCATTAGTCTTTTTAGGGTGCTGAAGTCATGGGTACTTTCTCGGTGGTAGAGCATTGTCCCTCGCTTTGCCAAGGTGTCCGCTGTCTCATTTCCTGAGATGCCTATGTGAGATGGGATCCACTGAATAACTATCTCCTTGTTAAGTGCTGTAAGTTGCCTGGTGAGTCGTCTTGCTTCCAGTATGCTCCTGGATGCTGCTCCTGTATTAGAGAATGTTGCCTGGATGGCAGACTTAGAGTCCACTAAAAGGACAGCTTTTGAAAAGGAATTTGGCCTCCAAATGAGGTTTTGCAATGCCACTTTGATAGCCTCCACCTCAGCATCATAACTTGATTTATTTTGTCCCACTGCAATGTAGTGGGAAAACAATGAGGAGAACACTCCTGCTCCAGCACAACCCACTTTATCCAGCAAGGATCCATCAGTGTATACACGTAGCCAGGTCTCCTCCGGAAATCTCTCATTGATGGTTGTTAGTGTTATCTGTTTTAGTTCTTCTTGTCTTCTTCTCAACATCTTCTATCAGACTGAGATGTACTTCATACCTATGAAAGTCTAGTGGATTTTCCAAGGGAATCACTTTATTAACTGCTGTTGGTATGCTGTGGTATTGAAGGTAGTTGCTACTTTGGTTTAGCAAAACGTATCTTTTGCGTTTTGAGTCTCTGTGGTTCCATCCTCTCATGAACCCATGACTTCTCAGGTAGTGATTTAATTCTGAGGTTTAGCAGTGCTGCCTGTTGCTTAATTTCCTCTGTTATTGGTTTGTTGCCTGTATATAGTTGTAATGCTGTAACTGGAGTTGATTTGACGCCACCTGTGATGAGTCTTAGGATGTTGGTCTGCAAACGTTCTAGTCTGCCTTCATTTGCAGTAGTGCTTGTGATGGTTCCTTCACTGCCATAAGTTATTACTGGCTTGATGTATGTTCTATACGTCATGTTTAGAACTTCTTGTGAACATCCCCATGATACTCCGGTGAGACGTTTTATAAGGTTTGTTCGTTTGTTTACCTTCTTAATTATGCTGTCAATGTAGTGTGTCCAGTTAAGCTTATTATCCAGGTTAACACCCAGGTAACGAGTATTTTCAGATTTCTGTAGGAAGTTCTCGCCTACTTTTAGTGAAAAGTCAGGGTTTCTATGTTTCAATGGGAAGTACTGGTAACACCTTACATCTTTACATTATTAAATTCTCTCAAAGTTTTGTCACTGGTTTAAAAAATAAAAAATTTTATATCTTTATCATAAATCTCTTTCTTTATTAACAATCTTACTCTACTTTACTGTGGGTGATTTAAATTATTTATTCTCATTTAATTTACTCTTTGATCTGTATATACCTATATAATCTTTCTCCCTTTGACTCTCTTAATTTTTCAAAATTTATTATTAATAATTATCATATATCTTCCAGTTATTATTAAAATTTTTAATTATCATTTTTTTATTGAACACAATTATTTCAAATAAACATCTTATTACTGAATTAGAATCTCAATTACACCTGCAAACATTTTTTTTTTTTTTTATAAATGATTATAAAATTTTTTATACTTACAGTTCAGTTAACATGATATATACAAAACATAATCACCATATTACAATACCTTTCACCTCATCTCTGTAACATTTAACACAAAAATTAGTTTACATCCAACAATGCCTTTAATTACAAAATTCATCTCATAAAACCATTTGACTTCAAACAAAAATTCAATGATATAACCTTTAAATAATCAATCAAAATATTTAACATATATCAAATTGTTTTAATTAAATTGATTACCAAAAATATAAATTATATAGTTATCGAAACAATTACCATTAATCAATTACTGTTTTCACAATTCATTCTATTTATTTATTTAGCTGGCAAAATATTGATATCATCATTATCACAACAATCATCTTACGTACACACCTTATTTACTTAACATTCCACAATGCACACAAATAAATTCACTATATTTTTATTTACAAACTTTTGTTATTAACTGGTCAGTTTTCCCACACTCCATTGTCCAAATTTGCCATGTCGAAAACCATTAAACACAATGTTTATACTGTCTTTTATTGTTTTAATAGTTTATCCTCCATCGTCCCAAATAAGTCTTGTTTTTACATAACATCGTTCAATTTTATCACTACACAAATGACTGTTTTGTGTGTCGTAACCATACAAACTAAACTCATTAATCATACCAAAATACTCATTAAACCAGCCTACCTTCGGTATTTTTGTTACATCTCGTCGGTAAATACATTCATGATCGGGTTAATTACTTTAGTCAAATCATTATAATCATTATTACTCAAATATATTTTTAAACTTTCATTCCATTCTTCATACTTTCTATTCGAAAAATACAATTCGGTTACTTTCTCCCCATACAATTCTCTGTTTAATTCTCTCTCTTCATAACACCACACCACACTCTCACAATTATTCCGGACAGAGGGTACACAATTACTCAACAAAAATGAACACCTCAATTCATCTATCAATACGTGACTCTTGCCCTTCCACACTTGTGACCACATTAAATCATCATCATAAACATCATAAATAATAAAGGGAAAATTTCCCCTCTGTCCCCACTCTACTACAACATTATTTTTCCTCTCTCTCTCTAACTCACTGACACACATTAACATCTCATAGTCACATTCCCCAGACTCATCCGTACTCTCTGATATGACATTTTCAATATTATTATTATTCTCATTATTTTTAACATCATTATTATCTATTAATTCTTTATCTGGTATCGTATTTTTACATTTGTCACTACAATTTTCATTTGTTTTATTTTTCTCTGTATTCATCACATGTGCTCCCACTCGCTCAACACTCTGTTCTAATTTATTCAAATTAGCTCTTATTGTTTCATTAGTACTTTCTAAACATTTATTTAATTCTTGAATCTCATGTTTCAACTCATTATTCTGATTTTTTAACACATTGAATTTAGCGTCAGAATCACTCTTCATTTCTTTATTCTGTTCTAGAAGTTCATTATATTTAATATTTGTATCACTCTTTATTTCGTTAAATTTTAACTCTAACATCGCCTGTTGCTTGTCTGAACTCTCTTTCATACTGCATACCATGCTACATAAATATTTCATCATATTATTGTTATCTGAGTTTTTATTCTGAATTGGCGTTGAATGAATTCCTTCATCCATAATTCTTGATTCTGTTTCACTTATTTCTGTTTCATTCTGACTCGCACTCGGAGTCGAATGTGTTTCAAAACTACTCATCTCTGACTCGTCAAAAACTTCGACGTTAGCCATTTCATTTTTGTTACTTTCGTTATCTGCCATTTTTTTATAATTGGTTAAATTAAATTAAATAAATTGATTAAATAAATTAATTAAGTAAATAATGTAATTAATTAAATTTTGTAATGTAATGTTATTTTGCTATGCTAACCTAAAACATGTTTGTATCTTTGTAGATGTGGAATTTTAATTAAATATAATTATAATTCGAGTCCCTGTTCGGGCGCCAACTGTAATCCTCTATTTATTGATCACATTTATTAACACCAAATACCAATTAATTTTTACCTACCGTTACGATCGCTTCTGTCGGGCTTCAGGGTTCGATCACATGTACACTAGATACAAACATGGTCTACAGGTTAAGCAAAGCACTGACACAACGCATTTTTGAAGAGAATTAAAAATTTACTTTAATTTTGACTCCTTCGAAATTACTTTACATTCTATGACATCTGAAATACTTCTGTGAGAAAAAAAAACTATTGTTTGGTTACATACTCAGCGTTCTTACTCTAACTTATCCTAGCTTACCTTATGCTTATACACACATACATACAGAGAGCCCAGCCTGCATATTTTTCAACCACACAAAATTTATAATACCCTTAACATTTTAATGATAATCAATTTCTCCCCACGGCGGCCACGCGGTCTTCACGCACAGTCATCGTTTTCATAAATGTTTTAATGCTGGTGTCCGAAAAAACACTCGATTGGTTTCTACCGAATGGATGTATTGTAGTAACAAACTTTTTTTCACTGATATTTAAATTTACTAGTAAAAATAATAGAAAAACTTTTGTATGGAGCCTACTTTGTTCCTAGCCGGCCGGCTACAATAGTGGAACTGCCCAGTGTGTGTCTTTGAGCGGCAGGATATGCGCATTCACGGCCACCGGGTTTTAGTCGCCGTTCATGCTCATTTGTTGAGGCATATTCAGTTTATGCAGGGACTATAGCTGATATATGTGTGTACCAAGGTGACGATATTGGCCTCGGCTCTGCTGATGTCAGTAGTAGGCGGGGTTTAACGACGTTTCCGGTAGCTAGTTGTTTAGAGCTACTAATTTTTTGTCCCATCGCCATGTTTTCCTCGACTTTAGTGTTTTTCACGGCGTCACTCCAGCGCCCCGCCCGGTTATGATAAGTGCGAGCGTGAACACACATATACAAAGTTCTTAGAATTTCGAAGGGGGCGCGAATTCCTTTGCCGCCTTACTCAACTGCAAACTGCGTTTCGCTTTGTTACAACACTGTTTCTCAATACGTGTTCTGTTATAATGAAATGAATCCTTGTCGTAATATGAAATTTCACAATGTTTAAATAAAACTCCCGCACAAAACGAAATAAATAAATTGTAATACCCCATACTGTAAAAAATGAAATGACCCAAAATTGACACGCTACATATTGAATAATTATCCATGAACGAAGACGGTTTAGTTTGGATGCACTCAGAAAAGAATTGTTTAAATTAAATTAAAACAATACAATTGGGAAACAAATTAAGTAATAAATCACCATAGTATGGATCACTGACATTCAACCGTCTTATATAACCGAACAATCATAAACCTGTACATGAAAATTGACGAAAAATCTAAGGGAAGAACTCTAATAATAAAACTCAAAGTAATGAGTAATTATTGACTTAATTAATCAACCAAAGCAGAGAAGTAACTACCTGAATAGAGTTATATAATCTAATATTATAAAGAACAAAAACAAAACACAAAATTATACCTGAACGTCATTTTCCACAATTCAATAGATAAAGCGCAGCTGGACACGAAATACATTGAAACACGTAACCACAAAACTCGGACTTTGGTGAACAAAAGGAGCGGCATTTCTGCATCATCCCAGGACCAAGAATTCAACTTTTATTTCGAACTTGGAGTGAAGACTGGCGAGTATTAACTCATCTGCATTCCATTATTGACCAAACACTACGACGAGGTTAGCTGTACACTGCCTTACCGAGTCACGATGTCCAGAGGACGGTAAAACTACACTTATTTTAAATAATATTTAATAAGAACTTAATACTATATTGTAATACCTTGTAATCCTATTTATGCATTTTCTGACCTTACCAATAGTTGAAAGAACCTTAACTCCCTGTGTTTAAAGAAATCAAAATCATAATTAAAATAATATATAACCCTGAATCCGATCGATAATCGATTACTTCTAATACTATCGACTTTTGTATCTCCGCAAAGGAAGAACTTTGTTGGCAAGAATTATAGAAACCACAATAAAGAATCCTTTCAGAATTTAACAATATCTTCTCATTTATATAATATTTAGTGTAGTGTGAACAAGTTATAATATTAGTAGAGAGTGTAACGTAGGAATTATTATACACGGGTAACTAACCTACAATTTTCAGCTGTATGTGAATCACAGCGCTACTCGCGGACTGTTTTTGCATTAAAGAGAATGAGAAACCGATAAGAATTCCTTCTCTTCTCTTCAAACGCGGGCTAGGCTTGAATGAGAAAATTAGAATTACACACTTAATACATAAATCACAACAACAGACATATTATATATACTAAATAAAGACAAGACGTAAGGGTTAAATTATAATATATATTGTTACACTCCAATTATTTATCTAAGGGTTAATGTTTGTTATTTTTACAATGAGTATGTTGTCAGGGTAATGTTAGTTGAGCGCCAATTTGCAATCCGATGTTGCAAATAAAATGTATTGTTAAATTGGTTTTTTATATTGTTACATTAATAGTTTTTTACAATGAAAATAAGATTGTTCATTAATTATTTTCCCAGTGAAAGTTCAAATATAATTTTAATCAAAAGTGTAAACAAGTTCTTTGTTAAGTGTGAACTTAGAACATTAAGGTAATTTCTTCAGTTTAGTTCTATTAGCAAAAATACTTCCCTACCTGGTTATGTTGAATTTGTTTCTTTATATGTTAAGCGGGTTCCTTCTTTCAAATAAAAAATTCAACACACACACACACACACACACACTTTTCAAAATATCGGTATGGAGAACCATACATGACTTCCATGTTCTAAGATTTATATTTAAAATCATATTCGAAATGAAATATTTCCATAGAAAGTACTTCTATTTATTGCTTCAGTCTTAAACCACAGTACTGTGGTCACTAACGTATACCACCTCACGTTTTCGCACTCGATTTTTACTGAGATGGAAGTCGATGGTACTGCCGAAAAGTCTGGTTTTGCAGAAAACATTGGACTACGGCTAAACAGCCTGGGAAGGAATTTTAACAAAGAACTACTTCTTTGTTTGCCAGTAACATAGTACACATAAAAAATTCTCCCCTCCCCCTTCAACTATAATTTTCATTTATAGAAAATTACCCCCACCCCGTTCACCTAACCTCTTCATTTATAGATATTTCATCTACGTTTCTACAGTGGATTATTATGAGCTTCTTATCAAGATACTTTATTTATCAAAATTAAGTACTTTACTCTTGTTAAAACATAAAACATTGCGGGTAAACTACCCCTTTCTCTAAACCGATCTTCACCAAAATCAATAGACCTCCAGTCCTCTACAATGCAGGGATGCATGCAAAAAAATGCACATGCACAATCCTTTACTTACACATACTTTACATTTACTCTTATTTTATTGCATTGTACTTTTCTTATTTATTTTCATCTTTTTTGGGGGTTTCTAATTTTATTATATGTGGTTGTTTTTCCAATGGTTGTTCTTTTATTATGGATGTTTGTCTATTCGGGGTATTTCCTTACATGCTCCTATACTACCTGGGTATAATTACTTTATACATTGGCCTATCATTATTTTCCTATAATTTATTATATAAATTAACGTTTAATGAAGAAATTTGTGTTAGTGGTTGAAATCACAATCAGAATGATCACTGTTGCACACCACTATATAAAAATTATCCCAATTAGCGCTTTCAAGCTTCACAGCCCATCGTCAGATCGGAATAGACAGGAAATATGTGAAACCAAACCCTTCACCCCTCTCCCCCACCCTGCTCTCACACAACAAGCTATAATGACCCTTCCCCACCCCCTAAACCCTGTCCCACCATCTGTACAGTTACATATTTTTCTAGCAAATTCCTTGTGTTTCAGTGTTGTGTGTGTGTGTGTGTGTGTGTGCGCGCGCGCGCGCGCATCCTTTTAAACTTACCCTCTTCCTCTCCACACACGTGGGTCAGTCACACACCCTTATTTTAAAACATCCAATTAGTACTATGCAATATAATTCTTAATCTTATCTATCATTTACTTCTTAATCATGTTATAAAATATTTCTTCATTATCAAATTTAATTTTAATATTAATTAAATTGTCTAACCCTTTTTCTCTTTCTTTCAATATTTCTAACTCCTCTCTAAGCTTCCTTCAACTGTGTTATTTACTACTTTTACAATTTCGTATTCTTCCAAAGGATTAACAAACTTATGGTTGTCTTCTATGAAATGTCTTGCATATAACGAATTGGTTGTTCTATTACCTTCTCCACGTTTGTGGTCAGACAAACTGCATACGAATTTTCGTCCTGTCTCACCTAGGTACAATGTAAAGACTGCAACAAAGTGTAGTCGCAAATTCAAAAAAAAATCAAATAATTTTTTGCATACACCTCTGATTTGTAGAGAACTCAAGGCCTGTTGATTTTGGTGAAGATCGGTAAAGGGGACGGGGTAGTTTACCTGAAACATGTTATGTTGTAACAAGAGAAATGTTTTCATGACGAACGATAACTGCCGCAAATTAAAACAGAATCAAATATTTTTTTGCATGCATCCCTGCATTGTAGAGGACTGAAGGTCTATTGATTTTGGTGAAGATCGGTTAAGGGAAAGGGGTAGTTTACCTGCAACGTTTTATGTTTTAACAAGAGTAATTTTTTATGACGAACGACAACGCCATAAATTCAAACAGAGTCAAATCATTTTTTGTGTATGTGCTTGAGTTGTAGATGACTCAAGGCCTATTTATTTTGGTGAAGATCGGTTATAGGGAAAGGGTAGTTTACCTGCAACGTTTTATGTTTTAACAAGAGTAAAATACTTAATTTTGATAAATAAAGTATCCTGAAAAGAAGATCATAATAAGTCACTGTAGAAACGTAGATGAAATATCTATAAATGAAGAGGTTAGTTTAAGGGAGTGGGGGTTATTTTCTATAAAATAAAAATGACAGTTGAAGGAGGAGGGGATAATTTTTATTTATATGTCATGTGTACTACATTATCAGCAATAAAGAAGTAGTTTGTTGTTAATATTCCTTCCCGGGCTGTTTGGCATGGTCCAATGTTTTCTACAAAACCAGACGTTTCGGCAGTGCTATCGACTGCCATCATCAGTGAAAATCGAGTGCGCTAACGTGTGGTGGTGTGACGTTAGTGACCACAGTCCTCTGGTTAAGGCTGAAGAAAGAAGTAGTTTCTATGGAAATATTTCATTTCGAAAATGATTTTAAATATAAATCTTAGAACACGGAAGTCACGTATGGTTCTCCATACCAATATTTTTAATATACAAACTAGCAGTTAGATATACACACCACTGAAACATTTTAATTTTGTTAATACCAAATGTTTTGCCTATTCTATTACAAAGTACCCTCAATGGACAGGATCATACTGTGTTATATGACAAATAGATAGATTTTATTGGTCTTGCATCATATTGTTTTCACTCTGTGTGGGTTTTAGCCCTACTGCTAAACTGCTCATGTGTTTCAAAACACAGTTGTGTGTTACGCTGTAACAAGGATGTTTGCACAAAACATCTCTTACCACTCCTCTCTCTTTCCTCCCAACTCTCGTATATTTATTTAAAATAACTCAATTTCCAAACCCCCATCATGTGTCCACCTGTATACGTTTCCTACAGTCTCCTCTAGATATTACCTGGGTCCCTTGCTAGTACAGCGATGCCACCCATGCATACCAAAATTCATTCCTTCTGTGCTACTGTTCTTTATTACGTCCACCAAATGGTATTAATAGTGTAACTGGCAACCCCTTTCCTTGCCTCAACTCCTCTTTGTTGCTATTTCCTCTTTTATTCCCTGCTGTGGTGCAGCTCAACATTCTCTTCTATATCTAAAAATCTAAAACCAACAATCTCTTCTATATCACTCTTTTCAAAACCAGTAATGTTAATTTTTTTACTGCTGACATTTATTTTATGCTGGTTCAGTGACTAACAACATAGCCTTGCTTATTCTCACATAGCCTTCATTCTCTCTGGCCAAACCCCTCTACCACTCCTAGTTCTCTCTTTATATGTTCTTTCCATTTTTTCTTGTCTATGCTAGTTACTTTCCTTCTTTTTGCTTCTTTACCTGCTGGTCCACCTTCATATTACACTTACTTTCTATTATTTTGTCTATAATTTTCCCAGTCTTTTCAACTTTAACCCCTTATAACACCCCACTCCCTTGTAATATCTTCATCTCTTCTGTTTTTTGTCAGTATTGTCATTCTTCTTATTCTTTCTTATCTCATCAATTTTTAACTGCTATACTGTTTAATTATCCCTGCTCTTCAGTTTTCTTTCAATTTCCTTATCTTTGCCTTATCCTTGTGATACGTGCTCTTGTGATATGTATCCATGCTAGGTTACAGGCTCGCATAACATTATTATCACTTACGCATTTTTTGCCTTTTTGTCACATTCTCTACATTTTCATCCTTCCCTAGTTTAACATTAAAGTTCCCCATCACTATCAACGTATTATGTCTTGATTTAATTTCATACATTTCTGGCAATCTTTTGTAGAAATCACCTTTCTCTTCTTCTGACTCTTCCTCCATTGGTGTCTACATGTTTGTTATCACAATACAGTATAATCTCCTTATAACGGATAGCACTGGGAAGGGGAAAACTGTCTCTATTCAGAATTGCCCGCTTTTTGGGAAGAAGTGTCAGAGGGTGGATGAGGGGTTAGGATCCAGAATACAAGGAAAATGAAGTTTAATGGAAATTTAAATATTACATTGTTGAACATTAAATATGTACAAAAAAAGTAAAGAAGTATTATATATTTTATTTATGCTATAATTTGTATATACGCTATTACTTTTTATTGTTAATATTACTACTATAAATATTTATTACCATTATTACTACTACTATATTTACTAATGTAACGATAATTATAAAATTTAAATGTGGCACTAAACTTTACTCCAGTAATCAAATCTGTACATCCCTGTACTAAGAATAATTCCATGGTAAAGGAATTCTCAAATTTTAGACACATATAGTACTTAACTTTCAAAACTTAACTTCTACACTCAACTTCCAAAAGTACACTGGCACTAATAAAAAGAAGAAAAAAAATCAGTTATTGTGGTTTGTTTTCGCACTTTATCAACATCAATATCTTCCACTTTCATTTCTGCTTTACACACTATATCAAGTCTTTCCAGATCGCCAATGTGTAAAAAGTAGGCCTTAACTTTTGTTAGTAAGTATGCCTTCATTTTTATAGGAAATTTTCAAAATTTATCAAGCCATCCAGAAAAAGCCGTGAAGTTCACAAAATTGGGATTCTATTAACTCTTTCTCTGCACAATCATTCATATGCAATTCATCATGTTTCTGGAAACTTACTTTTTCTTTATTGATTTCAATTTTCCAACCAACATATCAAAAGTTCTCTTTTAGACTTTAAAATTTCACTTATTTGTGTTTTAGCAATATCAAACTTCATTGATGCATCTTGAACTCTCAAAGTCATTTTTCACGCTCTTTAATAAGGTCAACTGTTTGTTTTAAATGCTTGTGTTTATGAGACATTTTTAAAACTAACAAAATATAACAGAGTATGTCCGAACCAATCACTGCTAGTAACAAGTGATGAACTACATATTACAGTCTCGGACTCAAGATTCGGAAGCCTTTGATGTAATAATGTGTTCTTAATTGAGTAACACTTCTCAGTGCACCAATCACATACACCATTAGTAATAAGATGATATTACTATTTCTTGTCCGTGTTCAGAATAGTTTTAATATCTCTTCAGCTGTTTATTTGGCTTTAGCTCTTAGAGGTTAGTAACCTCCATAAATAATTAATGGTTATTTCAACCTGTCAAATCCTCTGAAACTACTCTCATCCATTTCCCTTATGGACAGCCTCCATAAGAGAGGGGGTCATTCTTGTTTAGTTCTTCTTGGGACCTGCTCTAATACAATTTTTTGCCATGTACTTTCTGTCATTTTTAAATGTGGCGACACTACTGTAAATTTTGGTTCTTTAATATACCGGTTATCGACATTCTCATTTCTATTCCTCTCCATACTTCTATTGTTCATATTTTATTATTCTAATTAACCCAAAACAATCTATTACAACAGATTTTACAACAACATATTTTAATTTCTTTACTATTCTTACTCCCGATCATTCTATGCAGGCTCAGTTGCCTGTTTCACCAATATTACTCGTCTCAACTTACTTATTATCTGGTTTTAATATTCTTGTCATTTGGTCTCATTTTGTCCAATAATAGAGCCTTAAATTTAAACGTATTGTACCTTTTAATCCTATTATTTCCTAAAAATACATTTGTTTCATTTAAGGCTTTATTTAAAATAATTTTTTAAAATTGTTTTAACTTTTACTTTTAAGAAATGTATAGTCTTAAAGTAACTGAGGAATTATTTACTCATGTATTCCTTGTGTAAAAAAAAAAAAAATTGATCATCTCAAAAAGCAAAGTTTGAACATTTCTTCTCCCATTGGTGTTCCTAATCTTAGGAAGAACACTTTCTTAACGGAAGAAGTCTAGGAAAAGACAACAGCCAGTTTCATATACTTTGGTAGTTCTAAACCTTTGCACTAAACCTTATTGATATCTACTTTTATCCTTGTAGATTAATTTAACCCTCAGTTTGAATGTTAGAAGAAATAGGAAGGGGAACAGTTTTTACTTATATGTAACCAAAAAGCTTTATTGTTTAATATCTAGTTAGATATAGATATTGTATATACTTATGACACAGAATGTTAATGATGGACTCTATAAGTTTATTATTAAAAATGAATCTGAGCTGTACAATGCTTTAAAAAATGTTGGCATGTCTTGAATATTCTGTAATCAGTCAATAATAATGAAAATATAACAATTAGGCTATCTTTGTTGTATTTTTATTAAAATAAAAATCTATAGGCTATCTTTATTACAGTCACTCCTCTGCCCCACTTAATATTAACTTATTTCAATATATTATTTTCACAATCAGAACACTGGTGACTTGTTGATATCATCCTAATTTTGTGCCAATACCTTTGCTGGACAATTTTCATGTTTAACACTACAGAATTCCACACGTGTTATTTTCAATCAGCAGCATTTGACAGATCAGCTGTCCATGCAAAAACTTTCTTTTCAATGTCTTCAATCTATTATTAAAAACAGCAAGATTTTTTTTCAGTTTTGTTGATTTTGTTGAAGTTAAAATCTTATTGCGCGGATAAAATATTCTTGGTTCTGTGTTCACAAATTATAGTCCATTATGACATCTGCAATTTCTGTAAAGCCATCTTTCAATTTTATTATTTACTATACCGTGGCTACCAGACAACATAGTCAGCAGATTTTGGTTTTATGCCTTGCACTTCTATACTTGATTTTACATATAAAATACTAAATTACTAATGTCTATAGAAATAATACAAAATGTCTTACATTCAAGAAAAATATGTTACTTCCAGTAGTATTTCAAAGGTGTTTTGGGAGTATAACCCACCCCCTCAGAGGGATGTCGAAATGTAAATAATTAAGAAAAATAATCTGGCAAAAAAGTAGTCATACACAGTAAATTGAAGTTAATCATTAGGATAATTATTTATGTGAGTACAAACATTTTTAACTACGCTATGCTGTAGCCATCTTGGTAATACAAAATTACTTCATGTAAACATTGCTGGCTGTCTGATGGTTGAGGGATGGTTATCATTTTATCCCCATTTTTTGAGATTATGTCCTCTAGGTGAGTAGGAAAGAGGCAGCCTTTGAATGTTTATTCAGCCCGCAGTACATCCACCTTGGCTGATAATGTTCATAGTGCAGTAATTTATTCCACATCAATTTAAAAGAATTCTAATATAAACAGTTTCTTGCTTATCATTCAAGTCTTACACAGTCGTGCCTTATACAGAGTTTTCCAATATGCATTTCATAATTTTTAGCATATTTTGCTAATTTAGTTCTTTATTACCATTTCAAAAATAAATCAACAGTTGAAATCTTAAAATGTGTCCATTATTCCATACATATGTAAACCAAAGACAGAACACTGTATTTGCAACACAGTTTACAAGCATTCTATTTGCAAACTGATTTGTATGCTAATTTCAACAGAATTTGTGACCAATTATGTAACTCCATAGCTCTTAGCGTCATTTTTGAAATGTTTGTTTCTGAGAACCTGTAGTCCCCATTTTTATGAATTCTAATTTCCTTTATTCATTTTGTGTCAAATTACGGGGGACATTTCATAAATAATGCACAGGTTGGCAACACTGCGTAGTGAAGGACGCGTCGATAGTGATTGTTACGCCAGTTGTAGTTCAAGGCTTGAGGAAGAAGCACGTGCTTTTGTTTCATCAATACCGTGTATTGTTTTTTAATAACGCGATTTAGAAATGGAGCCTGCACCGGTCTCGGGTACTGTGACTGTTGAGGATCAAAGATCATACATTAAGATCGAAACTTTACGTGGCAAAAACCCAACCGAAATTCACAATGCTTTAAGTGAAGTGTGCGGTGCGTTAACAGTAAACCGTAATACAGTTTCTCGCAGGGCAAATCGTTTTCTTGAAGGTCGTGTAAGCATAAACGACGACGCAAGACCAGGAAGGCCAAAAACAGCAACAGATGAAAGAAGTGTGAAACTTGTGGCAGATGCTCTTGAAGAAGATCGTCGTGTGGCATGTGAGGAAATTTCTGAAGCCACAGGAATTTCAACAACGTCCGTATTCCGAATTCTGACACAAAATTTGAACAAGAGAAAAATTTCTGCGCGATGGGTCCCTCACTGCTTGAGTGCTGAACAGAAGCAATGTCGCCTTTATTTTTTAATACGGTTGGGAAGTGTTACCTCATCCACCCTACAGTCCTGACATGAGTCCTCCAGACTTTGACTTATTCCCAAAGTTGAAACCACCCACGTGAGGACACCGTTATTCATCTCTTAAACAGCTTTCTGCCACTGTTACCCAAGCCGTTTGTCAGATGAACAAAGATGGCATATTAGATGGAATTGCACAGCTTTCTACACGTTGGAACACGTTAATTGAGAAGCAGGAAGACTAAATTGAAGGATTGTAAAGAGATGTTGTCAGAAAATAAACATGTAAGCAAATAAAAAAAAATTATGTACATTATTTATGAAATGACCCTTGTAATTACATGTGATGCAAATTTTTAAGATATGTACTCACTAATGCAAAGTTAAAAAAAAAAATCATATAAACATTTAACCCTATAGGCATCTGCAGAAGACAGTTTGTGCCATGTTTCTTTTAGCATTTATTTTATTTAAATTGTAATGTAAAATGTCATTTACCTTATTTTACAACTATTAAATTTTAGGTATCTACTAATGTAATCATTATGTTTCCACACTACCCTTTTTAATTAAAACAAAATAAACAGAAAATAACAAGTTCTTTTTCTTTTAATTTTTGTAGTTTTATTTACAAAAATCTAACCCCCCCCCCTCCAGAATGAAATCCTAGCTGCCGCCCTGGTTAATTCTACTATTAATCTCACTACAATATTTGCCTTCTTTAAAACTGTCGATCATTAAAAAAAATTAATATAAAAGCACATACTCAAATAGAACAGTTTTTAGTTGACTGAAAGAAAATTATGAACAATTAGGTTTAAAATGATTTCATTATACCTTGACTTATCTGCGTTCTCTGTCTGTTCTTTCAGAATTCTTGATAATTCTTGATTACAGTTTACATAAAAATGCTGTACCAATTCAGCTCCACCTCTTGGAAACATTCCATGTATCACTCCAGGATAATCCAGTGATTCAGCACCTCAAGCATACAATACATAATAGAAATATTAATTTAATTTTAAAGAAGGTGTACATCATTGGTACCTTTCTTTGCCATATCTACAAAACACTTTTATATTAACTAAGAATAAAATTTAAAGTTTATATATATATGACACGACCTAATCTATGAAGTATAGGCTGTGTGGGATCAGAGGCAGACATAATCTACTGCCACTATGGGTAACTGCTCTAACAGTATGTATTGCATCAGTCTACCATGTGGTATAATGCCCACGTGTCCACATTGTAGCACTAACCGTGGACAATTTTTTAATATTATATTTATGCTGTGCTGTGGTTTCAAAATACATTAACTAAAAGAGCAAATATGAAATTTTCTGTGTTAAACTCAATAAATATATATATTCAATCACTTTCTGCTAAACTTCTTCCGTAGGGGGAGTATTATGTAACGTAACAAAGTTAAGGTCACAAACGTTACATAAACACTTTGTCAATAGAAACTCAAACAATACCCAAGGTATGCCATAAATAAGGTCAAGAGGGCCAATCTCACCCAAAAAAATGTTTTGATTTATGGCCTTTCCATATTTCTAAAACAACGAAATAACATCACGGAAAGGCCATAATAGACGGTGAGTAACAGTATATTTGGTTCAAAAAAATGTATTGATGATACCTAGTAAGGTTACTAGGTAATAAAATAGTAAAAATGTATCTAAATATAAAATATGGAGTGATCAGTGGAAGATGTAAACTATAAACACAGTGTCTAATGAGATGAATTTACTGTGGATGAGTTTGAATATAATAGACTGTTTAATTAATATTAATGTTTTATAAAGATGTACCTATTGTTGTGCTTTATCATGATATTGTGTTTACATGATATTTATTTTGTGTTTTGTACGTAGCAGGTGTGAAGCCATTACTTTAAGGAAGTATTAAGTAATGGATATTAATTTCATTCATGTTAAACTTGTATTTAAGTAATTAAATACAAGTGTATTTATTACATATGGTATCATGTTAAGTGTATTTACTTTGAATAATTAATGAAGATGTCTTAAAATAATCTTTGTAAACTTGGCCAGGAAGACAATAATTGTTAATAAATTGTCAAGTGGTCATTATAATTATGTTACAAACCAATGAAGGGTTCAATGATAAAATAATAATAATAAATTGAAATCAAGAAATTAAAATTAGAATAATTGGCCATAAGCCAGTGACTTTTTGTACAGTAGGTCAGGTCAGAAAAATTATATTAAATTAAAAACAAAAATTATGATACAAGTAATAAAACCGATAGGCTTAAAATTAGTGTTTTGTAAAAGGAAAACAATACCTTTTAAAATAAGTTGATTAGGAAGAAAATGTAGTAAAATGTATAAGGTTTAATAAGGCAGATTAAGTGAAAGTTTTATGTGATTTAATGTAATTATAATAAGGGAGTATTTTATTAAATAAGTGTAGGAATATTTCCTAATTACGGCTCTAGGATAACAAATATTATCCAATAGCATAAGAGGAAGATGGTTGTTAGGGCAACAAAATGCAAGAAATCTTGTTGATTTCAACATTCAATTGTTATAAATGAACGAGGACAGTTCAATGGTGATAAATCTAGAAAAAAAAAACAATAAATCTAATAAATAAATTATTGTTAATTCAAATTAAACATAGTAACTGATCAAAAAGACGGTTGGACGACTTCCGAGACTCAATCCGAGAATATTAAAATACCTATCAACAAAATTCAAATCAGAAATCTAAAGAATAAATTAACTAAACCTACCGTCAAATGAGTAATAATGGAAAACAATAAATAAAGGAAGATAACTCAGACCTGGAGAAGTCGAAGTGTATAAATACCATACAACAACAAAAATAAAGAGAATTAAATTTACATACGGAAACTCACTTTTAACAACGGAGCAAGAACTTAATACTACACTAATTCCGTCGGGACCTGTGACCATCAGAAACGAAAAATCAGCGAAGATCAAGAACTGAACTTTCCATTACATCCTGAGATACTAACACCAACTTTTATTGAGAAGCTGGAGGTTGATATATTCAAGTCATTCATCATCGCTCGGCTATCCATCACCGTTTAGTGGAACACTGCCTTAACGAGTATCTTGTAAACGTTTGGTAAAAAACCTGCTTATGTTTATACGTTATATAATAAGATTTTAAACTAAATTGTAATACCTAGTAACCTGAATTTGCATTGCCTGACCTTACTAATAGTTAAAAGAATTACATGTACCCTGAGATAAAAGACAAACTGAAAATTATAATTAAATTGTAACATCTAACACACGAGTTCAATAACAAATCGATTCTGTATTGTGTGATCGATATGATGTATTAGTAGCAGGAGAAAGCAGCTGTTGGAATTTAAACATATATAAAATAAAGAACCCTTCTTGAATTTGACGATTTTGTGTTATTTGTAGAATAATTATTGTATTTCGAATAGGGCGTATTTTACAGAGAAAGGAACGTGAGAAACGCATCAAGTGTAAACGCCTTAACCTATAATAACGGGTCAATTGCCAATAACAGCGCTCGTCTGCAGACAGCTGGTGAATACGGAAGAATAGAGAACTAACTTACGCTCTCTGCTCTTTCCAATTTAGATAATACATACTGACTAGGGTTGGAGAAAAATACTGAATTATTCACTATAATAACTGTAATATAGCGTTTTTCTCTGGTAAAACACTTGATAACTACGTAACACAGGTCTATGATCAATAACCGAATAATATCAACCACATAATAAATATTTTTCCTTATAAACAGATTGAATTTGTAACAAATTGGTGAATTCAACGTTGGGGCTTATAAACATTCTTTAATTTAATTAGTAAAGCAGTACTGATTAATTACAAATTGCCACATCCAACGTGGGGCTGAATTAACTATAAACCCGCAACCGTAATACACTCGTAATTAAACACATCATCTAGTACTGTTTAATTACAAATTGGCGCCCAACGTGGGGTTTTAGTTAAGTAAAAAAATCGACTATATCACTATTACTTAACTGGAACAGGCAACTATTAGAGGCACAGGAATGCATACGAGAGGTGTTTCTAAAAGGATGGCGAAAGACCAAGAAACGGAAGAAGATAGACGGGAAGAAGAAGCAGAGATAATTACAGACACCGAAATGGAACAACAGGCGGGTGATAAAGAGGAAGCCAGAGGAGGACTAAATTGGGAAAAATTAATGGAATTAATGAGTAGTATGAAGGAGGATAACAAACAAATGTCAGAAAAGCTAGAAAATAAAATAGACAGTATTAAAGAAGATTCCAAGAAACAGAAGGAAGAATTAAATAAAAAATTCGAAGAAAACTCAGAAAAGCTAGAAAATAAAATAGACAGTATTAAAGAAGATAACAGACAAACTAATGAAAAAATAGACAGTATTAACGAAAACTCAAAGAAACAAAACGAAATTTTGAGTGAGAACTTAATCAAACTAATGAATGAGAAGTTTGTCAAGAATAAAGAGGAAACTGATGAGAATAACCGGCGGACAAATGAAAGCTTAAATCAAATTAATGAAAGGTTTGACAGGAACGACAAGAGTTTAAGGCAGGTTCAGGAAAATAACAAACAAATAGATGAAAGAATTGAAAACAGTAATAAGGATTTACGGCAAATTATAAATGAACAAAACCAAGCTTTGAGGGAAGTCATCAATGAAAGGATTGCAAATGTCAATGAAACACTTAACAAAAGGGTGGATGATTATGAAGAGGAAGTAAGACAGCAAATAACTGAGACTAAGGTAGGTCTAGAAAAGACAGATGAAACCATCATACAACTCACAGTGGAAGCAGAGGCCAAAATTAATCAAGTAGAAAACAATAACAAAACTAGAATAAAAGAGGTACAATTAGAAACCCAAGGAAAATTGGACGAAGTACAAATTAATATACCTGGGAGAATTGAGATAGTTAACAATGAAATAACGCAAATAAAAACCCAAGTGGATCAAAATAAAGGGACCATTGAAAACATACACAATCAGGAGTTGATTAATATAAAGGAGTCAATAGAAAATTTACAAAATCGACCAATGTACCTGGCACATCACATAGCCCCGGATCAAAAGGAAAATATTAATTTCAAAATTTATAGAGGAAACCCCATAGAATTTTTAGAGAGAATAGATGAATGGTTTGTTAGAATTAAAGTGACCCGATGGAACATAATCAAAAATTTGTTGGATGACTGTTTTAAAAGCATAAATGATAATTTGTGGTCAGCGGTTCGAAACAAAACAAGTAATTATGAAGAGTTTAAGAAGGCTTTTAGGTCAAAATACTGGTCGGATTCTGTACAGAACATGATTAGGGACAACATTACCAATGGTAGATTCAACATTAATCAAGCAGTCCCCAACTACCTACTTTTTGGGAAAGGTGTGTTTGGCGTGTCATTTGGAACCGCGAATACCAGAGGAATGTTTAGTGAATAAACTATCTTACCATTTATAAGAAGAAATAGTTCATGCCAGACGCAGTGGACAAGTGAAGACAGTAGGAGCAATGGAAACCTTGTTAGCCAGCTATGAAATGGAAGACTATTATCAGAGGTCTCGAAGACAAAGTGACTATTCAAACAATAAGAGAGAGGAGCAAAATCAAGAGTCGCGTCAGGGAATGAATAGGTATAACAACAATAATTATAACCGAAATATTAATGACCATTATATGAATAATCGCTACCGCAATAATAATTACCAAAACAATCATTATAATAATCCTAATAATAATCGATACAGCATAGGCCGCAGGAATTTTGATAACGGGAGAGACTATTGGAATAGTAACCGAGGGAACGATGATGGAAGAAATCAAAACAGAAATAGGAGCGTCGAGAATGATGGAGGAAGCAGGGAACAAAGGAGAGACATACCCTCGGAAAATCAACCAAGTAATGACCAGGGAACCTATATAGCTCGAGTGAACTATATCATGGCTGATGAGAGGAATAACCAAGAGGACCACCGTGGAAACTGTAAACCTAACCCCGATTCTGGGAATGCTGAGGGAAGGAATAGACGGAACGAAGAGGACATAGAACCGTATGTGTATGATCCATACTGCGACGATGCCATTGAAAGATTTACAACTGCGTATAATCTACGGAATCCACTGGAAAACCATATTGGTAGAGCAGCCCAAACAGTGGCCAATACAAAATAGTTAAGATGAATTAGTTGGAATCAATTTTAAAACCACAAAATTCAAAAATAAGTAAGAAAACCTTACTATATAATTCAGAAGAAATTATTTTAAACTAATAAACATAAAAAAAAGGAGAAAGAAGGGTTAGAAATGAGTTAGATCAAGGAAGAATATGCCATACAATTTATGATAAGGAGGAGATTCAGAGTTTAATTGCAGAAGTAAATGGTAGTGTAAAATAGGTTATTTACCTTCTGTCGACGTTTCTTAAAATCCATTTAGGATTACTCGAGTTTCGACACCATTTGGTGTCATCATCAGATCAGAATATGAATTAAGTTAAAACATTTCGATGTATATGCATCTCGTCAGATATTTAAAGATTAAAACAACACATAAAATTATATATAACAATAAATAAACTATATCACAATAAAATAACATTAATAAAAGAATATAAAAAACAACGCGGCCGCAACGAACCTGCACAGGAACGCACTCCATGGTAAAATTAATCAATGCCGGTTTGACCTCGGTTCAATTTTTCGATCTGATATCGCCAATCTCTCGTTCCATAAGATCGATTCTATTAAATAAAACATTATTGTTATATATTGCTTTTTCATTAAGGACACGATTGTGATCCTTCTTTATGGCTTTGTATATCTCGAATCTTTCAAGGGTGTCCAGCTTTAGTGACTTTTTACAATTATGTAGGATATCTAAATTATCATTGATACTTTTTATATTATGGTTATATGAGCTCAAATGTTCTGCAAATGTAGATCTTGTTACATTTGATTTGGAGCTTGGGATATGTTCTTTATAGCGTAATTTGAAAGAACGACCTGTTTGTCCTATATAGAACTGTGTGCAATCAGAACAATTAAGTCTATATACACCAGTACCATCAAATATATCGGAGGGTATATTTTTGTTAGTAAAAGTGAGTTTTTTCTCAAGTTTATTACTTGCCTTTGAGGCCAATGTAATATTATGCTTTTTTAATAGGTTTTTTAAAGTATGGTATAGATTTTCGCCATATTCTATAGCAATGTATTTGTTTTCTTTGGATACATCAATATTTATTGGTTTGTTTTGTTTTTTATTAATTAATCTATCTACTATATGACTTTTGTATCCATTGGCCAATGCTATGTGCTTGATAATGTTTAGTTCACTGTTATAATCATCTGTAGATAAGGGCAATGCCAGCAATCTATGAATCATGCAGTTAAAAAAAGCCATTTTATGTGACATAGGGTGATACGATGAGGCATGAATAGCATGATCTGTGGTTGTTGGTTTTCTGTAAATATTAAAGCTAATTTTATTATTTATTTTAGTTAAAGCTAAATCTAAAAAATTAATTTTATTATTCATTTCAGTTTCTAATGTGAATTGTAAATTATTTGTAATGGTATTCATATATTTTTTAAGCATTTCTAATTGTCTGCAATTGCCATTGTAAATCATTATTGTGTCATCCACATATCGTCGATAAAATAAGATTTTTGTATAATGTTTGTTTTTAGTCGATAAGATTTCGTTTGTTTCAATATGATTTAGGTAAATTTCAGCTAGGATGCCTGACAATGGGGATCCCATAGCTAAACCATCCCGTTGTAAATAATATTTGTTTTCGAAAGTAAAGTAATTTTGTTCTAATATTACTTTTGTCAAATTGATTAACTCATCAACTGCTTCATAATTTAATGTGGATTTAGATAGTAATAAATTTTTAGCTATTTCTAACGTTTCGGTAATAGGTATGTTCGTGTATAGATTTACTATGTTGAATGAGGCGAGAGTGTGTCTCGGTTCGATTGTAATAGTTTTTGTAAGTTCGACCAATTCTAAGCTGTTTTTTAAACTATAATTTTTGTTAAACGTTATGTGTTGTCTAAAAATTTTTTCAAGTTTTTTGGCAATTTTATATGAAGGTGCAGACATAAAATTAACTAAAGGACGGATAGGCATATTATTTTTATGTATTTTTGGAAGGCCCTTAAGTTTAGGGGCCTTGGGGTCTATCATTTTTAGGTGTTTTTTCTCATCATGCGTAATGACATATTTTGATTTATTCAATATTGATTTCACTTTATTGTTAAATGTAAGAGTGGGATCGCTATGAATTTCAATAATGTTATTGTTTTTAATGAAATCCAGTATCTTATTTTTATAATCATCATAAGTTAAAATTACTAGAGTTTGACCTTTGTCCGCTTTGGTGACGATTGCGTTATGGTCTATTAATTTCGTCTTTATCTCGTTAAACAACCTTGTTTCGCTATGGTAAATAGTTTTTGTATTCTTTATGTTTTCGGCTTTTAAAACGTTTTTTATTTTATTGTCAATTGCATGTCTTATTACTGTTTTCGTTTCTTCATCGGGTATGGAGTTTATTGCGGTTTCAGCGTTCAATATTTCGTTACAGAGTGATTGTTTGGAACTATTGTTTTTAAGATTGTATTTTAAGCCTTTATTCATTAATTTGGTTTCTTCGTTGTTGAACTGTATTCCAGTAAGATTAACAATACGTGGGTAAAACTGGTGATTTATTACATTGTTCTCTTGCGTGTCGTTCTGTTTTTTCAATAAGTTACGAATTTTTTTATTTTGTGTCTTCTTTTTCTTTATAATGGTACTATTTATTTGTCTTTCAATCAAATATGTTACATTGTGGACTTGTGAGGCGTGTAGGTTTTGTAAAAGTTCGAGATGTTTTTTCAAGAGCATCGTATTGAGTAAGTTCTTTTTGCTATGCAAATGTTTTATTTCGTTCTTTATCCATAATTTAGTGGCCATTTCTTTAGTTTTTTTAGCGCTATAAGAACTAGATTTTATTTTTATTTGGACATAACTCGGCACGATTTGCAAACTTAAACATGTTTTGTTATACTTAATATTCAGTGCCGTTTTTAGTAGTTTTAACCTTAAATTCATATATTGAAAGGCAATTTTTACCTGACTGGCATTCAATTTAAACATTTTTCTTGCCTCCAGAAACGATCAAGACTATAAAATAGGTTATTTACCTTCTGTCGACGTTTCTTAAAATCCATTTAGGATTACTCGAGTTTCGACACCATTTGGTGTCATCATCAGATCAGAATATGAATTAAGTTAAAACATTTCGATGTATATGCATCTCGTCAGATATTTAAAGATTAAAACAACACATAAAATTATATATAACAATAAATAAACTATATCACAATAAAATAACATTAATAAAAGAATATAAAAAACAACGCGGCCGCAACGAACCTGCACAGGAACGCACTCCACGGTAAAATTAATCAATGCCGGTTTGACCTCGGTTCAATTTTTCGATCTGATATCGCCAATCTCTCGTTCCATAAGATCGATTCTATTAAATAAAACATTATTGTTATATATTGCTTTTTCATTAAGGACACGATTGTGATCCTTCTTTATGGCTTTGTATATCTCGAATCTTTCAAGGGTGTCCAGCTTTAGTGACTTTTTACAATTATATAGGATATCTAAATTATCATTGATACTTTTTATATTATGGTTATATGAGCTCAAATGTTCTGCAAATGTAGATCTTGTTATATTTGATTTGGAGCTTGGGATATGTTCTTTATAGCGTAATTTGAAAGAACGACCTGTTTGTCCTATATAGAACTGTGTGCAATCAGAACAATTAAGTCTATATACACCAGTACCATCAAATATATCGGAGGGTATATTTTTGTTAGTAAAAGTGAGTTTTTTCTCAAGTTTATTACTTGCCTTTGAGTCCAATGTAATATTATGCTTTTTTAATAGGTTTTTTAAAGTATGGTATAGATTTTCGCCATATTCTATAGCAATGTATTTGTTTTCTTTGGATACATCAATATTTATTGGTTTGTTTTGTTTTTTATTAATTAATCTATCTACTATATGACTTTTGTATCCATTGGCCAATGCTATGTGCTTGATAATGTTTAGTTCACTGTTATAATCATCTGTAGATAAGGGCAATGCCAGCAATCTATGAATCATGCAGTTAAAAAAAGCCATTTTATGTGACATAGGGTGATACGATGAGGCATGAATAGCATGATCTGTGGTTGTTGGTTTTCTGTAAATATTAAAGCTAATTTTATTATTTATTTTAGTTAAAGCTAAATCTAAAAAATTAATTTTATTATTCATTTAGACATATTTTTCGCCTCATTCGACATAGTAAATCTATACACGAACATACCTATTACCGAAACGTTAGAAATAGCTAAAAATTTATTACTATCTAAATCCACATTAAATTATGAAGCAGTTGATGAGTTAATCAATTTGACAAAAGTAATATTAGAACAAAATTACTTTACTTTCGAAAACAAATATTATTTACAACGGGATGGTTTAGCTATGGGATCCCCATTGTCAGGCATCCTAGCTGAAATTTACCTAAATCATATTGAAACAAACGAAATCTTATCGACTAAAAACAAACATTATACAAAAATCTTATTTTATCGACGATATGTGGATGACACAATAATGATTTACAATGGCAATTGCAGACAATTAGAAATGCTTAAAAAATATATGAATACCATTACAAATAATTTACAATTCACATTAGAAACTGAAATGAATAATAAAATTAATTTTTTAGATTTAGCTTTAACTAAAATAAATAATAAAATTAGCTTTAATATTTACAGAAAACCAACAACCACAGATCATGCTATTCATGCCTCATCGTATCACCCTATGTCACATAAAATGGCTTTTTTTAACTGCATGATTCATAGATTGCTGGCATTGCCCTTATCTACAGATGATTATAACAGTGAACTAAACATTATCAAGCACATGGCATTGGCCAATGAATACAAAAGTCATATAGTAGATAGATTAATTAATAAAAAACAAAACAAACCAATAAATATTGATGTATCCAAAGAAAACAAATACATTGCTATAGAATATGGCGAAAATCTATACCATACTTTAAAAAACCTATTAAAAAAGCATAATATTACATTGGCCTCAAAGGCAAGTAATAAACTTGAGAAAAAACTCACTTTTACTAACAAAAATATACCCTCCGATATATTTGATGGTACTGGTGTATATAGACTTAATTGTTCTGATTGCACACAGTTCTATATAGGACAAACAGGTCGTTCTTTCAAATTACGCTATAAAGAACATATCCCAAGCTCCAAATCAAATATAACAAGATCTACATTTGCAGAACATTTGAGCTCATATAACCATAATATAAAAAGTATCAATGATAATTTAGATATCCTACATAATTGTAAAAAGTCACTAAAGCTGGACACCCTTGAAAGATTCGAGATATACAAAGCCATAAAGAAGGATCACAATCGTGTCCTTAATGAAAAAGCAATATATAACAATAATGTTTTATTTAATAGAATCGATCTCATGGAACGAGAGATTGGCGATATCAGATCGAAAAATTGAACCGAGGTCAAACCGGCATTGATTAATTTTACCGTGGAGTGCGTTCCTGTGCAGGTTCGTTGCGGCCGCGTTGTTTTTTATATTCTTTTATTAATGTTATTTTATTGTGATATAGTTTATTTATTGTTATACATAATTTTATGTGTTGTTTTAATCTTTAAATATCTGACGAGATGCATATACATCGAAATGTTTTAACTTAATTCATATTCTGATCTGATGATGACACCAAATGGTGTCGAAACTCGAGTAATCCTAAATGGATTTTAAGAAACGTCGACAGAAGGTAAATAACCTATTTTATAGTCTTAATCGTTTCTGGAGGCAAGAAAAATGTTTAAAATGGTAGTGAATTAAAAATAGTAAAATACGTATGCTAAAGAATAATAAATTGACAGCACGGAACTAAGAAGAATTTAAAATGAATATTGAACAGCTTTAACTACTATACTGGTGAATAATATGATAAATGGAACTACAGAACAACGAGATAAAGAAGTTAATAAAAGTATTAGGATACTTCAGAAATAATAGTAATCATCCCTTGAATATAAGTTTGTAGCGAAGGAGCTACCTTATAGATAATAATTATATGTATTGTGTTGTGATAGTGCAACGTTTATTTTTTTTCTGGACAGAGATGAAGTTCTTCTGATCTCAGAAGATATAGTTAGGGAAACGGCAGAGTAATGGAAGCCAATAGTGCCCCTCTGATTCCGTACCAGCTATGATATTAGGGAAAAATGTTAGGGAAATATAGTATTTTAGGGATTATACACCAAGCGAGGTAATTAATTATAAATATGATAATAAGAAATGATAGCGTAAAAAGCTAGAAGAAGTTATGAGTTCCAGAGAGAAAAGACAGGTCTACAACTGAGTGAGGTACCAGTAGAGAATTTGATGGCAAGATATATAATGAGTGTCAACACAGTTTTCTGGTGCAATTAAAAGTTTAAGGAATAGAAAGAGAAAATAAACCCCGAAGAACCCATTGAATTGCGTACTAAAGCAGAAACAATAAAAGACTGAAACCATTATAAATTGATAATTTTATCAAATAAATATTCCAAGGCATGAAGAAACTATAAGTTTATTTCAACTAAACTATATTCAGCCAAAATAAACTTCTTCCGGAGGGGGAGTATTATGTAACGTAACAAAGTTAAGGTCACAAACGTTACATAAACACTTTGTCAATAGAAACTCAAACAATACCCAAGGTATGCCATAAATAAGGTCAAAAGGGCCAATCTCACCCAAAAAAATGTTTTGATTTATGGCCTTTCCATATTTCTAAAACAACGAAATAGCATCACGGAAAGGCCATAGACGGTGAGTAACAGTATATTTGGTTCAAAAAAATGTATTGATGATACCTAGTAAGGTTACTAGGTAATAAAATAGTAAAAATGTATCTAAATATAAAATATGGAGTGATCAGTGGAAGATGTAAACTATAAACACAGTGTCTAATGAGATGAATTTACTGTGGATGAGTTTGAATATAATAGACTGTTTAATTAATATTAATGTTTTATAAAGATGTACCTATTGTTGTGCTTTATCATGATATTGTGTTTACATGATATTTATTTTGTGTTTTGTACGTAGCAGGTGTGAAGCCATTACTTTAAGGAAGTATTAAGTAATGGATATTAATTTCATTCATGTTAAACTTGTATTTAAGTAATTAAATACAAGTGTATTTTTTACGTATGGTATCATGTTAAGTGTATTTACTTTGAATAATTAATGAAGATGTCTTAAAATAATCTTTGTAAACTTGGCCAGGAAGACAATAATTGTTAATAAATTGTCAAGTGGTCATTATAATTATGTTACAAACCAATGAAGGGTTCAATGATAAAATAATAATAATAAATTGAAATCAAGAAATTAAAATTAGAATAATTGGCCATAAGCCAGTGACTTTTTGTACAGTAGGTCAGGTCAGAAAAATTATATTAAATTAAAAACAAAAATTATGATACATGTAATAAAACCGATAGGCTTAAAATTAGTGTTTTGTAAAAGGAAAATAATACCTTTTAAAATAAGTTGATTAAGAAGAAAATGTAGTAAAATGTATAAGGTTTAATAAGGCAGATTAAGTGAAAGTTTTATGTGATTTAATGTAATTATAATAAGGGAGTATTTTATTAAATAAGTGTAGGAATATTTCCTAATTACGGCTCTAGGATAACAAATATTATCCAATAGCATAAGAGGAAGATGGTTGTTATGGCAACAAAATGCAAGAAATCTTGTTGATTTCAACATTCAATTGTTATAAATGAACGAGGACAGTTCAATGGTGATAAATCTAGAAAAAAACCAATATATCTAATAAATAAATTATTGTTAATTCAAATTAAACATAGTAACTGATCAAAAAGACGGTTGGACGACTTCCGAGACTCAATCCGAGATTATTAAAATACCTATCAACAAAATTCAAATCAGAAATCTAAAGAATAAATTAACTAAACCTTTTCATTTTGTTTATTTAGTTTTTTAAGGAAAAAACTAAAGAAGTCACAAGACGGAAGTTAATACAGGTAATTGCCTAATATTAATTCTAAATATAACTAAACCTACCGTCAAATGAGTAATAATGGAAAACAATAAATAAAGGAAGATAACTCAGACCTGGAGAAGTCGAAGTGTATAAATACCATACAACAACAAAAATAAAGAGAATTAAATTTACATACGGAACCTCACTTTTAACAACGGAGCAAGAACTTAATACTACACTAATTCCGTCGGGACCTGTAACCATCAGAAACGAAAAATCAGCGAAGATCAAGAACTGAACTTTCCATTACATCCTGAGATACTAACACCAACTTTTATTGAGAAGCTGGAGGTTGATATATTCAAGTCATTCATCATCGCTCGGCTATCCATCACCGTTTAGTGGAACACTGCCTTAACGAGTATCTTGTAAACGTTTGGTAAAAAACCTGCTTATGTTTATACTTTATATAATAAGATTTTAAACTAAATTGTAATACCTAGTAACCTGAATTTGCATTACCTGACCTTACTAATAGTTAAAAGAACTACATGTACCCCTGAGATAAAAGACAAACTGAAAATTATAATTAAATTGTAACATCTAAAACACGAGTTCAATAACAAATCGATTCTGTATTGTGTGATCGATATGATGTATTAGTAGCGGGAGAAAGCAGCTGTTGGAATTTTAACATATATAAAATAAAGAACCCTTCTCGAATTTGACGATTTTGTGTTATTTGTAGAATAATTATTGTATTTCGAATAGGGTGTATTTTACAGAAAAAGGAATGTGAGAAACGCATCAAGTGTAACGACTTAACCTATAATAACGGGTCAATCGCCAATAACAGCACTCGTCTGCAGACAGCTGGTGAATAGGGGAGAATAGAGAACTAACTTACGCTCTCTGCTCTTTCCAATTTAGATAATACATACTGACTAGGGTTGGAGAAAAATACTGAATTATTCACTATAATAACTGTAATATAGCGTTTTTCTCTGGTAAAACACTTGATAACTACTTTACACAGGTCTATGATCAATAACCGAATAATATCAGCCATATAATAAATATTATTCCTTATAAATAGATTGAATTTGTGACTACCTTGCAAGGTTTATTAATGAAGACTGACTGTAGAATATTCCAGCAATCATTTAACTGGGCAGAGATTATGTTCCTCTGATCCCAGAAGGTATGTAACGGACGACGGTATTTGGTAAGCCGATAGAGCACCACCAATTCGATTCGTTATAATGTTAGGGAGGTTTAGGAAAATTAAATATAGAGGGAAAACTCACAAATAAATATAGATAAATAAATAAAACCAGATCCAAAATGTATAATTAATAAAGAATGTCACAAGAATGATTATAGAAGATTTAAACTTGGGAAATAATTGATTTTAAGAAGGAAAGAAGAAATAATAGTAATACAACGGATAATTCCATACGTAAATAATAGGGTGAAAGGTACATACAACCAGTCTGAACAAAAAAAAAACCAAAGTTTTACAACCAGTCAGTATTATGAGTAGGAGAACCAATTGGTCAGATACGAGTCATGAGTTTATTTTTTTACTAAACTTCGTTAAGACAAAATAAACTTCTTTCAAAGGGGGGGGGGTGTTATGTAACGTAACAGAATTGAGGTCCCCAACGTTACATAAAAAATTGAATTAACTATGGTCAAAGACCATACCCCGAATTAAGGTTGCTCAGTAATTAGTGCATCTGAGATGTACCTCAAGTCAAAAGATATAATACATAACCTTGAGTATAAAATACTAAACCAATTAATGGTTAATATAATAAATTGTACTTGTTTTTTATACTGTAGTATGTTAGTGTTCACAGAATATTTATGTTATGTTTTGAGTATAGTAAGAGTGAACTAATGTTGTTTAATAGGAATACTTAATCAGTGATAATGTTTGTATTTATGTTAAATTTGTCTTTAGACAATCAAGTATAGTTACCTGTGTTAGGCATTATACTAAGTTTTAAGTATTGACTAAAATTGAATAATGAAGTTGTTTTAATTAATGTTTGTAAACTTGGCCAGGATGGCAATCAGTGTTTAAAGTTTGACAAGTAGTTCTGATAATTATGTTATAAACTAATGAAGGGTTCAAGGACAAGTTAATTAAGGTAATAAAATAAAACCAGGAAATTAAAATTAATGTAAATAACCAATAATTAATTGTACAGTAGGTCAGGTAAAGAAAATTAAGTTAAAAAACCAAACAATATTATAACAGTTGTAAGAAAACCTATAGGCCTAAATTCAATATTTGTAAAAGGAAATTAATACCTTTTTAAGAAGTCCAGTCCAATGAAACTATAGTAAAACATATACTGTTTAAGAAGGAAGGTTAGGTGAGAATTTTAGGTAATTTAGTATTATCCCAAGCATGGAGTATTTTATTAAAAAAGAGTAGTAATATTCTATAATTCTGGCTCTAGGATATCTAATTTCATCCAATGACAGAAAATAGTGGTTGTTAAGGCAACTGAAATGTACAAGAGTTGTTGATTTGAAATCATTCGTTTCGATTGTTACATGCTAATGAGTTTATATGGGCAGAAACATTTAAAAGAAAGAATGATAAAATTTGAAAAAATATGAATCTAAATTAATAAATCCTATTTGAAACCTAATTCTATAATACTACTGATGAGTAATAAAACCAATTAGACTTCCAAATTATAACTGAATACCTCAAAAAGAGTCTAGCATTCCTCACTTCATTCACCAGGATAATTCCGCTGGATTCGGTATTAAACCGATTTCCCATGTAATCAGAAGACTAATCGAGGGAAATAAAGACCGAAACTAACGGAATTATTGAGAAGACATACGAAGACTTCGTTTTGCAGAGTTAACCTTCACTTGCAAGAAGAAGCTAGAATACTATTTTCATTCCACTGTGACTGACAACTATCAAGATCGTAGGAGAAGAACGGCAGTCAGAAGAGTTCCTGAGAGCTTCCCTGGATACTACACCATCAATTTTATTAAGGGCCAGAACACTTTTTCCTGGATGAACGTAATTTAAGCCGATCATCTTCAACTGTTTACAGACGTCCAATGCCAGTTTGAGTTCCGCCAACCCGGTAAAAAACAACTTATTTTTAAATTCAATATATATTTAGAGTTAATAACCTTTTTGTAATACTTGAGTAACCTTAATTTTGCATTTTACCTGGCCTTACTAATGGTTAAAAGAATCTTACGAACCCTGGAATAAGAAATATTTATTGTTATATTTAATTTGTATAAGTCAAAGGAACTTGATCAATTGACGATCGATATACCGTTACATAATCGATTTAAGGATATTATTATTTTGGAGAGGACTGTTACTGTGAAATAACGTATAAAATTAATAAAAAATCTTTCTTGTATGAGATAATGTTCTAAGTTATTGCAGAATAAGTATTATATGTTGTGGGTGGAGTAATTTACAGGAAAAGGGTGAATAAAATCAGATGAACGGTTAACCTAGACGCAAGTTTATCACGACTAACAGTGCTAATTGTCAACAGCTGGTGGAACGGGAGATTGCCGAACTAGCGTGTTTTCTGCACCAAATTTGAATTGAATTATCTAATATAGAGGGACTAGGGTTGACAAGAATACTTAATACATTCAGTCAATACATGACGTATATAGTTAATATTACATAACTATTGAATACTTAGTGGAAACTGTATTATAGTACAATTAAAAGTAAAAATAACATAATCATAACTATATTTGCCTAATTATATATTTTCAAGAGGTTTCATCTGTAACAACCTAATAGATATATTCATTAATAACATATTGATTAATAACAGGTAACAACATTTTATTTGTTACAAATTGGCGCAAACCAACGTGGCTGAATTAAACCCTGAAACCTAAATTAAATCCTATTGATCTGAAGATAACTTAGTGGTTACAATTACCGCCTTCAACGTGGTGATTGACGTTGATACACGGGAGTCTCATATAAGTAAATAAAACACCATAAACGATCTATAACAAATTGACGCTCACAACGTGGGGCATCATCATCTTCTATTAACACCGTAGTGAATTTATTTTATAACAAATTGGCGCTCAACGAGTGGGCTTTAGTTAAGTAAAAAATCGTATTAATTACTACTTAACTTGAGCAGGCAACCATTAGAGGCACAGGAATGCATAATACCAGAGGCAGATCGAAGAAGAGGGCAGAAGAGAAGGAGAAAGAAGAAGGGGGACAGGAATGAGAGATAAACATTTACGGACAGTGAAATGGAACAAACAATGGGTGATAAAGAAGAAATTGAAGCAATTATTACAGAGAAGGAAATAGTGGAAGAGGATGCCCAAGGAGACCAACCAGATAAAGCGGTAACCAGAGAAGTACTAAATTGGCAAGACATGATGAAATTTATGGCAGAACAATTTAAAGAACAGAATAAACAAACTAATGAACAATTTAGGAAACAGGAGGAAAACTCAAAGCAAACCAAGGAGGAAACTAAGGAGAGTTTTAGACAAATCAAAGAAGATTCCAGGAAACAGAAGGAAGAATTAAATAAAAAATTTGAAGAAAACTCTGAAAAAATAGACAGTATTAAGGAAAGTACTAGTGAACTTTTGAGGCAAACCATAAATAAAAATAATGAACAATTGAAGGCCGATTTTAGACAAATCAATGAAAAGCTGGAAAATAAAATAGACAGTATTAATGAAAACTCAAAGAAACAAAACGAAATTTTGAGCGAGAATTTAGTCAAACAAATGAATGAAAAGTTTGACAGGAATGATGAGAGATTAAAGCAGATTCTGGAGAATACCAAACAAATGGATGAGAAAATTAAAAACCATAATAAGGAGTTGCGGCAAATCATCAATGAACAAGGCCTAGCGTTGAGGGAAGTCATCAATGGAAGTATTATAATTGTCAATGAAACACGGAGCAAAGGAGATGATAGCTATGAAGTGGAAGTAGAGACCAAAATTATTCAAATAGGAAACCTACAAGCGAAGACCCAAGAAAAATTTGACGGTATACCAATTAAAATAATCGGAAGAATAGAACGGGTTCATAATGAAATAAAGACACTGAAAATAAGACAAACGCGTAAAAAGAAATTAATAAATACACGGGAAGGATTGGAGATGATTAAAAGGGGATTGGTTCAGATACATAATATACCAATTACGGAAAACAGAGAAGTAAGGCAAGTGAGAAACTTTAAACGAACCACACTTGAATTCCCAGATGGACTAGAAGGACCAAAAAGGCCAAAACTAACCGAGGAGCATGGAGGACTTATGGAATGTATGTATGAACCATTAGAACAATTAAGAAACAGTACAGAAGAATCAGTTCGAAGGGCGATGATGAACTTGAACATAAATGACAATTTTATAGCGACAAGATGCAAGAACCAGATGATAGGGAGATACGTCACAAGGACAGAAATAATTCTATACGCTAGAGAAATCTGAACAATCAGTACAGAGGAAATAATGGACCACGGTTAAACAGATTCCAAACAGAATATAAAGAAAAGGGACGGATTTTATGGATACAGGATCAAGCAAATCCAAGGAAAATAATGAAGAGACTAAAACCCCAAAATTCAAAAAAAAAATGAAGTAAGTTCACCTTACAAACAAGTATTTAAGAAAACAATTTATGAGATATATAAAAAAGAGAATTTTGAAGATAAAAACCCCAAAATTCCAAAAGACGAAAGGACAACTTATTTAATTTATTCAGGAACAATATGATTTAATAAAACAACCAAATTAAAAAAAAAAAAAAAGTAAGAACACCTTACTATATAATTCAGAAGAAATTACTTTAAACTCATATAAAAGAAAAAAAAACAAATATTTAAGAATTATCCGTAAGAAAGCCAATTAATAAATGTCAATAAAATAGCCAAGTATTGGAGAGGAGAAGTGTATAATAGAAGGAAGAATTAATATGAAGAAATAATATGATCTGAGTTAAAGTACAGTGAATAATCCCTAGAGTATTATTATCATTAATTATTTTATTGAAGGTCACATGATGACTACCTTGCGAGGTTTATTAATGAAGACTGACTGTAGAATATTCCAGCAATCATTTAACTGGGCAGAGATTATGTTCCTCTGATCCCAGAAGGTATGTAACGGACGACGGTATTTGGTAAGCCGATAGAGCACCACCGATTCGATTCGTTATAATGTTAGGGAGGTTTAGGAAAATTAAATATAGAGGGAAAACTCACAAATAAATATAGATAAATAAATAAAACCAGATCCAAAATGTATAATTAATAAAGAATGTCACAAGAATGATTATAGAAGATTTAAACTTGGGAAATAACTGATTTTAAGAAGGAAAGAAGAAATAATAGTAATACAACGGATAATTCCATACGTAAATAATAGGGTGAAAGGTACATACAACCAGTCTGAATTAAAAAACCAAAGTTTTACAACCAGTCAGTATTATGAGTAGGAGAACCAATTGGTCAGATACGAGTCATGAGTTTATTTTTTTACTAAACTTCGTTAAGACAAAATAAACTTCTTTTGAAGGGGGGGTGTTATGTAACGTAACAGAATTGAGGTCCCCAACGTTACATAAAAAATTGAATTAACTATGGTCAAAGACCATACCCCGAATTAAGGTTGCTCAGTAATTAGTGCATCTGAGATGTACCTCAAGTCAAAAGATATAATAAATAACATTGAGTATAAAATACTAAACCAATTAATGGTTAATATAATAAATTGTACTTGTTTTTTATACTGTAGTATGTTAGTGTTCACAGAATATTTATGTTATGTTTTGAGTATAGTAAGAGTGAACTAATGTTGTTTAATAGGAATACTTAATCAGTGATAATGTTTGTATTTATGTTAAATTTGTCTTTAGACAATCAAGTATAGTTACCTGTGTTAGGCATTATACTAAGTTTTAAGTATTGACTAAAATTGAATAATGAAGTTGTTTTAATTAATGTTTGTAAACTTGGCCAGGATGGCAATCAGTGTTTAAAGTTTGACAAGTAGTTCTGATAATTATGTTATAAACTAATGAAGGGTTCAAGGACGAGTTAATTAAGGTAATAAAATAAAACCAGGAAATTAAAATTAATGTAAATAACCAATAATTAATTGTACAGTAGGTCAGGTAAAGAAAATTAAGTTAAAAAACCAAACAATATTATAACAGTTGTAAGAAAACCTATAGGCCTAAATTCAATATTTGTAAAAGGAAATTAATACCTTTTTAAGAAGTCCAGTCCAATGAAACTATAGTAAAACATATACTGTTTAAGAAGGAAGGTTAGGTGAGAATTTTAGGTAATTTAGTATTATCCCAAGCATGGAGTATTTTATTAAAAAAGAGTAGTAATATTCTATAATTCTGGCTCTAGGATATCTAATTTCATCCAATGACAGAAAATAGTGGTTGTTAAGGCAACTGAAATGTACAAGAGTTGTTGATTTGAAATCATTCGTTTCGATTGTTACATGCTAATGAGTTGAGATGGGCAGACACATTTTAAAGAAAGAATGATAAAATTTGAAAAAAATATGAATCTAAATTAATAAATCCTATTTGAAACCTAATTCTATAATACTACTGATGAGTAATAAAACCAATTAGACTTCCAAATTATAACTGAATACCTCGAAAAGAGTCTAGCATTCCTCACTTCATTCACCAGGATAATTCCGCTGGATTCGGTATTAAACCGATTTCCCATGTAATCAGAAGACTAATCGAGGGAAATAAAGACCGAAACTAACGGAATTATTGAGAAGACATACGAAGACTTCGTTTTGCAGAGTTAACCTTCACTTGCAAGAAGAAGCTAGAATACTATTTTCATTCCACTGTGACTGACAACTATCAAGATCGTAGGAGAAGAACGGCAGTCAGAAGAGTTCCTGAGAGCTTCCCTGGATACTACACCATCAATTTTATTAAGGGCCAGAACACTTTTTCCTGGATGAACGTAATTTAAGCCGATCATCTTCAACTGTTTACAGACGTCCAATGCCAGTTTGAGTTCCGCCAACCCGGTAAAAAACAACTTATTTTTAAATTCAATATATATTTAGAGTTAATAACCTTTTTGTAATACTTGAGTAACCTTAATTTTGCATTTTACCTGGCCTTACTAATGGTTAAAAGAATCTTACGAACCCTGGAATAAGAAATATTTATTGTTATATTTAATTTGTATAAGTCAAAGGAACTTGATCAATTGACGATCGATATACCGTTACATAATCGATTTAAGGATATTATTATTTTGGAGAGGACTGTTACTGTGAAATAACGTATACAATTAATAAAAAATCTTTCTTGTATGAGATAATGTTCTAAGTTATTGCAGAATAAGTATTATATGTTGTGGGTGGAGTAATTTACAGGAAAAGGGTGAATAAAATCAGATGAACGGTTAACCTAGATGCAAGTTTATCACGACTAACAGTGCTAATTGTCAACAGCTGGTGGAACGGGAGATTGCCGAACTAGCGTGTTTTCTGCACCAAATTTGAATTGAATTATCTAATATAGAGGGACTAGGGTTGACAAGAATACTTAATACATTCAGTCAATACATGACGTATATAGTTAATATTGCATAACTATTGAATACTTAGTGGAAACTGTATTATAGTACAATTAAAAGTAAAAATAACATAATCATAACTATATTTGCCTAATTATATATTTTCAGGAGGTTTCATCTGTAACAACCTAATAGATATATTCATTAATAACATATTGATTAATAACAGGTAACAACATTTTATTTGTTACAAATTGGCGCAAACCAACGTGGCTGAATTAAACCCTGAAACCTAAATTAAATCCTATTGATCTGAAGATAACTTAGTGGTTACAATTACCGCCTTCAACGTGGTGATTGACGTTGATACACGGGAGTCTCATATAAGTAAATAAAACACCATAAACGATCTATAACAAATTGACGCTCACAACGTGGGGCATCATCATCTTCTATTAACACCGTAGTGAATTTATTTTATAACAAATTGGCGCTCAACGAGTGGGCTTTAGTTAAGTAAAAAATCGTATTAATTACTACTTCACTTGAGCAGGCAACCATTAGAGGCACAGGAATGCATAATACCAGAGGCAGATCGAAGAAGAGGGCAGAAGAGAAGGAGAAAGAAGAAGGGGGACAGGAACGAGAGATAAACATTTACGGACAGTGAAATGGAACAAACAATGGGTGATAAAGAAGAAATTGAAGCAATTATTACAGAGAAGGAAATAGTGGAAGAGGATGCCCAAGGAGACCAACCAGATAAAGCGGTAACCAGAGAAGTACTAAATTGGCAAGACATGATGAAATTTATGGCAGAACAATTTAAAGAACAGAATAAACAAACTAATGAACAATTTAGGAAACAGGAGGAAAACTCAAAGCAAACCAAGGAGGAAACTAAGGAGAGTTTTAGACAAATCAAAGAAGATTCCAGGAAACAGAAGGAAGAATTAAATAAAAAATTTGAAGAAAACTCTGAAAAAATAGACAGTATTAAGGAAAGTACTAGTGAACTTTTGAGGCAAACCATAAATAAAAATAATGAACAATTGAAGGCCGATTTTAGACAAATCAATGAAAAGCTGGAAAATAAAATAGACAGTATTAATGAAAACTCAAAGAAACAAAACGAAATTTTGAGCGAGAATTTAGTCAAACAAATGAATGAAAAGTTTGACAGGAATGATGAGAGATTAAAGCAGATTCTGGAGAATACCAAACAAATGGATGAGAAAATTAAAAACCATAATAAGGAGTTGCGGCAAATCATCAATGAACAAGGCCTAGCGTTGAGGGAAGTCATCAATGGAAGTATTATAATTGTCAATGAAACACGGAGCAAAGGAGATGATAGCTATGAAGTGGAAGTAGAGACCAAAATTATTCAAATAGGAAACCTACAAGCGAAGACCCAAGAAAAATTTGACGGTATACCAATTAAAATAATCGGAAGAATAGAACGGGTTCATAATGAAATAAAGACACTGAAAATAAGACAAACGCGTAAAAAGAAATTAATAAATACACGGGAAGGATTGGAGATGATTAAAAGGGGATTGGTTCAGATACATAATATACCAATTACGGAAAACAGAGAAGTAAGGCAAGTGAGAAACTTTAAACGAACCACACTTGAATTCCCAGATGGACTAGAAGGACCAAAAAGGCCAAAACTAACCGAGGAGCATGGAGGACTTATGGAATGTATGTATGAACCATTAGAACAATTAAGAAACAGTACAGAAGAATCAGTTCGAAGGGCGATGATGAACTTGAACATAAATGACAATTTTATAGCGACAAGATGCAAGAACCAGATGATAGGGAGATACGTCACAAGGACAGAAATAATTCTATACGCTAGAGAAATCTGAACAATCAGTACAGAGGAAATAATGGACCACGGTTAAACAGATTCCAAACAGAATATAAAGAAAAGGGACGGATTTTATGGATACAGGATCAAGCAAATCCAAGGAAAATAATGAAGAGACTAAAACCCCAAAATTCAAAAAAAAAATGAAGTAAGTTCACCTTACAAACAAGTATTTAAGAAAACAATTTATGAGATATATAAAAAAGAGAATTTTGAAGATAAAAACCCCAAAATTCCAAAAGACGAAAGGACAACTTATTTAATTTATTCAGGAACAATATGATTTAATAAAACAACCAAATTAAAAAAAAAAAAAAAGTAAGAACACCTTACTATATAATTCAGAAGAAATTACTTTAAACTCATATAAAAGAAAAAAAAACAAATATTTAAGAATTATCCGTAAGAAAGCCAATTAATAAATGTCAATAAAATAGCCAAGTATTGGAGAGGAGAAGTGTATAATAGAAGGAAGAATTAATATGAAGAAATAATATGATCTGAGTTAAAGTACAGTGAATAATCCCTAGAGTATTATTATCATTAATTATTTTATTGAAGGTCACATGATGACTACCTTGCGAGGTTTATTAATGAAGACTGACTGTAGAATATTCCAGCAATCATTTAACTGGGCAGAGATTATGTTCCTCTGATCCCAGAAGGTATGTAACGGACGACGGTATTTGGTAAGCCGATAGAGCACCACCGATTCGATTCGTTATAATGTTAGGGAGGTTTAGGAAAATTAAATATAGAGGGAAAACTCACAAATAAATATAGATAAATAAATAAAACCAGATCCAAAATGTATAATTAATAAAGAATGTCACAAGAATGATTATAGAAGATTTAAACTTGGGAAATAACTGATTTTAAGAAGGAAAGAAGAAATAATAGTAATACAACGGATAATTCCATACGTAAATAATAGGGTGAAAGGTACATACAACCAGTCTGAATTAAAAAACCAAAGTTTTACAACCAGTCAGTATTATGAGTAGGAGAACCAATTGGTCAGATACGAGTCATGAGTTTATTTTTTTACTAAACTTCGTTAAGACAAAATAAACTTCTTTTGAAGGGGGGGTGTTATGTAACGTAACAGAATTGAGGTCCCCAACGTTACATAAAAAATTGAATTAACTATGGTCAAAGACCATACCCCGAATTAAGGTTGCTCAGTAATTAGTGCATCTGAGATGTACCTCAAGTCAAAAGATATAATAAATAACATTGAGTATAAAATACTAAACCAATTAATGGTTAATATAATAAATTGTACTTGTTTTTTATACTGTAGTATGTTAGTGTTCACAGAATATTTATGTTATGTTTTGAGTATAGTAAGAGTGAACTAATGTTGTTTAATAGGAATACTTAATCAGTGATAATGTTTGTATTTATGTTAAATTTGTCTTTAGACAATCAAGTATAGTTACCTGTGTTAGGCATTATACTAAGTTTTAAGTATTGACTAAAATTGAATAATGAAGTTGTTTTAATTAATGTTTGTAAACTTGGCCAGGATGGCAATCAGTGTTTAAAGTTTGACAAGTAGTTCTGATAATTATGTTATAAACTAATGAAGGGTTCAAGGACGAGTTAATTAAGGTAATAAAATAAAACCAGGAAATTAAAATTAATGTAAATAACCAATAATTAATTGTACAGTAGGTCAGGTAAAGAAAATTAAGTTAAAAAACCAAACAATATTATAACAGTTGTAAGAAAACCTATAGGCCTAAATTCAATATTTGTAAAAGGAAATTAATACCTTTTTAAGAAGTCCAGTCCAATGAAACTATAGTAAAACATATACTGTTTAAGAAGGAAGGTTAGGTGAGAATTTTAGGTAATTTAGTATTATCCCAAGCATGGAGTATTTTATTAAAAAAGAGTAGTAATATTCTATAATTCTGGCTCTAGGATATCTAATTTCATCCAATGACAGAAAATAGTGGTTGTTAAGGCAACTGAAATGTACAAGAGTTGTTGATTTGAAATCATTCGTTTCGATTGTTACATGCTAATGAGTTGAGATGGGCAGACACATTTTAAAGAAAGAATGATAAAATTTGAAAAAAATATGAATCTAAATTAATAAATCCTATTTGAAACCTAATTCTATAATACTACTGATGAGTAATAAAACCAATTAGACTTCCAAATTATAACTGAATACCTCGAAAAGAGTCTAGCATTCCTCACTTCATTCACCAGGATAATTCCGCTGGATTCGGTATTAAACCGATTTCCCATGTAATCAGAAGACTAATCGAGGGAAATAAAGACCGAAACTAACGGAATTATTGAGAAGACATACGAAGACTTCGTTTTGCAGAGTTAACCTTCACTTGCAAGAAGAAGCTAGAATACTATTTTCATTCCACTGTGACTGACAACTATCAAGATCGTAGGAGAAGAACGGCAGTCAGAAGAGTTCCTGAGAGCTTCCCTGGATACTACACCATCAATTTTATTAAGGGCCAGAACACTTTTTCCTGGATGAACGTAATTTAAGCCGATCATCTTCAACTGTTTACAGACGTCCAATGCCAGTTTGAGTTCCGCCAACCCGGTAAAAAACAACTTATTTTTAAATTCAATATATATTTAGAGTTAATAACCTTTTTGTAATACTTGAGTAACCTTAATTTTGCATTTTACCTGGCCTTACTAATGGTTAAAAGAATCTTACGAACCCTGGAATAAGAAATATTTATTGTTATATTTAATTTGTATAAGTCAAAGGAACTTGATCAATTGACGATCGATATACCGTTACATAATCGATTTAAGGATATTATTATTTTGGAGAGGACTGTTACTGTGAAATAACGTATACAATTAATAAAAAATCTTTCTTGTATGAGATAATGTTCTAAGTTATTGCAGAATAAGTATTATATGTTGTGGGTGGAGTAATTTACAGGAAAAGGGTGAATAAAATCAGATGAACGGTTAACCTAGATGCAAGTTTATCACGACTAACAGTGCTAATTGTCAACAGCTGGTGGAACGGGAGATTGCCGAACTAGCGTGTTTTCTGCACCAAATTTGAATTGAATTATCTAATATAGAGGGACTAGGGTTGACAAGAATACTTAATACATTCAGTCAATACATGACGTATATAGTTAATATTGCATAACTATTGAATACTTAGTGGAAACTGTATTATAGTACAATTAAAAGTAAAAATAACATAATCATAACTATATTTGCCTAATTATATATTTTCAGGAGGTTTCATCTGTAACAACCTAATAGATATATTCATTAATAACATATTGATTAATAACAGGTAACAACATTTTATTTGTTACAAATTGGCGCAAACCAACGTGGCTGAATTAAACCCTGAAACCTAAATTAAATCCTATTGATCTGAAGATAACTTAGTGGTTACAATTACCGCCTTCAACGTGGTGATTGACGTTGATACACGGGAGTCTCATATAAGTAAATAAAACACCATAAACGATCTATAACAAATTGACGCTCACAACGTGGGGCATCATCATCTTCTATTAACACCGTAGTGAATTTATTTTATAACAAATTGGCGCTCAACGAGTGGGCTTTAGTTAAGTAAAAAATCGTATTAATTACTACTTCACTTGAGCAGGCAACCATTAGAGGCACAGGAATGCATAATACCAGAGGCAGATCGAAGAAGAGGGCAGAAGAGAAGGAGAAAGAAGAAGGGGGACAGGAACGAGAGATAAACATTTACGGACAGTGAAATGGAACAAACAATGGGTGATAAAGAAGAAATTGAAGCAATTATTACAGAGAAGGAAATAGTGGAAGAGGATGCCCAAGGAGACCAACCAGATAAAGCGGTAACCAGAGAAGTACTAAATTGGCAAGACATGATGAAATTTATGGCAGAACAATTTAAAGAACAGAATAAACAAACTAATGAACAATTTAGGAAACAGGAGGAAAACTCAAAGCAAACCAAGGAGGAAACTAAGGAGAGTTTTAGACAAATCAAAGAAGATTCCAGGAAACAGAAGGAAGAATTAAATAAAAAATTTGAAGAAAACTCTGAAAAAATAGACAGTATTAAGGAAAGTACTAGTGAACTTTTGAGGCAAACCATAAATAAAAATAATGAACAATTGAAGGCCGATTTTAGACAAATCAATGAAAAGCTGGAAAATAAAATAGACAGTATTAATGAAAACTCAAAGAAACAAAACGAAATTTTGAGCGAGAATTTAGTCAAACAAATGAATGAAAAGTTTGACAGGAATGATGAGAGATTAAAGCAGATTCTGGAGAATACCAAACAAATGGATGAGAAAATTAAAAACCATAATAAGGAGTTGCGGCAAATCATCAATGAACAAGGCCTAGCGTTGAGGGAAGTCATCAATGGAAGTATTATAATTGTCAATGAAACACGGAGCAAAGGAGATGATAGCTATGAAGTGGAAGTAGAGACCAAAATTATTCAAATAGGAAACCTACAAGCGAAGACCCAAGAAAAATTTGACGGTATACCAATTAAAATAATCGGAAGAATAGAACGGGTTCATAATGAAATAAAGACACTGAAAATAAGACAAACGCGTAAAAAGAAATTAATAAATACACGGGAAGGATTGGAGATGATTAAAAGGGGATTGGTTCAGATACATAATATACCAATTACGGAAAACAGAGAAGTAAGGCAAGTGAGAAACTTTAAACGAACCACACTTGAATTCCCAGATGGACTAGAAGGACCAAAAAGGCCAAAACTAACCGAGGAGCATGGAGGACTTATGGAATGTATGTATGAACCATTAGAACAATTAAGAAACAGTACAGAAGAATCAGTTCGAAGGGCGATGATGAACTTGAACATAAATGACAATTTTATAGCGACAAGATGCAAGAACCAGATGATAGGGAGATACGTCACAAGGACAGAAATAATTCTATACGCTAGAGAAATCTGAACAATCAGTACAGAGGAAATAATGGACCACGGTTAAACAGATTCCAAACAGAATATAAAGAAAAGGGACGGATTTTATGGATACAGGATCAAGCAAATCCAAGGAAAATAATGAAGAGACTAAAACCCCAAAATTCAAAAAAAAAATGAAGTAAGTTCACCTTACAAACAAGTATTTAAGAAAACAATTTATGAGATATATAAAAAAGAGAATTTTGAAGATAAAAACCCCAAAATTCCAAAAGACGAAAGGACAACTTATTTAATTTATTCAGGAACAATATGATTTAATAAAACAACCAAATTAAAAAAAAAAAAAAAGTAAGAACACCTTACTATATAATTCAGAAGAAATTACTTTAAACTCATATAAAAGAAAAAAAAACAAATATTTAAGAATTATCCGTAAGAAAGCCAATTAATAAATGTCAATAAAATAGCCAAGTATTGGAGAGGAGAAGTGTATAATAGAAGGAAGAATTAATATGAAGAAATAATATGATCTGAGTTAAAGTACAGTGAATAATCCCTAGAGTATTATTATCATTAATTATTTTATTGAAGGTCACATGATGACTACCTTGCGAGGTTTATTAATGAAGACTGACTGTAGAATATTCCAGCAATCATTTAACTGGGCAGAGATTATGTTCCTCTGATCCCAGAAGGTATGTAACGGACGACGGTATTTGGTAAGCCGATAGAGCACCACCGATTCGATTCGTTATAATGTTAGGGAGGTTTAGGAAAATTAAATATAGAGGGAAAACTCACAAATAAATATAGATAAATAAATAAAACCAGATCCAAAATGTATAATTAATAAAGAATGTCACAAGAATGATTATAGAAGATTTAAACTTGGGAAATAACTGATTTTAAGAAGGAAAGAAGAAATAATAGTAATACAACGGATAATTCCATACGTAAATAATAGGGTGAAAGGTACATACAACCAGTCTGAATTAAAAAACCAAAGTTTTACAACCAGTCAGTATTATGAGTAGGAGAACCAATTGGTCAGATACGAGTCATGAGTTTATTTTTTTACTAAACTTCGTTAAGACAAAATAAACTTCTTTTGAAGGGGGGGTGTTATGTAACGTAACAGAATTGAGGTCCCCAACGTTACATAAAAAATTGAATTAACTATGGTCAAAGACCATACCCCGAATTAAGGTTGCTCAGTAATTAGTGCATCTGAGATGTACCTCAAGTCAAAAGATATAATAAATAACATTGAGTATAAAATACTAAACCAATTAATGGTTAATATAATAAATTGTACTTGTTTTTTATACTGTAGTATGTTAGTGTTCACAGAATATTTATGTTATGTTTTGAGTATAGTAAGAGTGAACTAATGTTGTTTAATAGGAATACTTAATCAGTGATAATGTTTGTATTTATGTTAAATTTGTCTTTAGACAATCAAGTATAGTTACCTGTGTTAGGCATTATACTAAGTTTTAAGTATTGACTAAAATTGAATAATGAAGTTGTTTTAATTAATGTTTGTAAACTTGGCCAGGATGGCAATCAGTGTTTAAAGTTTGACAAGTAGTTCTGATAATTATGTTATAAACTAATGAAGGGTTCAAGGACGAGTTAATTAAGGTAATAAAATAAAACCAGGAAATTAAAATTAATGTAAATAACCAATAATTAATTGTACAGTAGGTCAGGTAAAGAAAATTAAGTTAAAAAACCAAACAATATTATAACAGTTGTAAGAAAACCTATAGGCCTAAATTCAATATTTGTAAAAGGAAATTAATACCTTTTTAAGAAGTCCAGTCCAATGAAACTATAGTAAAACATATACTGTTTAAGAAGGAAGGTTAGGTGAGAATTTTAGGTAATTTAGTATTATCCCAAGCATGGAGTATTTTATTAAAAAAGAGTAGTAATATTCTATAATTCTGGCTCTAGGATATCTAATTTCATCCAATGACAGAAAATAGTGGTTGTTAAGGCAACTGAAATGTACAAGAGTTGTTGATTTGAAATCATTCGTTTCGATTGTTACATGCTAATGAGTTGAGATGGGCAGACACATTTTAAAGAAAGAATGATAAAATTTGAAAAAAATATGAATCTAAATTAATAAATCCTATTTGAAACCTAATTCTATAATACTACTGATGAGTAATAAAACCAATTAGACTTCCAAATTATAACTGAATACCTCGAAAAGAGTCTAGCATTCCTCACTTCATTCACCAGGATAATTCCGCTGGATTCGGTATTAAACCGATTTCCCATGTAATCAGAAGACTAATCGAGGGAAATAAAGACCGAAACTAACGGAATTATTGAGAAGACATACGAAGACTTCGTTTTGCAGAGTTAACCTTCACTTGCAAGAAGAAGCTAGAATACTATTTTCATTCCACTGTGACTGACAACTATCAAGATCGTAGGAGAAGAACGGCAGTCAGAAGAGTTCCTGAGAGCTTCCCTGGATACTACACCATCAATTTTATTAAGGGCCAGAACACTTTTTCCTGGATGAACGTAATTTAAGCCGATCATCTTCAACTGTTTACAGACGTCCAATGCCAGTTTGAGTTCCGCCAACCCGGTAAAAAACAACTTATTTTTAAATTCAATATATATTTAGAGTTAATAACCTTTTTGTAATACTTGAGTAACCTTAATTTTGCATTTTACCTGGCCTTACTAATGGTTAAAAGAATCTTACGAACCCTGGAATAAGAAATATTTATTGTTATATTTAATTTGTATAAGTCAAAGGAACTTGATCAATTGACGATCGATATACCGTTACATAATCGATTTAAGGATATTATTATTTTGGAGAGGACTGTTACTGTGAAATAACGTATACAATTAATAAAAAATCTTTCTTGTATGAGATAATGTTCTAAGTTATTGCAGAATAAGTATTATATGTTGTGGGTGGAGTAATTTACAGGAAAAGGGTGAATAAAATCAGATGAACGGTTAACCTAGATGCAAGTTTATCACGACTAACAGTGCTAATTGTCAACAGCTGGTGGAACGGGAGATTGCCGAACTAGCGTGTTTTCTGCACCAAATTTGAATTGAATTATCTAATATAGAGGGACTAGGGTTGACAAGAATACTTAATACATTCAGTCAATACATGACGTATATAGTTAATATTGCATAACTATTGAATACTTAGTGGAAACTGTATTATAGTACAATTAAAAGTAAAAATAACATAATCATAACTATATTTGCCTAATTATATATTTTCAGGAGGTTTCATCTGTAACAACCTAATAGATATATTCATTAATAACATATTGATTAATAACAGGTAACAACATTTTATTTGTTACAAATTGGCGCAAACCAACGTGGCTGAATTAAACCCTGAAACCTAAATTAAATCCTATTGATCTGAAGATAACTTAGTGGTTACAATTACCGCCTTCAACGTGGTGATTGACGTTGATACACGGGAGTCTCATATAAGTAAATAAAACACCATAAACGATCTATAACAAATTGACGCTCACAACGTGGGGCATCATCATCTTCTATTAACACCGTAGTGAATTTATTTTATAACAAATTGGCGCTCAACGAGTGGGCTTTAGTTAAGTAAAAAATCGTATTAATTACTACTTCACTTGAGCAGGCAACCATTAGAGGCACAGGAATGCATAATACCAGAGGCAGATCGAAGAAGAGGGCAGAAGAGAAGGAGAAAGAAGAAGGGGGACAGGAACGAGAGATAAACATTTACGGACAGTGAAATGGAACAAACAATGGGTGATAAAGAAGAAATTGAAGCAATTATTACAGAGAAGGAAATAGTGGAAGAGGATGCCCAAGGAGACCAACCAGATAAAGCGGTAACCAGAGAAGTACTAAATTGGCAAGACATGATGAAATTTATGGCAGAACAATTTAAAGAACAGAATAAACAAACTAATGAACAATTTAGGAAACAGGAGGAAAACTCAAAGCAAACCAAGGAGGAAACTAAGGAGAGTTTTAGACAAATCAAAGAAGATTCCAGGAAACAGAAGGAAGAATTAAATAAAAAATTTGAAGAAAACTCTGAAAAAATAGACAGTATTAAGGAAAGTACTAGTGAACTTTTGAGGCAAACCATAAATAAAAATAATGAACAATTGAAGGCCGATTTTAGACAAATCAATGAAAAGCTGGAAAATAAAATAGACAGTATTAATGAAAACTCAAAGAAACAAAACGAAATTTTGAGCGAGAATTTAGTCAAACAAATGAATGAAAAGTTTGACAGGAATGATGAGAGATTAAAGCAGATTCTGGAGAATACCAAACAAATGGATGAGAAAATTAAAAACCATAATAAGGAGTTGCGGCAAATCATCAATGAACAAGGCCTAGCGTTGAGGGAAGTCATCAATGGAAGTATTATAATTGTCAATGAAACACGGAGCAAAGGAGATGATAGCTATGAAGTGGAAGTAGAGACCAAAATTATTCAAATAGGAAACCTACAAGCGAAGACCCAAGAAAAATTTGACGGTATACCAATTAAAATAATCGGAAGAATAGAACGGGTTCATAATGAAATAAAGACACTGAAAATAAGACAAACGCGTAAAAAGAAATTAATAAATACACGGGAAGGATTGGAGATGATTAAAAGGGGATTGGTTCAGATACATAATATACCAATTACGGAAAACAGAGAAGTAAGGCAAGTGAGAAACTTTAAACGAACCACACTTGAATTCCCAGATGGACTAGAAGGACCAAAAAGGCCAAAACTAACCGAGGAGCATGGAGGACTTATGGAATGTATGTATGAACCATTAGAACAATTAAGAAACAGTACAGAAGAATCAGTTCGAAGGGCGATGATGAACTTGAACATAAATGACAATTTTATAGCGACAAGATGCAAGAACCAGATGATAGGGAGATACGTCACAAGGACAGAAATAATTCTATACGCTAGAGAAATCTGAACAATCAGTACAGAGGAAATAATGGACCACGGTTAAACAGATTCCAAACAGAATATAAAGAAAAGGGACGGATTTTATGGATACAGGATCAAGCAAATCCAAGGAAAATAATGAAGAGACTAAAACCCCAAAATTCAAAAAAAAAATGAAGTAAGTTCACCTTACAAACAAGTATTTAAGAAAACAATTTATGAGATATATAAAAAAGAGAATTTTGAAGATAAAAACCCCAAAATTCCAAAAGACGAAAGGACAACTTATTTAATTTATTCAGGAACAATATGATTTAATAAAACAACCAAATTCAAAAAAAAAAAAAAGTAAGAACACCTTACTATATAATTCAGAAGAAATTACTTTAAACTCATATAAAAGAAAAAAAAAACAAATATTTAAGAATTATCCGTAAGAAAGCCAATTAATAAATGTCAATACAATAGCCAAGTATTGGAGAGGAGAAGTGTATAATAGAAGGAAGAATTAATATGAAGAAATAATATGATCTGAGTTAAAGTACAGTGAATAATCCCTAGAGTATTATTATCATTAATTATTTTATTGAAGGTCACATGATGACTACCTTGCGAGGTTTATTAATGAAGACTGACTGTAGAATATTCCAGCAATCATTTAACTGGGCAGAGATTATGTTCCTCTGATCCCAGAAGGTATGTAACGGACGACGGTATTTGGTAAGCCGATAGAGCACCACCGATTCGATTCGTTATAATGTTAGGGAGGTTTAGGAAAATTAAATATAGAGGGAAAACTCACAAATAAATATAGATAAATAAATAAAACCAGATCCAAAATGTATAATTAATAAAGAATGTCACAAGAATGATTATAGAAGATTTAAACTTGGGAAATAACTGATTTTAAGAAGGAAAGAAGAAATAATAGTAATACAACGGATAATTCCATACGTAAATAATAGGGTGAAAGGTACATACAACCAGTCTGAATTAAAAAACCAAAGTTTTACAACCAGTCAGTATTATGAGTAGGAGAACCAATTGGTCAGATACGAGTCATGAGTTTATTTTTTTACTAAACTTCGTTAAGACAAAATAAACTTCTTTTGAAGGGGGGGTGTTATGTAACGTAACAGAATTGAGGTCCCCAACGTTACATAAAAAATTGAATTAACTATGGTCAAAGACCATACCCCGAATTAAGGTTGCTCAGTAATTAGTGCATCTGAGATGTACCTCAAGTCAAAAGATATAATAAATAACATTGAGTATAAAATACTAAACCAATTAATGGTTAATATAATAAATTGTACTTGTTTTTTATACTGTAGTATGTTAGTGTTCACAGAATATTTATGTTATGTTTTGAGTATAGTAAGAGTGAACTAATGTTGTTTAATAGGAATACTTAATCAGTGATAATGTTTGTATTTATGTTAAATTTGTCTTTAGACAATCAAGTATAGTTACCTGTGTTAGGCATTATACTAAGTTTTAAGTATTGACTAAAATTGAATAATGAAGTTGTTTTAATTAATGTTTGTAAACTTGGCCAGGATGGCAATCAGTGTTTAAAGTTTGACAAGTAGTTCTGATAATTATGTTATAAACTAATGAAGGGTTCAAGGACGAGTTAATTAAGGTAATAAAATAAAACCAGGAAATTAAAATTAATGTAAATAACCAATAATTAATTGTACAGTAGGTCAGGTAAAGAAAATTAAGTTAAAAAACCAAACAATATTATAACAGTTGTAAGAAAACCTATAGGCCTAAATTCAATATTTGTAAAAGGAAATTAATACCTTTTTAAGAAGTCCAGTCCAATGAAACTATAGTAAAACATATACTGTTTAAGAAGGAAGGTTAGGTGAGAATTTTAGGTAATTTAGTATTATCCCAAGCATGGAGTATTTTATTAAAAAAGAGTAGTAATATTCTATAATTCTGGCTCTAGGATATCTAATTTCATCCAATGACAGAAAATAGTGGTTGTTAAGGCAACTGAAATGTACAAGAGTTGTTGATTTGAAATCATTCGTTTCGATTGTTACATGCTAATGAGTTGAGATGGGCAGACACATTTTAAAGAAAGAATGATAAAATTTGAAAAAAATATGAATCTAAATTAATAAATCCTATTTGAAACCTAATTCTATAATACTACTGATGAGTAATAAAACCAATTAGACTTCCAAATTATAACTGAATACCTCGAAAAGAGTCTAGCATTCCTCACTTCATTCACCAGGATAATTCCGCTGGATTCGGTATTAAACCGATTTCCCATGTAATCAGAAGACTAATCGAGGGAAATAAAGACCGAAACTAACGGAATTATTGAGAAGACATACGAAGACTTCGTTTTGCAGAGTTAACCTTCACTTGCAAGAAGAAGCTAGAATACTATTTTCATTCCACCGTGACTGACAACTATCAAGATCGTAGGAGAAGAACGGCAGTCAGAAGAGTTCCTGAGAGCTTCCCTGGATACTACACCATCAATTTTATTAAGGGCCAGAACACTTTTTCCTGGATGAACGTAATTTAAGCCGATCATCTTCAACTGTTTACAGACGTCCAATGCCAGTTTGAGTTCCGCCAACCCGGTAAAAAACAACTTATTTTTAAATTCAATATATATTTAGAGTTAATAACCTTTTTGTAATACTTGAGTAACCTTAATTTTGCATTTTACCTGGCCTTACTAATGGTTAAAAGAATCTTACGAACCCTGGAATAAGAAATATTTATTGTTATATTTAATTTGTATAAGTCAAAGGAACTTGATCAATTGACGATCGATATACCGTTACATAATCGATTTAAGGATATTATTATTTTGGAGAGGACTGTTACTGTGAAATAACGTATACAATTAATAAAAAATCTTTCTTGTATGAGATAATGTTCTAAGTTATTGCAGAATAAGTATTATATGTTGTGGGTGGAGTAATTTACAGGAAAAGGGTGAATAAAATCAGATGAACGGTTAACCTAGATGCAAGTTTATCACGACTAACAGTGCTAATTGTCAACAGCTGGTGGAACGGGAGATTGCCGAACTAGCGTGTTTTCTGCACCAAATTTGAATTGAATTATCTAATATAGAGGGACTAGGGTTGACAAGAATACTTAATACATTCAGTCAATACATGACGTATATAGTTAATATTGCATAACTATTGAATACTTAGTGGAAACTGTATTATAGTACAATTAAAAGTAAAAATAACATAATCATAACTATATTTGCCTAATTATATATTTTCAGGAGGTTTCATCTGTAACAACCTAATAGATATATTCATTAATAACATATTGATTAAAAACAGGTAACAACATTTTATTTGTTACAAATTGGCGCAAACCAACGTGGCTGAATTAAACCCTGAAACCTAAATTAAATCCTATTGATCTGAAGATAACTTAGTGGTTACAATTACCGCCTTCAACGTGGTGATTGACGTTGATACACGGGAGTCTCATATAAGTAAATAAAACACCATAAACGATCTATAACAAATTGACGCTCACAACGTGGGGCATCATCATCTTCTATTAACACCGTAGTGAATTTATTTTATAACAAATTGGCGCTCAACGAGTGGGCTTTAGTTAAGTAAAAAATCGTATTAATTACTACTTCACTTGAGCAGGCAACCATTAGAGGCACAGGAATGCATAATACCAGAGGCAGATCGAAGAAGAGGGCAGAAGAGAAGGACAAAGAAGAAGGGGGACAGGAACGAGAGATAAACATTTACGGACAGTGAAATGGAACAAACAATGGGTGATAAAGAAGAAATTGAAGCAATTATTACAGAGAAGGAAATAGTGGAAGAGGATGCCCAAGGAGACCAACCACATAAAGCGGTAACCAGAGAAGTACTAAATTGGCAAGACATGATGAAATTTATGGCAGAACAATTTAAAGAACAGAATAAACAAACTAATGAACAATTTAGGAAACAGGAGGAAAACTCAAAGCAAACCAAGGAGGAAACTAAGGAGAGTTTTAGACAAATCAAAGAAGATTCCAGGAAACAGAAGGAAGAATTAAATAAAAAATTTGAAGAAAACACTGAAAAAATAGACAGTATTAAGGAAAGTACTAGTGAACTTTTGAGGCAAACCATAAATGAAAATAATGAACAATTGAAGGCCGATTTTAGACAAATCAATGAAAAGCTGGAAAATAAAATAGACAGTATTAATGAAAACTCAAAGAAACAAAACGAAATTTTGAGCGAGAATTTAATCAAACAAATGAATGAAAAGTTTGACAGGAATGATGAGAGATTAAAGCAGATTCTGGAGAATACCAAACAAATGGATGAGAAAATTAAAAACCATAATAAGGAGTTGCGGCAAATCATCAATGAACAAGGCCTAGCGTTGAGGGAAGTCATCAATGGAAGTATTATAATTGTCAATGAAACACGGAGCAAAGGAGATGATAGCTATGAAGTGGAAGTAGAGACCAAAATTATTCAAATAGGAAACCTACAAGCGAAGACCCAAGAAAAATTTGACGGTATACCAATTAAAAAAACCGGAAGTATAGAACGGGTTCATAATGAAATAAAGACACTGAAAATAAGACAAACGCGTAAAAAGAAATTAATAAATACACGGGAAGGATTGGAGATGATTAAAAGGGATTGGTTCAGATACATAATATACCAATTACGGAAAACAGAGAAGTAAGGCAAGTGAGAAACTTTAAACGAACCACACTTGAATTCCCAGATGGACTAGAAGGACCAAAAAGGCCAAAACTAACCGAGGAGCATGGAGGACTTATGGAATGTATGTATGAACCATTAGAACAATTAAGAAACAGTACAGAAGAATCAGTTCGAAGGGCGATGATGAACTTGAACATAAATGACAATTTTATAGCGACAAGATGCAAGAACCAGATGATAGGGAGATACGTCACAAGGACAGAAATAATTCTATACGCTAGAGAAATCTGAACAATCAGTACAGAGGAAATAATGGACCACGGTTAAACAGATTCCAAACAGAATATAAAGAAAAGAGACGGATTTTATGGATACAGGATCAAGCAAATCCAAGGAAAATAATGAAGAGACTAAAACCCCAAAATTCAAAAAAAAAAATGAAGTAAGTTCACCTTACAAACAAGTATTTAAGAAAACAATTTATGAGATATATAAAAAAGAGAATTTTGAAGATAAAAACCCCAAAATTCCAAAAGACGAAAGGACAACTTATTTAATTTATTCAGGAACAATATGATTTAATAAAACAACCAAATTAAAAAAAAAAAAAAAGTAAGAACACCTTACTATATAATTCAGAAGAAATTACTTTAAACTCATATAAAAGAAAAAAAAAACAAAAAAAAAAAACAAATATTTAAGAATTATCCGTAAGAAAGCCAATTAATAAATGTCAATACAATAGCCAAGTATTGGAGAGGAGAAGTGTATAATAGAAGGAAGAATTAATATGAAGAAATAATATGATCTGAGTTAAAGTACAGTGAATAATCCCTAGAGTATTATTATCATTAATTATTTTATTGAAGGTCACATGATGACTACCTTGCGAGGTTTATTAATGAAGACTGACTGTAGAATATTCCAGCAATCATTTAACTGGGCAGAGATTATGTTCCTCTGATCCCAGAAGGTATGTAACGGACGACGGTATTTGGTAAGCCGATAGAGCACCACCGATTCGATTCGTTATAATGTTAGGGAGGTTTAGGAAAATTAAATATAGAGGGAAAACTCACAAATAAATATAGATAAATAAATAAAACCAGATCCAAAATGTATAATTAATAAAGAATGTCACAAGAATGATTATAGAAGATTTAAACTTGGGAAATAACTGATTTTAAGAAGGAAAGAAGAAATAATAGTAATACAACGGATAATTCCATACGTAAATAATAGGGTGAAAGGTACATACAACCAGTCTGAATTAAAAAACCAAAGTTTTACAACCAGTCAGTATTATGAGTAGGAGAACCAATTGGTCAGATACGAGTCATGAGTTTATTTTTTTACTAAACTTCGTTAAGACAAAATAAACTTCTTTCGAAGGGGGGGTGTTATGTAACGTAACAGAATTGAGGTCCCCAACGTTACATAAAAAATTGAATTAACTATGGTCAAAGACCATACCCCGAATTAAGGTTGCTCAGTAATTAGTGCATCTGAGATGTACCTCAAGTCAAAAGATATAATAAATAACATTGAGTATAAAATACTAAACCAATTAATGGTTAATATAATAAATTGTACTTGTTTTTTATACTGTAGTATGTTAGTGTTCACAGAATATTTATGTTATGTTTTGAGTATAGTAAGAGTGAACTAATGTTGTTTAATAGGAATACTTAATCAGTGATAATGTTTGTATTTATGTTAAATTTGTCTTTAGACAATCAAGTATAGTTACCTGTGTTAGGCATTATACTAAGTTTTAAGTATTGACTAAAATTGAATAATGAAGTTGTTTTAATTAATGTTTGTAAACTTGGCCAGGATGGCAATCAGTGTTTAAAGTTTGACAAGTAGTTCTGATAATTATGTTATAAACTAATGAAGGGTTCAAGGACGAGTTAATTAAGGTAATAAAATAAAACCAGGAAATTAAAATTAATGTAAATAACCAATAATTAATTGTACAGTAGGTCAGGTAAAGAAAATTAAGTTAAAAAACCAAACAATATTATAACAGTTGTAAGAAAACCTATAGGCCTAAATTCAATATTTGTAAAAGGAAATTAATACCTTTTTAAGAAGTCCAGTCCAATGAAACTATAGTAAAACATATACTGTTTAAGAAGGAAGGTTAGGTGAGAATTTTAGGTAATTTAGTATTATCCCAAGCATGGAGTATTTTATTAAAAAAGAGTAGTAATATTCTATAATTCTGGCTCTAGGATATCTAATTTCATCCAATGACAGAAAATAGTGGTTGTTAAGGCAACTGAAATGTACAAGAGTTGTTGATTTGAAATCATTCGTTTCGATTGTTACATGCTAATGAGTTGAGATGGGCAGACACATTTTAAAGAAAGAATGATAAAATTTGAAAAAAATATGAATCTAAATTAATAAATCCTATTTGAAACCTAATTCTATAATACTACTGATGAGTAATAAAACCAATTAGACTTCCAAATTATAACTGAATACCTCGAAAAGAGTCTAGCATTCCTCACTTCATTCACCAGGATAATTCCGCTGGATTCGGTATTAAACCGATTTCCCATGTAATCAGAAGACTAATCGAGGGAAATAAAGACCGAAACTAACGGAATTATTGAGAAGACATACGAAGACTTCGTTTTGCAGAGTTAACCTTCACTTGCAAGAAGAAGCTAGAATACTATTTTCATTCCACCGTGACTGACAACTATCAAGATCGTAGGAGAAGAACGGCAGTCAGAAGAGTTCCTGAGAGCTTCCCTGGATACTACACCATCAATTTTATTAAGGGCCAGAACACTTTTTCCTGGATGAACGTAATTTAAGCCGATCATCTTCAACTGTTTACAGACGTCCAATGCCAGTTTGAGTTCCGCCAACCCGGTAAAAAACAACTTATTTTTAAATTCAATATATATTTAGAGTTAATAACCTTTTTGTAATACTTGAGTAACCTTAATTTTGCATTTTACCTGGCCTTACTAATGGTTAAAAGAATCTTACGAACCCTGGAATAAGAAATATTTATTGTTATATTTAATTTGTATAAGTCAAAGGAACTTGATCAATTGACGATCGATATACCGTTACATAATCGATTTAAGGATATTATTATTTTGGAGAGGACTGTTACTGTGAAATAACGTATACAATTAATAAAAAATCTTTTTTGTATGAGATAATGTTCTAAGTTATTGCAGAATAAGTATTATATGTTGTGGGTGGAGTAATTTACAGGAAAAGGGTGAATAAAATCAGATGAACGGTTAACCTAGATGCAAGTTTATCACGACTAACAGTGCTAATTGTCAACAGCTGGTGGAACGGGAGATTGCCGAACTAGCGTGTTTTCTGCACCAAATTTGAATTGAATTATCTAATATAGAGGGACTAGGGTTGACAAGAATACTTAATACATTCAGTCAATACATGACGTATATAGTTAATATTGCATAACTATTGAATACTTAGTGGAAACTGTATTATAGTACAATTAAAAGTAAAAATAACATAATCATAACTATATTTGCCTAATTATATATTTTCAGGAGGTTTCATCTGTAACAACCTAATAGATATATTCATTAATAACATATTGATTAAAAACAGGTAACAACATTTTATTTGTTACAAATTGGCGCAAACCAACGTGGCTGAATTAAACCCTGAAACCTAAATTAAATCCTATTGATCTGAAGATAACTTAGTGGTTACAATTACCGCCTTCAACGTGGTGATTGACGTTGATACACGGGAGTCTCATATAAGTAAATAAAACACCATAAACGATCTATAACAAATTGACGCTCACAACGTGGGGCATCATCATCTTCTATTAACACCGTAGTGAATTTATTTTATAACAAATTGGCGCTCAACGAGTGGGCTTTAGTTAAGTAAAAAATCGTATTAATTACTACTTCACTTGAGCAGGCAACCATTAGAGGCACAGGAATGCATAATACCAGAGGCAGATCGAAGAAGAGGGCAGAAGAGAAGGACAAAGAAGAAGGGGGACAGGAACGAGAGATAAACATTTACGGACAGTGAAATGGAACAAACAATGGGTGATAAAGAAGAAATTGAAGCAATTATTACAGAGAAGGAAATAGTGGAAGAGGATGCCCAAGGAGACCAACCAGATAAAGCGGTAACCAGAGAAGTACTAAATTGGCAAGACATGATGAAATTTATGGCAGAACAATTTAAAGAACAGAATAAACAAACTAATGAACAATTTAGGAAACAGGAGGAAAACTCAAAGCAAACCAAGGAGGAAACTAAGGAGAGTTTTAGACAAATCAAAGAAGATTCCAGGAAACAGAAGGAAGAATTAAATAAAAAATTTGAAGAAAACACTGAAAAAATAGACAGTATTAAGGAAAGTACTAGTGAACTTTTGAGGCAAACCATAAATGAAAATAATGAACAATTGAAGGCCGATTTTAGACAAATCAATGAAAAGCTGGAAAATAAAATAGACAGTATTAATGAAAACTCAAAGAAACAAAACGAAATTTTGAGCGAGAATTTAATCAAACAAATGAATGAAAAGTTTGACAGGAATGATGAGAGATTAAAGCAGATTCTGGAGAATACCAAACAAATGGATGAGAAAATTAAAAACCATAATAAGGAGTTGCGGCAAATCATCAATGAACAAGGCCTAGCGTTGAGGGAAGTCATCAATGGAAGTATTATAATTGTCAATGAAACACGGAGCAAAGGAGATGATAGCTATGAAGTGGAAGTAGAGACCAAAATTATTCAAATAGGAAACCTACAAGCGAAGACCCAAGAAAAATTTGACGGTATACCAATTAAAATAACCGGAAGAATAGAACGGGTTCATAATGAAATAAAGACACTGAAAATAAGACAAACGCGTAAAAAGAAATTAATAAATACACGGGAAGGATTGGAGATGATTAAAAGGGATTGGTTCAGATACATAATATACCAATTACGGAAAACAGAGAAGTAAGGCAAGTGAGAAACTTTAAACGAACCACACTTGAATTCCCAGATGGACTAGAAGGACCAAAAAGGCCAAAACTAACCGAGGAGCATGGAGGACTTATGGAATGTATGTATGAACCATTAGAACAATTAAGAAACAGTACAGAAGAATCAGTTCGAAGGGCGATGATGAACTTGAACATAAATGACAATTTTATAGCGACAAGATGCAAGAACCAGATGATAGGGAGATACGTCACAAGGACAGAAATAATTCTATACGCTAGAGAAATCTGAACAATCAGTACAGAGGAAATAATGGACCACGGTTAAACAGATTCCAAACAGAATATAAAGAAAAGAGACGGATTTTATGGATACAGGATCAAGCAAATCCAAGGAAAATAATGAAGAGACTAAAACCCCAAAATTCAAAAAAAAAAATGAAGTAAGTTCACCTTACAAACAAGTATTTAAGAAAACAATTTATGAGATATATAAAAAAGAGAATTTTGAAGATAAAAACCCCAAAATTCCAAAAGACGAAAGGACAACTTATTTAATTTATTCAGGAACAATATGATTTAATAAAACAACCAAATTAAAAAAAAAAAAAAAGTAAGAACACCTTACTATATAATTCAGAAGAAATTACTTTAAACTCATATAAAAGAAAAAAAAAACAAAAAAAAAAAAAACAAATATTTAAGAATTATCCGTAAGAAAGCCAATTAATAAATGTCAATACAATAGCCAAGTATTGGAGAGGAGAAGTGTATAATAGAAGGAAGAATTAATATGAAGAAATAATATGATCTGAGTTAAAGTACAGTGAATAATCCCTAGAGTATTATTATCATTAATTATTTTATTGAAGGTCACATGATGACTACCTTGCGAGGTTTATTAATGAAGACTGACTGTAGAATATTCCAGCAATCATTTAACTGGGCAGAGATTATGTTCCTCTGATCCCAGAAGGTATGTAACGGACGACGGTATTTGGTAAGCCGATAGAGCACCACCGATTCGATTCGTTATAATGTTAGGGAGGTTTAGGAAAATTAAATATAGAGGGAAAACTCACAAATAAATATAGATAAATAAATAAAACCAGATCCAAAATGTATAATTAATAAAGAATGTCACAAGAATGATTATAGAAGATTTAAACTTGGGAAATAACTGATTTTAAGAAGGAAAGAAGAAATAATAGTAATACAACGGATAATTCCATACGTAAATAATAGGGTGAAAGGTACATACAACCAGTCTGAATTAAAAAACCAAAGTTTTACAACCAGTCAGTATTATGAGTAGGAGAACCAATTGGTCAGATACGAGTCATGAGTTTATTTTTTTACTAAACTTCGTTAAGACAAAATAAACTTCTTTCGAAGGGGGGGTGTTATGTAACGTAACAGAATTGAGGTCCCCAACGTTACATAAAAAATTGAATTAACTATGGTCAAAGACCATACCCCGAATTAAGGTTGCTCAGTAATTAGTGCATCTGAGATGTACCTCAAGTCAAAAGATATAATAAATAACATTGAGTATAAAATACTAAACCAATTAATGGTTAATATAATAAATTGTACTTGTTTTTTATACTGTAGTATGTTAGTGTTCACAGAATATTTATGTTATGTTTTGAGTATAGTAAGAGTGAACTAATGTTGTTTAATAGGAATACTTAATCAGTGATAATGTTTGTATTTATGTTAAATTTGTCTTTAGACAATCAAGTATAGTTACCTGTGTTAGGCATTATACTAAGTTTTAAGTATTGACTAAAATTGAATAATGAAGTTGTTTTAATTAATGTTTGTAAACTTGGCCAGGATGGCAATCAGTGTTTAAAGTTTGACAAGTAGTTCTGATAATTATGTTATAAACTAATGAAGGGTTCAAGGACGAGTTAATTAAGGTAATAAAATAAAACCAGGAAATTAAAATTAATGTAAATAACCAATAATTAATTGTACAGTAGGTCAGGTAAAGAAAATTAAGTTAAAAAACCAAACAATATTATAACAGTTGTAAGAAAACCTATAGGCCTAAATTCAATATTTGTAAAAGGAAATTAATACCTTTTTAAGAAGTCCAGTCCAATGAAACTATAGTAAAACATATACTGTTTAAGAAGGAAGGTTAGGTGAGAATTTTAGGTAATTTAGTATTATCCCAAGCATGGAGTATTTTATTAAAAAAGAGTAGTAATATTCTATAATTCTGGCTCTAGGATATCTAATTTCATCCAATGACAGAAAATAGTGGTTGTTAAGGCAACTGAAATGTACAAGAGTTGTTGATTTGAAATCATTCGTTTCGATTGTTACATGCTAATGAGTTGAGATGGGCAGACACATTTTAAAGAAAGAATGATAAAATTTGAAAAAAATATGAATCTAAATTAATAAATCCTATTTGAAACCTAATTCTATAATACTACTGATGAGTAATAAAACCAATTAGACTTCCAAATTATAACTGAATACCTCGAAAAGAGTCTAGCATTCCTCACTTCATTCACCAGGATAATTCCGCTGGATTCGGTATTAAACCGATTTCCCATGTAATCAGAAGACTAATCGAGGGAAATAAAGACCGAAACTAACGGAATTATTGAGAAGACATACGAAGACTTCGTTTTGCAGAGTTAACCTTCACTTGCAAGAAGAAGCTAGAATACTATTTTCATTCCACCGTGACTGACAACTATCAAGATCGTAGGAGAAGAACGGCAGTCAGAAGAGTTCCTGAGAGCTTCCCTGGATACTACACCATCAATTTTATTAAGGGCCAGAACACTTTTTCCTGGATGAACGTAATTTAAGCCGATCATCTTCAACTGTTTACAGACGTCCAATGCCAGTTTGAGTTCCGCCAACCCGGTAAAAAACAACTTATTTTTAAATTCAATATATATTTAGAGTTAATAACCTTTTTGTAATACTTGAGTAACCTTAATTTTGCATTTTACCTGGCCTTACTAATGGTTAAAAGAATCTTACGAACCCTGGAATAAGAAATATTTATTGTTATATTTAATTTGTATAAGTCAAAGGAACTTGATCAATTGACGATCGATATACCGTTACATAATCGATTTAAGGATATTATTATTTTGGAGAGGACTGTTACTGTGAAATAACGTATACAATTAATAAAAAATCTTTCTTGTATGAGATAATGTTCTAAGTTATTGCAGAATAAGTATTATATGTTGTGGGTGGAGTAATTTACAGGAAAAGGGTGAATAAAATCAGATGAACGGTTAACCTAGATGCAAGTTTATCACGACTAACAGTGCTAATTGTCAACAGCTGGTGGAACGGGAGATTGCCGAACTAGCGTGTTTTCTGCACCAAATTTGAATTGAATTATCTAATATAGAGGGACTAGGGTTGACAAGAATACTTAATACATTCAGTCAATACATGACGTATATAGTTAATATTGCATAACTATTGAATACTTAGTGGAAACTGTATTATAGTACAATTAAAAGTAAAAATAACATAATCATAACTATATTTGCCTAATTATATATTTTCAGGAGGTTTCATCTGTAACAACCTAATAGATATATTCATTAATAACATATTGATTAAAAACAGGTAACAACATTTTATTTGTTACAAATTGGCGCAAACCAACGTGGCTGAATTAAACCCTGAAACCTAAATTAAATCCTATTGATCTGAAGATAACTTAGTGGTTACAATTACCGCCTTCAACGTGGTGATTGACGTTGATACACGGGAGTCTCATATAAGTAAATAAAACACCATAAACGATCTATAACAAATTGACGCTCACAACGTGGGGCATCATCATCTTCTCTTAACACCGACTAACGTGTTTTTATAACAATATATTACATTTAATATTTACAAATAAATTTACCTCAAGATATACCTTTTTTTTCCTTATTAGGAACATGTTTCGGGTACCATCTTGTACCCATCCTCAGCCTTCCGGTTTTTGTGTCTGGTGAAGTACATATGTGTTGGTTGACTATTATTATTGTGGCTTCCTGTTGGCTTCTGGTACTTCAAATTGGTTTTATTGTGTGTGATTGTGGTGTATGTGTTAGTTTTTTGTGTATTTTCGATGTTGAGTGCTTTGAATATTGTGTCATGTTTTGTATTGATTTCTTCAGATCAGTGAAGAAAAGAAGAAAGAAATCCAAACCAGACACAAAAAGGGAATAAAATGAAATATAATGAACTAACATAAACCTATGAAGGAATAATTGTAAAAGAAGAAAGAAGAAATGGAATTAATGACATGATATAAATCCCTAAGCTGTAAGGTAAAGTCAACACTGACCCAAACTCATTTAATGAATACATTCCTTGTCCATGTAAAATAAACTGTAATCAATAAGGACTAATTATTGTACATAAAGAATAACAAAGAAAATGAATAATAATAGGATAAGTTCTTAGCTAAATGATGTGTAGACATAAAAAGAAGACTATGTTCAAAATATAAATAACCAGTTGTACAGTGGAATTGATGTTAGAAAAAACCCACTAATTATCAGTAATTAAGACAATAAAAAGTAAACAAAAGGTACTCTAATAACTAACAACAAATGTACCAGCATTAAATGAAAGCAAATCAATCAGATATAATGCAGAGATACAAATCCAGCAGCAACCCATTACTGCTTACCTAGTATGCAACATAACCTAACCTGGGCAACCAGTTTTCACTAAAACTGAAGAAAAACAAAGCCAAAACAATATCAAACCAAAATGTATTATAATGTGAAGTAACTAGAGGATATAAGGAACGTTTTGTATACAATAGATAATGTAATGAGTAAATATAAAAGCTGTATTAATGTTATTCAATATAACTACAGTATATGCTTGTTATAGCAAGGATGCCTGATGCAACCAAATTATTTTGTAAACTTATTATATAAGAGTAGGAACTCAACTGACAACATTGAGTGAGGCAGAATACTATTCAACTGAGTAAATTCAATAAATATTGTAGCGTGACAGAAAATCCACTACATTTTAAGTCATGTGAAATCATAAAGTTTAATTGCACCGACAAAAATTATAATAATATTGAATGACATTTAAATAAATCAGAGGAATGAACCACAATAAGATAAAAATCCTCACTACATAATATATAAAAACCACTGTTAAAAGAAACCAAAGAAAGTATTGAAGCAACTCATCAACTCATAGTATAATACCAGTAAGTTACCCAGGAAGCTCAGAGCAGTAAACCAGTTATATAAGACTATATCAAAGAAAAAGAGACTCAATTAAAGGGTGGTGAAGACCAAAATACCCCAAAAAACAAGAAGAGGAAAGAATAAAGTTTGTGAACAGGAAGAAAACAATACCCTGAAACCTGTATAGAAGAATAAAGTCAGTTCAGTGAATAAATTAAATACTCCAAACTAAACCTCAGTCGTGATATCACCAAGTACCTTGGTTTACCCAAGAATGAGGAAGGAAGAACAGAAGAGTGAAGACTAGACGAGGGACAAGAATGAAGACTAGAAGAGGGACAAGAATGAATACCAGAAGGAAGATATGAAGAAGGACAAGAAGGAAGACAGGAGGAGAGGAAGAAATAGTATGAAAGAAACACCGTAGTAAAACCTATTATTATATAAACTACTATCAATCCCAAACCCACAAAAACTATGCAAAAGAAAGTATAACATACCCAAAATCTTATAAAATGTAATTATTGAGAAAACTAAAGTGCTGTATAGCGTTATAAGAAGTGCACCGGCTAAAGCTATTGTGTAATAAAGAAATAAACTAGTCTTAACGGTCCATGATTACTAAAGGTCTGGTCTGAGATAATAAGACTCAAAATATCAGAACCAACAGTGAAAGTGAATTTGTGTAAGTGTTTTTTAAAAAAAAGCAATAAACTTAAAGTTGGTGATACTATAACTTAGTAGTATGCTATATCACAACTTTAAAATCTAAATAATAAACAGCATAATAAAATAATAAAATGGAAGGTTTCCAGTATTTTATTATTTTAATGTAAATCTTTATTTACAAGACATTTGTAAAAAATGATAATAAATAGAGTATGGGAATTAATGTTTGCTGATGTGGGGGATCACAATAATAATGGTTTGAACCAGAAAGGACTGGTACTAATATAGTATGAATAAGTGTAACATGTTTAAATAGACTGTTATTTCACAATCCTAAAATCAATGTGTTAAATAAATGTATTTGTAAGGTTTATTAGAAAATAAGATTTATGTTATGTGTTTTAAAAAGAATTATGTCTGATAAATAATAACCTACATACCAGTAATAATGTTCTAAAAGGTATGCTATGTTAGCTCAAAAATAGTTGAAAGATATATGTTCAAACCATATCTGCAATGTGTTCAATTGTGCAGATTGCTGAACCATGTTCATAATTATTTATTTTAAATATGTAATGTTAATTAACTACTACACAATACAATAAGTTATAAATCATGTTATTTTGATATAATTGTAATTATGTAAAGTCAGAGGAGGAATTAAGTTTAAATTATTTGAGAAAGAAAGAAATATAAAATTCTTAAAATCTAGGCCATTTGGTGAAATCAGAGAACCAATATAAAATAGTATAATTCACTAATAAATCCTGTAAACTACCCAGATTTATATAAGATAACACAATTAACCACTACTAGGAATGATCCTATGAATTAAAATGACAATAAGGAAATATACCTTAACATTTTGTAAATTGTCAAAATATATAAATTAATTAATTTTAAAGAGCAATGTCAAATTTACAAATTAACACAAAAAACCAATTCAAAGGTGTAATTTATATGTATTTAAGGAAAGGGAGAGTAATGTGACTAATTAAAATTTATTATAATAGTATTAATAATATTTAAAATGGAAGGAATTTTGTATAAAGACGGAAATCCAATTTTGAGCCTATATTTCCAAAGTGTGAACAAAATTTGTTAATTTCCACAAAATGTCTACAGATATGGACTATAATACATCAATTTAAAGGGAATGAGATGATTAAACCAATAATAAGGTTAGTAATTCATAAAAGTAAGGAATAAAATAGAAAAATTCCATATATAATGTAATATTTTCTAATGTGTATGGAAGTCGAAAAATGTTAACAATACTTTTTCAAGGATTAACTGGGCAAGATTTATGACCAAGTTAATTAGTCTTTTGTTGAATATCAAGCTGAATAGGTGTGTGACAAAAACGTTCTTAAAATCGAGTCGAACATGATGCTAACGTTTAGCCATTGAAATCAGTGAACGGGAGTTAGACAAATTAGACACTTTTTGAAGCCAATACTATAAAAACATTCACGACAATAGTGAAAACAAACCTCTAACTTCACTATACGAGTGACAGTAAACAGTAAAACATTATATTTCAACTGATTCACTTTACAAACCTAACCGTAACTAGAAAAACTTAACCCCAGAAGGGAAAACAGACAAAATAACCAAATTAACACAAGTTTACACGGAACACTTCACCAGAATACACCAACTAACTTAACAGACATATTACACCAGTGCGGGAAGATCTTAAGACATTCACAAAGGTAATTTTGTCGTGATTTTGGGACATGCCGAGTTCACAATAACTACGCAAGAAATAGTAGCGGCCATCTTTTAATTCTACAGAGACCGCCTTCACGATATTACAGTGATGTCATCGTCTGCGTATGGTTTGACAGCATTCATTTACATTACATAGTGGAATTATTTAAATACTATTGAATAGTAATTATTGTATTAATATCTTTAATTGTTAACGTTATACTTTCTCGTCACCCTTCTCTGACTATTAATCCTAATCGCTCAAAGAACCTGTCTTTTAATATAATATAACATAAAATTTTGTTCTGTATGACACAATCGATAATTCCTGAGACAGAGTCGATAATTGCTCTCCATCGATAAAATATCGATTATTTATTTAAAATTGTCAATAAATCTTTATATTTCCATTATTTTGTATCTGTACTTATTTCACAGGGTAATTTAAGGGTATTTATAAGGCTGAAGGCATTAAGTGAGAAGAATATATTCTATTTTGAACAAGATATTGGACCAGTCAGGAAAGTCAACAATCGATTATTACCTGGAGTTAATCTATTTAACTCCAGACTTGGTGCAAATCTTCAAGAAGTGCTCGACGGTCAATAAATACATACCTGTTATTAAAATTTTAACAGAACCTTTTAAAAAACAGATTTATCTATTATACATACCTCTATAAACATAAACAAAATTATTTTATTATTTGAAAATTCTATTATTATTGAATTTTCCATTTTATTTTTATTCTTTTGTAACGACCGGCATACAGCGGTCTGGTGACCAAGTGGCTAGCCCAAACAGTGGGGCTTGATCAGATTACAGCCATATATAGGGTCTTCTTACAAAGTGACGAACCCAACGCTGGGCATTAAGGAAGAAGGCAGTACCCTATAGGTCGTCTTGTTACAAAGTGGCGTCCAACTTAGAGGGCTTAATAATCTAAGCTTGGCAGCGATTGATTAATAGACAGCAGAAAGATGCAAAGACGAGCTACATCGAAAAAGAGGGCGGCAGAGGCCGATAAAGAGGTTGACATGGGGGATAAGGAGGCAACACCCGTGGAGGATCCGGAAGTGTTACTAATCCAGGTGGAACATAAACAACCTGAACCACCAGAGGAACAAGCTGAAGTAACAACGCAAATAGTGGATGTCAATGTCTCAGAGAAGGAGAAACTGTCGCAAACCGCGGACATGACAACCCAAGAAATGTTCAAGCAGATGATGGAGACAATGAGTGGAATGAGTAAAGATTTAAAGAAAGAAATCAAATCCACGAGTGAAGACTTGAATAACAAACTGGATTCCACTAACAAAAAGATGGACGAAAGTAGTAAGGAAAGGAAGGAAGATAACCATTCATTAAATGAGAAACTAGAGGATCTGAAGGAAAACAACCATTCATTAAATGAAAAACTAGAGGATCTGAAGGAAGATAACCGATCCACAAAGGAAGAATTGGGCCGTAAAATAGAAAATACTAATAAGAGGATCGAAGAAACTAGTAGGAAGATGGAAAGGAAAATGGAAGAAAATAATAAGAATTTGGAAGAAAAGATGGAAGAAACCAGTAAGAAAATAGAAAGCGACAATCAGCAACTGAGGGAGAAGTTGGAGGAAAACAATCAGAAAATGGAGGAGAAAATGGACGAGAATAATCAAAGGTTAAGAGAGGAATTAAGGGAAGTTAACCAAGAGAACATGAATAAATTAGACGAGAGGATTGAGTTAGCCAAAGAGGAGATAAATAAAAAGATAACTGAGACGAAGAAGTCCATTGTAAAGAAATTAGAACAGGAAGTTGTGGTTGTTAACCAGCAGATCCGAGAAGTAGACGAAAGATGTCGGCTAACAGAAAACGAAGTGCTGGAAGTCCGTGAAGTAATAACAAAGGAAATTACTCAGGTCCAAGAACAGCAGAAAACAAAAATAGAGGAGACCAAGAAATTTGCTCTGGAGGAAGTAAATAAAGTAAGAACCCAAGTAACAGAAAGATGCGACGGCGTGGAAGCCGCCATGGTAAACATAACCGGACAGATGCGTCAGAGCCAGGAGGAGATAGAGTCAATCAGAAACAGACCATCGGGATATCACAGTTTCCCCATGTCAGAGAACCGAGAATGGCTGAATTTCCGACAATACAAACGGAAGCCAATGGAGTTCTTGGCACGAATAGAGGAGTACATCGAGAAACACCGAGGGAACCGATGGGTCCAGAATAGAGAGATCCTTGACGAGTCGTTTCGGGAGGTGAATGACCATTGGTGGATGGCAAACCGGAGCGACATCAATAACTATGAACAGTTCAAGAGCATGTTCAAAGCCAAGTACTGGTCAGAGACCACGCAGAATCTCATCAGAGATAATATCTGCCACGGCCGCTACCAACCACAAGTCGGCAGCTCAATGACAGCGTATTTCCTCGGCAAAGTGTGTATGGCCAAGCACTTAGAACCAGCCATACCGGAGGAATGCTTAATAAACAAGCTGTCTTACCATTATGATGAGGAGGTGATTCGCGCTAGGAGGGGCAGCCAGATAAAAACCATCCAGGCAATGACCGAACTCCTGGAGAATTATGAAAACGAAGATTACTATAGGCAGAGTCGCAGAAGAAGTGATGGGCCCGAACCAAGGACGTACCTGAACAATAATCAGGGTGCGAACCACATAAATACTGGGTACCAAGGAGGTCGGGCATACCCGCGAAACAGCAATTATAATAATGGAAATAATATAAATAATACCAATTACAATGACAATAATAATACGGGTTCAAACCAGCAAAACCCGAATCGACCCTCTAATGGTTATCAGGGTAACCGCAATCCCAACCCTGGTAACGTAAATAGTCAGAGAAGCCCCAATTATGGTAATAGTCCTTACCATAATAATGCTAATCGTGTGGGTCCCAATAATAGTAATTTTAGTAATAATAGGTTTCCTCGCCCAAGAGTGAACTTCATACGGGCCACAGATGGAAGACAGCGAGGTTTCAACCACCATAGAGGGAACAGTTACCGAAGATACGAAGAAAGGCGGAGGAGCCTAGAACGGGACCAACCGAGGTACTATCCGGCGCGTAGGAGTAATAGTTTGGACAACACTGAACAAAGGTCGCACCATGAACGACCGGAAGACCATAGAACAGATCGGCAAGTAACCACTCTGAGCATCCCGAATGAGGCATCGAATAATATGGCTCAAAGAAACAATGATGCCGAGCCTTTAAACGGGCACAGGCAGTAAGAAATAACCAGAACCCATTACTGCTTCTGACTACTGGGTATGATAATGAGAATGAGTGCAATATAGTAAATAATCACAATCGTATTACAATCATCGGGTGCAACTACCTGAAGGACATCAGACAGGAGTTATTGGAAGAGGATAACAGGAGTCCCACCAATAACTTCAATAATGAAATTATACATGTTGACGCCAAGGTAGAAGGCATCCCAGCCAAGTTAATGATCGATACTGGGTCAAACGTATCAATAATAAATACGACGGAACTGGAGAGGATACAGCAAGAGTGCGGGAGAACTTTACCAACATTGCCGTTGAATAATATTGTTTTGTTGGGAGCAACTGGCCGACAGAACAAAACTATACGTAGACAAGTCTCCGCCAGTGTGATGAGCTGTGGTATAGCGATTGACATGGAATTCTTGGTGGCGAGCGGTCTGCCATTTAATATACTGGTCGGGTAAGATGTGCTTAGGAGAAATTCCGCCATCATTAATCTAAGAACTGAAACATTATCACTGTTTTCTAGCGGACATACTTGGACGGCGAACTTGGTGGGTAGTGACCAAGTCGTTCCCGATAGTATCCATCAGCAAATCCGAAAAATCAATTACATCCAACCAACATCCATAATTGAACAGAGAATAGACGACATCTCCAATGAAGATTTATGGTCGCAAAAAATCCAGGAGATCAGGGATTTCCGGAGCGGTACAACTGGCGAAGGTTTAACAACAAACCAAGCGAACAAATTAATAGACATCTACAATAAATATAAATCAGTCTTTTCTGATGAGCCCGGTAAAGTGAAGAATTTCCAGTGTACTCTACAATTCCGAGACACTGTAGACTTTAACCGGAAGTCTTACCCCATTGCGCAATCACGAAAGCAGGCAGTAAGAGCTGAAATAGAGCAAATGATTAACCGTGACATTATAGAGAGTAGCCATTCCCCTTACACAAGTCCTATCGTGGCTATTCCTAAGAAAAACGGACAAGTCCGTTTATGTTTAGATGCGCGCGAAATAAATAAGATGATCATAAATGACAGGACTTCGCCCGGTGAGATTGAGGAGATCTTAAAACGATTCCACGGTACCAAATACTTCACTACCTGGGATATGGTGTGCGGATACTGGCAGGTGGAATTACATCCACAGAGTCGCCAGTATCTGGCCTTTATATTCGAAGGGCGGAACTACCAGTTTAAGAGGTTGCCCTTCGGACTGGTAAACTCAGTCGCAGTCTTTGTGCACTGCATGGATCAGATACTTGGCCAAGAAGCACTAAAATTCACCACCGTATATGTCGATGACTTGCTAGTGTCCTCAGAAACTTGGGAGGAACACTGCTACCGTGTGGAACATGTCTTACAGAAGCTAGCAGCAAACAATATTACTCTGAAGTTAGCAAAGTCTCATTTTATTGCTAAAGAGATACAATTCTTGGGCTTCATATTAAATGATAAGGGAATCTCACCGTCGGCTGAAAAAGTCGAAGCAATTCAGAACTTTCCTACACCAAAGAATCGAAGGCAGTTACAGTCGTTCCTGGGACTCTGTAACTACTACCGCAAGTTCCAGGAAAAGTACTCCGAACTGACTGCCAGATTTCAGCCGCAACTGTCATCTAAAAATAAATGGATCTCGGGTAATGAACAACAAAACATATTGACTCTCATAAAACAAAAATTCCTTAAACACGTTATACTCCGTCATCCAGATTTTAACAAGCCTTTCTTCCTTAATTGCGATGCCAGTGACATCAGCCTCGGCACTACTTTATATCAAGAGGATGAGGAGGGCGAGCATCTTGTAATCTGTTTTGCCAGCAGAGCTCTGAACCAGAGTGAGAAAAACTATCATGTGACAGAGAAGGAGTTATTGAGTGTCGTGTTCGCGTGCGGAAAGTTCCGTACATATATTCTTGGTTATCCCGTTACCGTCCGGACAGACCATAAATCTATCTCGTTCCTTAAGAGATGTAAGCTGAGCCATGGAAGATTAACGCGGTGGATACTATTGCTGCAAGAATACGACCTTAAGTGGGAGTATATCCCCGGAAGGAAGAATGTCGTCGCGGACGTATTGTCTAGAGTTGACATTGACAAGCAGACGTTCGAGGGGGAGAAGGAGAGTATTCTGAAGGTGTACCATATTCTCAGCAGCAGCGCCGGTCTACAATCAGTTCTAGAACAACTAAGCGCACACCAACAAGCTGACCCGAAATTAATTAATATTATCTCAAGATTGGAAGCAGGAGATGAGACCATATCCCGATATTATACTATACATAAGGGAATCCTGTTTTCCAAACCATCATTATTTAAGGAGGAATGGAAGGTAATAATTCCAACCCATATCGAGAAAGAGGTAGTGATCAGTTATCATGTTCGATATGGGCATATGGGCGCTTTAAAGGTGGTAAAGGCCCTGGAAGAAAGCTGCTATATAAAAGACATCAATCGGAAGGTACGGAGGTATATTAGAAACTGTCGCATCTGCCAACTCGTAAAAACTAATAACGAGAAAAGAGAAGGGCAGATGATTCCAATAACATCACAGTTTAAACTTGAGAAGGTATTCCTGGATATCTGCGGGCCATTTCCCCGCAGTGGAGGCCGCCACCGATACAGATATATCGTCATCATTATGGACCATTACACTAAGTTCGTAAAGCTATACCCAGCAAATCGGGTGACTACGAAGAAAGTTCTTAATATCCTGATCGACCAGTACTTCCCAAACGTCGGAAAACCGGTATCGATCATAACCGACCACGGAACGCAATTCAAGGGGAGGAGATGGCGGGATACACTGCTGTCTATGGGGGTTCACACATACAAGACATCCGTATACCACCCAAGCAGTAACCCGGCCGAAAGAGTCTTGCGAGAGGTGGGGCGCCTATTAAGAACATATTGCCATGATCAGCAGAGAAGGTGGCAAGAATACTTGGAAGCCACTGAAGAATTCCTCAACCTGGCCTACCATCCTGCCATAGGAATAACCCCATACTCCGCAATGTACGAGAGACAACCCCCTAGAGAGATTGAAGATATCTTAGAGTTCCCCAGAGAACATAAATATAAATTTGATAAAATTGAATTTTGTAATAAGGTGGCCGAAGATCAGGAGAAACGGCGGAACAAATACACTAAATGCATGGGTAAAGTTATTCATTATACCGTTGGAGAGAAGGTGTTGTTGAAGAATAGGGAATTACCCAGTTCCCTAGAGGGGATAACAAAAAAGTTATTGCTCCTGTACACTGGTCCCTATATCGTCTCAAAAATCAATAACAACAACACCTACGAAATCAAAGAAATAAGTTCAAGTAAAGTCAAGGGTGTCTATAACCAGACATCCATGAAGAAATTTTATGATTAAAAACTTCCAAAATTCTAAAATACATGTAAGCCCACTTTACATAAAGTTTATTTAAAGGAAAACCATTTAGAAGATATAAGATAGAATTTAAATCAACAAAATTCAAAACATACGTAAGATCACCTTACATACCAAGAAAATGTGAAAAAACTTTATGGCAAGAATAGACGAAGAATTAGAATTTAAAATCCCCAAAATTCTAAAATACATGTAAGCTCACCTTACATACCAGATGTTTGTGAAAAACTATGTGGCAATAATACAAGAAGAATTTTGAAATAAACAGCCAAATTCTAAAAAGAAATATAAGCACATATTATCTACAATTATTAGAAATTTTTATGGCTAGAAGAATATATAAGATAGAATTTAAAAACCACTAAATTCTAAAAAAAAAAAATGTAAGCTCACCTTACATACCAGATGTTTGTGAAAAACTATGTGGCAATAATACCAGAAGAGTGAATTTTGAATTATGAATAAATCAAGTTTCCCAAACCAAGTATAAGTACAACTTACCAACCAATTATGAATAAAACACTATGATGAGATAAACTGAAGGGATTTCATACCATATTTATGGTAAGCATAGAAGATAATTACCATGGTAACAAAGAATCATAATGGGATGGAGAAAGGAAACAGATTTAGAATTAAAACAAATAATTGTGATAATGTCTAAGTTCAATTTGAAGAGTAAAAACCTTTCCGTAAAATGGTGATGAAGGAAATAAAAAGGAAAAAATTTCTTTAATACGATTGGAGTGATTGAATAGAATAATAAAGTACAAAAACTTCTTTGGAATTATGAGAGAATGAAACTTTGAAGTGGTATGAGGAGAAATTATGACCTCATTATGAAATTAATAAAAAACCATCATTCACAAGTATAATAACAATGACAGGAATGATGTGAAAATAATGTCAAAAATTTATGTAATTAAATGAATTAATATAAAATGATTTATGAATTAAATGACAATTATGATAATGACAGTTATACAAATTCTAGAAAATAGAACAAGTGGAAATGTTAAGAACGATGAAACAGTCTAAAAATGTCACAAAGATATGCTACTATAAATAATGCAGATTATAATGAAAAAACCAGAAGGTAATAAAGAATTTATAACCAAAAGATTTATATGATAAGAAAAGTTAAAAAAATGTAATAATAGAAGAGCTTCCTACCATAATATCAAATGAAAGAAACATCCAGATAATAAGTCAGATGAACAACTGAGATAGAAATATTAAAATCTCTGAGAAGTATAATAAGTAATAAGTGAAGTATCCCAAAGATATTTTTTAAATAGTAACAAATGTGTACTATTCTGAATAATTTTTTTTTAATCTGTCTGATGATAATTCCAGCAGGATTAATATATTTTTTGAGCAGAGATGATTTGCCTCTGTACTCAAATATGTGTGAAGTATTGGACAGCAGAGGAAAGTAGCGTACAGTGCCTCTCTGAACTGAACCAGCTCACAAAGTAGGGAACGATAGGGAGAAAATATCCCAAGGAGAAAATACTAAGAAGAAATATAAAAATGAAATAATAAATATGAAACTCAGAAGACTATTACTATCAAGGAAGATCAAGTGAGAGTGATATAAACTCAGATATAAATAAGAGAATTTAAAATGGAAGGAAGTCCAAAATAATAACAAACATTCAATAATTATCATAAGCAATTGTTTCAGACAAAGCAAGTATAGTCTGAAAAAATTACTTCTGGAGAAGGGCATTCTGTAGCGTGACAGAAAATCCACTACATTTTAAGTCATGTGGAATCATAAAGTTTAATTGCACCGACAAAAATTATAATAATATTGAATGACATTTAAATAAATCAGAGGAATGAACCACAATAAGATAAAAATCCTCACTACATAATATATAAAAACCACTGTTAAAAGAAACCAAAGAAAGTATTGAAGCAACTCATCAACTCATAGTATAATACCAGTAAGTTACCCAGGAAGCTCAGAGCAGTAAACCAGTTATATAAGACTATATCAAAGAAAAAGAGACTCAATTAAAGGGTGGTGAAGACCAAAATACCCCAAAAAACAAGAAGAGGAAAGAATAAAGTTTGTGAACAGGAAGAAAACAATACCCTGAAACCTGTATAGAAGAATAAAGTCAGTTCAGTGAATAAATTAAATACTCCAAACTAAACCTCAGTCGTGATATCACCAAGTACCTTGGTTTACCCAAGAATGAGGAAGGAAGAACAGAAGAGTGAAGACTAGACGAGGGACAAGAATGAAGACTAGAAGAGGGACAAGAATGAATACCAGAAGGAAGATATGAAGAAGGACAAGAAGGAAGACAGGAGGAGAGGAAGAAATAGTATGAAAGAAACACCGTAGTAAAACCTATTATTATATAAACTACTATCAATCCCAAACCCACAAAAACTATGCAAAAGACAGTATAACATACCCAAAATCTTATAAAATGTAATTATTGAGAAAACTAAAGTGCTGTATAGCGTTATAAGAAGTGCACCGGCTAAAGCTATTGTGTAATAAAGAAATAAACTAGTCTTAACAGTCCATGATTACTAAAGGTCTGGTCTGAGATAATAAGACTCAAAATATCAGAACCAACAGTGAAAGTGAATTTGTGTAAGTGTTTTTTAAAAAAAAGCAATAAACTTAAAGTTGGTGATACTATAACTTAGTAGTATGCTATATCACAACTTTAAAATCTAAATAATAAACAGCATAATAAAATAATAAAATGGAAGGTTTCCAGTATTTTATTATTTTAATGTAAATCTTTATTTACAAGACATTTGTAAAAAATGATAATAAATAGAGTATGGGAATTAATGTTTGCTGATGTGGGGGATCACAATAATAATGGTTTGAACCAGAAAGGACTGGTACTAATATAGTATGAATAAGTGTAACATGTTTAAATAGACTGTTATTTCACAATCCTAAAATCAATGTGTTAAATAAATGTATTTGTAAGGTTTATTAGAAAATAAGATTTATGTTATGTGTTTTAAAAAGAATTATGTCTGATAAATAATAACCTACATACCAGTAATAATGTTCTAAAAGGTATGCTATGTTAGCTCAAAAATAGTTGAAAGATATATGTTCAAACCATATCTGCAATGTGTTCAATTGTGCAGATTGCTGAACCATGTTCATAATTATTTATTTTAAATATGTAATGTTAATTAACTACTACACAATACAATAAGTTATAAATCATGTTATTTTGATATAATTGTAATTATGTAAAGTCAGAGGAGGAATTAAGTTTAAATTATTTGAGAAAGAAAGAAATATAAAATTCTAAAATCTAGGCCATTTGGTGAAATCAGAGAACCAATATAAAATAGTATAATTCACTAATAAATCCTGTAAACTACCCAGATTTATATAAGATAACACAATTAACCACTACTAGGAATGATCCTATGAATTAAAATGACAATAAGGAAATATACCTTAACATTTTGTAAATTGTCAAAATATATAAATTAATTAATTTTAAAGAGCAATGTCAAATTTACAAATTAACACAAAAAACCAATTCAAAGGTGTAATTTATATGTATTTAAGGAAAGGGAGAGTAATGTGACTAATTAAAATTTATTATAATAGTATTAATAATATTTAAAATGGAAGGAATTTTGTATAAAGACGGAAATCCAATTTTGAGCCTATATTTCCAAAGTGTGAACAAAATTTGTTAATTTCCACAAAATGTCTACAGATATGGACTATAATACATCAATTTAAAGGGAATGAGATGATTAAACCAATAATAAGGTTAGTAATTCATAAAAGTAAGGAATAAAATAGAAAAATTCCATATATAATGTAATATTTTCTAATGTGTATGGAAGTCGAAAAATGTTAACAATACTTTTTCAAGGATTAACTGGGCAAGATTTATGACCAAGTTAATTAGTCTTTTGTTGAATATCAAGCTGAATAGGTGTGTGACAAAAACATTCTTAAAATCGAGTCGAACATGATGCTAACGTTTAGCCATTGAAATCAGTGAACGGGAGTAGGACAAATTAGACACTTTTTGAAGCCAATACTATAAAAACATTCACGACAATAGTGAAAACAAACCTCTAACTTCACTATACGAGTGACAGTAAACAGTAAAACATTATATTTCAACTGATTCACTTTACAAACCTAACCGTAACTAGAAAAACTTAACCCCAGAAGGGAAAACAGACAAAATAACCAAATTAACACAAGTTTACACGGAACACTTCACCAGAATACACCAACTAACTTAACAGACATATTACACCAGTGCGGGAAGATCTTAAGACATTCACAAAGGTAATTTTGTCGTGATTTTGGGACATGCCGAGTTCACAATAACTACGCAAGAAATAGTAGCGGCCATCTTTTAATTCTACAGAGACCGCCTTCACGATATTACAGTGATGTCATCGTCTGCGTATGGTTTGACAGCATTCATTTACATTACATAGTGGAATTATTTAAATACTATTGAATAGTAATTATTGTATTAATATCTTTAATTGTTAACGTTATACTTTCTCGTCACCCTTCTCTGACTATTAATCCTAATCGCTCAAAGAACCTGTCTTTTAATATAATATAACATAAAATTTTGTTCTGTATGACACAATCGATAATTCCTGAGACAGAGTCGATAATTGCTCTCCATCGATAAAATATCGATTATTTATTTAAAATTGTCAATAAATCTTTATATTTCCATTATTTTGTATCTGTACTTATTTCACAGGGTAATTTAAGGGTATTTATAAGGCTGAAGGCATTAAGTGAGAAGAATATATTCTATTTTGAACAAGATATTGGACCAGTCAGGAAAGTCAACAATCGATTATTACCTGGAGTTAATCTATTTAACTCCAGACTTGGTGCAAATCTTCAAGAAGTGCTCGACGGTCAATAAATACATACCTGTTATTAAAATTTTAACAGAACCTTTTAAAAAACAGATTTATCTATTATACATACCTCTATAAACATAAACAAAATTATTTTATTATTTGAAAATTCTATTATTATTGAATTTTCCATTTTATTTTTATTCTTTTGTAACGACCGGCATACAGCAGTCTGGTGACCAAGTGGCTAGCCCAAACAGTGGGGCTTGATCAGATTACAGCCATATATAGGGTCTTCTTACAAAGTGACGAACCCAACGCTGGGCATTAAGGAAGAAGGCAGTACCCTATAGGTCGTCCTGTTACAATATAACAACCTAAATAATAATAATAACGATAATAATATCAAAACTATATTAACAACTAGCTGTAACTAACCTTAATAACATCTAAACCAAGATAACAACCAGTATAAATGCAGAATGAACTGCTGCACAATGAGAACAATGCTATTAAAACTATAATAAAAGTCATTTAAACAACAATGAAAATAATATGGAAAGAGTATTAATCATGTAATAATGTAACTCCATGAAGTATGGTAAACATACTTAGCAAACCATAATTAAAGCAATAAACCTATGATATAAGGAAAAAGGACGCTATCAGTAGTGACAACAACCAATAAAGTGTACATAGGCCATATTAGAATGTCATTAAATGTTAATATTAGTATAATATAAGTAATAAACATCATGTATAACCATAGACTTAGGACTTGAACCTATGAAAACAGACATAGTGTAATTATTAATGCATAGTTTTAAGGGAAAAGTGAATAGTACGATAAGGATACATTATCACCATCAAAATATGGGATAAAAACAATGTATTTAAAATGTTTAATAGCTTAATGAACATTATGTATTTATATCAAGTGCGATTTCAGCAACTCTGAATCTGAACTATATGATGCGGGGATGCAAAATACTCGTCATAAAAAAATGGAAACGATAGGGATAATAAAAATAACGTCAGTGCAGTTATAAATAAGATATTTGACTTATAAAAATAACTGAAAAGTGCTGAGCCCTTGCGCTTGGGTCTGTGAACCACGGATTCATAATCTCAAAACCAGCCTACTGACGCAACTCTAAGCGTCTATTTTAACGAAGCCCGCCAAGGTTAGACGAATTAAAAAGTATTAACCAATCAGAGCCTATAAAAAATACAAAGTGCAGGATTCCAACAGAGGAACCAGAGACAGTTTTTCACCAGCAACGAGAGCGACTACACGCTCGCCGATCGTCCAGAAAAACGTGCTTTTGACAGCGAACAGCTGTAAACACACTCACTAACCTCAAACTTTGAGTGGAGGTTATGACAACAGGAAAAGATGGTACAGTATATTTTCAAGTGAACTAATACGGAGTATATGCGTATAGGAGTGAGTGCAGTGCAGTTATTAAAGTTAATTAATTAATTAAAGAATGTTAATTAATTACAAAAGTTGTGAAAAAGTGTAAATTCTTCGAATGACCAGTTACGCAAGTATCAATACAAATAACAATTATACTATGCTTGTCAAGTAATAAATAAGTAAAATAACGCTAGTAGCGAATCGAATTAATTTGAATTAATCGATAAATTGCCCGAATTCCAAAAGGAAGGGAACTTAGAAAATTTAGATAAACAATGATAAAATTGAACGATTTCAGTAACGACAATTTTAACTATTTATATGATTCAAATGTATTAGCATAAGAAAGAGACATTCAATGATCAATGAAGGGAAACTGAACCCTTGTTATACTACTTTTTATTGCTGATAATAAAATACAATATAATGTCTTTACACTTAGTCAATAATTTCAAAGGTCGGGCGCCATCTTGATATGCAAAAAAAAAGTAAATATAAACCTGAAGTTTTCTTACCTTTGAGGGCAGGAATTCGTTTAAGCGAACTTCTTGAGTAGCGGAAAGTGTTATGTGAAATAATAATACTTTGTTAAAATTTTTTACCAAATGATATTACCCAGTTTATTTATGACATTTAATTACATATATTCTCCACCATGTGACGACAAAATTACGTTAAATTTCCTTTTTACAAACCCTCCAAAATATCTACACAGTTATTTATATTTTTAAAACTCTCTGAAAACATTAAACATTTGATATGTTTTATATATATATATATATATATATATTCATATTTGCACAACCCAGCACTTTTTAAATAGTATTTTGTTCACTCTCTCTCTCTCTCTCTCTCTCTCTCTCTCTCTCTCTCTCTCTCTCTCTCTGGTACAATTTTTTATTTTATGAGCTCATTTTTTATTTAATGAATAATTTTTTTATTGAACTGAATTTACTGAATTGGCCATTTTCTATTTTAAGGGTTACAGCTGATACTTAGCTTCCAGTTTTTAGAACGTCGCACACCGCGAATTCGCCGATTCTGGACGATCACATCTCACTCACACTTTGCCGAATTGTATTGTACTTTGAACTGTACCGGACCACTGTTATTTAATCCACTTTTGGTGGTGTAAAATTTACACAAACACTTAGTGAATATGCCGGCCGCGTGAAGTGCCGACCGGCCCTATTCACGGTCCAGGCGAAAATGACGAAGTTTCATCAGTCAATATTGCTGAGGTGGGGCAGAACTCCGTCACGGGTCTTTTGTTCCGCAGCCCAGCCCAGTCGCATACAATGCGTCTTACATTCCTTGCGTCTGACGTAATCGTGGGCTTGGTTATTTACTGTTTATCTGTGGCAAATAGTTTTTTGCGACATTTGTAGCTTTTCAGCGAATTCGACCGAAATCCTGTTAACTCCAATATGCGTTGTTTAAAATATTCTATAGTTTATTCACCAAAACTTTATAGGGATTATGAAATAAAATTATTATTATTACAAAATAAATGGTTAGGGAATAAAAATACAATAATTATGGTTTTTAGGACCACAGATTTACAAAAGTATTATCGTACCAGAATTGTATCGTCACACCCTGACCATTAGGAAGTTAAGAATGTTTTATATTTTATTTTAATAATTGAACTTAGAGTTACACAAGAGGGTAACCTAAATGTATCAAATGAATTTAATTTACCTGTGTTATGTACATCCAATCTAGGAGATGATTCAGAACCATGACACTGAATTTAAATAATCATTATCACATATTAAATAATTAATGCATCAAGGAAAAAATAATTAATAAATTTTAAACCAACCAGGTTACATGAACCTGTATTAACTTCAATGATTAACAATGAACAGTTGTTCATATTTTATATTATTTCAAATGTGTAGTTACCATTTATACACAATTATAAACAATCTACAAACATCTCACCTACCTTAATTTTGGATCCAAGGTCCTCGCACGAACTGTGAATGTAAACGTGATTTTGAGGTTGTAATAATAACGTACACTACTCTCTCAAAATATAATAAGATTCAAGTTTTATTAAAATTTACTTCATTTTATATTCCTTTAAATTTCTTTAGTACATACTTTCTCCCAACTATTGGCACATTACTATTTCCCTCAACTGTGCCTTAATACATTTCTTACAAGCGTTTGTTAACCATAATATTATTACCATACCTTTATACTTCATATTCTACTTGTGTTAATTTCTAAATCTAAATAAGGCGAACCCAGCTTGCTCACACACAACTCTCATTCCATTTCACCCCCATTTTTTCTTTTAGGCCCTCATTAGAAATAATTTTGATTGAATACTGTTACTTGTTGTAGTGGCGTCTCCCCCGACCGCGTGGCGCGTCACACACCAAGTTCTCTTTTCGGTGTCCAAAAAGTTTATGATTTCACATTTCTTTATTCCTCACTAAATACTGCACTCACTGTTCATTTTGAGACATCGTTTCACCACATCTATTCTCTTTTAATTAATAATACAAAAAATTTACTGATGAGCCACGTTTGGTAGTTTGTCTGGCCAGGCGAAGCGTGGATGGTGACTGCCGGGAGCGTTAACCAAATGCCCCACTCCAAAAATCGAATAAGACGGAAATTACCAATGCCTCCTTTTGACAAAACGTTCGTCACTTCTCACATAGTATGGACTGTCCAGGTGCGTTAGACGTTGACGAAATTGCACTGCCTTTCGTCACATCACTCAAGTGGGTGTGGTTTCACTTATATTTCCGCCCGCATGTTAACACGTTGTGATATAAGTTTTCAGGTTCGACATTTTCCTTAGCGTCCCTTCCGCGCGCATACTGGTGGTTGCGCGCACTAGTGTGTCACACAACACTTGATTTCTGGAATGAAATTGCGTTGCCGAACATACATCGCATTCCACTGTTCTTTGTAGGCATAAACTGTTTCATTGCTGGGACTGTCTGCGTCGATCACAAATATGTTTAGTAAGATGGAATAAAATTTTCAACAAAATAAAATACCCCTTTTCTGCCCCGTTATAATACCCCCCAATGAGAGGTCTTTTGTCGAAACAGAAGAACTCTCATTGCTACCCCTAAGAGGATCGGTGAGGATATGGTGCCAACAACCCCCCATTAATTCTTAACGTATCATGGGTAAACTACCCCCCTAGCTCGGCGACTATGGCTGCATCTGAACGAGATTACTGGACTTCTCTATCCGAGCTCCCAACACCATAAAATCGGACAGATACGCACCATAGTACACCTAACCTTCTAACATTCCACCCCAAGATCAAAACCCTGGCCTTACACCATACCAGATCCTCAACCGATATGTTCCCCCTTCCATGCATACTGGGTAGGCTTTAGCAAGTACTGGGCGCGTTGTAACGGGCCAAATTTGTGGGTATTTTTGTTTTATTTCATTTTCGGGGTTTCATAAAAATATATTGTAAAATTTAATCCCATTGTGACAGACCACGTGTATGGAACAGTTTGTAACGAGGCTGCAACGCAATATTACGTTGTGAAATCAGTCAAGGAATTCGCACCACCCTAGATTTCCGAGAACTTTGTTGAGTGTGACCATGCGCCTGTACGCGCGACACAGGTATACGCTCGGGGTGACGCTACTTCAAAAAACCAACATGGTCAGGAAACCAATTCTATTCACCTTCAACGAATGAAACGGCGGATATGAAACTTAAGGTCCGCCTCTTTTGTGACATCAAGCCAGAAGTGCCTAAATATCGTCGGCGCACACTACAGAAAAAACCACTATGTATCATGCGCCTAGCAACTAAACTGCAACAACTCAAGTATGAGGGTCGACGAAATTCGTTAGGCCGGGCATCAACATCCGTCCGCACCAAAGAGATGCGTTAGGCAGTCCACGAGAAACTACATTAGCCAACAGACGTAATTAGTGAGACGCGGGCCCGGTCGGGTCGAACTTTTTAAATATCAATAGTTCAGTGTAATAACGTTTTAATACCGACCGGGACCCAATAAATCAATCAACATATCACAGTTATAAAGTGAAAACAGTTAAGTATGGACATTAGGATCGCGGGACAAAGCACGTGTTCGGTCGGCATCGCGACAGTGATTGACCGTAAATGAAACATGAATATATAAAGGCAAACTATTTTTCTATTTTTAATATAATATTTTAAAGGGGTTTCAAATGGTGTGGTAGTGTGTGTGCAAAGCTGGGCTACTTTCTATAGTATAAATAGTATGTAAGGGTAAGGCCAATTTAACCATTACCAAATGTGTTTTGTTTTTTTTGTGTTTTGTATGAAGAATTTCCGTCTTTATGTGAGTAAAAAATATTCATTTTCATAACATAAAAATGTGTTAGACTAAGTTATTTCGTCATTACCACTTTCTCATTTCTGTGCTGCAAGATTCGTCTAAACGTTCCGGGGATCTTCTGAATTATTATTGGGGGTGGTCAGATAGCGAAATTGTCCCTTTTTATTTAAGGTGGAGTGTCAAGGTTTCGGTATTATAACCTATGTAAAAATACCGTGGCGACTCTGGTCTTCTGATGAAATTTAAATACAAGGTAAGTAGTTGTGAAAGCTTGCAGGTAAGTTCTGGCAGTATTTTATGTATTAATATATTTCGACCTCTTTTCTAACATGACATTGGCTCTCGCTGCCAGGATTTTCGTTTAATTTTATTTATACGAGATAGACCTATTTTAATGCACAGAAAATAGGATATGGTAATGACGAATTTATAAAAAATATTTATCGTAATAATTACGCACGTGTGAGTAGGTTATGTTTACGTTCTTGTGGTTTACAGTTGTGTTAGGCGTTTTGAGTATAGAAAAATAGTGGTTTTTATATATCAAAAGTATTATATAAATGAACTTTAAACATGGCTAAAATACAAGATAAAACAGAGTTAAATATGAGTAACCAGAGTAATGTAACTGAAGATTCGGGCGTGCAATTGACCCCGACTTCAACAAAATGTAACGTCCAATTCAATAGTGATGTAATGAGTATGTTACAATTACTTTTAGAACAAAATAAAGAACGGAAGAGTGATTCTGACGCTAAATTCAATATTCAGAATGACAAATTTGACAGACAAAGTAGGGATATTAATGAGAAATTCGAGGTTCAAAAGAATAGTTTTGATGAATTAAAAAATGAGATCCAAGAAATGCATAAATGTTTTGAAAATAATAATGAACTAATAAGAACCAGTTTGAGTAAATTAGAGCAGAGTAGTGAGCGAATGGGAGTAGTTGTAATAAATCCAAATAAAGATAATACGAATGAAAATGATGACATGTGTCAAAATGTGATACTAGATAAAGAGTCAACAAATGATAAGGATAATGTCGAAAATAATGAATGTAATACTGAGAATAGTAGTGTATTTGAAGAGTTAGTATCAGAAAGTGATACGGTGAAAATAAATAGTGAGAGTACTGATGAAATTGCAGAATGTAGTGATAATGAAATGTTAATGTATGCTTATGAGTTAGAGAGAGAGAGGAAACAGAATATAGTGGTAGAATGGGGGCAGAGGGTAGATTTTCCCCTTATTATTTATGATGATGATTTAATGTATTCACAAGTGTTGTTGTTGAAGGGCAAGAGTCCCGTGTTAGTAGAAGATTTGAAGTGTTTATTTTTGTTGCATAATTTTGTACCCTCTGTCTGGAATAATATTGAGAGTGTGATATGGTATTATGATGAGAGAGATTTAAGTAGAGAGTTGTATGTTGAGAGAGAAACCGAATTGTATAATTTAAATAGAGATTATGATAAATGGAAAGTAAGGTTAGAAGTATATTTAAATAATAATGATTTGATTGATAATACAAAAGTGAAATACCCGATAATGAATATAATTACTGATGGAGACTTAACAAAAATACTTAACGTTGACTTGTTTAATGATTATTTTGGTAAAATGAATGAATTTGGTTTTTATAGTTACGACACACAAGACAGTAATTTGTGTGTTAAGAAAATTGAAAAATGCTATATAAAACAACGATTAATCTATGACGATGGAGGCAAAACTATAAACAATGAATGGACAGTTATAAGTGTTTTGTTTTGTGGTTATGACCGCGCAGATTTGGACAATGAAGTGTGAAAAAAGGGAACAGTTAATAACAAGAGTTTGTAAATAAAAATGTAGTAAATTTATTGGTGTGCATTGTAGAATGTTAAGTAAACAAGTGTTTAATTGTTGCAATAATATTAATATTTGCAAATTAAATAAATAACAGAATAAATTTTGAAAACAGTAATTGGTTAATTGTAAGTGTTGTGATAGCAATGGAATTCGCATTTGCAATAATTAATGTAATTAAAATGATTTGAAATGTTTTAAATATTTTGATTAATTCAAAGATGATATAATTGAAATTTTTTAATGAATTTAAATTATTTTATGAGAGATGTATTTGGTAATTGATTGTTAAATTGTTGAAGATGAAATAACCTTTTGTGAAATGTTTCAGAGGTTACGTGAAAGTATTGGGGTGTATGGTGAATATGTTTTGTGTATATCAGTTTAAATGGACTGTAAGTATAGAAATTTTATAGTACGAATCATGTATAATAAAAATGTTTATAGGTGTAACTCAGATAAAAAGATTTTAATTCAATAATGAGATGATTTGAAATAATTGTGTTAAATAAAAATGATAATTAAAAAAATTGAAGCTCTACGAGCTTTAATTAAATTTTATTAATGTTTAAATATAGATAGTTAACTACTTTTCCAGGGTCTCGTCAGGTGTACTCATTAGCAGAGAGAAACAGGTGAACGCAAATGACCAACACTTTTGGTTAACGAACACTTTTTATTTTATGCTACTGACTCCCATCTCGTCAACTTCTTTTATACTATAATTTGAACATGAATATATTTGGCCACGAGGCTCAATTAATAGAACAACTCATACTTAATTAATTATTAACTACAAAATGAATTTAATTACTATACAAATAGTTACACAACCAGCACTTCTTAAATATAGATTCTTTACATTCACTCAAACACACACTTTCATGCAGTACATTTTTTTTATTTATATTCCCCTTTTGAGCTCATTTTATAGTAAAAAACATTTCTTTCAATGACAAATTTGGATTGTGTTTGAATTTATTTATGCCTGGTTGAAAAATTATATTATGCCTCGTTCTGTTACTTATCTGTTTCCAACCGGTGAGTCCATTTTACTGCGCACTTTTAACTATTTCTTATATTTTCTTGGTTTCCCGCACTTTACTGAAATAATGTACTTTTACATCGGAAACTGTTAATTAATTTTGTGCAATTCCGACCCGATTTTGTTGTAATTTCACATTTTTGTTGTATGCGGGCGCGGCGAAAACTACGCCGAGCCGGCGGACAGATTGCGTCCGGTGTGTTGAGCTGTTATTGTCCGACTGCTTTGTTCTGTGAGTGTCTGACGAAACTAGTGGCACACTCCACCCACATTCCTTGTTATGCCAGGCGCTGACGTAACGTTCGGCTGTTGTTAGTTACATAACTTGTTGACTGGTTTTGTGTTTGTCATTAGCTGACCTTGGCACAATTTGTCGGTTGTTGAATCTGTTTTACAAAATATTATTGAATAAATGTCACGTATAATGTCAACAGCAGTGCTGCCACTGTTGCTACTAATAAAACACCTTTTGGTTTACGTTTGTCCCAAATATTCGAAAAAATGTTATCTACTTTATTTAAAAAAAAAAAATACAAATTTCCTTATTACCCCAGGTAGGCCAAAATGCCACGTTACAATACCCCCCTCAATGAGATATTTTATGCCGAAGCATAAAAAGTCTCATTGACACATTCGTACTTGCTAGAGGGATCAGCCAGGATATGTTGCCACAACCCCCTGTATGGTTTACAAAAAATATAATCAACTCACCCTTGGTCCGGTGACTGTGACCGCACCTGAATGACAATACTGGACTTCTCTCTCGAGATCCCAACACCGTAGAGTCAGACAGATACTTAACGCCCCTGCTCTGACGCGCTGGCCAGCTCAGGTCCGCCGCCACAGCATCACCCAACTCTGAAACAACAAATCAAATATTAAATAGTGGCCTTATACAACACCATATCCCCAACTGATCTGTTTCCCCCTAGCGGTGCTGGTTTGCGCTAAGAAGCACTGGTTTTGTTTTTTACCTATTTCTAACATATATATCAAAATACCTAACAACAACATGATACCCATTTTAAAATTCCATAATCTCATTCTATCTACTTTCTCTTGTTAACTTTTATCCCAAAATTCAAAATTACTGCCCTGATTCCCATCGGAATTTAAATAAATATTTCCCATTACCATATTCTACATCTCTGTCATCCCCAACTTGCATTTAAAGTATTTAAATTCATAAAATTGTCTTACACTAACAAACACAACATAACATAAGAAAACATAGTACATTCATAATTCACATTGTTATTATTATCTTAAAATAAACAATTTGTATTTAAAATTTACACATTTTACATCATTAAATTTGCATATAAAATCATAAAATTTACCTTTTAATCTCAATTTAACTTTTCTGAATTCGTTTCTCAGATTTTTTTTTTTTTTTCAATCTTCTTTTTACCCATCATTTTATTTATTATTCCCTTTCATTAATTTGGGTGATTCTCAGTTATTCATTATAATTCACTTTATCAACTTGGCATCTACTCATAATCTTACCCCTTTTATTAATCTAACGCTCCCTTACAAAATATTTAACTAGTATGACATCTCTGATGTATTATTTAAAATACAACAAAAATTTTTTTTTTTTTTTTTTTTTTTTAAATTCGTTACCCTCCTGGATAACCTCCCTGCCACACACACTATGACCCCCCCTGGACTGTGGCGTCCACAAGGACTGAAATTTTGGAGGAATTTGACATCTCCGTGTCCTTGCTTCTGCGTTACATTTGAACATCTGAATATCGATATATTCTTGTTTATAATTATGCACCCTTAATGCGGGTCTACCACCTGGCTCTGCTGTCCCTACTCGGACAGAGTGGCAGCCGCTGTTCCATAGTTTGGTGATTCCCCTTAATTTCACCCTCCTTAATTTCTAAATACACCTTGACAACGATAACAGCTATGGCCAGTTAAGGCAGCGCGTGATCGTAATGTGCCCCAACCATAGCTGTTAAAGCTAAACCAATTCCACGGTCAAGGTTCGGTGAGGCCGTGACCGCCCGAAAAGTTGGGGAATCACAAATATAATATTTCCTTTTAAAATTAAAATTAACAATTTATATTACATGACATTTCTAGTCTTGGTGGTGTTTTAACCTAATACATTTCTTTCTTAACTTTCCCTACCTTGATGTTCATTTACATAACATGCATAACTTGTGTCTAAACAATATTAATAATTTATAATAATAGAATATAAAAATGTCTGTTTATGTATGAAAACTTTAATATCTACAAATACATCCATCATCACTCAGCTAGATAATACTTTTTTAATTGGGTCACATTATAAGTTCCTTTTATTTCTCGAGTTTGCAAATCTACTAAAACATAAGCATTCTCCATTTTCACTTGGCTAACCTCATATGGACCGTCATACAATAGAAAGAATTTTTTAATTTCAAAATTATTATTAACATTTATTTTTAACCTTTATGTTATTCCACAAACTAAACTATTTAAGATTTATTTAGTCATAAATTGTTTTTCAATTGAAATTTCATCAAATAATTTAAATATCTCATAAAAATTCAATCATACAACATTAAATCACAATATTTAACCATCTCAAATTATTCACTTCAATTGATTATTAAACACAACATATTTCAATTATTATCAAAACTTACAAAGCATCAATTATTGTCTTCATAATTATTTATGTAAACTGCAAAATATTAATAATATATATACACAAATGAATTCACAAATTATTTACAAATCATTCGTCAAGAACTGTTCAATTGTTTCACACTTCATATGTCCAAATCTGCAAGGTCGTTACCAAAATTTACAATATTTACCAATGTCTATACACTGATATTTTAGTTCAGCCTCCATCGTTATATATATATATCTAATGTATTTGTAACATGCATCATTGTTATACACACTCAATTTGTTATTACTATCATTATAATAATCATCCATTACGTTTATTCCATTCATTATGTCATTATAATTGATAGGGTTATTCCCTATTAATATTTCATACAACTTGTCAACATAAGTTATTATTGTCCAGTCTCCATTGGTAAATACATTCATGATCGGGTTAATTACTTTTGTCAGATCATTATATTCATTATTCGTCAAGTATACTTTTAAACTTTCTCTCCATTCGTCATGCTTTCGATTTACATTATATAATTCTGTTACTTTATTAACATACCATTCTCCACTTATATCTCTCTCACCACAATACCAAATCATACTTTCAACATCATTATTACAGACAGAGGGTACAACATTATACAACATCAATACGGGACTCTTTCCCTTCTTAAACAACACTTGTGAACACCTTGATTCAGAAAAATTAATAGGAAAATTTACCCTCTGCCCCACATACTCTATTCTCTCTTTCCACTTTCTCTCTGACTCATAATAATTTCTCTTTAACTTATATAATTCTATTTCTCTCTCTGCACACAACTCTCTATCTAAATCTCTCTCACTCACATTAGTTAATAACTGATTAATGGTTACATTTAAGTCTTTTCTGACTTTAATTATTTCACGCTCATGTTCCGCTTGTTTATTTTTTAAACTAGCTACATTAATTATAATTGCCTCAACTGGTTCACAGTTACTTCTGAATTCATCATTTATATTTTCTTGTATCTCACTTGCTCGTTTGACTTGCTCACACTCATTAATTATACATTGAACATTACAGTCCATTTTGTCATTTGGCTTTTTAATTTTAAGATTATATTTACTTGTCAATGTGTCAAATTTTTTATTTGTCTCTAGCATTTTCTCTTTTGTTTTTCGTTAATTATTTTTCTATCGTTTCTCATTTCGTCTTGTACCTTATTTATAACACTAGTCAGTTCATCTCTCATTCCAACAATAATCTCACTCATACTTTCCAATCGGCTGTTCATATTTACATCACTCATTCTTAGTTCGCTTCTTATGTTAGCAAATTCGTTATTTATGTCTACTAACCTTTCGTAATGTTTGTTAAATTTACTATTTATTTCATTTATCTCTGACTTTAACTCATTCAAACTCATGTTTAGATTATTATTTTCTGACTTCATTTTCTCGTTTTGTCTGTCAAGTTTATTATTTACTACATTTATCTCTGATTTAATCTCATTTTTCATTCCTGACATCATCTCCATCATCAATGCTAATTGGTTAAATATATTAACCCCCTTGTCCTTACTACCCCCCGCTACTACAGTTTCGTCTACATTTGTTTCAACACTTTCATCAACAAAATCATTGGTTGTTACCATATGATCTTGCGTACTATTTAAAATTGATTCTTCTACGCTACTTTGACCTAAGTCTGCGTTCTTACTTCCCTCTGCCATTTTTCGACCCGTTTGTAAATTTTTTTTTTTTAACTCAATTTACAAAGTCCATGTTAACGGGCGCCATTGAAGCTCTACGAGCTTTAATTAAATTTTATTAATGTTTAAATATAGATAGTTAACTACTTTTCCAGGGTCTCGTCAGGTGTACTCATTAGCAGAGAGAAACAGGTGAACGCAAATGACCAACACTTTTGGTTAACGAACACTTTTTATTTTATGCTACTGACTCCCATCTCGTCAACTTCTTTTATACTATAAATTGAACATGAATATATTTGGCCACGAGGCTCAATTAATAGAACAACTCATACTTAATTAATTATTAACTACAAAATGAATTTAATTACTATACAAATAGTTACGCAACCAGCACTTCTTAAATATAGATTCTTTACATTCACTCAAACACACACTTTCATGCAGTACATTTTTTTTATTTATATTCCCCTTTTGAGCTCATTTTATAGTAAAAAACATTTCTTTCAATGACAAATTTGGATTGTGTTTGAATTTATTTATGCCTGGTTGAAAAATTATATTATGCCTCGTTCTGTTATTTATCTGTTTCCAACCGGTGAGTCCATTTTACTGCGCACTTTTAACTATTTCTTATATTTTCTTGGTTTCCCGCACTTTACTGAAATAATGTACTTTTACATCGGAAACTGTTAATTAATTTTGTGCAATTCCGACCCGATTTTGTTGATATTTTCACATTTTTGTTGTATCCGGGCGCGGCGAAAACTACGCCGAGCCGGCGGACAGATTGCGTCCGGTGTGTTGAGCTGTTATTGTCCGACTGCTTTGTTCTGTGAGTGTCTGACGAAACTAGTGGCACACTCCACCCACATTCCTTGTTATGCCAGGCGCTGACGTAACGTTCGCCTGTTGTTAGTTACATAACTTGTTGACTGGTTTGTGTTTGTCATTAGCTGACCTTGGCACAATTTGTCGGTTGTTGAATCTGTTTTACAAAATATTATTGAATAAATGTCACGTATAATGTCAACAGCAGTGCTGCCACTGTCGCTACTAATAAAACACCTTTTGGTTTACGTTTGTCCCAAATATTCGAAAAAATGTTATCTACTTTATTTAAAAAAAAAAATACAAATTTCCTTATTACCCCAGGTAGGCCAAAATGCCACGTTACAAAATTTAATAAGAACTGAAAGATGATATATAATAATTATTAATAATAAATTTGAAAATTTTAAGAAAATTCAATGGTAGGAGGTTTTAATTTTTGTACTTATTATGTTATGTTAATGAAGGTTAAGCTAGGGAGAGTTAAGAAAGAGATGTATGGGGTTAAAACACCACCCAGAACAATAATGTCATTTAATATAAATTGTTAATTTTAATGTTACAAAAGATATTTTACTTGTGATTCCCCAACTTTTCGGGCGGTCACGGCCTCACCGAACCCTGACCGTGAAATTGGTTTAGCTTTAACAGCTATGGTTGGGGCTCATTGCGACACGTTCTGCCTTAACTGGCCATAGCTGTTATCGTTGTCAAGGTGAATTTTGAAATTGACAGGGGGGTAGTTAAGGGGAATCACCAAACTAGGGAACAGCGGCTGCCACTCTGTCCGTGTAGGGACAGCATAGCCAGGTGGTAGACCCGTTTTAAGGGTGTTTCAATATAAACGAGGATATGTTGATATCCGCCAATGTTAAAATGTAACTGCCGAAGCAAAGACACGGAGGTGTCCAATCCCTCCAAATATGCAGTCTTTGTGGAAGCAAATAGGCGCTACAGCCTAACATAAACTACAATAGTGTGTGTGGATGGGAGGTGGCTCAGATGAGCCACGAATTTAAATTTATAACATAAAAATTGCTAACTCTAATTTTGATCTAATAAAAATGCTTGTGTTCCATTTAAATAACTAGATGCTCATACATTCACTATACGGTGTTCATTCTATATTTTTTAAATGTAGTATTTTATTGTAATAGGGTAGATATAAGATTTGATGAAAGGTATATGTTTTATATAATTTGTGTATTTTTGAAACTGAGTAGATAACTAAACCGACTGGCAGGCGGTTAACATAAAATTACCAGAATCAGAGAAAGGAGAAACATTGATGGTAGATGTAAGTATTGATAAGCACATGTATTTAATGTAATCTGCACAATTTTTTGAAAGGTGTCTTCACTTTATTACGAATATCAGCTGATCGGTAGTAAAAGGTCACTGTTAAATTGTTGATAGATGTTCAAGGTAATTAATGTCATATGTAATGTTTTAATGTGTTAAAGATATTGTTTTAAATAAGGAGAAAAGTAATTTGATAAAGTGAAAAATAAAGTAATAAATTGTGAAAGCTAATAAAAGATAGTTTTTGGGGTGATGAATATTTTGTGGGACATATAGATCAGTCCAAGTCCAAGTCAAAGTTAAAATAGTAGTGGAGAGAAAAATATTGCTTTGAGTTAATGCAATGTTGTTGTGAGTTAATGTTATAGAATTGAGAAGTATTGATGTTGACACAGTAGTTATGGAGAATATATGTAGAGTATTGAGGGATATATTGATGTTTATAATTGATGATGTTATTTTGTTGTAGTTGAAGTGAGGTAATAGAATTGAGAAGTATTGATGTTGACACAGTAGTTATGGAGAATATATGTAGAGTATTGAGGGATATATTGATGTTTATAATTGATGATGTTATTTTGTTGTAGTTGAAGTGAGGTATTAAGAGTGAGATTTTGGGGATGGCAATTTTGTAATAGGGGGTAGTGTAATGTGGGAGTCCGCAACAAAATGGTTGGGACGGGAAGGGACCGATTTAGTGGGAAGGGGTTGCCTTAGGTAGAATCCAGGAACCAACATAATGGAAATGAGCTTTTCGGGGGGAAAACACTTATCCTAGGTACAAAGGGTTAGAGAGTATTTTTTTTATATATATGGAGAGAAGGTGGCGAATTGAGTTTAATGATAAGTTGGGTTTAGAGATTGTTGGATAGATGTTTAGATAGAGATGGGTGTCATGTTAGTTAAAGTTGATGAGTATTAGAGTCAGAGGGGTAGAGATTATAAATGTAGGCCTACCAAGTGGTAAATTAAATTGTTATAAGTATTTAAATCACCCAAAGTAACGTAGAGTGAGAATAATAAAGAAAGAGATTTATAATAAGAATATAAAATTTTAAATTGAAATCAGTGACAAATTTTGACAGAATTTGGAAATGTAAAGCTAGGAAGTGTTTATTTGAATAATTTAAATGTCAATGTAATCGTTAATTATAATAATATTTTGTTAATTTTAAATGTTTTATTTTATTATGTTTTGTGTTTCAAGATAGAACTTTACAGATGTTAAGTGTATTTTCAGATAGAACTGGTATATAACGTATGTAGGTCAAGGTTCTGGACTTGACCTAGTTTTGGTCAGCTGATGGGTGAAGTCATATACTAGGCATATTTAGCAAGGAAGTTAATCCAATTTGTGTTTTTAATTAATTTGAACAAACTGCAAATAATTTCTATATGGAAAAAAGAAAATATTTTAATAAATTTACATTTTTTTGGATTTAAATTTTTTTGGAAAAAAAAATTATTTCTTGATTTTTGCGCCTGCCAGATAATGGATATTTTGAAATTTTGATTATTTTATTGTTTGTATTCTAATCGTGTTTATTATTATTATTGACTTATTTTATTGAATTGTATTGTTGGACTCTAGGTGTAATCACATGTTAGGCTAAGGATGTTCTTTTATTCTTAAGAAATGTTCAATCGATTTATTTTAAATAACAGAAAAAATTAATGAAGAGAATTATTTGGTATAAATGCAAAATTTGTGTTTTAATTTTCAAGCAAAACTGATAATGACTTTTCGCTTAGTAAAATTTTTAAGAATATTTTCATTTTATAATATGTAGTATCAGTGTGTGTGTGAGCCCAGTTTCTGCTAAAGGCAGCTGGTTGCATATAAGGGGAAACATATCGGTGGAGGATCTGGCATGATCTGAGCCAGGGATTAAGGATTGTTGGGGTAGCATGATAGAAGGCGAGGTGCGCTGTGGTGCGTGTCTGTTCGATTTTTCGGTGTTGGGATCTCGCACAGAGAAGTCCAGTGATCTCGTTCAGATGCGTCCATGGTCGCCGAGCCAGGGGGGGTCGTTTACCCATGCAGAGTAAGAACAAAAGGGGGTTGTCGGCACCAGTTCCTCACCGGTCCTCTTAGGGGTTTTATCAATGAGATTTCTACTGTTTTGACAGAAGATCTCTTATTGAGGGGGTATTGTAACGGGCCAAATTTGTGGGTATTTTTGTTTTATTTCATTTTCGGGGTTTCATAAAAATATATTGTAAAATTTAATCCCATTGTGACAGACCACGTGTATGGAACAGTTTGTAACGAGGCTGCAACGCAATATTACGTTGTGAAATCAGTCAAGGAATTTGCACCACCCTAGATTTCCGAGAACTTTGTTGAGTGTGACCATGCGCCTGTACGCGCGACACAGGTATACGCTCGGGGTGACGCTACTTCAAAAAACCAACATGGTCAGGAAACCAATTCTATTCACCTTCATCGAGTTAAACGGTGGATATGAAACTTAAGGTCCGCCTCTTCTGTGACATCAAGCCAGAAGTGCCTAAATATCGTCATCGCACACTACAGAAAAAACCACTATGTATCATGCGCCTAGCAACTAAACTGCAACAACTCAAGTATGAGGGTCGACGAAATTCGTTAGGCCGGGCATCAACATCCGTCCGCACCAAAGAGATGCGTTAGGCAGTCCACGAGAAACTACATTAGCCAACAGACGTAATTAGTGAGACGCGGGCCCGGTCGGGTCGAACTTTTTAAATATCAATAGTTCAGTGTAATAACGTTTTAATACCGACCGGGACCCAATAAATCAATCAACATATCACAGTTATAAAGTGAAAACAGTTAAGTATGGACATTAGGATCGCGGGACAAAGAACGTGTTCGGTCGGCATCGCGACAGTGACTGACCGTAAATGAAACATGAATATATAAAGGCACACTATTTTTCTATTTTTAATATAATATTTTAAAGGGGTTTCAAATGGTGTGGTAGTGTGTGTGCAAAGCTGGGCTACTTTCTATAGTATAAATAGTATGTAAGGGTAAGGCCGATTTAACCATTACCAAATGTGTTTTGTTTTTTTGTGTTTTGTATGAAGAATTTCCGTCTTTATGTGAGTAAAAAATATTCATTTTCATAACATAAAAATGTGTTAGACTAAGTTATTTCGTCATTACCACTTTCTCATTTCTGTGCTGCAAGATTCGTCTAAACGTTCCGGGGATCTTCTGAATTATTATTGGGGGTGGTCAGATAGCGAAATTGTCCCTTTTTATTTAAGGTGGAGTGTCAAGGTTTCGGTATTATAACCTATGTAAAAATACCGTGGCGACTCTGGTCTTCTGATGAAATTTAAATACGAGGGAAGTAGTTGTGAAAGCTTGCAGGTAAGTTCTGGCAGTATTTTATGTATTAATATATTTCGACCTCTTTTCTAACATCACAGCGTACACATACTCATTCCTATATTCTGAACAAATTCAATTTCCTACTAATAAATATACAAATTTTCTACTTCAACTCACTCCTAAAAGATTTCATTTCTCCAAAATTCAACTCCTTTTCGCAAATTAACTTTACGTTTTCAACTCAAAACACAGCAGCTAATTAAATTCAAATCATTTAAGTTTTGTTCAAAATCCATTTAAGTTCAAAATCACTCTATTATATTACCATTACTTTCATCAAAATAAAAAAATCTTTTATATGAATCTATCAATTTTCTTCACTACTACTAATAATCATAAAACAAATAAACTGAACATCTCATTGAATCATGAATTCACTTACCCTAACATTTGTTTACACATATATACTAAACAAGGTAATTCAATAAACACACTAGTAATACACATAAACAATAATATACTTGAAACTCAAACATCGTCTATATGGCAGGCATAACATTTTTTTTTCAAACAAAATTTTAATTTACCAAAATATCTCTTTTATCAATCTCAAAAAAATTTTAAATCATTTAATTTAATTCAGGAACGTCATTGTGTGAATTAATTATTAGAAAATGGTTCTGTCTCTAACATCAGTCATCAGCTGATCTCTCTGGGTCAAGTGAACGACCTTGACATATATACATTACACAAAGCTACACTATAAAATACATGAAACATCTTTAAAATTTTTTACCTTCGAACATAATACACCATAATAAAATAGAACATTCAAAATTAACATGGTTATTATTATCTTACAATAAACAATAAAATTTACATTTAACCTGACCAAAATTACACATTTTATAGTTTCAATTTATTTTCAAATTCTAGTACAATCTGTCCCTTGTTTCAATTATTACTACATTTTAACTATGACTTTCTTTCTTTAATATTTGCTGTCTCAATTAGTTTGGGTGACTCAGTTATTCATAATAATTTGATTTACTAACTTGGCATTTACATATAGTCTTACCCCCCTTCTGACTCGAATACTCACTTAACAGCTTTAACTAGTATAACACCCATCTATCAAAACATCTACCAACCATTCTCTACCTCTAACTTACTACTCTAACTCATTTCGCATCATTCTACCCTTATAACAAAATACTCTCTACCCCTTTGTACTCAGGATGTGTGTTCCCTTCCCAATGCTCATTCCCTTATTTGGTTCCCGGACCCTCCCTAGGTAACCCTTTCCGATGCATATCGGTTCACCTCCCGCCACAACGCTTTTTGTTGAGGACTCCTTATCACACCATCCCCCTTTACAAATTTCCCCCATCACTAATTACTCTCCCATTACCTCCCTTTCTTCTGCAAAATATCGCCATTCATTTATTACCTCAATATATCACTCATTACTCTACATATTTTCCCCATAGCTACTGTGTCACTATCAATATTCAAATTCTACATTACGTTTATTCACAATAATATTGTTCGCTCTAACACCCCTTCAAAATTGATTTGATTGGCTTAAATGCCCTACTTAAAACATTATTATCACCCAAATTTTACCTTTTTATAAACCCTTTAAACTTCTTAACTATCTCAAATTACTTTCATAATTTAAATTAAAATTTCTTAAACACATTGACAGTTTATTCTAGAAACATTTAACTACATTAAAAACTCTGCAAATCAGTGAAGTATTACATATATAACACCAGTAATCAGCTGATGTCTCACTGTCATGTTAATGACCTTTCTATAGCTACATTTCAACAATTATATAAAGTACACATTTTTTAATCCTTATCCCTAACATACTGCATACAATTAACACAAACACACAAAATTATATAGTTATCATCCTACAATGTTATCTGAATTCATTACAATTAAATCTGGTACTTAAAATCATTTTGCTCTCATAGGGACATACATCGCTACTCATTGAGTCATAGTCATAGCAACAGTTACTGAACAGCTCTTTGGATTGTCAACCCCCAACTCTCTCTATAGAGTCGTGTTATAAGCTGACCGCCCGCTGTTTACAGAGATCGTCACCCTCTCACTGAATTTACAGCTACCCTCCTACTTCATCATTTACTTAAAGACCCCCCTTATACCCCTGGCTTGTAACTGCCCGCTCCTTTTCAACACACACTACTGTTTCCTGGTGTTGGACTGTGGCGTCCATTTGCATTCCCAAGAACTGAAGTTTACATATATAAGGTATAGAGACGCTGCCTATACCGTTCTTGGTTCAGCGTTATATAAAATTTCAGTATTACTGATGTCCGAGGACACCAGTAATCCTACTAAAATGATTCACACACCCTTAATACGGAACTATCGACACCTTCGACGATAGCCGCTGTTCCATAGTTATGTAGTTTCTCCTGTGTTACCCCCCTGTCAATTTCTATGTTCACCAATTTTGTATCTACTTACATAATTCCACGGCCAGGGTCTGGTGAAACCATGACTGCCCGAAATGTGGGGAAACTACCAAAAGACATATAAGGCTCACACTGACACCGTTACTACAATTCACGGAAGGTCAACTCTTATATGTTTGGGTATATTAATTATTTTTCATTTAACATCTTTTAGATTCATATACATTTTTAACTTTTAAACATCAAACATTTCATTTAAACTTTGCTATTTAAACATTGAACATTTTGATTTACATAAATTGCATTATAAAATTCATACTTACAGTACATCACTCATACACTGTCATAAACACAAAATATAAACACCTGTCACCAATAACTCCATGTACCTTCTGAAACATTTTAACAACCATGTTATTCCACCAACTAAACACAATTTAACCTTTATCTATTTATTAATTATTATCAAATTTAAATCTCATACAAATAATTGAAATTCATCATCAAAATTTCTTTATATAACATTTTAAATCAATCAAAAATATTTAAACATCTCAAATTATTTTAATTCCATCAATTATTAAAAACACAAGTTATTTCAATTATTTTACTTCAAAACAATTACACTTCACTTATTACCTTCATAATTATTCTTTTTATTTCTTTAGTCTGCCAAATATTATTATTATTATTATTAAAACAATTTCTACTACATACACATTGTTTACATACCATACATTTTACAACACAAATGTAATTAATTTTACTATCAATTTATTTACAAATCTTTGTCATTATTGTTCAGTTTTCCACACCTCATTTCCTAATTCAGCAAGGTCATAACCACAAATTAAAATCTTTAAAATGTCCATTTACTTATTTTTTAATTAACCTCCATCATCGTATAAATATCTAACATATTTAAAACATAAATCATTTTTATCCACATAAAATTTATTATTATTTTATAGTGACCATTATCCACATAGTATTTAACACCATTATTACCTATTAATTCATAAAACCCGTCTACCTTGGTAAATTCAGTTCTGTCTCCGTAAGTATTTTTGTTCAACATAAGGTAAGTTATTTTCTCATTGTATTCCTCTACTACATTCCTTACAACATCAGGTAAGTTATTATCATATATAAAGGTATTATCAAAATATTCATCTATCTCTATTTCACAATGTACATTACTTTTTTCACCTCTCTCAATATCTAAAACCTCACTAACATTTCATAACCTCTATCTATCTCAAAAATCTCTATCTCTCTCTTTCTCTCTCTCTCTCATCACAATACCTCTCATAACCCCCCTGAACTATCTCATTCCATGCAAAGGGCCACACAAACTTACTATATGTCTTGGCACTTCCAAGACCATCACAAAAAATAAAGGGACCATCTGAAGACACCTCGTCTTCCATACAACTACCGGAGGAAACTCTGTCCTCATACGACATTTGTGAAACCTCTGTTTCACCATAAACTTGGGGAAAATTTGCCCTTTGCCCATCTAAACTTTCATCACCCTCTCTCACAACCTCATCAACACTTATTCCTATCCCTTTACTCTCTCACTCTCCCTCACTATCTTACTAACTATTTTCAATGTATCACTCTGATACCACATTTTCAATTACATTACCATTTTCAATATCATTTTTATCACTTGTTACCTCTTTATTATCGTTATTACTCACCTTGTTACTAATTATCTGAGTTACTTTACTTTTAATCTGTTCCCCCACTTTCTCAACGCTCTGTTCAAGTTTGTTAAAGTTAGTTTCTAATATTTCATTGGTTTTTTCTAAATGCTTATTAATTTCATTAATCTGGTTTTTCAACTCTTCAAATTTATTATTCTGTACATCAAAACTCGCGTCAAATTTATTATTTTGTTCATTGAATTTCTCATTAAAACTACTCTTAATTTCTTTAATTTCGCTTTTTTGCTCATCAAATTTACAATTCATTTTATCGAATTGATTTAATAAAATACTCATCATGTCATCATCAAATTTTCTATTACATTTTGTTGAGGTTGGAGTTAACTGGACTCCTGAATCCTCTGTCATATTTGTTTTGTTTGTAACACTTATTTCGACTATTTTATTGTCCTGACCCACATTTGGAGTCGAGTGGACCTCAAAATTATTCATAATAGCTGATTCATCAAAACTGTCAACATTAGTTATTTCATTTACATCGTTTTCATCATTTCCTGCCATTTTTAAGTTGTAAATTTACTGATTTTTTGGTTAACTAATTCTTAATTTACACATACAACATCTTATACTTAATCTAACCTTGATTTGTTGTTTTATGTACGTTACATAATTTTTTACGTACTGTTACTTAACCTTTAAATCACGTTATTCACTGTAGGTGCGGAATTTAATTTCAAAAATTAGAACTCGTTCCAAGTTCGTGGCGCCATCTGTGTAGTTACCATTTATACACAATTATAAACAATCTATAAACATCTCACCTACCTTAATTTTGGATCCAAGGTCCTCGCACGAACTGTGAATGTAAACGTGATTTTGAGGTTGTAATAATAACGTACACTACTCTCTCAAAATATAATAAGATTCAAGTTTTATTAAAATTTACTTCATTTTATATTCCTTTAAATTTCTTTAGTACATACTTTCTCCCAACTATTGGCACATTACTATTTCCCTCAACTGTGCCTTAATACATTTCTTACAAGCATTTGTTAACCATAATATTATTACCATACCTTTATACTTCATATTCTACTTGTGTTAATTTCTAAATCTAAATAAGGCAAACCCAGCTTGCTCACACACAACTCTCATTCCATTTTATCCCCATTTTTTCTTTTAGGCCCTCACTAGAAATAATTTTGATTGAATACTGTTACTTGTTGTAGTGGCGTCTCCCCCGACCGCGTGGCGCGTCACACACCAAGTTCTCTTTTCGGTGTCTATGATTTCACATTTCTTTATTCCTCACTAAATACTGCACTCACTGTTCATTTTGAGACATCGTTTCACCACTTCTATTCTCTTTTAATTAATAATAAAAAAAATTTACTGATGAGCCACGTTTGGTAGTTTGTCTGGCCAGGCGAAGCGTGGATGGTGACTGCCGGGAGCGTTAACCAAATGCCCCACTCCAAAAATCGAATAAGACGGAAATTACCAATGCCTCCTGTTGACAAAACGTTCGTCACTTCTCACATAGTATGGACTGCCCAGGTGGGTTAGACGTTGACGAAATTGCACTGCCTTTCGTCACGTCACTCAAGTGGGTGTGGTTTCACTTATATTTCCGCCCGCATGTTAACACGTTGTGATATAAGTTTTCAGGTTCGACATTTTCTTTAGCGTCCCTTCCGCGTGCATACTGGTGGTTGCACGCACTAGTGCGTCACACAACACTTGATTTCTGGAATGAAATTGCGTTGCCGAACATACATCGCATTCCACTGTTCTTTGTAGGCATAAACCGTTTCATTGCTGGGACTGTCTGCGTCGATCACAAATATGTTTAGTAAGATGGAATAAAATTTTCAACAAAATAAAATACCCCTTTTCTGCCACGTTACACAAATTAACCATCAATGATTTCATGTTTTGTCTACTTATTATTACAGTAGTACATTTTATTATTTATGTGTATTTTGCAGACTCAAAGAACCTACTATTACTATCATTTTTATAAAGCATTATAACCTATTTGTTTACTAATGAAAAATATTCGACTAGCCAAATGCAGTCATACCATCCTGAGATTTTTTAAATGTTTTAGAGTCCATGTTCTAATTTAATTGTTAAACAAAAGGAAGATAAACTATCTTATTGTATCAAATATTAATTGTTCTAGAGTTGAATAAACAACTATTGTTTTATGAACCTTTAAAAGAGTTGACTTTTATTGTAAACGATAGAGATACAGCTTAGTGAGAAACCCGAGACGGTTGGTACCAGACTTCAAGAGCGGACATTCAAATGGAATGATTTTTACCAACCGCACCACCCAATACATTGCTACACATTATAAATCATAGTAAATATCATGTCTATGTTATGTTTATGTTAGTGTATAGACAGGACAGTACTGATCCACTCACCACAGCTGATAACAGAAGATTCAACGGAACTTCCAGAGGACCAAACTCAAGAAAGTGAATTAAAAAACATATTAAACCATATAAACTGAACCAATTAAACGACGATTAATTGAACCGATTTATTCACTACCGGATTCAATAATAGATTGAATTGGGTGGAATAAATCACTAATCCAAAACTTAATAATAAAAACAAGCTTGCAACAATAATAATAAAACGGAACAACTAGAACCTATTATAAATATAATACAGACGACAAACGTCCTATAATAAATTGGCGACCAACGTTCGAGGCGAATTAGGTGAAAAATTATTTAACCTAATTAATAAAAATAATCATTAACCTAATTTTCGGGCAGCTGCAATACACAGAACCAAAAATGCAACGGAGAGCAACCTCTAAAAAACGTGCGGTGGAAGTGGATAAAGAAATAAACATGGATGATAAGGAGGCGACACCAGTCGAGGATCTAGAAGAATTATTACCTCCTACAGAAACTAACCGACCTGTACAACAAGAGGAACAAATTGAGAGACCCACACAAACAGGGGACGCAAACCTCCTGGAAATACTAAGGGGGATGAAGGAATTAAAAGAAGAGTTGAAGGAAGACAGCCAGAAAAAGATGGAAGATAGCCAGAAAAATATGGAAGATAGCCAGAAGAAGATGGAAGAAACGTTAAATAAAAATATGGAATCGATTCATAAGAAAATGGATGACAGCCAGAAAAATAATGAATTATTAACAAAAAATATCGAATTATTGAAGGAAGAATTAAACAAGAAGGGGGAAGGGGGAATTATTGAAGGGGGAATTAAACAAGAAAACAGAAGAGACAAATAAAATAATAGCTTCATTGAAGGAAGATACCCAAGAGTTGAGTAAGAAAATAGATGACAGCATCGAAGATAGTAACAAGAAGATGGAAATTATCAGTCAGAGGATCGAGGAGAATAAAGAGAAACTAGATACGAAGATAGAAGAGGAAATAACCGAAGTAAGGCGAGAAATTTCCGAAGTTAACGAAAGGTGCGAGATAAACCAACAAGAAATAGAGAAAACAAAAGAGAACCTTCAAACCCGAATTAATAATGTTGAAGAATCTCACTTAAATAAATTCGAAACCATTACAAAGAAACAAGAAGACTTGACGCAAGCACAAGTACATTTGGGAACGAGGTGTGAGGAAATCACCACCACAGTGAACGATGTTCGGGAACAAGTCCACACCAACAAAGAAAAAATGGCCGAGGTGCAACGGCGAGAGCTTAATAATTTTAGAGAAGAAATCAATTTATTCTGGAGTCAGCCAATACAGATGACAGGAATACCGAACGTGGATAACCGAGAAATAATAAACTTCAAAAATTATAAGAAAAATCCGATGGAGTTCATAGAAAGAGTTGAAGAGAATATCGCCCGTACCTGTGAAACAAGATGGACAACTATAAGAAGTATGTTAGACGAGTACTTTAAAGATGTGTACGATAATTGGTGGACGGCTACCAGACACGAGGTACAAAATTATGCCGACTTCAAGACACTATTTAAAACAAAATACTGGTCCGAATCAACACAGAATATAGTGCGCGACGACATTTGTAACGGAAAGTACGACCATAACAGGGGAACCACACTCACAGCGTATTTCCTGGGCAAAGTGTGCATGGCCAGGAACCTTGAACCGAAAATACCTGAAGAATGCCTTGTTACTAAACTGGCATACCACTTTGAAGAGGGCGTGGCTAGAACGAGACTGAACGGACAGATACGCACAATCCAAACTATGTCCGCGTTATTGGAAAATTACGAACAAAAGAAATATTATCGAAGGAGTCGACAGAGACAAGACACATACTTTGACAGAAACGGTCAGACCGGCTACAGGAGTAATTATAGGGGAAATTATAATAACACGAACAGAGATAGTGCCGACCAGAATCCGAGACCGAACAGTAATGGAAATAATTATCCACCAAATAGAAACCACCCGAATTACAAGCCGAATTTTAATAATAATTATAATCACAATCATCCCAACAACAATCATCGTCCTAATTATAACGGCGAAAATCAGTACCGGCCAACGAATGGTAACACTCCATATCGGCCAAATAATAATAATCACCAGTACCGACCGAATAACGGAAGCAACCAAAACCAGGAAAATTTTCGGAGAGCAAATTATGTTCGTGCTGACGAAGAAAATGGAGGAAGAGGCTTCTATCAGGGACGTCACAGTTTTAATGAACATAGTAATCAGTATAGTCAGGACGTAAGAAGTAGAGAGTCCGGGTATGACTCACGAAGGAGCCGCAGTAGCGAAGATATACATAGAAACCATAATAGTGGACCTCAGTATAACAATGCGAATAGATGCGAAGGAAGAGAGAATCGAACGCCTAGCACAACTGAAAGGAGCGGTGAAGAGAGTGCTATCTCTTTAAACGGACAGTGGCAGTGAAAACTTACTTGAAACCCTCACTGATCCGATCTATTGGGTACGACGAACGACAACAGACGAAGAATCAGAACACATTTACTATTATACGTAATCACTACCTGAAGGATATCAGGGGAGATCTGATGGAAGAAGAAGTCACAAAAAATAATAACAATGACAGACAGATCGCTTATATTTCTGCCGAAGTGAATGGCATAACTACAAAAATCATGATCGACACAGGAGCCAATGTATCACTAATCGATCAATTAGAGTTGAATAAAATACAAAGTAGAAGTAAGGAGACAATACTGACCTTACCAATAAATAATATCACATTAATCGGAGCGACCGGACGACAAAATAAGACCATAAGAAAGCAGGTCCAACTAGAAGTCACTAGTCAAGGGAAAACACTTCCTATAATCTTTTTAGTAGCCAGTGGGTTACCATTTAATTTGTTGATAGGCTGTGACGTATTAAGAAAATACCCAGCCATAATAGATATGAGCAGAGCAAAAGTATCTCTGAGCTCAAATTGTGTGCAATGGAGGGCGGAGTTAATTGGAAGCGAAGAAGCCCCTCATGACCGGATCATTTGTTATGTTAGGGAGAATAATAATTATAGGAATGCAATACCCCGAGAAGAAATAAATTGTGACAATGAAAGTGATAACTTGTGGGAAGAAAAGTTAGAAGAAATCCGAAAGTTCCAAACAGCCAAATGTGATAGAAGAATAACCGATAATCAAATAGAAGAATTAATTACGATTTATAAGCGATATCGACATGTATTTTCCGATACACCCGGAAAAATAAAGAACTTCCAATGTGAGATTAAATTTAAGGAAACAGCCGATTTTAAAAAGAAACCTTATCCCATCGCCTATTCTCAGAAAGAAGCAGTCCGAACTGAAATAAACCAACTCACTGAGGAAGATATTATTGAGTATAGTTATTCCCCATATACAAATCCTATAGTGGCAGTGCCGAAGAAAAATGGCAAAGTGAGAATATGTTTGGATGCCAGAGAAATCAACAAAATTAAATCAATGATCGAACATCACCAGGGGAGATCGAAGAGATATTAAAGAAATTTTACGGTACCCGTTTCATCAGTACCTGGGACACCATATGCGGGTATTGGCAAGTGGAATTGCACCCCAATAGCCAAAAATATATGGCATTTATATTCGAAGGGCGCAATTACTAATTTAAGAGGCTACCCTTTGGTCTTGTAAATTCAGTGGCCGTATTCGTAAAGTGTATGGACAAGATTCTAGGACAAGAGGCCCTACAATTCACTACGGTATATGTTGACGACCTGTTAATTACATCTGATAACTGGGAAGACCATTGTAGTAGAATTGACAAAGTACTATCGAAACTAGCAGAAAATAATGTGACGCTGAAGCTGGAGAAATCGAAGTTCATCGCCGATGAAGTACAATTCCTGGGATTCAACTTATCTGAAAATGGCATCACCCCATCACATGAAAAAATCAAAGCAATACAATTATTCCCAACACCCAAGAACAAAAAGCAGTTACAATCATTGTTAGGTATCTGCAACTATTATAGAAAATTCCAAAGCAATTAAACAAAATTAACAGCCGAATTTTTACACCAACTATCCTCTAAAGACAAGTGGAAATGGGGAGCAGAACAGGATACCACCTTCCAAACTAATAAAGGACAAATTTTTGGAGTCAGTAATGTTACACCACCCAGATTTTAAAAAAGCATTTTATATGAATTGCGACGCCAGCGACGTGAGTCTAGGATCCGTCCTATACCAAGAAGACGACCAAGGAAATCACCTTGTGGTTAGTTTCGCAAGCCGAGTGCTGAATAAGAGTGAGCGTAACTACCACACTACAGAGAAGGAATTACTCAGCATTGTATTTGCGTGTAACAAATTCCGAACCTACATTTTGGGTTACTCATTAACGGTCAGGACAGACCACAAATCAATATACTTTCTGAAGAACTGCAAATTGAGTCATGGGAGACTTAAAAGATGGACATTAGCGTTGCAGGAATACAACATTAATTGGGAGTATGTACCAGGAAAGTGCAACATAGCAGCAGATGTGCTATCGAGAGTCAATATACAAAACCAAACTTTCGAGGGAGAAAGGGAGATGGTAGCAAAAGTATACCATATTATAAAAGACAGAACAGAACTAGCCGAGATAATAAATAAAATCAAGCACCAGCAAGAAAGTGACGAGAAATTAAAAAACATTTGCAAGAGATTAATTGAACAAGACGATAGAATCACCCCATACTACTGTATATACAAAGACATTTTATTTATAAAGGACAGGCACCAATATAACCAATGGAAATTAGTAATACCCAAAACCATCGAGAAGGAGATCACCATGGATTACCACATTAGATATGGACACATGGGACCCGTGAAGGTAATCAAAGCATTAGAGGAAAATGTATACTTCAAAGAGATTAATAGAAGAGTACGTAACTACATTAGACATTGCCACCTATGCCAGTTGGTAAAGTGCAACAACGAAAGGAAAGAAGGTTTAATGATACCGATCACCTCATCTAAGAAACTAGAAAAAGTAAGTGTTTGTAGACATTTGCGGTCCATTACCTAGAAGTGGGGGAAGACGACAGTACAAGTTCATTGTAATTATCTTCGACCACTACACTAAATTTACTAAGCTATATCCAATCAACAGAGCCACAACCCAGAAACTGTTGGAAATAATTCTCTATAAATACATGACAGAAGTAGGAGCACCAAGGTCAATAATCACTGACCATGGGACTCAATTTAAGGGGAAAAGATGGAGAGAAACACTGCTAAATAATGGAGTGAAAACCTTCAAAACCTCAGTATACCACCCTAGCACCAACCCCGCTGAACGAGTTCTCCGAGAAGTAGGGAGAATCCTGAGAACATACTGTCACCAACAACAAAGAAAATGGGAAGAGTATTTACCAGCTACAGAAGATTTTATTAACTTGGCATACCACCAAGCAATAGATACAACCCCATTACAGCCATGTTTGAGAGAAGACCACCTAGAGAAATTACTGAATTGATAGAATTTCCCCCATGCGACGATTACACATTCGATCAAGTAAAATTTTATAACAAGACTGTCGAACGAGCAGACATGATACGAGAAAAATATAAGAAACTACAACCCAAAGTAATCAAATATAAGCTAGGAGAACTAGTACTACTAAAAAATCGAGAACTCCCCAGTACCATTGAAGGAATTGCAAAAAAGTTCCTACTACTATATACTGGACCGTATACAATCATAAAAGATAATCAAAACAACACATATGAAATTATGGACCCTACTACCAATAGAACTAACGGAGTCTATAATCAAGCTTCATTGAAAAAATATATTCCAGAATAGGTGTTCAAACATCAAACACTTGAAGGAGTAGAGGAGAAAAGCAACAAAGAGAGTAATACAAGAGAAGGCTATTATAAAGGAAAGAAGAGAAAGAAAAATGATTATCAAATAATATTGTCTACAACAAGAAAAAATATTCCAGAATAAAAGTGAAAAACTAACTTTTGAAGGAGTAGAGGGGAAAACAAGAAAGAGAGTAATATATAAAAGAAGGCTATTATAAAGGAAAGAAGAGAGAAAGAAAAAATGATTGTCAAATAATATTGTCTATACTATACTATATACTATACTATGATCAAATGAATAATAAAGATTACAACAATAAGAAAAAAAAAACATTCCAGAATAAGGGTGAGTATCAAACACTTGAAGGAGTAGAGGGGAAGAACAACAAAGAGAGTAATATAAGAGAAGGCTATTATAAAGGAAAGAAGAGAAAGAAAAATGATTATCAAATAATATTGTCTACAACAATAAGAAAAAAATACCATCCAGAATAAATGTAAAACAACTATCATTTGAAGGGGTAGAGAAAAAAAAAAACCCCGATTATCTAATAAATAAACAATGATAAAACAAGCAACTAGTAAACGCACTTAAGATACTTTAAACAATGATTACTATCACCATGAGAAAAAATATTATTCCGAATAAAATGTTAAAAATTATTACATTTAATAGAAAAGAGAAGAAGACCACAAAAGAGAGTATTATGTAGAGGAGATTATGAGAAGGAGAATTGATCAAGAAGAAGAAGAAAGAAAAAAATCAATATGAAGAACATTTGTCACAAGAAGAAGAAGAAAAATGAAGAATATTTACACATGCAATTTGTCAACAACATTAACTAATAAAGATCTACAGAAAAGAAGAAGGAATCCAGAAGAAAGTGAATAATCAAATATAAAAGGCAAAAGAGTGAATAACCCCAAGAGTGTTTTTTATTAGTCGAAAGCGACTACTTATAAGTATTGTTATTTATTGAATTGACTGAAGAAATATTCCAGCAATCATTTTTATGAGCAGAGATGAAATTCCTCTGAACTCAATGAAGGTGTAGTTTGGCCAGCAGAGAATGTAGCCACAAGTGCCACTCTGGACTGCCCCAGCTCACATGTTAGGGAAAAAATGTTAGGGAAACTGAATATTTATTAAGGGAAAACACGACAGCCAAGAATATAATTAAACAGATTCCAGAATTATGAAGAAAGATGAAATGTAGAAAATATAATGAACTGAAGACAAGTGTAAAAGTAAATAAAAATATGAAAACCTCATATGTGACTTAAAAGTGAAATGAAAAAGAAAAATTGATAATTTCTTCAATCATAAATAAGAATATCAGAAATAATCAATTCTAATAAGGAGGCAATATGTAATGGTACATATGACACTACCTACACCAACGTACCAAAAATAATTTGAAAGCCACTACTATTAAGAATACCTACAAGGTCAAGCATACCACCATGGATAAAAAAGAGAAAGTATCATAAGTTAAACCAAGTGAAGTATAACGAAGGAATTACTAGTAAATGTACTAATAAAGAAGAAAAAGAATACTAACAATGAGACAACTGACATACCTTACCCAATAGATCAGTGAGGACACAATGGAAACAGAAGAAGAAAGAAGAATCAGTGAGACGGACACAACGATGATTATTTCAAGAAAGAAAAAGAAGAAACAGTGGGAAGGACACCCATAGAAGACAACACGGAGAAGAAACTTATCAAACAATAGGAAGGAAACAAGTGAAAACAAGATCATGTATAAATTAACTAAGAGTGAGAAAGAGATCAGTGAAGAAAAGAAGAAAGATGTCCAAACCAGACACAAAAAGGGAAATAAAATGAAATATAATGAACTAACATAAACCTATGAAGGAATAATTGTAAAAGAAGAAAGAAGAAATGGAATTAATGACATGATATAAATCCCTAAGCTGTAAGGTAAAGTCAACACTGACCCAAACTCATTTAATGAATACATTCCTTGTCCATGTAAAATAAACTGTAATCAATAAGGACTAATTATTGTACATAAAGAATAACAAAGAAAATGAATAATAATAGGATAAGTTCTTAGCTAAATGATGTGTAGACATAAAAAGAAGACTATGTCCAAAATATAAATAACCAGTTGTACAGTGGAATTGATGTTAGAAAAAACCCACTAATTATCAGTAATTAAGACAATAAAAAGTAAACAAAAGGTACTCTAATAACTAACAACAAATGTACCAGCATTAAATGAAAGCAAATCAATCAGATATAATGCAGAGATACAAATCCAGCAGCAACCCATTACTGCTTACCTAGTATGCAACATAACCTAACCTGGGCAACCAGTTTTCACTAAAACTGAAAAAAGTTCATTTTTAGTTAAGTGAAAAAAAAAACAAAGCCAAAACAATATCAAACCAAAATGTATTATAATGTGAGTAACTAGAGGATATAAGGAACGTTTTGTATACAATAGATAATGTAATGAGTAAATATAAAAGCTGTATTAATGTAATTCAATATAACTACAGTATATGCTTGTTATAGCAAAGATGCCTGATGCAACCAAATTATGTTGTAAACTTATTATATAAGAGTAGAAACTCAACTGACAACATTGAGTGAGGCAGAATACTATTCAATTGAGTAAATTCAATAAATATAACAACCTAAATAATAATAATAACTATAATAATAACAAAACTATATTAACAACTAGCTGCAACTAACCTTAATAACATCTAAACCAAGATAACAACCAGTATAAATGCAGAATGAACTGCTGCACAATGAGAACAATGATATTAAAACTATAATAAAAGTCATTTAAACAACAATGAAAATAATATGGAAAGAGTATTAATCATGTAATAATGTAACTCCATGAAGTATGGTAAACATACTTAGCAAACCATAATTAAAGCAATAAACCTATGATATAAGGAAAAAGGACGCTATCACTAGTGACAACAACCAATAAAGTGTACGTAGGCCATATTAGAATGTCATTAAATGTTAATATTAGTATAAGTAATAAACATCATGTATAACCATAGACTTAGGACTTGAACCTATGAAAACAGACATAGTGTAATTATTAATGCATAGTTTTAAGGGAAAAGTGAATAGTACGATAAGGATACGTTATCACCATCAAAATATGGGATAAAAACAATGTATTTAAAATGTTTAATAGCTTAATGAACATTATGTATTTATATCAAGTGTGATTTCAGCAACCCCGAATCTGAACTATATGATGCGGGGATGCAAAATACTCGTCATTAAAAAATGGAAACGATAGGGATAATAAAAATAACGTCAGTGCAGTTATAAATAAGATATTTGACTTATAAAAATAACTGAAAAGTGCTGAGCCCTTGCGCTTGGGTCTGTGACCCACGGATTCATAATCTCAAAACCAGCCTACTGACGCGACTCTAAGCGTCTATTTTAACGAAGCCCGCCGAGGGTAGACGAATTAAAAAGTATTAACCAATCAGAGCCTATAAAAAATACGAAGTGCAGGATTCCAACAGAGGAACCAGACAGTTTGTCACTAGCAACGAGAGCGACTACACGCTCTCCGATCGTCCAGAAAAAAGTGCTTTGACAGCGAACAGCTGTAAACACACTCACTAACCTCAAACTTTGAGTGGAGGTTATGACAACAGAAGAAGACGGTGCAGTATATTTTCAAGTGAACTAATACGGAGTATATGCATATAGGAGTGAGTGCAGTGCAGTTATTAAAGTTAATTAATTAATTAAAGAATGTTAATTAATTATAAAAGTTGTGAAAAAGTGTAAATTCTTCGAACGACCAGTTACGCAAGTAGCAATACAAATAACAATTATACTATGCTTGTCAAGTAATAAATAAGTAAAAGAACGCTAGTAGCGAATCAAATTAATTTGAATTAATCGATAAATTGCCCGAATTCCAAAAGGAAGGGAACTTGAAAATTTAGATAAACAATGCTAAAATTGAACGATTTCAGTAACGACAATTTTAACTATTTATATGATTCAAATGTATTAGCATAAGAAAGAGACATTGAATGATCAATGAAGGGAAACTGAACCCTGACCATTAGGAAGTTAAGAATGTTTTATATTTTATTTCAATAATTGAACTTAGAGTTACACAAGAGGGTAACCTATATGTATCAAATGAAGTTAATTTACCTGTGTTATGTACATCCAATCTAGTAGATGATTCAGAACCATGACACTGAATTTAAATAATCATTATCACATATTAAATAATTAATGCATCAAGGAAAAAATAATTAATAAATTTTAAACCAACCAGGTTACATGAACCTGTATTAACTTCAATGATTAACAATGAACAGTTGTTCATATTTTATATTATTTCAAATTAACCATCAATGATTTTATGTTTTGTCTACTTATTATTACAGTAGTACATTTTATTGTTTATGTGTATTTTGCAGACTCAAAGAACCTACTACTACTACTATCATTTTTATAAAGCATTATAACCTATTTGTTTACTAATGAAAAATATTCGACTAGCCAAATGCAGTCATACCATCCTGAGATTTTTTAAATGTTTTAGAGTCCATGTTCTAATTTAATTGTTAAACAAAAGGAAGATAAACTATCTTATTGTATCAAATATTAATTGTTCTAGAGTTGAATAAACAACTATTGTTTTATGAACCTTTAAAAGAGTTGACTTTTATTGTAAACGATAGAGATACAGCTTAGTGAGAAACCCGAGACGGTTGGTACCAGACTTCAAGAGCGGACATTCAAATGGAATGATTTTTACCAACCGCACCACCCAATACATTGCTACACATTATAAATCATAGTAAATATCATGTCTATGTTATGTTTATGTTAGTGTATAGACAGGACAGTACTGATCCACTCACCACAGCTGATAACAGAAGATTCAACGGAACTTCCAGAGGACCAAACTCAAGAAAGTGAATTAAAAAACATATTAAACCATATAAACTGAACCAATTAAACGACGATTAATTGAACCGATTTATTCACTACCGGATTCAATAATAGATTGAATTGGGTGGAATAAATCACTAATCCAAAACTTAATAATAAAAACGAGCTTGCAACAATAATAATAAAACGGAACAACTAGAACCTATTATAAATATAATACAGACAACAAACGTCCTATAATAATATTGTAATATAAAACAAACGCGATTCGGTTTAATGTTTAAAATTGGTTATGTGAAAAATACTATTTAGGAATATATCCAAGTTTGTAGTGGTTGATAATTGAAGGTTACTAATTTTGTAAAAACGATTTAAAATGTAACATTCGAGGTTACTCAAAGTGTGTTTACAATTGTAGAATTATAATTGTCTGAAAAGAATTCTCTTAAATAAAACAAATAAAATAGTGGTGTTAATATTACTTAAATACAGTAGACGCCCTCTTAACCGGCCTCGGATCAACCGGCCGCTGCTTTAACCGTCCAGACTCGTCTGTTTCCCACGCTTTCGATATCCGTTAATTAAACGGATGTACTGTACCTACATTTTCTATTTGTTTTTAGTAGTCAAGCGGCTTTTGATTACCGCTTTAACCAGCCGACCCTCAGACTCGTCTGTTTCCCACGCTTTCGATATCCGTTACTTCAACGGATGTTTATACATTATCTACACTATGTTTTTAGTAATCAAGCGGCTTTCGATTGTATCGCATAAACATAAATGTGAAATTACACCGACACAGCTCACCGGCATGTCAAAAAGTTTCATGATTTGCACTTGTTTATTTTATTGAACGTCTTTAGTCAGTTTAGTGGTTGATTTGTCAATGTGAAGACGTGTCGATTATTACTGTACTGGGTACTACTGTAAGTACAGTTTCATTATTTTTTTCGTGTGCTACAAATATGAGTGACAAAAAACGGAAACGTGTAGTAATCAGTATCGCGCAAAAACTTAACGCCTTAGAACGTTTGGACAAAGGTGAATCGGTACAATTAATATGTAACGAATTAGGCGTGGGAAAAAGTACTGTCAACGACTGGCGGAGAAACAGAAATTCACTTCAGGATTACTGTATGCAAGTTGAATCACAAAAAGTACTCGAGTCCCGTTGCACAATTAGAAAACCAACCAACGAGATTGTTGATGATGCCCTTTGGGTATGGTTTGTCCAACAACGTCGAAAAGGTACGCCGATTAGTGGGCCAATATTAAAAGAAAAGGCCTTATGCTTTCACAAAAAACTCGAAAACCAGGCCGAATTTGTTGCTAGTGATGGGTGGTTATCGAGGTGGAAAAAACGGCATGGAACACATGTGCTTGATGTGTGTGGGGAAAAGCTGTCCGCTAATCCAGGAGCAGTAGATGAATTTACAAAGGAACTCGTAAAAATCATAAACGAAAAAGAACTTAAACCAGAGCAGATATATAACCTAGATGAAACGGGCTTAAATTTCAAACTTCTACCAAAACAAACTTTCGCTATGGCAGATGAAAAATCAGCACCGGGAATGAAAATTAACAAAGAAAGATTGACTGTTGCTCTCTGTAGCAATGCCGCGGGTACACATAAGATTCCTCTTTTTGTGATTGGTAAATCGAAGAAACCGCGTGTGTTTAAACATGTTAATATGGAAGCCCTCCCGGTTTACTATAGATCTCAAAAATCTGCGTGGATGGACTCCCATCTTTTCAAAGAATGGTTTACAACGCAATTCATACCAAAAGTTAAAAGCCATTTAATCAATCTAAAATTGCCTGTAAAAGCTCTACTTGTCATTGACAATGCACCGACCCACCCCAGTGCTGATCAATTAGTATGTGAGGAAGACATCAGCGTTTTATTTTTGCCTCCTAACGTAACTAGTCTCATACAACCTATGGACCAGGGAGTTATTGCAAGTTTCAAAAGACGGTATAGGCGAAAATTGTTATCTGAAATTTTGGGTAAAATGGAAGATGAAAACTCAGGACTTGTAGACGCTGTAAAGACTATAAACATCAAAGATGTGGTGTACATGATAGCAGCTGCGTTTGAAGAAATTCCCCACACTGCTTTTATAAAATCATGGAGGAAAGCTTGGCCAGGCATTGAGAATTACGTTGACCAGATAACGGAAGAAAATACACGTGTCCCAGATAACGACAATCAAAGTTTACTCTGTGATCTGCAAAAAATAATGGCAGAATGCGAAGAAAGAGATGTCGAAGAATGGATAAATGGTGATCAAGAGCTTGAAAACGAAACTTTGGCTGATGAGGAAATCATAAGTGTTGTCTGCCAGCAAACTGATATTGACGAAGATGGGATCATAGAAGAAAAAGAAGAAGACAGCGAGGGAAAAGTCAGTCACAAAGACGCATTGGAAGCATTACAGCTGGCAGTGCGATACGTCGAACAACAAGGTGAGGCGTCTGGTGTCGATGTCATGTTTATGCGAAAGTGGCGTGACCACGCTTTTAAAAATTCATTCAGACTTAAAAAGCAAAAAACAATCACGGATTTTTTTAAAGTGTAACTGAAATGTGTACTGTATACAGTGTTAATGTTATGTCTGTAAAATAAACAACTTTTAATGATACAGTACGCGATGTACAGTAACGATGTTTAGATATCGCGTGTGTCTCAAATTTGGGTATTTTATGTGTTTTTTATGTTTATATTATATTTATTGTTATGTGTAAAATTGTATATAGTGTTTTTAATATTTTAACGATCGACGAACTTCAACAATGGATATTCCTGATGATGGGGCATATGTCCTGAAACGCGTTGAATTAAATATAGAGAAAAGGCCACCAGACGGACAAGAAAAAGGTACGTAAACTATTTTACTACAGTAATTAGATACAGTACTGTACAAGTGTTTGATTTTGTTCGGTTTAACCGGCCATTTTGTTAACCGGCCGACCCCCTGGTCCCAAGCTGACCGGTTAAGAGGGCGTCTACTGTACTAACTTTGCTTAAGTTTGAAAGTAAAGTATAATAGTTGGTCGCTTGATGATGATGATCGTCTGGTTGATACTAGCTGTGAAACTTCTCCTCCAGGTCGATAATAGTCTAAGTGCGTTACGTCTAGTAATGTCTGGACAATTGAAATAATATATTCTACTTTCACGTACCTGGTCGTGTTTTCTAGAAGTTCAATAAGCTGTCAACACAGTTCACAAAAACCAACTCACTTTAGCTACAAGGTTAGGTTGCCTTGTTTGATAGTGGGCGCCACACGGATTTATTTTGGGAAAATCCCGTGTAAAACCCATGAATTGAATCAATTAATGATTTAATGAAATTAAAATAATGGTTTATCACCTTTATGGCAATGCTATTCCAAATACTTAATCACAACTGAAGGTTGTTTGAGTTTTCTGAATAAAATATTTAACTATCTGTTAGAAATGAATTAAGTCGAGTTATGCTGTTAACAATGGGATTTTATTCATACCCTTGATAGAGAATTCAAACAAATATAATTAAAAAACATACAATGAGGTACAATTGTAAATAAGTTATTATATACCCTGTAGGGCTTGCTCAGAACATAGACAGTACATCTGGTTAAGTCCAGATATTTCTTTTTTCTTTAAACATTACTATTATTAAAATCTCAGGTGTAAGTTCTTTGAGACACAAAAAAGAAAGTTTATTCCTACACAATAGCTAATGATCTTTTGATATAATATTGACTAGTACTGTTTTTGACGTTACTATTATAAAGTAAACAAATAAAAATAACCTATTTGATAGGTTGTGCGTTCGTCACGCCTGATTTATGATTTACAAAGGTTATATTTTGGAGAACACTTATAACTAACATAAATTTAGACATGGTGTAACATAAAAAATGTTTCAGTGTTTTTGCGTCAGTACAGATCAGTGTATTAAAACGTACAGGTTATAGCGCTCGTAGAAAATATGAAAAAAAAAATGATTACACTGTTACCTGGGATTTTAATCTTACGATTAAAATTTCAATTAACACTTCGATAATCGGATTATAATGATTATCGTCATTCACTACACTCGCACTTGAACAGAGAATTTCGATCCGCTTCTAACTTACAGGATCATAAATAATACTATTTAATTCTTTCTGCTGTTCATTATTCTTTCCCGCACTAAAATGAAATAATACTGCACATAATCACAATGTTTCCTTGTAGAATAATTTGAAGTAATTGTAGGTTGTTGTCGAACTGTTTCCTTTGATGTGTTCCGGTGATGACGCTATCAGTTATTAAAAATGTTGAGATGATATCGGCGTACCTGTCACACCGAATGCAGTTAGGAAGTGTCTGCTGAAAATTCGTTCCGGCTCTTTTTATAGTCGATACCTTGATCGGCTCTAGGCAATATTGTTAATTACTAAGAAATTTTGTCATTGGCTTAGACAGGTGTGATGAATGTGACGTATGTTTTTTCCAACCGTCAAAACGGTTTTTATAACTGCCAAAAGCTAAAGTGATTGACAGCTACCGATATTGTTGGTATTTACGACCAAATTTCTTAAACACATTTTGTAAATGATGCTAACGCCTTTCACGCACTTAATACAGTTGCGATTGGGGCTGTATCGCCATCAAATTAAAGAATATTTTGTCCTCTTTAATTTGATATAGTTTGATACCGAGTTAGTTTCACTTTTACTGACATTGCTACATAAACAATGTTCAGGTACACTATTTCGCACTGTCGTCTGTTTACAAAAATCGGCAATTATACACTTTGACTAATATTGTTTGTGTCCTACATCGCGTTTTATCACTCGAACGTTCATGTGAGAACACTATTAATTCTGTACCGATGCTTAATTACTGTACATTATGAATAAACCTTAACTCTATACATTGTAATGAACTGTTCCTACATACTATGATATTTCGTTTCACATTAATTTGCTCTATTCTACTAACAAACAATCGAATTATAAATCCTATCATTTTAATAATGCTTATTGCCATGTTTTAGCATAACAATTGTTTTGTGTAGGTGACCTACATTTCTATTACTTCCTAATAATCATCTCATTGATGATTGTTTGGTCTAGGCCTTGTTAAGGCATACCGTCTATACTGGGATTCTGCCTTAAAAGCTTTTATTAGTTCACAATTCGGTAATTTTTGCTGAGGTAGCTTATTGGTATAAGATTCCCTCTTACAAACGTGTTTTTGTCATAGGCATATTTGAGATTGAAATATAGCTTCATTTTCATTTTTTGGTCATTGCTAATTTTAGTTCTCGGCCTCAATAATTACTAGTCATAATTAATTTATTATCAGCCAAATGCTGATTCTGATCTCACATTATTCAGATTCTTATTTAATCATTCTTTAGTAACATATCATATTCTGTTTACATTATTCACTGACTCGTTTGACAGCTTAAAGTGAATTTAAACTTGTCCATCAGTTTGTGTCAGTTATAGTCTGGCTGTAGTGTCAAACAGTATTTGGGCTTACTGTTTCTTGTGGCACTTCTGCTTCTTTCTTCCTCCATGATTCCTCTCTTCTTGGTTATTTTTATCATTACCTTATCTATTTATATTATCATCATGCATTTATTAAACCTTATAGGATATGTTTAGGTTAGGTAACATTTTGTTATGTTACATATACTCCCCCCTCAAAATTGATAATTTGAGAAAAACTTTGATCTTTTGATAAAATTATCATTTCATGTCAGTTTCTTGCATATTACTACTGTTTTTTGTCTTGTACTCTTTACATTGATCCTTAATATACTATTAGTGTGTTACACTAGCTTGATTACTTGTCTAGTGATATAATTCTTAGTTTACTAGTATTCTTTTCAAGTTGCTTACATTTTAAGTCATCTAATTACAATAGGTCTTATCTCTTAAATTAACAATTTCCTGTCTTATCATATTACATTTTTCTTTCTTATTACATATCTTTACCTTTGTGATTATTTCAATGGTTCTTATATTTTATACCTCATAGATTTTTTTTTCTTTCATAATAGCCCTTGATACATTACAATATAACTCCCTAACTTTTGTAGTGGGTTCGGAATCAGAGTGGCTCACTGTGGCTTACATTCTCTGCCGTTCCTCAATACACATACTCAGATTCAGAGGCATACTCTTCTCTGTCTGAGAAAAAAAATAAACATTGCACCTGGCAATAGTTGCACTATCACAACACATAAAATATAATACATATCATTCATTTTCAATAATATAATATCTTCAATATAATATTCAAGGTATCAGAGGTTTTCATTTATATCACATTTCCTTCTTTTATACTTTATAACATACTTTCTTTTCACAGGTAATTATTTCTTTTCAGACTTGACATTCTCGACTATGCTTTTTTATTAGCTGTATCGTTACTTTTTATACTAGTTGACAATTGTTTTAGTTTACTTGAGTATTCTTAAAATTACACACTTACATTGATGCTCATATAATTATGCGGTTGTCTTTCACATATAGAGTCTATAATATTTTATTTTCACAATAGTTTACCAGTTTTTCTTTCTCGTTAGTAATTTATACTTATCCTGAATTATCAGGGCTTACAATATTCATATATAAAATGTTCTTGGTTAGATGTTCGCTGACATATTTTGCTACATACAATATGTGATAATTACAACACAATGTGATAATACAATAACAATATTTTGATATATAATTTTATAGACATTCTTGGGGTTACATGGTTCATTTAATAAACAAAAATTTTTTTTTTCTCTCTCTACTTTCCATAATAATATCCTTCTTTCATATTACACTCTTTGTTATTCTTCTTCTCTACTCCTTCAAGTGATGGTGGTTTTCACTTATTCTGGATGATTTTATATAATATTTTAGTTTTATGAGAGGTACACAATAATCATTTGATAAGCATTTTTTCTTTCTTTCCTTTTTTTTCTAAGTATAGTATAGCAATTTTAGTTATAAAAGAGTATTAGCTCCTCCCTAAATTAATCTAACATAGGAGTATTTAAAGTAAGTTTATGTCATTATCCTAGGTATATTTTAGTTACATGCCACTTTTGGCTCTCTATGACATAATAGATGTCTTTTTTTCTCATTAAATTATTTAGTTTACAATGCCTATTTTTCTATCCTTTAGTGTGATAGATCTGGTTCTTTTTTAACAAGTAACAAATAGTTTGGCCTATATCTTAATCCTACACACTTTTTGTAACACAATAGGGTAAATAGGTTTGCTATTGTCAATTAGTTACCTTCAATACTTTGGGCATAATACGTGATCCTTCCAATCACTAAATTAGTTCGTTTATAGTAATCGTTTTTCTCCCTTTTTTTTTAAACATTTTTTTCTTTTATACTCTACATATTCTGGTGATAGATGTCGCCTATCATTATACTTTATCTGCTCTTAATAGTAATCATTTTTTATGGTTTACATACATGGGGTTATTTTGTGCCTTTTCCACTCCATTGGGTTTTTTGCTGGGGACAATTATGATATTATGGGTATTCTTTTTCATCTTCCACCTTGCGGCTACCAGATAGTCATTGGCTTCCCGTTTTCTTGCCTTCTTCTCCTCCTCATCTTTGGTATCCAGGTGTCCAGTGTACTCCTGGTCTTTGTTATTATTGGCGTCCAGTACCTCTTCTAACTCTGGTTGATCGTCATTAGTTTCCTGGTTGGATTGTTCCATTGATTGGTCCCTCTCCTTCCGCAGTTCCTTGATTCTTTGGGCATACCCTTCGATGATCCGATCCAGTTGTTCTTGATAACCTTTCCTTTTCTTAAAACGTTTTATTCTCCCTTTGGAAATATCTGCTTTAAGTATGTTATTGGTTATAGTCTTCTTGGTTGTAGCACATTTCTTCTCTTCATCCATCTTCATGAAGCTCCCTCGATACTCCTTCCTATAGACTCCTTCTTTACGGTTGATGACTGGGAAATAAATCATATTAACTAGACCACTTCGAGTCATTTCAATTAATTCTTTTGTTACCCTAGTCTTCTTTGGGCGTATTATTCTTCTTTCTTCCTTTTTCTTAATAATTTTGTTCCTTTCTTCACGATTTTTAATTTTCGAATTCACTTGTTTGGTAGTTGTATTTCTGGGTACTCCTTTTGTCTCCACTTGATCATCACACATTGGCAGATTATTTTGTTCTAATTCTTCCTTCTCGGTTAATAACTCTTCCGCTTCTTTAATTACCTGAGTCTCCTTTATACCTTCGGCGTCGATCTCCTTGTCATGAATATCTTCCTCGTTTCTGTCAATTTCATTTTCAGTTAATAATGTATTTGAGTCTTGTTGTTTTTCTGCTGGTTTATTATCATTTTTCATTTCTTCCCTCCATTGTTGGATGATCTCTTCTCTCCATGATCTGATATCGTTCATCATTTCCTCTCTTGTTCGCTTTAAGTCCTGGTCTTGCTGTTCGCACCTTTTGTTTACTTCCACTATTTCTTCCCTCACGACCGCTATCTCCACGTCTATTCTGGTGTTAATTTTCTCATTACCTTCTTCCATCCTCCGGCTAACTTCAATTAAGGTGGTGTTCAATTCTTCTCTGATGGCTCTACTGTTGTCATCTATTTTACTGTTTAGCATGTCCATGGATTTATGGGTATTATCTATCTTTTTGTTCAAGTCTTCTTTCAGTGACTCCATATTTTTACTAATAGACTCCATATTTTTATTTAATGAGTGGTTATTTTGGTTCAATGTCTCTTCCATTTTCTTGTTATTCTTGAGACTATCTTCCTTTAATGCTTCCAGATTTTGGTTATTCTTGAGACTATCTTCCTTTAATGATTCCATCATTCTCCTCATCCATTCTTGGAAGGCTGTTTCTCCTGATTGCGTGACTCCCTCGGCATGTCTGGGTTGATGGTCGACCCTCACTTCCATTTCCGGTTCTACCTGGGGTGTTTCTTCAGATCGAGTCTCTATATTATTAATGGTAATGACTTCCATTTCGTATATGGGTTGTGCTTCATATGTCTCAGTACCTAGCTGTACTTCTCCTACCCGACTGTCCTTATATCTCGTATCATATTGATGGGTGTGTGGCATGTTTATTCTTTTGTGTCTACCGGGCTGTTTATCAATATATAAAATATTTTTATTTAATATTTTTAAGCCACACTAGTTGGTGCGCCACTTTGTAATAATTTACAAATTCCTCTCCTTAAAGCCACACTGTTGGGCTAGCCAATTTGTAATATAACTAAAGTCGTGTGTATTCTGCCACACGTAGGATACGTCAATTTGTAAGTCAACACGCCCGTGTTGTTTAAAATATAAAATTTAATTAAGTGTAAATTATTATTTAGGAATATATCCAAGTTTGTAGTGGTTGATAATTGAAGGTTACTAATTTTGTAAAAACGATTTAAAATGTAACATTCGAGGTTACTCAAAGTGTGTTTACAATTGTAGAATTATAATTGTCTGAAAAGAATTCTCTTAAATAAAACAAATAAAATAGTGGTGTTAATATTACTTAAATACTAACTTTGCTTAAGTTTGAAAGTAAAGTATAATAGTTGGTCGCTTGATGATGATGATCGTCTGGTTGATACTAGCTGTGAAACTTCTCCTCCAGGTCGATAATAGTCTAAGTACGTTACGTCTAGTAATGTCTGGACAATTGAAATAATATATTCTACTTTCACGTACCTGGTCGTGTTTTCTAGAAGTTCAATAAGCTGTCAACACAGTTCACAAAAATCAACTCACTTTAGCTACAAGGTTAGGTTGCCTTGTTTGATAGTGGGCGCCACACGGATTTATTTTGGGAAAATCCCGTGTAAAACCCATGAATTGAATCAATTAATAATTTAATGAAATTAAAATAATGGTTTATCACCTTTATGGCAATGCTATTCCAAATACTTAATCACAACTGAAGGTTGTTTGAGTTTTCTGAATAAAATATTTAACTATCTGTTAGAAATGAATTAAGTCGAGTTATGCTGTTAACAATGGGATTTTATTCATACCCTTGATAGAGAATTCAAACAAATATAATTAAAAAACATACAATGAGGTACAATTGTAAATAAGTTATTATATACCCTGTAGGGCTTGCTCAGAACATAGACAGTACATCTGGTTAAGTCCAGATATTTCTTTTTTCTTTAAACATTACTATTATTAAAATCTCAGGTGTAAGTTCTTTGAGACACAAAAAAGAAAGTTTATGCCTACACAATAGCTAATGATCTTTTGATATAATATTGACTAGTACTGTTTTTGACGTTACTATTATAAAGTAAACAAATAAAAATAACCTATTTGATAGGTTGTGCGTTCGTCACGCCTGATTTATGATTTACAAAGGTTATATTTTGGAGAACACTTATAACTAACATTCAGCTTAACTAATATTGACAAATTCATAAAATAAATTTAGACATGGTGTAACATAAAAAATGTTTCAGTGTTTTTGCATCAGTACAGATCAGTGTATTAAAACGTACAGGTTATAGCGCTCGTAGAAAAAATGAAAAAAAAATGATTACACTGTTACCTGGGATTTTAATCTTACGATTAAAATTTCAATTAACACTTCGATAATCGGATTATAATGATTATCGTCATTCACTACACTCGCACTTGAACAGAGAATTTCGATCCGCTTCTAACTTACAGGATCATAAATAATACTATTTAATTCTTTCTGCTGTTCATTATTCTTTCCCGCACTAAAATGAAAGAATACTGCACATAATCACAATGTTGTACTGCTCTCTAAATGATAAAATTTATTACCACAAAATACAAATTAATTTTTACCTACCGTTACGATCGCTTCTACAAAGTCACAGGATCCGTTCACATGTACGCTGGATACAAACATGGTTTACAGGTTAAGCAAAACACAGACACAACTCATTTCTGGAAGAGAATTACTATTTAATAATTTAGTTTTGAATCATTTAACTTGTTTACACAGTTTACTACATATGAAATATTTTCATAAGAATGGATGCTTTGCCTGAGTTACATGATTATCACTCCTATTCTATCTTATACTACGGCTTACCTTATTTTCTATACATACACTCAAAACTGCCCAGCCTGCAATTTGGCACACACTCAGACACACATATAAATTTATTTATTGATTAACATATATATTAAAGTCCCCCCAGCCCTTACACCGAAACCGACGGCACGTGTTTTGCGCGCGCACTCATTGATAGTTAATTCATTATGTTTTATTTTTTAACCAAACTCTTCGATACTGTTCTGCTTGTTAAACTGACCGCGGTCACATACTATTTACGGTTGCTACAACTTTTTTCTTTGTTAACTTAAAACTTTGGTGACGAGCCTACTTGGAACCAGCCCGGTACCGTGAACTGCTGCTTGTAGACTGCCACGGTAATGTAACAGGTATCGCTATTGTGATCTCATAGTTGGTATGGAAGTCACGGCCTTATCCTTCGTCGCCGAAGTTTCGCTCCGTGCCATGCATGTAGTTTTTTAGGTTAACATGGTCAATGATTTCCATTAGGCACAGACTGACGTCATTGGAGAGGCCGGACTTAAACATTATTTCCTGCCGCCCAAACGCACATTGCTGAATTACCTCTGCTCAAGCCATCTTGCTTTAAACCAAACTCGGCGTCCTGGCAGAGCGCGCACCCGCGTAGTGGCGTGCGTGCTTTGCCACACATGTACAGAGTTCTGCGAATTTTTAGGGTGGCGTGAATTCTTTGCTGCATTCCTCGACAACAACTGCGTCTTACTGCTTTGTTTCAGACTGTTCTACTGGCCATGAGTTCTGTAGTAATGGACATAACGTTGCAGCATAATAAAATTTCACCATATTTTCCTAAAACTCCCGCACAAAAACGAAATAAATAAAATATAAGTGCCCCATACGGTAAAAATAAAAACTCCCAAAATTGACACGCTACAATACCCCCTCGATGAGAATTCTGCTGTTCACAACAGAAGAAATCTCATCGACAAACCCCGAAGAGGACCGGTGAGGAACTGGTGCCAACAACCCCCTGGTTCTTAATCTACATGGGTACACGACCCCCCGGGCTCAGCGACTATGGACTCATCTGGACGAGATCACTGGACTTCTCCGTAAGAGATCCCAACACCGAGAAATCGAACAGCTAAGTACCACAGCGCACCTCGCCTTCTAACATGCTGCCCCCCAAAAATCCTCAATCCCTGGCTCCGATTATGCCAGATCCTCAGCCGATATGGATCCCCTTTTTATGCAAGCTGGGCTGCCTTTAGCAGGTACTGGGCTCACACACACTCACATTACCTGTTGCCATAACTCATTGAAAAATAAAAAAATTCTTTTACAATTTATTAAAATTTTTAAAAAAACTCAAAATTCAAAAAATAATAGTTTATCAAAAAATTCTCTTCCTTGTTTTTCTAATTTTTGTTTCAAATGACTTAACTTAGACATTTCTACTAATCTAAACACAAATCCTTACTCTAACATGAGAACCACTTATAGTCTACCAATACAATGCAATACAATAAAATAAACATGGTTAATACACGCATAATAAAATAATCATTATCTAAAATATTCCTTCGCTGGCAGGCGAAAAATCAAGTTTTTTTTTCCCAAAAAAATAAAATTTTCCAAATTTTAAAATTAAAAAAAAATTGAAATTTATTTAAAGGTGTTCTTCCTATTTAGACACTACTTTAAAGTTGGTTTAAATTGATTAATCAAACAAATAAATTTGCCTTCCTACTATACAGGCTTAGTAGGTGTATGACCTCATCAGCTGACCGAAACTAGGTCAAGTCCAAAACCCTTGACCTACATATGTTATGCACAATTTCTATCTAAAACACATTTGACATCTGTAATATCCCATCTTGAAATACAAAACATAGTAACATAAAATATTTAAAATTACAAAATATTAATATAAATGATCATCAGCTTGATATTTAAATTATTTAAAACAAACAATTTTTAATTTTACATTATTTTCAAATTTTATCAAAATTCTGTCACTGGTTTAAAATAAAAGCTTTTATATCTTTATTATCAATCTCTCTCTTTATTCAACAATCTTACTCTTCATTTAACAATCTCGCTATACTTTACTGTGGGTGATGTAAATTATTTATTCTCATTTACTGTATTAGATCTGTATGCATATATAATCTTTCTCCCTCTGACTCTACTATTAACTTTTACTACATGACACCCATCTCTACCAAAACATCTACTAATCAAGGCACTCTAAACCCCAACTTATCATTTAACTCAAATCGCCACCTTCTCTACATATATAAAAAAATACTCTCTAACCCTTTGTACATAGGACATGTGTTTCCCTCCCCAAAGCTCATTCCCTTATGTTGGTTCCTGGACCCTCCCTAGGTAACCCTTTCCGGCGCCAATCGGTCCTAATCCCGTCCCAACCCTTGTTGCGGACTCCCCAAATACACTACCCCCTAATACAAAATTGCCATCCCCAAAAATCTCAATCTCATTACCTTACTACAAATACAACAAAATAACATCCTTAACTATAAACAACAATATATCATTCAAAACTATACAATTATTCTCCGTAACTACTGTGTCAACATCAATACTTCTCAAAATTCTATAACATACATTACTTCAAAACAATATTACATTATCTCTACTATTTCAAATTCAACTTTGAATTCAACTTGGACAGATCTACATGTCCCCCAACATATTTATCACCCACAAACTATCTTTTGTTAATTTGCATAAATTGTTACTTTATTTCTTATTGTAGCAAATTATTTTTATCATTACTTTAAAATATCTGTAATACATTAAAACATTATCTTGGACACTAATTATTTGTAACATTTACAAACCAATATACCAGTGACATGGTATTGCTGATCAGCTGATACCCTAACATAATGAAACACATCTCAAATTTGACCAAACTACCTGGAACATACATATATGGATCAATACTCACTTCTCTTGCATTAATTGCCTGCCAGGCTTTTAATTATTGGCTTACTTTGGCGTATACACATATCATGAAAACACATATATTGTCAACAACTATATCTACTTTATCAGCACCTATACCTAACATACAACAATAAAATAATACATTTAAAAGCGCATAATGAACACCTATTTTTAAATATCTAAGCAACTAGTTACCTGAACAGAGCACAAGCAGTTTCATTTGATCAAACTTTGAATAAAAAAAATGTTATGTTATAAAATTTACATTCGTGACTCCTTTGCGTCACCTCCCAGCCACACACACTATTTCAAATTATGTAAGACTGTGGCGCCTTTTCGCTTCCACAAAGACTGTATATTTTGGAGCAGGTTTTGCCTCTCCGTGTCTTTGCTTCCGCTATCAAGTTTCAAACGTTACGAACATCATCATGTTCTTGTTATAATTATACACCCTTACTGCGGGTCTACCACCTGTCTTGCTACCCCAAAGCGGGCAGAGTGGCAGCCGCTGTTCCATAGTACCGGAGATTTCCCCTAAGTTCTCCCCCCATTGAATTTCTAATATATACCAATTTCAAGTTAGCTATGGTCAAGGGACTTGATATGACCATAGCTGGCCGCTAGCCAAATCCACGGTTAGTGCTGGTAAGGCAGTAACCGCCCGAAAAGTCGGGGAAATCTAAACTTCATTTGACTGCCTGTTACACATCAATCTCGTTATGTGCGACACGGTCGTTTGGCAGTGTGTTAATTCTAATTTACACGGATAAGGTGTGCCGCACATTTATCGCCATTTTGGCCTCCGATGGGGGTAACACTCACTGTTACCCCCAACCCATTTCGCTATTTGCGAGAGCACAGGCCACCCCCGCAATAGCCACTTACTAGCTAATTAACTAATTAACAATTGAACTAAACTTTCTACATACGCAGTTCAACACTCCATTGTTCTATCACTTAGTTGAGCACCAATCTACCCCCCAAAATATCCCCACTGCTTGTATTGATACCAAGTTTATATTTTATTACACATCTTTTCAACGTTCCCATGCCCACTGATACTAAAACTTGACAATTATGTTTGGTCACTTAATTCGAAAATTTTGCTTAAATTTAAAATTATACACGTCCAAAATTGTTTTGGTTTTTTTTTTCAAAAAAATTAAAATTCAAAAAATTTAAGTTCGTTGTTAAAAATCATTGTTTCTATTAATTTGAATACCAAATTAATTTAATGGTATTTAATTTCTCAAACTCTGGGTTACAATAATTACCTCATTATTATTTTAATAAAAAATTTACTTTAATTCTTTTATGTCACAATAGGGTTTTGCTCAAGATACTGATCCAGCAGACTACAACAATTTTTGTTATGGTCACCAAGCATGACCACAGGCTTGAGTCACAACATCCTACACCTGTTTGCTGTTTACCTAAACACAGTTGTGTGCCAGACTTGTTTTCATAAACAACAGTTATAAACATTCTCAGTTTCAGCATTCATAGTCTAAACATTCTGGTTACATCATATACCGCCATATCTGCTTACTACACTTTTCGAATTTTATAAATCTTTTAGATAACATATTTGTCTCTTACATTTTTTTTTTATGAAGTTAATGTATAAAATATGTAAAATTACAATTTCAATTTGAATCAAAATGAATTTACACAGCACTAGCATCTACAATATTAAGTTACTCCAGGGGCGGCTATACTTCAATTTCATCTCTTAGTACATTCAAAACAATTTCCATGACTTTAATCACAATTTTCAAAATGATTCTACGTGATTAACTGTTTGTTCTTCTTGATATTTCAATAAATTTTACAAACATTACATCATTGGTTCTAATCTCTCTTTAAATTCCTCCACAATCACATTCCAACTACCAATATCCCGTACTCATAACCTAACATAGCAGGTACCACACAAAATAATTAAACCTTTTGGTTACATAAGTTTACTTTAGAATATTTTCCAAAATTATTTTTTTCTTAATTACCTGTAAATAGGTTATATGTTACATGTACATGATTACTGTGAATTGAGATGCGATGGAAGACGAACAGAACCTCTACATCAGTGAATGTAAACAAAACCTGTTGGCAGCCCTGAGTTCCTTACCTGCCTCCTTTCCCATAAAAACAAACCATAACCACTAATCTACAACCCCATCTCAATCCACAATAGTCATGTGGAATTACACAGAAAATTGATTATTTCGTTTGTCTACTCAGCCACAAAACTTCTCCACTACCGACCTAATTAAGGGATGAGTTTACAAATCATAAATAACACGTTTATTTAATTTTGAGGATTACCCTAATGTAGTATTTAGAATTAAGGCAATCAAATGGTTCCAAAAAGTGTGCCAATTTGTGTAACTATTGTTTATGTGTTTAATCTAAGGGGAGGGTTAGGGAAATCAGGAAAATAAATGGGATAAGGATTATTACAAGGTCAAGAACTAGGACTAAAGGTAGGGACAAAGCTTCCTCCGAAAATAAGGGTAAATGGAGAAAACCAAGGCTCGCGTGGGCAGGGGCGCGTCCCTGAAATAGACGAACCCCACTGGGACATGTGGGGAACATCTATCCGCTACCACTTACTGTTTTACATTATTCATAATTATTTATAATTGTTTAACTATAGGTTTATTATAGTTATTTAGTTGTATTTAATTACAGGATATAATGTGTTGTTTTAATTATTTCAATTATTGAAAACAACATTTTTAATTACTTTCATTAAGTATAATAGTTACAACTCATTCATTGTCTTCCTCCAAATTATTTTCGTTATTTATTTAAGCTGCAAAATATTAATATTATTATTAATATCACAACAAGTTTTGCTATATACATACATTGTTTATCTAACATTTTATAATACATCCAAATAATTTCACTAAACATGTATTTACAATTCTTCATCAATAATTATTCAGTTATATCACACTTCAATATCTAAAATCAGCTAGGTCATTACCATATATTAACATATTTGAAATTGTCCAATTGTGAATTTAAGGCTCAACCTCCATCGTCAAAAATTAGACGGGGTTTCACATAACATCGTTCAATTTTATTACCACACAAATGACTGTTTTGTGTGTGGTAACCATACAAACTAAACTCATCCATCATACTCAAATACTCATAAAACAAGTCAACATTATTTGTTTCTGTCCAGTCTCCATTAGTAATATTAGTTATCAAGTCAGTTATTTTTTCTTCATAAAGTAAATTATTATTATTTAAACATGTATTATCAAAATAATCTTCACTCTCTATTTTAACAGGTAAGTATTTCATATCAACTAACATCTCTTTCAACTCATTATAATCTCTCATTAGTTTATATAATTCTATTTCTTTATCAATGCACAACTCTCTCTCAAAACATCTTTCATCATCATAACACCATATCACACTTTTATCATTCCACGCAGAGGGTACAAAATTATTCAGCAAAATTAAACAACTCAAATCTTTCACTAATAAGGGTCTCTTGCCCAAAAATAACACTTTTGAACACTCTGGTTCATCACAAATAAGGGGAAATTTTACCCCCTGCCCTACACATTCATCTACTCCCCCCTTCCATTCTTTTTCCAATTCAACAACACTAATTATTACTTCATTACAACTTATCATTTTCTCACTCTCACTTACTGTTTCACTATCTATTTCAACGTATCACTTTCTGATACCACCCTTTCAATTACATTACCACTTTCAATCTTATTGTTAACAATTGTTGTCTTACTCTCTACTCTCACATCTTTAATTATGTTCTCATTTTCGACATTATTTTTCTCACTAGTTACTTGTTTACTATCATTATTATTTTTACTTTTACTCTGTTCTACTGACTCTACTATTTTCTCAATGTCTCGTTTCAATTCGTTACAACTATTTTCGCATTTCATTTTTACCTCATCAATATCAAATTTGAGTGCATCAAATTTAGCGTCGAATTTATTCAATTTTATATCGTTATTGTCGAAACGACTATTCATTACATTGAATTTGGTCTCAATTTCATCAAAACGATTATTTAATTCACTACTTTGTCTGTCTAATTTTATGTCATTATTGTCAAAACGACTATTTAATTCGTTAAATTTGTTATTCTGTACATGAATGTCCATTGATATGGTTCTTAATATACTCATTATATCATCATCTAATTTGTTACATTTTGTTGAGGTCGGGGTTATCTGTACCCCCGAATCTTCAGTTACGTTACTCTGGTCACTTAAATTTATCTCTGCTTTCTCTTGACTCGCACTTGGAGTCGAATGTAACTCTAAATTATTTATATCTGACTCGTCAAAAACTTCGACACTCATCGTTTCATTTACGTTATTTTCGTTATCTGACATTTTGTATTATTGGTTAAATTAAATTAAATAAATTGGTTAAATAAATTAATTACGTAAATACTGTAATTAATTAAATTTTGTAATGTAACGTTATTTTGCTATGCTAACCTAAAACATGTTTGTATCTTTGTAGATGTGGAATTTTAATTAAATATAATTATAATTCGTGCCTGTTCCGTGGCGCCAATTGTACTGCTCTCTAAATGATAAAATTTATTACCACAAAATACAAATTAATTTTTACCTACCGTTACGATCGCTTCTACAAAGTCACAGGATCCGTTCACATGTACGCTGGATACAAACATGGTTTACAGGTTAAGCAAAACACAGACACAACTCATTTCTGGAAGAGAATTACTATTTAATAATTTAGTTTTGAATCATTTAACTTGTTTACACAGTTTACTACATATGAAATATTTTCATAAGAATGGATGCTTTGCCTGAGTTACATGATTATCACTCCTATTCTATCTTATACTACGGCTTACCTTATTTTCTATACATACACTCAAAACTGCCCAGCCTGCAATTTGGCACACACTCAGACACACATATAAATTTATTTATTGATTAACATATATATTAAAGTCCCCCCAGCCCTTACACCGAAACCGACGGCACGTGTTTTGCGCGCGCACTCATTGATAGTTAATTCATTATGTTTTATTTTTTAACCAAACTCTTCGATACTGTTCTGCTTGTTAAACTGACCGCGGTCACATACTATTTACGGTTGCTACAACTTTTTTCTTTGTTAACTTAAAACTTTGGTGACGAGCCTACTTGGAACCAGCCCGGTACCGTGAACTGCTGCTTGTAGACTGCCACGGTAATGTAACAGGTATCGCTATTGTGATCTCATAGTTGGTATGGAAGTCACGGCCTTATCCTTCGTCGCCGAAGTTTCGCTCCGTGCCATGCATGTAGTTTTTTAGGTTAACATGGTCAATGATTTCCATTAGGCACAGACTGACGTCATTGGAGAGGCCGGACTTAAACATTATTTCCTGCCGCCCAAACGCACATTGCTGAATTACCTCTGCTCAAGCCATCTTGCTTTAAACCAAACTCGGCGTCCTGGCAGAGCGCGCACCCGCGTAGTGGCGTGCGTGCTTTGCCACACATGTACAGAGTTCTGCGAATTTTTAGGGTGGTGTGAATTCTTTGCCGCATTCCTCGACAACAACTGCGTCTTACTGCTTTGTTTCAGACTGTTCTACTGGCCATGAGTTCTGTAGTAATGGACATAACGTTGCAGCATAATAAAATTTCACCATATTTTCCTAAAACTCCCGCACAAAAACGAAATAAATAAAATATAAGTGCCCCATACGGTAAAAATAAAAACTCCCAAAATTGACACGCTACAATGTTTCCTTGTAGAATAATTTGAAGTAATTGTAGGTTGTTGTCGAACTGTTTCCTTTGATGTGTTCCAGTGATGATGCTATCAGTTATTAAAAATGTTGAGATGATATCGGCGTACCTGTCACACCGAATGCAGTTAGGAAGTGTCTGCTAAAAATTCGTTCCGGCTCTTTTTATAGTCTATACCTTGATCGGCTCTAGGCAATATTGTTAATTACTAAGAAATTTTGTCATTGGCTTAGACAGGTGTGATGAATGTGACGTATGTTTTTTCCAACCGTCAAAACGGTTTTTATAACCGCCAAAAGCTAAAGTGATTGACAGCTACCGATATTGTTGGTATTTACAACCAAATTTCTTAAACACATTTTGTAAATGATGCTAACGCCTTTCACGCACTTAATACAGTTGCGATTGGGGCTGTATCACCATCAAATTAAAGAATATTTTGTCCTCTTTAATTTGATATAGTTTGATACCGAGTTAGTTTCACTTTTACTGACATTGCTACATAAACAATGTTCAGGTACACTATTTCGCACTGTCGTCTGTTTACAAAAATCGGCAATTATACACTTTGACTAATATTGTTTGTGTCCTACATCGCGTTTTATCACTCGAACGTTCATGTGAGAACACTATTAATTCTGTACCGATGCTTAATTACTGTACATTATGAATAAACCTTAACTCTATACATTGTAATGAACTGTTCCTACATACTATGATATTTCGTTTCACATTAATTTGCTCTATTCTACTAACAAACAATCGAATTATAAATCCTATCATTTTAATAATGCTTATTGCCATGTTTTAGCATAACAATTGTTTTGTGTAGGTGACCTACATTTCTATTACTTCCTAATAATCATCTCATTGATGATTGTTTGGTCTAGGCCTTGTTAAGGCATACCGTCTATACTGGGATTCTGCCTTAAAAGCTTTTATTAGTTCACAATTCGGTAATTTTTGCTGAGGTAGCTTATTGGTATAAGATTCCCTCTTACAAACGTGTTTTTGTCATAGGCATATTTGAGATTGAAATATAGCTTCATTTTCATTTTTTGGTCATTGCTAATTTTAGTTCTCGGCCTCAATAATTACTAGTCATAATTAATTTATTATCAGCCAAATGCTGATTCTGATCTCACATTATTTAGATTCTTATTTAATCATTCTTTAGTAACATATCATATTCTGTTTACATTATTCACTGACTCGTTTGACAGCTTAAAGTGAATTTAAACTTGTCCATCAGTTTGTGTCAGTTATAGTCTGGTTGTAGTATCAAACAGTATTTGGGCTTACTGTTTCTTGTGGCACTTCTGCTTCTTTCTTCCTCCATGATTCCTCTCTTCTTGGTTATTTTTATAATTACCTTATCTATTTATATTATCATCATGCATTTATTAAACCTTATAGGATATGTTTAGGTTAGGTAACATTTTGTTATGTTACAATATTAATTTTTTTAATGTATGTGTCAAGTGATATAACATAAAATCCATAAAGGTAAAAAGATGGAAAATAGAGATCAAGCATAAAGACAGTGTTAAGAAGTCTTACTCTATATAAGTATACTAATAAAGTAATCATGATCACATATATAATATAAACTCCATTCACGTTCAATCACAACTAGTACAAAACTGCAACCGATTTATATTGACCACTATGGAAGAAATATCCATCAACACGTCCACGAACACGAACTGTCAGTAGCAAAACAAAAAGACAACAGATCCCCGACTGAAAGGGAAGGCAGTGGTCAACAACAAAAATCGGTATGGAGAACCATACATGACTTCCATATTCTAAGTTTTATATTTAAAATCATTTTCGAAATGAAATATTACCATAGAAACTACTTCTTTCTACTTACTGCTTCAGCCTTAACCACAGTACTGTGGTCACTAACGTATACCACCTCACGTTATCGCACTCGATTTTCACTGATGATGGAAGTCGATGGCATTGCCGAAACGTCTAGTTTTGTAGAAAACATTGGACTACGGCCAAATATCCCAGGAAGGAATTTAACAAAAACTACTTCTTTGTTGGCGATAACGTTGTACACACATATATAAAAAATATGCATAAAATTAATGGCTTGTATAAGTTAATGATTGATCTCCATTAAGTAGTGCTCAAGTTTCCAAAGTTTTAATATTATGATGTCCGTAATTAAAACATCAGAGCAGGTTTAGTGTGTATGAGGGTACACAGTGGACAAAAATTTTCAACATTTCCTATTGAGCGTTGCTTAGAGTAAAGCTGCGAATCTACAGTGTACGTTTCACAGAACAAACACGCGGAAAAGAAGGAGCGCTCCGAAGTCACTCATGGACCCTCAGCATCTTGCAGAGGGTTCATTCCCTAAAGACGAAAAGTCTGTCTATGAGTCGTTCCTCTGTAAACACGTGCAGTTACACTGCCCAGCGATCCACAGGAAACAAATCGCTATCCACGCTGGACACTTTTTCGGCTTGCACGCGTTATGTTGATATGGGTTTCGGCACTTTCCAGTTAAAAAGCGTGCAAATGTAAGAAAATAAATATGAATGAGGCCAGAAATAACGCGAATTGTTTGTGTGTGTGTGTGTGTGGGTGTGTCTTCCCTGCCTTTTTATTGCGGTAGTCATGATAATAAAATGGAAACGTAAACATTACATAACTGAGATATGCTTGCCTGCCACGAACGATATATTTTCTTTCATACATGATTTACATTAAAATGAAATAATTATAATTTTATTGCCTGGCAACAAAATTATTTTATTTTTAACAATTACCATTGTTTGAAAGAGTTTAAATGAATTTTCAAGTACTGTTGTTAAAACGTAAAACGTTGCAGGTAAACTACCCCTTTCCCTTAACCGATCTTCACCAAAAACAATAGGTCTTGAGAACTCTACAATTCAGGGCTGTATGCAAAACATTATTTGATTCTGTTTGAATTTGCGGCTGTTATCGTTTGCCAAAAAAAAAAAATACCCTTGATAAAAAAAACCATTGCAGGTAAACTACCCCTTTCCCTCAACCGATCTTCACCAAAAACAATAGGTCGGTCGTGAGTACTCTACAAATCAGGGCTGTACGCAAAAAATTATTTGATTCTGTTTGAATTTGCGGCAGTTATTGTTTGCCATAGAAAAAAATCTACAGACAGACAGACAGACACACACACACACACACACACACTTTTCGAAAAACGACTTTTTTTCATGTTTTGAGTGTAGTACAATCAGAATCTGCAATAATCTTGAACACGATTTTTTTTGCCATCACCATACTTCCATTTCCTTAAGGAATATGGAAGTAAAAATGAATATACTAAATTAGCGACCGCTTGGAAACACCTGACAGTTCTCAAAATAACAAATAACAAATGGCCACAACACACTCACCCCCATGCTCGAACACTGCCATGGTAACAACCCCAAGTGAAGAAAAGATATAAAACGTGCTCTGCAGCTAAATCAGCATCAGTACACCTTGAAAACGTTCCGGGATTATAGAACGAAACGTCAGAATATGAAACTCTCATACATGGATGTACCAAAAAACCTGCTACTGTATATATCTTTTTATTTTCAGAAATTGTAGAATATTACCTTGCAAGAACACATTCATATTTTACACCATTCATATATGGTGAAATAGTAGAAACCATCAAAACTAATCTTGAAACATAATTTCACAATTACCACAGAAAGAACAAAACTAGTGGGTTGGTTCATTATCATTTGGATCAGTGATTTAAAGAGTACAATACTGCCAAAGTTACGGATAATAAAAATGTATTCTAGCACCTACACAATAATGCAGCAAAGATTCTTCTAACTCTAACCAAACTTTTTATAATCATTGATACAAAAGATGTGATTAAACTATTCAATGAAGTAAAAATCAAATTGTAAATCTGACTGAACTGAATCATTTAGACAACATATCAACATTAAGATGACTTTAGTAAAGAAAATGGACTGAAAATTAAACAAGTTATCACTAAATTTTGATTTAGATAATAATTAAATCTTAGATGTCTGGTATCACTAAAGTATCACTTTTGATATAATGTATATTTGTATTAATATAACTATTACTTCTATATTAAAGTAGTAGATTATAATCTAATTGGATCTCACTGTGTCAAGGAACGTCACATTACCTACTTCACATATTTATACAACAGATATAACATTTAGACGTTCTATACATCTGTTAAAAGCTCAACAGAATAAATAAATTTTTCTGTATAATTTGACTTGTGCATTTTCATGTGATCCATTTCAAATTTTTTATTACAATTTAAAGTACACAAAAATTCATAATTTATTTTTAAATTAAATTTACCTGCACTAATTGAGTTTTTTGACCATCCATGTTCGTTAACAAATGGAAGAGATGCCTCTAATATCCTTTTTTTAATACCATCTTCATAGGTTTTTTGATCTTTACTTTCATGAGCATTTTGTTGATCTCTATCCTTTTCTGGAGGAGATTCTTGTGAATTTGGTGGAGGTTCTGTTGTATACGATGAACGAAACTGACATGGTGTCACCATACATTGACCACCTGGTGTTTCACTGGTATTATAAATTATTATATATTGATAATAATAATAATAATAATAATAAAAGTAATAATTTTATAAATACATAACGATAAATCTTAACTAATAAAGCAAATAAGGATACAATTAGGAATTAGAAAATGATAACATCACAAATGTCTTATAAACAAGTAAAGTGTATTGTTTTATACAGAACAAGAATACAAGACAAATTTATAACAAATGTTAACAGAAACAAAATTATTATGTCTCTTTTAACCGCTATACAGTTTTCATTCTTCTGCCTCCTCTTCTTCTTCTTCTTCTTATCCTTACTGTAACGTGTATGCCTTTTATAATAATATTTTTATTTTTATTGATGAATTCAGGTCATTTACTTCAGATTTTTAAGTTTCCTTCTAAGCAACTGTGGAAAATAATAAACATCCTTAATATGATCACTTGCAACATCAGTAGACTTCCAAAAATCTCTGCAGCTTTTATTTTCAAAAGGTCATTGTTAATGATACAGTAACCTTTTTACTTTGTATTAAATGTTATCTAATCAACTTACAGCATTGTATTCAATGCTATCTTATAACTCTATTACTCCAAAAGTAACCGAGTTCTTGTTATACGGTACTAACCTATGTTTTTTGTTGATTCTATGTACTCAATTACTCTTCCCAAAATTGCTCCAATTAAGGTTAGTGTAGTTAAAGATTTATTCATTACTGATATTTTTTCTTTCTTTGACAGCTTTCCTAGTTTCTCATTTCCTACAATTACTGATAAAGAAGAATCGAATTCTGATTGTGCCACACCTTGCGCAACATTTTTAATTTCAAGTTCATAATGAGCTGTTGATAGTACAATCCCTTCTCTTAATGGTATAAAAAATATTCTATCAAACTCTTGCATAAAATTCCAAATGCCAGTTTTATTCTCTTTGTCCCACATTATTAAGTACAATAAAAGGTTAAGGCTTGATATGATCTGATCAGAATTGTCTACCAGATCAGTCTTACTACCTTGTGGAAGACTGCAACATTTTATGAGGAGATCATGTAACCTTTTTCCAGAGAAGTAATCAACATCATGCTTTACATTTGCCTTAAATGTATTGATTATAGTATCTTTCAATAAAGTTGTAATATAACCACATAAACCAGAATTAGTGATAAAATTTTTATAATTTAAGAATATCAAATAAAGTCCTCTTGTTTCAAATTTGAATACGTAGGTTGTAAGTACTTCAACTGCAAGTTTCCTGTTGCTTTTTACTTCACTGTAAACAGAAACAGTTGCTAAATTTTCCATTATATTTTTATGAAGCTCTGTATCAAGAAAACTGTATTCAAGGCTGGCCTGTGGCAGTCGTTCCAGTATTACATTTAACAGTAAGAGGCCTTTTCTATGACAAAGGCTTTCTGATAAATTAAGAAAAATTGATGTTAATTCTCCGACAGTTTTCAAAATGAAAGGATGGTCATATACAAGTGAAAAGTGCTGAAGACATAATTTTTCAACAAATATTAAATAATAAAATATTGCAAGGGATAACACAGGAATTTTTGTTGGTTCTGTAAAAAAAATTTCAATTGTTATGTCACAATCAACTACAGGTTCTTCATTTAGCTGTATGTTATCAAAACTACACATTCCTATAAACCTGACATAGTGTGCTACATCATTATTCAACTGAATAATGTAGTCCATGATTTGTTCAGCACTTGCCCTTAAAGATGAACCTGCCTGGTTCTCATTGCATTCAAGATCCATAAAAGCCAATGGTTTTCCTAACAAAAGGAACAGAGACTGTAGTAAAATATTCCTCAAATTAACTTTATTGCGTGCTTCATGTATAAACGGTGCATAAAATTCGGTAACAACTGTGAAAATTTCACTAATGCGTTGCACATCAGGATCACTATCAAGAAGTTTATGTTTGTCTGGTTCTAACTTATAATCCTTAGGTAACGGTAGTGTTAAGACATGTCTGTGAATCGTGTTCAAAACCCATTCAAACGTCTGGCTTCGTTTTTCTGGCAGTCTTAATAATATTTTTGCAATTGCTTTTAACACAGATGAAAACTTTACATCATCTTCACATTCTGCTTCTTCCAAATAATCTAGAAGACCTTCTTCTGGAAAAGTAATGTCTGCAATATTTAAGTTAAAATCTTCACAACAGTAAAAAAATTCAGAGTTTTCTTTACGATTTTTCTTATTTAACTCTTTACACACTAGAGGTATTATTTCACTGCTTTTTTGTTTCACCAGTTCCTTGAATGTATCATTATTAATGAAGTTGTTTATACCTTCAACACTTCGTTTCTGGAGACATTCACTCACATTTACCACGAAGTCACAACTTTGTTCAAGACAATCGTTACCAGACTCCATTGTTTCACACCTGATTGCACCTTAGCCACTTACACTGAGATGACAGCTACCTTAAGTTGTTCAACACGCTCTGCTCAACATGTCTGCAACACACATCACATTTTGTATCACACCACTTTTCTTGCATCACTTTCCATATGTTAATGATGTGTGTACAAACCAACTGACAAGAAATCTGTATTAACAATCGTTTTAGTTCTTTCAATTCCTAATATTTTAATCAACTAATAATGATTTAATACATGAGGTATTTACATTTTTTATAACAATATGTTAAGACTTCAATTAATGCAATACACGTTTATATACCCCTAAATATGTCTAGTCATTCTACAGTCCTGGTAATATTACCATACAATGGAGTTTACGGCTTTTCTTGTCGGTTACTGCTTTTATTGTAGCTTAAAATTCCTAATTGATACACACTTTTATATTAAAAAATAAGCATATATCATTTTCATCACTCCTACTCAGGTTGATACATTGAATGTTTCTATTTCATACCTAGACTCTTTAACACCTTACCGTGTGTTTGATGATAGGCTTCTTGTAATCTTATTTTAATAAACATATTTAAAAATAACATGCAGAATCATTATAACACTAACACAAAATAGAGATTTACATTATTCTTATTACAATTACATTTACAATACATATTTTACCATTACTTGAGTCAAATCCCTTCTGTGTTACAGTTTTACACTGGGTAAGTATGTAGTTTTACTTTATTACTAGTTAAAAAGCCTTATTATAACCATATACCTATGGTATATAATGATGTGTTATTTTGGGGTTATACATTATTGTCTATCCTACAGTCCATTGCAAAACATGTGTTCCCAATTTTAACTGACTTTGTCTCCTTTGTCCCCCACTTCCCACTTTTTGTACGTACTTCTTTTTCCGTCTACTTTTGGAGTCAGCTAATAATTTATGTATTTTACTGTGAAAACATGCCTTTTCTTGTAACTAATTGTAACTTTACTGATGGTATATTAGGAGAAAACCCTTTTTTTTTATGCCTGAGCTATGTTGAATAGGGGTTTGTTTCCATTGTACTTATAGACTAACAGCTATTACTACCTTACTTTGCTACTTTTCAAATACACTAGAGTAGGCACCAGCTCAAAAGGGAAGCCCATTTTTACCTTTTTGCACATATTGCACCAAATGACAGTTCTACTCGTAAATACATTTATGGAACAGATTGTCTTTTAACAACTCTGATCTACTGTAGCACAACTTAGGATAACAAATACGTTGATAACAGGATTACAATTTTGGACTTGTGGTACATGAAGCATTATGGCAATGATTCCTGGCTAGGCTTGGATACAAAAAGTCGGCGAAAGGAGTAATAGTACAGCTTGCTTTCAGAGCTGCCGATTGGTTTACCTACATTTTTAACATATCACACTATATGTACATATGATTCCTTGTATTACAAGTTGTACCGTTTAAAGAAAACCCACTAAATTTATTTTATGCTCTTCAGCTATTGTACTGAAGTTTTTGTTATAATTTTATATTTAAGCATTGTTTATCTGTTTGTACTGAATACTGAAATTAAAAATTACAAATGTACAAATGACAGTAGTACTCAACCAGCAAGAGAGCAGTTTAAGGTGGTGGGACAGGCTAGTCTTATCAGTGTTACCAGCATATTGGGATTTAATTCCACTACTAACACAGTGTAATTGTACTCTACTATGTTAAGACTTGGGTAACCAAGACTTGTAATTGTTAATTAATGTTAAGGCTAACTGTAATAAATTATTCCTATAGTAAGGTAACAAAATTAAAATTTTTATCTAAAATACTTCTGTTCCATGTTGGAATTTAATTTACTATAGTTATTGATAACACTCAAACACGTCATGGACAACAAAATTCACAAATTCGATGTTAAGAAGTTTGTTTAACAATGAAGACAGAACACACACAAAATTGACCTTGAAAAATTAATATGATGGCTTACATCTGCAATTAGAACTGTTATTAATGAAGTACCTTATGAACCACTGTTTTCTATTAGGGATGTTCTAGGAATTACCTTTGGCCAAAGGAAACTGCATTATTAACAGCCAACCTTATCTTGAGTTCTAATGCTGTTTGAATACAATTGCATGTCTTATCACAAGTAACAAATAAAACGGGTTTATAACTCTAGGTAAAAAAATAATAAACCATCAAACTTTACACCAGACCATCAGGTTACACACTTAATCACAACTATTTTTTTCTTTTTTCACATAACATGTCTGAAATTGAAGACCCTCCTCCTCCACTGAGCTGCCACAAGCACAGTCAAAAAACTTTATTCCCAATTAAATCCTTAAATTTTTAGTGACCGTCAATCAGTGAATGTTTTAGTGGATGGTTAGTGAGGATCGGTCAATAATACAACTTTAGTTATTTTGCGTCGACGTTTCGACAATATTTATTGTCATCTTCAGGACCTGTATATGAAATACAATAGAAATATCAAACATAACGAAACAATTAAATATTTGGGTGAACGTGTTGGTGATGTGAGTGTGTGCGTGTGTATGTATCATTTTTTATATGAAGACTTATGATAGTATGTTTACATCTTCAAATTATCTTTAAGAAAGTGAGCAAATTATAGTATGAGAGAACTTAATTTATACAGTATTACAATTTAAATTAGGCCTACTAAATATAATGTTATTTTAATTAATTAAACAAACAGTAACCAACAATTGGATATTATAGTAGATTGGTACATAAATTGTTTATACCTACAACAGTCAACATATAGCAAAGTAATATATTACCTATAACTAAAACAGATTAGGGGATGCTCACTACGTAATTATTAACAATAACTTTTAATAATTACGTAGTGAGCATCCCCTAATCTGTTTTAGTTATAGGTAATATATTACTTTGCTATATGTTGACTGTTGTAGGTATAAATAATTTATGTACCAATCTACTATAATATCCAATTGTTGGTTACTGTTTGTTTAATTAATTAAAATAACATTATATTTAGTAATTTAAATTGTAATACTGTATAAATTAAGTTCTCTCATACTATAATTTGCTCGCTTTCTTAAAGATAATTTGAAGATGTAAACATACTATCATAAGTCTTCACATAAAAAATGATACATACACACGCACACGCTCACATCACCAACACGTTCACCCAAATATTTAATTGTTTCGTTATGTTTGATATTTCTATTGTATTTCATATACAGGTCCTGAAGATGACAATAAATATTGTCGAAACGTCGACGCAAAATAACTAATGTTGTATTATTGACCGATCCTCACTAACCATCCACTAAAACATTTATTCCCAATAAAATTCTCCTTCTTTCCAAATAAAATCTAATTATATTATAAGTCTTGTCGCAGCTTGTTTACAAAAATTAAAATTTGGTTAACATTTACAGGTTATGTACAATAAAACGATAATCCTAAGATATGATTAACCTACAAATTGAAATAACGTTACCTTAATTATCACTTTATTTAAAAGTACACCATAAAACTCAAAATACGTACCATAATTACTAACAAACGAAGATCTACTTAACATACAAAAAACAAACCGACACCTACTAACTGCCATCTCAAACGATTTCGTAAAACCAGATATTAAAGGCGAAGCCTCTCGCCCGCTGAAAAAAATTATCGGAAAATATCGTACATCATAGGTAAACCGTACAGAATGTTTTTATTCATACTGTGTAGTAGAGGTGAGCCGATATACCTGTAATAGGTATTTTGGAACGATATTTTTGTGGAACGGATGTAACAGTGACTGAAAAGTTGAAATACCTGTTATTCGCGGCGACGCTGTTCCGAGTCGAGACACGCCGCCCTCGCTGTTCCAAGTCGAGGCACACCCCCTACGCACCCACACACACAAAATGTACGCAAGATCACGTAAACCAAGGCCAAATACTAGGCGTACAAAAATATCGCTGGAACGCAAGGAACAGCCAGTAACGCGTATTTAAAATACTAGGTATTTCAAGTCGAGGCACACCCCCTACGCACCCACGCAGACACACACACACAAAATGTACGCAAGGTCACGTAAACCAAGGCCAAATACTAGGCGTACAAAAATATCGCTGGAACGCAAGGAACAGCCAGTAACGCGTATTTAAAATACTAGGTATTTCAAATACTAGTGGTATCACCGATACACAAGGAACAACGCGTTCCAGAGTAACAGTAGTATTTTAGTAACACCTAATATTTCAGGAACACCTAGTATTTCAGGAACAGGTAGTATCAAGCATATTTCGAGTAAGAACTAGTATGAGCCACTTTTTCGTCCTGTATACTTCATTCTGCGCAAAGAGACGGAGCTGTTTTTAATAAAGGAAATAATTTATCCTGCTGTTACATTTATTCTCGTGTGATACGCAGATATATAATACCGATTATGTGCTAATAATTATATATTATACTAGTCACCAACTTGTAACTAAAATCGGTTGGTAAAACTTTGTTTTTACTCAAAAAAAACTTTATGTTCCGATCGTTAGTGAAATAGTTGAATTTAATTATATTGAGTTATAACCTATAGAGTGGCTGATGTTGATAAGCGATATTATACTTTTTATTAATGTGATTTTAACTTCACTACACATCTCACGTAAATGATGAGATTGTTGTAATGGACATTTATGCACTTTATCTAGTTCTGTTCCTTAAATATCTGTAATGCATTTAATTTACTTTTGTTGTTGCTTATTATTTATAAGTTTTTATTTATGTATTTATATTTATTTTATTACAATTTTTTTATTTTTATTTGTAAAATTTTGTTTATTCTCATTCACTCTTATGGCTTACTGTTATGTTTTTATTATACGTTTCTGATGTTTTTTCACATTATTTTTCGTGGTATTAAGTGTAGCCCTACTCTAAATTATTTAATTGCCCCGAGTTTCGCAACTGATTTGTCTAACCAATGTTAGTTTGTTTACTACTTGTGAAAACTTAAATTGGTATTCCCAAAGGGAGATAGGCCTATAAATTCTCTTGTTTCTTATTTTCATTTAAACAGTAATAGTTTAATAAAGTCACAGTGTAAAGTAACACTGTTAATACTTTTAGTTTCAATTTATTTCTTATAACAAATTATATAGTATAGGTTATATAATATCTTCAAATAAATACATAGCAAGTAGGTTTATTAATATATTAATAGGTTTGTCTAGGTGAAAATAAACCTACTTGGAGTGTATTTATTTGAAGATATTACATAGGAGACCTGCAGGAAACTCAAAACGACTTACTTACAAAGGATAATATAGGTTATGTATATATAGTATATAATAACAGGTATTTGTACCTGTTATTTTTTTGGAACGGTATTTTCATACCTAGTATTTTAAAATAACAGTTTAGCCCACCTCTACTGTGTAGAGCTCTATAATATAGATTTATAGAGCCCTTTTATAATATATAATATAGCCCTTTTATAGATCCTTATACTGTGCTTTCAATAATTCGTACATACACAATTTAAAATAAAATGAAAATGTGTTGTCTCTTTGGAAGAAGAAACATGCGGTAGCTTAAATGGTATAGTTTTTTAAAGCGCTAAAGTAGGGCTATTTTGTGTTTGTATGTTTATTGAAAAGTATTGTTTATCTGTTCCTACAAACTATCGGGTCTTGGGGAATATTCAGCGGCAAAATGTAACTTCCGGCGCCGCGCGTGTGCTATATTTCGGTGTCCGATGTGTACATCCAACTGTTTTCTTCACAAGTAACTAATGCCAGCTTATGGAGGTTATGTACGGCAATGTAACTTAAAAAAATTTACTTTGTCAGTGTACATTAAAAGGGTGTATTTATTGGAAGTACAGAAATTAGTTTATATTTATCGCACATAATTACGGTACAGAGACGATTTTGGGAGGTTGTTGCTAAGTTTAACAATATAACTTAACCTTTTACATTTTTAAAATTAATTAGACTTAACAAACGTTTCCTTAGTTAGTGTACATTCAAAGGCTGTATTTGGTATTTATTGTATGGATAAAAGGCTGTATATAACATTAACGGCTGTATTTATTCGAAGTAAGTAATGCCAGCTTATGGAGGTTATGTACGACAATGTAACTTAAATAAAATTTACTTTGTTCGTGTACATTAAAAGGGTGTATTTATTGGGTGTATTTATTGGAAGTACAGAAATTAGTTTATCGCACATAATTACGGTACAGAGACGATTTTGGCAGGTTGTGGCTACGTTTAATTATTTAACTTAACCTTTTAGATTTTAAAAATTAATTAGACTTAACAGACATTTCCTTAGTTAGTATACATTCAAAGGCTGTATTTATTGTATGGATAAAAGGCTGTATATAACATGAACGGCTGTATTTATTCGAAGTAAGTAATGCCAGCTTATGGAGGTTATGTACGACAATGTAACTTAAATAAAATTTACTTTGTTCGTGTACATTAAAAGGGTGTATTTATTGGAAGTACAGAAATTAGTTTATCGCACATAATTACGGTACAGAGACGATTTTGGCAGGTTGTGGCTACGTTTAATTATTTAACTTAACCTTTTAGATTTTTTAAATTAATTAGACTTAACAGACATTTCCTTAGTTAGTGTACATTCAAAGGCTGTATATAACATTAAAGGCTGTCTTTATTCAAAGTACCGGAATTAAAACGTACTTCCAATTTAGAACCTAGTACAATCTAATGTATAACCAAACAAGTACATTAAAATCCTTTTTTCAACATAATGCAATAATAAGCAATGTGTAGTTTCTGTTAACATGCAAATGATTAAGTATTAATAATGGGTTACAGTGGAATTTAATGTTACTACGGTCTGAATTAATGCAAATAAAATTGGGAGAATCTCGTAAACATATTAAAGAATGCTTGTATATTACACACAAAATTATTACAGTACGGACCTTTGTTAATGAATAGAAACAAATTTGACTCTATACTTTAGTATGTACCAATAAAATTCACCTTTTTTCAAATACCAATATCTGTTGTTGTTTTTCATACCCTTAAAAAAAGGTCATTAACAACATACATTATGAGAAAACGTGATTACAAATAACCAGCCATTAGTTACTTAGAAGAAAATAGATATAACATTTACAAACATCAAATCTTCAATTCTCTCCCTATTTGTTTTATAAAAACTGGAGTTTCTACTGCAGGTTTTAAGTCCACTAACTACTTAATTAAATATACATAATTGTTCCTGTATCTTGTTGGGTAACATTATATTAATACATCTGCTTCCTACTCATATGTGCAAACAATGTTTTTAATGTACGGTCCTAAAATCTTTATCAACACTTTATATCTTTAAAATTTAGACAAAGTCTAATGAGCAACTTGGCCTAACCTGAATTTACATGACCTGGCTCAGAACAACTTTATTTTGGCAAATACAAAGATGAAGACTGGTTGCAATTTCTTCAGGGCTCACACCTGCTGCCAGGCCTAGTTCTATAACATGATAAGGAAGAAATAAATCAGCCCAAACCTGCAACCGCTGTGGGAAGGCTTTTACACCATTACCAATAAGATTAATGATGTCATCTAAGAATAACTCATTAGCTTTATTTTTAACTTTCATTAGTTTTATCTTTTTTAACAATTTTTAATGCAGTTTACTGGAGTAAAATCTTCTTATTGATAATGTTTTTATCAGTTTCATTACATTATTCTTATCTCTTTTTATTACCGTATCTCAGACAATATTTATAGTATACAATTTAGTTAATGACTTAGTATTTTGTTCTTCATGTATCATGGTCATGAAATGGTTTAAGTTGGGGCCTATTTTATGTAAGGGGAAAACATAACATTACAATATTGTAATTACTTTTATTTCTATAATTATTTATAAGTATTACTTTGTACAAACAAAACTGGCTTAGAAATGGGTCTACTTAGGAAATTATGGAATTCTGCTGAAATTTCGAATAGTTCTGGAGGGGAATTGATCCCCTGATAACCCCCCTCCGCAAGTTACTCCACTGATCCCATTCTACACAGTTCCAAGAAATCCTGTATTTAGTAGAGCTTCCCTTATGTGCCTGGTAAGTGAAGGAGAAGGGATCTATTTAACGTGCAAGTTGAAGAATATATTTAATTATTGCACTTAACTTGATATAAGTACTGATTACATTTCAGGATTATTATTTTCAGAAATAATGTATGTAAACCAGTTTTCCCCATATAAAGTTAATTAAAATTCTTTAATGCATAGCATTCCAGGCATTTACAGTAGTAGATTCGTTTTACTAAATTTGAATTTACACAAATAATTCTCTTTGATTAACCAGAGTTACACACACAAACTAAATGCTGAGTGTCCTCCTAGTGTATAAATTCAGCTAAAACAGTATTCCAAAAACTTACCTTGTTACTAGAATATGTGACATGATGAACTTTTCATCATGTGTTCAACTTTGTGTTGGGAGTTAAGCATTTTAATAATTTATATTTATGCAGGCGTATAGCAAAATCTGATCATCATGGAAAAGGAATAAGGCATTTTGTAATAGCAATTAACTGATTAGTTCCTGCTGTATTACCGAATCATATTACAAGACCAATTTTTGTTTAATTGAAAAGATATATTTTAATTGTTTCTTTTGGTGCAATCTGTAAATTCCATGACACACGTCCATAAAGGTTTGAAAATACGCTTACTCCAGTTTGATAGGAATAAATTTAAAAACGTCAAAGCTGCACACATACTGACGTGAAGCCTTATTTCTTCATTCTGGCGATAGTCCTCTGTTAGGCCTACATCTTGGACCTTCCTCCACAAACACTTTCACGTGGAAGTAACATCCACTTATTTCAGCTGTGGGGAAAATTTGACGAAGGGCCGCAATCGTAGAATCCTCGAAGTCTACATTTACCACACTTGGACGCCAAACAAATCTGCATGGATTGTGTAGATTTGTGTAAATTCCTTACAACAGCTCTTGAATGTACCGTCCATTAAAAAATGCGAAGAGTTTCCTAGACATTCCTTTCCTTTGCTGCCACTAAAAACGATAATTCTCTCTTCTAATGCGTCATCTTTAAGAAGGAAACTGCTGCCATCGCTCATTTTTAGAATGTATTCTGAAAGAACAATATCTTCGCAATTCTTTGGTTCATGCTGGTTTCCTTGGGTTTTACACCAATGATCCCGAATGGCTCTCTTCAATGTTTCTGCATGGGGCATTACTGTGACAAAATCATAACCTCTATTATGAAGATCTCCAATTTCATCTGTGTATATCGCAGAAAACTGAGTATTTTATTCACGTGCCCTCTTCTTCACCTTCTCCACACGCTTCCTCACTTCTAAGGACGTGTCATCAGGTGGTCCACACAAAAGTTCAGAAACATCTTCTTTCTTCGACCGCATCTTTCCTTTACAGCGATTGGACTTCTCCCGTAAACACATCCACGTAACAACACCGTCTTTCGACTCCCGAAATTTACGATACGCATAACCGTTGTAATGGGGACAAGGTTTACCCTTAGTAGTTGTAACAACTTTCATACTCGTCTTCACTCTACGAATGTCAAACTCGGGTACCCTCAAACTCAAAGTGACAAATACTTGGAGTGGATTCGTACTGGTAAACTGGTGGGCGGGTTCATTGACATGGTTCCACATTCTATCACACCCGAAAGGGTAGTGTCCGCAGGGCCGAGACGAGTTGCGCCCAGTGTACCCGAAAATGGTCGATGTGCGTGTGTGCATAAGAGAATAATCCCTTATTCTATACCTGACCACTCGAAACCCAAACACTCGAATTGAGCAACTGACCAGAAACTTTATATATAAAATCGAAGCGAATTTATTATATAAAACCATAAAACAAAGTTTGTCGGTGATTGTTGGTAGATACGTTAGGCTAGAAATAATAAAACGCAGGGGGGGGGTCACAGCTACGTGGGGGACTCGAAGTAAAATGGGCGCATCTCGGACTATGACCCCGTCATAAAATTTTACAAGCGGGCGCACCTCAGATAAGACCTGTCCGCAAACCTCCGGTATAGAAATACTTTTGGAATTTTGTCATCCCTCTCTCAGGTAGCAAAAGTGTCCGCAAATCTCCGGAAATAGCTTGTTTTCGCAAATCTCCGTGTCCACATCTCTCCGGTATTCACAAAATTTGCCGCCAGTTCCCTACTTTGCCTATGCATAAATCTGCCTCTGGAGTACATACTGCACCTGAACAGTAGTAAGAATGATTTAGTATCCTTTAGAGTTATTCACTGTCCTTTTGAAATAACATGTGTCGTTAATTTTAGTAGACTTTAAATTTAATACAGAGAGTCTTTAAATTTGTTTTAAAATTTACCCGTTTATTCCTAAAGGTCTTGAATTTTGCTTAGAATAGTCAAAGACCAAATGCCATTTGTACAGCACGTGGTAAAATTGTGTTGTTACGATGGCGGTAACTGAAAAAGTTATCATGCTTGTTCACCGAATTTGTTACATTTTAAATCAGTGTTGTGTTGGGAGTTTCACATTAATTATTAATTAATTATGATTAGCTACGATGAACTGTCAAGTGTTATTGGTACAGAAGAGGATGCACTTTCTTTTCTTCGAGAAAAAGGTTTGGTTCACAATCCTCGTCAGTGTGGTAATGGACGTGATATGATTTTAGCGCTTGGGCAGCAAAAGCATTGGTGTTGCAATAAGAAGACTTGCCGTGAGTATAAGCCAGTTCGCAAGGACACATTTTTAGAGGGGTCCAAATTACCCCTGAGAACAATAATAAAATTTATTTATGACTGGTGTGAAGGCCGTAGTAGTGTGAAAAACAGTAAAAATCAACTGAAAATCGACAACAAAACACACACACATTGGACGGCTTACTTAAGACATATCTGTGCTGAAGATGTCATGAGCAACCCAAAGAAAATTGGAGGACCAAATTTAACAGTTGAAATTGACGAGAGTCTCTTTGCCAAGAGAAAAAATAATGTTGCCCGGGTGTATCCACAACAGTGGGTTTTCGGAGGATTCTGTCGAGAAACAAAGGAATGTTTCTTGTGTCCTGTTGAAGATCGATCAGCAGGTACTCTCCTACCTCTCATAGTGGCAAATATTGAACCAGGGTCCATTATAATGTCAGATGAGTGGCGTTCATACCGTCAAATTGTTAATTTGCCACAACAGTACACTCATTTGACTGTAAACCATAGTTATAACTTTGTGGATCCTCAAACTGGAGCGCATACACAAAGCATAGAAAGCATGTGGCGGTCCTGTAAACGCCGAAACGTGATTGAATGTGGTACGAGAAGGGATCGCTTAGATTCCTATTTAAGTGAGTTCATGTGGCGAACAAGAAATGCAAACCAGGATTTGTTCGAGAAAATGCTTGAAGATATAAAAAAATATGAAGCCCCTTTATGATTCTTGTTTTACATGATTTTGGTAAGTATTATCAATTTGGTATGTTCTATTTAGAATACGTAGTTAATTATGATATTGACTTTGAAATCATGTGCTTAATTTAATTATTCATTGCTCAAGCTTAATCCAATACCATTTTCAAGGATTTTAAGTACTCTGTAAAAGTATTTTGTTTCCTTATTGAACACAGTACATGACACATTAAAAGTATTCAGTACTTAAAAGTAGGTTAGGTTACATTATTATTCTAAATAACTTCACAACAGCTGTAACAAAGTTAATTATAAAATAATAATCATTTTGTATTTTTTCTTTTACAAGTGGATATTAAGCCAAAAAGCTGATATCATATAAAGTGTAATAATCATGTTCAGTGTATTATTATGTTTAATATCATAGGTACAGCTTAAACTAACCTTATACTCACGAGGTACAATTGTACTGATTTCACCTGTAAAAGAACGGTTAGCTGAAAATAAGACACAATTGTAACACATACCACAACCTGTGTGTGTGTGTTTTGGTGGATGCGTCAATAATCTGTAAACCCTTTAATATTGGTCTCTTAGAATGTTGACTGATTAAACAAAATAATTGATTAATGTTCATATGTCAGTACTTGGTGTGTCCGGTGATGTAATTTATTTTTCTTTGCAGGCATTCGTGATTTAATGCGAAACGTGGCTGTGAATGGAAAAATTGATTACCGTATATATTCCAGGACTATATTCAGGTTTGTAATTTACACAGTGAAACCAGTCAAAACAAAGTATTAAAATCCTTTGAAAATATTATTAAAAGCAGGCACATTACATGGTAAGAGATGTGATGAAATAAGTGATACACACTATCATCATTGTATGGTGTTCTGTTGTGTGACAGGTCCCAGATATTACCAATCATCTCCATTCATATGCATTTCGTTTGAACTGTTGAGCTTTCATCTCTACATAAGATACTCCACTTTGCATTTCGTACACAAGCTCATCTTCTCTCCTTTCATGGTTCTTTCAAAAACTGGTGTTAATTGTTCATTTTCTCTGAGGATTAAATATACTTATACTTAATATTAAATACTTAAAAGTTGGTTAGGTTACATTATTTAATCTAAACAACTTCACAGCGGCTGTAACAAAGTTATTTATAAAATAATAACTGTATTTTTTCCTTTACAAGTGGGTATTAAATAAAAAACCGATATCATATTCTTATACCATAAGAAGTAATATAATCACGTTATGTTCATGATGAGTTCTATTTCTTGTGTATAGTGTGTTTCAGTGTTTGCATTAAACAAAACATTTTTAAATCAGTGTTGAACCTTTGCCAAGTAGTGTGCATGATATTTTCCAACAAATTCGTATACTGTATGAGAGTAGACTATTGATGTATACTACTTTACATGTCAGAAGTATAACGATATATTTACAAATTACTTTATTTTATATTCTTATGTTATTATTATTATTCAATAAAAAATAAAATACTTTTTAACAACAATATACTTTTATTTTAATTATTGTATTGTATTCAATTATTCAGAAACATAAATATAATTAAAGTAAAAATAAATAGTTGTAATAATTTAATTAAAAAGTATATTTTTGTTAAAAGGAATGTCTTAATTATTCAACAATGATATATAACTCTCTCTCTTCCCCCTCCCACTCTCTGTGGGGGGGGGGGTTGAATATATGAGTGATAGTTTAATCTTGTTTTCAACAAATTCCAGTGACATTGCAATCTGATAGGTTAGAGTCTGTACTTAAAATGGACAAATTTTTGGTTAAGTGACCAAAATACTAGGTAAAGTGGTAAGTAAACAGCCATTCCATTCTAATCAGCCTACACATACATATTGTTACATTACATTTAATGCAAACAGTCTTCTTTACAATTGAATTAAAGGTACACAATTTAACTATAACGTTAGGTGAGACTGACGAATACAAAAACAATACCAATACATCTATTACAATATAGAATACTACAAGGACAAGATACTACAGATTTAAAGGTAAGAAAAAGGGATAAACGTTACAATATATATTATTGCCCATCTTCTTTATTTACAGTGTGGAACAGTAGATCCTGTTACAGTATACTGGACTTAGTACTTAGTTGAGGCACAGATACTTCCTAAATAATACATCTACTCTACATGAGTGTTGTGGTTGGTTAGGTAATGATAGTACATTGTTGTGTGTAATGATAGTACATTGGGTTTGATGTTTCTTTACAAACCCAATTGACTCTGTAGTGCTCAATTCTACGTCTTTCAACCTCACTGTAACTGTTTATTCTCCGTTTCTTCCAGCGGTTGTTCATGTAACCTGTCTTGTATGTTACTGTACTAATTTTTAAAATAAACACTTATGTATCTTGTAGCATAAGCTATTAACCGTAGTGCATACTCCTTTATCTAAAAAGTGGTAGATATTGTTAAGCCCCTTACCTTTTACTTCCATGTCCTTAAGGAAATGGAAGTATGGTGATGGCCAAAAAAAATCGTGTTCGAGATTTTTGCAGATTCTGATTGTACTACCCTCAAAACATGAAAAGTCATTTTTCGAAAAGTGTGTGTGTGTGTGTTTGTGTGTAGATTTTTTTCTATGGCAAACGATAACAGCCAAAAATTCAAACAGAATCGAATACTTGGATTTCATTGTCCATGACGTGTCCATTAATTAACTAAATATAATTATTACACTACGACTCGGAACACAATAGTAGTGTAATAATTATATTTAGAATCAAATATTTTTTTACATACAGCCCTGATTTGTATAGTACTCAAGACCTATTGGTTTTGGTGAAGATCGGTTAACAGAAAGGGGTAGTTTACCTGCAACATTTTAACAAGGGTATTTTCTGTGGCAAACGATAAGAGCCACAAATTCAAACTGAATAAAATAATTTTCTGTGTACAGCCCTGTGTAGAGTACTCAAGACGTATTGTTCTTTGTGAAGATCGGTTAAGGGAAAGGAGTAGTTTGATTATGTGATTTGATTAATGCTTGTGATTGTGGTTTGATTATCTGAAATTAATGCTTCTATTACCTTCCAACACTAATATTACCTTAAAACAGGAATTATAGACATGCTACTTTAGAGTTGTGTCTTTATGGCTGGGATTACATTGATTGATGGGATTATTACTTATTACAAACTGGTTTACATTCCATAGTAGTAATTTTTTCCTTAGTTTGCCAAATTTTGTTGACTAATTAATTCTATTTAGTGTGTCTGAGCCTAATTTAGGTTTCTATGGTATTTTATATATAACAGTGTGTCTATTTTCTTACAACCTTTTTCTTCTTTGACAATTCATAATAGCCATAATAGCATAATATTCTTAATAGCAACATTACTAACATTATTACACACAAAACATATTTAAACATAACTAACTCTTAATACAATTAATTAAACAAATTGAACCTTCTAATTGTAGTCTTTTCCCTTGAAACAAATATGGGACTTGGGTTTAAATCCTAATTAATACAATGTTGCTGAACATTCAGAATAATATAAATCATGTCTCCCTTAATCTTACTTATAGTCTATGTTTCATTTGTTTCGTACATTTGGGGTGAATCATTAATTTTAACAGTCTTTTCTGTTATTACTGATAATTCATTATATTACACTTTTTCTTCCTTCACTTAGCACTTTTTCCCACAGTGTTCAGCTTATAATTATTTACAATATTGTTACAGGTAGTCGTGAGTGGTAAGGAGGTGACTCTACACACTTCTACATTAATACAGCGAGTTAAGTGTCTGTGAATCCCCAGATTGTTCCAGTAACTACACAATTATTGTCGATGCATCACCTGGAAAGATATTCTGGACCTCTGCGGACCTCCACATGAACTCACTTAAATAGGAATCTAAGCGTTCCCTTCTCACACCACATTCAATCACGTTTCGGCGTTTACAGGACCGCCACATGCTTTCTACGCCTTGTGTATGTGCTCCCGTTTGAGGATCCACGAAGTTATAACTATGGTTTACAGTCAAATGAGTGTACTGTTGTGGCAAATTAACAATTTGATGGTATGAACGCCACTCATCTGACATTATAATGGACCCTGGTTCAATATTTGCCACTATGAGAGGTAGGAGGGTAGCTGCTGACCGATCTTCGATACGACACAAGAAACATTCCTTTGTTTCTCGACAGAATCCTCCGAAAACCCACTGTTGTGGATACACCCGGCCAACATTATTTTTTCTCTTGGAAAAGAGACTCTCGTCAATTTCAACTGTTAAATTTGGTCCTCCAATTTTCTGTGGGTTGCTCATGATGTCTTCAGCACAGATATGTCTTAAGTAAGCCGTCCAATGTGTGTGTGTTTTGTTGTCGATTTTCAGTTGATTTTTACTGTTTTTCACACTACTACGGCCTTCACACCAGTCATAAATAAATTTTATTATTGTTCTGAGGGGTAATCTGGGCCCCTCTAAAAATGTGTCCTTGCAAACTGGCTTATACTCACGGCAAGTCTTCTTATTACAACACCAACGCTGTTGCTGCCCAAGCGCTAAAATCATATCATGTCCATTACCACATTGACGAGGATTGTGAACCAAATCTTTTTCTTTAAGAAAAGAAACTGCAGCATCCTCGTCTGTACTAATAACACTACCATCATAGCTAATCACAACACAACACTGATTTAAAATGTAACAAAAGAAGTGAACAAGCATGTAACAACACCAATTAAAAATATAATAAATGTAATTTGCAAATTCATAAGTGTGTTTTATTTTGGTTTCCACTGTACTATGTGACGATCGGTGAGACCGTCGTAACAATTTAACAAAACATCCCAATTAATTCAATATTATACTTTGAGGATTATAATTTTACATAACCCCCTTCCACCTCCACACTCCCCCACACAACCTACCAACTAAACAAACCGTTACAAGTTCCGGACATTCTGTATCATACCCCGCTGATGAAGGCGAACACCACACTGAAATGTCATACGAGGAAAATAAACAAAGTAAGTTTCACATGTGAAAGTGTAGTAATTAATATTCATAAAACATTATTAGTATTTGATTTCAAGCTTGCAGAAGTCAATCCAAATAAATGATGTCTGAATGTATGTACACACATAAAAGGCAAAATACAAGTGTCCTGTCTTGTCTGCTGTCATAGAAAATATATTCTGTATTTCTTTACGGTTGCAACTTCATTCATGTGAGTGAAAATTAATTTATATAAATTTCAAATCCACTTGGAATCAACACCGATGACTGTAAACAAATATAATACATTCCTTTTGTGATCACTTTGGGCCAATATGAATTTAATAGCACTAGCCGAATAATAACAATAACTGATAACAAGATTATGCAAGATTTGTCATTACTTTCCCATACCTGTGATTACAGGTATATTGATATACCTGTTACTATGTATAGAGGTGTTACTATATATATATATTGTATGTTAAAACTGTTAGGTGTATTTTATAATCTGGAACATTTTACACCAAATGATTTAATCACAAAAGATTATGTAAAACACAAAATTACAACAAACACACCAAAAGTACCTATAGAAATTACAACAGTCATAATGAACAAACAAGAAATAAACATAATTGCAAAGAAGGAACCAAGGTAATTCTAATATTTAAGAAATAAACAATAAAACTGAGAAATTCTTCTCCGAAAACAATATAACTCAAATAACCAAAGATCCACAATAAAATACCAAAAACAAATTCATAAATAATGCAAAATACATAATCCAAACAGAAAACATAAAATACCTAAAAAGAAATTAAACCTAACCCCCCAAAACTAAACGCATTACCAAAAATACACAAACCCAATATACCCATTTGACCTTTGATAAATAACACACAAGCACCCTCCCACAAAATCGCCAGACACCTAGATAAACTAATCAGAAAACATATAAATCTAACCAACAAACAAAATAAATCTAACCAACAAACAACACTTCTGTTAAAAACAACATAGAACTTGTCAAAAAACTTGAACACATCCATATACCACACAACTCAACATTAGCATCATTTGACATAACGAATTTATACACCAATGTACCTGTTGAAGACACCATAGTAACAAGGTAAGTGTTTGGAATACTGTTTTATGAACATGAGGTGGTATATGTTAGTGATCACAATTCTGTGGTTGAGGCTGAAGGTAGAAGTAGTTTCTATAGAAATATTTCATTTCTAAAATGATTTCAAATATAAATCTTAGAACATGGTAGTCATGTATGGTTCTCCATACCGATATTTTAATTATTTGCATCAAATAGTATTGTTTAATAAATGTTCTATCCAGATCAAATTATGTGTATACAGTTCTGGAAAAAATTAGACAGGCATAATATTTTGTTTGTTTATTGTAAACTGTATTATGTTTGGAAGTATCCCAAAGTAAATTTAACATTAGTCATGTCAATCAATGAGGCCAGTCCAGTTTTTTAAGGCCAGGAGAATCCTTGAAAAGTTTGGAGCATCACTAGGGGATCTGTGAAAAACTGGCAGATTTGAGTAGTCACTTGATAAAGGATGGTGTTGTAAAAGCAACAATTCTTTCAGAATTTTTTATAACCCTGTCAGTCTGCAAATAATACACTGTATTACAGTATACAAATGTAGTGTAACATCTTAGCACAATACTATATGATAAATTTGGATAAAAGTCTCATTGCCAATAGACAGGATAGCTGGTGTGATCAGACATAACAAATTTGTATTAGTTTTTTGAAAATTTATTCCTATCAAACTGGAGTAAGCATATTTTCAAACCTTTATGGACGTGTGTCATGGAATTTACAGATTGCACCAAAAGAAACAATTAAAATATATCTTTTCAATTAAACAAAAATTGGTCTTGTAATATGATTCGGTAATACAGCAGGAACTAATCAGTTAATTGCTATTACAAAATGCCTTACTCCTTTTCCATGATGATCAGATTTTGCTATACGCCTGCATAAATATAAATTATTAAAATGCTTAACTCCCAACACAAAGTTGAACACATGATGAAAAGTTCATCATGTCACATATTCTAGTAACAAGGTAAGTTTTTGGAATACTGTTTTAGCTGAATTTATACACTAGGAGGACACTCAGCATTTAGTTTGTGTGTGTAACTCTGGTTAATCAAAGAGAATTATTTGTGTAAATTCAAATTTAGTAAAACGAATCTACTACTATAAATGCCTGGAATGCTATGCATTAAAGAATTTTAATTAACTTTATATGGGGAAAACTGGTTTACATACATTATTTCTGAAAATAATAATCCTGAAATGTAATCAGTACTTATATCAAGTTAAGTGCAATAATTAAATATATTCTTCAACTTGCACGTTAAATAGATCCCTTCTCCTTCACTTACCAGGCACATAAGGGAAGCTCTACTAAATACAGGATTTCTTGGAACTGTGTAGAATGGGATCAGTGGAGTAACTTGCGGAGGGGGGTTATCAGGGGATCAATTCCCCTCCAGAACTATTCGAAATTTCAGCAGAATTCCATAATTTCCTAAGTAGACCCATTTCTAAGCCAGTTTTGTTTGTACAAAGTAATACTTATAAATAATTATAGAAATAAAAGTAATTACAATATTGTAACGTTATGTTTTCCCCTTACATAAAATAGGCCCCAACTTAAACCATTTCATGACCATGATACATGAAGAACAAAATACTAAGTCATTAACTAAATTGTATACTATAAATATTGTCTGAGATACGGTAATAAAAAGAGATAAGAATAATGTAATGAAACTGATAAGAACATTATCAATAAGAAGATTTTACTCCAGTAAACTGCATTAAAAATTGTTAAAAAAGATAAAACTAATGAAAGTTAAAAATAAAGCTAATGAGTTATTCTTAGATGACATCATTAATCTTATTGGTAATGGTGTAAAAGCCTTCCCACAGCGGTTGCAGGTTTGGGCTGATTTATTTCTTCCTTATCATGTTATAGAACTAGGCCTGGCAGCAGGTGTGAGCCCTGAAGAAATTGCAACCAGTCTTCATCTTTGTATTTGCCAAAATAAAGTTGTTCTGAGCCAGGTCATGTAAATTCAGGTTAGGCCAAGTTGCTCATTAGACTTTGTCTAAATTTTAAAGATATAAAGTGTTGATAAAGATTTTAGGACCGTACATTAAAAACATTGTTTGCACATATGAGTAGGAAGCAGATGTATTAATATAATGTTACTCAACAAGATACAGGAACAATTATGTATATTTAATTAAGTAGTTAGTGGACTTAAAACCTGCAGTAGAAACTCCAGTTTTTATAAAACAAATAGGGAGAGAATTGAAGATTTGATGTTTGTAAATGTTATATCTATTTTCTTCTAAGTAACTAATGGCTGGTTATTTGTAATCACGTTTTCTCATAATGTATGTTTTTAATGACCTTTTTTTAAGGGTATGAAAAACAACAACAGATATTGGTATTTGAAAAAAGGTGAATTTTATTGGTACATACTAAAGTATAGAGTCAAATTTGTTTCTATTCATTAACAAAGGTCCGTACTGTAATAATTTTGTGTGTAATATACAAGCATTCTTTAATATGTTTATGAGATTCTCCCAATTTTATTTGCATTAATTCAGACCGTAGTAACATTAAATTCCACTGTAACCCATTATTAATACTTATCATTTGCATGTTAACAGAAACTATACATTGCTTATTATTGCATTATGTTGAAAAAAGGATTTTAATGTACTTGTTTGGTTATACATTAGATTGTACTAGGTTCTAAATTGGAAGTACATTTTAATTCCGGTACTTTGAATAAAGACAGCCTTTAATGTTATATACAGCCTTTGAATGTACACTAACTAAGGAAATGTCTGTTAAGTCTAATTAATTTAAAAAATCTAAAAGGTTAAGTTAAATAATTAAACGTAGCCACAACCTGCCAAAATCGTCTCTGTACCGTAATTATGTGCGATAAACTAATTTCTGTACTTCCAATAAATACACCCTTTTAATGTACACGAACAAAGTAAATTTTATTTAAGTTACATTGTCGTACATAACCTCCATAAGCTGGCATTACTTACTTCGAATAAATACAGCCGTTAATGTTATATACAGCCTTTGAATGTACACTAACTAAGGAAACGTTTGTTAAGTCTAATTAATTTTAAAAATGTAAAAGGTTAAGTTATATTGTTAAAGTTGGCAACAACCTCCCAAAATCGTCTCTGTACCGTAATTATGTGCGATAAATATAAACTAATTTCTGTACTTCCAATAAATACACCCTTTTAATGTACACTGACAAAGTAAATTTTATTTAAGTTACATTGTCGTACATAACCTCCATAAGCTGGCATTAGTTACTTGTGAAGAAAACAGTTGGATGTACACATCGGACACCGAAATATGTACACGCGCGGCGCCGGAAGTTACATTTTGCCGCTGAATATTCCCCAAGACCCGAAAACAAAAAAGACCCAAAAGGGGTCTTTCACTAATCCTGCGGCCAAAGACAACTTTCGTCTCCACGTTTGTAATTTTTTTCCGTGTTCGATGTGTACTAGAACTGTTTTCTTCACAAGTAACTAATGCCAGGTTATGGAGGCTATGTAGACAATGTAACTTAAATAAAATTTACTTTGTTAGTGTACAATAAAAGGGTGTATTTACTGGAAGCACAGAAATAATTTTCCATTTATCGCACATAATTACGGTACACAGACGATTTTTGGAGTTTGTGTCTACGTTTAACAATGCAACTTAACCTTTTAGATTTTTAAAATTAATTAGATTTAACAAAAATTTCCTTTGTTAGTGTACATTAAATTATTGTATGGATACAAGGCTGCTGTACATAACATTAAAGGCTGTATTTATTCGAAGTACCGGAATTAAAACCTAGTTCCAATTTAGAACGTAGACCTATAACCTATTTGCATATTTTATTGGGGTTATGTAAAACTATATAACTATATATGTAAAATTAATTAAACTCTAATATAAAAAGTCGATATAGAAATGGAGATGAAAATGAAATATAAGAAATGATGAAATTATCATAAGAAATTATTTCATCCATAAACTGTCTGAAATAATTACTTCTGGAGGAGAGCAATCTGTAACGTGACAGATAAATGCATAATAATGAATGGCATTGATCATTAGAATAATAAGATTATAACATTTAAATCTGGAAGAAGCATTAAGTTTAATATCAAGAATTAATTCATAGCAACTGTGCGAAGCAATCATTATTATTTAAAAAAAATACAAGTTCAAATAAAATAAGTTACTAGTGATGAGTCATCCAAAACCAGTCTAATAACCCAAGGGTTTTAAAAAATATAACCCAGGAAGGTAAGGAGGATATAAAGAAACAATAAAGTATGACTAAACCCACAACGAGGATAAACAAAATGAGAAAGAAACCCTGAATAAGGCAAGATCCACAATAAAGGTGATGTATTTCTAAAATTCCGAAGAAGATAAAGAAATCCCAAGAAACCCGAAGAAGATGAAGAAATCCCAAGAAACCCGATGGCATCAAGAAGAAGATGGAGAAGATACCAGTCCAAGAAGACAGAAGAAAGAAGAAGAAGGCAGCATCCTGAGGAAGATGTTATGCTCTTATAAAAGACACCCATATCCCCATATCCCAAAATAAATAGTAAAATACAAATAAAAGTATAATGAAATAGTCTTGGACAGTAACAACATGTACATAAAATTAAGAGAGAAAAGTGTGTAGAGTAAGAGTTGCCAGTGAACCAAGATGAAACAATAATATAGTACCCAAGGAACAAATCTCCATTGTAACACACTAACCAATTTATTGATGTTAATAAGACTACACAACCATTTAGAAATAACAAAATATAAGTGTAAAGTGAACCAGTGCTAGTTTTGGGTATTATAAAAAAATAAACATTATGTTTCAGTCTTGGTAATCACAAACATTGAATACAATGAAACATGCAACTTTCAGTGACTTAAAATTTGTACCTTGTGAATATGTTACAATTAATAATAACAAGATATAAATCTGTTCGAAGTGACATTTTGTTTTATAGAATGAGAAAAAACAGATTTAATTATACGGTGACAGGGTACAATTACCCAATACAATATTTAAAGGACAGTTTAAAAAACTGCATAATCCAACTTAGTATAATAGTTAGCAAATAAGAATATAGATGTAAGGTTTTGTAAATATAGGATAAGGATTTTAAAAATGTATTAGATATAAGGACATTTATTTAAATTTGCAACAACTAACATTATAACTGTAAATATATTTATTGCTTGTGTTAATAGTAATAAGTAATTAAGATGTTAGTTGGTAAAAAACCTCTTTTGGTGAATAATGTTTTATATGTTAGTAATAAGTATTGATGGTAAAAAATGTCTGAATGTTGAAGACAACCATCTTTGAAAATATTTCTTATTTGTTTAACTGCTCATTGTATTGAAACCAATACTAATTATTGTTGTGTTATTTGAAAAAATGTTTAGTTTATAATACCATATTTAAAAAGTCAGAGAGGGTATAACACAGTATTTATTGTTTGTGTAAAAATTTTGTAAGAAAAAACTTGTTAAAAAATCTAGGCAAAAGAATGAAAACCAAACTTCATCAAAACAGAGAAATTACTCATTTAAATGCAATTAAACAAAAGGGATTTAGACAAAATAAACCTGAGATGAAGCCACATAATTACACATACCACCTAGAAAGATTTTATAAAATTATATTCAGAATTATAAATAAAAATGAAAATGACAAAACTCAGAAATTTGGAGAGGGGAGTCATATATTCCAAAATAATATTTTAGAATTTAACCAATTCAAATAATTACAAGAAAATAAGGGAATATAAACCTTTTAATACAATATGAGATTATTAATAATAAATATAACTGAAAAATGGCTGAATTTGCATAATGACAGGAAGTTAATTTTGGAAATTTACTAAATACAAAATGAAAGTAAAATTACTAATTTTAGACAAAAAAACATAATAAAACGGCATTATCCAATATTAAAATACGCCGAATGAACTGAAGGATTAATTTAAAATACATCTAGCAAATAAAATGGGTTAATAACCAAAGTTTAGGCAGTTATATAATGTATTTGAAAAACATGCACAGGATGCAAAATTATATTTGAACAATGTAAAGAATAATATTGTATAGGCTAAGATTTTAGTCGAAACTGAAGGAAATAGAGAGTTGATTATTGGTTTTTGTACGGTGAACTTGACGAGCGGAATATAACCAAGTTAACCTAACTAATCGTACGGTAATGGCGAGTCAGTGAACGACACGTTTTTGTAAAATCGCGAGTGGCGAGTAAAACAATTTTGGAACGTCGACATAGTGACAGATACTATTATTAAAGATTAGATGACACTGAACAGCACCTAACTACACCGAATAACACTATTAAACACAAGAAAACAGTATACAACATAACCGTTAATTAGTGCCGAATGACAGAAAAGTGAACTAACTTATACATACACAGATATACAAAATACAACACAGAAACTTCACTCAAGACACTACACAACATCAGAAGGAAGATTTGCAGACACCAGGACGTGAATACTACAAGAAAATATCTTATTTGGAACGTCGCATTTCCGAAGGACATTTTTACCAACTTGACGGCAGCCATTTGCATTTGTCGTGAGCAACGCCTCCTCGTTTCCGTCAGCTGTATGGTGACAACAAATTATTTTATTTCAATTTATTTTCAATGTATGTACTTAGTATTAGTAATTACTGTTTGTAACGTTATACTTTTTTAATATTGGCCCGATTTATCTGACTTTAATCATAATTAGCTGTTTAAAGAACCCTATTGAATTTTATATATCAAACCTTGTAACTGTTTCGATACCCTGAGAGTCGATTTTATAATCGAAAAGAGTCCATTATTCAATTATTTAATAAAACATTTATACTTTTCACCTCAAAATAGTTCTTTCTTTCATTATTATAACAAATTACAATTAATATAATTTTAAGAACAAACTACCAGAATTTTACCACATACAAAGGAAGATAACCTCCAAAACGAAAAAGTAAACACATATCGATTGTCCTGGAGACAATCTTATGAGTGGTTGTAGTTTATTGGAAAATACAAGAACATCAATAATATTTCATAGAGAAGTGATACACGTTTTAAAACTTCACAAAACACCATTAATTAATTGATTTTAATTAATTAATTGATAAAAAGAAATTTTTTTTTAATTATAAATTTTTTTTAAGCACAATTTTTTTTTATTTCTTCAACAAGCAACTTTTTTTTTTTTAAACATTTGGTGATACTACACATATATAGATCTTCAACAGCTTAACACTATTTGACAGGTTTTGCTACATTTGGGACTCGATCAACTGGGAAACTAAAGGAAGTGTTTCAGACCAGGAAGACTCGAGAGCCACACCAATTATTAAACACCAGAATAGAGATTCGTTACAAATTGGCGCCCAACGTGGGGCTTTAATTAGCGATTGAGAGGCCACTACAATCTGCCCAATCACTAGTTGGAGTTCGGCAGCAGCTATAAAGCCAGAGAAAAGGGAACAACGACAAGCAAAATGGCAAAACTTACACCAGAAGAAATGGGTGAGATAAGGAAAATGTTTCAACAAATAATGGACGAGGACAGATAGATCACACAAGAATTGATTAAGGAAATAAGAGAGAACATTAAGAAAATAGGAGAGGACACTAAGAAAATGAGAGAGGACAGATTAAAAAGGGAAGAATTAAGAAAGGAGAAGACCGAAGAAATAAAAAATGATAGTAAACCAGAACCAGAAGAAGTACCAAAGGATATAATGCAGGAACAAGTAGTGGTATTACCTGGAATTAAAACTAGCGGAAACAAGGAAAATATTAAACAAAGGAAAAGGAGAATGTATCCAAGAAATTTGATAAAAACGAAGGAAGAGTTGGAGATGATGAACCATGGATTAATTGAGGGAAATAATATCCCAATTATCTATGACAAAGACATCATGAATTCTAGGAATTATAGGAGGAGAATTGAAGTAATTTCAAAAATAATTTACCACAAAGCAGTAGCATACCACTGGGAAAGGACCAGAGGAAAACGGAATACAACATGTGGACCAGATCAGTTTCAGCGCAGGACTGGACGGTGTTTTTCAGAAAGATGGAAATGTGATATCGTACCAGACTGTAATGAGGACACAGATGAATCACCAGAATGTATTCCATTAGCGTGCCATCTAGGACAGTTCCAGGGTACGGTTAGACTAAAATATATTCCTTCAGGGTGGATATGTGATGGTGAGCCAGTTTATGGGGTTTCAGATAAACAAATAATAAGTGATAACCCAGATGAAGATCCTCACATATATTTGTCAGGTAATACAAAACATGGACCAGAAAAGTATTGGTGTATACAATACTATGATAGAGGGAGCCGAATAAGCTTTGTAGCCAATAAAATAATAACAGCGAGGAAGATTGAAACAAGCAACAGAGTAACCGCAGTGAAAATGAAATACCAGGCGGAAACCAGAGAGATCACAAGTACTGGGATAATTATGAAGACCATGATCGTCCAAAAAATAAGAGAAACTGAGATGATGGACCCTGGTTAACACAAATACCACACGCCATCAAGAAAAGGGACGGAGGTCATGATAAACGACTACGGCGAAAAACAATGGTGAAGGAAACGAAATAAATATCATTGAAAGGAAATGATACGAATAATAAACATAGAAACAAAACTGGGTTTTATGAGTGAAGACTATGTAAGAAAATGAACATTGCAAATAAAAATATGAGCAATGCAGCGACATAAAGAAAATCGTCCATCTTCCTGGGTATATAAAAGAAAAGAAAATTTATAAAGAAAGAAAAAGATAAGATCAACTTACAAAAGTATAAATAAAATGGTCCTGTATAGAGTACAAAATATACCATATGTTGTGGTAAAGGATAAGCATAACGATACCTATGAACTGAGGGAAATCGTTTCAGGAAAAATCAAAGGTGTGTACAATCAAGCATCTATGAAAAAGTATTATGAAGAATGAGTTGGGAATTTTGAATTTAATAAACATAAAAATCCTAAAATGATGTAAGAACATCTTACAACCTAATAATTTTGGAAAAACTTTATGGAAGAAAGAGAAAGAGAGAATTTTGAATTTTTAAAACAGAAAAATTCAAAAACAATTGTAAGTACATCTTACTACCTATGATTTAGAAGAAATTTTATGGCAATTTAAAAAGAAAGAATTTATTTAACATAAAAATTCTAAAATAATAGCAAGTACAACTTACTACCAATGATTTGGAGAAAACACTTTATAGAATTATAAAAGAAGGAATTTAGAATTTTAACTAAAAAATTCAAAAATAAGTAAGTACAACTTACAACCTAATAATTTTGAAAAAACTTTATGGAAGAAAGAGAAAGAATTTTTGAATTTAAATATACATAAAAATTCAAAAATGAAGTAAGTACATCTTACTACCAAATATTTAAGAAGAAACTTTATGGAAAAATAGAAGAAAGGAATTTTGAAGTTAATATACAAAAAATTTAAAAATGAAGTAAGACCAACTTACTATAACTAAGTTTGTGAGAAAACTTTATGGTAAATAATTAAGAAGAATTTGAATTTAGAGAAATACCAAAACATTCAGAAATAATTGTAAGATCACATTACTATAAACAATTTTGAATGAAACAATTCTGGAAATAAATGAATCAAACAGAATTTGAATGTTGATAGAACGTCAGAACTTTGAAACAAGATAAGATCAACTTATTACAATGATTTATGAGAAATATTATGCCATTAAATAAAAAGAAGAGTTTGAATTTTGAATAAAACTAACAAAGTTTTAAAAATAAATATGTGCCATTTATAATTGAATTTAGAAGAAAATAAAATGATTAATTCAGAAAAGAGAATTAACTTTAATCCAGAATAAATGCTAGATATTCACAATAGCATTTGAAGGAGTAGAGAAGAAAAACAAAAAGAGTGATATGCAAGAGAAGGAAAAAATTTGGAAGCAAAGAGACTAATTACTTATGAAACGATAATGAAAACAGTTAATTAAGAGCAAAGAAGAACAACTCATACCAAACATATGGAGAAGATGATTTTGAACTAATAATAATAATAAGACCTATATGAAATGCAAAGAGAAGAAGTACCATATGAAATATAATATAAATGAATTAATGTTAATGAATGCAAAGGCGGATTAATAACTTTCTAAGAGAAAGGAAAGAACCAAAATGTTTAAATAAAATGATCAAAATAACAACCTGTATATCTAATATAAAGATACAAATTTAAAAATTAAATATAATATAATAAGACCATTCAAATAATGAATAAGAAAATGCTATATGTAAAAACCATGCTAACACTGTAAGTAACCAGAAGGAAATATAAAGAGAATTCAGATGGAGAAGAAAAAGAGTTACACTATGACCAGTAACAAGAATTATAAATAAGAAAGGTTTTCAACCATAATTAAAATAAATATATCAGACAAGTTAAGAGTTTAGAAAAATGTATATATAATGAGTATAATAATAATTATGAAGATTTATTAAGATAGAAAATGTGAGATAATCTGAGAAACTACGAAGTGAAGAATCCAAAGATATTTTTATTAGTCAAAAATGAGACTACTTTTTATTTATTTATTCGATGACTGACTGAAGATAATTCCAGCAGCATTATGTTTTTTGAGCAGAGATGAATATTGTAACAAGTATATATAGGTGTACTTCCTTTCTTCTTAAAGCCCCGCGTTGGGTTCGTCAATATGTAACAATCTCTCGAGGTCGTACCTGTTAAAATGTATCACACTTGTTTATTTTGTGCATTAGTGTGAATGTAGTGTGTTTGCCTCACACTGGTCGTTACATAAATCGACGTCACTACTGGAGTCCGTAGCGTTGTCAATGTTACCAGTACGACCTACCTGTTAATTCATAGGGGTTGCAAATCCCAGGTGGCGCCAAATTGTTTCTATTAAAACAATTAAAATAGTTAAATTCTAAAATGATACGTGTGATTAGCGTGGACAGCTGGATCGTTCGAATGGTTCCCGCCGCTATATAAGTTGTCGTTTCGTCCACTCGTGATGAGCGCTAGTTGGCTGTTGAATAAAACTCGCTAACACACATATACTCTACAAAATCCTATGAAATAACAAGATAGTAATACTCGGTACTGTGTTTTTAATACAAATTTGGTCATCAATAAATATGACAAATGAATTATAAATAATTTGTTAACAGATTGCTCCGGCTTATAGCATAAAACACAAATATCTCAGAGTTGGCAAAATTGATTCTAAAACACTTTTCATTGCCGAAAATGGCTTCAATTGCATACAAAACATTACCAGGTTTAAAATCTGGGGTTCTTTGGATCATGAAATAAGACATAAATGTTGGTTACATTAAAAAAGTACACTACCATACCTTATACGTACTTAGAAATTATAATGTGTTTTTACAATTTGTTCGGTAGTGTCGTATTTCTGTTACAAAAATTGTGCTCTCAAATAAGGTTATATTTTGATTAATGAAATGGTTTTTAAGTAAGTAAATTATGCATTTTCACCTTTGAAAGAAAATAATACTTGTTAAATAGTGAGAAATTTTATCATTTGAAAAATATTTTAAGTAATTTGGGGTTTTGGGATTAAGGAATTTATTCGATACTTATCAGTTCATATCACATTGAAGTGTAGTCATCAGGGTAGTTGGATATTCTTCAAATTTGGGCTGGTTTTAAACTTCTAACATCTTTTTCAATCTGGTCTTGGGTTTTTCTCTAATTGATTTATTTAATTTGGTTCCTGGACATCGGTAATTCTTTGTAGATCGACATCTATTCGTCTTTGGTCATCTTGGTTCACTTTTTAAACTTCTTGTAACTATTTAAATTGAAAATTTAATCATTCCAATTTTGCGTGCCGCTTACCCACGCGTCGTTTTTTCAGAGTCTATATAATTTAACGGAAAATAAGCCCTCAACGTCTCGTTGTCATAGTAACCGTAATTCTGTGATTGGTTAATTACTCCTTTAAAGACATTGTTAAAATATTTGAATTTTTATTCAAATTTATTAAGTATTTTCCTAATGGTTTTATTCCTTTATAATTCCTTTGGGGTAATAAATGACATCACTATTATCTTTCTTTCCTTTCAAAGTTTACAACGATACCTCATAAGGTCATATTCTGTTATACTTTAACTATAGTCTAATTATTTGACATTTAATAAATAACATATCTTTCTTATATTAAACTATTACAATAACATTTCTGTTTTAACATAATTGACATATAATTACTGGCCATTTACTAGTCTTAGATTAGTAAGATTTCTTGTGAAATTGATACAATTTACTTTTGAATATCTTTGGCAGTTAGATGTTTTCATAGTCAAGATTAGCCATGATTGTTTTTTGGTGTATTTCTTTTTAAATTACATTTTAAATTCAGCCTGATGGGCTTCACTTATTTGTTTGTGTTTTCACTACTTTTCAACATACATTTTCATTACACTTCTTTTAAAATATAATAATTAGGTTTATGGACTGTAGGTTCCCTTCAGCCATATTCCTCTTTTAACATTGAACCAACTATTCTTTACAAGTCATTAGTTATTATTAGTTCTAATATTGATTTCTTTCTTTTGTTACAATCTAGATTGATAAACATTGTCACTTCTCATAAAATTATGAACGTTAATTCCCCTTTCAACATGGGGTGTTTTATTCTTTGTAGTCTTAATTTTAATAACAAAACTTTAATTCTATTCTACCATACCATGTTAACACAAGTTACTTTGTCTGGGCTTTCTCCCTGAATAACATCACAAGCTTCCTTAATATTAATTTAGAATACTATTGCTAATTATTTCTAGATATATTAATGTGTACAATGTCACTCCAATCATTGATTGTTCATCAATGTTTTATAAAGTGTCTCCTTACCTATCATTATATTTTTAATGTTTCACATACACTTTCACTATTTTTAGGGTACTTACACTTCACTAAAGCACTTCTTTGGTTCACTGTTTTGTATTTAGTGTTATTTAATGGGCAATCCCTATACTTTCTCCTATCATTTCTCACTATCTCTTTCTAGCATGACATTTACTATTAATAATATGAGTTTAGTTGTTTTTTGTTAAATCTAACCTTTCTGACTGTGTTAGTGTACTTTTTCTATATTACATTACTTTACAATTGTATTGTCTTTAAAATGGGTACATAGGTTAATTTAATTATAACAATAATATTGGTTTCATCAATATATAATTATTCGAGGTTTATTGACAGTATTCTATCCTTGAGTATACTATCTTTCCCCTTTATATGTGTGTTAGTTTCCCCTTGGGTTTAACCTGTCTCCTCTTCATTCTTCCTCTTCATCGTCAATAGTCTTCATCTTCAATAGTCTTCATCTTGGTTCGGTTTAAATTCTGTTTAATTGTAGGGATCTGTTATCTTCTTCTGGTTCTTCTTTAGTTCTGTGTTCATCATTGTTTTGTCTATCATATTTTTCTTGAGTATGTTACGTTGTTCCCTTCTTTATGTTTATGTTGTTGGCTCAATCACTTGGGTTGGGTAATATCGTTGTACATCGTGTCAAAGTATTTACATTTTAATCATTTTTTAAACGTTTTATTTTATATGAAGTATTTTTATATCAAGAATTATCTTTTTTATCACTGGCACGGGATTTGGCTTAATTGTATCGTAACATAATGCCTCTGGACTCAAATTGTAGAAGTGGTGTATGGCCAGCAGAGATTGTGTAGCGTACAGTGCCCCTCTGAACTGCCCCAGCCCACGTGATAGGGAATGTTAGGGAATTAATATCCCAAGGATGCAACACGAAGTTTATAAAGAAAGAAAATGTATTACAATAATAATAATATCTCAGAAGGCACTAACTATCCGAAAAGGATCAAAAGTAAAATAATTAACTATATATGTAAAATTAATTAAACTCTAATATAAAAAGTCGATATAGAAATGGAGATGAAAATGAAATATAAGAAATGATGAAATTATCATAAGAAATTATTTCATCCATAAACTGTCTGAAATAATTACTTCTGGAGGAGAGCAATCTGTAACGTGACAGATAAATGCATAATAATGAATGGCATTGATCATTAGAATAATAAGATTATAACATTTAAATCTGGAAGAAAGCATTAAGTTTAATATCAAGAATTAATTCATAGCAACTGTGCGAAGCAATCATTATTATTTAAAAAAAATACAAGTTCAAATAAAATAAGTTACTAGTGATGAGTCATCCAAAACCAGTCTAATAACCCAAGGGTTTTAAAAAATATAACCCAGGAAGGTAAGGAGGATATAAAGAAACAATAAAGTATGACTAAACCCACAACGAGGATAAACAAAATGAGAAAGAAACCCTGAATAAGGCAAGATCCACCAATAAAGGTGATGTATTTCTAAAATTCCGAAGAAGATAAAGAAATCCCAAGAAACCCGAAGAAGATGAAGAAATCCCAAGAAACCCGATGGCATCAAGAAGAAGATGGAGAAGATACCAGTCCAAGAAGACAGAAGAAAGAAGAAGAAGGCAGCATCCTGAGGAAGATGTTATGCTCTTATAAAAGACACCCATATCCCCATATCCCAAAATAAATAGTAAAATACAAATAAAAGTATAATGAAATAGTCTTGGACAGTAACAACATGTACATAAAATTAAGAGAGAAAAGTGTGTAGAGTAAGAGTTGCCAGTGAACCAAGATGAAACAATAATATAGTACCCAAGGAACAAATCTCCATTGTAACACACTAACCAATTTATTGATGTTAATAAGACTACACAACCATTTAGAAATAACAAAATATAAGTGTAAAGTGAACCAGTGCTAGTTTTGGGTATTATAAAAAATAAACATTATGTTTCAGTCTTGGTAATCACAAACATTGAATACAATGAAACATGCAACTTTCAGTGACTTAAAATTTGTACCTTGTGAATATGTTACAATTAATAATAACAAGATATAAATCTGTTCGAAGTGACATTTTGTTTTATAGAATGAGAAAAAACAGATTTAATTATACGGTGACAGGGTACAATTACCCAATACAATATTTAAAGGACAGTTTAAAAAACTGCATAATCCAACTTAGTATAATAGTTAGCAAATAAGAATATAGATGTAAGGTTTTGTAAATATAGGATAAGGATTTTAAAAATGTATTAGATATAAGGACATTTATTTAAATTTGCAACAACTAACATTATAACTGTAAATATATTTATTGCTTGTGTTAATAGTAATAAGTAATTAAGATGTTAGTTGGTAAAAAACCTCTTTTGGTGAATAATGTTTTATATGTTAGTAATAAGTATTGATGGTAAAAAATGTCTGAATGTTGAAGACAACCATCTTTGAAAATATTTCTTATTTGTTTAACTGCTCATTGTATTGAAACCAATACTAATTATTGTTGTGTTATTTGAAAAAATGTTTAGTTTATAATACCATATTTAAAAAGTCAGAGAGGGTATAACACAGTATTTATTGTTTGTGTAAAAATTTTGTAAGAAAAAACTTGTTAAAAAATCTAGGCAAAAGAATGAAAACCAAACTTCATCAAAACAGAGAAATTACTCATTTAAATGCAATTAAACAAAAGGGATTTAGATAAAATAAACCTGAGATGAAGCCACATAATTACACATACCACCTAGAAAGATTTTATAAAATTATATTCAGAATTATAAATAAAAATGAAAATGACAAAACTCAGAAATTTGGAGAGGGGAGTCATATATTCCAAAATAATATTTTAGAATTTAACCAATTCAAATAATTACAAGAAAATAAGGGAATATAAACCTTTTAATACAATATGAGATTATTAATAATAAATATAACTGAAAAATGGCTGAATTTGCATAATGACAGGAAGTTAATTTTGGAAATTTACTAAATACAAAATGAAAGTAAAATTACTAATTTTAGACAAAAAAACATAATAAAACGGCATTATCCAATATTAAAATACGCCGAATGAACTGAAGGATTAATTTAAAATACATCTAGCAAATAAAATGGGTTAATAACCAAAGTTTAGGCAGTTATATAATGTATTTGAAAAACATGCACAGGATGCAAAATTATATTTGAACAATGTAAAGAATAATATTGTATAGGCTAAGATTTTAGTCGAAACTGAAGGAAATAGAGAGTTGATTATTGGTTTTTGTACGGTGAACTTGACGAGCGGAATATAACCAAGTTAACCTAACTAATCGTACGGTAATGGCGAGCCAGTGAACGACACGTTTTTGTAAAATCGCGAGTGGCGAGTAAAACAATTTTGGAACGTCGACATAGTGACAGATACTATTATTAAAGATTAGATGACACTGAACAGCACCTAACTACACCGAATAACACTATTAAACACAAGAAAACAGTATACAACATAACCGTTAATTAGTGCCGAATGACAGAAAAGTGAACTAACTTATACATACACAGATATACAAAATACAACACAGAAACTTCACTCAAGACACTACACAACATCAGAAGGAAGATTTGCAGACACCAGGACGTGAATACTACAAGAAAATATCTTATTTGGAACGTCGCATTTCCGAAGGACATTTTTACCAACTTGACGGCAGCCATTTGCATTTGTCGTGAGCAACGCCTCCTCGTTTCCGTCAGCTGTATGGTGACAACAAATTATTTTATTTCAATTTATTTTCAATGTATGTACTTAGTATTAGTAATTACTGTTTGTAACGTTATACTTTTTTAATATTGGCCCGATTTATCTGACTTTAATCATAATTAGCTGTTTAAAGAACCCTATTGAATTTTATATATCAAACCTTGTAACTGTTTCGATACCCTGAGAGTCGATTTTATAATCGAAAAGAGTCCATTATTCAATTATTTAATAAAACATTTATACTTTTCACCTCAAAATAGTTCTTTCTTTCATTATTATAACAAATTACAATTAATATAATTTTAAGAACAAACTACCAGAATTTTACCACATACAAAGGAAGATAACCTCCAAAACGAAAAAGTAAACACATATCGATTGTCCTGGAGACAATCTCATGAGTGGTTGTAGTTTATTGGAAAATACAAGAACATCAATAATATTTCATAGAGAAGTGATACACGTTTTAAAACTTCACAAAACACCACTAATTAATTGATTTTAATTAATTAATTGATAAAAAGATTTTTTTTTTTAATTATAAATTTTTTTTAAGCACAATTTTTTTTTTTATTTCTTCAACAAGCAACATTTTTTTTTTAAACATTTGGTGATACTACACATATATAGATCTTCAACAGCTTAACACTATTTGACAGGTTTTGCTACATTTGGGACTCGATCAACTGGGAAACTAAAGGAAGTGTTTCAGACCAGGAAGACTCGAGAGCCACACCAATTATTAAACACCAGAATAGAGATTCGTTACAGTGTATGTGTAGAATGTTCATGTTATTGTCGATGAATTTATATGTGTGGTTTGCTTCAATGAGGTGGTTTGCAAAGGTGGATTCTGTAGTGGAGTGGAGTGCCTTTGTGTGTTCAATGTATCTCTGTTTGAAGCTACGTCTGGCCTATGTAGAATTTACTGCAATTTGAGCAATTTACCTTGTAAACACCGGGTAGATCGAATTTTTTTTGTGCTCTGTGTGTGTGTGTTTTGATAGTGTGTGTTCTGTTTTGTTAGTAGTTTTGTAAGCGATTCTGTATCCTGCTTTTTTGAATTTGTGGGCTATTTGTTCAGTTTGTTTGTTGATGTATGTTAGTGTTATGAATTTGTTGTTTTCTGTCTTTGTCTGTTGTTTGTTTTGTGTAGGAGTTTACTGACTATTGTTCTGTCATATCCGTTAGATTCTGCTAGATATTTTATCATGTTTAGTTCATCTTTGTAGTCTTTTTCATCTAAGGGAATGTTGTTAAGTCTATGTATCATGGTTCTGAAGGCAGCTAGTTTGAGTTGTATTGGGTGATTGGAGGTGTTGTGTATTAGTGTGTCAGTGGTAGTTGGTTTTCTGTAGGCCTATATACTGAATTTGTGCCTGTGTTCTAGTTTTGTGATGGAGAGGTCTAAGAAGTTTATGGTATTGTTGTGTTCGGCAGTAAAGGTTATGTTTTTATGTATTTTGTTTATGTGTGTTAGTAACTGTTCACATTGTCTTTTGTTTCCCCCTGTATAGTATTAGAATGTCATCAACGTATCTGTGCCAATATAGTATTTTATGTGAGTGTCTGTCATTGTTTGTGAGTATTTTTGTTTTTTTCTAAGTGTTGGAGGAAGACTTCTGCTAGAATGCTGGATATGGGGGAGCCCATGGGTAAGCCATCGTTCTGTGTGTAGTATTTATTGTTATAAGTAAAGTAGTTTTGTTTTGTGATAATGTTCAGAGTTTCTGTTATTTCGTTGATAAGTTCGTCTGGTGTGTTGTTCTGTTTGAGTTTGTTTTGTAGGATGGTGATTGTTTCAGAGATGGGGATGTTTGTGTACAGGTTTTTAATGTCAAAGGAGGCTAATGTGGCATTATGGGGGATGTGTATGTCTTTTATTTTTGTTACTATGTCTGTGTTGTTTTTTACTGCAATGTTGTTGTCTAGTTGTGTGTGTTGTCTGATAATTTTGTCTAGATATTTTGCGAGTTTGTGTGCAGGGGCATTACGGTAGTTGATAATGGGGGGGATCGGAATGTCTTCTTTATGGATTTTGGGAAGCGCTTGGAGGGTAGGGGCTGATGGTCGGATTTGTTTCATGTAGGGCTTTTGTTTATGTGTCATTATGTGTTTGGCTTTGTTGACTAGTTGTTTTATTGTGTTTTGGTATCTGTCGGTGGGGTCATGTTTTAGTTCTGTGATGTTGTTCTGTTGCATGAAGTTTTGTACTTTTTTGTGTAGGTTGTCTGTGGGGATGATTACAGTCATGTTGCCTTTGTCTGCTTTTACAAATGTGATGTTGTGTTTGTGTGCCTTTTCCTTCAGTTTGATTTTACTTATAAAAAACTGTTCCGAGTTGTTAAAGTAATAGTGATATTTAGTTAAGTAACGGACACGTCATGGACAATGAAATCCAAGAATTATATTTATTTTGAATGTTCATCACTTCTTTGTTTACACACTTAATTATTATTTCCACATATTATATATCCATTTCCACAGACTCACGACGTTTTGGAGTGGTGTTCTCCTTCTTCAGTCTGAAGAAGGAGAACACCACTCCGAAACATCGTCTGAGTGAATAAACCAAGTAAGTTTACAGGGAAAGTAACACCAATATTAATAATTATTATATTTATTTATTTTCTGACGTTTATATTCAACCTAGTACGTTACACTGAACAGACAAAGTGCTCTAGATTCTTAGCACCCCGGAATATGAGTGTTGTTGTGTCACAACCCAATCAAAGCCTGCTGCATACATACAGATGAACACGTATTTGCTGCAGAATGATGTTATAAGATAGCAGTCGCCTTTGCACGATATAATGTGCAAATAAGAAGTGTCTTGTATATCTTCCCACTTTAAGATGCGGCTCCGTGCTTCCTTTAAATGTTCATCGGGAAGAGTTTAGAACTGTAGGTGTCAGCCAGAACCGCGTCCTGCCAAGTCAAGCCACGTGGCTCCCTCAAGGACAGACTCGCGAAATTCCTCGAGGACTTACTGTCATTTAAGAGTGAGTGGCCTGGTCCACACATGAGGTGTATGTGGCTCTGTGGCTTCTTCAATAGAATTCACCCACAAAAGTTTAACGTTATACTGGCGTGGGCGGTAAGCGTGACCTCCCTAGGGGGTCGGTTGGAACGGTGAGTTGCCACGCTGAGACGGATGAAACTCTAGCAAGGAGGCATTTCCACAGATTCACGAACCCTGGTTCTGGACGACAGGGCAGCCTAAGCGGTTAGGGCAGTTTCTAAGCGTTCTATTGTTGTAACGGGTGCGGATCTACCCAAGAGCAGGGTAGCCATCAGTTGGATGTTGTTTGACACGTCCCATGTAAACGGATGTATCTGAGAAGGTCAGGAAGGTGGTAGGCAGTAGACAAGAGATTCCTGAGAAAATGACCTACGAGGGGTCTCCACGTAGTACCCAAGCGATTTTGAACGTATGAGGGGGGTGTATCCATGCTTGTTTTTCTAACGGAGGTGCAGGAAAGAAGAGTCCCAGACCTTTGAGAACAGTTTCATTGCCAGGAATCTGATGAAATTCTATCCAGGAAACACGGAGCCCACGATGGAGAGCGCCATTTCTGCCAAACTCCGACATGAACTGGAGACCACGGTTTTGAAATGCTTATCACCCTACGCTTGTTGGTTGTCGATAGTAGGGTACCAAGCGTTCGCCGCGTGGTGATTGCTGCATGTAAGAACAACAGATACAATGACATTTTGATGCGGAAAGCCAGGCGGCTGTCGCAAGACAGCATGGGGAAGAGTTTTGGTTCTGACATCTCCAGTCTCTTTCAGGATATATGTCACGTTCATTCTTGGGTACCGGTATGTGTATAATTTCATTGCGGATGGAGTGCAACAAAAACCAGTAAGATAAGTATTACGGTCGCCCATCTCTTAACAACGTTTCTGTAGATGTACAGAATTTATTATTATTCTTTATATAACAAGTGCTGTGAAAAAAGATGATGAACAATCAACACAACTATTATTATTATTGTTAGTATACCCTACCAATAGTGTATACCTACCTTAAAAGGAAACAACATTAACGTTCCTTTTGGCTGATAAATTTTGGGGAGGGGGTTTAAATTCACAGACACCCTGCTAACGCCTATACATGAATTGAACAAAACCAAATTTGACAGTCTATGTCGTTTAATCAAATATATTGCAACTTACCGTCTGCGGCTTTTAGAAACAACGTCTTTACAAAGTTGACATGTTTCGGGACACTTGTCCCATCATCAGAACTTAAAACAATCGCGTATCATTTAAAGTTGATACACTTGTCAATCAATTAAAACATTAAAATCCAATATGAAACAAATAACTTAAAACAATATGATACTTAAATGTTTAAAGCGAGCGCGAAGGTTTACCGATCTACATCGTATGGAGATTGACCGCGCACTGAATTACGTTTTGCTCCCACCACGACAATAGCGCAAGGCAGTGTCGTACAATACATTTGACTTGAAAACCAATTTATCATTTAAAACACGCGGCTTGGTATCAGTATTGTTATATGCTTTATAAATTTCGTACTCTTCAAGAGCGTTCAAATATCGCCCTTTCTTACATATGTGAAGGGGTATTAAATTAGTTTTAAAATCAGTGTAATTATGATTCTCGAAAATGAGGTGTTCTACAAATTTTGACTTGATATTGTCCAAACTGTGAAAGTGTGTAGGCGGCCTATGTTCTGTAAATCTTTTTAAAAAACTACGTCCTGTCTGGCCCACATAAAAGGCGTCACAATCGTCACATATCAATTTGTAAACACCAGTTTTGTGTTCAAGGCTGGTAGTTCTGCGGACATGAAGATTATTCATAATATTATTAGTGGTTTTGTAAGTGACCTTTATATTGCTGGTTTTATTAAAAATTGACCCAAAAATCTTAGGCATAAGGTATGTGTACGGTGTTGCAATGTATTTGCGTGTTGTATTCTCGCGTGTTTTATGTCCGTTAATGTTTCTATGCTTTTTCTTATGTTTTCGAAGGATGTTGTTCACCATATCGACATCATAACCATTAGTAACTGCAATGTGTTTAATGGTGTCTAATTCCTCACGGTATTCTTTATCACCGAGGGGCAAAGATAAAAGTCTATAAATCATACTGTGGAAGGCAGCCAATTTCTGGGATAAAGGATGAAAAGACTTAGCATGTATTACAATATCAGTCGTTGTGGGTTTTCTATAGATGTTAAATTGTAATTTTGTATTATTGTCCTTGGCAACAGTTAAATCTAGAAAATTCAGTTTACCATTGTCTTCACTTTCAAGTGTGAACCGCATTTTGTCATTGATATTATTCAAATAACTATGTAAATTATCAATTTGCCTTTGTGTACCTTTGTATATTAAAAAGGTATCATCAACATACCTGCCGTAAAATATTATGTTATTCTTGTGTTTGTTATTAGTGAGAATGAATGAATAACATAACATTTTACGGCAGGTATGTTGATGATACCTTTTTAATATACAAAGGTACACAAAGGCAAATTGATAATTTACATAGTTATTTGAATAATATCAATGACAAAATGCGGTTCACACTTGAAAGTGAAGACAATGGTAAACTGAATTTTCTAGATTTAACTGTTGCCAAGGACAATAATAAAAAATTACAATTTAACATCTATAGAAAACCCACAACGACTGATATTGTAATACATGCTAAGTCTTTTCATCCTTTATCCCAGAAATTGGCTGCCTTCCACAGTATGATTTATAGACTTTTATCTTTGCCCCTCGGTGATAAAGAATACCGTGAGGAATTAGACACCATTAAACACATTGCAGTTACTAATGGTTATGATGTCGATATGGTGAACAACATCCTTCGAAAACATAAGAAAAAGCATAGAAACATTAACGGACATAAAACACGCGAGAATACAACACGCAAATACATTGCAACACCGTACACATACCTTATGCCTAAGATTTTTGGGTCAATTTTTAATAAAACCAGCAATATAAAGGTCACTTACAAAACCACTAATAATATTATGAATAATCTTCGTGTCCGCAGAACTACCAGCCTTGAACACAAAACTGGTGTTTACAAATTGATATGTGACGATTATGACGCCTTTTATGTGGGCCAGACAGGACGTAGTTTTTTAAAAAGATTTACAGAACATAGGCCGCTTACACACTTTCACAGTTTGGACAATATCAAGTCAAAATTTGCAGAACACCTCATTTCCGAGAATCATAATTACACTAATTTTAAAACTAATTTAATACCCCTTCACATATGTAAGAAAGGGCGATATTTGAACGCTCTTGAAGAGTACGAAATTTATAAAGCATATAATAATACTGATACCAAGCCGCGTGTTTTAAATGATAAATTGGTTTTCAAGTCAAATGTATTGTATGACACTGCCTTGCGCTATTGTCGTGGTGGGAGCAAAACGTAATTCAGTGCGCGGTCAATCTCCATACGATGTAGATCGGTAAACCTTCGCGCTCGCTTTAAACATTTAAGTATCATATTGTTTTAAGTTATTTGTTTCATATTGGATTTTAATGTTTTAATTGATTGACAAGTGTATCAACTTTAAATGATACGCGATTGTTTTAAGTTCTGATGATGGGACAAGTGTCCCGAAACATGTCAACTTTGTAAAGACGTTGTTTCTAAAAGCCGCAGACGGTAAGTTGCAATATATTTGATTGAACAACACATGGCTTGGTACTAAACATTTGGAATTTATTCCTTTTAAACTATGTCGTTTTAGTACTGGCAATAGGTTATAATGGTTTGTATAAATTCTCAACCGTAAATGAATTTCTACAATGGTCAAGCATAAATTTGAAAACATTTTGAACTACAAAAGTTCAGATCAATATAAATTAAACGTTTACTAACTAAACTGTAACGTAACACTATCGGTTACAGCTAGTTGTATAGTAAAACACACTTATATCAATTACATATTTCGATGTAGACTATTAATATTAATTTTAGTAATGTTAATAAATGAACATACAGATAAGAATTATACCGAGTAGTCGTTATATAAGTGAGAGGTGTGTATTGGCGAGGCGACACATTGGCGCCGACCCAGTGTAAAATTGTATTGTAAGTACAACTTTCTAAGTCGTAAAGATATAAAACGCTTTGTTTGCTAAAAACAGCAAAAAATGTGCAGTACCATTAGATTTAGGGTGTTTTCGGCCTTCAAAATACAAAGAGTGATACGTCATAAACGAGGGTGGTGGAGAAAGCAGATTTCTCTTTTTTAACGAGAAAACGGTCTCGCGGCAAAAAGTGCGCGTCTATAAGATTCACCAATCATAAAAAGCGTCACCTCTGCCCACGAAGTTATTTCGAGTGGTTACTGGACAATTTCAAACTTACCGGCAACACGTTCGAATTTCAACCAATGATGGTAATTTTAAGAGTAGCAGCAGTACGGGAAGTTTAGGTGAAACTATAAAAGTAACTGATGCAGGAACTTAAGGAGTCAGTCAGTCAGTCAGTGAAATCAAAAGAGACAGTCGCAATCAGTGAAAGTCAGTGGAATCAGTAAAGTCAGTCAAATCAGTTAAAGCAGTCAGTCAATGAAATCAAAAGAGACAGTCGCAATCAGTTAAAGTCAGTGAAATCAGTAAAGTCAGTCAAATCAGTTAAAGCAGTCAGTCAAATCAATCAATTAGTTAGTTAGTTACTCAGTCGTTCAGTAAATTAGACAATCGTCAATCGACAGTCAGAATCAAGAGTCGGAGAATCATTCAGTCAAATAGTATTATTTATTCTGTGCGTGGCATCAAGTGTGAAGAAGTCTTATTTATTATGTGTGCGACCGTATGAAAAGTCAAAGTTTCGGAGGACGTGGAGATGAATGATTATCGTGAGTGTGGTGAATAAAATAAAAGCAGTGTAATACAAATTGTGTTGTGATGTGTAAAGTGTGGATCGAGCAAGACGGAGAAATGGATAATCGAATTCAAGTAACCGTATCACATTAAATGTTGTAATCAAATAATTGCACGTAATATAATTGTCTACTCATTTTAACCCGTTTCATTCTAAAAGAACCTACGAATTGTTCAGATGCTGAAGAGTTTTATATCTTACGACCTAGAATAGGAGTACGAAGTATAAATATTTAATATAAATTTTGAATGATAGTTTGATATTTCTGAAATGTTAGATATTAAGTTACATTGATTAATGTTAATTTATGTTGAGAAAGAAGGAGATTTGCTAGTTTCAAGAGTAACTTGTTAATGATCGATAATATTTCATATGTTCATTAATCTCTTGTTAATGATCGATAATATTTCATATGTTCATTAATCTCTTGTTAATGATAAATAATATTTCATATGTTCATTAATCTCTTGTTGATGATAAATAATGTTCATTAATCTTTTATTGATGATAAATAATATTTAATGTGTAATTAATCTCATAAATTTTAAAGCATAGTCGATGGACTAATCAAGCGTTCATAAACAGTAAAGGATATTAACTGTATTCATGAAATTCTTGTAATGATTAACTAGCGATAAGAAGTTAGTAGTAATTAACCTGTTAAATTGAAATGATTGTCAAATATATCATATGTACAATTTAAATATGGTTAAACAATGTATGAACAATACGCATGCGCGTATTATTATTGTTATAACGGATGTATGTATTCTATCAGGTTAGTTCAGTGAATAAAGTCTTTTCTAATGAACGTGTTGTCTAACTGTATTTGGCAATATAATTCCAATATTAAATTCTTGGATTTCGTTGTCCATGACGTGTCCGTTACTTAACTAAATATCACTATAATATTGACGACTCGGAACACTAAGTTTTTTATAAGTAAAAACGTAAAGTTTTACCTTACAGCCTAAACCGGCTTTCACCTATAGAAGGCTTCATCAGAGGCTGTCGTTAGTAGCGCTGCTCGTCTTGTTGTTGGCGACGAGATAGTGTTTCGAAAGATTGAAGCTGTGTGTGTGTGGTGAGATGTGTTCGAATAATGCGTGCGATTTGAATTGTGTCTGTTCGTTTAGGATGTCGTTTTTATTTGTTTTTGTGTGTTTGTATATTTCTAATTGTTCTAGAGTGTCTAGTTTTCGGCCTTTTGTGTCTACGTGTAGTATGTTCATGTTATTGTCGATGTTTTTATATGTGTGGTTTGCTTCAATGAGGTGGTTTGCGAAGGTAGATTCTGTAGTGGTGTGGAGTGCTTTTGTGTGTTCAATGTATCTCTGTTTGAAGCTACGTCCTGTCTGGCCTATGTAGAATTTACTGCAATTTGAACAATTTAGTTTATATACACCGGGTAGATCGAATTTGTTTTGTGCTTTGGGCATGCATTTTGATAGTGTGTGTTCTGTTTTGTTAGTAGTTTTGTAAGTGATTCTGTATCCTGCTTTTTTGAATTTGTGGGCTTATCAATGAAATAACAGAAACTCTGAACATTATCACAAAACAAAACTACTTTACTTATAACAATAAATACTACACACAGAACGATGGCCTACCCATGGGCTCCCCCATATCCAGCATTCTAGCAGAAGTCTTCCTCCAACACTTAGAAAAAACAAAAATACTCACAAACAATGACAGACACTCACATAAAATACTATATTGGCACAGATACGTTGATGACATTCTAATACTATACAGGGGAAACAAAAGACAATGTGAACAGTTACTAACGCACATAAACAAAATACATAAAAACATAACCTTCACTGCCGAATACGAACACAACAATACCATAAACTTCTTAGACCTCTCCATCACAAAACTAGAACACAGACACAAATTCAGTATATACAGAAAACCAACTACAACTGACACACTAATACACAACAAATCCAATCACCCAATACAACACAAACTAGCTGCTTTTAGAACCATGATACATAGACTTAACAACATCCCCTTAGATGAAATAGACTACAAAGACGAACTAAACACGATAAAATATCTAGCAGAATCTAACGGTTATGACAGAACAATAGTCAGTAAACTCCTACACAAAACACAAAACAAACAACAGACAAAGACAGAAAACAACAAATTCATAACACTAACATACATCAACAAACAAACAGAAAAAATTGCCCACAAATTCAAAAAAGCAGGATACAGAATCGCTTACAAAACTACTAACAAAACAGAACACACACTATCAAAACGCATGCCCAAAGCACAAAACAAATTCGATCTACCCGGTGTATATAAACTAAATTGTTCAAATTGCAGTAAATTCTACATAGGCCAGACAGGACGTAGCTTCAAACAGAGATACATTGAACACACAAAAGCACTCCACACCACTACAGAATCTACCTTCGCAAACCACCTCATTGAAGCAAACCACACATATAAAAACATCGACAATAACATGAACATACTACACGTAGACACAAAAGGCCGAAAACTAGACACTCTAGAACAATTAGAAATATACAAACACACAAAAACAAATAAAAACGACATCCTAAACGAACAGACACAATTCAAATCGCACGCATTATTCGAACACATCTCACCACACACACACAGCTTCAATCTTTCGAAACACTATCTCGTCGCCAACAACAAGACGAGCAGCGCTACTAACGACAGCCTCTGATGAAGCCTTCTATAGGTGAAAGCCGGTTTAGGCTGTAAGGTAAAACTTTACGTGTTTCCTTATAAAAAACTTAGTGTTCCGAGTCGTCAATATTATAGTGATATTTAGTCCAATATTAAATAATATCTCTCACAGGTTATGGGCCTGTGATATGGGTTATTTAATATTGGAATTATATTGCCAAATACAGTTAGACAACACGTTGATTAGAAAAGACTTTATTCACTGAACTAACCTGATAGAATACATACATCCGTTATAACAATAATAATACGCGCATGCGTATTGTTCATACATTGTTTAACCATATTTAAATTGTACATATGATATATTTGACATTCCCCCTCAATTTAAATACCCATATAATTTAAATACCCTTAATTTACATTTGGAACAGTTTTGGTATGAGTACAGTTGATAAATATACTTAAATAAAAAAAATAAATGCAAAATTGAAAAATTTTTGGTATCTGAAAACTATTTTATGTTGAGTTTTTCAAAAACTTTGCAAACTTTATATTATTTAAGGATTTTGTGAAAATATCAGCTACATTATCTTGGGTTTTTATGTACTCTAATTCAATAAGTTTTTTGTGTATAAGATCCTTAATATAGTGATATTTAATGTCTATATGTCTAGTACGTCTGCTATTCTCATAGCTTTCACACATGTTAAGTGCACTTTGGTTGTCTACATAGGCTAAATTAAAGGAATTAAGACATTGCACTTCAAGTCCACAAGTATGCGTTGAAAGTATACCACATCCATCGCTGCCATTGCACATGCTATGTATTCCGCTTCAGCTGTTGACTGGGATACGCATGTTTGTTTCTTTGTAAACCAGGATACAGGGTTGTTACAGTGATATATTATACATCCACTTGTACTCTTTCTGCTGGTGATGTCTCCTGCCCAATCTGCATCTGAATATGTGATTAATCCAGTATCTTGATTTTTATGAAATGTGAGATTCAAATGCTTGGTACCGTTTAAGTACCTCAATACCCTCTTCGCAGCAATCCAGAGTTGTTTAGTGGGTTTATCAAGATATCTACTTAAGACAGATGTAGCGTAAGCTATGTCTGGTCTACTTACAATTGATATGTAGATAAGTGAACCAAGGAGTTCTCTGTAAGGTAAGTTTTTGTCCACTGGTAGAGATAAGTCAACCTGGAAATTGTGTTCCATAGGTGTATCCATCAGTTTTCCATTTTCCAGACCAAATCTTGAGATTACTTTTTGTATGAATTCCTTTTGAGAAATGGTGATCTGCTCTTTATTTACATTGATTTCTGTGCCCAGAAAGTTGTTGATGATTCCTAATTCTTTTGCGTTGAACTCCTTTTTAAGGAACTCAATGATTTTTAGACATTCGTTCTTGTCACCTGTGATCATTATATCATCAACCCATATAATAAGGTAAGCATTTTTACCCAAGTACAAACAAAAATCATTCTGAGATCTGATTAGACCATGATGTTGCACAGCCTCGTTAAACCTTTCATTCCATTTTCTGGGTGAAGAGCAAAGACCGTATAAGCTTTTCATGAGTTTTAGAGCATTCGTTGGACATTTTACTCCTTTGGGTGGTTTTGTATAAACTTCAGTGTCTAGCTTGCCATTTAGGAATGCTGTAGTGATATCAAGTTGTTTAATTTCCCATCCATTTTGCAGTGCTACAGACAGTAAGATTCTGATGGTGGAAAGTTGAGCGACTGGTGCATAAATGTTGGAGGACACTTCCTCTTGAAATCCTTTTGCTACTAGACGAGCTTTCATAGTGCCATTAGGCTTGATTTTGAAAAGCCACATTGTGTCAATAGCTTTGATGCCTTTGGGTAAATTTGTTGCCTTCCAAGTTTGATGTTTTTTGAGGGCACTCATTTCCTTTTGTATCGCTTCTTCGCAACCATCTCTAGTACATATGGCATCTTCATAAGAGATTGGTACTCCTGCACAAAGACAGTATGCTAAGTGCATCTCATCTTCATTTTGACTAAAACTTTCATTATAATCCTTGTACAGTATATAATCTTTAAATTTCTCTGGAACAGTTTTAATTCTTTCACTTCTACGCAGTGATGTTTGATCACCCTGTTGGACAGTATCGCTTAGACTGCTGTCTCTATGTGCAGGTAAGGTGCCAGTGACATTTTGAACCTGGATGTCTCCTTCGCTCATACTTTGATGCTCTTTATCACCTACACTGTCACCTCCAATTACCATTTGTGGGATATCTTCTAAGGCTTTCTGACTAGTATAGTTGATGTTAATTTCATCAAAGGTAACATCCCTTGAGATTATAATTTCACTTGTTTTGGGTACCCATAGTCTATACCCATTTTTAGCATAGCCTACCATAATGCATTCAACTGATCTTGTTTCTAGCTTGTCTGCTGGAACAGGCAGTTTATATGCTCAAGCCTTTGAACCAAAAACCCTCAACTTGTCATAGTTCACTTTACCTAGGTAGACTTCGGTGGGTACCTTATTTTCCTTCAGGGCAACTGTTGGAGAGCGGTTCAATTGGTATGCAGCACAACGTATTGCTTCACCCCACAAGAACTTAGGCAAATTTGTTTCAGCGAATAGTGTTCGTACTCTACTCATTATAGTGAAATTGATTCTTTTGCTCACTCCATTCTGCTGCTGTGTATGTGGCAAAGTGTATTCGTTGACTATTCCTTTTTGTATACAGAAATTTTTAAACACATGTGATGAGTACTCTCCACCACAATCTGACCTGATTCTTGAAGAGTAATATCCTCTGGCATTTAACTCTTGGGCATAATTCATAATATTTCTTTCTGCTTCATTTTTGTGTTTTAAAAGGAACACCTGGGTAAAATGTGAATAGTCATCGATAATTGTTTGATAATATTTTTCACCTTTCATGGTGTGTATTTTAAAAGGACCAGCCAAGTCACTGTGAATGAGTTCTGCAATTCTGTTTGACCTTGGTAGGGGTACATCCTTAAAAGGCTTTCGTTTTGCTTTACCTTGGTTACAGGGACTGCATACTCCAAAATTGTGTTGAAAATTTAGTGATCCAAGACCTTGAGCATTGAGATGTCCAAGTCTTCGGTGCCATAGTAGATCCTTACTTAATGAAATGCAACAAGTTTCACTCATTGAAGGGTGTGCTATTGAAAATTGAGTCACATACAAATTTCCTTCGGATTCACATTTCATTTGCAATTTGTTATTTGAGATAGTAACTGATTTTCCACCACTATTGAATTGAACATCAAATCCCTTTGAACTCATTCTTTTCACTGATAAGAGATTGTAGGGAAACTCAGGTACAATAATAGCAGGTATCTTTATGAAAACATAATTGTTATTTTTATTGTTCAACACTTTTAAGCGAATTATTCAACATTTTCCATAAGCTTTTCCAAATTTTCTGATACCTAATGATTTGTGGCACCACTATCTAAAATGAATTTAACGGATCGAGTATCTCCTAGTAATTCTGAGGATAAAGCGCCATTTTTCTCAATATTTTCAGTGGAAATGAAATCAAATTCTTCTTCTTGATCATCTTCGCTCTGTGCAACATTTGACGTATGTCTTGTCGTCTTGCCTCTTCCACGTCCTCGAGAGTTTCCTCTCCCTCTCTTACCGCAATATCCATGGCCGCGATATGACGTCTGAGGCGTCTGTTGAGTTTGCACATCCTTGTTTGATGGACACTCATTTTTGAAATGTCCTTTTCCTCTACATGTGTGACATATTACATTTTCGTACCTCATCTGTGAGCTATTCTTATATTCACCTGGAGAGTAGAAAGAGCAGTTTCCGTCGTTATCGACCTTATCACCTGCATTGGAGTTCTCTTTGTTTTTGAGTTCAGTATCCAATAACCTTGTTTTTACATCAGGATACGAATATACACTGTCGCGTCTTTATTCATTATCGTTTCTATCGATGTAATGACGCTCTCAAAGCTTTCCGGGATTGTCAGAAGAAGGTAACACGTTTTGTCGGTATCATCGGTTGCAACTTTGCTTATGCCATCGAGTTCTTTTATGAGTTTTTCGAATTTAGTGAAATGATCTTGTAATTCGCCATCGACGAATTTCATTTTCAATAGCTTTCGCATTATAAACGTCTTAGATAATGCGCTTTTTCTCTGGAAGACATTTTCCAGATTTGCAATCATTTCTTTGGCGCTTTGTGCGCTCTCTATGTATTCAATATACTTATCTGATATTGACTGTGCGATGATGCATTGAGCTTTTACGTCTTTAGCTTGGAAACTGGTCAAATCTGCACCTGTGAGTGCTGTGATTTCTGTGTCTGTTTTATCTAATGCTACGAGTGCACCCTCTTTATTCAGAACAAGACGTATTCTATATTTCCAAGTGGAAAAATTATCTGCCTTTAGCAGGGGAAAGGGAACCGTAGACGTAGCGATTTTAGGTTAAGCACGCGAACTCTTTCACTTTGAGCCTGTATATGTAAACAAACTTTTCTCTGTAAATAATTCCGACGTAATTACAACTAACACACGTCTATATATCTCCAAATTACTAGTGTCGGCCCATAACCTGTGAGATATTATTTAATATTGGAATTTTATTGGTATTTAAATTGAGGGGGAATGTCAAATATATCATATGTACAATTTAAATATGGTTAAACAATGTATAACCTCTTCTCTTGAGTTATAACTTAGGGAACCAGTAATAATTGGATGTGCCAATTATACCGGCTGCCTTCGTTGTGAAGCATTGAAAATAATCACAACAAAAAAACAATTTATATAGCAGGATATTAGGAAGGGGAGACTGTTGATTTATGCACTCATTTTACTCGGTACTTAGATGACATCCCTTTATTACATTTGGTGATTAAGTTCTCTACTGAAAGTTCTCAAACAATATAGTTTACTATATGATTAAATATATAAATTACTACTTTACAAAGGGGCCTCAAAATATGATGTACATCCTTTTTAATTAATTCCACGGATCCGGGATCAAATATATTAAATGAATAATGGTCACCTTGCCATGTACAATATTGAAACTCTAACCATTTGAAGAATGGTTTTTTATTAATCTTCTAAAACAACAAATATTAGATTACATGTTACCTATAATGTCAGTTTTCTAAAGTCTTTAATGTTATTACATTTAAAGCATAATTTTTTTTAAAGTCTTTAATATGATAATTTAAATTGTCTTTTGGGGTTATAATTTTGTAACTCTTAACCATGGAAGACAAGCCTCCATGTCACCTGTGTGTTTCCTGAAGTTGCTGCAGAATTAGTTCTTCGGTCCTCCTGATGTTTCTTGAAGTTCAGTCGTTACATTATCATACTTTGGTGGTGAAGTTCTAGAAGTATGTGAAATCATCCCTGGTGTGGTACATTCATCTCAGGCTACTGTAGTTATTCTTAGTAATTCTTGTAGTTAGAACGCATAGATAGAAAGTTTGTTTCACTGTTATACACTTCACATGATGATAGATTATTTTACTATCACCTTCTTGGTTGTAATACTGTATTATTTACATGGTCCGTTATTTTATAATATAGAGAGATGTCATAACCACACAACTTTACTTATTTAACAAGTCATTGTATCAAGATTTTCACATTTTTATAAACGCGTAGCGAAATAACGCTTTACGCTGCTTACGGCGTGAGCGCTCCATTCCAAGTGGCAGAAAATAGTTAAGGGGAGCGTAGTAATCTCAAGACAATTACTAGGCTACATAAAAGTAGTTCCGTTTTTCTAATTTTAATTAAAGGACTACGATTGATTAAATAATTAAATCGTGATATTCTTAGTTGCAGAAGTTATTAAAGTACGTAACAATGGTCTTATTTAATTATTTAAATAATAACAAATTTACAATAATACTTAGTTTATTTAGGGGTCAGAAAACAAGTTAATTCTGGTCAGTTCCTGTTTATGCAGGAATAAATAATAAGCTTTACCCTTTCTGTACAATTCAATTCCCATTTAATTTTATTATTAGACTTATATTAAATATTATTATTATTAGATGATTACCATAAGATTTAGTTTACAATGTGAGATTTTATTAAGAATTTAAAGTTTCTCCGATTATATATTATCAACTTAATTAATTAACATATTTTTATTAATGAAATCGTCACAAATGTATGAACAATACGCATGCGCGTATTATTATTGTTATAACGGATGTATGTATTCTATCAGGTTAGTTCAGTGAATAAAGTCTTTTCTAATCAACCTGTTGTCTAACTGTATTTGGCAATATAATTCCAATATTAAATAATATCTCTCACAATGATGATAATATTATGTGTTATATATTAAATGTACCTATTCAAATGGTAAATATAATATCTTTTAATTAGCATCTGAACATAAGAGTTGTTATTAACAACACACTGAGATTCCTAATTATCTCTGGTGCCCAGCATTTTATACTTAAAATTAAAAATAATAATTACAATTGAAACCCAAAGAATTTATATTTGTCGCCAACAACGTGGTGCAAATCACAAGAAAATTAATAAAACATAATGGTTTTAACTAAATAATTAAGTGTAATGATTTTAACACTACAACTTATAAAATACATAGAACAGCAAAATTTTAACACAGTGGGGCTCGTGACTTTGAAGATCAGTGAAGCAGAATCGGTGACCTTGCGAAGTCGGGCGCTCTTCCTCATCCAAATCGACTTCAGCATTTATTTCCTTGTCTTTTAAGTGTTGTCGGCAAATCCTCTGACGTTCGGCATTGGGCATTTTGAATTCTCCATGATTTTCTCTACTCTCCTGTATGCGTTTACAATACTTTTGAGCACGTTTAGCATCCATATACCGCGACATTTTGTCCGAACACACGATTTTTACAACTTGAATTACGATTATTCAAACCTCTTAATAATATCACCGCTATTATGGTACACTATGTAGGTAGTACTCGATGAGACAATTTTAACGACACCTCACTCAACGTTCTATCGCATCAGAAACCGGAGAAATACTAATTTTAGTGCGCGCCGAGGGGCGCAAAACATTTCTTTTTCCTTGGATTTTGTTGTCCATGACGTGTCCATTACTTAACTAAATATCACTATAGTATTGACGACTCGGAACACTAAGTTTTTTATAAGTAAAAATGTAAAGTTTTACCTTACAGCCTAAACCGGCTTTCACCTTTAGAAGGCTTCATCAGAGGCTGCCATAGGTAGCATCCATTTATTTTTCTCCCCCCCTGCCCCGCTCTCCCGTGCTGGATGATGCAATTGTCCGCTTATATTGTGCTATTTATTATCTTTGTTCCTTTATCTGTCGAATGGTACCTCACATAAGCATGAATCTTTTGTCGTTTAGATAATATTTCAATTTCAAACGTGACGTGAAAATTTAACGCTCGATTTTCTGGTTGGGGTACCTATTGCTGGCCTGAAAGGTAAGACGTATTCTATGTCAAAAATCGTGTTCAAGATAATGGGAGATTCTGATTGTACTACCATCAAAACATAAAAAAGTCATTTTTCGAAAAGTGTCTGTGTGTAGAATTTTTTCTATGGCGAACGATAACAGTCGCAAATTCAAACAGAATCTAACAAGTTTTTCCACACTGTTCTGAATTGTAGAGGACTCAAGGTTTATTGATTTTGGTGAAGATTGGTTAAGGGAAAGGGGTAGTTTACCTGCAACATTTTACGTTTTAACAAGAGTAAAGTGCTTAATTTTGATAAATAAAGTATCCTGAAAAGAAGATCATAATAATCCACTGTAGAAAGGTAGATGAAATATCTATAAATGAAAGGGGGGAGGGGGTAATTTTTTTATAAATTAAAATGGTAGTTGATGATGGAGGAAGTAAATTTTATAAGTTTTATATGTATAATACGTTATTGACAACAAAGAAATAGTTTCTATGGAAACATTTCATTTCACTTTAACAAAATTCTATATTTTTTTCATTTTAATTTAAATCATGTATGAGAGAAAATATATCGTTCGTGGCAGGCAAGCATATCTCAATTATCTAATGTTTACGTTTCCATTTTATTATTATGATTACCGCAATAAAAAGGCAGGCAAGACACACACACACACACACACACACACACACGCACACACACACACTTCGCGTTATTTCTGGCCTCACTCATGTTTATTTTCTTACATTTGCACGCTTTTTAAATGGAAAGTGCCGAAACCCACACCAACACAAAGCGTGCAAGCCGAAAAAGTGTCCAGCGTGGATAGCGATTTGCTTCCTGTGGATCGCTGGGCAGTGTAACTGTGAGAGATATTATTTAATATTGGAATTATATTGCCAAATACAGTTAGACAACACGTTGATTAGAAAAGACTTTATTCACTGAACTAACCTTCATAGAATACATACATCCGTTATAACAATAATAATACGCGCATGCGTATTGTACATACATTGTTTAACCATATTTAAATTGTACATATGATATATTTGACATTCCCCCTCAATTTAAATACCCATATAATTTAAATACCCTTAATTTACATGTGGAACAGTTTTGGTATGAGTACAGTTGATAAATATACTTAAATAAAAAATAAATGCAAAATTGAAAATTTTTGGTATCTGAAAACTATTTTATGTTGAGTTTTTCAAAAAACTTTGCAAACTTTATATTATTTAAGGATTTTGTGAAAATATCAGCTACATTATCTTGGGTTTTTATGTACTCTAATTCAATAAGTTTTTTTGTGTATAAGATCCTTAATATAGTGATATTTAATGTCTATATGTCTAGTACGTCTGCTATTCTCATAGCTTTCACACATGTTAAGTGCACTTTGGTTGTCTACATAGGCTAAATAAAGGAATTAAGACATTGCACTTCAAGTCCACAAGTATGCGTTGAAAGTATACCACATCCATCGCTGCCATTGCACATGCTATGTATTCCGCTTCAGCTGTTGACTGGGATACGCATGTTTGTTTCTTTGTAAACCAGGATACAGGGTTGTTACAGTGATATATTATACATCCACTTGTACTCTTTCTGCTGGTGATGTCTCCTGCCCAATCTGCATCTGAATATGTGATTAATCCAGTATCTTGATTTTTATGAAATGTGAGATTCAAATGCTTGGTACCGTTTAAGTACCTCAATACCCTCTTCGCAGCAATCCAGAGTTGTTTAGTGGGTTTATCAAGATATCTACTTAAGACAGATGTAGCGTAAGCTATGTCTGGTCTACTTACAATTGATATGTAGATAAGTGAACCAAGGAGTTCTCTGTAAGGTAAGTTTTTGTCCACTGGTAGAGATAAGTCAACCTGGAAATTGTGTTCCATAGGTGTATCCATCAGTTTTCCATTTTCCAGACCAAATCTTGAGATTACTTTTTGTATGAATTCCTTTTGAGAAATGGTGATCTGCTCTTTATTTACATTGATTTCTGTGCCCAGAAAGTTGTTGATGATTCCTAATTCTTTTGCGTTGAACTCCTTTTTAAGGAACTCAATGATTTTTAGACATTCGTTCTTGTCACCTGTGATCATTATATCATCAACCCATATAATAAGGTAAGCATTTTTACCCAAGTACAAACAAAAGTCATTCTGAGATCTGATTAGACCATGATGTTGCACAGCCTCGTTAAACCTTTCATTCCATTTTCTGGGTGAAGAGCAAAGACCGTATAAGCTTTTCATGAGTTTTAGACTATTCGTTGGACATTTTACTCCTTTGGGTGGTTTTGTATAAACTTCAGTGTCTAGCTTGCCATTTAGGAATGCTGTAGGGATATCAAGTTGTTTAATTTCCCATCCATTTTGCAGTGCTACAGACAGTAAGATTCTGATGGTGGAAAGTTGAGCGACTGGTGCATAAATGTTGGAGGACACTTCCTCTTGAAATCCTTTTGCTACTAGACGAGCTTTCTTAGTGCCATCAGGCTTGATTTTGAAAAGACACATTGTGTCAATAGCTTTGATACCTTTGGGTAGATTTGTTGCCTTCCAAGTTTGATGTTTTTCGAGGGCACTTGTTTCCTTTTGTATCGCTTCTTCCCAACCATCTCTAGTACATATGGCATCTTCATAAGAGATTGGTATTCCTGCACAAAGACAGTATGCTAAGTGCATCTCATCTTCATTTTGACTAAAACTTTCATTATAATCCTTGTACAGTATATAATCTTTAAATTTCTCTGGAACAGTTTTAATTCTTTCACTTCTACGCAGTGATGTTTGATCACCCTGTTGGACAGTATCGCTTAGACTGCTGTCTCTATGTGCAGGTGAGGTGACAGTGACATTTTGAACCTGGATGTCTCCTTCGCTCATACTTTGATGCTCTTTATCACCTACACTGTCACCTCCAATTACCATTTGTGGGATATCTTCTAAGGCTTTCTGACTAGTATAGTTGATGTTAATTTCATCAAAGGTAACATCCCTTGAGATTATAATTTCACTTGTTTTGGGTACCCATAGTCTATACCCATTTTTAGCATAGCCTACCATAATGCATTCAACTGATCTTGTTTCTAGCTTGTCTGCTGGAACAGGCAGTTTATATGCTCAAGCCTTTGAACCAAAAACCCTCAACTTGTCATAATTCACTTTACCTAGGTAGACTTCGGTGGGTACCTTATTTTCCTTCAGGGCAACTGTTGGAGAGCGGTTCAATTGGTATGCAGCACAACGTATTGCTTCACCCCACAAGAACTTAGGCAAATTTGTTTCAGCGAATAGTGTTCGTACTCTACTCATTATAGTGAAATTGATTCTTTTGCTCACTCCATTCTGCTGCTGTGTATGTGGCAAAGTGTATTCGTTGACTATTCCTTTTTGTATACAGAAATTTTTAAACACATGTGATGAGTACTCTCCACCACAATCTGACCTGATTCTTGAAGAGTAATATCCTCTGGCATTTAACTCTTGGGCATAATTCATAATATTTCTTTCTGCTTCATTTTTGTGTTTTAAAAGGAACACCGGGGTAAAATGTGAATAGTCATCGATAATTGTTTGATAATATTTTTCACCTTTCATGGTGTGTATTTTAAAAGGACCAGCCAAGTCACTGTGAATGAGTTCTGCAATTCTGTTTGACCTTGGTAGGGGTACATCCTTAAAAGGCTTTCGTTTTGCTTTACCTTGGTTACAGGGACTGCATACTCCAAAATTGTGTTGAAAATTTAGTGATCCAAGACCTTGAGCATTGAGATGTCCAAGTCTTCGGTGCCATAGTAGATCCTTACTTAATGAAATGCAACAAGTTTCACTCATTGAAGGGTGTGCTATTGAAAATTGAGCCACATACAAATTTCCTTCGGATTCACATTTCATTTGCAATTTGTTATTTGAGATAGTAAGTGATTTTCCACCACTATTGAATTGAACATCAAATCCCTTTGAACTCATTCTTTTCACTGATAAGAGATTGTAGGGAAACTCAGGTACAATAATAGCAGGTATCTTTATGAAAACATAATTGTTATTTTTATTGTTCAACACTTTTAAGCGAATTATACCTCTTTTTGTACCTTTTATAGTGCTACCATTTGCTGTTTTTATTTCCATTTTATTCTCCATTTCTTCAACATTTTCCATAAGCTTTTCCAAATTTTCTGCTACCCAATGATTTGTGGCACCACTATCTAAAATGAATTTAACGGATCGAGTATCTCCTAGTAATTCTGAGGATAAAGCGCCATTTTTCTCAATATTTTCAGTGGAAATGAAATCAAATTCTTCTTCTTGATCATCTTCGCTCTGTGCAACATTTGACGTATGTCTTGTCGTCTTGCCTCTTCCACGTCCTCGAGAGTTTCCTCTCCCTCTCTTACCGCGATATCCATGGCCGCGATATGACGTCGGAGGCGTCTGTTGAGTTTGCACATCCTTGTTTGATGGACACTCATTTTTGAAATGTCCTTTTCCTCTACATGTGTGACATATTACATTTTCGTACCTCATCTGTGAGCTATTCTTATATTCACCTGGAGAGTAGAAAGAGCAGTTTCCGTCGTTATCGACCTTATCACCTGCATTGGAGTTCTCTTTGTTTTTGAGTTCAGTATCCAATAACCTTGTTTTTACATCAGAATACGAATATACACTGTCGCGTCTTTATTCATTATCGTTTCTATCGATGTAATGACGCTCTCAAAGCTTTCCGGCATTGTCAGAAGAAGGTAACACGTTTTGTCGGTATCATCGGTTGCAACTTTGCTTACGCCATCGAGTTCTTTTATGAGTTTTTCGAATTTAGTGAAATGATCTTGTAATTCGCCATCGACGAATTTCATTTTCAATAGCTTTCGCATTATAAACGACTTAGATAATGCGCTTTTTCTCTGGAAGACATTTTCCAGATTTGCAATCATTTCTTTGGCGCTTTGTGCGCTCTCTATGTATTCAATATACTTATCTGATATTGACTGTGTGATGATGCATTGAGCTTTTACGTCTTTAGCTTGGAAACTGGTCAAATCTGCACCTGTGAGTGCTGTGATTTCTGTGTCTGTTTTATCTAATGCTACGAGTGCACCCTCTTTATTCAGAACAAGATGTATTCTATATTTCCAAGTGGAAAAATTATCTGCCTTTAGCAGGGGAAAGGGAACCGTAGACGTAGCGATTTTAGGTTAAGCACGCGAACTCTTTCACTTTGAGCCTGTATATGTAAACAAACTTTTCTCTGTAAATAATTCCGACGTAATTACAACTAACACACGTCTATATATCTCCAAATTACTAGTGTCGGCCCATAACCTGTGAGAGATATTATTTAATATTGGAATTTTATTGGTATTTAAATTGAGGGGGAATGTCAAATATATCATATGTACAATTTAAATATGGTTAAACAATGTATGAACAATACGCATGCGCGTATTATTATTGTTATAACGGATGTATGTATTCTATCAGGTTAGTTCAGTGAATAAAGTCTTTTCTAATCAACCTGTTGTCTAACTGTATTTGGCAATATAATTCCAATATTAAATAATATCTCTCACAATGATGATAATATTATGATTATATATTAAATGTACCTATTCAAATGGTAAATATAATATCTTTTAATTAGCATCTGAACATAAGAGTTGTTATTAACAACACACTGAGATTCCTAATTATCTCTGGCGCCCAGCATTTTATACTTAAAATTAAAAATAATTACAATTGAAACCCAAAGAATTTATATTTGTCGCCAACAACGTGGTGCAAATCACAAGAAAATTAATAAAACATAATGGTTTTAACTAAATAATTAAGTGTAATGATTTTAACACTACAACTTATAAAATACATAGAACAGCAAAATTTTAACACAGTGGGGCTCGTGACTTTGAAGATCAGTGAAGCAGAATCGGTGACCTTGCGAAGTCGGGCGCTCTTCCTCATCCAAATCAACTTCACCATTTATTTCCTTGTCTTTTAAGTGTTGTCGGCAAATCCTCTGACGTTCGGCATTGGGCATTTTGAATTCTCCATGATTTTCTCTACTCTCCTGTATGCGTTTACAATACTTTTGAGCACGTTTAGCATCCATATACCGCGACATTTTGTCTGAACACACGATTTTTACAACTTGAATTACGATTATTCAAACCTCTTAATAATATCACCGCTATTACGGTACACTATGTAGGTAGTACTCGATGAGATAATTTTAACGACACCTCACTCAACGTTCTATCGCATCGGAAACCGGAGAAATACTAATTTTAGTGCGTGCCGAGGGGCGCAAAACATTTCTTTTTCCTTGGATTTTGTTGTCCATGACGTGTCCATTACTTAACTAAATATCACTATAGTATTGACGACTCGGAACACTAAGTTTTTTATAAGTAAAAATGTAAAGTTTTACCTTACAGCCTAAACCGGCTTTCACCTTTAGAAGGCTTCATCAGAGGCTGCCATAGGTAGCATCCATTTCTTTTTCTCCCCCCCCCACCCCGCTCTCCCGTGCTGGATGATGCAATTGTCCGCTTATATTGTGCTATTTATTATCTTTGTTCCTTTATCTGTCGAATGGTACCTCACATAAGCGTCAATCTTTTGTCGTTTAGATAATATTTCAATTTCAAATGTGACGTGAAAATTTAACGCTCGATTTTCTGGTTGGGGTACCTATTGCTGGCCTGAAAGGTAAGACGTATTCCATGTCAAAAATCGTGTTCAAGATAACGGGAGATTCTGATTGTACTACCATCAAAACATAAAAAAGTCATTTTTCGAAAAGTGTCTGTGTGTAGAATTTTTTCTATGGCGAACGATAACAGTCGCAAATTCAAACAGAATCTAACAAGTTTTTCCACACTGTTCTGAATTGTAGAGGACTCAAGGTTTATTGATTTTGGTGAAGATTGGTTAAGGGAAAGGGGTAGTTTACCTGCAACGTTTTACGTTTTAACAAGAGTAAAGTGCTTAATTTTGATAAATAAAGTATCCTGAAAAGAAGATCATAATAATCCACTGTAGAAAGGTAGATGAAATATCTATAAATGAAAGGGGGGAGGGGGTAATTTTTTTTATAAATTAAAATGGTAGTTGATGATGGAGGAAGTAAATTTTATAAGTTTTATATGTATAATACGTTATTGACAACAAAGAAATAGTTTCTATGGAAACATTTCATTTCACTTTAACAAAATTCTATATTTTTTTCATTTTAATTTAAATCATGTATGAGAGAAAATATATCGTTCGCGGCAGGCAAGCATATCTCAATTATCTAATGTTTACGTTTCCATTTTATTATTATGATTACCGCAATAAAAAGGCAGGCAAGACACACACACACACACACACACACACACACACACACACACTTCGCGTTATTTCTGGCCTCACTCATGTTTATTTTCTTACATTTGCACGCTTTTTAAATGGAAAGTGCCGAAACCCACACCAACACAAAGCGTGCAAGCCGAAAAAGTGTCCAGCATGGATAGCGATTTGCTTCCTGTGGATCGCTGGGCAGTGTAACTGTGAGAGATATTATTTAATATTGGAATTATATTGCCAAATACAGTTAGACAACACGTTGATTAGAAAAGACTTTATTCACTGAACTAACCTTCACAGAATACATACATCCGTTATAACAATAATAATACGCGCATGCGTATTGTACATACATTGTTTAACCATATTTAAATTGTGCATATGATATATTTGACATTCCCCCTCAATTTAAATACCCATATAATTTAAATACCCTTAATTTACATGTGGAACAGTATTGGTATGAGTACAGTTGATAAATATACTTAAATAAAAAATAAATGCAAAATTGAAAATTTTTGGTATCTGAAAACTATTTTATGTTGAGTTTTTCAAAAAACTTTGCAAACTTTATATTATTTAAGGATTTTGTGAAAATATCAGCTACATTATCTTGGGTTTTTATGTACTCTAATTCAATAAGTTTTTTTGTGTATAAGATCCTTAATATAGTGATATTTAATGTCTATATGTCTAGTACGTCTGCTATTCTCATAGCTTTCACACATGTTAAGTGCACTTTGGTTGTCTACATAGGCTAAATTAAAGGAATTAAGACATTGCACTTCAAGTCCACAAGTATGCGTTGAAAGTATACCACATCCATCGCTGCCATTGCACATGCTATGTATTCCGCTTCAGCTGTTGACTGGGATACGCATGTTTGTTTCTTTGTAAACCAGGATACAGGGTTGTTACAGTGATATATTATACATCCACTTGTACTCTTTCTGCTGGTGATGTCTCCTGCCCAATCTGCATCTGAATATGTGATTAATCCAGTATCTTGATTTTTATTAAATGTGAGATTCAAATGCTTGGTACCGTTTAAGTACCTCAATACCCTCTTCGCAGCAATCCAGAGTTGTTTAGTGGGTTTATCAAGATATCTACTTAAGACAGATGTGTGTGGCATGTATAGTACAACTGTGTGATAAATGTAACCAGGTAAAAAAAAAATGACTTTAATTTTGGTAACTCACGTTCCAATGAATAATTAATCTCGCACAGGACACTCCTCTCGGGTAGTTTTTCAATCTCGCCTCTTCATATGTGCACTGAATCTATTTTAAGTCAAAATTGCGATCATTACTGTTTCCGCACTTTTTGTAAAAACGTTTGGCAGTAGATTATCGTTCAAACGCCGCCGCTACAAATCATCTGTTTCGCGTTGATTCAGAAATTGGCCGCCACAGCGCTGATTCCCATGCAGTGTCGAGAGAAAGGCTTTGTGTGTATGTTTACGTTAAGGGGATTATTGTCAAGTTAGTCAGTCTATGCGAACACAGCAGAATTGGTTCTCTATTTAAAGTTTTGGTCCCTCCTGGGCCGTTGACGTTCTGGCTGCGTGATTTCTATTAAAATTTGCAGTGTCGCTGCTCTATTTCAGCAACACATTGGCGTAGATTCTTGTAGAGGTTATGTCAGTCCGTTTGTCTATGTACGGGAAAAGCCTTTCTTCATCTTGTCGATTTCTCGCCTCTCGGTTTCGCCTTAGCTGCGTTGATCAGTGTCGTGGGTGATGCATCAGTTCTGGAGTTCAAGTTTCAAGTGTTTTTGGGTCGAATTTGGTCTCTCTTTTATACTAATTCAGGCTGATTGTTTTCATCGACTTTCGGTATATTTGTGTAAAAATTCTTTCTAGATTGTTCGAGAATAAACGAAATGGAACATTATGGAACAATTTTCACTTCCGTCGAAGCTTTTAGAACGAATTTCTTATTCTTCATACAAAGGATATTTCAAAAATTACTCTGGTATTTATCAAACAGTTTTACATTAGTACTCACAATTTGTATGCCATTATTACATTTAGATTCTCTGTTTTCAACTGAATCTAGTGATACTAATTATGATTGGTTTTTAATTAAATTAAGTCTAATAAGTAACACAATATACAACTCTCACTTGGTTGTTGTCATTAAAATTCAATCTTTTTAGAACAAAAATTGTTGTGGAATTATTATGTTCCTTCCACAATCTGAACATATAATATTACTACCTTCCTACAACAAAACAAACAAATTTTAACATAGGTAATACATAAATAATTACAATTTTACATGGCCCCTGTCTATGGCCTAGGTTTTTTGTTAATGTTATAACACAATAATTAGTCTCTTTCTTTAACATATGTAGTATTTCACTAGTGTACACTCAGAGTTTATTGTATTGTCTGTCTTTTGTGATACCTGGTTACTCTTTACATACATTATTTTTATCACAGGATGACATAGCATCATTGATTGGTCTTGAGATGTCCTTTTTTTATGGTGTGACAAATCTCATTCTTATAAGTTAAATTCTTTTATAATTGACTTTATTTTCAACTGAGTTTGTTCGTTCTTTAAGGTACACTGAAGTATTGTACCATTCTATTTTATTTTTGTTATCATTTTGTAAATATTTAGCCAGATATGATTATTTTTGTACTGGTTGATTGGCTCCAGCCATACATGGTATAGGTAAATATTTTGTTAACTTGACTATTACAATGTTAAAGTTAGTCAAATATATTAGTATAGTCGCTTTATATCATATTTCAACTTTCTAATGCATTTTGGTTGCATTTTGGCAACATTAAATCCATAAATTATACAATATTATATGCCTACCACATGTTTTTAGTTAATGCTGTTTTTGGCTATTTTGACTGACTTTTATTCATTTGACAGCTTTCTTTATTTAAGATAAATTGTTCACTTTTGTCTGCTTGACAATTACATATAGTTTTTATTTCAATCTGATAATAATTAATTTTTCATGAAATCTGGGTGTTTGGTCTCTAATCCAACACATTAATATTTTTTGTCATAACAAATATATAATTTTTATTTTAACTTAGATTCTTTCTAATAATGTATTTAAGTCATTTAATACATTTATTTTATTTACATTACATAATATAATAATGGATCATGCCCATTCATTCACAAAAAATAGTTCTTAATACTCTATTCAGAGTTATAAAACTTAATAATTAATGACTTCATTTTGGTTGATTCTGACATTATTTCTCTCTCTTATAGTATCTTATGGTTTTTTCACTGTTATACACTATAATAATATATATGGGGTTTGTGTCTTAGTCAAAGTCTGGTCGTTTTTCATGTTAGTAGTAATAATTATTAGACAAAATTACACAATTTTTTAGGACTACTTGGGTTCGATACTGTTCACCTCACTTTCCTCTTATGATAACTGCTATGTAAATGATTTCCTTTATGGAACGTTCTGTGACGTTACATATGCCTCCCCGTTAAAGTTGATAATTTTTGAAAAACATATCTTTGGTTTTGATGAAATTATCATCTCTATATTAACCTTTTATTAGCTTCTTTATATTTCATTCTCTTATCTTATAATTAAATTCCTGTACTACTCCTTTAATATATTAATCCAACTCAATATTCCTAGTTCGTTCTTTGTCGTATCACCTATTCCTTTCCTTTTTACCTTGATGTTATTTAATTAATCTTTGATATAATTCCCTATCAATTCCCTAACTTTCATAGAGGGTTGGGAGTCAGAGTGGCTCGCTACGGCATACATTCTCTGCCCTTCCTATCTATAACTACTGAAATCAGAGGCAACACATCCATGTCCAGAAAATAATAATTGCACCTTTGCAACAAATAATAATAATAATAAAAAAAAATACAATATTCAAAGATCATAGGCTCCTACACATAAATTCCCTTTCTTAAACTCTTCTGATTAATTCACAATTATATTAATATATCGTTCTCCGCAGGTAAAATTATCGTTTAAAATCATTCAATGTTAATAGCTATATTCATATTGTAACGTCACAGAACGTTCCATAAAAGAAATCATTTATATAGTAAGTTAGCATAAGAGGAAAGTGAGGTGAACAGTATCGAACCCAAGTAGTCCTAAAAAATTGTGTAATTTTGTATAATAATTATTTCTATCAACTTGAAAAAACGACCAAACTATGACTAAGACAAAACCCCATATATATTATTAAAGTGAATAAGAGTGAAAAAACCATAAGACACTATAAGAGAGAGAAATAATGTCAGAATCAACCAAAATGAAGTCAATAATTATTAAGTTTTATAACTATGAATAGAGTATTAAAAACTATTTTTTGTGAATGAATGGACATGATCCATTATTATATTATGTGATGTAAATAAAATAAATGTATTAAATGACTTAAATACATTATTAGAAAGAGTTTAAGTTAGAATAAAAATGATATATTTGTTATGACAAAAAAATATTAATGTGTTGGATTTGAGTCCATACACCAAGATTTCATGGAAAAATTAATTATTATCAGATTTAAATAAAGACTATATGTAATTGTCAAGCAGACAATAGTGAACAATTTATCATAATAATGAAGGAAGCTCTCAAATGAATAAAAAGCAGTCAAAATAGCCAAAAACAGTGTTAACTAAAAACATGTAATTGGCATCTAATATTGTATAATTTATGAATTTAATGTTGCCAAAATGCAACCAAATTGCATTAGAAAGCTGTAATATGATATAAAGCAACTATACTAATATACCTGACTAACTTTAACATTGTAATAGTCAAGTTAGCAAAATATTTACTTATACCATGTATGGCTGGAACCAATCATCCAGTACAAAAATAATCATATCTGGCTAAATACTTACATAATGCTAACAAAAATAAGATAGAAAGGTACAATACATCAGTATACCTTAATAAGAAACAAACTCAGTTGAAAGTAAAGTCAATTCTAAAAGAATTTAGCTAATTAGAGTGAGATTTGTCACGCCATAAAAAAGGACATCTCTAGACCAATCAATGATGCTATGTCATCTTGTGATAAATATAATATATGTACAGAGTAACCAGGTATCACAAAAGATAGACAAAATAATAAACTCTGTGTGTACAGTAGTGAAATAATACATATATTAAAGAAAAAGACTAATCATTGTATTAGAAAACTGACAAGAATCTAGGCCATGAGCAGAGGCCATATAAAATTGTATTTATTTGTGTTTTATTTATGTTAAAATTTGTTTATTTTGTTGTAGGAAAGTAGTAGTATTAGATGTTCAGCTTGTGGAAGGAACTTAGTAACTCCACAACAATTTTTGTTATAGAAATTGAGTTTTCAATGACAACAACTCAAGGTGAGGGTTGTATATTGTATTGTTTATTAGACTTAAGTTAATTAGAAACCAATCATATTTAGTATCGCTAGATTCAGTTAAAAACAGGGAATCTAAATGTATTAATGGCATACAAATTGTGAGTACTAATGTAAAACTGTTTGATAAATAACAGAGTAATTTTTGAAATATCCTTTGTATGAAGAATAAGAAATTCGTTCTAAAAGCTTCTACGGAAGTGAAAATTGTTCTATGACATTCCATTTCGTTTATTCTCGAACATTCTAGAAAGAATTTTTACACAAATATACCGGAAGTCAATGTAAACAAGCAACCTGAATTAGTATAAAAGAGAGACCAAATCCGACCGAAAAACACTTGAAACTTGAACTCCAGAACTGATGCATCTCACACAACACTGATCAACGCAGCTAAGGCGAAACCGAAGAGGCGAGAAATCGACAAGACATGGCAGGAAGGGTTTTCCCGTACATAGACATAACCGACTGACTTAACCTCAACGAGAATCTTTGCCAAAAAGTATCGCTGAAATAGAGCAGCGATACGGCAAATTTTAATAGAAATCACGCAGCCAGAATGTCGACGGCCCAGGAGGGACCAAACATTTAAATAGAGAACGAATTCTGCTGTGTTCGCATTGACTGATTAACGTGACAATAATTTCCCCGAACGTAAACATACAATACACAAAGCCTTCCTCAACACTGCATGGGAATCAGCGCTGCGGTGGCAGATTTCTGAATCAACGCTAAACAGATGATTCGTAGCGGCGGCGTTTGAACGAGATTCTACTGCCAAACGTTTTGACAAAAAGTGCGGAAAAAGTAATGATCGCAAAATTTGACTTTAAATAGATTCAGTGTACACCCGAAGAGGCGAGATTGAGAAACTACCCGAAAGAAGTGTCCAGTGCGAGAATAAACGACCATTGGAACGTGAGTTACCAAAATTAAAGTCATTTGTTACCTGGTTACATTTATCACACAGTTGTACTTTACACGCCACACATACACCTTCAAATCACTTAGTTTTTTTTCTTGTAAGGCATCTAATTGATATGTCTTGGTAGTTCAAAGGAGTCACGTCCTGAGAGTAAAGATTTTTTCACATATTAAACTCATGCTTTTCAACTGAGTCAAAATCTGAATTATACTAGCCGATACTTGGTTGGATATAAAAAAATTGTCAATAATAATAACTTGTAAAATTTTTTCTCTGCAATTTTATAATTTTTTCTTTTTATGAATGTTAGTCCTTCAGACGATTTGTTTGTTGTTTTTAAAGAATCATTAAACTTAACTGATTTTTCCAAGCTAAACTGACTTGTTTAAATTTTTTCGTAGATTTAAAAATTTTATCAATCACATTTATTTTTTTCTTGGAACAAACGTTTCCAAGTGGCGCCCACAAAAAGCATAGTTTTAAGTTGTGTTACAGGACTACATCACTGCAGAGGATCCAGTCAACAGAGTAAGTAACAAAAGTGCGCGGAGGTAACGCCCGACACAATTACAACACAAACGTTTACACAACACCCACTACTTGTTTTTCTATAAATTGGCAGCCCAACTAGTGAGGCTTGAAAAAGACGGAACAAGCCCGGCAACTACCAACATATTAAAATGCCGCAACCAAAGGGAAAAAAGGTGAAGAAGACTGTGGAACCCGAGTTAAGTGTGGAAGACGGAGAGGCAGTACAAATGGAGGAAACGGAATTAGAACCGCCCACACTAGAAATGGAAAGACCGGTACAAACGGCAGAAGAGTTAGAGGAGCAAACGGGAGAAGAACCCATACAAATGGTAGAACAGACAGAGAAACCCGAAACAGAAACAATAACAGGGAGCGTTGACACGAATATGATAATGATGATGGCGATGCTCCAAAGAATGGACAAAAAAATGAACAAAAATACAGAATCCCTGAAGGAGGATACAATATCCTTGAAAGAAGATATAAATAAAAATAGACGGGAAGATAAGGAGGAAATAATAAAATCCCTGAAGGAGGATAATGACAAAAACATAGAATCTTTAAAGAAGGATATAACCGAGAAAATAGATGACAATGGGAAAAAGCTAGAGCTATTTCAGAAGGCGAATGAAAAAAGTATAGAGTCCCTGAAAAAAGAAATTAGCATAAAGTACGAAACAGTAACCAAAAAGATCGATGATAATAAAATTGATAGTGACAGGAAGGTCGAGAATATGGAGAAACAGTTGGAAAGGTTACGGGAGGGAAACAATACACGTTTCGAAAAGATAGAGGAACAAACAGTAGAGACCAAACAAGATGTTAGAAATCTTGAAAACATGGTAAGGCAGAACCAAGACGCCATCATGCAGGAGGTAGGAGAAGTCCAGCACATCGCTAACAGGCTGGACGAACAAATAAAAACTAACAAAAATAGCATACTGGAAATAGACCAGAGAGAGAAAAACCTGCAGGAAAGATTAGAGGCGCTGAGAGACACACCAATACTAAACACTCATACGTGTCATGGTGAAAACAGGGAAGTAATCAACTTCCAGGACTATCGACGAAACCCAATGGAATTTTTGGAAAGAATGGAGGAGTTTATTGGGAGAAATAGAGAAACAAGGTGGGACAGGATAAGAGAGATGCTTGACGAGACATTTAAAAATACTAAGGATAACTGGTGGATAGCGGTACGACCAGAAATAACGAATTTAGCAGAGTTTAAATGCCAGTTTAAGGAAAAGTATTGGTCAGAGACCGCACAAAACAGGGTAAGAATGGACATTTTCTATGCCAAATACGACGCGTCCTATGGACAATCCCCGACGTCTTATTTCCTGGGAAAGGTATGTTTAGCACGGAAGTTGATACCGCCGATCCCAGAAGAATGTTTGGTAAGGCAGTTAGCTGGACATTACAGCTATGGTATCAAGGATGCCCAATTATACCAACAGATTAGCAAAATAGCCGATCTGGCCAAATTATTGGAAAATTGCGAATCCACAGGAAGGTTCCAGGATTACCAACCCCCCAATCGTAAGGTAGAGTACAACCACAATAATAACGGACCAAACCGGAATGGAGGTGGGAACGGTAATAATCTAAACACCAATAATCAGAATAATAATATCCCACCAAATGGCCGAAATGATAACACTCAGGGCCCAATTAACCGCAACTATCCGGGACCAAACAGAGGTAATTACACCGGGAATAACTACGGTAGGAACTTCCACCAGGGAAACGGTTATCGCGGGAATAATTATAGAGGAAGTAATTATGGTCAACGTAATGGTTATCGCAACGGGGGAAACCAAGGAGGAGGCGGTAGGAGAAACCAAAATGAATATAGGCCCCAGGTAAATTATATGATGGCCGATAATCGACGACCATATCCACCCAATTTACCAAGTTACGGGTATATGACTCAACAGGCGCCAGGTAGCCAGGGTGATACGGCGAATAACCGTCAGCAGTTTTCAGAGGGTAGGAGTAGCGAACCACCCCGAAACGAAAGTAACAACCAACAAGAGCCAAACGCTAATCAAAATAATAATGAGAATCGGGTAACAGTTCACGAAAATCCGGGTTTTTCATTACAGCATAATCAGGCAAGTAATGACGAAAAACCCCGAGTATTTTACGTAAACCATGTATTGGCAGAAACTGGCCGAGAACCAGATAATGATCCCCAAAATGAAAGTGAGAGAGAGGAGGAATTCCGCTATGCAGAAAAATTATGGCCCAAACATGTGATGAGATGGTAATGCCATGGATTAATCATCCAGAATAAATGTCATAGACCAGGCATTTGAAGGAGTAGAGGTGCTAAACATCGAAGGTCGAATATTGAAAAGAGAAGGAATTAAAAAGGAATGGGAATGATAAATAATGACATAATATAAGGAACACAACCAAAAGGGGTCGAAATAATCAAATCAATTAACCCAAACTGACAAATATAAACCCAAATATTATCAAACATGAAAACAATACCAACGAGGTAACTGACACAATTAGGAACAAGGTAAAAGGTACGTATAACCAGACTTCATTAAAAAAGTACCATGATTAAAAAAAATCGCAAGTCGAATACTCAATCAGTGACCAAGTACCATGACCAAAAACCAAAGTCAGATACAGCATCATAGAGAAGGTACCTTGACTAAACATGTTAACGTGAATTTTTTAACTTAGCCATAATTAGAAAGGAGGTAGAGATTATTAAATAAATATAAATATTATTGTATAGAGATTATTATTAATAAATATTACGAGATGGACACATTCCATCATAGGCAAGATATATTTCCAATAGCCATGTCAACGTATATTTACCAGCTTACCCGTACTTAGAGAACGAGAGAGATTGTTATTAATAAATATTACGAGATGGACACATTCCATCATAGGCAAGATTTATTTCCAATAGCCATGTCAACGTATATTTACCAGCTTACCCGTACTTAGAGGAGGAGAGAGATTGTTATTAATAAATATTACGAGATGGACACATTCCACTATAGGCAAGATTTATTTCCAATAGCCATGTCAACGTATATTTACCAGCTTACCCGTACTTATAGAAGGAGAGAGATTATTATTAATAAATATTACGAGATGGACACATAGTAAGGGAGAAAAGAAGGAGTAATACTGTCATATATTTGATACTAAATGGAAATGATAAATGAAAAAAAAAAGAGGAAAACAGTGTGTTACATAAGGAGGTAATGATGAATATAAATATAGCTATTAACATTGAATGATTTTAAACGATAATTTTAACCTGCGGAGAACGATTTATTAATATAATTGTGAATTAATCGGAAGAGTTTAAGAAAGGGAATTTATGTGTAGGAGCCTATGATCTTTGAATATTGTATTTTTTTTTTATTATTATTATTATTATTTGTTGCAAAGGTGCAATTATTATTTTCTGAACAGGGATGTGTTGCCTCTGATTTCAGTAGTTATAGACAGGAAGGGACAGAGAATGTATGCCATAGCGAGCCACTCTGACTCCCAACCCTCTATGTAAGTGAGGGAACTGATAGGGAATTATATCAAAGATTAATTATAAAACATCAAGGTAAAAAGGAAAGGAATAGGTGATACGACAAAGAACGAAATAGGAATATTGAGTTGGATTAATATATTAAAGGAGTAGTACAGGAATTTAATTATAAGATAAAAGAATGAAATATAAAGAAGCTAATAAAGGGTTAATATAGAGATGATAATTTCATCAAAACCAAAGATATGTTTTTCCAAAATTATCAACTTTAACGGGGAGGCATATGTAACGTTACAGAACGTTCCATAAAAGAAATCATTTATATAGTAAGTTAGCATAAGAGGAAAGTGAGGTGAACAGTATTGAACCCAAGTAGTCCCAAAAAATTGTGTAATTTTGTATAATAATTATTTCTATCAACTTGAAAAACGACCAAACTATGACTAAGACAAACCCCCATATATATTATTAAAGTGAATAAGAGTGAAAAAACCATAAGACACTATAAGAGAGAGAAATAATGTCAGAATCAACCAAAATGAAGTCAATAATTATTAAGTTTTATAACTATGAATAGAGTATTAAAAACTATTTTTTGTGAATGAATGGACATGATCCATTATTATATTATGTGATGTAAATAAAATAAATGTATTAAATGACTTAAATACATTATTAGAAAGAGTTTAAGTTAGAATAAAAATGATATATTTGTTATGACAAAAAAATATTAATGTGTTGGATTTGAGACCATACACCAAGATTTCATGGAAAAATTAATTATTATCAGATTTAAATAAAAACTATATGTAATTGTCAAGCAGACAATAGTGAACAATTTATCTTAAATAAAGGAAGCTGTCAAATGAATAAAAAGCAGTCAAAATAGCCAAAAACAGTGTTAACTAAAAACATGTAATAGGCATCTAATATTGTATAATTTATGAATTTAATGTTGCCAAAATGCAACCAAATTGCATTAGAAAGCTGTAATATGATATAAAGCAACTATACTAATATACCTGACTAACTTTAACATTGTAATAGTCAAGTTAGCAAAATATTTACTTATACCATGTATGGCTGGAACCAATCATCCAGTACAAAAATAATCATATCTGGCTAAATACTTACATAATGCTAACAAAAATAAGATAGAAAGGTACAATACATCAGTATACCTTAATAAGAAACAAACTCAGTTGAAAGTAAAGTCAATTCTAAAAGAATTTAACTAATTAGAGTGAGATTTGTCACGCCATAAAAAAGGACATCTCTAGACCAATCAATGATGCTATGTCATCTTGTGATAAATATAATATATGTACAGAGTAACCAGGTATCACAAAAGATAGACAAAATAATAAACTCTGTGTGTACAGTAGTGAAATAATACATATATTAAAGAAAAAGACTAATCATTGTATTAGAAAACTGACAAGAATCTAGGCCATGAGCAGAGGCCATATAAAATTGTATTTATTTGTGTTTTATTTATGTTAAAATTTGTTTATTTTGTTGTAGGAAAGTAGTAGTATTAGATGTTCAGCTTGTGGAAGGAACTTAGTAACTCCACAACAATTTTTGTTATAAAAATTGAGTTTTCAATGACAACAACTCAAGGTGAGGGTTGTATATTGTATTGTTTATTAGACTTAAGTTAATTAGAAACCAATCATATTTAGTATCGCTAGATTCAGTTAAAAACAGGGAATCTAAATGTATTAATGGCATACAAATTGTGAGTACTAATGTAAAACTGTTTGATAAATAACAGAGTAATTTTTGAAATATCCTTTGTATGAAGAATAAGAAATTCGTTCTAAAAGCTTCTACGGAAGTGAAAATTGTTCTATGACATTCCATTTCGTTTATTCTCGAACATTCTAGAAAGAATTTTTACACAAATATACCGGAAGTCGATGTAAACAAGCAACCTGAATTAGTATAAAAGAGAGACCAAATCCGACCGAAAAACACTTGAAACTTGAACTCCAGAACTGATGCATCTCACACAACACTGATCAACGCAGCTAAGGCGAAACCGAAGAGGCGAGAAATCGACAAGACATGGCAGGAAGGCTTTTCCCGTACATAGACATAACCGACTGATTTAACCTCAACGAGAATCTTCGCCAAAAAGTATCGCTGAAATAGAGCAGCGATACAGCAAATTTTAATAGAAATCACGCAGCCAGAACGTCGACGGCCCAGGAGGGACCAAACATTTAAATAGAGAACGAATTCTGCTGTGTTCGCATTGACTGACTAACGTGACAATAATTTCCCCGAACGTAAACATACAATACACAAAGCCTTCCTCAACACTGCATGGGAATCAGCGCTGCGGTGGCAGATTTCTGAATCAACGCTAAACAGATGATTCGTAGCGGCGGCGTTTGAACGAGATTCTACTGCCAAACGTTTTGACAAAAAGTGCGGAAAAAGTAATGATCGCAAAATTTGACTTTAAATAGATTCAGTGTACACCCGAAGAGGCGAGATTGAGAGACTACCCGAAAGAAGTGTCCAGTGCGAGAATAAACGACCATTGGAACGTGAGTTACCAAAATTAAAGTCATTTGTTACCTGGTTACATTTATCACACAGTTGTACTTTACACGCCACACATACACCTTCAAATCACTTAGTTTTTTTTCTTGTAAGGCATCTAATTGATATGTCTTGGTAGTTCAAAGGAGTCACGTCCTGAGAGTAAAGATTTTTTCACATATTAAACTCATGCTTTTCAACTGAGTCAAAATCTGAATTATGCTAGCCGATACTTGATTGGATATAAAAAAATTGTCAATAATAATAACTTGTAAAATTTTTTCTCTGCAATTTTATAATTTTTTCTTTTTATGAATGTTAGTCCTTCAGACGATTTGTTTGTTGTTTTTAAAGAATCATTAAACTTAACTGATTTTTCCAAGCTAAACTGACTTGTTTAAATTTTTTCGTAGATTTAAAAATTTTATCAATCACATTTATTTTTTTCTTGGAACAAACGTTTCCAAGTGGCGCCCACAAAAAGCATAGTTTTAAGTTGTGTTACAGGACTACATCACTGCAGAGGATCCAGTCAACAGAGTAAGTAACAAAAGTGCGCGGAGGTAACGCCCGACACAATTACAACACAAACGTTTACACAACACCCACTACTTGTTTTTCTATAATATTCATCATTACCTCCTTATGTAACACACTGTTCTTCCCTTTTTTTCATTTATCATTTCCATTTAGTATCAAATATATGACAGTATTTTTCCTTTTTTCTCCTTTACTAAGTGTCCGTCTCGTAATATTTATTAATAATAATCTCTCTCCTTCTATAAGTACGGGTAAGCTGGTAAATATACGTTGACATGGCTATTGGAAATAAATCTTGCCTACGGTGGAATGTGTCCATCTCGTAATATTTATTAATAATAATCTCTCTCCTTCTCTAAGTACGGGTAAGCTGGTAAATATACGTTGACATGGCTGTTGGAAATAAATCTATATTTTATATATATCTTTATGCCTTTGGTGTAAGGTGTCCTTCTCGCAATATTTATTAATAATAATCTCATACAGTAATATTTATATTTATTTAATAATCTCTGCCTCCCTTCTAATTCTGGGTAAGTTAAAAGATTCACGTTAACATGTTTAGTCAAGGTACCTTCTCTATGATGCTGTATTTGACTTGGGTTTTTGGTCATGGTACTTGCTCACTGGTTGAGTATTTGACTTATGATTTTTAATCATGGTACTTTTTCAATGATGTTTGGTTATACGTACCTTTTACTTTGTTACTAACCGTGTCAGTTACCTCGTAGGTATTGTTTTTATGTTTGATAATATTTGGGTTTATATTTTGTCAGTTTGGGTTAATTACTTTGATTATTTCAACTCCTTTTGGTTGTGTGATCCTTATATTATGTCATTATTTATCATTCCCATTCCTTTTTAATTCCTTCTCTTCTCAATATCCGACTTTCGATGTTTAGCTCCTCTGCTCCTTCAAATGCCTGGTCTATGACATTTATTCTGGATGATTAATCCATGGCCTTACCATCTCACCACATGTTTGGGCCATATCTTTTCTGCATAGCGGAATTCCTCCTCTATTTCACTTTCATTTCTAGGGTTATTATTTGGTTCTCGGCTAGTTTCTGCCAATACATGGTTTACCTGAACTGTTCGGGGTCTTTCGTCATTACTTGCCTGATTATGCTGTAATGAAAAACCCGGATTTTCGTGGACTGTTACCCAATTCTCATTATTATTTTGGTTAGCGTTTGGTTCCTGTCGGTTGTTACTTTCGTTTCGGGGTGGTTCGTTACTCCTACCCTCTGAAAACTGATAGCGGTTATTTGTCTTACCACCTTGGTTACCTTGCGTTTGTTGTGTCATATACCCATAACTTGGTAAATTGGGTGGATATGGTTGTTGATTATCGGCCATCATATAATTTGCCTGGGGTCTATTCTCTTGATTCCTTTTCTTTCTTATTTCTCTTATTGCCTGAGCGTATTTTTCTATAACCTGGCCCATTTGTTCCTCGTAATTTCTCTTCTTTTTGGGATGTATCTTTTTTCAAGGCACGCTTACCTTAAAAGCATTTTGGCCTATGATTTTCTTTGTACTACACTCTTTCTTTTTGTCCCTTTTCATTAAATTCTTTTTATATTCCTTCATATAACTTTTTTCTCTGCGGTCAGTGACCGGGGGGTTAAGTATATTAATTAAACCGCCTTGAGTCATTTCTCCTATTTCCTTTGTATACTCCCTGTTTGTTTTTCTCGGTCTGTCTAATCTATTAGCCATGTTTTGTTTCGTTTCTACCGTTTTTTTCTCTATGGTTTCAGGACCGGTATTATTTTCTGGAAGATGACGAAATAGAATCTGTAATCCTTCTGCCTGTTCCTCCATTATCTCGACCTCCCTGTGATTGTCGGTTTTACTCTCCTCGATCTTTTCGTTTACTGTTTCGTCATTTGCATTATTATTTTTCGTAATGGACTCTATCCATTTTTGAGTTTCCTCCCTCAAGGATTCTCTCCATTTTTCACCTTCCTCCCGAATTTTCTGTATTTGTTTTTCATTCTCCTCTCTCTCTTTCTGTCTCCTCCTTTCATTCTCCTCTCTCTCTTTCTGTCTCCTTCTTTCATTCTCTTCTCTCTCTTTCTGTCTCTCCTTCTCATTATCCTCCCTCAGGGATACTATTGTCCTTATTATTTCCTCCTTATTTTCCTTCATTCTTTGGAGCACCATTATCATTATATTCGTGTCAACGCTCCCTGTTATTTTCTCTGGTTCGGGATTCTCTGTTTGTTCTACCATTTGTATGGGTTCTTCTCCCGTTTGTTCCTCTAATTCGTCTGCCGTTTGTACCGGTCTTTCCATTTCTAGTGTGGGCGGTTCTAATTCCGTTTCCTCCATTTGTACTGCCTCTCCGTCTTCCACACTTAACTCGGGTTCCATGTTCTTCTTCACCTTTTTTCCCTTAGGTTGCGGCATTTTAATATGTTGGTAGTTGCCGGGCTTGTTCCGTCTTTTTCAAGCCTCACTAGTTGGGCTGCCAATTTATAACGAAAAGAAAAAATTGTGGGTGATCGTGTTCCTTCTTTAACAGCCTCACGTTGGAGGCGTCAATTTATAACGAAAGAAAAAGTGTGTTGTTCGTGTTGTATGCTGTCGGGCGTTACCTCCGCACACTTTTTGTTACTTACTGTTGACTGGATCCTCTGCGGTGATGTAGTCCTGTAACACAACTTAATACTATGTTTTTTGTGGGCGCCACTTGGAATCGTTTGTTCCAAGAATAAAATGTGATTATTAAAGAAATTAAAATTTTTAAATCTTACTTCTATGAAAAATATAAACAAGTCAGTTTAGCTTGAAAAAATCAGGTAAGTTTAATGATTCTTCAAAAAACAAACAAATCGTCTGAAGGACTAACATTCATAAAAAATTATACAATTGCAGAGTTACTAAAGAAAAAAAATTCACAAGTTATTATTATTATTATTGACAATTTTATTTATCCAATCAAGTATCGGCTAGTATTTTCAATTTTTCACTCAGTTGAAAAGCATGAGTTTAATACGTGAAAAAATCTTTACTCTCAGGACGTGACTCCTTTGAACTACCAAGACATATCAATAAGACGCTTTACAAGAAAAATTAAGTGATTTGAAGGTGTGTGTGGCATGTATAGTACAACTGTGTGATAAATGTAACCAGGTAAAAAAAAAATGACTTTAATTTTGGTAACTCACGTTCCAATGAATAATTAATCTCGCACAGGACACTTCTCTCGGGTAGTTTTTCAATCTCGCCTCTTCATATGTGCACTGAATCTATTTTAAGTCAAAATTGCGATCATTACTGTTTCCGCACTTTTTGTAAAAACGTTTGGCAGTAGATTATCGTTCAAACGCCGCCGATACAAATCATCTGTTTCGCGTTGATTCAGAAATTGGCCGCCACAGCGCTGATTCCCATGCAGTGTCGAGAGAAAGGCTTTGTGTGTATGTTTACGTTAAGGTGATTATTGTCAAGTTAGTCAGTCTATGCGAACACAGCAGAATTGGTTCTCTATTTAAAGTTTTGGTCCCTCCTGGGCCGTTGACGTTCCGGCTGCGTGATTTCTATTAAAATTTGCAGTGTCGCTGCTCTATTTCAGCAACACATTGGCGTAGATTCTTGTAGAGGTTATGTCAGTCCGTTTGTCTATGTACGGGAAAAGCCTTTCTTCATCTTGTCGATTTCTCGCCTCTCGGTTTCGCCTTAGCTGCGTTGATCAGTGTCGTGTGAGATCCATCAGTTCTGGAGTTCAAGTTTCAAGTGTTTTTGGGTCGACTTTGGTCTCTCTTTTATACTAATTCAGGCTGATTGTTTTCATCGACTTCCGGTATATTTGTGTAAAAATTCTTTCTAGATTGTTCGAGAATAAACGAAATGGAACATTATGGAACAATTTTCACTTCCGTCGAAGCTTTTAGAACGAATTTCTTATTCTTCATACAAAGGATATTTCAAAAATTACTCTGGTATTTATCAAACAGTTTTACATTAGTACTCACAATTTGTATGCCATTATTACATTTAGATTCTCTGTTTTCAACTGAATCTAGTGATACTAATTATGATTGGTTTTTAATTAAATTAAGTCTAATAAGTAACACAATATACAACTCTCACCTTGGCTGTTGTCATTAAAATTCAATCTTTTTAGAACAAAAATTGTTGTGGAATTATTATGTTCCTTCCACAATCTGAACATATAATATTACTACCTTCCTACAACAAAACAAACAAATTTTAACATAGGTAATACATAAATAATTACAATTTTACATGGCCCCTGTCTATGGCCTAGGTTTTTTGTTAATGTTATAACACAATAATTAGTCTCTTTCTTTAACATATGTAGTATTTCACTAGTGTACACTCAGAGTTTATTGTATTGTCTGTCTTTTGTGATACCTGGTTACTCTTTACATACATTATTTTTATCACAGGATGACATAGCATCATTGATTGGTCTTGAGATGTCCTTTTTTTATGGTGTGACAAATCTCATTCTTATAAGTTAAATTCTTTTATAATTGACTTTATTTTCAACTGAGTTTGTTCGTTCTTTAAGGTACACTGAAGTATTGTACCATTCTATTTTATTTTTGTTATCATTTTGTAAATATTTAGCCAGATATGATTATTTTTGTACTGGTTGATTGGCTCCAGCCATACATGGTATAGGTAAATATTTTGCTAACTTGACTATTACAATGTTAAAGTTAGTCAAATATATTAGTATAGTCGCTTTATATCATATTTCAACTTTCTAATGCATTTTGGTTGCATTTTGGCAACATTAAATCCATAAATTATACAATATTATATGCCTACCACATGTTTTTAGTTAATGCTGTTTTTGGCTATTTTGACTGACTTTTATTCATTTGACAGCTTTCTTTATTTAAGATAAATTGTTCACTTTTGTCTGCTTGACAATTACATATAGTTTTTATTTCAATCTGATAATAATTAATTTTTCATGAAATCTGGGTGTTTGGTCTCTAATCCAACACATTAATATTTTTTGTCATAACAAATATATAATTTTTATTTTAACTTAGATTCTTTCTAATAATGTATTTAAGTCATTTAATACATTTATTTTATTTACATTACATAATATAATAATGGATCATGCCCATTCATTCACAAAAAATAGTTCTTAATACTCTATTCAGAGTTATAAAACTTAATAATTAATGACTTCATTTTGGTTGATTCTGACATTATTTCTCTCTCTTATAGTATCTTATGGTTTTTTCACTGTTATACACTATAATAATATATATGGGGTTTGTGTCTTAGTCAAAGTCTGGTCATTTTTCATGTTAGTAGTAATAATTATTAGACAAAATTACACAATTTTTTAGGACTACTTGGGTTCGATACTGTTCACCTCACTTTCCTCTTATGATAACTGCTATGTAAATGATTTCCTTTATGGAACGTTCTGTGACGTTACATATGCCTCCCCGTTAAAGTTGATAATTTTTGAAAAACATATCTTTGGTTTTGATGAAATTATCATCTCTATATTAACCTTTTATTAGCTTCTTTATATTTCATTCTCTTATCTTATAATTAAATTCCTGTACTACTCCTTTAATATATTAATCCAACTCAATATTCCTAGTTCGTTCTTTGTGTATCACCTATTCCTTTCCTTTTTACCTTGATGTTATTTAATTAATCTTTGATATAATTCCCTATCAATTCCCTAACTTTCATAGAGGGTTGGGAGTCAGAGTGGCTCGCTACGGCATACATTCTCTGCCCTTCCTATCTATAACTACTGAAATCAGAGGCAACACATCCATGTCCAGAAAATAATAATTGCACCTTTGCAACAAATAATAATAATAATAAAAAAAAATACAATATTCAAAGATCATAGGCTCCTACACATAAATTCCCTTTCTTAAACTCTTCTGATTAATTCACAATTATATTAATATATCGTTCTCCGCAGGTAAAATTATCGTTTAAAATCATTCAATGTTAATAGCTATATTCATATTGTAACGTCACAGAACGTTCCATAAAAGAAATCATTTATATAGTAAGTTAGCATAAGAGGAAAGTGAGGTGAACAGTATCGAACCCAAGTAGTCCTAAAAAATTGTGTAATTTTGTATAATAATTATTTCTATCAACTTGAAAAAACGACCAAACTATGACTAAGACAAAACCCCATATATATTATTAAAGTGAATAAGAGTGAAAAAACCATAAGACACTATAAGAGAGAGAAATAATGTCAGAATCAACCAAAATGAAGTCAATAATTATTAAGTTTTATAACTATGAATAGAGTATTAAAAACTATTTTTTGTGAATGAATGGACATGATCCATTATTATATTATGTGATGTAAATAAAATAAATGTATTAAATGACTTAAATACATTATTAGAAAGAGTTTAAGTTAGAATAAAAATGATATATTTGTTATGACAAAAAAATATTAATGTGTTGGATTTGAGTCCATACACCAAGATTTCATGGAAAAATTAATTATTATCAGATTTAAATAAAGACTATATGTAATTGTCAAGCAGACAATAGTGAACAATTTATCATAATAATGAAGGAAGCTGTCAAATGAATAAAAAGCAGTCAAAATAGCCAAAAACAGTGTTAACTAAAAACATGTAATTGGCATCTAATATTGTATAATTTATGAATTTAATGTTGCCAAAATGCAACCAAATTGCATTAGAAAGCTGTAATATGATATAAAGCAACTATACTAATATACCTGACTAACTTTAACATTGTAATAGTCAAGTTAGCAAAATATTTACTTATACCATGTATGGCTGGAACCAATCATCCAGTACAAAAATAATCATATCTGGCTAAATACTTACATAATGCTAACAAAAATAAGATAGAAAGGTACAATACATCAGTATACCTTAATAAGAAACAAACTCAGTTGAAAGTAAAGTCAATTCTAAAAGAATTTAACTAATTAGAGTGAGATTTGTCACGCCATAAAAAAGGACATCTCTAGACCAATCAATGATGCTATGTCATCTTGTGATAAATATAATATATGTACAGAGTAACCAGGTATCACAAAAGATAGACAAAATAATAAACTCTGTGTGTACAGTAGTGAAATAATACATATATTAAAGAAAAAGACTAATCATTGTATTAGAAAACTGACAAGAATCTAGGCCATGAGCAGAGGCCATATAAAATTGTATTTATTTGTGTTTTATTTATGTTAAAATTTGTTTATTTTGTTGTAGGAAAGTAGTAGTATTAGATGTTCAGCTTGTGGAAGGAACTTAGTAACTCCACAACAATTTTTGTTATAGAAATTGAGTTTTCAATGACAACAACTCAAGGTGAGGGTTGTATATTGTATTGTTTATTAGACTTAAGTTAATTAGAAACCAATCATATTTAGTATCGCTAGATTCAGTTAAAAACAGGGAATCTAAATGTATTAATGGCATACAAATTGTGAGTACTAATGTAAAACTGTTTGATAAATAACAGAGTAATTTTTGAAATATCCTTTGTATGAAGAATAAGAAATTCGTTCTAAAAGCTTCTACGGAAGTGAAAATTGTTCTATGACATTCCATTTCGTTTATTCTCGAACATTCTAGAAAGAATTTTTACACAAATATACCGGAAGTCAATGTAAACAAGCAACCTGAATTAGTATAAAAGAGAGACCAAATCCGACCGAAAAACACTTGAAACTTGAACTCCAGAACTGATGCATCTCACACAACACTGATCAACGCAGCTAAGGCGAAACCGAAGAGGCGAGAAATCGACAAGACATGGCAGGAAGGGTTTTCCCGTACATAGACATAACCGACTGACTTAACCTCAACGAGAATCTTTGCCAAAAGTATCGCTGAAATAGAGCAGCGATACGGCAAATTTTAATAGAAATCACGCAGCCAGAATGTCGACGGCCCAGGAGGGACCAAACATTTAAATAGAGAACGAATTCTGCTGTGTTCGCATTGACTGATTAACGTGACAATAATTTCCCCGAACGTAAACATACAATACACAAAGCCTTCCTCAACACTGCATGGGAATCAGCGCTGCGGTGGCAGATTTCTGAATCAACGCTAAACAGATGATTCGTAGCGGCGGCGTTTGAACGAGATTCTACTGCCAAACGTTTTGACAAAAAGTGCGGAAAAAGTAATGATCGCAAAATTTGACTTTAAATAGATTCAGTGTACACCCGAAGAGGCGAGATTGAGAAACTACCCGAAAGAAGTGTCCAGTGCGAGAATAAACGACCATTGGAACGTGAGTTACCAAAATTAAAGTCATTTGTTACCTGGTTACATTTATCACACAGTTGTACTTTACACGCCACACATACACCTTCAAATCACTTAGTTTTTTTTCTTGTAAGGCATCTAATTGATATGTCTTGGTAGTTCAAAGGAGTCACGTCCTGAGAGTAAAGATTTTTTCACATATTAAACTCATGCTTTTCAACTGAGTCAAAATCTGAATTATACTAGCCGATACTTGGTTGGATATAAAAAAATTGTCAATAATAATAACTTGTAAAATTTTTTCTCTGCAATTTTATAATTTTTTCTTTTTATGAATGTTAGTCCTTCAGACGATTTGTTTGTTGTTTTTAAAGAATCATTAAACTTAACTGATTTTTCCAAGCTAAACTGACTTGTTTAAATTTTTTCGTAGATTTAAAAATTTTATCAATCACATTTATTTTTTTCTTGGAACAAACGTTTCCAAGTGGCGCCCACAAAAAGCATAGTTTTAAGTTGTGTTACAGGACTACATCACTGCAGAGGATCCAGTCAACAGAGTAAGTAACAAAAGTGCGCGGAGGTAACGCCCGACACAATTACAACACAAACGTTTACACAACACCCACTACTTGTTTTTCTATAAATTGGCAGCCCAACTAGTGAGGCTTGAAAAAGACGGAACAAGCCCGGCAACTACCAACATATTAAAATGCCGCAACCAAAGGGAAAAAAGGTGAAGAAGACTGTGGAACCCGAGTTAAGTGTGGAAGACGGAGAGGCAGTACAAATGGAGGAAACGGAATTAGAACCGCCCACACTAGAAATGGAAAGACCGGTACAAACGGCAGAAGAGTTAGAGGAGCAAACGGGAGAAGAACCCATACAAATGGTAGAACAGACAGAGAAACCCGAAACAGAAACAATAACAGGGAGCGTTGACACGAATATGATAATGATGATGGCGATGCTCCAAAGAATGGACGAAAAAATGAACAAAAATACAGAATCCCTGAAGGAGGATACAATATCCTTGAAAGAAGATATAAATAAAAATAGACGGGAAGATAAGGAGGAAATAATAAAATCCCTGAAGGAGGATAATGACAAAAACATAGAATCTTTAAAGAAGGATATAACCGAGAAAATAGATGACAATGGGAAAAAGCTAGAGCTATTTCAGAAGGCGAATGAAAAAAGTATAGAGTCCCTGAAAAAAGAAATTAGCATAAAGTACGAAACAGTAACCAAAAAGATCGATGATAATAAAATTGATAGTGACAGGAAGGTCGAGAATATGGAGAAACAGTTGGAAAGGTTACGGGAGGGAAACAATACACGTTTCGAAAAGATAGAGGAACAAACAGTAGAGACCAAACAAGATGTTAGAAATCTTGAAAACATGGTAAGGCAGAACCAAGACGCCATCTGCAGGAGGTAGGAGAAGTCCAGCACATCGCTAACAGGCTGGACGAACAAATAAAAACTAACAAAAATAGCATACTGGAAATAGACCAGAGAGAGAAAAACCTGCAGGAAAGATTAGAGGCGCTGAGAGACACACCAATACTAAACACTCATACGTGTCATGGTGAAAACAGGGAAGTAATCAACTTCCAGGACTATCGACGAAACCCAATGGAATTTTTGGAAAGAATGGAGGAGTTTATTGGGAGAAATAGAGAAACAAGGTGGGACAGGATAAGAGAGATGCTTGACGAGACATTTAAAAATACTAAGGATAACTGGTGGATAGCGGTACGACCAGAAATAACGAATTTAGCAGAGTTTAAATGCCAGTTTAAGGAAAAGTATTGGTCAGAGACCGCACAAAACAGGGTAAGAATGGACATTTTCTATGGCAAATACGACGCGTCCTATGGACAATCCCCGACGTCTTATTTCCTGGGAAAGGTATGTTTAGCACGGAAGTTGATACCGCCGATCCCAGAAGAATGTTTGGTAAGGCAGTTAGCTGGACATTACAGCTATGGTATCAAGGATGCCCAATTATACCAACAGATTAGCAAAATAGCCGATCTGGCCAAATTATTGGAAAATTGCGAATCCACAGGAAGGTTCCAGGATTACCAACCCCCCAATCGTAAGGTAGAGTACAACCACAATAATAACGGACCAAACCGGAATGGAGGTGGGAACGGTAATAATCTAAACACCAATAATCAGAATAATAATATCCCACCAAATGGCCGAAATGATAACACTCAGGGCCCAATTAACCGCAACTATCCGGGACCAAACAGAGGTAATTACACCGGGAATAACTACGGTAGGAACTTCCACCAGGGAAACGGTTATCGCGGGAATAATTATAGAGGAAGTAATTATGGTCAACGTAATGGTTATCGCAACGGGGGAAACCAAGGAGGAGGCGGTAGGAGAAACCAAAATGAATATAGGCCCCAGGTAAATTATATGATGGCCGATAATCGACGACCATATCCACCCAATTTACCAAGTTACGGGTATATGACTCAACAGGCGCCAGGTAGCCAGGGTGATACGGCGAATAACCGTCAGCAGTTTTCAGAGGGTAGGAGTAGCGAACCACCCCGAAACGAAAGTAACAACCAACAAGAGCCAAACGCTAATCAAAATAATAATGAGAATCGGGTAACAGTTCACGAAAATCCGGGTTTTTCATTACAGCATAATCAGGCAAGTAATGACGAAAAACCCCGAGTATTTTACGTAAACCATGTATTGGCAGAAACTGGCCGAGAACCAGATAATGATCCCCAAAATGAAAGTGAGAGAGAGGAGGAATTCCGCTATGCAGAAAAATTATGGCCCAAACATGTGATGAGATGGTAATGCCATGGATTAATCATCCAGAATAAATGTCATAGACCAGGCATTTGAAGGAGTAGAGGTGCTAAACATCGAAGGTCGAATATTGAAAAGAGAAGGAATTAAAAAGGAATGGGAATGATAAATAATGACATAATATAAGGAACACAACCAAAAGGGGTCGAAATAATCAAATCAATTAACCCAAACTGACAAATATAAACCCAAATATTATCAAACATGAAAACAATACCAACGAGGTAACTGACACAATTAGGAACAAGGTAAAAGGTACGTATAACCAGACTTCATTAAAAAAGTACCATGATTAAAAAAAATCGCAAGTCGAATACTCAATCAGTGACCAAGTACCATGACCAAAAACCAAAGTCAGATACAGCATCATAGAGAAGGTACCTTGACTAAACATGTTAACGTGAATTTTTTAACTTAGCCATAATTAGAAAGGAGGTAGAGATTATTAAATAAATATAAATATTATTGTATAGAGATTATTATTAATAAATATTACGAGATGGACACATTCCATCATAGGCAAGATATATTTCCAATAGCCATGTCAACGTATATTTACCAGCTTACCCGTACTTAGAGAACGAGAGAGATTGTTATTAATAAATATTACGAGATGGACACATTCCATCATAGGCAAGATTTATTTCCAATAGCCATGTCAACGTATATTTACCAGCTTACCCGTACTTAGAGGAGGAGAGAGATTGTTATTAATAAATATTACGAGATGGACACATTCCACTATAGGCAAGATTTATTTCCAATAGCCATGTCAACGTATATTTACCAGCTTACCCGTACTTATAGAAGGAGAGAGATTATTATTAATAAATATTACGAGATGGACACATAGTAAGGGAGAAAAGAAGGAGTAATACTGTCATATATTTGATACTAAATGGAAATGATAAATGAAAAAAAAAAAGAGGAAAACAGTGTGTTACATAAGGAGGTAATGATGAATATAAATATAGCTATTAACATTGAATGATTTTAAACGATAATTTTAACCTGCGGAGAACGATTTATTAATATAATTGTGAATTAATCGGAAGAGTTTAAGAAAGGGAATTTATGTGTAGGAGCCTATGATCTTTGAATATTGTATTTTTTTTTATTATTATTATTATTATTTGTTGCAAAGGTGCAATTATTATTTTCTGAACAGGGATGTGTTGCCTCTGATTTCAGTAGTTATAGACAGGAAGGGACAGAGAATGTATGCCATAGCGAGCCACTCTGACTCCCAACCCTCTATGTAAGTGAGGGAACTGATAGGGAATTATATCAAAGATTAATTATAAAACATCAAGGTAAAAAGGAAAGGAATAGGTGATACGACAAAGAACGAAATAGGAATATTGAGTTGGATTAATATATTAAAGGAGTAGTACAGGAATTTAATTATAAGATAAAAGAATGAAATATAAAGAAGCTAATAAAGGGTTAATATAGAGATGATAATTTCATCAAAACCAAAGATATGTTTTTCCAAAATTATCAACTTTAACGGGGAGGCATATGTAACGTTACAGAACGTTCCATAAAAGAAATCATTTATATAGTAAGTTAGCATAAGAGGAAAGTGAGGTGAACAGTATTGAACCCAAGTAGTCCCAAAAAATTGTGTAATTTTGTATAATAATTATTTCTATCAACTTGAAAAACGACCAAACTATGACTAAGACAAACCCCCATATATATTATTAAAGTGAATAAGAGTGAAAAAACCATAAGACACTATAAGAGAGAGAAATAATGTCAGAATCAACCAAAATGAAGTCAATAATTATTAAGTTTTATAACTATGAATAGAGTATTAAAAACTATTTTTTGTGAATGAATGGACATGATCCATTATTATATTATGTGATGTAAATAAAATAAATGTATTAAATGACTTAAATACATTATTAGAAAGAGTTTAAGTTAGAATAAAAATGATATATTTGTTATGACAAAAAAATATTAATGTGTTGGATTTGAGACCATACACCAAGATTTCATGGAAAAATTAATTATTATCAGATTTAAATAAAAACTATATGTAATTGTCAAGCAGACAATAGTGAACAATTTATCTTAAATAAAGGAAGCTGTCAAATGAATAAAAAGCAGTCAAAATAGCCAAAAACAGTGTTAACTAAAAACATGTAATAGGCATCTAATATTGTATAATTTATGAATTTAATGTTGCCAAAATGCAACCAAATTGCATTAGAAAGCTGTAATATGATATAAAGCAACTATACTAATATACCTGACTAACTTTAACATTGTAATAGTCAAGTTAGCAAAATATTTACTTATACCATGTATGGCTGGAACCAATCATCCAGTACAAAAATAATCATATCTGGCTAAATACTTACATAATGCTAACAAAAATAAGATAGAAAGGTACAATACATCAGTATACCTTAATAAGAAACAAACTCAGTTGAAAGTAAAGTCAATTCTAAAAGAATTTAACTAATTAGAGTGAGATTTGTCACGCCATAAAAAAGGACATCTCTAGACCAATCAATGATGCTATGTCATCTTGTGATAAATATAATATATGTACAGAGTAACCAGGTATCACAAAAGATAGACAAAATAATAAACTCTGTGTGTACAGTAGTGAAATAATACATATATTAAAGAAAAAGACTAATCATTGTATTAGAAAACTGACAAGAATCTAGGCCATGAGCAGAGGCCATATAAAATTGTATTTATTTGTGTTTTATTTATGTTAAAATTTGTTTATTTTGTTGTAGGAAAGTAGTAGTATTAGATGTTCAGCTTGTGGAAGGAACTTAGTAACTCCACAACAATTTTTGTTATAAAAATTGAGTTTTCAATGACAACAACTCAAGGTGAGGGTTGTATATTGTATTGTTTATTAGACTTAAGTTAATTAGAAACCAATCATATTTAGTATCGCTAGATTCAGTTAAAAACAGGGAATCTAAATGTATTAATGGCATACAAATTGTGAGTACTAATGTAAAACTGTTTGATAAATAACAGAGTAATTTTTGAAATATCCTTTGTATGAAGAATAAGAAATTCGTTCTAAAAGCTTCTACGGAAGTGAAAATTGTTCTATGACATTCCATTTCGTTTATTCTCGAACATTCTAGAAAGAATTTTTACACAAATATACCGGAAGTCGATGTAAACAAGCAACCTGAATTAGTATAAAAGAGAGACCAAATCCGACCGAAAAACACTTGAAACTTGAACTCCAGAACTGATGCATCTCACACAACACTGATCAACGCAGCTAAGGCGAAACCGAAGAGGCGAGAAATCGACAAGACATGGCAGGAAGGCTTTTCCCGTACATAGACATAACCGACTGACTTAACCTCAACGAGAATCTTCGCCAAAAAGTATCGCTGAAATAGAGCAGCGATACGGCAAATTTTAATAGAAATCACGCAGCCAGAACGTCGACGGCCCAGGAGGGACCAAACATTTAAATAGAGAACGAATTCTGCTGTGTTCGCATTGACTGACTAACGTGACAATAATTTCCCCGAACGTAAACATACAATACACAAAGCCTTCCTCAACACTGCATGGGAATCAGCGCTGCGGTGGCAGATTTCTGAATCAACGCTAAACAGATGATTCGTAGCGGCAGCGTTTGAACGAGATTCTACTGCCAAACGTTTTGACAAAAAGTGCGGAAAAAGTAATGATCGCAAAATTTGACTTTAAATAGATTCAGTGTACACCCGAAGAGGCGAGATTGAGAGACTACCCGAAAGAAGTGTCCAGTGCGAGAATAAACGACCATTGGAACGTGAGTTACCAAAATTAAAGTCATTTGTTACCTGGTTACATTTATCACACAGTTGTACTTTACACGCCACACATACACCTTCAAATCACTTAGTTTTTTTTCTTGTAAGGCATCTAATTGATATGTCTTGGTAGTTCAAAGGAGTCACGTCCTGAGAGTAAAGATTTTTTCACATATTAAACTCATGCTTTTCAACTGAGTCAAAATCTGAATTATGCTAGCCGATACTTGATTGGATATAAAAAAATTGTCAATAATAATAACTTGTAAAATTTTTTCTCTGCAATTTTATAATTTTTTCTTTTTATGAATGTTAGTCCTTCAGACGATTTGTTTGTTGTTTTTAAAGAATCATTAAACTTAACTGATTTTTCCAAGCTAAACTGACTTGTTTAAATTTTTTCGTAGATTTAAAAATTTTATCAATCACATTTATTTTTTTCTTGGAACAAACGTTTCCAAGTGGCGCCCACAAAAAGCATAGTTTTAAGTTGTGTTACAGGACTACATCACTGCAGAGGATCCAGTCAACAGAGTAAGTAACAAAAGTGCGCGGAGGTAACGCCCGACACAATTACAACACAAACGTTTACACAACACCCACTACTTGTTTTTCTATAATATTCATCATTACCTCCTTATGTAACACACTGTTCTTCCCTTTTTTTCATTTATCATTTCCATTTAGTATCAAATATATGACAGTATTTTTCCTTTTTTCTCCTTTACTAAGTGTCCGTCTCGTAATATTTATTAATAATAATCTCTCTCCTTCTATAAGTACGGGTAAGCTGGTAAATATACGTTGACATGGCTATTGGAAATAAATCTTGCCTACGGTGGAATGTGTCCATCTCGTAATATTTATTAATAATAATCTCTCTCCTTCTCTAAGTACGGGTAAGCTGGTAAATATACGTTGACATGGCTATTGGAAATAAATCTATTTTTTATATATATCTTTATGCCTTTGGTGTAAGGTGTCCTTCTCGCAATATTTATTAATAATAATCTCATACAGTAATATTTATATTTATTTAATAATCTCTGCCTCCCTTCTAATTCTGGGTAAGTTAAAAGATTCACGTTAACATGTTTAGTCAAGGTACCTTCTCTATGATGCTGTATTTGACTTGGGTTTTTGGTCATGGTACTTGCTCACTGGTTGAGTATTTGACTTATGATTTTTAATCATGGTACTTTTTCAATGATGTTTGGTTATACGTACCTTTTACTTTGTTACTAACCGTGTCAGTTACCTCGTAGGTATTGTTTTTATGTTTGATAATATTTGGGTTTATATTTTGTCAGTTTGGGTTAATTACTTTGATTATTTCAACTCCTTTTGGTTGTGTGATCCTTATATTATGTCATTATTTATCATTCCCATTCCTTTTTAATTCCTTCTCTTCTCAATATCCGACTTTCGATGTTTAGCTCCTCTGCTCCTTCAAATGCCTGGTCTATGACATTTATTCTGGATGATTAATCCATGGCCTTACCATCTCACCACATGTTTGGGCCATATCTTTTCTGCATAGCGGAATTCCTCCTCTATTTCACTTTCATTTCTAGGGTTATTATTTGGTTCTCGGCTAGTTTCTGCCAATACATGGTTTACCTGAACTGTTCGGGGTCTTTCGTCATTACTTGCCTGATTATGCTGTAATGAAAAACCCGGATTTTCGTGGACTGTTACCCAATTCTCATTATTATTTTGGTTAGCGTTTGGTTCCTGTCGGTTGTTACTTTCGTTTCGGGGTGGTTCGTTACTCCTACCCTCTGAAAACTGATAGCGGTTATTTGTCTTACCACCTTGGTTACCTTGCGTTTGTTGTGTCATATACCCATAACTTGGTAAATTGGGTGGATATGGTTGTTGATTATCGGCCATCATATAATTTGCCTGGGGTCTATTCTCTTGATTCCTTTTCTTTCTTATTTCTCTTATTGCCTGAGCGTATTTTTCTATAACCTGGCCCATTTGTTCCTCGTAATTTCTCTTCTTTTTGGGATGTATCTTTTTTCAAGGCACGCTTACCTTAAAAGCATTTTGGCCTATGATTTTCTTTGTACTACACTCTTTCTTTTTGTCCCTTTTCATTAAATTCTTTTTATATTCCTTCATATAACTTTTTTCTCTGCGGTCAGTGACCGGGGGGTTAAGTATATTAATTAAACCGCCTTGAGTCATTTCTCCTATTTCCTTTGTATACTCCCTGTTTGTTTTTCTCGGTCTGTCTAATCTATTAGCCATGTTTTGTTTCGTTTCTACCGTTTTTTTCTCTATGGTTTCAGGACCGGTATTATTTTCTGGAAGATGACGAAATAGAATCTGTAATCCTTCTGCCTGTTCCTCCATTATCTCGACCTCCCTGTGATTGTCGGTTTTACTCTCCTCGATCTTTTCGTTTACTGTTTCGTCATTTGCATTATTATTTTTCGTAATGGACTCTATCCATTTTTGAGTTTCCTCCCTCAAGGATTCTCTCCATTTTTCACCTTCCTCCCGAATTTTCTGTATTTGTTTTTCATTCTCCTCTCTCTCTTTCTGTCTCCTCCTTTCATTCTCCTCTCTCTCTTTCTGTCTCCTTCTTTCATTCTCTTCTCTCTCTTTCTGTCTCTCCTTCTCATTATCCTCCCTCAGGGATACTATTGTCCTTATTATTTCCTCCTTATTTTCCTTCATTCTTTGGAGCACCATTATCATTATATTCGTGTCAACGCTCCCTGTTATTTTCTCTGGTTCGGGATTCTCTGTTTGTTCTACCATTTGTATGGGTTCTTCTCCCGTTTGTTCCTCTAATTCGTCTGCCGTTTGTACCGGTCTTTCCATTTCTAGTGTGGGCGGTTCTAATTCCGTTTCCTCCATTTGTACTGCCGTCTTCCACACTTAACTCGGGTTCCATGTTCTTCTTCACCTTTTTTCCCTTAGGTTGCGGCATTTTAATATGTTGGTAGTTGCCGGGCTTGTTCCGTCTTTTTCAAGCCTCACTAGTTGGGCTGCCAATTTATAACGAAAAGAAAAAATTGTGGGTGATCGTGTTCCTTCTTTAACAGCCTCACGTTGGAGGCGTCAATTTATAATGAAAGAAAAAGTGTGTTGTTCGTGTTGTATGCTGTCGGGCGTTACCTCCGCACACTTTTTGTTACTTACTGTTGACTGGATCCTCTGCGGTGATGTAGTCCTGTAACACAACTTAATACTATGTTTTTTGTGGGCGCCACTTGGAATCGTTTGTTCCAAGAATAAAATGTGATTATTAAAGAAATTAAAATTTTTAAATCTTACTTCTATGAAAAATATAAACAAGTCAGTTTAGCTTGAAAAAATCAGGTAAGTTTAATGATTCTTCAAAAAACAAACAAATCGTCTGAAGGACTAACATTCATAAAAAATTATACAATTGCAGAGTTACTAAAGAAAAAAAATTCACAAGTTATTATTATTATTATTGACAATTTTATTTATCCAATCAAGTATCGGCTAGTATTTTCAATTTTTCACTCAGTTGAAAAGCATGAGTTTAATACGTGAAAAAATCTTTACTCTCAGGACGTGACTCCTTTGAACTACCAAGACATATCAATAAGACGCTTTACAAGAAAAATTAAGTGATTTGAAGGTGTGTGTGGCATGTATAGTACAACTGTGTGATAAATGTAACCAGGTAAAAAAAAAATGACTTTAATTTTGGTAACTCACGTTCCAATGAATAATTAATCTCGCACAGGACACTCCTCTCGGGTAGTTTTTCAATCTCGCCTCTTCATATGTGCACTGAATCTATTTTAAGTCAAAATTGCGATCATTACTGTTTCCGCACTTTTTGTAAAAACGTTTGGCAGTAGATTATCGTTCAAACGCCGCCGCTACAAATCATCTGTTTCGCGTTGATTCAGAAATTGGCCGCCACAGCGCTGATTCCCATGCAGTGTCGAGAGAAAGGCTTTGTGTGTATGTTTACGTTAAGGTGATTATTGTCAAGTTAGTCAGTCTATGCGAACACAGCAGAATTGGTTCTCTATTTAAAGTTTTGGTCCCTCCTGGGCCGTTGACGTTCCGGCTGCGTGATTTCTATTAAAATTTGCAGTGTCGCTGCTCTATTTCAGCAACACATTGGCGTAGATTCTTGTAGAGGTTATGTCAGTCCGTTTGTCTATGTACGGGAAAAGCCTTTCTTCATCTTGTCGATTTCTCGCCTCTCGGTTTCGCCTTAGCTGCGTTGATCAGTGTCGTGTGAGATCCATCAGTTCTGGAGTTCAAGTTTCAAGTGTTTTTGGGTCGACTTTGGTCTCTCTTTTATACTAATTCAGGCTGATTGTTTTCATCGACTTCCGGTATATTTGTGTAAAAATTCTTTCTAGATTGTTCGAGAATAAACGAAATGGAACATTATGGAACAATTTTCACTTCCGTCGAAGCTTTTAGAACGAATTTCTTATTCTTCATACAAAGGATATTTCAAAAATTACTCTGGTATTTATCAAACAGTTTTACATTAGTACTCACAATTTGTATGCCATTATTACATTTAGATTCTCTGTTTTCAACTGAATCTAGTGATACTAATTATGATTGGTTTTTAATTAAATTAAGTCTAATAAGTAACACAATATACAACTCTCACCTTGGCTGTTGTCATTAAAATTCAATCTTTTTAGAACAAAAATTGTTGTGGAATTATTATGTTCCTTCCACAATCTGAACATATAATATTACTACCTTCCTACAACAAAACAAACAAATTTTAACATAGGTAATACATAAATAATTACAATTTTACATGGCCCCTGTCTATGGCCTAGGTTTTTTGTTAATGTTATAACACAATAATTAGTCTCTTTCTTTAACATATGTAGTATTTCACTAGTGTACACTCAGAGTTTATTGTATTGTCTGTCTTTTGTGATACCTGGTTACTCTTTACATACATTATTTTTATCACAGGATGACATAGCATTATTGATTGGTCTTGAGATGTCCTTTTTTTATGGTGTGACAAATCTCATTCTTATAAGTTAAATTCTTTTATAATTGACTTTATTTTCAACTGAGTTTGTTCGTTCTTTAAGGTACACTGAAGTATTGTACCATTCTATTTTATTTTTGTTATCATTTTGTAAATATTTAGCCAGATATGATTATTTTTGTACTGGTTGATTGGCTCCAGCCATACATGGTATAGGTAAATATTTTGCTAACTTGACTATTACAATGTTAAAGTTAGTCAAATATATTAGTATAGTCGCTTTATATCATATTTCAATTTTCTAATGCATTTTGGTTGCATTTTGGCAACATTAAATCCATAAATTATACAATATTATATGCCTACCACATGTTGTTAGTTAATGCTGTTTTTGGCTATTTTGACTGACTTTTATTCATTTGACAGCTTTCTTTATTTAAGATAAATTGTTCACTTTTGTCTGCTTGACAATTACATATAGTTTTTATTTCAATCTGATAATAATTAATTTTTCATGAAATCTGGGTGTTTGGTCTCTAATCCAACACATTAATATTTTTTGTCATAACAAATATATAATTTTTATTTTAACTTAGATTCTTTCTAATAATGTATTTAAGTCATTTAATACATTTATTTTATTTACATTACATAATATAATAATGGATCATGCCCATTCATTCACAAAAAATAGTTCTTAATACTCTATTCAGAGTTATAAAACTTAATAATTAATGACTTCATTTTGGTTGATTCTGACATTATTTCTCTCTCTTATAGTATCTTATGGTTTTTTCACTGTTATACACTATAATAATATATTTGGGGTTTGTGTCTTAGTCAAAGTCTGGTCGTTTTTCATGTTAGTAGTAATAATTATTAGACAAAATTACACAATTTTTTAGGACTACTTGGGTTCGATACTGTTCACCTCACTTTCCTCTTATGATAACTGCTATGTAAATGATTTCCTTTATGGAACGTTCTGTGACGTTACAATATATAAAAGAAAAATACCACTGACTCACTGATTCATCACGAAATCTCCGAAACTATAACACCTAGTAACTTGAAATTTGGCATGTAGGTTCCTTATGTGATGTAGGTATCCGCGAAGAAGGGATTTTTGGAAATTCGACCTTTAAAGGGGGAAAAGGGGGGAAAATTTGCATGACTGACTGACATAGAATCAACGTAGAGCAAAAACTACTGAATGGATATCAATGAAACATTGAACATAGCTTCATCATAGGTCTTAGGTGCTCACTAAGAAACGGTTTTAAAAACTTTCACTCCTAAGGGACAAACCCCCCCCACTATTGCATGTATGTATCTATGTATGTATGTTCCACATCTCCTCCTAAATCACTGGACCGATTTCAACCAACCTTGGCAAAAATATTTTACGCAACGGGAGAACCAACATAGGATAGGTGTTTTCTTCGATGGGGTCCTTTGGGGTCTTCCACATCTCCTCCTAAACCACTGGACCGATTTCAACCAAACTTGGCACAAATATTTTACGCAACAGGAGAACCAACATAGGACAGGTGTTTTTTTTCGATACGATCCTCTGGGGTCTTCCACATCTCCTCTTAAACCACTGGACCGATTTCAACCAAACTTGGCACAAATATTTTACGCAACGGGAGAACCAACATAGTATAGGTGTTTTTTCGATACGATCCTTCGGAGGGTCCTTTGGGGTCTTCCACATCTCCTCCTGAACCACTGGACCGATTTCAACCAAACTTGGCACAAATATTTTACGCAACGGGAGAACCAACATAGGACAAGTGTTTTTTCGATACGATCCTTTGGGGGGTCCTTTGGGTCTTAAAAAGTATTAGATCTTTATACTATGGCAACCCAATAGAATAGATTCTGGTTACAATAGCATCGGTGGAAGTCTCCCGCGTAGGAAATAGCGCGGGAGTCGTCCAACGGGCCTTCCCCGGAGTTCATCCACGGAACCCGTGGAGTCTTAGGTTGGATCCCGCGAAAGACGGCGGGGCCAGAGACCACGGTTCTTATAAATAAAGATATAGGTTATAATATCAAAGGTGGTGTATGCATCTTAAGAAACTTCTTAATAGCGTGTGAATTCAGAGTTGTTTCAGTTTGAATTTAAAAGTGGATAGATCGAAGTAAGTTACAAGCGAGTACAAAAAAAAAATAGTTTTGATAGCGAATGTATTCAGATCATAATGTTCAGACAATATAAATGCACTTGCTTCAGTTTGAATTTAAAAATTGATAAGCTGAAATCTATAGAGGTATTGTATTGTTAGAATAAGTTTAGGAGACACTAATTTAACAAATGCCTTATTCCAACATTAACACAATGAATTATAAAACGACAGTTAAATACGCAGCGCGTGCAAGTACTGTAGACATTTTACTGAAAACTAATTTAGCTGTTCGCCCTCTCCCAGAGTTAGAAATCGAGCAGGAGCATCACGCGCAACAGAATTCTTCTCCAGATATAAGAATACAGTTTATGACATGTTCTTAAACAGGTGCGCTACAGAGTATTCCTCCAGTGAGAATGCGAACGTAACAATATAAGGAAGATTATACAATATACAAGTAATATAACGTTAGAACAAGAATAGGTGCCTATGAATAAATTATGAACCCGAGCAACGCTGGGTAAATCGGCTAAATATAGATATCTATATAAGCCAAATACCACTGACTGACTCACTGATCACGATATCTCTGAAACCACTGAATGGATATCAATGAAACTTTGAACATAGCTTCATCATAGGTCTTAGGTGCTCACTAAGAAACGGTTTTAAAAACTTTCACTCCTAAGGGGCAAAATATCAAATACTGAAATTTATAGCGGGAATTGCATACTTGGTAAATGAAGTGGTTGACATCTCAGTTTACTGGAAACCCTGAATACATTTAGTCCTGAGTTTTTAATCATTGTTTTAAATTGCAACAAATTTCGTTGTTTGCAGATTCTTATAGTCGAGAAAATTTTGAAGTTCAATTAATTAATAAAGGTATGTCCTTTTTTTCTTGGAAACGGCTTTAACAATTTTCTCGAAATAAATAATAAATAGCTGTTGCTATGAATATAAATAGACAAACTAAGAGTTGAGAATTTGTACAATCTATCTAATCCTATACTATTAAGCGAGCAATAATTGTACAATTACGTACAACGTGAAACTCCGTAGCGAAGCACGGGTATTTTGCTAGTCTATATATATAAAAGAGAAATACCACTGACTCACTGATTCATCACGAAATCTCGGAAACTATAACACCTAGTAACTTGAAATTTGGCATGTACGTTCCTTATGTGATGTAGGTATCCGCGAAGAAGGGATTTTTGGAAATTCGACCTTTAAAGGGGGAAAAGGGGGAAAATTTGCCTGACTGACTGGCATAGAATCAACGTAGAGCAAAAACTACTGTATGGATATCAATGAAACTTTGAACATAGCTTCATCATAGGTCTTAGATGCTCACTAAGAAACGGTTTTAAAAACTTTCACTCTTAAGGGGCAAACCCCCCCACCATTGCATGTATGTATCTATGTATGTATGTTCCACATCTCCTCCTAAATCAATGGACCGATTTCAACCAACCTTGGCACAAATATTTTACGCAACGGGAGAATCAACATAGGATAAGTGTTTTCTTCGTTGGGGTCCTTTGGGGTCTTCCACATCTCCTCCTAAACCACTGGACCGAATACAACCAACCTTGGCACAAATATTTTACGCAACGGGAGAACCAACATAGGATAGGTGTTTTCTTCTATGGGGTCCTTTGGGGTCTTCCACATCTCCTCCTAAACCACTGGACCGATTTCAACCAAACTTGGCACAAATATTTTACGCAACGGGAGAACCAACATAGGACAGGTGTTTTTTCGATACGATCCTCTGGGGTCTTCCACATCTCCTCTTAAACCACTGGACCGATTTCAACCAAACTTGGCACAAATATTTTACGCAACGGGAGAACCAACATAGTATAGGTGTTTTTTCAATACAATCCTTCGGGGGGTCCTTTGGGGTATTCCACATCTCCTCCTGAACCACTGGACCGATTTCAACCAAACTTGGCACAAATAATTTACGCAACGAGAGAACCAACATAGGACAAGTGTTTTTTCGATACGATCCTTTGGGGGGTCCTTTGGGTCTTAAAAAGTATTAGATCTTTATACTATGGCAACCCTATAGAATAGATTCTGGTTACAATAGCATCGGTGGATGTCTCCCGCGTAGGAAATAGCACGGTAGTCGTCCAACGGGCCTTCCCCGGAGTTCATCCACGGAACCCGGGGAGTCTTAGGTTGGATCCCGCGAAAGACGGCGGGGCAGGAGTCCACGGTTCTTATAAATAAAGATATAGGTTATGATATCAAAGGTGGTGTATGCATCTTAAGAAACTTCTTAATAGCGTGTGAATTCAGAGTTGTTTCAGTTTGAATTTAAAAGTGGATAGATCGAAGTAAGTTACAAGCGAGTATAAAAAAAAAATAGTTTTGATAGCGAATGTATTCAGATCATAATGTTCAGACAATATAAATGCACTTGCTTCAGTTTGAATTTAAAAATTGATAAGCTGAAATCTATAGAGGTATTGTATTGTTAGAATAAGTTTAGGAGACACTAATTTAACAAATGCCTTATTCCAACATTAACACAATGAATTATAAAACGACAGTTAAATTCGCAGCGCGTGCAAGCACTGTAGACATTTTATTGAAAACTAATTTAGCTGTTCGCCCTCTCCCAGAGTTAGAAATCGAGCAGGAGCATCACGCACAACAGAATTCTTCTCCAGATATAAGAATACAGTTTATGACATGTTCTTAAACAGGTGCGCTACAGAGTATTCCTCCAGTGAGAATGCGAACGTAACAATTTAAGGAAGTTTATACAATATACAAGTAATATAACGTTAGAACAAGAATAGGTGCCTATGAATAAATTATGAACCCGAGCAACGCTGGGTAAATCGGCTAAATATAGATATTATATTTCTTACTCGTCGATATTCATGGGGTTATTTGTGCTCTTCCACTCTACTGGGTCTATAATTGGGGATGATTACGTTATACAGGTGTCCTTTCTCATAGCAGTTTTTTAGTATTACATCTTTGGAACATTTGGTATTTTGTAACCACTTATCCTCCTTAATTTCCTTTAACTATAGTACTTCTTTAACGAAGTTTGATTGTATGTTCCTCTAACTTTTTTATTTACTGGGTCAGTGATTTCATAGGTATTATTTTCATTGTCCTTGGTAATCACATAGGGACCTACATATAATAATAATAATTTCTTTGTTATGCCCTCCATTGTGCTGGGCAGTTCTCTATTTCTTAATAGTACTTGTTCTCCTACTATATATTTAATTATTCGGGCTGGTGCTTGCCGTTTATACTTTCTCCTACGTTGTTCTAACTTTTCTATGATTTTATTATGGTATTGGACTTTGTCAAATTGATATTCAGGACTTGGTGGGAATTTAATAAGGTCACTGATCTCTCTGGGTGGAGGCTTTTCGAACATGGCATTGTATGGGGTTGTATCAATTGATTGGTGATATGCTAGATTGATAAAATCCTCTGTAGCTGAGATATACTCACTCCACTGTCTTTGTTGAGTTGCACAATAAGTTCTAAGTATTCGTCCCACTTCTCTTAATACTCTTTCCGAAGGGTTACTACTGGGATGGTACACTGCAGTTTTGTATGTTTTTATTCCACATTCCAGCAGTGTGTCCTTCCACCTCCGTCCTTTAAATTGTGTACCGTGGTCGGTGATCAGGGTTTTCGGACAACCTACCTCGGGTAAATAATTATGTATTATTAAGTTGAGTATCTTTTGGGTAGTTGCTCGATTGATAGGGTATAGTTTTATATACTTAGTGTAATGGTCTAAGATAATCAATAAGTACTTATACTGGTGGCGGCCTTCGCTCCTAGGAAATGGGCCGCAGATGTCTACAAAAACTTTTTCTAGTTTCCCTGAAGATGTTATGGGTATCATCTGTCCCTCCTTCCTTTCATTCGTGCATTTTACCATCTGACAAACTTGACAGGTTCTGATGCACTGCCTCACTCTTCTATTCATATCTTTTATATACAAATGTTCTTCTAACGCCTTGATTACCTTGACAGCACCCATGTGCCCATAGCGGATATGGTAATCTATGATTATTTCTTTCTCCAAGGTTTCAGGTACACATAATTTCCAACCGTGATCGTGATACTTAGTTTTGATGAACAATATATCATTAATTACACAGTAATACGGAGTTATTTTTTCATCTTTATTATCCAACCTCTGGAATAGTTGTGCCAGTTTACCGTCTTGTCGTTGATGTGACTTTATTTCTTTGATAATGCCTTCCAATTCTCTCCGGCTCCTTAAGATGCTATACACTTTAGCTAGTGTCTCCTTTTCGCCTTCATAAGTCTGATTTGTAAGGTTTACTCGTGATAGTACGTCGGCGGCGATATTCTTTCTGCCAGGAACATATTCCCAATTAATGTTATATTCTTGTAGGACCAAAGTCCACCTTGCTAACCGTCCATGACTCAACTTGCAGCTCTTCAAAAAGGATATTGACTTGTGATCGGTTCTAACAGTAACCGAGTATCCTAATATGTATGTGCGGAATTTATTACATGCGAATACCACACTCAGGAGTTCTTTTTCAGTGACATTGTAGTTTCTTTCACATTTGTTTAATGTACGGCTTGCGAAGCTTATTACCAGGTGGTTTCCTTCATCATCTTCTTGGTATAATGTGGAGCCTAAACTGATGTCACTGGCATCACAATTCAAATAAAAAGGTTTATCAAAATCTGGATGGTGCAAGATTACTGTTTCTAGAAATTTCGTTTTGATCCTTTGAAATATACCTTCCTGTGTTGGACCCCATGTCCATCTATCCTTCGAGAACAATTGCGGAGACAAGTTGGTAGTTAGTTCCGAATAATTACTTTGAAATTTTCGATAGTAATTGCATAGTCCTAAAAAAGATTGTAATTGTTTTTTGTTCTTGGGGGTGGGGAACTTTTGAATAGCTTCGATTTTTTCTGTCGAAGGAGTTATCCCTAATTCGGTGAGCTGAAAACCTAAAAACTGTACTTCTCTTGCAATAAGTTGGGATTTCTCCAATTTTAGAGTAATATGATTCTCTGATAGTTTGTTCAATACGTGTTCTACTCTCTGACAATGTTCTTCCCAATTGGTGGACGTTATGAGCAGGTCGTCCACATAGACGGTCGTGAATTTCAGTGCTTCCTGTCCTAACACCTGATCCATACATTGTATAAAAATGGCTACTGAATTAATTAGCCCGAACGGCAACCTCTTAAAATGATAGTTGCGTCCCTCAAATATAAACGCGACATATTTTCGACTGTTGGGATGCAGCTCGACCTGCCAGTACCCGCAGACCGTATCCCACGAGCTTATGTATTGTACACCATGGAATTTCTTTAGAATTTCTTCAATTTCGCCTGGAGAGGTTCGGTTATTGACTAGGTGTTTGTTTATTTCCCGTGCGTCTAAACAAAGTCTTACCTGACCGTTCTTTTTCTTAATAGCCACTATAGGGCTGGTATAAGGGGACTGACTGGGTTCTATTATGTCATCCTCTATTAACTGATTGATTTCGGACCGAACAGCCTCCTTAAGGGAATATGCAATGGGGTAAGATTTGCGATTAAAATTTACTGGTTCCTTGAAATGCAATACACATTGATAATTTTTAACTTTTCCTGGTAGGTCTGAGAATACGTGTCTATATTTATTATATATTGTTATTAATTTATTTAGTTGGCCTGAACTTGGTGATTTATTTCTATCAGTCGATTGGAATTGTCTTATTTCTCTGATTTTTTCTGCCCATAGATCATCGTTATTATCACTGTACTCCCGCTCGTGCCTAAATACTTGGTTTCTAGGGTTGGTCGTTCGCTGTACATGGAATATCGTTCTCTCATGGGGAATTTCTCGGTTTCCTACAATGTCTGCAATCCAATCCGCGTCAGTTGTTTTCAGAGTTAATTTATCTGAATTTAAATCGATTACGGCGGAGTGTTTACGTAGAAGGTCGCAGCCGATCAAGCTACGGAATGGTAGACCTGTTGCTACTAGAAAAATCATTGGAATGGTTACACCTTGGCTGGTTACTTCCAACCTAACTTGCTTTTTTACTGATTTATTTTGTCGTCCCGTAGCCCCTATCAGGATGATGTTCGTAACAGGCAACGTCGGTATGCTGACTCTGCTCTCCTCCTGAATACGATTGAGCTCGGTGCTATCCATTAGTGAAACGTTGGCCCCGGTGTCGACCATCAACATGACAGCTACTTTGTTAATGGTGGCCGTCACGTATACTATATCGTGGGTGTGCTGCTGGTGATCGGTTACTACTTCCTCTAGCAATTCCTGTCGTATATTCTTCAAGTAATGGTTAAATAAGATAGTGATTTTATTCGTATTTTTGCCGTAATCAAACCCAATAGAGTGGTTCAGCGAAGGGTTTATGTTACCATAATTTTTCACTGCCGCGGGGAGTTTAAAGAGCTTGTACTCTCCTCGTTGCGTCGGTCTGGATCATTCCTACTGCTCCCATCATCCATCATGGTACGTCCTCCTTGCTGTACGGGTTCCTGGTCTGGAACAAAATGTACATGCGGTCGGTAGTCACTATTGCGGTCGTCACCCTCAATGCTACTACTCCTCCATCGTCCTCCTCTCATGCTTCCTCTTTCTCCACTGTAGCTGTCTCTACGTTGGTATCGTCGCCTTCTATCGGAGTCGTAATTAGCTTGTACATAATTTGCTCTTCGATATTGCGACGGTTGGTTATTCCCGCCTTGGTTAGGTGGTCGATTAGTGTTGTTATTAAAATTGGGTCGCCGGTTATTGTTAACATTATTGTTATTCGGGTTATTTGGCCTATTATTATTGTTACTGTTATTAGCGTTATTATAGTTTTGGTTTATCGGACCGTTATTATTATTAAAATTATTTCGAGAATTTCGAGGGTAGTTATTATTATTATTATTCGTATTGCCGCTTGTGGTATTAAACTGGTCATTTCGCCGATGACTCCTCCGGTAATACCCCTCGTGCTCCTGATCTTCGAGCAGCGCTGACATAGCTGCTATTGTCTTAATCTGTCCCCACTGACGTGCTTTTGCGACACCCTCTTCAAAGTGATAAGACAATTTTGTGACAAGACATTCCTCCGGTATCTTTGTTTCTAGGTTTCTTGCAAGACATACTTGACCTAAGAAATATGAGGTCATGGTCCCTCCTCGGTTCGCATCGTATCTCCCGTGGCATATATGGTCTCGTACGATGTTTTGCGTCGCCTCGGACCAGTATTTTGCGCGGAATTGAGTTTTAAATTCATCGTAGCTGTGAACCTCATGGCGTGTTGCGGTCCACCAATTGTCGTAGATTTCTTTAAAGTATTCATCGATCAAACTTTTTATGTTATTCCACCTAGTTTCTCTAATCCGCGCCAAGTGTTCCTCCACACGTGCTAAAAATTCAATGGGATTACGTCGATAATTTCTAAAATTGATAGCGTCGCGGTTATCATTCGGTAGAAAGTACTGACCTGGTATCGGACGGTTGCGGATAATCTCAATCTCCTCCCGCATTTGTACTATTTCCTGCTGTCTAAGTTCTTCAATCCTCTCTCGATTCGCGACAGTTAAATTCCTCACTGCATCTACAGAGGTACTCACTTCTTCGCAGCGCTCACCTACGTCTAACCTTACTCGTTTAATTTCATCTTGATTTGTCCTTTTCAAAGACTCTATCCTTGCTTCGGTCACCTCCTCTATGGTATTGAGTCTCCCGTCGACCTCTTCTCTGGTTCGCTGCAAGTCCTGGTCGTGTTGTTCGCACCTTTTATTTACTTCGACGATTTCCTCCCTTACAACGGCAATCTCCACGTCTAATTCTGGTGTTTATTTTATCACTGCCTTCTTCCATCCTCCTGCTAATTTCGATCAAGGTAGTGTTCAATTCTTCTCTAATGGCCTGGCTGTTATCGTCAATTTTAGCGTTCAGCGCGTCCATAGACTTATGAGTATCGTCTATCCTTTTATTTAGGTCCTCCTTCAGCGATTCCACATTTTTACTAAGCGATTCCAGGTTTCTATTTAAGTCCCGATGGTCCTCCCTTATCGACTCTATATTTCTATTCACTAACTCAATATTTCTTTGGTTCTCTTCCCGGGATTTCTTACCTTCTTCCCTTAAAGTTCGATTATCTTCCTTCAATGCTTCCATATTTTTGTTCATCGAGTCATTCAGTTTTTTATGGGATTTCTTACCGTCTTCCTTTAATGATTGACTATCTTCCTTTAATTCCATCATTATCTTCATCATTGCTTCCCATCTCATCTCTTCAGTCGGCTTGTTTGGTTGTGGGAGTTCTTCAGGCCGTCTGGGTTGGTTGTCGACAGTCACTGCTATCTCTGGTTCTATGTGAGGTGTTTCGTCGGTACTAGTTTCGATATTATTGATTGTAATAACCTCCATCTCGTCTGTGGGTTGCGCTTCGTATGTATCTACATCCCGTTGCATCTCTCCTACCCTACTGTCCTTATATCTTGTATCGTATTGGTGGGTGTGCGGCATGTTAATTTTTTCGTGTCCAGCAGGCTAATATAAAATATAAAAAATATATTTATTTAATATTTTTTAAGCCACACTAGTTGGTGCGCCAATTTATAAGACACCTCTTCTTTCTCGTTGTTTTATTTAATGTTAATGCCCGCGTTGTATGCGTCAATTTATAAGAAAACGTGATTCGGGGTTATCTTATATATTTATAAAATTATTATTATGTTTCTTCGTTTATAGTAATTATATTAAAATAATGTTTAAATTCCGTTTAAAGCCACATGGATGGTCTAACCTATTTGTAATAAAATGAAAACGTGTGTGTTTACAATTAACTTGAAGTAAAATAAAAGAGTTGTTGTTGTTTAAACTTAATTTCGTGGTTACAATATTAAAAGTCTCGTTAAAACAAAGTTCAACTAGTGTGAAGTGTTCTTTTGAGGTAACTCAATGTTGAGAATGGTTGTTTCTAATTGAAGGTGGCTAATGTAGTAAAGTAATTTAAAATAAAACATTCAAAGTTACTTGCAGTGTTTACAATGGTTTAACTATACTTGTTTTTTTTTTTTTAAAATTCCCTTGTATTAAATAAATAAATAATGAAGTTGATTATATTTAAATGCTAGATTAACTAAAGTTAAAACATGAAGTATATCAGTTGGTTGCTTGATAATAGTTCTCGTCTGGTTGAAACTGGTAGTAGAAACTTCTTCTCCAGATGCGGGTAGTCTGAGTATGTCAAGTCCCGTAAAGTCTGGACAATATCATAAACAAACATATACTTTTACGTACCTGATTGTGTTGACTTGAAGTCCACTAAACTGTCAACTCAGCTTACAATCAGCAACTCCCTTTGGTTGCAAGGTTATGTTACCTTGTTTATTAATTAGTGGGCGCCACACGGATTTATTCAGGGAAAATCCCGTGTAAAACCCACACATAAAAAATACTGGATGAAAAGAAAATTTAAAATAGTTGAGTACCACCTTTTGGCAATGCTATTCCAATATGTTAAGCACAACAGAAGGTTGTTTAAACTTATTAAAAGAAAATATTCAATTATCCTATAAAAAATAAATCAAAATCAGGTGATGCTGTTAATAATGGGTTTATTTGCACCCTTATAGTGAATTCAAAAAATAAACATAATGTAAACATACAAAGTCGTACAATTAAAAGTCAGTTATTATATGCCTCATACGGCTTGCTCAGAACATGAATTATAAATCTGGTTAAGTCCAGATACTATTTATTTTTTAATATTAAAATTTATGATTATCTCAGTTGTGAATTCTTTGAGACACGAAAGAAAACAAATATGCCTACACAATATCCAATAATACAATTGATCAACAAAGTTTTAGGTTACTTTTGCCAAGTAATTGAAAAAAAACGATCTATTGAAAGATCGTGCGTTTCATCAACGCTTGCTTTTCTAGTGACAATATTTATCAAGTGAGAACCCTTACAACTAACATATAGCTTAATTACTAATAACAAATTTGTATAATAAATCGAGACGTGGTGTAATCTTAAATAATGTTTTTGTGTTTTGCGTCAGTACAGGTTATGGTTGCAAAAAATGCAGGTTATTGCACTCAGATCAAGATTAATAATGATTGCACTTTTACCTTCTGAGTTTTAATTATTTAATTAAAACTTCTTAATCACTTAAGTAATCGGATTATAATGATTACTTGGTTTCGGCACTAATTCGCACAAGAACAGAATAATGCGATCCTCTTCTAATTAAAATGGATCGTGAATAATGACAATAAATTATTTTCTGTTCGTTATTCCCGCACAAAATTAAAATAAAACTGCACTTAATCACTGTTGTTGGTTGTGGATGAACTTGAAGTAAAATTTCTTGTTATTAAACTATTGGTTCCGATGTACAATGTAACTGACGCTAAGTGTTATTAAAAAACGTGGCGATGACGGGCACACGTCTGTTCTGCTTGCTAGTTAGTAAAGGTCTGTTTCAAAATTCGCTGGTTTGTCTTTATATACCCCTCTCTTGGATCGGCTCTAGGTAAAAATGTTGATTACTAACTAATTTTCTGATTGGCTTTGGCCGGTGAGTCGGTGTGACGTGTCACTTTTTGACAGTTGATAACGGCTTTTCCTAACCGTCAAATGTTGCGGTGGCAGCTAGTTGTCATTTTTGTTATTATTCATAAACAGTTTCCCTATGTACATTTTTAGAATGATGCTAACATCTCTCCCGCACTAAATACAGTTGCGATTGGGTTAATATTACTATCAAATTAAAGATTGTTCCTTTTCCTTTAATTTGATATCACTTATTCTCGAATTACTTTCACTCTAACCGACATCGTTATGAAATCAACGTTCGGGTACATTATTCTTACTGTCGTCTGCTCTTTATGATTCGCCGATTTTACACTTTTGGTTAACCTTGCTTGTATTCACATAACATTTTATTAATCAAATGTTTATGTGCGAACACCATTAATGCTGTACTGACGTTTTTTTGCTGAACATTACTTGTACACCTTAATTCTATACATTGTAATAAATGATCCTACTGACTATGACATTTCGTTTCCCGTTAATTTGTTTTAAGCTACTATTTACAATTAAAATTATGATTAAACCTATTGTTTTAATAACATTTTTTGTTATGTCAAGGCATAACCATAGTTCTGTGCATTTTAGTTTACACTTGTGATAATCATCGATAGCCATTCTACTGACTAATGTTTGGTCTAAGTTTGCTAAGGCATATCGCCTACATTGAAATTTGGCCCTAATAATGCCTATTGGTTCTCAATTCGGTAAATTGTGGAGACATCTTATTTGTAGAAGATTCTCTTTTATAAATAGTTCTCTTTTCTAACAGGTATATTTGATGTTGAAATACATCTTAGTTCTCACTATATAGCCATTGTTAACATTGGTTTTTGCATTCATTATCTACTGTTCATTGTCACATCTATTATCAGCAGAATGCTGATTCTGCTTTCACAGTATTTAACTGCTCATTAGTTCATTTGTCATTTACAAATGACATTCGCTTTACATCAACTATTTACTGAATTGACAGCTGAATGTAAATTTATTCTGTCCATTAGTTCGTTTTAGTCTCAGTCTAGTTGAAGTGTCAAACAGCCCTTAGGTTACTGTTTCATGTGGCACTTCTGCTTCATTCTTCTTTCTTGGTTTCTTCTTTCTTGTACATTTCGACTATTGTATACCTATTTACATGGTTATTCTGTTTTTATAAAGTCTGATAACATACACTTAGGTTAGGTGACATCTTGTGATGTTACAATATCTATATAAGCCAAATACCACTGACTGACTCACTGATCACGATATCTCTGAATCCACTGAATGGATATCAATGAAACTTTGAACATAGCTTCATCATAGGTCTTAGGTGCTCACTAAGAAACGGTTTTAAAAACTTTCACTCCTAAGGGGCAAAAAATCAAATACTGAAATTTATAGCGGGAATTGCATACTTGGTAAATGAAGTGGTTGACATCTCAGTTTACTGGAAACCCAGAATACATTTAGTCCTGAGTTTTTAATCATTGTTTTAAATTGCAAAAAACTTCGTTGTTTGCAGGTTCTTATAGTCGAGAAAATTTTGAAGTTCAATTAATTAATAAATGGATGACCTTTTTTTCTCGGAAAAGGCTTTAACAATTTTCTCGAAACAAATAATAAATAGCTGTTGCTATGAATGTAAATAGACAAACTAAGAGTTGAGAATTTGTACAATCTATCTAATCCTATACTATTAAGCGAGCAATAATTGTACAATTACGTACAACGTGAAACTCCGTAGCGAAGCACGGGTATTTTGCTAGTCTATATATATAAAAGGGAAATACCACTGACTCACTGACTGACTCACTGATTCATCACGAAATCTCCGAAACTATAACACCTAGTAACTTGAAATTTGGCATGTACGTTCCTTATGTGATGTAGGTATCCGCGAAGAAGGGATTTTTGGAAATTCGACCTTTAAAGGGGGAAAAGGGGGGAAAATTTGCCTGACTGACTGGCATAGAATCAACGTAGAGCAAAAACTACTGTATGGATATCAATGAAACTTTGAACATAGCTTCATCATGGGTCTTAGATGCTCACTAAGAAACGGTTTTAAAAACTTTCACTCCTAAGGGGCAAACCCCCCCCCCATTGCATGTATGTATCTATGTATGTATGTTCCACATCTCCTCCTAAATCAATGGACCGATTTCAACCAACCTTGGCACAAATATTTTACGCAACGGGAGAATCAACATAGGGTAAGTGTTTTCTTCGTTGGGGTCCTTTGGGGTCTTCCACATCTCCTCCTAAACCACTGGACCGAACACAACCAACCTTGGCACAAATATTTTACGCAACGGGAGAACCAACATAGGATAGGTGTTTTCTTCTATGGGGTCCTTTGGGGTCTTCCACATCTCCTCCTAAACCACTGGACCGATTTCAACCAAACTTGGCACAAATATTTTACGCAACGGGAGAACCAACATAGGACAGGTGTTTTTTTCGATACGGTCCTCTGGGGTCTTCCACATCTCCTCTTAAACCACTGGACCGATTTCAACCAAACTTGGCACAAATATTTTACGCAACGGGAGAACCAACATAGTATAGGTGTTTTTTCGATACAATCCTTCGGGGGGTCCTTTGGGGTATTCCACATCTCCTCCTGAACCACTGGACCGATTTCAAACAAACTTGGCACAAATATTTTACGCAACGAGAGAACCAACATAGGACAAGTGTTTTTTCGATACGATCCTTTGGGGGGTCCTTTGGGTCTTAAAAAGTATTAGATCTTTATACTATGGCAACCCAATAGAATAGATTCTGGTTACAATAGCATCGGTGGAAGTCTCCCGCGTAGGAAATAGCGCGGGAGTCGTCCAACGGGCCTTCCCCGGAGTTCATCCACGGAACCCGGGGAGTCTTAGGTTGGATCCCGCGAAAGACGGCGGGGCCAGAGTCCACGGTTCTTATAAATAAAGATATAGGTTATGATATCAAAGGTGGTGTATGCATCTTAAGAAACTTCTTAATAGCGTGTGAATTCAGAGTTGTTTCAGTTTGAATTTAAAAGTGGATAGATTGAAGTAAGTTACAAGCGAGAATAAAAAAAAATAGTTTTGATAGCGAATGTATTCAGATCATAATGTTCAGACAATATAAATGTACTTGCTTCAGTTTGAATTTAAAAATTGATAAGCTGAAATCTATAGAGGTATTATATTGTTAGAATAAGTTTAGGAGACACTAATTTAACAAATGCCTTATTCCAACATTAACACAATGAATTATAAAACGACAGTTAAATACGCAGCGCGTGCAAGTACTGTAGACATTTTATTGAAAACTAATTTAGCTGTTTGCCCTCTCCCAGAGTTAGAAATCGAGCAGGAGCATCACGCGCAACAGAATTCTTCTCCAGATATAAGAATACAGTTTATGACAGGTTCTTAAACAGGTGCGCTACAGAGTATTCCTCCAGTGAGAATGCGAACGTAACAATTTAAGGAAGTTTATACAATATACAAGTAATATAACGTTAGAACAAGAAAAGGTGCCTATGAATAAATTATGAACCCGAGCAACGCTGGGTAAATCGGCTAAATATAGATATCTATATAAGCCAAATACCACTGACTGACTCACTGATCACGATATCTCTGAAACCACTGAATGGATATCAATGAAACTTTGAACATAGCTTCATCATAGGTCTTAGGTGCTCACTAAGAAACGGTTTTAAAAACTTTCACTCCTAAGGGGCAAAAATCAAATACTGAAATTTATAGCGGGAATTGCATACTTGGTAAATGAAGTGGTTGACATCTCAGTTTACTGGAAACCCAGAATACATTTAGTCCTGAGTTTTTAATCATTGTTTTAAATTGCAAAAAACTTCGTTGTTTGCAGGTTCTTATAGTTGAGAAAATTTTGAAGTTCAATTAATTAATAAATGTATGACCTTTTTTTCTCGGAAACGGCTTTAACAATTTTCTCGAAACAAATAATAAATAGCTGTTGCTATGAATGTAAATAGACAAACTAAGAGTTGAGAATTTGTACAATCTATCTAATCCTATACTATTAAGCGAGCAATAATTGTACAATTACGTACAACGTGAAACTCCGTAGCGAAGCACGGGTATTTTGCTAGTCTATATATATAAAAGGGAAATACCACTGACTCACTGACTGACTCACTGATTCATCACGAAATATCCGAAACTATAACACCTAGTAACTTGAAATTTGGCATGTAGGTTCCTTATGTGATGTAGGTATCCGTGAGGAAGGGATTTTTGGAAATTCGACCTTTAAAGGGGGAAAAGGGGGGAAAATTTGCCTGACTGACTGACATAGAATCAACGTAGAGCAAAAACTACTGAATGGATATCAATGAAACATTGAACATAGCTTCATCATAGGTCTTAGGTGCTCACTAAGAAACGGTTTTAAAAACTTTCACTCCTAAGGGGCAAACCCCCCCCACCATTGCATGTATGTATCTATGTATGTATGTTCCACATCTCCTCCTAAATCACAGGACCGATTTCAACCAACCTTGGCACAAATATTTTACGCAACGGGAGAATCAACATAGGATAAGTGTTTTCTTCGTTGGGGTCCTTTGGGGTCATCCACATCTCCTCCTAAACCACTGGACCGAATACAACCAACCTTGGCACAAATATTTTACGCAACGGGAGAACCAACATAGGATAGGTGTTTTCTTCGATGGGGTCCTTTGGGGTCTTCCACATCTCCTCCTAAACCACTGGACCGATATCAACCAAACTTGGCACAAATATTTTACGCAACGGGAGAACCAACATAGTATAGGTGTTTATCCGATACGATCCTTCGGGGGGTCTTTTGGGGTCTTCCACATCTCCTCCTGAACAACTGGACCGATTTCAACCAAGCTTGGCACAAATATTTTACGCAACGGGAGAACCAACATAGGACAAGTGTTTTTTCGATACGATCCTTTGGGGGGTCCTTTGGGTCTTAAAAAGTATTAGATCTTTATACTATGGCAACCCAATAGAATAGATTCTGGTTACAATAGCATCGGTGGAAGTCTCCCGCGTAGGAAATAGCGCGGGAGTCGTCCAACGGGCCTTCCCCGGAGTTCATCCACGGAACCCGGGGAGTCTTAGGTTGGATCCGGCGAAAGACGGCGGGACCAGAGTCCACGGTTCTTATAAATAAAGATATAGGTTACGATATCAAAGGTGGTGTATGCATCTTAATAGTTTTGATAGCGAATGTATTCAGATCATAATGTTCAGACAATATAAATGTACTTGCTTCAGTTTGAATTTAAAAATTGATAAGCTGAAATCTATAGAGGTATTATATTGTTAGAATAAGTTTAGGAGACACTAATTTAACAAATGCCTTATTCCAACATTAACACAATGAATTATAAAACGACAGTTAAATACGCAGCGCGTGCAAGTACTGTAGACATTTTATTGAAAACTAATTTAGCTGTTCGCCCTCTCCCAGAGTTAGAAATCGAGCAGGAGCATCACGCGCAACAGAATTCTTCTCCATATATAAGAATACAGTTTATGACATGTTCTTAAACAGGTGCGCTACATAGTATTCCTCCAGTGAGAATGCGAACGTAACAATATAAGGAAGATTATACAATATACAAGTAATATAAAGTTAGAACAAGAATAGGTGCCTATGAATAAATTATGAACCCGAGCAACGCTGGGTAAATCGGCTAAATATAGATATCTATATAAGCCAAATACCACTGAATGACTCACTGATCACGATATCTCTGAAACCACTGAATGGATATCAATGAAACTTTGAACATAGCTTCATCATAGGTCTTAGGTGCTCACTAAGAAACGGTTTTAAAAACTTTCACTCCTAAGGGGCAAAAAATCAAATACTGAAATTTATAGCGGGAATTGCATACTTGGTGAATGAAGTGGTTGACATCTCAGTTTACTGGAAACCCAGAATACATTTAGTCCTGAGTTTTTAATCATTGTTTTAAATTGCAAAAAACTTCGTTGTTTGCAGGTTCTTATAGTCGAGAAAATTTTGAAGTTCAATTAAATAATAAATGTATGACCTTTTTTTCTCGGAAACGGCATTAACAATTTTCTCGAAATAAATAATAAATAGCTCTTGCTATAAATGTAAATAGACAAACTAAGAGTTGAGAATTTGTACAATCTATCTAATCCTATACTATTAAGCGAGCAATAATTGTACAATTACGTACAACGTGAAACTCCGTAGCGAAGCACGGGTACTTTCCTAGTCTACAGTATATATATAAAAGAGAAATACCACTGACTCACTGACTGACTCACTGATTCATCACGAAATATCCGAAACTATAACACCTAGTAACTTGAAATTTGGCATGTAGGTTCCTTATGTGATGTAGGTATCCGTGAGGAAGGGATTTTTGGAAATTCGACCTTTAAAGGGGGAAAAGGGGGAACATTTGCCTGACTGACTGACATAGAATCAACGTAGAGCAAAAACTACTGTAAGGATATCAATGAAACTTTGAACATAGCTTCATCATAGGTGTTAGATGCTCACTAAGAAACGGTTTTAAAAACTTTCACTTCTAAGGGGCAAACCCCCCCACCATTGCATGTATGTATCTATGTATGTATGTTCCACATCTCCTCCTAAATCACAGGACCGATTTCAACCAACCTTGGCACAAATATTTTACGCAACGGGAGAATCAACATAGGATAAGTGTTTTCTTCGTTGGGGTCCTTTGGGTTCTTCCACATCTCCTCCTAAACCACTGGACCGAATACAACCAACCTTGGCACAAATATTTTACGCAACGGGAGAACCAACATAGGATAGGTGTTTTCTTCGATGGGGTCCTTTGGGGTCTTCCACATCGACTCCTAAACCACTGGACCGATTTCAACCAAACTTGGCACAAATATTTTACGCAACGGGAGAACCAACATAGTATAGGTGTTTATCCGATACGATCCTTCGGGGGGTCTTTTGGGGTCTTCCACATCTCCTCCTGAACAACTGGACCGATTTCAACCAAGCTTGGCACAAATATTTTACGCAACGGGAGAACCAACATAGGACAAGTGTTTTTTCGATACGATCCTTTGGGGGGTCTTTGGGTCTTAAAAAGTATTAGATCTTTATACTATGGCAACCCAATAGAATAGATTCTGGTTACAATAGCATCGGTGGAAGTCTCCCGCGTAGGAAATAGCGCGGGAGTCGTCCAACGGGCCTTCCCCGGAGTTCATCCACGGAACCCGGGGAGTCTTAGGTTGGATCCGGCGAAAGACGGCGGGGCCAGAGTCCACGGTTCTTATAAATAAAGATATAGGTTATGATATCAAAGGTGGTGTATGCATCTTAAGAAATTTCTTAATAGCGTGTGAATTCAGAGTTGTTTCAGTTTGAATTTAAAAGTGGATAAATTGAAGTAAGTTACAAGCGAGTATAAAAAAAAAATAGTTTTGATAGCAAATGTATTTACATCATAATGTTCAGACAATATAAATGTACATGCTTAAGTTTGAATTTAAAAATTGATAAGCTGAAATCCATAGAGGTATTATATTGTTAGAATAAGTTTAGGAGACACTAATTTAACAAATGCCTTATTCCAACATTAACACAATGAATTATAAAACGACAGTTAATTACGCAGCGCGTGCAAGTACTGTAGACATTTTATTGAAAACTAATTTAGCTGTTCGCCCTCTCCCAGAGTCAGAAATCGAGCAGGAGCATCAGGCGCAACAGAATTCTTCTCCAGATATAAGAATACAGATTATGACATGTTCTTAAACACGTGCGCTACAGAGTATTCTTCCAGTGAGGATGCGAACGTAACAATATAAGGAAGATTATACAATATACAAGTAATATAACGTTATACCAAGAATAGGTGCCTATGAATAAATTATGAACCCGAGCAACGCTGGGTAAATCGGCTAAATATAGATATCTATATAAGCCAAATACCACTGACTGACTCACTGATCACGATATCTCTGAAACCACTGAATGGATATCAATGAAACTTTGAACATAGCTTCATCATAGATCTTAGGTGCTCACTAAGAAACGGTTTTAAAAACTTTCACTCCTAAGGGGCAAAAATCAAATACTGAAATTTATAGCGGGAATTGCATACTTGGTAAATGAAGTGGTTGACATCTCAGTTTACTGGAAACCCTGAATACATTTAGTCGTGAGTTTTTAATCATTGTTATAAATTGCCAAAAATTTCGTTGTTTGCAGGTTTTTATAGTCGAGAAAATTTTGAAGTTCAATTAATTAATAAATGTATGTCCTTTTTTTCTCGGAAACGGCTTTAACAATTTTCTCGAAATAAATAATAAATAGCTGTTGCTATGAATGTAAATAGACAAACTAAGAGTTGAGAATTTGTACAATCTATCTAATCCTATACTATTAAGCGAGCAATAATTGGACAATTACGTACAACGTGAAACTCCGTAACGAAGCACGGGTATTTTGCTAGTCTATATATATAAAAGGGAAATACCACTGACTCACTGACTGACTCACTGATTCATCACGAAATCTCCGAAACTATAACACCTAGTAACTTGAAATTTGGCATGTAGGTTCCTTATGTGATGTAGTTATCCGCGAAGAAGGGATTTTTGGAAATTCGACCTTGAAAGGGGGAAAAGGGGGAAAATTTGCCTGACTGACTGACATAGAATCAACGTAGAGCAAAAACTACTGTAAGGATATCAATGAAACTTTGAACATAGCTTCATCATAGGTCTTAGATGCTCACTAAGAAACGGTTTTAAAAACTTTCACTTCTAAGGGGCAAACCCCCCCACCATTGCATGTATGTATCTATGTATGTATGTTCCACATCTCCTCCTAAATCACAGGACCGATTTCAACCAACCTTGGCACAAATATTTTACGCAACGGGAGAATCAACATAGGATAAGTGTTTTCTTCGTTGGGGTCCTTTGGGGTCTTCCACATCTCCTCCTAAACCACTGGACCGAATACAACCAACCTTGGCACAAATATTTTACGCAACGGGAGAACCAACATAGGATAGGTGTTTTCTTCGATGGGGTCCTTTGGGGTCTTCCACATCGACTCCTAAACCACTGGACCGATTTCAACCAAACTTGGCACAAATATTTTACGCAACGGGAGAACCAACATAGTATAGGTTTTTATCCGATACGATCCTTCGGGGGGTCTTTTGGGGTCTTCCACATCTCCTCCTGAACAACTGGACCGATTTCAACCAAGCTTGGCACAAATATTTTACGCAACGGGAGAACCAACATAGGACAAGTGTTTTTTCGATACGATCCTTTGGGGGGTCCTTTGGGTCTTAAAAAGTATTAGATCTTTATACTATGGCAACCCAATAGAATAGATTCTGGTTACAATAGCATCGGTGGAAGTCTCCCGCGTAGGAAATAGCGCGGGAGTCGTTCAACGGGCCTTCCCCGGAGTTCATCCACGGAACCCGGGGAGTCTTAGGTTGGATCCGGCGAATGACGGCGGGGCCAGAGTCCACGGTTCTTATAAATAAAGATATAGGTTATGATATCAAAGGTGGTGTATGCATCTTAAGAAATTTCTTAATAGCGTGTGAATTCAGAGTTGTTTCAGTTTGAATTTAAAAGTGGATAAATTGAAGTAAGTTACAAGCGAGTATAAAAAAAAAATAGTTTTGATAGCAAATGTATTTACATCATAATGTTCAGACAATATAAATGTACATGCTTAAGTTTGAATTTAAAAATTGATAAGCTGAAATCCATAGAGGTATTATATTGTTAGAATAAGTTTAGGAGACACTAGTTTAACAAATGCCTTATTCCAACATTAACACAATGAATTATAAAACGACAGTTAATTACGCAGCGCGTGCAAGTACTGTAGACATTTTATTGAAAACTAATTTAGCTGTTCGCCCTCTCCCAGAGTCAGAAATCGAGCAGGAGCATCAGGCGCAACAGAATTCTTCTCCAGATATAAGAATACAGATTATGACATGTTCTTAAACACGTGCGCTACAGAGTATTCTTCCAGTGAGGATGCGAACGTAACAATATAAGGAAGATTATACAATATACAAGTAATATAACGTTAGAACAAGAATAGGTGCCTATGAATAAATTATGAACCCGACCAACGCTGGGTAAATCGGCTAAATATAGATATCTATATAAGCCAAATACCACTGACTGACTCACTGATCACGATATCTCTGAAACCACTGAATGGATATCAATGAAACTTTGAACATAGCTTCATCATAGATCTTAGGTGCTCACTAAGAAACGGTTTTAAAAACTTTCACTCCTAAGGGGCAAAAATCAAATACTGAAATTTATAGCGGGAATTGCATACTTGGTAAATGAAGTGGTTGACATCTCAGTTTACTGGAAACCCTGAATACATTTAGTCCTGAGTTTTTAATCATTGTTATAAATTGCAAAAAATTTCGTTGTTTGCAGGTTCTTATAGTCGAGAAAATTTTGAAGTTCAATTAATTAATAAATGTATGTCCTTTTTTTCTCGGAAACGGCTTTAACAATTTTCTCGAAATAAATAATAAATAGCTGTTGCTATGAATGTAAATAGACAAACTAAGAGTTGAGAATTTGTACAATCTATCTAATCCTATACTATTAAGCGAGCAATAATTGGACAATTACGTACAACGTGAAACTCCGTAACGAAGCACGGGTATTTTGCTGGTCTATATATATAAAAGGGAAATACCACTGACTCACTGACTGACTCACTGATTCATCACGAAATCTCCGAAACTATAACACCTAGTAACTTGAAATTTGGCATGTAGGTTCCTTATGTGATGTAGTTATCCGCGAAGAAGGGATTTTTGGAAATTCGCCCTTGAAAGGGGGAAAAGGGGAAAAATTTGCCTGACTGACTGACATAGAATCAACGTAGAGCAAAAACTACTGTAAGGATATCAATGAAACTTTGAACATAGCTTCATCATAGGTCTTAGATGCTCACTAAGAAACGGTTTTAAAAACTTTCACTTCTAAGGGGCAAACCCCCCCACCATTGCATGTATGTATCTATGTATGTATGTTCCACATCTCCTCCTAAATCACAGGACCGATTTCAACCAACCTTGGCACAAATATTTTACGCAACGGGAGAATCAACATAGGATAAGTGTTTTCTTCGTTGGGGTCCTTTGGGGTCTTCCACATCTCCTCCTAAACCACTGGACCGAATACAACCAACCTTGGCACAAATATTTTACGCAACGGGAGAACCAACATAGGATAGGTGTTTTCTTCGATGGGGTCCTTTGGGGTCTTCCACATCGACTCCTAAACCACTGGACCGATTTCAACCAAACTTGGCACAAATATTTTACGCAACGGGAGAACCAACATAGTATAGGTGTTTATCCGATACGATCCTTCGGGGGGTCTTTTGGGGTCTTCCACATCTCCTCCTGAACAACTGGACCGATTTCAACCAAGCTTGGCACAAATATTTTACGCAACGGGAGAACCAACATAGGACAAGTGTTTTTTCGATACGATCCTTTGGGGGGTCCTTTGGGTCTCAAAAAGTATTAGATCTTTATACTATGGCAACCCAATAGAATAGATTCTGGTTACAATAGCATCGGTGGAAGTCTCCCGCGTAGGAAATAGCGCGGGAGTCGTCCAACGGGCCTTCCCCGGAGTTCATCCACGGAACCCGGGGAGTCTTAGGTTGGATCCGGCGAATGACGGCGGGGCCAGAGTCCACGGTTCTTATAAATAAAGATATAGGTTATGATATCAAAGGTGGTGTATGCATCTTAAGAAATTTCTTAATAGCGTGTGAATTCAGAGTTGTTTCAGTTTGAATTTAAAAGTGGATAAATTGAAGTAAGTTACAAGCGAGTATAAAAAAAAAATAGTTTTGATAGCAAATGTATTTACATCATAATGTTCAGACAATATAAATGTACATGCTTAAGTTTGAATTTAAAAATTGATAAGCTGAAATCCATAGAGGTATTATATTGTTAGAATAAGTTTAGGAGACACTAATTTAACAAATGCCTTATTCCAACATTAACACAATGAATTATAAAACGACAGTTAATTACGCAGCGCGTGCAAGTACTGTAGACATTTTATTGAAAACTAATTTAGCTGTTCGCCCTCTCCCAGAGTCAGAAATCGAGCAGGAGCATCAGGCGCAACAGAATTTTTCTCCAGATATAAGAATACAGATTATGACATGTTCTTAAACACGTGCGCTACAGAGTATTCTTCCAGTTAGGATGCGAACGTAACAATATAAGGAAGATTATACAATATATAAGTAATATAACGTTAGAACAAGAATAGGTGCCTATGAATAAATTATGAACCCGACCAACGCTGGGTAAATCGGCTAAATATAGATATCTATATAAGCCAAATACCACTGACTGACTCACTGATCACGATATCTCTGAAACCACTGAATGGATATCAATGAAACTTTGAACATAGCTTCATCATAGATCTTAGGTGCTCACTAAGAAACGGTTTTAAAAACTTTCACTCCTAAGGGGCAAAAATCAAATACTGAAATTTATAGCGGGAATTGCATACTTGGTAAATGAAGTGGTTGACATCTCAGTTTACTGGAAACCCTGAATACATTTAGTCGTGAGTTTTTAATCATTGTTATAAATTGCCAAAAATTTCGTTGTTTGCAGGTTCTTATAGTCGAGAAAATTTTGAAGTTCAATTAATTAATAAATATATGTCCTTTTTTTCTCGGAAACGGCTTTAACAATTTTCTCGAAAGAAATAATAAATAGCTGTTTCTATGAATGTAAATAGACAAACTAAGAGTTGAGAATTTGTACAATCTATCTAATCCTATACTATTAAGCGAGCAATAATTGGACAATTACGTACAACGTGAAACTCCGTAACGAAGCACGGGTATTTTGCTAGTCTATATATATAAAAGGGAAATACCACTGACTCACTGACTGACTCACTGATTCATCACGAAATCTCCGAAACTATAACACCTAGTAACATGAAATTTGGCATGTAGGTTCCTTATGTGATGTAGTTATCCGCGAAGAAGGGATTTTTGGAAATTCGCCCTTGAAAGGGGGAAAAGGGGGAAAATTTGCCTGACTGACTGACATAGAATCAACGTAGAGCAAAAACTACTGTATGGATATCAATGAAACTTTGAACATAGCTTCATCATAGGTCTTAGATGCTCACTAAGAAACGGTTTTAAAAACATTCACTCCTAAGGGGCAAACCCCCCCACAATTGCATGTATGTATCTATGTATGTATGTTCCACATCTCCTCCTAAATCACTGGACCGATTTCAACCAACCTTGGCACAAATATTTTACGCAACGGGAGAATCAACATAGGATAAGTGTTTTCTTCGTTGGGGTCCTTTGGGGTCTTCCACATCTCCTCCTAAACCACTGGACCGAATACAACCAACCTTGGCACAAATATTTTACGCAACGGGAGAACCAACATAGGATAGGTGTTTTCTTCGATGGGGTCCTTTGGGGTCTTCCACATCTCCTCCTAACCACTGGACCGATTTCAACCAAACTTGGCACAAATATTTTACGCAACGGGAGAACCAACATAGTATAGGTGTTTTTTCGATACGTTCCTTCGGGGGGTCTTTTGGGGTCTTCCACATCTCCTCCTGAACCACTGGACCGATTTCAACCAAGCTTGGCACAAATATTTTACGCAACGGGAGAACCAACATAGGACAAGTGTTTTTTCGATACGATCCTTTGGGGGGTCCTTTGGGTCTTAAAAAGTATTAGATCTTTATACTATGGCAACCCAATAGAATAGATTCTGGTTACAATAGCATCGGTGGAAGTCTCCCGCGTAGGAAATAGCGCGGGAGTCGTCCAACGGGCCTTCCCCGGAGTTCATCCACGGAACCCGGGGAGTCTTAGGTTGGATCCGGCGAAAGACGGCGGGGCCAGAGTCCACGGTTCTTATAAATAAAGATATAGGTTATGATATCAAAGGTGGTGTATGCATCTTAAGAAATTTCTTAATAGCGTGTGAATTCAGAGTTGTTTCAGTTTGAATTTAAAAGTGGATAGATTGAAGTAAGTTACAAGCGAGTATAAAAAAAAAATAGTTTTGATAGCGAATATATTCAGATCATAATGTTCAGACAATATAAATGTACTTGCTTCAGTTTGAATTTAAAAATTGATAAGCTGAAATCCATAGAGGTATTATATTGTTAGAATAAGTTTAGGAGACACTAATTTAACAAATGCCTTATTCCAACATTAACACAATGAATTATAAAACGACAGTTAAATACGCAGCGCGTGCAAGTACTGTAGACATTTTATTGAAAACTAATTTAGCTGTTCGCCCTCTCCCAGAGTTAGAAATCGAGCAGGAGCATCAGGCGCAACAGAATTCTTCTCCAGATATAAGAATACAGATTATGACATGTTCTTAAACAGGTGCGCTACAGAGTATTCTTCCAGTGAGGATGCGAACGTAACAATATAAGGAAGATTATACAATATACAAGTAATATAACGTTAGAACAAGAATAGGTGCCTATGAATAAATTATGAATCCGACCAACGCTGGGTAAATCGGCTAAATATAGATATCTATATAAGCCAAATACCACTGACTGACCCACTGATCACGATATCTCTGAAACCACTGAATGGATATCAATGAAACTTTGAACATAGCTTCATCATAGCTCTTAGGTGCTCACTAAGAAACGGTTTTAAAAACTTTCACTCCTAAGGGGCAAAAATCAAATACTGAAATTTATAGCGGGAATTGCATACTTGGTAAATGAAGTGGTTGACATCTCAGTTTACTGGAAACCCTGAATACATTTAGTCCTGAGTTTTTAATCATTGTTATAAATTGCCAAAAATTTCGTTGTTTGCAGGTTCTTATAGTCGAGAAAATTTTGAAGTTCAATTAATTAATAAATGTATGTCCTTTTTTTCTCGGAAACGGCTTTAACAATTTTCTCGAAATAAATAATAAATAGCTGTTGCTATGAATGTAAATAGACAAACTAAGAGTTGAGAATTTGTACAATCTATCTAATCCTATACTATTAAGCGAGCAATAATTGGACAATTACGTACAACGTGAAACTCCGTAACGAAGCACGGGTATTTTGCTAGTCTATATATATAAAAGGGAAATACCACTGACTCACTGACTGACTCACTGATTCATCACGAAATCTCCGAAACTATAACACCTAGTAACTTGAAATTTGGCATGTAGGTTCCTTATGTGATGTAGTTATCCGCGAAGAAGGGATTTTTGGAAATTCGCCCTTGAAAGGGGGAAAAGGGGGAAAATTTGCCTGACTGACTGACATAGAATCAACGTAGAGCAAAAACTACTGTATGGATATCAATGAAACTTTGAACATAGCTTCATCATAGGTCTTAGATGCTCACTAAGAAACGGTTTTAAAAACATTCACTCCTAAGGGGCAAACCCCCCCACAATTGCATGTATGTATCTATGTATGTATGTTCCACATCTCCTCCTAAATCACTGGACCGATTTCAACCAACCTTGGCACAAATATTTTACGCAACGGGAGAATCAACATAGGATAAGTGTTTTCTTCGTTGGGGTCCTTTGGGGTCTTCCACATCTCCTCCTAAACCACTGGACCGAATACAACCAACCTTGGCACAAATATTTTACGCAACGGGAGAACCAACATAGGATAGGTGTTTTCTTCGATGGGGTCCTTTGGGGTCTTCCACATCTCCTCCTAACCACTGGACCGATTTCAACCAAACTTGGCACAAATATTTTACGCAACGGGAGAACCAACATAGTATAGGTGTTTTTTCGATACGTTCCTTCGGGGGGTCTTTTGGGGTCTTCCACATCTCCTCCTGAACCACTGGACCGATTTCAACCAAGCTTGTCACAAATATTTTACGCAACGGGAGAACCAACATAGGACAAGTGTTTTTTCGATACGATCCTTTGGGGGGTCCTTTGGGTCTTAAAAAGTATTAGATCTTTATACTATGGCAACCCAATAGAATAGATTCTGGTTACAATAGCATCGGTGGAAGTCTCCCGCGTAGGAAATAGCGCGGGAGTCGTCCAACGGGCCTTCCCCGGAGTTCATCCACGGAACCCGGGGAGTCTTAGGTTGGATCCGGCGAAAGACGGCGGGGCCAGAGTCCACGGTTCTTATAAATAAAGATATAGGTTATGATATCAAAGGTGGTGTATGCATCTTAAGAAATTTCTTAATAGCGTGTGAATTCAGAGTTGTTTCAGTTTGAATTTAAAAGTGGATAGATTGAAGTAAGTTACAAGCGAGTATAAAAAAAAAATAGTTTTGATAGCGAATATATTCAGATCATAATGTTCAGACAATATAAATGTACTTGCTTCAGTTTGAATTTAAAAATTGATAAGCTGAAATCCATAGAGGTATTATATTGTTAGAATAAGTTTAGGAGACACTAATTTAACAAATGCCTTATTCCAACATTAACACAATGAATTATAAAACGACAGTTAAATACGCAGCGCGTGCAAGTACTGTAGACATTTTATTGAAAACTAATTTAGCTGTTCGCCCTCTCCCAGAGTTAGAAATCGAGCAGGAGCATCAGGCGCAACAGAATTCTTCTCCAGATATAAGAATACAGATTATGACATGTTCTTAAACAGGTGCGCTACAGAGTATTCTTCCAGTGAGGATGCGAACGTAACAATATAAGGAAGATTATACAATATACAAGTAATATAACGTTATACCAAGAATAGGTGCCTATGAATAAATTATGAACCCGAGCAACGCTGGGTAAATCGGCTAAATATAGATATCTATATAAGCCAAATACCACTGACTGACTCACTGATCACGATATCTCTGAAACCACTGAATGGATATCAATGAAACTTTGAACATAGCTTCATCATAGATCTTAGGTGCTCACTAAGAAACGGTTTTAAAAACTTTCACTCCTAAGGGGCAAAAATCAAATACTGAAATTTATAGCGGGAATTGCATACTTGGTAAATGAAGTGGTTGACATCTCAGTTTACTGGAAACCCTGAATACATTTAGTCCTGAGTTTTTAATCATTGTTATAAATTGCCAAAAATTTCGTTGTTTGCAGGTTCTTATAGTCGAGAAAATTTTGAAGTTCAATTAATTAATAAATGTATGTCCTTTTTTTCTCGGAAACGGCTTTAACAATTTTCTCGAAATAAATAATAAATAGCTGTTGCTATGAATGTAAATAGACAAACTAAGAGTTGAGAATTTGTACAATCTATCTAATCCTATACTATTAAGCGAGCAATAATTGGACAATTACGTACAACGTGAAACTCCGTAACGAAGCACGGGTATTTTGCTAGTCTATATATATAAAAGGGAAATACCACTGACTCACTGACTGACTCACTGATTCATCACGAAATCTCCGAAACTATAACACCTAGTAACTTGAAATTTGGCATGTAGGTTCCTTATGTGATGTAGTTATCCGCGAAGAAGGGATTTTTGGAAATTCGCCCTTGAAAGGGGGAAAAGGGGGAAAATTTGCCTGACTGACTGACATAGAATCAACGTAGAGCAAAAACTACTGTATGGATATCAATGAAACTTTGAACATAGCTTCATCATAGGTCTTAGATGCTCACTAAGAAACGGTTTTAAAAACATTCACTCCTAAGGGGCAAACCCCCCCACAATTGCATGTATGTATCTATGTATGTATGTTCCACATCTCCTCCTAAATCACTGGACCGATTTCAACCAACCTTGGCACAAATATTTTACGCAACGGGAGAATCAACATAGGATAAGTGTTTTCTTCGTTGGGGTCCTTTGGGGTCTTCCACATCTCCTCCTAAACCACTGGACCGAATACAACCAACCTTGGCACAAATATTTTACGCAACGGGAGAACCAACATAGGATAGGTGTTTTCTTCGATGGGGTCCTTTGGGGTCTTCCACATCTCCTCCTAACCACTGGACCGATTTCAACCAAACTTGGCACAAATATTTTACGCAACGGGAGAACCAACATAGTATAGGTGTTTTTTCGATACGATCCTTCGGGGGTCTTTTGGGGTCTTCCACATCTCCTCCTGAACCACTGGACCGATTTCAACCAAGCTTGGCACAAATATTTTACGCAACGGGAGAACCAACATAGGACAAGTGTTTTTTCGATACGATCCTTTGGGGGGTCCTTTGGGTCTTAAAAAGTATTAGATCTTTATACTATGGCAACCCAATAGAATAGATTCTGGTTACAATAGCATCGGTGGAAGTCTCCCGCGTAGGAAATAGCGCGGGAGTCGTCCAACGGGTCTTCCCCGGAGTTCATCCACGGAACCCGGGGAGTCTTAGGTTGGATCCGGCGAAAGACGGCGGGGCCAGAGTCCACGGTTCTTATAAATAAAGATATAGGTTATGATATCAAAGGTGGTGTATGCATCTTAAGAAATTTCTTAATAGCGTGTGAATTCAGAGTTGTTTCAGTTTGAATTTAAAAGTGGATAGATTGAAGTAAGTTACAAGCGAGTATAAAAAAAAAATAGTTTTGATAGCGAATATATTCAGATCATAATGTTCAGACAATATAAATGTACTTGCTTCAGTTTGAATTTAAAAATTGATAAGCTGAAATCCATAGAGGTATTATATTGTTAGAATAAGTTTAGGAGACACTAATTTAACAAATGCCTTATTCCAACATTAACACAATGAATTATAAAACGACAGTTAAATACGCAGCGCGTGCAAGTACTGTAGACATTTTATTGAAAACTAATTTAGCTGTTCGCCCTCTCCCAGAGTTAGAAATCGAGCAGGAGCATCAGGCGCAACAGAATTCTTCTCCAGATATAAGAATACAGATTATGACATGTTCTTAAACAGGTGCGCTACAGAGTATTCTTCCAGTGAGGATGCGAACGTAACAATATAAGGAAGATTATACAATATACAAGTAATATAACGTTTACCAAGAATAGGTGCCTATGAATAAATTATGAACCCGAGCAACGCTGGGTAAATCGGCTAAATATAGATATCTATATAAGCCAAATACCACTGACTGACTCACTGATCACGATATCTCTGAAACCACTGAATGGATATCAATGAAACTTTGAACATAGCTTCATCATAGATCTTAGGTGCTCACTAAGAAACGGTTTTAAAAACTTTCACTCCTAAGGGGCAAAAATCAAATACTGAAATTTATAGCGGGAATTGCATACTTGGTAAATGAAGTGGTTGACATCTCAGTTTACTGGAAACCCTGAATACATTTAGTCCTGAGTTTTTAATCATTGTTATAAATTGCCAAAAATTTCGTTGTTTGCAGGTTCTTATAGTCGAGAAAATTTTGAAGTTCAATTAATTAATAAATGTATGTCCTTTTTTTCTCGGAAACGGCTTTAACAATTTTCTCGAAATAAATAATAAATAGCTGTTGCTATGAATGTAAATAGACAAACTAAGAGTTGAGAATTTGTACAATCTATCTAATCCTATACTATTAAGCGAGCAATAATTGGACAATTACGTACAACGTGAAACTCCGTAACGAAGCACGGGTATTTTGCTAGTCTATATATATAAAAGGGAAATACCACTGACTCACTGACTGACTCACTGATTCATCACGAAATCTCCGAAACTATAACACCTAGTAACTTGAAATTTGGCATGTAGGTTCCTTATGTGATGTAGTTATCCGCGAAGAAGGGATTTTTGGAAATTCGCCCTAGAAAGGGGGAAAAGGGGGAAAATTTGCCTGACTGACTGACATAGAATCAACGTAGAGCAAAAACTACTGAATGGATATCAATGAAACTTTGAACATAGCTTCATCATAGGTCTTAGATGCTCACTAAGAAACGGTTTTAAAAACATTCACTCCTAAGGGGCAAACCCCCCCACAATTGCATGTATGTATCTATGTATGTATGTTCCACATCTCCTCCTAAATCACTGGACCGATTTCAACCAACCTTGGCACAAATATTTTACGCAACGGGAGAATCAACATAGGATAAGTGTTTTCTTCGTTGGGGTCCTTTGGGGTCTTCCACATCTCCTCCTAAACCACTGGACCGAATACAACCAACCTTGGCACAAATATTTTACGCAACGGGAGAACCAACATAGGATAGGTGTTTTCTTCGATGGGGTCCTTTGGGGTCTTCCACATCTCCTCCTAAACCACTGGACCGATTTCAACCAAACTTGGCACAAATATTTTACGCAACGGGAGAACCAACATAGTATAGGTGTTTTTTCGATACGATCCTTCGGGGGGTCTTTTGCGGTCTTCCACATCTCCTCCTGAACCACTGGACCGATTTCAACCAACCTTGGCACAAATATTTTACGCAACGGGAGAACCAACATAGGACAAGTGTTTTTTCGATACGATTCTTTGGGGGGTCCTTTGGGTCTTAAAAAGTATTAGATCTTTATACTATGGCAACCCAATAGAATAGATTCTGGTTACAATAGCATCGGTGGAAGTCTCCCGCGTAGGAAATAGCGCGGGAGTCGTCCAACGGGCCTTCCCCGGAGTTCATCCACGGAACCCGGGGAGTCTTAGGTTGGATCCGGCGAAAGACGGCGGGGCCAGAGTCCACGGTTCTTATAAATAAAGATATAGGTTATGATATCAAAGGTGGTGTATGCATCTTAAGAAATTTCTTAATAGCGTGTGAATTCAGAGTTGTTTCAGTTTGAATTTAAAAGTGGATAGATTGAAGTAAGTTACAAGCGAGTATAAAAAAAAAATAGTTTTGATAGCGAATATATTCAGATCATAATGTTCAGACAATATAAATGTACTTGCTTCAGTTTGAATTTAAAAATTGATAAGCTGAAATCCATAGAGGTATTATATTGTTAGAATAAGTTTAGGAGACACTAATTTAACAAATGCCTTATTCCAACATTAGCACAATGAATTATAAAACGACAGTTAAATACGCAGCGCGTGCAAGTACTGTAGACATTTTATTGAAAACTAATTTAGCTGTTCGCCCTCTCCCAGAGTTAGAAATCGAGCAGGAGCATCAGGCGCAACAGAATTCTTCTCCAGATATAAGAATACAGATTATGACATGTTCTTAAACAGGTGCGCTACAGAGTATTCTTCCAGTGAGGATGCGAACGTAACAATATAAGGAAGATTATACAATATACAAGTAATATAACGTTATACCAAGAATAGGTGCCTATGAATAAATTATGAACCCGAGCAACGCTGGGTAAATAGGCTAAATATAGATATCTATATAAGCCAAATACCACTGACTGACTCACTGATCACGATATCTCTGAAACCACTGAATGGATATCAATGAAACTTTGAACATAGCTTCATCATAGATTTTAGGTGCTCACTAAGAAACGGTTTTAAAAACTTTCACTCCTAAGGGGCAAAAAATCAAATACTGAAATTTATAGCGGGAATTGCATACTTGGTAAATGAAGTGGTTGACATCTCAGTTTACTGGAAACCCTGAATACATTTAGTCCTGAGTTTTTAATCATTGTTTTAAATTGCAAAAAATTTCGTTGTTTGCAGGTTCTTATAGTCGAGAAAATTTTGAAGTTCAATTAATTAATAAATGTATGTCCTTTTTTTCTCGGAAACGGCTTTAACAATTTTCTCGAAATAAATAATAAATAGATGTTGCTATGAATGTAAATAGACAAACTAAGAGTTGAGAATTTGTACAATCTATCTAATCCTATACTATTAAGCGAGCAATAATTGTACAATTACGTACAACGTGAAACTCCGTAGCGAAGCACGGGTACTTTGCTAGTCTACAGTATATATATAAAAGAGAAATACCACTGACTCACTGACTGACTCACTGATTCATCACGAAATCTCCGAAACTATAACACCTAGTAACTTGAAATTTGGCATGTAGGTTCCTTATGTGATGTAGGTATCCGCGAAGAAGGGATTTTTGGAAATTCGACCTTTAAAGGGGGAAAAGGGGGAAAATTTGCCTGACTGACTGACATAGAATCAACGTAGAGCAAAAACTACTGTAAGGATATCAATGAAACTTTGAACATAGCTTCATCATTGGTCTTAGATGCTCACTAAGAAACGGTTTTAAAAACTTTCACTTCTAAGGGGCAAACCCCCCACCATTGCATGTATGTATCTATGTATGTATGTTCCACATCTCCTCCTAAATCACAGGACCGATTTCAACCAACCTTGGCACAAATATTTTACGCAACGGGAGAATCAACATAGGATAAGTGTTTTCTTCGTTGGGGTCCTTTGGGGTCTTCCACATCTCCTCCTAAACCACTGGACCGAATACAACCAACCTTGGCACAAATATTTTACGCAACGGGAGAACCAACATAGGATAGGTGTTTTCTTCGATGGGGTCCTTTGGGGTCTTCCACATCTCCTCCTAACCACTGGACCGATTTCAACCAAACTTGGCACAAATATTTTACGCAACGGGAGAACCAACATAGTATAGGTGTTTTTTCGATACGTTCCTTCGGGGGGTCTTTTGGGGTCTTCCACATCTCCTCCTGAACCACTGGACCGATTTCAACTAACCTTGGCACAAATATTTTACGCAACGGGAGAACCAACATAGGACAAGTGTTTTTTCGATACGATCCTTTGGGGGGTCCTTTGGGTCTTAAAAAGTATTAGATCTTTATACTATAGCAACCCAATAGAATAGATTCTGGTTACAATAGCATCGGTGGAAGTCTCCCGCGTAGGAAATAGCGCGGGAGTCGTCCAACGGGCCTTCCCCGGAGTTCATCCACGGAACCCGGGGAGTCTTAGGTTGGATCCGGCGAAAGACGGCGAGGCCAGAGTCCACGGTTCTTATAAATAAAGATATAGGTTATGATATCAAAGGTGGTGTATGCATCTTAAGAAATTTCTTAATAGCGTGTGAATTCAGAGTTGTTTCAGTTTGAATTTAAAAGTGGATAGATTGAAGTAAGTTACAAGCGAGTATAAAAAAAAAATAGTTTTGATAGCGAATATATTCAGATCATAATGTTCAGACAATATAAATGTACTTGCTTCAGTTTGAATTTAAAAATTGATAAGCTGAAATCCATAGAGGTATTATATTGTTAGAATAAGTTTAGGAGACACTAATTTAACAAATGCCTTATTCCAACATTAACACAATGAATTATAAAACGACAGTTAAATACGCAGCGCGTGCAAGTACTGTAGACATTTTATTGAAAACTAATTTAGCTGTTCGCCCTCTCCCAGAGTTAGAAATCGAGCAGGAGCATCAGGCGCAACAGAATTCTTCTCCAGATATAAGAATACAGATTATGACATGTTCTTAAACAGGTGCGCTACAGAGTATTCTTCCAGTGAGGATGCGAACGTAACAATATAAGGAAGATTATACAATATACAAGTAATATAACGTTAGAACAAGAATAGGTGCCTATGAATAAATTATGAACCCGAGCAACGCTGGGTAAATCGGCTAAATATAGATATCTATATAAGCCAAATACCACTGACTGACTCACTGATCACGATATCTCTGAAACCACTGAATGGATATCAATGAAACTTTGAACATAGCTTCATCATAGATCTTAGGTGCTCACTAAGAAACGGTTTTAAAAACGTTCACTCCTAAGGGGCAAAAATCAAATTATGAAATTTATAGCGGGAATTGCATACTTGGTAAATGAAGTGGTTGACATCTCAGTTTACTGGAAACCCTGAATACATTTAGTCGTGAGTTTTTAATCATTGTTATAAATTGCCAAAAATTTCGTTGTTTGCAGGTTCTTATAGTCGAGAAAATTTTGAAGTTCAATTAATTAATAAATGTATGTCCTTTTTTTCTCGGAAACGGCTTTAACAATTTTCTCGAAATAAATAATAAATAGCTGTTGCTATGAATGTAAATAGACAAACTAAGAGTTGAGAATTTGTACAATCTATCTAATCCTATACTATTAAGCGAGCAATAATTGGACAATTACGTACAACGTGAAACTCCGTAACGAAGCACGGGTATTTTGCTAGTCTATATATATAAAAGGGAAATACCACTGACTCACTGACTGACTCACTGATTCATCACGAAATCTCCGAAACTATAACACCTAGTAACTTGAAATTTGGCATGTAGGTTCCTTATGTGATGTAGTTATCCGCGAAGAAGGGATTTTTGGAAATTCGCCCTTGAAAGGGGGAAAAGGGGGAAAATTTGCCTGACTGACTGACATAGAATCAACGTAGAGCAAAAACTACTGTATGGATATCAATGAAACTTTGAACATAGCTTCATCATAGGTCTTAGATGCTCACTAAGAAACGGTTTTAAAAACATTCACTCCTAAGGGGCAAACCCCCCCACAATTGCATGTATGTATCTATGTATGTATGTTCCACATCTCCTCCTAAATCACTGGACCGATTTCAACCAACCTTGGCACAAATATTTTACGCAACGGGAGAATCAACATAGGATAAGTGTTTTCTTCGTTGGGGTCCTTTGGGGTCTTCCACATCTCCTCCTAAACCACTGGACCGAATACAACCAACCTTGGCACAAATATTTTACGCAACGGGAGAACCAACATAGGATAGGTGTTTTCTTCGATGGGGTCCTTTGGGGTCTTCCACATCTCCTCCTAACCACTGGACCGATTTCAACCAAACTTGGCACAAATATTTTACGCAACGGGAGAACCAACATAGTATAGGTGTTTTTTCGATACGTTCCTTCGGGGGGTCTTTTGGGGTCTTCCACATCTCCTCCTGAACCACTGGACCGATTTCAACCAAGCTTGTCACAAATATTTTACGCAACGGGAGAACCAACATAGGACAAGTGTTTTTTCGATACGATCCTTTGGGGGGTCCTTTGGGTCTTAAAAAGTATTAGATCTTTATACTATGGCAACCCAATAGAATAGATTCTGGTTACAATAGCATCGGTGGAAGTCTCCCGCGTAGGAAATAGCGCGGGAGTCGTCCAACGGGCCTTCCCCGGAGTTCATCCACGGAACCCGGGGAGTCTTAGGTTGGATCCGGCGAAAGACGGCGGGGCCAGAGTCCACGGTTCTTATAAATAAAGATATAGGTTATGATATCAAAGGTGGTGTATGCATCTTAAGAAATTTCTTAATAGCGTGTGAATTCAGAGTTGTTTCAGTTTGAATTTAAAAGTGGATAGATTGAAGTAAGTTACAAGCGAGTATAAAAAAAAAATAGTTTTGATAGCGAATATATTCAGATCATAATGTTCAGACAATATAAATGTACTTGCTTCAGTTTGAATTTAAAAATTGATAAGCTGAAATCCATAGAGGTATTATATTGTTAGAATAAGTTTAGGAGACACTAATTTAACAAATGCCTTATTCCAACATTAACACAATGAATTATAAAACGACAGTTAAATACGCAGCGCGTGCAAGTACTGTAGACATTTTATTGAAAACTAATTTAGCTGTTCGCCCTCTCCCAGAGTTAGAAATCGAGCAGGAGCATCAGGCGCAACAGAATTCTTCTCCAGATATAAGAATACAGATTATGACATGTTCTTAAACAGGTGCGCTACAGAGTATTCTTCCAGTGAGGATGCGAACGTAACAATATAAGGAAGATTATACAATATACAAGTAATATAACGTTATACCAAGAATAGGTGCCTATGAATAAATTATGAACCCGAGCAACGCTGGGTAAATCGGCTAAATATAGATATCTATATAAGCCAAATACCACTGACTGACTCACTGATCACGATATCTCTGAAACCACTGAATGGATATCAATGAAACTTTGAACATAGCTTCATCATAGATCTTAGGTGCTCACTAAGAAACGGTTTTAAAAACTTTCACTCCTAAGGGGCAAAAATCAAATACTGAAATTTATAGCGGGAATTGCATACTTGGTAAATGAAGTGGTTGACATCTCAGTTTACTGGAAACCCTGAATACATTTAGTCCTGAGTTTTTAATCATTGTTATAAATTGCCAAAAATTTCGTTGTTTGCAGGTTCTTATAGTCGAGAAAATTTTGAAGTTCAATTAATTAATAAATGTATGTCCTTTTTTTCTCGGAAACGGCTTTAACAATTTTCTCGAAATAAATAATAAATAGCTGTTGCTATGAATGTAAATAGACAAACTAAGAGTTGAGAATTTGTACAATCTATCTAATCCTATACTATTAAGCGAGCAATAATTGGACAATTACGTACAACGTGAAACTCCGTAACGAAGCACGGGTATTTTGCTAGTCTATATATATAAAAGGGAAATACCACTGACTCACTGACTGACTCACTGATTCATCACGAAATCTCCGAAACTATAACACCTAGTAACTTGAAATTTGGCATGTAGGTTCCTTATGTGATGTAGTTATCCGCGAAGAAGGGATTTTTGGAAATTCGCCCTTGAAAGGGGGAAAAGGGGGAAAATTTGCCTGACTGACTGACATAGAATCAACGTAGAGCAAAAACTACTGTATGGATATCAATGAAACTTTGAACATAGCTTCATCATAGGTCTTAGATGCTCACTAAGAAACGGTTTTAAAAACATTCACTCCTAAGGGGCAAACCCCCCCACAATTGCATGTATGTATCTATGTATGTATGTTCCACATCTCCTCCTAAATCACTGGACCGATTTCAACCAACCTTGGCACAAATATTTTACGCAACGGGAGAATCAACATAGGATAAGTGTTTTCTTCGTTGGGGTCCTTTGGGGTCTTCCACATCTCCTCCTAAACCACTGGACCGAATACAACCAACCTTGGCACAAATATTTTACGCAACGGGATAACCAACATAGGATAGGTGTTTTCTTCGATGGGGTCCTTTGGGGTCTTCCACATCTCCTCCTAACCACTGGACCGATTTCAACCAAACTTGGCACAAATATTTTACGCAACGGGAGAACCAACATAGTATAGGTGTTTTTTCGATACGATCCTTCGGGGGTCTTTTGGGGTCTTCCACATCTCCTCCTGAACCACTGGACCGATTTCAACCAACCTTGGCACAAATATTTTACGCAACGGGAGAACCAACATAGGACAAGTGTTTTTTCGATACGATCCTTTGGGGGGTCCTTTGGGTCTTAAAAAGTATTAGATCTTTATCCTATGGCAACCCAATAGAATAGATTCTGGTTACAATAGCATCGGTGGAAGTCTCCCGCGTAGGAAATAGCGCGGGAGTCGTCCAACGGGCCTTCCCCGGAGTTCATCCACGGAACCCGGGGAGTCTTAGGTTGGATCCGGCGAAAGACGGTGGGGCCAGAGTCCACGGTTCTTATAAATAAAGATATAGGTTATGATATCAAAGGTGGTGTATGCATCTTAAGAAATTTCTTAATAGCGTGTGAATTCAGAGTTGTTTCAGTTTGAATTTAAAAGTGGATAGATTGAAGTAAGTTACAAGCGAGTATAAAAAAAAAATAGTTTTGATAGCGAATATATTCAGATCATAATGTTCAGACAATATAAATGTACTTGCTTCAGTTTGAATTTAAAAATTGATAAGCTGAAATCCATAGAGGTATTATATTGTTAGAATAAGTTTAGGAGACACTAATTTAACAAATGCCTTATTCCAACATTAACACAATGAATTATAAAACGACAGTTAAATACGCAGCGCGTGCAAGTACTGTAGACATTTTATTGAAAACTAATTTAGCTGTTCGCCCTCTCCCAGAGTTAGAAATCGAGCAGGAGCATCAGGCGCAACAGAATTCTTCTCCAGATATAAGAATACAGATTATGACATGTTCTTAAACAGGTGCGCTACAGAGTATTCTTCCAGTGAGGATGCGAACGTAACAATATAAGGAAGATTATACAATATACAAGTAATATAACGTTATACCAAGAATAGGTGCCTATGAATAAATTATGAACCCGAGCAACGCTGGGTAAATCGGCTAAATATAGATATCTATATAAGCCAAATACCACTGACTGACTCACTGATCACGATATCTCTGAAACCACTGAATGGATATCAATGAAACTTTGAACATAGCTTCATCATAGATCTTAGGTGCTCACTAAGAAACGGTTTTAAAAACTTTCACTCCTAAGGGGCAAAAATCAAATACTGAAATTTATAGCGGGAATTGCATACTTGGTAAATGAAGTGGTTGACATCTCAGTTTACTGGAAACCCTGAATACATTTAGTCCTGAGTTTTTAATCATTGTTATAAATTGCCAAAAATTTCGTTGTTTGCAGGTTCTTATAGTCGAGAAAATTTTGAAGTTCAATTAATTAATAAATGTATGTCCTTTTTTTCTCGGAAACGGCTTTAACAATTTTCTCGAAATAAATAATAAATAGCTGTTGCTATGAATGTAAATAGACAAACTAAGAGTTGAGAATTTGTACAATCTATCTAATCCTATACTATTAAGCGAGCAATAATTGGACAATTACGTACAACGTGAAACTCCGTAACGAAGCACGGGTATTTTGCTAGTCTATATATATAAAAGGGAAATACCACTGACTCACTGACTGACTCACTGATTCATCACGAAATCTCCGAAACTATAACACCTAGTAACTTGAAATTTGGCATGTAGGTTCCTTATGTGATGTAGTTATCCGCGAAGAAGGGATTTTTGGAAATTCGCCCTTGAAAGGGGGAAAAGGGGGAAAATTTGCCTGACTGACTGACATAGAATCAACGTAGAGCAAAAACTACTGTATGGATATCAATGAAACTTTGAACATAGCTTCATCATAGGTCTTAGATGCTCACTAAGAAACGGTTTTAAAAACATTCACTCCTAAGGGGCAAACCCCCCCACAATTGCATGTATGTATCTATGTATGTATGTTCCACATCTCCTCCTAAATCACTGGACCGATTTCAACCAACCTTGGCACAAATATTTTACGCAACGGGAGAATCAACATAGGATAAGTGTTTTCTTCGTTGGGGTCCTTTGGGGTCTTCCACATCTCCTCCTAAACCACTGGACCGAATACAACCAACCTTGGCACAAATATTTTACGCAACGGGATAACCAACATAGGATAGGTGTTTTCTTCGATGGGGTCCTTTGGGGTCTTCCACATCTCCTCCTAACCACTGGACCGATTTCAACCAAACTTGGCACAAATATTTTACGCAACGGGAGAACCAACATAGTATAGGTGTTTTTTCGATACGATCCTTCGGGGGTCTTTTGGGGTCTTCCACATCTCCTCCTGAACCACTGGACCGATTTCAACCAACCTTGGCACAAATATTTTACGCAACGGGAGAACCAACATAGGACAAGTGTTTTTTCGATACGATCCTTTGGGGGGTCCTTTGGGTCTTAAAAAGTATTAGATCTTTATCCTATGGCAACCCAATAGAATAGATTCTGGTTACAATAGCATCGGTGGAAGTCTCCCGCGTAGGAAATAGCGCGGGAGTCGTCCAACGGGCCTTCCCCGGAGTTCATCCACGGAACCCGGGGAGTCTTAGGTTGGATCCGGCGAAAGACGGTGGGGCCAGAGTCCACGGTTCTTATAAATAAAGATATAGGTTATGATATCAAAGGTGGTGTATGCATCTTAAGAAATTTCTTAATAGCGTGTGAATTCAGAGTTGTTTCAGTTTGAATTTAAAAGTGGATAGATTGAAGTAAGTTACAAGCGAGTATAAAAAAAAAATAGTTTTGATAGCGAATATATTCAGATCATAATGTTCAGACAATATAAATGTACTTGCTTCAGTTTGAATTTAAAAATTGATAAGCTGAAATCCATAGAGGTATTATATTGTTAGAATAAGTTTAGGAGACACTAATTTAACAAATGCCTTATTCCAACATTAACACAATGAATTATAAAACGACAGTTAAATACGCAGCGCGTGCAAGTACTGTAGACATTTTATTGAAAACTAATTTAGCTGTTCGCCCTCTCCCAGAGTTAGAAATCGAGCAGGAGCATCAGGCGCAACAGAATTCTTCTCCAGATATAAGAATACAGATTATGACATGTTCTTAAACAGGTGCGCTACAGAGTATTCTTCCAGTGAGGATGCGAACGTAACAATATAAGGAAGATTATACAATATACAAGTAATATAACGTTATACCAAGAATAGGTGCCTATGAATAAATTATGAACCCGAGCAACGCTGGGTAAATCGGCTAAATATAGATATCTATATAAGCCAAATACCACTGACTGACTCACTGATCACGATATCTCTGAAACCACTGAATGGATATCAATGAAACTTTGAACATAGCTTCATCATAGATCTTAGGTGCTCACTAAGAAACGGTTTTAAAAACTTTCACTCCTAAGGGGCAAAAATCAAATACTGAAATTTATAGCGGGAATTGCATACTTGGTAAATGAAGTGGTTGACATCTCAGTTTACTGGAAACCCTGAATACATTTAGTCCTGAGTTTTTAATCATTGTTATAAATTGCCAAAAATTTCGTTGTTTGCAGGTTCTTATAGTCGAGAAAATTTTGAAGTTCAATTAATTAATAAATGTATGTCCTTTTTTTCTCGGAAACGGCTTTAACAATTTTCTCGAAATAAATAATAAATAGCTGTTGCTATGAATGTAAATAGACAAACTAAGAGTTGAGAATTTGTACAATCTATCTAATCCTATACTATTAAGCGAGCAATAATTGGACAATTACGTACAACGTGAAACTCCGTAACGAAGCACGGGTATTTTGCTAGTCTATATATATAAAAGGGAAATACCACTGACTCACTGACTGACTCACTGATTCATCACGAAATCTCCGAAACTATAACACCTAGTAACTTGAAATTTGGCATGTAGGTTCCTTATGTGATGTAGTTATCCGCGAAGAAGGGATTTTTGGAAATTCGCCCTTGAAAGGGGGAAAAGGGGGAAAATTTGCCTGACTGACTGACATAGAATCAACGTAGAGCAAAAACTACTGTATGGATATCAATGAAACTTTGAACATAGCTTCATCATAGGTCTTAGATGCTCACTAAGAAACGGTTTTAAAAACATTCACTCCTAAGGGGCAAACCCCCCCACAATTGCATGTATGTATCTATGTATGTATGTTCCACATCTCCTCCTAAATCACTGGACCGATTTCAACCAACCTTGGCACAAATATTTTACGCAACGGGAGAATCAACATAGGATAAGTGTTTTCTTCGTTGGGGTCCTTTGGGGTCTTCCACATCTCCTCCTAAACCACTGGACCGAATACAACCAACCTTGGCACAAATATTTTACGCAACGGGAGAACCAACATAGGATAGGTGTTTTCTTCGATGGGGTCCTTTGGGGTCTTCCACATCTCCTCCTAACCACTGGACCGATTTCAACCAAACTTGGCACAAATATTTTACGCAACGGGAGAACCAACATAGTATAGGTGTTTTTTCGATACGATCCTTCGGGGGTCTTTTGGGGTCTTCCACATCTCCTCCTGAACCACTGGACCGATTTCAACCAACCTTGGCACAAATATTTTACGCAACGGGAGAACCAACATAGGACAAGTGTTTTTTCGATACGATCCTTTGGGGGGTCCTTTGGGTCTTAAAAAGTATTAGATCTTTATACTATGGCAACCCAATAGAATAGATTCTGGTTACAATAGCATCGGTGGAAGTCTCCCGCGTAGGAAATAGCGCGGGAGTCGTCCAACGGGTCTTCCCCGGAGTTCATCCACGGAACCCGGGGAGTCTTAGGTTGGATCCGGCGAAAGACGGCGGGGCCAGAGTCCACGGTTCTTATAAATAAAGATATAGGTTATGATATCAAAGGTGGTGTATGCATCTTAAGAAATTTCTTAATAGCGTGTGAATTCAGAGTTGTTTCAGTTTGAATTTAAAAGTGGATAGATTGAAGTAAGTTACAAGCGAGTATAAAAAAAAAATAGTTTTGATAGCGAATATATTCAGATCATAATGTTCAGACAATATAAATGTACTTGCTTCAGTTTGAATTTAAAAATTGATAAGCTGAAATCCATAGAGGTATTATATTGTTAGAATAAGTTTAGGAGACACTAATTTAACAAATGCCTTATTCCAACATTAACACAATGAATTATAAAACGACAGTTAAATACGCAGCGCGTGCAAGTACTGTAGACATTTTATTGAAAACTAATTTAGCTGTTCGCCCTCTCCCAGAGTTAGAAATCGAGCAGGAGCATCAGGCGCAACAGAATTCTTCTCCAGATATAAGAATACAGATTATGACATGTTCTTAAACAGGTGCGCTACAGAGTATTCTTCCAGTGAGGATGCGAACGTAACAATATAAGGAAGATTATACAATATACAAGTAATATAACGTTAGAACAAGAATAGGTGCCTATGAATAAATTATGAACCCGAGCAACGCTGGGTAAATCGGCTAAATATAGATATCTATATAAGCCAAATACCACTGACTGACTCACTGATCACGATATCTCTGAAACCACTGAATGGATATCAATGAAACTTTGAACATAGCTTCATCATAGATCTTAGGTGCTCACTAAGAAACGGTTTTAAAAACGTTCACTCCTAAGGGGCAAAAATCAAATTATGAAATTTATAGCGGGAATTGCATACTTGGTAAATGAAGTGGTTGACATCTCAGTTTACTGGAAACCCTGAATACATTTAGTCCTGAGTTTTTAATCATTGTTATAAATTGCCAAAAATTTCGTTGTTTGCAGGTTCTTATAGTCGAGAAAATTTTGAAGTTCAATTAATTAATAAATGTATGTCCTTTTTTTCTCGGAAACGGCTTTAACAATTTTCTCGAAATAAATAATAAATAGCTGTTGCTATGAATGTAAATAGACAAACTAAGAGTTGAGAATTTGTACAATCTATCTAATCCTATACTATTAAGCGAGCAATAATTGGACAATTACGTACAACGTGAAACTCCGTAACGAAGCACGGGTATTTTGCTAGTCTATATATATAAAAGGGAAATACCACTGACTCACTGACTGACTCACTGATTCATCACGAAATCTCCGAAACTATAACACCTAGTAACTTGAAATTTGGCATGTAGGTTCCTTATGTGATGTAGTTATCCGCGAAGAAGGGATTTTTGGAAATTCGCCCTTGAAAGGGGGAAAAGGGGGAAAATTTGCCTGACTGACTGACATAGAATCAACGTAGAGCAAAAACTACTGTATGGATATCAATGAAACTTTGAACATAGCTTCATCATAGGTCTTAGATGCTCACTAAGAAACGGTTTTAAAAACATTCACTCCTAAGGGGCAAACCCCCCCACAATTGCATGTATGTATCTATGTATGTATGTTCCACATCTCCTCCTAAATCACTGGAACGATTTCAACCAACCTTGGCACAAATATTTTACGCAACGGGAGAATCAACATAGGATAAGTGTTTTCTTCGTTGGGGTCCTTTGGGGTCTTCCACATCTCCTCCTAAACCACTGGACCGAATACAACCAACCTTGGCACAAATATTTTACGCAACGGGAGAACCAACATAGGATAGGTGTTTTCTTCGATGGGGTCCTTTGTGGTCTTCCACATCTCCTCCTAACCACTGGACCGATTTCAACCAAACTTGGCACAAATATTTTACGCAACGGGAGAACCAACATAGTATAGGTGTTTTTTCGATACGATCCTTCGGGGGGTCTTTTGGGGTCTTCCACATCTCCTCCTGAACCACTGGACCGATTTCAACCAACCTTGGCACAAATATTTTACGGGACGGGAGAACCAACATAGGACAAGTGTTTTTTCGATACGATCCTTTGGGAGGTCCTTTGGGTCTTAAAAAGTATTAGATCTTTATACTATGGCAACCCAATAGAATATATTCTGGTTACAATAGCATCGGTGGAAGTCTCCCGCGTAGGAAATAGCGCGGGAGTCGTCCAACGGGCCTTCCCCGGAGTTCATCCACGGAACCCGGGGAGTCTTAGGTTGGATCCGGCGAAAGACGGCGGGGCCAGAGTCCACGGTTCTTATAAATAAAGATATAGGTTATGATATCAAAGGTGGTGTATGCATCTTAAGAAATTTCTTAATAGCGTGTGAATTCAGAGTTGTTTCAGTTTGAATTTAAAAGTGGATAGATTGAAGTAAGTTACAAGTGAGTATAAAAAAAAAATAGTTTTGATAGCGAATATTTTCAGATCATAATGTTCAGACAATATAAATGTACTTGCTTCAGTTTGAATTTAAAAATTGATAAGCTGAAATCCATAGAGGTATTATATTGTTAGAATAAGTTTAGGAGACACTAATTTAACAAATGCCTTATTCCAACATTAACACAATGAATTATAAAACGACAGTTAAATACGCAGCGCGTGCAAGTACTGTAGACATTTTATTAAAAACTAATTTAGCTGTTCGCCCTCTCCCAGAGTTAGAAATCGAGCAGGAGCATCAGGCGCAACAGAATTCTTCTCCAGATATAAGAATACAGATTATGACATGTTCTTAAACAGGTGCGCTACAGAGTATTCTTCCAGTGAGGATGCGAACGTAACAATATAAGGAAGATTATACAATATACTAGTAATATAACGTTAGAACAAGAATAGGTGCCTATGAATAAATTATGAACCCGAGCAACGCTGGGTAAATCGGCTAAATATAGATATCTATATAAGCCAAATACCACTGACTGACTCACTGATCACGATATCTCTGAAACCACTGAATGGATATCAATGAAACTTTGAACATAGCTTCATCATAGATTTTAGGTGCTCACTAAGAAACGGTTTTAAAAACTTTCACTCCTAGGGGGCAAAAAATCAAATACTGAAATTTATAGCGGGAATTGCATACTTGGTAAATGAAGTGTTTGACATCTCAGTTTACTGGAAACCCTGAATACATTTAGTCCTGAGTTTTTAATCATTGTTTTAAATTGCAAAAAATTTCGTTGTTTGCAGGTTCTTATAGTCGAGAAAATTTTGAAGTTCAATTAATTAATAAATGTATGTCCTTTTTTTCTCGAAAACGGCTTTAACAATTTTCTCGAAATAAATAATAAATAGCTGTTGCTATGAATGTAAATAGACAAACTAAGAGTTGAGAATTTGTACAATCTATCTAATCCTATAGTATTAAGAGAGCAATAATTGTACAATTACGTACAACGTGAAACTCCGTAGCGAAGCACGGGTACTTTGCTAGTCTACAGTATATATATAAAAGAGAAATACCACTGACTCACTGACTGACTCACTGATTCATCACGAAATCTCCGAAACTATAACACCTAGTAACTTGAAATTTGGCATGTAGGTTCCTTATGTGATGTAGTTATCCGCGAAGAAGGGATTTTTGGAAATTCGACCTTGAAAGGGGGAAAAGGGGAAAAATTTGCCTGACTGACTGACATAGAATCAACGTAGAGCAAAAACTACTGTAAGGATATCAATGAAACTTTGAACATAGCTTCATCATAGGTCTTAGATGCTCACTAAGAAACGGTTTTAAAAACTTTCACTTCTAAGGGGCAAACCCCCCCACCATTGCATGTATGTATCTATGTATGTATGTTCCACATCTCCTCCTAAATCACAGGACCGATTTCAACCAACCTTGGCACAAATATTTTACGCAACGGGAGAATCAACATAGGATAAGTGTTTTCTTCGTTGGGGTCCTTTGGGGTCTTCCACATCTCCTCCTAAACCACTGGACCGAATACAACCAACCTTGGCACAAATATTTTACGCAACGGGAGAACCAACATAGGATAGGTGTTTTCTTCGATGGGGTCCTTTGGGGTCTTCCACATCGACTCCTAAACCACTGGACCGATTTCAACCAAACTTGGCACAAATATTTTACGCAACGGGAGAACCAACATAGTATAGGTGTTTATCCGATACGATCCTTCGGGGGGTCTTTTGGGGTCTTCCACATCTCCTCCTGAACAACTGGACCGATTTCAACCAAGCTTGGCACAAATATTTTACGCAACGGGAGAACCAACATAGGACAAGTGTTTTTTCGATACGATCCTTTGGGGGGTCCTTTGGGTCTTAAAAAGTATTAGATCTTTATACTATGGCAACCCAATAGAATAGATTCTGGTTACAATAGCATCGGTGGAAGTCTCCCGCGTAGGAAATAGCGCGGGAGTCGTCCAACGGGCCTTCCCCGGAGTTCATCCACGGAACCCGGGGAGGCTTAGGTTGGATCCGGCGAATGACGGCGGGGCCAGAGTCCACGGTTCTTATAAATAAAGATATAGGTTATGATATCAAAGGTGGTGTATGCATCTTAAGAAATTTCTTAATAGCGTGTGAATTCAGAGTTGTTTCAGTTTGAATTTAAAAGTGGATAAATTGAAGTAAGTTACAAGCGAGTATAAAAAAAAAATAGTTTTGATAGCAAATGTATTTACATCATAATGTTCAGACAATATAAATGTACATGCTTAAGTTTGAATTTAAAAATTGATAAGCTGAAATCCATAGAGGTATTATATTGTTAGAATAAGTTTAGGAGACACTAATTTAACAAATGCCTTATTCCAACATTAACACAATGAATTATAAAACGACAGTTAATTACGCAGCGCGTGCAAGTACTGTAGACATTTTATTGAAAACTAATTTAGCTGTTCGCCCTCTCCCAGAGTCAGAAATCGAGCAGGAGCATCAGGCGCAACAGAATTCTTCTCCAGATATAAGAATACAGATTATGACATGTTCTTAAACACGTGCGCTACAGAGTATTCTTCCAGTTAGGATGCGAACGTAACAATATAAGGAAGATTATACAATATATAAGTAATATAACGTTAGAACAAGAATAGGTGCCTATGAATAAATTATGAACCCGACCAACGCTGGGTAAATCGGCTAAATATAGATATCTATATAAGCCAAATACCACTGACTGACTCACTGATCACGATATCTCTGAAACCACTGAATGGATATCAATGAAACTTTGAACATAGCTTCATCATAGATCTTAGGTGCTCACTAAGAAACGGTTTTAAAAACTTTCACTCCTAAGGGGCAAAAATCAAATACTGAAATTTATAGCGGGAATTGCATACTTGGTAAATGAAGTGGTTGACATCTCAGTTTACTGGAAACCCTGAATACATTTAGTCGTGAGTTTTTAATCATTGTTATAAATTGCCAAAAATTTCGTTGTTTGCAGGTTCTTATAGTCGAGAAAATTTTGAAGTTCAATTAATTAATAAATGTATGTCCTTTTTTTCTCGGAAACGGCTTTAACAATTTTCTCGAAATAAATAATAAATAGCTGTTGCTATGAATGTAAATAGACAAACTAAGAGTTGAGAATTTGTACAATCTATCTAATCCTATACTATTAAGCGAGCAATAATTGGACAATTACGTACAACGTGAAACTCCGTAACGAAGCACGGGTATTTTGCTAGTCTATATATATAAAAGGGAAATACCACTGACTCACTGATTCATCACGAAATCTCCGAAACTATAACACCTAGTAACATGAAATTTGGCATGTAGGTTCCTTATGTGATGTAGTTATCCGCGAAGAAGGGATTTTTGGAAATTCGCCCTTGAAAGGGGGAAAAGGGGGAAAATTTGCCTGACTGACTGACATAGAATCAACGTAGAGCAAAAACTACTGTATGGATATCAATGAAACTTTGAACATAGCTTCATCATAGGTCTTAGATGCTCACTAAGAAACGGTTTTAAAAACATTCACTCCTAAGGGGCAAACCCCCCCACAATTGCATGTATGTATCTATGTATGTATGTTCCACATCTCCTCCTAAATCACTGGACCGATTTCAACCAACCTTGGCACAAATATTTTACGCAACGGGAGAATCAACATAGGATAAGTGTTTTCTTCGTTGGGGTCCTTTGGGGTCTTCCACATCTCCTCCTAAACCACTGGACCGAATACAACCAACCTTGGCACAAATATTTTACGCAACGGGAGAACCAACATAGGATAGGTGTTTTCTTCGATGGGGTCCTTTGGGGTCTTCCACATCTCCTCCTAACCACTGGACCGATTTCAACCAAACTTGGCACAAATATTTTACGCAACGGGAGAACCAACATAGTATAGGTGTTTTTTCGATACGTTCCTTCGGGGGGTCTTTTGGGGTCTTCCACATCTCCTCCTGAACCACTGGACCGATTTCAACCAAGCTTGGCACAAATATTTTACGCAACGGGAGAACCAACATAGGACAAGTGTTTTTTCGATACGATCCTTTGGGGGGTCCTTTGGGTCTTAAAAATTATTAGATCTTTATACTATGGCAACCCAATAGAATAGATTCTGGTTACAATAGCATCGGTGGAAGTCTCCCGCGTAGGAAATAGCGCGGGAGTCGTCCAACGGGCCTTCCCCGGAGTTCATCCACGGAACCCGGGGAGTCTTAGGTTGGATCCGGCGAAAGACGGCGGGGCCAGAGTCCACGGTTCTTATAAATAAAGATATAGGTTATGATATCAAAGGTGGTGTATGCATCTTAAGAAATTTCTTAATAGCGTGTGAATTCAGAGTTGTTTCAGTTTGAATTTAAAAGTGGATAGATTGAAGTAAGTTACAAGCGAGTATAAAAAAAAAATAGTTTTGATAGCGAATATATTCAGATCATAATGTTCAGACAATATAAATGTACTTGCTTCAGTTTGAATTTAAAAATTGATAAGCTGAAATCCATAGAGGTATTATATTGTTAGAATAAGTTTAGGAGACACTAATTTAACAAATGCCTTATTCCAACATTAACACAATGAATTATAAAACGACAGTTAAATACGCAGCGCGTGCAAGTACTGTAGACATTTTATTGAAAACTAATTTAGCTGTTCGCCCTCTCCCAGAGTTAGAAATCGAGCAGGAGCATCAGGCGCAACAGAATTCTTCTCCAGATATAAGAATACAGATTATGACATGTTCTTAAACAGGTGCGCTACAGAGTATTCTTCCAGTGAGGATGCGAACGTAACAATATAAGGAAGATTATACAATATACAAGTAATATAACGTTAGAACAAGAATAGGTGCCTATGAATAAATTATGAATCCGACCAACGCTGGGTAAATCGGCTAAATATAGATATCTATATAAGCCAAATACCACTGACTGACCCACTGATCACGATATCTCTGAAACCACTGAATGGATATCAATGAAACTTTGAACATAGCTTCATCATAGCTCTTAGGTGCTCACTAAGAAACGGTTTTAAAAACTTTCACTCCTAAGGGGCAAAAATCAAATACTGAAATTTATAGCGGGAATTGCATACTTGGTAAATGAAGTGGTTGACATCTCAGTTTACTGGAAACCCTGAATACATTTAGTCCTGAGTTTTTAATCATTGTTATAAATTGCCAAAAATTTCGTTGTTTGCAGGTTCTTATAGTCGAGAAAATTTTGAAGTTCAATTAATTAATAAATGTATGTCCTTTTTTTCTCGGAAACGGCTTTAACAATTTTCTCGAAATAAATAATAAATAGCTGTTGCTATGAATGTAAATAGACAAACTAAGAGTTGAGAATTTGTACAATCTATCTAATCCTATACTATTAAGCGAGCAATAATTGGACAATTACGTACAACGTGAAACTCCGTAACGAAGCACGGGTATTTTGCTAGTCTATATATATAAAAGGGAAATACCACTGACTCACTGACTGACTCACTGATTCATCACGAAATCTCCGAAACTATAACACCTAGTAACTTGAAATTTGGCATGTAGGTTCCTTATGTGATGTAGTTATCCGCGAAGAAGGGATTTTTGGAAATTCGCCCTTGAAAGGGGGAAAAGGGGGAAAATTTGCCTGACTGACTGACATAGAATCAACGTAGAGCAAAAACTACTGTATGGATATCAATGAAACTTTGAACATAGCTTCATCATAGGTCTTAGATGCTCACTAAGAAACGGTTTTAAAAACATTCACTCCTAAGGGGCAAACCCCCCCACAATTGCATGTATGTATCTATGTATGTATGTTCCACATCTCCTCCTAAATCACTGGACCGATTTCAACCAACCTTGGCACAAATATTTTACGCAACGGGAGAATCAACATAGGATAAGTGTTTTCTTCGTTGGGGTCCTTTGGGGTCTTCCACATCTCCTCCTAAACCACTGGACCGAATACAACCAACCTTGGCACAAATATTTTACGCAACGGGAGAACCAACATAGGATAGGTGTTTTCTTCGATGGGGTCCTTTGGGGTCTTCCACATCTCCTCCTAACCACTGGACCGATTTCAACCAAACTTGGCACAAATATTTTACGCAACGGGAGAACCAACATAGTATAGGTGTTTTTTCGATACGTTCCTTCGGGGGGTCTTTTGGGGTCTTCCACATCTCCTCCTGAACCACTGGACCGATTTCAACCAAGCTTGTCACAAATATTTTACGCAACGGGAGAACCAACATAGGACAAGTGTTTTTTCGATACGATCCTTTGGGGGGTCCTTTGGGTCTTAAAAAGTATTAGATCTTTATACTATGGCAACCCAATAGAATAGATTCTGGTTACAATAGCATCGGTGGAAGTCTCCCGCGTAGGAAATAGCGCGGGAGTCGTCCAACGGGCCTTCCCCGGAGTTCATCCACGGAACCCGGGGAGTCTTAGGTTGGATCCGGCGAAAGACGGCGGGGCCAGAGTCCACGGTTCTTATAAATAAAGATATAGGTTATGATATCAAAGGTGGTGTATGCATCTTAAGAAATTTCTTAATAGCGTGTGAATTCAGAGTTGTTTCAGTTTGAATTTAAAAGTGGATAGATTGAAGTAAGTTACAAGCGAGTATAAAAAAAAAATAGTTTTGATAGCGAATATATTCAGATCATAATGTTCAGACAATATAAATGTACTTGCTTCAGTTTGAATTTAAAAATTGATAAGCTGAAATCCATAGAGGTATTATATTGTTAGAATAAGTTTAGGAGACACTAATTTAACAAATGCCTTATTCCAACATTAACACAATGAATTATAAAACGACAGTTAATTACGCAGCGCGTGCAAGTACTGTAGACATTTTATTGAAAACTAATTTAGCTGTTCGCCCTCTCCCAGAGTCAGAAATCGAGCAGGAGCATCAGGCGCAACAGAATTCTTCTCCAGATATAAGAATACAGATTATGACATGTTCTTAAACACGTGCGCTACAGAGTATTCTTCCAGTTAGGATGCGAACGTAACAATATAAGGAAGATTATACAATATACAAGTAATATAACGTTAGAACAAGAATAGGTGCCTATGAATAAATTATGAACCCGACCAACGCTGGGTAAATCGGCTAAATATAGATATCTATATAAGCCAAATACCACTGACTGACTCACTGATCACGATATCTCTGAAACCACTGAATGGATATCAATGAAACTTTGAACATAGCTTCATCATAGATCTTAGGTGCTCACTAAGAAACGGTTTTAAAAACTTTCACTCCTAAGGGGCAAAAATCAAATACTGAAATTTATAGCGGGAATTGCATACTTGGTAAATGAAGTGGTTGACATCTCAGTTTACTGGAAACCCTGAATACATTTAGTCGTGAGTTTTTAATCATTGTTATAAATTGCCAAAAATTTCGTTGTTTGCAGGTTCTTATAGTCGAGAAAATTTTGAAGTTCAATTAATTAATAAATGTATGTCCTTTTTTTCTCGGAAACGGCTTTAACAATTTTCTCGAAATAAATAATAAATAGCTGTTGCTATGAATGTAAATAGACAAACTAAGAGTTGAGAATTTGTACAATCTATCTAATCCTATACTATTAAGCGAGCAATAATTGGACAATTACGTACAACGTGAAACTCCGTAACGAAGCACGGGTATTTTGCTAGTCTATATATATAAAAGGGAAATACCACTGACTCACTGATTCATCACGAAATCTCCGAAACTATAACACCTAGTAACATGAAATTTGGCATGTAGGTTCCTTATGTGATGTAGTTATCCGCGAAGAAGGGATTTTTGGAAATTCGCCCTTGAAAGGGGGAAAAGGGGGAAAATTTGCCTGACTGACTGACATAGAATCAACGTAGAGCAAAAACTACTGTATGGATATCAATGAAACTTTGAACATAGCTTCATCATAGGTCTTAGATGCTCACTAAGAAACGGTTTTAAAAACATTCACTCCTAAGGGGCAAACCCCCCCACAATTGCATGTATGTATCTATGTATGTATGTTCCACATCTCCTCCTAAATCACTGGAACGATTTCAACCAACCTTGGCACAAATATTTTACGCAACGGGAGAATCAACATAGGATAAGTGTTTTCTTCGTTGGGGTCCTTTGGGGTCTTCCACATCTCCTCCTAAACCACTGGACCGAATACAACCAACCTTGGCACAAATATTTTACGCAACGGGAGAACCAACATAGGATAGGTGTTTTCTTCGATGGGGTCCTTTGGGGTCTTCCACATCTCCTCCTAACCACTGGACCGATTTCAACCAAACTTGGCACAAATATTTTACGCAACGGGAGAACCAACATAGTATAGGTGTTTTTTCGATACGATCCTTCGGGGGGTCTTTTGGGGTCTTCCACATCTCCTCCTGAACCACTGGACCGATTTCAACCAACCTTGGCACAAATATTTTACGGGACGGGAGAACCAACATAGGACAAGTGTTTTTTCGATACGATCCTTTGGGAGGTCCTTTGGGTCTTAAAAAGTATTAGATCTTTATACTATGGCAACCCAATAGAATATATTCTGGTTACAATAGCATCGGTGGAAGTCTCCCGCGTAGGAAATAGCGCGGGAGTCGTCCAACGGGCCTTCCCCGGAGTTCATCCACGGAACCCGGGGAGTCTTAGGTTGGATCCGGCGAAAGACGGCGGGGCCAGAGTCCACGGTTCTTATAAATAAAGATATAGGTTATGATATCAAAGGTGGTGTATGCATCTTAAGAAATTTCTTAATAGCGTGTGAATTCAGAGTTGTTTCAGTTTGAATTTAAAAGTGGATAGATTGAAGTAAGTTACAAGTGAGTATAAAAAAAAAATAGTTTTGATAGCGAATATTTTCAGATCATAATGTTCAGACAATATAAATGTACTTGCTTCAGTTTGAATTTAAAAATTGATAAGCTGAAATCCATAGAGGTATTATATTGTTAGAATAAGTTTAGGAGACACTAATTTAACAAATGCCTTATTCCAACATTAACACAATGAATTATAAAACGACAGTTAAATACGCAGCGCGTGCAAGTACTGTAGACATTTTATTAAAAACTAATTTAGCTGTTCGCCCTCTCCCAGAGTTAGAAATCGAGCAGGAGCATCAGGCGCAACAGAATTCTTCTCCAGATATAAGAATACAGATTATGACATGTTCTTAAACAGGTGCGCTACAGAGTATTCTTCCAGTGAGGATGCGAACGTAACAATATAAGGAAGATTATACAATATACTAGTAATATAACGTTAGAACAAGAATAGGTGCCTATGAATAAATTATGAACCCGAGCAACGCTGGGTAAATCGGCTAAATATAGATATCTATATAAGCCAAATACCACTGACTGACTCACTGATCACGATATCTCTGAAACCACTGAATGGATATCAATGAAACTTTGAACATAGCTTCATCATAGATTTTAGGTGCTCACTAAGAAACGGTTTTAAAAACTTTCACTCCTAGGGGGCAAAAAATCAAATACTGAAATTTATAGCGGGAATTGCATACTTGGTAAATGAAGTGTTTGACATCTCAGTTTACTGGAAACCCTGAATACATTTAGTCCTGAGTTTTTAATCATTGTTTTAAATTGCAAAAAATTACGTTGTTTGCAGGTTCTTGTAGTCGAGAAAATTTTGAAGTTCAATTAATTAATAAATGTATGTCCTTTTTTTCTCGAAAACGGCTTTAACAATTTTCTCGAAATAAATAATAAATAGCTGTTGCTATGAATGTAAATAGACAAACTAAGAGTTGAGAATTTGTACAATCTATCTAATCCTATAGTATTAAGAGAGCAATAATTGTACAATTACGTACAACGTGAAACTCCGTAGCGAAGCACGGGTACTTTGCTAGTCTACAGTATATATATAAAAGAGAAATACCACTGACTCACTGACTGACTCACTGATTCATCACGAAATATCCGAAACTATAACACCTAGTAACTTGAAATTTGGCATGTAGGTTCCTTATGTGATGTAGGTATCCGCGAAGAAGGGATTTTTGGAAATTCGACCTTTAAAGGGGGAAAAGGGGGAAAATTTGCCTGACTGACTGACATAGAATCAACGTAGAGCAAAAACTACTGTAAGGATATCAATGAAACTTTGAACATAGCTTCATCATAGGTCTTAGATGCTCACTAAGAAACGGTTTTAAAAACTTTCACTTCTAAGGGGCAAACCCCCCCACCATTGCATGTATGTATCTATGTATGTATGTTCCACATCTCCTCCTAAATCACAGGACCGATTTCAACCAACCTTGGCACAAATATTTTACGCAACGGGAGAATCAACATAGGATAAGTGTTTTCTTCGTTGGGGTCCTTTGGGGTCTTCCACATCTCCTCCTAAACCACTGGACCGAATACAACCAACCTTGGCACAAATATTTTACGCAACGGGAGAACCAACATAGGATAGGTGTTTTCTTCGATGGGGTCCTTTGGGGTCTTCCACATCGACTCCTAAACCACTGGACCGATTTCAACCAAACTTGGCACAAATATTTTACGCAACGGGAGAACCAACATAGTATAGGTTTTTATCCGATACGATCCTTCGGGGGGTCTTTTGGGGTCTTCCACATCTCCTCCTGAACAACTGGACCGATTTCAACCAAGCTTGGCACAAATATTTTACGCAACGGGAGAACCAACATAGGACAAGTGTTTTTTCGATACGATCCTTTGGGGGGTCCTTTGGGTCTTAAAAAGTATTAGATCTTTATACTATGGCAACCCAATAGAATAGATTCTGGTTACAATAGCATCGGTGGAAGTCTCCCGCGTAGGAAATAGCGCGGGAGTCGTTCAACGGGCCTTCCCCGGAGTTCATCCACGGAACCCGGGGAGTCTTAGGTTGGATCCGGCGAATGACGGCGGGGCCAGAGTCCACGGTTCTTATAAATAAAGATATAGGTTATGATATCAAAGGTGGTGTATGCATCTTAAGAAATTTCTTAATAGCGTGTGAATTCAGAGTTGTTTCAGTTTGAATTTAAAAGTGGATAAATTGAAGTAAGTTACAAGCGAGTATAAAAAAAAAATAGTTTTGATAGCAAATGTATTTACATCATAATGTTCAGACAATATAAATGTACATGCTTAAGTTTGAATTTAAAAATTGATAAGCTGAAATCCATAGAGGTATTATATTGTTAGAATAAGTTTAGGAGACACTAGTTTAACAAATGCCTTATTCCAACATTAACACAATGAATTATAAAACGACAGTTAATTACGCAGCGCGTGCAAGTACTGTAGACATTTTATTGAAAACTAATTTAGCTGTTCGCCCTCTCCCAGAGTCAGAAATCGAGCAGGAGCATCAGGCGCAACAGAATTCTTCTCCAGATATAAGAATACAGATTATGACATGTTCTTAAACACGTGCGCTACAGAGTATTCTTCCAGTGAGGATGCGAACGTAACAATATAAGGAAGATTATACAATATACAAGTAATATAACGTTAGAACAAGAATAGGTGCCTATGAATAAATTATGAACCCGACCAACGCTGGGTAAATCGGCTAAATATAGATATCTATATAAGCCAAATACCACTGACTGACTCACTGATCACGATATCTCTGAAACCACTGAATGGATATCAATGAAACTTTGAACATAGCTTCATCATAGATCTTAGGTGCTCACTAAGAAACGGTTTTAAAAACTTTCACTCCTAAGGGGCAAAAATCAAATACTGAAATTTATAGCGGGAATTGCATACTTGGTAAATGAAGTGGTTGACATCTCAGTTTACTGGAAACCCTGAATACATTTAGTCCTGAGTTTTTAATCATTGTTATAAATTGCAAAAAATTTCGTTGTTTGCAGGTTCTTATAGTCGAGAAAATTTTGAAGTTCAATTAATTAATAAATGTATGTCCTTTTTTTCTCGGAAACGGCTTTAACAATTTTCTCGAAATAAATAATAAATAGCTGTTGCTATGAATGTAAATAGACAAACTAAGAGTTGAGAATTTGTACAATCTATCTAATCCTATACTATTAAGCGAGCAATAATTGGACAATTACGTACAACGTGAAACTCCGTAACGAAGCACGGGTATTTTGCTGGTCTATATATATAAAAGGGAAATACCACTGACTCACTGACTGACTCACTGATTCATCACGAAATCTCCGAAACTATAACACCTAGTAACTTGAAATTTGGCATGTAGGTTCCTTATGTGATGTAGTTATCCGCGAAGAAGGGATTTTTGGAAATTCGACCTTGAAAGGGGGAAAAGGGGAAAAATTTGCCTGACTGACTGACATAGAATCAACGTAGAGCAAAAACTACTGTAAGGATATCAATGAAACTTTGAACATAGCTTCATCATAGGTCTTAGATGCTCACTAAGAAACGGTTTTAAAAACTTTCACTTCTAAGGGGCAAACCCCCCCACCATTGCATGTATGTATCTATGTATGTATGTTCCACATCTCCTCCTAAATCACAGGACCGATTTCAACCAACCTTGGCACAAATATTTTACGCAACGGGAGAATCAACATAGGATAAGTGTTTTCTTCGTTGGGGTCCTTTGGGGTCTTCCACATCTCCTCCTAAACCACTGGACCGAATACAACCAACCTTGGCACAAATATTTTACGCAACGGGAGAACCAACATAGGATAGGTGTTTTCTTCGATGGGGTCCTTTGGGGTCTTCCACATCGACTCCTAAACCACTGGACCGATTTCAACCAAACTTGGCACAAATATTTTACGCAACGGGAGAACCAACATAGTATAGGTGTTTATCCGATACGATCCTTCGGGGGGTCTTTTGGGGTCTTCCACATCTCCTCCTGAACAACTGGACCGATTTCAACCAAGCTTGGCACAAATATTTTACGCAACGGGAGAACCAACATAGGACAAGTGTTTTTTCGATACGATCCTTTGGGGGGTCCTTTGGGTCTTAAAAAGTATTAGATCTTTATACTATGGCAACCCAATAGAATAGATTCTGGTTACAATAGCATCGGTGGAAGTCTCCCGCGTAGGAAATAGCGCGGGAGTCGTCCAACGGGCCTTCCCCGGAGTTCATCCACGGAACCCGGGGAGGCTTAGGTTGGATCCGGCGAATGACGGCGGGGCCAGAGTCCACGGTTCTTATAAATAAAGATATAGGTTATGATATCAAAGGTGGTGTATGCATCTTAAGAAATTTCTTAATAGCGTGTGAATTCAGAGTTGTTTCAGTTTGAATTTAAAAGTGGATAAATTGAAGTAAGTTACAAGCGAGTATAAAAAAAAAATAGTTTTGATAGCAAATGTATTTACATCATAATGTTCAGACAATATAAATGTACATGCTTAAGTTTGAATTTAAAAATTGATAAGCTGAAATCCATAGAGGTATTATATTGTTAGAATAAGTTTAGGAGACACTAATTTAACAAATGCCTTATTCCAACATTAACACAATGAATTATAAAACGACAGTTAATTACGCAGCGCGTGCAAGTACTGTAGACATTTTATTGAAAACTAATTTAGCTGTTCGCCCTCTCCCAGAGTCAGAAATCGAGCAGGAGCATCAGGCGCAACAGAATTCTTCTCCAGATATAAGAATACAGATTATGACATGTTCTTAAACACGTGCGCTACAGAGTATTCTTCCAGTTAGGATGCGAACGTAACAATATAAGGAAGATTATACAATATATAAGTAATATAACGTTAGAACAAGAATAGGTGCCTATGAATAAATTATGAACCCGACCAACGCTGGGTAAATCGGCTAAATATAGATATCTATATAAGCCAAATACCACTGACTGACTCACTGATCACGATATCTCTGAAACCACTGAATGGATATCAATGAAACTTTGAACATAGCTTCATCATAGATCTTAGGTGCTCACTAAGAAACGGTTTTAAAAACTTTCACTCCTAAGGGGCAAAAATCAAATACTGAAATTTATAGCGGGAATTGCATACTTGGTAAATGAAGTGGTTGACATCTCAGTTTACTGGAAACCCTGAATACATTTAGTCGTGAGTTTTTAATCATTGTTATAAATTGCCAAAAATTTCGTTGTTTGCAGGTTCTTATAGTCGAGAAAATTTTGAAGTTCAATTAATTAATAAATGTATGTCCTTTTTTTCTCGGAAACGGCTTTAACAATTTTCTCGAAATAAATAATAAATAGCTGTTGCTATGAATGTAAATAGACAAACTAAGAGTTGAGAATTTGTACAATCTATCTAATCCTATACTATTAAGCGAGCAATAATTGGACAATTACGTACAACGTGAAACTCCGTAACGAAGCACGGGTATTTTGCTAGTCTATATATATAAAAGGGAAATACCACTGACTCACTGACTGACTCACTGATTCATCACGAAATCTCCGAAACTATAACACCTAGTAACTTGAAATTTGGCATGTAGGTTCCTTATGTGATGTAGTTATCCGCGAAGAAGGGATTTTTGGAAATTCGCCCTTGAAAGGGGGAAAAGGGGGAAAATTTGCCTGACTGACTGACATAGAATCAACGTAGAGCAAAAACTACTGTATGGATATCAATGAAACTTTGAACATAGCTTCATCATAGGTCTTAGATGCTCACTAAGAAACGGTTTTAAAAACATTCACTCCTAAGGGGCAAACCCCCCCACAATTGCATGTATGTATCTATGTATGTATGTTCCACATCTCCTCCTAAATCACTGGACCGATTTCAACCAACCTTGGCACAAATATTTTACGCAACGGGAGAATCAACATAGGATAAGTGTTTTCTTCGTTGGGGTCCTTTGGGGTCTTCCACATCTCCTCCTAAACCACTGGACCGAATACAACCAACCTTGGCACAAATATTTTACGCAACGGGAGAACCAACATAGGATAGGTGTTTTCTTCGATGGGGTCCTTTGGGGTCTTCCACATCTCCTCCTAACCACTGGACCGATTTCAACCAAACTTGGCACAAATATTTTACGCAACGGGAGAACCAACATAGTATAGGTGTTTTTTCGATACGTTCCTTCGGGGGGTCTTTTGGGGTCTTCCACATCTCCTCCTGAACCACTGGACCGATTTCAACCAAGCTTGTCACAAATATTTTACGCAACGGGAGAACCAACATAGGACAAGTGTTTTTTCGATACGATCCTTTGGGGGGTCCTTTGGGTCTTAAAAAGTATTAGATCTTTATACTATGGCAACCCAATAGAATAGATTCTGGTTACAATAGCATCGGTGGAAGTCTCCCGCGTAGGAAATAGCGCGGGAGTCGTCCAACGGGCCTTCCCCGGAGTTCATCCACGGAACCCGGGGAGTCTTAGGTTGGATCCGGCGAAAGACGGCGGGGCCAGAGTCCACGGTTCTTATAAATAAAGATATAGGTTATGATATCAAAGGTGGTGTATGCATCTTAAGAAATTTCTTAATAGCGTGTGAATTCAGAGTTGTTTCAGTTTGAATTTAAAAGTGGATAGATTGAAGTAAGTTACAAGCGAGTATAAAAAAAAAATAGTTTTGATAGCGAATATATTCAGATCATAATGTTCAGACAATATAAATGTACTTGCTTCAGTTTGAATTTAAAAATTGATAAGCTGAAATCCATAGAGGTATTATATTGTTAGAATAAGTTTAGGAGACACTAATTTAACAAATGCCTTATTCCAACATTAACACAATGAATTATAAAACGACAGTTAATTACGCAGCGCGTGCAAGTACTGTAGACATTTTATTGAAAACTAATTTAGCTGTTCGCCCTCTCCCAGAGTCAGAAATCGAGCAGGAGCATCAGGCGCAACAGAATTCTTCTCCAGATATAAGAATACAGATTATGACATGTTCTTAAACACGTGCGCTACAGAGTATTCTTCCAGTTAGGATGCGAACGTAACAATATAAGGAAGATTATACAATATATAAGTAATATAACGTTAGAACAAGAATAGGTGCCTATGAATAAATTATGAACCCGACCAACGCTGGGTAAATCGGCTAAATATAGATATCTATATAAGCCAAATACCACTGACTGACTCACTGATCACGATATCTCTGAAACCACTGAATGGATATCAATGAAACTTTGAACATAGCTTCATCATAGATCTTAGGTGCTCACTAAGAAACGGTTTTAAAAACTTTCACTCCTAAGGGGCAAAAATCAAATACTGAAATTTATAGCGGGAATTGCATACTTGGTAAATGAAGTGGTTGACATCTCAGTTTACTGGAAACCCTGAATACATTTAGTCGTGAGTTTTTAATCATTGTTATAAATTGCCAAAAATTTCGTTGTTTGCAGGTTCTTATAGTCGAGAAAATTTTGAAGTTCAATTAATTAATAAATGTATGTCCTTTTTTTCTCGGAAACGGCTTTAACAATTTTCTCGAAATAAATAATAAATAGCTGTTGCTATGAATGTAAATAGACAAACTAAGAGTTGAGAATTTGTACAATCTATCTAATCCTATACTATTAAGCGAGCAATAATTGGACAATTACGTACAACGTGAAACTCCGTAACGAAGCACGGGTATTTTGCTAGTCTATATATATAAAAGGGAAATACCACTGACTCACTGATTCATCACGAAATCTCCGAAACTATAACACCTAGTAACATGAAATTTGGCATGTAGGTTCCTTATGTGATGTAGTTATCCGCGAAGAAGGGATTTTTGGAAATTCGCCCTTGAAAGGGGGAAAAGGGGGAAAATTTGCCTGACTGACTGACATAGAATCAACGTAGAGCAAAAACTACTGTATGGATATCAATGAAACTTTGAACATAGCTTCATCATAGGTCTTAGATGCTCACTAAGAAACGGTTTTAAAAACATTCACTCCTAAGGGGCAAACCCCCCCACAATTGCATGTATGTATCTATGTATGTATGTTCCACATCTCCTCCTAAATCACTGGACCGATTTCAACCAACCTTGGCACAAATATTTTACGCAACGGGAGAATCAACATAGGATAAGTGTTTTCTTCGTTGGGGTCCTTTGGGGTCTTCCACATCTCCTCCTAAACCACTGGACCGAATACAACCAACCTTGGCACAAATATTTTACGCAACGGGAGAACCAACATAGGATAGGTGTTTTCTTCGATGGGGTCCTTTGGGGTCTTCCACATCTCCTCCTAACCACTGGACCGATTTCAACCAAACTTGGCACAAATATTTTACGCAACGGGAGAACCAACATAGTATAGGTGTTTTTTCGATACGTTCCTTCGGGGGGTCTTTTGGGTCTTCCACATCTCCTCCTGAACCACTGGACCGATTTCAACCAAGCTTGGCACAAATATTTTACGCAACGGGAGAACCAACATAGGACAAGTGTTTTTTCGATACGATCCTTTGGGGGGTCCTTTGGGTCTTAAAAATTATTAGATCTTTATACTATGGCAACCCAATAGAATAGATTCTGGTTACAATAGCATCGGTGGAAGTCTCCCGCGTAGGAAATAGCGCGGGAGTCGTCCAACGGGCCTTCCCCGGAGTTCATCCACGGAACCCGGGGAGTCTTAGGTTGGATCCGGCGAAAGACGGCGGGGCCAGAGTCCACGGTTCTTATAAATAAAGATATAGGTTATGATATCAAAGGTGGTGTATGCATCTTAAGAAATTTCTTAATAGCGTGTGAATTCAGAGTTGTTTCAGTTTGAATTTAAAAGTGGATAGATTGAAGTAAGTTACAAGCGAGTATAAAAAAAAAATAGTTTTGATAGCGAATATATTCAGATCATAATGTTCAGACAATATAAATGTACTTGCTTCAGTTTGAATTTAAAAATTGATAAGCTGAAATCCATAGAGGTATTATATTGTTAGAATAAGTTTAGGAGACACTAATTTAACAAATGCTTATTCCAACATTAATATAAAACGACAGTTAAATACGCAGCGCGTGCAAGTACTGTAGACATTTTATTGAAAACTAATTTAGCTGTTCGCCCTCTCCCAGAGTTAGAAATCGAGCAGGAGCATCAGGCGCAACAGAATTCTTCTCCAGATATAAGAATACAGATTATGACATGTTCTTAAACAGGTGCGCTACAGAGTATTCTTCCAGTGAGGATGCGAACGTAACAATATAAGGAAGATTATACAATATACAAGTAATATAACGTTATACCAAGAATAGGTGCCTATGAATAAATTATGAACCCGAGCAACGCTGGGTAAATCGGCTAAATATAGATATCTATATAAGCCAAATACCACTGACTGACTCACTGATCACGATATCTCTGAAACCACTGAATGGATATCAATGAAACTTTGAACATAGCTTCATCATAGATCTTAGGTGCTCACTAAGAAACGGTTTTAAAAACTTTCACTCCTAAGGGGCAAAAATCAAATACTGAAATTTACAGCGGGAATTGCATACTTGGTAAATGAAGTGGTTGACATCTCAGTTTACTGGAAACCCTGAATACATTTAGTCCTGAGTTTTTAATCATTGTTATAAATTGCAAAAAACTTCGTTGTTTGCAGGTTCTTATAGTCGAGAAAATTTTGAAGTTCAATTAATTAATAAATGTATGTCCTTTTTTTCTCGGGAACGGCTTTAACAATTTTCTCGAAATAAATAATAAATAGCTGTTGCTATGAATGTAAATAGACAAACTAAGAGTTGCGAATTTGTACAATCTATCTAATCCTATACTATTAAGCGAGCAATAATTGGACAATTACGTACAACGTGAAACTCCGTAACGAAGCACGGGTATTTTGCTAGTCTATATATATAAAAGCGAAATACCACTGACTCACTCACTGACTCACTGATTCATCACGAAATCTCCGAAACTATAACACCTAGTAACTTGAAATTTGGCATGTAGATTCCTTATGTGATGTAGTTATCCGCGAAGAAGGGATTTTTGGAAATTCGCCATTGAAAGGGGGAAAAGGGGGAAAATTTGCCTGACTGACTGACATAGAATCAACGTAGAGCAAAAACTACTGTATGGATATCAATGAAACTTTGAACATAGCTTCATCATAGGTCTTAGATGCTCACTAAGAAACGGTTTTAAAAACATTCACTCCTAAGGGGCAAACCCCCCCACAATTGCATGTATGTATGTTTCACATCTCCTCCTAAATCACTGGACCGATTTCAACCAACCATGGCACAAACATTTTACGCAACGGGAGAATCAACATAGGATAGGTGTTTTCTTCGTTGGGGTCCTTTGGGGTCTTCCACATCTCCTCCTAAACCACTGGACCGAATACAACCAACCTTGGCACAAATATTTTACGCAACGGGAGAACCAACATAGGATAGGTGTTTTCTTCGATGGGGTCCTTTGGGGTCTTCCACATCTCCTCCTAAACCACTGGACCGATTTCAACCAAACTTGGCACAAATATTTTACGCAACGGGAGAACCAACATAGGCCAGGTGTTTTTTTCGATACGATCCTCTGGGGTCTTCCACATCTCCTCTTAAACCACTGGACCGATTTCAACCAAACTTGGCACAAAAATTTTCCGCAACGGGAGAACCAACATAGTATACGTGTTTTTTCGATACGATCCTTCGGGGGGTCTTCCACATCTCCTCCTGAACCACTGGACCGATTTCAACCAAACTTGGCACAAATATTTTACGCAACGGGAGAACCAACATAGGACAAGTGTTTTTTCGATACGATCCTTTGGGGGGTCCTTTGGGTCTTAAAAAGTATTAGATCTTTATACTATGGCAACCCAATAGAATAGATTCTGGTTACAATAGCATCGGTGGAAGTCTCCCGCGTAGGAAATAGCGCGGGAGTCGTCCAACGGGCCTTCCCCGGAGTTCATCCACGGAACCCGGGGAGTCTTAGGTTGGATCCCGCGAAAGACGGCAGGGCCAGAGTCCAAGGTTCTTATAAATAAAGATATAGGTTATGATATCAAAGGTGGTGTATGCATCTTAAGAAACTTCTTAATAGCGTGTGAATTCAGAGTTGATTCAGTTTGAATTTAAAAGTGGATAGATTGAAGTAAGTTACAAGCGAGTATAAAAAAAAAATAGTTTTGATAGCGAATGTATTCAGATCATAATGTTCAGACAATATAAATGTACTTGCTTCAGTTTGAAGTTAAAAATTGATAAGCTGAAATCTATAGAGGAATTATATTGTTAGAATAAGTTTAGGAGACACTAATTTAACAAATGCCTTATTCCAACATTAACACAATGAATTATAAAACGACAGTTAAATACGCAGCGCGTGCAAGTACTGTAGACATTTTATTGAAAACTAATTTAGCTGTTCGCCCTCTCCCAGAGTTAGAAATCGAGCAGGAGCATCACGCTCAACAGAATTCTTCTCCAGATATAAGAATACACTTTATGACATGTTCTTAAACAGGTGCGCTACAGAGTATTCCTCCAGTGAGAATGCGAACGTAACAATATAAGGAAGATTATACAATATACAAGTAATATAACGTTAGAACAAGAATAGGTGCCTATGAATAAATTATGAACCCGACCAACGCTGGGTAAAGCGGCTAAATATAGATATCTATATAAGCCAAATACCACTGACTGACTCACTGATCACGATATCTCTGAAACCACTGAATGGATATCAATGAAACTTTGAACATAGCTTCATCATAGGTCTTAGGTGCTCACTAAGAAACGGTTTTAAAAACTTTCACTCCTAAGGGGCAAAAAATCAAATACTGAAATTTATAGCGGGAATTGCATACTTGGTAAATGAAGTGGTTGACATCTCAGTTTACTGGAAACCCAGAATACATTTAGTCCTGAGTTTTTAATCATTGTTTTAAATTGCAAAAAACTTCGTTGTTTGCAGGTTCTTATAGTCGAGAAAATTTTGAAGTTCAATTAATTAATAAATGTATGTCCTTTTTTCTCGGAAACGGCATTAACAATTTTCTCGAAATAAATAATAAATAGCTGTTGCTATGAATGTAAATAGACAAACTAAGAGTTGAGAATTTGTACAATCTATCTAATCCTATACTATTAAGCGAGCAATAATTGTACAATTACGTACAACGTGAAACTCCGTAGCGAAGCACGGGTACTTTGCTAGTCTACAGTATATATATAAAAGAGAAATACCACTGACTCACTGACTGACTCACGGATTCATCACGAAATATCCGAAACTATAACACCTAGTAACTTGAAATTTGGCATGTAGGTTCCTTATGTGATGTAGGTATCCGCGAAGAAGGGATTTTTGGAAATTCGACCTTTAAAGGGGGAAAAGGGGGGAAAATTTGCCTGACTGACTGACATAGAATCAACGTAGAGCAAAAACTACTGAATGGATATCAATGAAACTTTGAACATAGCTTCATCATAGGTCTTAGGTGCTCACTAAGAAACGGTTTTAAAAACTTTCACTCCTAAGGGGCAAACCCCCCCACCATTGCATGTATGTATCTATGTATGTATGTTGCACATCTCCTCCTAAATCACTGGACCGATTTCAACCAACCTTGGGACAAATATTTTACGCATCGGGAGAACCAACATAGGACAGGTATTTTTTTCGATACGATCCTCTGGGGTCTTCCACGTCTCCTCTTAAACCACTGGACCGATATCAACCAAACTTGGCACAAATATTTTACGCAACGGGAGAACCAACATAGTATAGGTGTTTTTTCGATACGATCCTTCGGGGGGTCCTTTGGGGTCTTCCACATCTCCTCCTGAACCACTGGACCGATTTCAACCAAACTTGGCACAAATATTTTACGCAACGGGAGAACCAACATAGGACAAGTGTTTTTTCGATACGATCCTTTGGGGGGTCCTTTGGGTCTTAAAAAGTATTAGATCTTTATACTATGGCAACCCAATAGAATAGATTCTGGTTACAATAGCATCGGTGGAAGTCTCCCGAGTAGGAAATAGCGCGGGAGTCGTCCAACGGGCCTTCCCCGGAGTTCATCCACGGAACCAGGGGAGTCTTAGGTTGGATCCCGCGAAAGACGGCGGGGCCAGAGTCCAAGGTTCTTATAAATAAAGATATAGGTTATGATATCAAAGGTGGTGTATGCATCTTAAGAAACTTCTTAATAGCGTGTGAATTCAGAGTTGTTTCAGTTTGAATTTAAAAGTGGATAGATTGAAGTAAGTTACAAGCGAGTATAAAAAAAAATAGTTTTGATAGCGAATGTATTCAGATCATAATGTTCAGACAATATAAATGTACTTGCTTCAGTTTGAAGTTGAAAATTGATAAGCTGAAATCTATAGAGGAATTATATTGTTAGAATAAGTTTAGGAGACACTAATTTAACAAATGCCTTATTCCAACATTAACACAATGAATTATAAAACGACAGTTAAATACGCAGCGCGTGCAAGTACTGTAGACATTTTATTGAAAACTAATTTAGCTGTTCGCCCTCTCCCAGGGTTAGAAATCGAGCAGTAGGAAATAGCGCGGGAGTCGTCCAACGGGCCTTCCCCGGAGTTCATCCACGGAACCCGGGGAGTCTTAGGTTGGATCCCGCGAAAGACGGCGGAGCCAGAGTCCAAGGTTCTTATAAATAAAGATATAGGTTATGATATCAAAGGTGGTGTATGCATCTTAAGAAACTTCTTAATAGCGTGTGAATTCAGAGTTGTTTCAGTTTGAATTTAAAAGTGGATAGATTGAAGTAAGTTACAAGCGAGTATAAAAAAAAATAGTTTTGATAGCGAATGTATTCAGATCATAATGTTCAGACAATATAAATGTACTTGCTTCAGTTTGAAGTTAAAAATTGATAAGCTGAAATCTATAGAGGAATTATATTGTTAGAATAAGTTTAGGAGACACTAATTTAACAAATGCCTTATTCCAACATTAACACAATGAATTATAAAACGACAGTTAAATACGCAGCGCGTGCAAGTACTGTAGACATTTTATTGAAAACTAATTTAGCTGTTCGCCCTCTCCCAGGGTTAGAAATCGAGCAGGAGCATCACGCGCAACAGAATTCTTCTCCAGATATAAGAATACAGTTTATGACATGTTCTTAAACAGGTGCGCTACAGAGTATTCCTCCAGTGAGAATGCGAACGTAACAATATAAGGAAGATTATACAATATACAAGTAATATAACGTTAGAACAAGAATAGGTGCCTATGAATAAATTATGAACCCGAGCAACGCTGGGTAAATCGGCTAAATATAGATATCTATATAAGCCAAATACCACTGACTGACTCACTGATCACGATATCTCTGAAACCACTGAATGGATATCAATGAAACTTTGAACATAGCTTCATCATAGATCTTAGGTGCTCACTAAGAAACGGTTTTAAAAACTTTCACTCCTAAGGGGCAAAAAATCAAATACTGAAATTTATAGCGGGAATTGCATACTTGGTAAATGAAGTGGTTGACATCTCAGATTACTGGAAACCCAGAATACATTTAGTCCTGAGTTTTTAATCATTGTTTTAAATTGCAAAAAACTTCGTTGTTTGCAGGTTCTTATAGTCGAGAAAATTTTGAAGTTCAATTAATTAATAAATGTATGTCCTTTTTTCTCGGAAACGGCATTAACAATTTTCTCGAAATAAATAATAAATAGCTGTTGCTATGAATGTAAATAGACAAACTAAGAGTTGAGAATTTGTACAATCTATCTAATCCTATACTATTAAGCGAGCAATAATTGTACAATTACGTACAACGTGAAACTCCGTAGCGAAGCACGGGTACTTTGCTAGTCTACAGTATATATATAAAAGAGAAATACCACTGACTCACTGACTGACTCACGGATTCATCACGAAATATCCGAAACTATAACACCTAGTAACTTGAAATTTGGCATGTAGGTTCCTTATGTGATGTAGGTATCCGCGAAGAAGGGATTTTTGGAAATTCGACCTTTAAAGGGGGAAAAGGGGGGAAAATTTGCCTGACTGACTGACATAGAATCAACGTAGAGCAAAAACTACTGAATGGATATCAATGAAACTTTGAACATAGCTCCATCATAGGTCTTAGGTGCTCACTAAGAAACGGTTTTAAAAACTTTCACTCCTAAGGGGCAAACCCCCCCACCATTGCATGTATGTATCTATGTATGTATGTTGCACATCTCCTCCTAAATCACTGGACCGATTTCAACCAACCTTGGGACAAATATTTTACGCATCGGGAGAACCAACATAGGACAGGTATTTTTTTCGATACGATCCTCTGGGGTCTTCCACGTCTCCTCTTAAACCACTGGACCGATATCAACCAAACTTGGCACAAATATTTTACGCAACGGGAGAACCAACATAGTATAGGTGTTTTTTCGATACGATCCTTCGGGGGGTCCTTTGGGGTCTTCCACATCTCCTCCTGAACCACTGGACCGATTTCAACCAAACTTGGCACAAATATTTTACGCAACGGGAGAACCAACATAGGACAAGTGTTTTTTCGATACGATCCTTTGGGGGGTCCTTTGGGTCTTAAAAAGTATTAGATCTTTATACTATGGCAACCCAATAGAATAGATTCTGGTTACAATAGCATCGGTGGAAGTCTCCCGCGTAGGAAACAGCGCGGGAGTCGTCCAACGGGCCTTCCCCGGAGTTCATCCACGGAACCAGGGGAGTCTTAGGTTGGATCCCGCGAAAGACGGCGGGGCCAGAGTCCAAGGTTCTTATAAATAAAGATATAGGTTATGATATCAAAGGTGGTGTATGCATCTTAAGAAACTTCTTAATAGCGTGTGAATTCAGAGTTGTTTCAGTTTGAATTTAAAAGTGGATAGATTGAAGTAAGTTACAAGCGAGTATAAAAAAAATAGTTTTGATAGCGAATGTATTCAGATCATAATGTTCAGACAATATAAATGTACTTGCTTCAGTTTGAAGTTAAAAATTGATAAGCTGAAATCTATAGAGGAATTATATTGTTAGAATAAGTTTAGGAGACACTAATTTAACAAATGCCTTATTCCAACATTAACACAATGAATTATAAAACGACAGTTAAATACGCAGCGCGTGCAAGTACTGTAGACATTTTATTGAAAACTAATTTAGCTTTTCGCCCTCTCCCAGGGTTAGAAATCGAGCAGTAGGAAATAGCGCGGGAGTCGTCCAACGGGCCTTCCCCGGAGTTCATCCACGGAACCCGGGGAGTCTTAGGTTGGATCCCGCGAAAGACGGCGGAGCCAGAGTCCAAGGTTCTTATAAATAAAGATATAGGTTATGATATCAAAGGTGGTGTATGCATCTTAAGAAACTTCTTAATAGCGTGTGAATTCAGAGTTGTTTCAGTTTGAATTTAAAAGTGGATAGATTGAAGTAAGTTACAAGCGAGTATAAAAAAAAATAGTTTTGATAGCGAATGTATTCAGATCATAATGTTCAGACAATATAAATGTACTTGCTTCAGTTTGAAGTTAAAAATTGATAAGCTGAAATCTATAGAGGAATTATATTGTTAGAATAAGTTTAGGAGACACTAATTTAACAAATGCCTTATTCCAACATTAACACAATGAATTATAAAACGACAGTTAAATACGCAGCGCGTGCAAGTACTGTAGACATTTTATTGAAAAGTAATTTAGCTGTTCGCCCTCTCCCAGGGTTAGAAATCGAGCAGGAGCATCACGCGCAACAGAATTCTTCTCCAGATATAAGAATACAGTTTATGACATGTTCTTAAACAGGTGCGCTACAGAGTATTCCTCCAGTGAGAATGCGAACGTAACAATATAAGGAAGATTATACAATATACAAGTAATATAACGTTAGAACAAGAATAGGTGCCTATGAATAAATTATGAACCCGAGCAACGCTGGGTAAATCGGCTAAATATAGATATCTATATAAGCCAAATACCACTGACTGACTCACTGATCACGATATCTCTGAAACCACTGAATGGATATCAATGAAACTTTGAACATAGCTTCATCATAGGTCTTAGGTGCTCACTAAGAAACGGTTTTAAAAACTTTCACTCCTAAGGGGCAAAAAATCAAATACTGAAATTTATAGCGGGAATTGCATACTTGGTAAATGAAGTGGTTGACATCTCAGTTTACTGGAAACCCAGAATACATTTAGTCCTGAGTTTTTAATCATTGTTTTAAATTGCAAAAAACTTCGTTGTTTGCAGGTTCTTATAGTCGAGAAAATTTTGAAGTTCAATTAATTAATAAATGTATGTCCTTTTTTCTCGGAAACGGCATTAACAATTTTCTCGAAATAAATAATAAATAGCTGTTGCTATGAATGTAAATAGACAAACTAAGAGTTGAGAATTTGTACAATCTATCTAATCCTATACTATTAAGCGAGCAATAATTGTACAATTACGTACAACGTGAAACTCCGTAGCGAAGCACGGGTACTTTGCTAGTCTACAGTATATATATAAAAGAGAAATACCACTGACTCACTGACTGACTCACGGATTCATCACGAAATATCCGAAACTATAACACCTAGTAACTTGAAATTTGGCATGTAGGTTCCTTATGTGATGTAGGTATCCGCGAAGAAGGGATTTTAAAAATTCGACCTTTAAAGGGGGAAAAGGGGGGAAAATTTGCCTGACTGACTGACATAGAATCAACGTAGAGCAAAAACTACTGAATGGATATCAATGAAACTTTGAACATAGCTCCATCATAGGTCTTAGGTGCTCACTAAGAAACGGTTTTAAAAACTTTCACTCCTAAGGGGCAAACCCCCCCACCATTGCATGTATGTATCTATGTATGTATGTTGCACATCTCCTCCTAAATCACTGGACCGATTTCAACCAACCTTGGGACAAATATTTTACGCATCGGGAGAACCAACATAGGACAGGTATTTTTTTCGATACGATCCTCTGGGGTCTTCCACGTCTCCTCTTAAACCACTGGACCGATATCAACCAAACTTGGCACAAATATTTTACGCAACGGGAGAACCAACATAGTATAGGTGTTTTTTCGATACGATCCTTCGGGGGGTCCTTTGGGGTCTTCCACATCTCCTCCTGAACCACTGGACCGATTTCAACCAAACTTGGCACAAATATTTTACGCAACGGGAGAACCAACATAGGACAAGTTTTTTTTTTCTATACGATCCTTTGGGGGGTCCTTTGGGTCTTAAAAAGTATTAGATCTTTATACTATGGCAACCCAATAGAATAGATTCTGGTTACAATAGCATCGGTGGAAGTCTCCCGCGTAGGAAATAGCGCGGGAGTCGTCCAACGGGCCTTCCCCGGAGTTCATCCACGGAACCAGGGGAGTCTTAGGTTGGATCCCGCGAAAGACGGCGGGGCCAGAGTCCAAGGTTCTTATAAATAAAGATATAGGTTATGATATCAAAGGTGGTGTATGCATCTTAAGAAACTTCTTAATAGCGTGTGAATTCAGAGTTGTTTCAGTTTGAATTTAAAAGTGGATAGATTGAAGTAAGTTACAAGCGAGTATAAAAAAAATAGTTTTGATAGCGAATGTATTCAGATCATAATGTTCAGACAATATAAATGTACTTGCTTCAGTTTGAAGTTAAAAATTGATAAGCTGAAATCTATAGAGGAATTATATTGTTAGAATAAGTTTAGGAGACACTAATTTAACAAATGCCTTATTCCAACATTAACACAATGAATTATAAAACGACAGTTAAATACGCAGCGCGTGCAAGTACTGTAGACATTTTATTGAAAACTAATTTAGCTTTTCGCCCTCTCCCAGGGTTAGAAATCGAGCAGTAGGAAATAGCGCGGGAGTCGTCCAACGGGCCTTCCCCGGAGTTCATCCACGGAACCCGGGGAGTCTTAGGTTGGATCCCGCGAAAGACGGCGGAGCCAGAGTCCAAGGTTCTTATAAATAAAGATATAGGTTATGATATCAAAGGTGGTGTATGCATCTTAAGAAACTTCTTAATAGCGTGTGAATTCAGAGTTGTTTCAGTTTGAATTTAAAAGTGGATAGATTGAAGTAAGTTACAAGCGAGTATAAAAAAAAATAGTTTTGATAGCGAATGTATTCAGATCATAATGTTCAGACAATATAAATGTACTTGCTTCAGTTTGAAGTTAAAAATTGATAATCTGAAATCTATAGAGGAATTATATTGTTAGAATAAGTTTAGGAGACACTAATTTAACAAATGCCTTATTCCAACATTAACACAATGAATTATAAAACGACAGTTAAATACGCAGCGCGTGCAAGTACTGTAGACATTTTATTGAAAAGTAATTTAGCTGTTCGCCCTCTCCCAGGGTTAGAAATCGAGCAGGAGCATCACGCGCAACAGAATTCTTCTCCAGATATAAGAATACAGTTTATGACATGTTCTTAAACAGGTGCGCTACAGAGTATTCCTCCAGTGAGAATGCGAACGTAACAATATAAGGAAGATTATACAATATACAAGTAATATAACGTTAGAACAAGAATAGGTGCCTATGAATAAATTATGAACCCGAGCAACGCTGGGTAAATCGGCTAAATATAGATATCTATATAAGCCAAATACCACTGACTGACTCACTGATCACGATATCTCTGAAACCACTGAATGGATATCAATGAAACTTTGAACATAACTTCATCATAGGTCTTAGGTGCTCACTAAGAAACGGTTTTAAAAACTTTCACTCCTAAGGGGCAAAAAATCAAATACTGAAATTTATAGCGGGAATTGCATACTTGGTAAATGAAGTGGTTGACATCTCAGTTTACTGGAAACCCAGAATACATTTAGTCCTGAGTTTTTAATCATTGTTTTAAATTGCAAAAAACTTCGTTGTTTGCAGGTTCTTATAGTCGAGAAAATTTTGAAGTTCAATTAATTAATAAATGTATGTCCTTTTTTCTCGGAAACGGCATTAACAATTTTCTCGAAATAAATAATAAATAGCTGTTGCTATGAATGTAAATAGACAAACTAAGAGTTGAGAATTTGTACAATCTATCTAATCCTATACTATTAAGCGAGCAATAATTGTACAATTACGTACAACGTGAAACTCCGTAGCGAAGCACGGGTACTTTGCTAGTCTACAGTATATATATAAAAGAGAAATACCACTGACTCACTGACTGACTCACGGATTCATCACGAAATATCCGAAACTATAACACCTAGTAACTTGAAATTTGGCATGTAGGTTCCTTATGTGATGTAGGTATCCGCGAAGAAGGGATTTTTGGAAATTCGACCTTTAAAGGGGGAAAAGGGGGGAAAATTTGCCTGACTGACTGACATAGAATCAACGTAGAGCAAAAACTACTGAATGGATATCAATGAAACTTTGAACATAGCTCCATCATAGGTCTTAGGTGCTCACTAAGAAACGGTTTTAAAAACTTTCACTCCTAAGGGGCAAACCCCCCCACCATTGCATGTATGTATCTATGTATGTATGTTGCACATCTCCTCCTAAATCACTGGACCGATTTCAACCAACCTTGGGACAAATATTTTACGCATCGGGAGAACCAACATAGGACAGGTATTTTTTTCGATACGATCCTCTGGGGTCTTCCACGTCTCCTCTTAAACCACTGGACCGATATCAACCAAACTTGGCACAAATATTTTACGCAACGGGAGAACCAACATAGTATAGGTGTTTTTTCGATACGATCCTTCGGGGGGTCCTTTGGGGTCTTCCACATCTCCTCCTGAACCACTGGACCGATTTCAACCAAACTTGGCACAAATATTTTACGCAACGGGAGAACCAACATAGGACAAGTGTTTTTTCGATACGATCCTTTGGGGGGTCCTTTGGGTCTTAAAAAGTATTAGATCTTTATACTATGGCAACCCAATAGAATAGATTCTGGTTACAATAGCATCGGTGGAAGTCTCCCGCGTAGGAAATAGCGCGGGAGTCGTCCAACGGGCCTTCCCCGGAGTTTATCCACGGAACCAGGGGAGTCTTAGGTTGGATCCCGCGAAAGACGGCGGGGCCAGAGTCCAAGGTTCTTATAAATAAAGATATAGGTTATGATATCAAAGGTGGTGTATGCATCTTAAGAAACTTCTTAATAGCGCGTGAATTCAGAGTTGTTTCAGTTTGAATTTAAAAGTGGATAGATTGAAGTAAGTTACAAGCGAGTATAAAAAAAAATAGTTTTGATAGCGAATGTATTCAGATCATAATGTTCAGACAATATAAATGTACTTGCTTCAGTTTGAAGTTAAAAATTGATAAGCTGAAATCTATAGAGGAATTATATTGTTAGAATAAGTTTAGGAGACACTAATTTAACAAATGCCTTATTCCAACATTAACACAATGAATTATAAAACGACAGTTAAATACGCAGCGCGTGCAAGTACTGTAGACATTTTATTGAAAACTAATTTAGCTTTTCGCCCTCTCCCAGGGTTAGAAATCGAGCAGTAGGAAATAGCGCGGGAGTCGTCCAACGGGCCTTCCCCGGAGTTCATCCACGGAACCCGGGGAGTCTTAGGTTGGATCCCGCGAAAGACGGCGGAGCCAGAGTCCAAGGTTCTTATCAATAAAGATATAGGTTATGATATCAAAGGTGGTGTATGCATCTTAATAAACTTCTTAATAGCGTGTGAATTCAGAGTTGTTTCAGTTTGAATTTAAAAGTGGATAGATTGAAGTAAGTTACAAGCGAGTATAAAAAAAAATAGTTTTGATAGCGAATGTATTCAGATCATAATGTTCAGACAATATAAATGTACTTGCTTCAGTTTGAAGTTAAAAATTGATAAGCTGAAATCTATAGAGGAATTATATTGTTAGAATAAGTTTAGGAGACACTAATTTAACAAATGCCTTATTCCAACATTAACACAATGAATTATAAAACGACAGTTAAATACGCAGCGCGTGCAAGTACTGTAGACATTTTATTGAAAACTAATTTAGCTGTTCGCCCTCTCCCAGAGTTAGAAATCGAGCAGGAGCATCACGCGCAACAGAATTCTTCTCCAGATATAAGAATACAGTTTATGACATGTTCTTAAACAGGTGCGCTACAGAGTATTCCTCCAGTGAGAATGCGAACGTAACAATATAAGGAAGATTATACAATATACAAGTAATATAATGTTAGAACAAGAATAGGTGCCTATGAATAAGTTATGAACCCGAGCAACACTGGGTAAATCGGCTAAATATAGATATCTATATAAGCCAAATACCACTGACTGACTCACTGATCACGATATCTCTGAAACCACTGAATGGATATCAATGAAACTTTGAACATAGCTTCATCATAGGTCTTAGGTGCTCACTAAGAAACGGTTTTAAAAACTTTCACTCCTAAGGGGCAAAAAATCAAATACTGAAATTTATAGCGGGAATTGCATACTTGGTAAATGAAGTGGTTGACATGTCAGTTTACTGGAAACCCAGAATACATTTAGTCCTGAGTTTTTAATCATTGTTTTAAATTGCAAAAAACTTCGTTGTTTGCAGGTTCTTATAGTCGAGAAAATTTTGAAGTTCAATTAATTAATAAATGTATGTCCTTTTTTCTCGGAAACGGCATTAACAATTTTCTCGAAATAAATAATAAATAGCTGTTGCTATGAATGTAAATAGACAAACTAAGAGTTGAGAATTTGTACAATCTATCTAATCCTATACTATTAAGCGAGCAATAATTGTACAATTACGTACAACGTGAAACTCCGTAGCGAAGCACAGGTACTTTGCTAGTCTACAGTATATATATAAAAGAGAAATACCACTGACTCACTGACTGACTCACGGATTCATCACGAAATATCCGAAACTATAACACCTAGTAACTTGAAATTTGGCATGTAGGTTCCTTATGTGATGTAGGTATCCGCGAAGAAGGGATTTTAAAAATTCGACCTTTAAAGGGGGAAAAGGGGGGAAAATTTGCCTGACTGACTGACATAGAATCAACGTAGAGCAAAAACTACTGAATGGATATCAATGAAACTTTGAACATAGCTCCATCATAGGTCTTAGGTGCTCACTAAGAAACGGTTTTAAAAACTTTCACTCCTAAGGGGCAAACCCCCCCACCATTGCATGTATGTATCTATGTATGTATGTTGCACATCTCCTCCTAAATCACTGGACCGATTTCAACCAACCTTGGGACAAATATTTTACGCATCGGGAGAACCAACATAGGACAGGTATTTTTTTCGATACGATCCTCTGGGGTCTTCCACGTCTCCTCTTAAACCACTGGACCGATATCAACCAAACTTGGCACAAATATTTTACGCAACGGGAGAACCAACATAGTATAGGTGTTTTTTCGATACGATCCTTCGGGGGGTCCTTTGGGGTCTTCCACATCTCCTCCTGAACCACTGGACCGATTTCAACCAAACTTGGCACAAATATTTTACGCAACGGGAGAACCAACATAGGACAAGTGTTTTTTCGATACGATCCTTTGGGGGGTCCTTTGGGTCTTAAAAAGTATTAGATCTTTATACTATGGCAACCCAATAGAATAGATTCTGGTTACAATAGCATCGGTGGAAGTCTCCCGCGTAGGAAATAGCGCGGGAGTCGTCCAACGGGCCTTCCCCGGAGTTCATCCACGGAACCAGGGGAGTCTTAGGTTGGATCCCGCGAAAGACGGCGGGGCCAGAGTCCAAGGTTCTTATAAATAAAGATATAGGTTATGATATCAAAGGTGGTGTATGCATCTTAAGAAACTTCTTAATAGCGTGTGAATTCAGAGTTGTTTCAGTTTGAATTTAAAAGTGGATAGATTGAAGTAAGTTACAAGCGAGTATAAAAAAAAATAGTTTTGATAGCGAATGTATTCAGATCATAATGTTCAGACAATATAAATGTACTTGCTTCAGTTTGAAGTTAAAAATTGATAAGCTGAAATCTATAGAGGAATTATATTGTTAGAATAAGTTTAGGAGACACTAATTTAACAAATGCCTTATTCCAACATTAACACAATGAATTATAAAACGACAGTTAAATACGCAGCGCGTGCAAGTACTGTAGACATTTTATTGAAAACTAATTTAGCTTTTCGCCCTCTCCCAGGGTTAGAAATCGAGCAGTAGGAAATAGCGCGGGAGTCGTCCAACGGGCCTTCCCCGGAGTTCATCCACGGAACCCGGGGAGTCTTAGGTTGGATCCCGCGAAAGACGGCGGAGCCAGAGTCCAAGGTTCTTATCAATAAAGATATAGGTTATGATATCAAAGGTGGTGTATGCATCTTAAGAAACTTCTTAATAGCGTGTGAATTCAGAGTTGTTTCAGTTTGAATTTAAAAGTGGATAGATTGAAGTAAGTTACAAGCGAGTATAAAAAAAAATAGTTTTGATAGCGAATGTATTCAGATCATAATGTTCAGACAATATAAATGTACTTGCTTCAGTTTGAAGTTAAAAATTGATAAGCTGAAATCTATAGAGGAATTATATTGTTAGAATAAGTTTAGGAGACACTAATTTAACAAATGCCTTATTCCAACATTAACACAATGAATTATAAAACGACAGTTAAATACGCAGCGCGTGCAAGTACTGTAGACATTTTATTGAAAACTAATTTAGCTGTTCGCCCTCTCCCAGAGTTAGAAATCGAGCAGGAGCATCACGCGCAACAGAATTCTTCTCCAGATATAAGAATACAGTTTATGACATGTTCTTAAACAGGTGCGCTACAGAGTATTCCTCCAGTGAGAATGCGAACGTAACAATATAAGGAAGATTATACAATATACAAGTAATATAATGTTAGAACAAGAATAGGTGCCTATGAATAAGTTATGAACCCGAGCAACACTGGGTAAATCGGCTAAATATAGATATCTATATAAGCCAAATACCACTGACTGACTCACTGATCACGATATCTCTGAAACCACTGAATGGATATCAATGAAACTTTGAACATAGCTTCATCATAGGTCTTAGGTGCTCACTAAGAAACGGTTTTAAAAACTTTCACTCCTAAGGGGCAAAAAATCAAATACTGAAATTTATAGCGGGAATTGCATACTTGGTAAATGAAGTGGTTGACATGTCAGTTTACTGGAAACCCAGAATACATTTAGTCCTGAGTTTTTAATCATTGTTTTAAATTGCAAAAAACTTCGTTGTTTGCAGGTTCTTATAGTCGAGAAAATTTTGAAGTTCAATTAATTAATAAATGTATGTCCTTTTTTCTCGGAAACGGCATTAACAATTTTCTCGAAATAAATAATAAATAGCTGTTGCTATGAATGTAAATAGACAAACTAAGAGTTGAGAATTTGTACAATCTATCTAATCCTATACTATTAAGCGAGCAATAATTGTACAATTACGTACAACGTGAAACTCCGTAGCGAAGCACAGGTACTTTGCTAGTCTACAGTATATATATAAAAGAGAAATACCACTGACTCACTGACTGACTCACGGATTCATCACGAAATATCCGAAACTATAACACCTAGTAACTTGAAATTTGGCATGTAGGTTCCTTATGTGATGTAGGTATTCGCGAAGAAGGGATTTTTGGAAATTAGACCTTTAAAGGGGGAAAAGGGGGGAAAATTTGCCTGACTGACTGACATAGAATCAACGTAGAGCAAAAACTACTGAATGGATATCAATGAAACTTTGAACATAGCTTCATCATAGGTCTTAGGTGCTCACTAAGAAACGGTTTTAAAAACTTTCACTCCTAAGGGGCAAACCCCCCCACCATTGCATGTATGTATCTATGTATGTATGTTGCACATCTCCTCCTAAATCACTGGACCGATTTCAACCAACCTTGGGACAAATATTTTACGCATCGGGAGAACCAACATAGGACAGGTATTTTTTTCGATACGATCCTCTGGGGTCTTCCACGTCTCCTCTTAAACCACTGGACCGATATCAACCAAACTTGGCACAAATATTTTACGCAACGGGAGAACCAACATAGTATAGGTGTTTTTTCGATACGATCCTTCGGGGGGTCCTTTGGGGTCTTCCACATCTCCTCCTGAACCACTGGACCGATTTCAACCAAACTTGGCACAAATATTTTACGCAACGGGAGAACCAACATAGGACAAGTGTTTTTTCGATACGATCCTTTGGGGGGTCCTTTGGGTCTTAAAAAGTATTAGATCTTTATACTATGGCAACCCAATAGAATAGATTCTGGTTACAATAGCATCGGTGGAAGTCTCCCGCGTAGGAATTAGCGCGGGAGTCGTCCAACGGGCCTTCCCCGGAGTTCATCCACGGAACCAGGGGAGTCTTAGGTTGGATCCCGCGAAAGACGGCGGGGCCAGAGTCCAAGGTTCTTATAAATAAAGATATAGGTTATGATATCAAAGGTGGTGTATGCATCTTAAGAAACTTCTTAATAGCGTGTGAATTCAGAGTTGTTTCAGTTTGAATTTAAAAGTGGATAGATTGAAGTAAGTTACAAGCGAGTATAAAAAAAAATAGTTTTGATAGCGAATGTATTCAGATCATAATGTTCAGACAATATAAATGTACTTGCTTCAGTTTGAAGTTAAAAATTGATAAGCTGAAATCTATAGAGGAATTATATTGTTAGAATAAGTTTAGGAGACACTAATTTAACAAATGCCTTATTCCAACATTAACACAATGAATTATAAAACGACAGTTAAATACGCAGCGCGTGCAAGTACTGTAGACATTTTATTGAAAACTAATTTAGCTTTTCGCCCTCTCCCAGGGTTAGAAATCGAGCAGTAGGAAATAGCGCGGGAGTCGTCCAACGGGCCTTCCCCGGAGTTCATCCACGGAACCCGGGGAGTCTTAGGTTGGATCCCGCGAAAGACGGCGGAGCCAGAGTCCAAGGTTCTTATAAATAAAGATATAGGTTATGATATCAAAGGTGGTGTATGCATCTTAAGAAACTTCTTAATAGCGTGTGAATTCAGAGTTGTTTCAGTTTGAATTTAAAAGTGGATAGATTGAAGTAAGTTACAAGCGAGTATAAAAAAAAATAGTTTTGATAGCGAATGTATTCAGATCATAATGTTCAGACAATATAAATGTACTTGCTTCAGTTTGAAGTTAAAAATTGATAAGCTGAAATCTATAGAGGAATTATATTGTTAGAATAAGTTTAGGAGACACTAATTTAACAAATGCCTTATTCCAACATTAACACAATGAATTATAAAACGACAGTTAAATACGCAGCGCGTGCAAGTACTGTAGACATTTTATTGAAAAGTAATTTAGCTGTTCGCCCTCTCCCAGGGTTAGAAATCGAGCAGGAGCATCACGCGCAACAGAATTCTTCTCCAGATATAAGAATACAGTTTATGACATGTTCTTAAACAGGTGCGCTACAGAGTATTCCTCCAGTGAGAATGCGAACGTAACAATATAAGGAAGATTATACAATATACAAGTAATATAACGTTAGAACAAGAATAGGTGCCTATGAATAAATTATGAACCCGAGCAACGCTGGGTAAATCGGCTAAATATAGATATCTATATAAGCCAAATACCACTGACTGACTCACTGATCACGATATCTCTGAAACCACTGAATGGATATCAATGAAACTTTGAACATAGCTTCATCATAGGTCTTAGGTGCTCACTAAGAAACGGTTTTAAAAACTTTCACTCCTAAGGGGCAAAAAATCAAATACTGAAATTTATAGCGGGAATTGCATACTTGGTAAATGAAGTGGTTGACATCTCAGTTTACTGGAAACCCAGAATACATTTAGTCCTGAGTTTTTAATCATTGTTTTAAATTGCAAAAAACTTCGTTGTTTGCAGGTTCTTATAGTCGAGAAAATTTTGAAGTTCAATTAATTAATAAATGTATGTCCTTTTTTCTCGGAAACGGCATTAACAATTTTCTCGAAATAAATAATAAATAGCTGTTGCTATGAATGTAAATAGACAAACTAAGAGTTGAGAATTTGTACAATCTATCTAATCCTATACTATTAAGCGAGCAATAATTGTACAATTACGTACAACGTGAAACTCCGTAGCGAAGCACGGGTACTTTGCTAGTCTACAGTATATATATAAAAGAGAAATACCACTGACTCACTGACTGACTCACGGATTCATCACGAAATATCCGAAACTATAACACCTAGTAACTTGAAATTTGGCATGTAGGTTCCTTATGTGATGTAGGTATCCGCGAAGAAGGGATTTTTGGAAATTCGACCTTTAAAGGGGGAAAAGGGGGGAAAATTTGCCTGACTGACTGACATAGAATCAACGTAGAGCAAAAACTACTGAATGGATATCAATGAAACTTTGAAAATAGCTCCATCATAGGTCTTAGGTGCTCACTAAGAAACGGTTTTAAAAACTTTCACTCCTAAGGGGCAAACCCCCCCACCATTGCATGTATGTATCTATGTATGTATGTTGCACATCTCCTCCTAAATCACTGGACCGATTTCAACCAACCTTGGGACAAATATTTTACGCATCGGGAGAACCAACATAGGACAGGTATTTTTTTCGATACGATCCTCTGGGGTCTTCCACGTCTCCTCTTAAACCACTGGACCGATATCAACCAAACTTGGCACAAATATTTTACGCAACGGGAGAACCAACATAGTATAGGTGTTTTTTCGATACGATCCTTCGGGGGGTCCTTTGGGGTCTTCCACATCTCCTCCTGAACCACTGGACCGATTTCAACCAAACTTGGCACAAATATTTTACGCAACGGGAGAACCAACATAGGACAAGTGTTTTTTCGATACGATCCTTTGGGGGGTCCTTTGGGTCTTAAAAAGTATTAGATCTTTATACTATGGCAACCCAATAGAATAGATTCTGGTTACAATAGCATCGGTGGAAGTCTCCCGCGTAGGAAATAGCGCGGGAGTCGTCCAACGGGCCTTCCCCGGAGTTTATCCACGGAACCAGGGGAGTCTTAGGTTGGATCCCGCGAAAGACGGCGGGGCCAGAGTCCAAGGTTCTTATAAATAAAGATATAGGTTATGATATCAAAGGTGGTGTATGCATCTTAAGAAACTTCTTAATAGCGTGTGAATTCAGAGTTGTTTCAGTTTGAATTTAAAAGTGGATAGATTGAAGTAAGTTACAAGCGAGTATAAAAAAAAATAGTTTTGATAGCGAATGTATTCAGATCATAATGTTCAGACAATATAAATGTACTTGCTTCAGTTTGAAGTTAAAAATTGATAAGCTGAAATCTATAGAGGAATTATATTGTTAGAATAAGTTTAGGAGACACTAATTTAACAAATGCCTTATTCCAACATTAACACAATGAATTATAAAACGACAGTTAAATACGCAGCGCGTGCAAGTACTGTAGACATTTTATTGAAAACTAATTTAGCTGTTCGCCCTCTCCCAGAGTTAGAAATCGAGCAGGAGCATCACGCGCAACAGAATTCTTCTCCAGATATAAGAATACAGTTTATGACATGTTCTTAAACAGGTGCGCTACAGAGTATTCCTCCAGTGAGAATGCGAACGTAACAATATAAGGAAGATTATACAATATACAAGTAATATAATGTTTGAACAAGAATAGGTGCCTATGAATAAGTTATGAACCCGAGCAACACTGGGTAAATCGGCTAAATATAGATATCTATATAAGCCAAATACCACTGACTGACTCACTGATCACGATATCTCTGAAACCACTGAATGGATATCAATGAAACTTTGAACATAGCTTCATCATAGGTCTTAGGTGCTCACTAAGAAACGGTTTTAAAAACTTTCACTCCTAAGGGGCAAAAAATCAAATACTGAAATTTATAGCGGGAATTGCATACTTGGTAAATGAAGTGGTTGACATGTCAGTTTACTGGAAACCCAGAATACATTTAGTCCTGAGTTTTTAATCATTGTTTTAAATTGCAAAAAACTTCGTTGTTTGCAGGTTCTTATAGTCGAGAAAATTTTGAAGTTCAATTAATTAATAAATGTATGTCCTTTTTTCTCGGAAACGGCATTAACAATTTTCTCGAAATAAATAATAAATAGCTGTTGCTATGAATGTAAATAGACAAACTAAGAGTTGAGAATTTGTACAATCTTACTAATCCTATACTATTAAGCGAGCAATAATTGTACAATTACGTACAACGTGAAACTCCGTAGCGAAGCACGGGTACTTTGCTAGTCTACAGTATATATATAAAAGAGAAATACCACTGACTCACTGACTGACTCACGGATTCATCACGAAATATCCGAAACTATAACACCTAGTAACTTGAAATTTGGCATGTAGGTTCCTTATGTGATGTAGGTATTCGCGAAGAAGGGATTTTTGGAAATTAGACCTTTAAAGGGGGAAAAGGGGGGAAAATTTGCCTGACTGACTGACATAGAATCAACGTAGAACAAAAACTACTGAATGGATATCAATGAAACTTTGAACATAGCTTCATCATAGGTCTTAGGTGCTCACTAAGAAACGGTTTTAAAAACTTTCACTCCTAAGGGGCAAACCCCCCCACCATTGCATGTATGTATCTATGTATGTATGTTCCACATCTCCTCCTAAATCACTGGACCGATTTCAACCAACCTTGGGACAAATATTTTACGCATCGGGAGAACCAACATAGGACAGGTATTTTTTTCGATACGATCCTCTGGGGTCTTCCACGTCTCCTCTTAAACCACTGGACCGATATCAACCAAACTTGGCACAAATATTTTACGCAACGGGAGAACCAACATAGTATAGGTGTTTTTTCGATACGATCCTTCGGGGGGTCCTTTGGGGTCTTCCACATCTCCTCCTGAACCACTGGACCGATTTCAACCAAACTTGGCACAAATATTTTACGCAACGGGAGAACCAACATAGGACAAGTGTTTTTTCGATACGATCCTTTGGGGGGTCCTTTGGGTCTTAAAAAGTATTAGATCTTTATACTATGGCAACCCAATAGAATAGATTCTGGTTACAATAGCATCGGTGGAAGTCTCCCGCGTAGGAATTAGCGCGGGAGTCGTCCAACGGGCCTTCCCCGGAGTTCATCCACGGAACCAGGGGAGTCTTAGGTTGGATCCCGCGAAAGACGGCGGGGCCAGAGTCCAAGGTTCTTATAAATAAAGATATAGGTTATGATATCAAAGGTGGTGTATGCATCTTAAGAAACTTCTTAATAGCGTGTGAATTCAGAGTTGTTTCAGTTTGAATTTAAAAGTGGATAGATTGAAGTAAGTTACAAGCGAGTATAAAAAAAAATAGTTTTGATAGCGAATGTATTCAGATCATAATGTTCAGACAATATAAATGTACTTGCTTCAGTTTGAAGTTAAAAATTGATAAGCTGAAATCTATAGAGGAATTATATTGTTAGAATAAGTTTAGGAGACACTAATTTAACAAATGCCTTATTCCAACATTAACACAATGAATTATAAAACGACAGTTAAATACGCAGCGCGTGCAAGTACTGTAGACATTTTATTGAAAACTAATTTAGCTGTTCGCCCTCTCCCAGAGTTAGAAATCGAGCAGGAGCATCACGCGCAACAGAATTCTTCTCCAGATATAAGAATACAGTTTATGACATGTTCTTAAACAGGTGCGCTACAGAGTATTCCTCCAGTGAGAATGCGAACGTAACAATATAAGGAAGATTATACAATATACAAGTAATATAACGTTAGAACAATAATAGGTGCCTATGAATAAATTATGAACCCGAGCAACGCTGGGTAAATCGGCTAAATATAGATATCTATATAAGCCAAATACCACTGACTGACTCACTGATCACGATATCTCTGAAACCACTGAATGGATTTCAATGAAACTTTGAACACAGCTTCATCATAGGTCTTAGGTGCTCACTAAGAAACGGTTTTAAAAACTTTCACTCCTAAGGGGCAAAAAATCAAATACTGAAATTTATAGCGGGAATTGCATACTTGGTAAATGAAGTGGTTGACATCTCAGTTTACTGGAAACCCAGAATACATTTAGTCCTGAGTTTTTAATCATTGTTTTAAATTGCAAAAAACTTCGTTGTTTGCAGGTTCTTATAGTCGAGAAAATTTTGAAGTTCAATTAATTAATAAATGTATGTCCTTTTTTTCTCGGAAACGGCATTAACAATTTTCTCGAAATAAATAATAAATAGCTGTTGCTATGAATGTAAATAGACAAACTAAGAGTTGAGAATTTGTACAATCTATCTAATCCTATACTATTAAGCGAGCAATAATTGTACAATTACGTACAACGTGAAACTCCGTAGCGAAGCACGGGTATTTTGCTAGTCTACAGTATATATATAAAAGAGAAATACCACTGACTCACTGACTGACTCACTGATTCATTACGAAATCTCCGAAACTATAACACCTAGTAACTTGAAATTTGGCATGTAGGTTCCTTATGTGATGTAGGTATCCGCGAAGAAGGGATTTTTGGAAATTCGACCTTTAAAGGGGGAAAAGGGGGGAAAATTTGCTGACTGACATAGAATCAACGTAGAGCAAAAACTACTGAATGGATATCAATGAAACTTTGAACATTGCTTCATCATAGGTCTTAGATGCTCACTAAGAAACGGTTTTAAAAACTTTCACTCCTAAGGGGCAAACCCCCCCCCCTCCATTGCATGTATGTATCTATGTATGTATGTTCCACATCTCCTCCTAAATCACTGGACCGATTTCAACCAACAAGAGCACAAACCTTTTCCGCAACGGGAGAATCAACATAGGATAGGTGTTTTCTTCGTTGGGGTCCTTTGGGGTCTTCCACATCTCCTCCTAAACCACTGGACCGAATACAACCAACCTTGGCACAAATATCTTACGCAACGGGAGAACCAACATAGGATAGGTGTTTTCTTCGATGGGGTCCTTTGGGGTCTTCCACATCTCCTCCTAAACCACTAGACCGATTTCAACCAACCTTGGCACAAATATTTTACGCAACGGGAGAACCAACATAGGACAGGTGTTTTTTTCGATACGATCCTCTGGGGTCTTCCACATCTCCTCTTAAACCACTGGACCGATTTCAACCAAACTTGGCACAAATATTTTACACAACGGGAGAACCAACATAGTATAGGTGTTTTTTCGATACGATCCTTCGGGGTGTCCTTTGGGGTCTTCCACATCTCCTCCTGAACCACTGGACCGATTTCAACCAAACTTGGCACAAATATTTTACGCAACGGAAGAAACAACATAGGACAAGTGTTTTTTCGATACGATCCTTTGGGGGGTCCTTTGGGTCTTAAAAAGTATTAGATCTTTATACTATGGCAACCCAATAGAATAGATTCTGGTTACAATAGCATCGGTGGAAGTCTCCCGCATAGGAAATAGCGCGGGAGTCGTCCAACGGGCCTTCCCCGGAGTTCATCCACGGAACCCGGGGAGCCTTAGGTTGGATCCCGCGAAAGACGGCGGGGCCAGAGTCCAAGGTTCTTATAAATAAAGATATAGGTTATGATATCAAAGGTGGTGTATGCATCTTAAGAAACTTCTTAATAGCGTGTGAATTCAGAGTTGTTTCAGTTTGAATTTAAAAGTGGATAGATTGAAGTAAGTTACAAGCGAGTATAAAAAAAAATAGTTTTGATATCGAATGTATTCAGATCATAATGTTCAGACAATATAAATGTACTTGCTTCAGTTTGAAGTTAAAAATTGATAAGCTGAAATCTATAGAGGTATTATATTGTTAGAATAAGTTTAGGAGACACTAATTTAACAAATGCCTTATTCCAACATTAACACAATGAATTATAAAACGACAGTTAAATACGCAGCGCGTGCAAGTACTGTAGACATTTTATTGAAAACTAATTTAGCTGTTCGCCCTCTCCCAGAGTTAGAAATCGAGCAGGAGCATCACGCGCAACAGAATTCTTCTCCAGATATAAGAATACAGTTTATGACATGTTCTTAAACAGGTGCGCTACAGAGTATTCCTCCAGTGAGAATGCGAACGTAACAATATAAGGAAGATTATACAGTATACAAGTAATATAACGTTAGAACAAGAATAGGTGCCTATGAATAAATTATGAACCGAAGCAACGCTGGGTAAATCGGCAAAATATAGATATCTATATAAGCCAAATACCACTGACTGACTCACTGATCACGATATCTCTGAAACCACTGAATGGATATCAATGAAACTTTGAACATAGCTTCATCATAGGTCTTAGGTGCTCACTAAGAAACGGTTTTAAAAACTTTCACTCCTAAGGGGCAAAAAATCAATTACTGAAATTTATAGCGGGAATTGCATACTTGGTAAATGAAGTGGTTGACATCTCAGTTTACTGGAAACCCAGAATACATTTAGTCCTGAGTTTTTAATCATTGTTTTAAATTGCAAAAAACTTCGTTGTTTGCAGGTTCTTATAGTCGAGAAAATTTTGAAGTTCAATTAATTAATAAATGTATGTCCTTTTTTTCTCGGAAACGGCATTAACAATTTTCTCGAAATAAATAATAAATAGCTGTTGCTATGAATGTAAATAGAGAAACTAAGAGTTGAGTATTTGTACAATCTATCTAATCCTATACTATTAAGCGAGCAATAATTGTACAATTACGTACAACGTGAAACTCCGTAGCGAAGCACGGGTACTTTGCTAGTCTACAGTATATATATAAAAGAGAAATACCACTGACTCACTGACTGACTCACTGATTCATCACTAAATATCCGAAACTATAACACCTAGTAACTTGAAATTTGGCATGTAGGTTCCTTATGTGATGTAGGTATCCGCGAAAAAGGGATTTTTGGAAATTCGACCTTTAAAGGGGGAAAAGGGGGGAAAATTTGCTGACTGAAATAGAATCAACGTAGAGCAAAAACTACTGAATGGATATCAATGAAACTTTGAACATAGCTTCATCATAGGTCTTAGGTGCTCACTAAGAAACGGTTTTAAAAACTTTCACTCCTAAGGGGCAAACCCCCCCCTCCATTGCATGTATGTATCTATGTATGTATGTTCCACATCTCCTCCTAAATCACTGGACCGATTTCAACCAACAAGAGCACAAACCTTTTCCGCAACGGGAGAATCAACATAGGATAGGTGTTTTCTTCGTTGGGGTCCTTTGGGGTCTTCCACATCTCCTCCTAAACCACTGGACCGAATACAACCAACCTTGGCACAAATATCTTACGCAACGGGAGAACCAACATAGGATAGGTGTTTTCTTCGATGGGGTCCTTTGGGGTCTTCCACATCTCCTCCTAAACCACTAGACCGATTTCAACCAACCTTGGCACAAATATTTTACGCAACGGGAGAACCAACATAGGACAGGTGTTTTTTTCGATACGATCCTCTGGGGTCTTCCACATCTCCTCTTAAACCACTGGACCGATTTCAACCAAACTTGGCACAAATATTTTACACAACGGGAGAACCAACATAGTATAGGTGTTTTTTCGATACGATCCTTCGGGGTGTCCTTTGGGGTCTTCCACATCTCCTCCTGAACCACTGGACCGATTTCAACCAAACTTGGCACAAATATTTTACGCAACGGAAGAAACAACATAGGACAAGTGTTTTTTCGATACGATCCTTTGGGGGGTCCTTTGGGTCTTAAAAAGTATTAGATCTTTATACTATGGCAACCCAATAGAATAGATTCTGGTTACAATAGCATCGGTGGAAGTCTCCCGCATAGGAAATAGCGCGGGAGTCGTCCAACGGGCCTTCCCCGGAGTTCATCCACGGAACCCGGGGAGCCTTAGGTTGGATCCCGCGAAAGACGGCGGGGCCAGAGTCCAAGGTTCTTATAAATAAAGATATAGGTTATGATATCAAAGGTGGTGTATGCATCTTAAGAAACTTCTTAATAGCGTGTGAATTCAGAGTTGTTTCAGTTTGAATTTAAAAGTGGATAGATTGAAGTAAGTTACAAGCGAGTATAAAAAAAAATAGTTTTGATATCGAATGTATTCAGATCATAATGTTCAGACAATATAAATGTACTTGCTTCAGTTTGAAGTTAAAAATTGATAAGCTGAAATCTATAGAGGTATTATATTGTTAGAATAAGTTTAGGAGACACTAATTTAACAAATGCCTTATTCCAACATTAACACAATGAATTATAAAACGACAGTTAAATACGCAGCGCGTGCAAGTACTGTAGACATTTTATTGAAAACTAATTTAGCTGTTCGCCCTCTCCCAGAGTTAGAAATCGAGCAGGAGCATCACGCGCAACAGAATTCTTCTCCAGATATAAGAATACAGTTTATGACATGTTCTTAAACAGGTGCGCTACAGAGTATTCCTCCAGTGAGAATGCGAACGTAACAATATAAGGAAGATTATACAGTATACAAGTAATATAACGTTAGAACAAGAATAGGTGCCTATGAATAAATTATGAACCGAAGCAACGCTGGGTAAATCGGCAAAATATAGATATCTATATAAGCCAAATACCACTGACTGACTCACTGATCACGATATCTCTGAAACCACTGAATGGATATCAATGAAACTTTGAACATAGCTTCATCATAGGTCTTAGGTGCTCACTAAGAAACGGTTTTAAAAACTTTCACTCCTAAGGGGCAAAAAATCAATTACTGAAATTTATAGCGGGAATTGCATACTTGGTAAATGAAGTGGTTGACATCTCAGTTTACTGGAAACCCAGAATACATTTAGTCCTGAGTTTTTAATCATTGTTTTAAATTGCAAAAAACTTCGTTGTTTGCAGGTTCTTATAGTCGAGAAAATTTTGAAGTTCAATTAATTAATAAATGTATGTCCTTTTTTTCTCGGAAACGGCATTAACAATTTTCTCGAAATAAATAATAAATAGCTGTTGCTATGAATGTAAATAGAGAAACTAAGAGTTGAGTATTTGTACAATCTATCTAATCCTATACTATTAAGCGAGCAATAATTGTACAATTACGTACAACGTGAAACTCCGTAGCGAAGCACGGGTACTTTGCTAGTCTACAGTATATATATAAAAGAGAAATACCACTGACTCACTGACTGACTCACTGATTCATCACTAAATATCCGAAACTATAACACCTAGTAACTTGAAATTTGGCATGTAGGTTCCTTATGTGATGTAGGTATCCGCGAAAAAGGGATTTTTGGAAATTCGACCTTTAAAGGGGGAAAAGGGGGGAAAATTTGCTGACTGACATAGAATCAACGTAGAGCAAAAACTACTGAATGGATATCAATGAAACTTTGAACATAGCTTCATCATAGGTCTTAGGTGCTCACTAAGAAACGGTTTTAAAAACTTTCACTCCTAAGGGGCAAACCCCCCCCCTCCATTGCATGTATGTATCTATGTATGTATGTTCCACATCTCCTCCTAAATCACTGGACCGATTTCAACCAACAAGAGCACAAACCTTTTCCGCAAGGGGAGAATCAACATAGGATAGGTGTTTTCTTCGTTGGGGTCCTTTGGGGTCTTCCACATCTCCTCCTAAACCACTGGACCGAATACAACCAACCTTGGCACAAATATCTTACGCAACGGGAGAACCAACATAGGATAGGTGTTTTCTTCGATGGGGTCCTTTGGGGTCTTCCACATCTCCTCCTAAACCACTAGACCGATTTCAACCAACCTTGGCACAAATATTTTACGCAACGGGAGAACCAACATAGGACAGGTGTTTTTTTCGATACGATCCTCTGGGGTCTTCCACATCTCCTCTTAAACCACTGGACCGATTTCAACCAAACTTGGCACAAATATTTTACACAACGGGAGAACCAACATAGTATAGGTGTTTTTTCGATACGATCCTTCGGGGTGTCCTTTGGGGTCTTCCACATCTCCTCCTGAACCACTGGACCGATTTCAACCAAACTTGGCACAAATATTTTACGCAACGGAAGAAACAACATAGGACAAGTGTTTTTTCGATACGATCCTTTGGGGGGTCCTTTGGGTCTTAAAAAGTATTAGATCTTTATACTATGGCAACCCAATAGAATAGATTCTGGTTACAATAGCATCGGTGGAAGTCTCCCGCATAGGAAATAGCGCGGGAGTCGTCCAACGGGCCTTCCCCGGAGTTCATCCACGGAACCCGGGGAGCCTTAGGTTGGATCCCGCGAAAGACGGCGGGGCCAGAGTCCAAGGTTCTTATAAATAAAGATATAGGTTATGATATCAAAGGTGGTGTATGCATCTTAAGAAACTTCTTAATAGCGTGTGAATTCAGAGTTGTTTCAGTTTGAATTTAAAAGTGGATAGATTGAAGTAAGTTACAAGCGAGTATAAAAAAAAATAGTTTTGATATCGAATGTATTCAGATCATAATGTTCAGACAATATAAATGTACTTGCTTCAGTTTGAAGTTAAAAATTGATAAGCTGAAATCTATAGAGGTATTATATTGTTAGAATAAGTTTAGGAGACACTAATTTAACAAATGCCTTATTCCAACATTAACACAATGAATTATAAAACGACAGTTAAATACGCAGCGCGTGCAAGTACTGTAGACATTTTATTGAAAACTAATTTAGCTGTTCGCCCTCTCCCAGAGTTAGAAATCGAGCAGGAGCATCACGCGCAACAGAATTCTTCTCCAGATATAAGAATACAGTTTATGACATGTTCTTAAACAGGTGCGCTACAGAGTATTCCTCCAGTGAGAATGCGAACGTAACAATATAAGGAAGATTATACAGTATACAAGTAATATAACGTTAGAACAAGAATAGGTGCCTATGAATAAATTATGAACCGAAGCAACGCTGGGTAAATCGGCAAAATATAGATATCTATATAAGCCAAATACCACTGACTGACTCACTGATCACGATATCTCTGAAACCACTGAATGGATATCAATGAAACTTTGAACATAGCTTCATCATAGGTCTTAGGTGCTCACTAAGAAACGGTTTTAAAAACTTTCACTCCTAAGGGGCAAAAAATCAATTACTGAAATTTATAGCGGGAATTGCATACTTGGTAAATGAAGTGGTTGACATCTCAGTTTACTGGAAACCCAGAATACATTTAGTCCTGAGTTTTTAATCATTGTTTTAAATTGCAAAAAACTTCGTTGTTTGCAGGTTCTTATAGTCGAGAAAATTTTGAAGTTCAATTAATTAATAAATGTATGTCCTTTTTTTCTCGGAAACGGCATTAACAATTTTCTCGAAATAAATAATAAATAGCTGTTGCTATGAATGTAAATAGAGAAACTAAGAGTTGAGTATTTGTACAATCTATCTAATCCTATACTATTAAGCGAGCAATAATTGTACAATTACGTACAACGTGAAACTCCGTAGCGAAGCACGGGTACTTTGCTAGTCTACAGTATATATATAAAAGAGAAATACCACTGACTCACTGACTGACTCACTGATTCATCACTAAATATCCGAAACTATAACACCTAGTAACTTGAAATTTGGCATGTAGGTTCCTTATGTGATGTAGGTATCCGCGAAAAAGGGATTTTTGGAAATTCGACCTTTAAAGGGGGAAAAGGGGGGAAAATTTGCTGACTGACATAGAATCAACGTAGAGCAAAAACTACTGAATGGATATCAATGAAACTTTGAACATAGCTTCATCATAGGTCTTAGGTGCTCACTAAGAAACGGTTTTAAAAACTTTCACTCCTAAGGGGCAAACCCCCCCCCCCTCCATTGCATGTATGTATCTATGTATGTATGTTCCACATCTCCTCCTAAATCACTGGACCGATTTCAACCAACAAGAGCACAAACCTTTTCCGCAACGGGAGAATCAACATAGGATAGGTGTTTTCTTCGTTGGGGTCCTTTGGGGTCTTCCACATCTCCTCCTAAACCACTGGACCGAATACAACCAACCTTGGCACAAATATCTTACGCAACGGGAGAACCAACATAGGATAGGTGTTTTCTTCGATGGGGTCCTTTGGGGTCTTCCACATCTCCTCCTAAACCACTAGACCGATTTCAACCAACCTTGGCACAAATATTTTACGCAACGGGAGAACCAACATAGGACAGGTGTTTTTTTCGATACGATCCTCTGGGGTCTTCCACATCTCCTCTTAAACCACTGGACCGATTTCAACCAACCTTGGCACAAATATTTTACACAACGGGAGAACCAACATAGTATAGGTGTTTTTTCGATACGATCCTTCGGGGTGTCCTTTGGGGTCTTCCACATCTCCTCCTGAACCACTGGACCGATTTCAACCAAACTTGGCACAAATATTTTACGCAACGGAAGAAACAACATAGGACAAGTGTTTTTTCGATACGATCCTTTGGGGGGTCCTTTGGGTCTTAAAAAGTATTAGATCTTTATACTATGGCAACCCAATAGAATAGATTCTGGTTACAATAGCATCGGTGGAAGTCTCCCGCATAGGAAATAGCGCGGGAGTCGTCCAACGGGCCTTCCCCGGAGTTCATCCACGGAACCCGGGGAGCCTTAGGTTGGATCCCGCGAAAGACGGCGGGGCCAGAGTCCAAGGTTCTTATAAATAAAGATATAGGTTATGATATCAAAGGTGGTGTATGCATCTTAAGAAACTTCTTAATAGCGTGTGAATTCAGAGTTGTTTCAGTTTGAATTTAAAAGTGGATAGATTGAAGTAAGTTACAAGCGAGTATAAAAAAAAATAGTTTTGATATCGAATGTATTCAGATCATAATGTTCAGACAATATAAATGTACTTGCTTCAGTTTGAAGTTAAAAATTGATAAGCTGAAATCTATAGAGGTATTATATTGTTAGAATAAGTTTAGGAGACACTAATTTAACAAATGCCTTATTCCAACATTAACACAATGAATTATAAAACGACAGTTAAATACGCAGCGCGTGCAAGTACTGTAGACATTTTATTGAAAACTAATTTAGCTGTTCGCCCTCTCCCAGAGTTAGAAATCGAGCAGGAGCATCACGCGCAACAGAATTCTTCTCCAGATATAAGAATACAGTTTATGACATGTTCTTAAACAGGTGCGCTACAGAGTATTCCTCCAGTGAGAATGCGAACGTAACAATATAAGGAAGATTATACAGTATACAAGTAATATAACGTTAGAACAAGAATAGGTGCCTATGAATAAATTATGAACCGAAGCAACGCTGGGTAAATCGGCAAAATATAGATATCTATATAAGCCAAATACCACTGACTGACTCACTGATCACGATATCTCTGAAACCACTGAATGGATATCAATGAAACTTTGAACATAGCTTCATCATAGGTCTTAGGTGCTCACTAAGAAACGGTTTTAAAAACTTTCACTCCTAAGGGGCAAAAAATCAATTACTGAAATTTATAGCGGGAATTGCATACTTGGTAAATGAAGTGGTTGACATCTCAGTTTACTGGAAACCCAGAATACATTTAGTCCTGAGTTTTTAATCATTGTTTTAAATTGCAAAAAACTTCGTTGTTTGCAGGTTCTTATAGTCGAGAAAATTTTGAAGTTCAATTAATTAATAAATGTATGTCCTTTTTTTCTCGGAAACGGCATTAACAATTTTCTCGAAATAAATAATAAATAGCTGTTGCTATGAATGTAAATAGAGAAACTAAGAGTTGAGTATTTGTACAATCTATCTAATCCTATACTATTAAGCGAGCAATAATTGTACAATTACGTACAACGTGAAACTCCGTAGCGAAGCACGGGTACTTTGCTAGTCTACAGTATATATATAAAAGAGAAATACCACTGACTCACTGACTGACTCACTGATTCATCACTAAATATCCGAAACTATAACACCTAGTAACTTGAAATTTGGCATGTAGGTTCCTTATGTGATGTAGGTATCCGCGAAAAAGGGATTTTTGGAAATTCGACCTTTAAAGGGGGAAAAGGGGGGAAAATTTGCTGACTGACATAGAATCAACGTAGAGCAAAAACTACTGAATGGATATCAATGAAACTTTGAACATAGCTTCATCATAGGTCTTAGGTGCTCACTAAGAAACGGTTTTAAAAACTTTCACTCCTAAGGGGCAAACCCCCCCCCTCCATTGCATGTATGTATCTATGTATGTATGTTCCACATCTCCTCCTAAATCACTGGACCGATTTCAACCAACAAGAGCACAAACCTTTTCCGCAAGGGGAGAATCAACATAGGATAGGTGTTTTCTTCGTTGGGGTCCTTTGGGGTCTTCCACATCTCCTCCTAAACCACTGGACCGAATACAACCAACCTTGGCACAAATATCTTACGCAACGGGAGAACCAACATAGGATAGGTGTTTTCTTCGATGGGGTCCTTTGGGGTCTTCCACATCTCCTCCTAAACCACTAGACCGATTTCAACCAACCTTGGCACAAATATTTTACGCAACGGGAGAACCAACATAGGACAGGTGTTTTTTTCGATACGATCCTCTGGGGTCTTCCACATCTCCTCTTAAACCACTGGACCGATTTCAACCAAACTTGGCACAAATATTTTACACAACGGGAGAACCAACATAGTATAGGTGTTTTTTCGATACGATCCTTCGGGGTGTCCTTTGGGGTCTTCCACATCTCCTCCTGAACCACTGGACCGATTTCAACCAAACTTGGCACAAATATTTTACGCAACGGAAGAAACAACATAGGACAAGTGTTTTTTCGATACGATCCTTTGGGGGGTCCTTTGGGTCTTAAAAAGTATTAGATCTTTATACTATGGCAACCCAATAGAATAGATTCTGGTTACAATAGCATCGGTGGAAGTCTCCCGCATAGGAAATAGCGCGGGAGTCGTCCAACGGGCCTTCCCCGGAGTTCATCCACGGAACCCGGGGAGCCTTAGGTCGGATCCCGCGAAAGACGGCGGGGCCAGAGTCCACGGCTCTTATAAATAAATATATAGGTTATGATATCAAAGGTGGTTTATACATCTTAAGAAACTTCTTAATAGCGTGTGAATTCAGAGTTGTTTCAGTTTGAATTTTTTGATAGATCGAAGAAAGTTACAAGCGAGTATAAAAAAAAAAATAGTTTTGATAGTGAATGTATTCAGATCATAATGTTCAGACAATATAAATGCACTTGCTTCAGTTTGAATTTAAAAATTGATAAGCTGAAATCTAAAGAGGTGTTGTATTGTTAGAATAAGTTTAGGAGACACTAATTTAACAAATGCCTTATTCCAACATTAACACAATGAATTATAAAACGACAGTTAAATACGCAGCGCGTGCAAGTACTGTAGACATTTTATTGAAAACTAATTTAGCTGTTCGCCCTCTCCCAGAGTTAGAAATCGAGCAGGAGCATCACGCGCAACAGAATTCTTCTCCAGCTATAAGAATACAGTTTATGACATGTTCTTAAACAGGTGCGCTACAGAGTATTCCTCCAGTGAGAATGCGAACGTAATAATATAAGGAAGATTATACAATATACAAGTAATATAATGTTAGAACAAGAATAGGTGCCTATGAATAAGTTATGAACCCGAGCAACACTGGGTAAATCGGCTAAATATAGATATCTATATAAGCCAAATACCACTGACTGACTCACTGATCACGATATCTCTGAAACCACTGAATGGATATCAATGAAACTTTGAACATAGCTTCATCATAGGTCTTAGGTGCTCACTAAGAAACGGTTTTAAAAACTTTCACTCCTAAGGGGCAAAAAATCAAATACTGAAATTTATAGCGGGAATTGCATACTTGGTAAATGAAGTGGTTGACATCTCAGTTTACTGGAAACCCGGAATACATTTAGTCCTGAGTTTTTAATCATTGTTTTAAATTGCAAAAAACTTCGTTGTTTGCAGGTTCTTATAGTCGAGAAAATTTTGAAGTTCAATTAATTAATAAATGTATGTCCTTTTTTTCTCGGAAACGGCATTAACAATTTTCTCGAAATAAATAATAAATAGCTGTTGCTATGAATGTAAATAGACAAACTAAGAGTTGAGAATTTGTACAATCTATCTAATCCTATACTATTAAGCGAGCAATAATTGTACAATTACGTACAACGTGAAACTCCGTAGCGAAGCACGGGTATTTTGCTAGTCTACAGTATATATATAAAAGAGAAATACCACTGACTCACTGACTGACTCACTGATTCATCACGAAATCTCCGAAACTATAACACCTAGTAACTTGAAATTTGGCATGGTTCCTTATGTGATATAGGTATCCGCGAAGAAGGGATTTTTGGAAATTCTACCTTTAAAGGGGGAAAAGGGGGGAAAATTTGCCTGACTGACTGACACAGAATCAACGTAGAGCAAAAACTACTGAATGGATATCAATGAAACTTTGAACATAGCTTCATCATAGGTCTTAGGTGCTCACTAAGAAACGGTTTTAAAAACTTTCACTCCTAAGGGGCAAACCCCCCCCTCCATTGCATGTATGTATCTATGTATGTATGTTCCACATCTCCTCCTAAATCACTGGACCGATTTCAACCAACCAGAGCACAAACCTTTTCCGCAACGGGAGAATCAACATAGGATAGGTGTTTTCTTCGTTGGGGTCCTTTGGGGTCTTCCACATCTCCTCCTAAACCACTGGACCGAATTCAACCAACCTTGGCACAAATATCTTACGCAACGGGAGAACCAACATAGGATAGGTGTTTTCTTCGATGGGGTCCTTTGGGGTCTTCCACATCTCCTCCTAAACCACTGAACCGATTTCAACCAAACTTGGCACAAATATTTTACGCAACGGGAGAACCAACATAGGACAGGTATTTTTTCGATACGATCCTTCGGGGTGTCCTTTGGGGTCTTCCACATCTCCTCCTGAACCACTGGACCGATTTCAACCAAACTTGGCACAAATATTTTACGCAACGGAAGAAACAACATAGGACAAGTGTTTTTTCGATACGATCCTTTGGGGGGTCCTTTGGGTCTTAAAAAGTATTAGATCTTTATACTATGGCAACCCAATAGAATAGATTCTGGTTACAATAGCATCGGTGGAAGTCTCCCGCATAGGAAATAGCGCGGGAGTCGTCCAACGGGCCTTCCCCGGAGTTCATCCACGGAACCCGGGGAGCCTTAGGTTGGATCCCGCGAAAGACGGCGGGGCCAGAGTCCAAGGTTCTTAAAAATAAAGATATAGGTTATGATATCAAAGGTGGTGTATGCATCTTAAGAAACTTCTTAATAGCGTGTGAATTCAGAGTTGTTTCAGTTTGAATTTAAAAGTCGATAGATTGAATTAAGTTACAAGCGAGTATAAAAAAAAATAGTTTTGATAGCGAATGTATTCAGATCATAATGTTCAGACAATATAAATGTACTTGCTACAGTTTGAAGTTAAAAATTGATAAGCTGAAATCTATAGAGGAATTATATTGTTAGAATAAGTTTAGGAGACACTAATTTAACAAATGCCTTATTCCAGCATTAACACAATGAATTATAAAACGACAGTTAAATACGCAGCGCGTGCAAGTACTGTAGACATTTTATTGAAAACTAATTTAGCTGTTCGCCCTCTCCCAGGGTTAGAAATCGAGCAGGAGCATCACGCGCAACAGAATACTTCTCCAGATATAAGAATACAGTTTATGACATGTTCTTAAACAGGTGCGCTACAGAGTATTCCTCCAGTGAGAATGCGAACGTAACAATATAAGGAAGATTATACAATATACAAGTAATATAACGTTAGAACAAGAATAGGTGCCTATGAATAAATTATGAACCCGAGCAACGCTGGGTAAATCGGCTAAATATAGATATCTATATAAGCCAAATACCACTGACTGACTCACTGATCACGATATCTCTGAAACCACTGAATGGATATCAATGAAACTTTGAACATAGCTTCATCATAGGTCTTAGGTGCTCACTAAGAAACGGTTTTAAAAACTTTCACTCCTAAGGGGCAAAAAATCAAATACTGAAATTTATAGCGGGAATTGCATACTTGGTAAATGAAGTGGTTGACATCTCAGTTTACTGGAAACCCAGAATACATTTAGTCCTGAGTTTTTAATCATTGTTTTAAATTGCAAAAAACTTCGTTGTTTGCAGGTTCTTATAGTCGAGAAAATTTTGAAGTTCAATTAATTAATAAATGTATGTCCTTTTTTTCTCGGAAACGGCATTAACAATTTTCTCGAAATAAATAATAAATAGCTGTTGCTATGAATGTAAATAGACAAACTAAGAGTTGAGAATTTGTACAATCTATCTAATCCTATACTATTAAGCGAGCAATAATTGTACAATTACGTACAACGTGAAACTCCGTAGCGAAGCACGGGTATTTTGCTAGTCTACAGTATATATATAAAAGAGAAATACCACTGACTCACTGACTGACTCACTGATTCATCACGAAATCTCCGAAACTATAACACCTAGTAACTTGAAATTTGGCATGTAGGTTCCTTATGTGATGTAGGTATCCGCGAAGAAGGGATTTTTGGAAATTCGACCTTTAAAGGGGGAAAAGGGGGGAAAATTTGCTGACTGACATAGAATCAACGTAGAGCAAAAACTACTGAATGGATATCAATGAAACTTTGAACATAGCTTCATCATAGGTCTTAGGTGCTCACTAAGAAACGGTTTTAAAAACTTTCACTCCTAAGGGGCAAACCCCCCCCTCCATTACATGTATGTATCTATGTATGTATGTTCCACATCTCCTCCTAAATCACTGGACCGATTTCAACCAACCAGAGCACAAACCTTTTCCGCAACGGGAGAATCAACATAGGATAGGTGTTTTCTTCGTTGGGGTCCTTTGGGGTCTTCCACATCTCCTCCTAAACCACTGGACCGAATACAACCAACCTTGGCACAAATATCTTACGCAACGGGAGAACCAACATAGGATAGGTGTTTTCTTCGATGGGGTCCTTTGGGGTCTTCCACATCTCCTCCTAAACCACTGAACCGATTTCAACCAAACTTGGCACAAATATTTTACGCAACGGGAGAACCAACATAGGACAGGTGTTTTTTTCGATACGATCCTCTGGGGTCTTCCACATCTCCTCTTAAACCACTGGACCGATTTCAACCAAACTTGGCACAAATATTTTACACAACGGGAGAACCAACATAGTATAGGTGTTTTTTCGATACGATCCTTCGGGGTGTCCTTTGGGGTCTTCCACATCTCCTCCTGAACCACTGGACCGATTTCAACCAAACTTGGCACAAATATTTTACGCAACGGAAGAAACAACATAGGACAAGTGTTTTTTCGATACGATCCTTTGGGGGGTCCTTTGGGTCTTAAAAAGTATTAGATCTTTATACTATGGCAACCCAATAGAATAGATTCTGGTTACAATAGCATCGGTGGAAGTCTCCCGCATAGGAAATAGCGCGGGAGTCGTCCAACGGGCCTTCCCCGGAGTTCATCCACGGAACCCGGGGAGCCTTAGGTTGGATCCCGCGAAAGACGGCGGGGCCAGAGTCCAAGGTTCTTAAAAATAAAGATATAGGTTATGATATCAAAGGTGGTGTATGCATCTTAAGAAACTTCTTAATAGCGTGTGAATTCAGAGTTGTTTCAGTTTGAATTTAAAAGTGGATAGATTGAAGTAAGTTACAAGCGAGTATAAAAAAAAATAGTTTTGATAGCGAATGTATTCAGATCATAATGTTCAGACAATATAAATGTACTTGCTTCAGTTTGAAGTTAAAAATTGATAAGCTGAAATCTATAGAGGTATTATATTGTTAGAATAAGTTTAGGAGACACTAATTTAACAAATGCCTTATTCCAACATTAACACAATGAATTATAAAACGACAGTTAAATACGCAGCGCGTGCAAGTACTGTAGACATTTTATTGAAAACTAATTTAGCTGTTCGCCCGCTCCCAGAGTTAGAAATCGAGCAGGAGCATCACGCGCAACAGAATTCTTCTCCAGATATAAGAATACAGTTTATGACATGTTCTTAAACAGGTGCGCTACAGAGTATTCCTCCAGTGAGAATGCGAACGTAACAATATAAGGAAGATTATACAGTATACAAGTAATATAACGTTAGAACAAGAATAGGTGCCTATGAATAAATTATGAACCCAAGCAACGCTGGGTAAATCGGCTAAATATAGATATCTATATAAGCCAAATACCACTGACTGACTCACTGATCACGATATCTCTGAAACCACTGAATGGATATCAATGAAACTTTGAACATAGCTTCATCATAGGTCTTAGGTGCTCACTAAGAAACGGTTTTAAAAACTTTCACTCCTAAGGGGCAAAAAATCAATTACTGAAATTTATAGCGGGAATTGCATACTTGGTAAATGAAGTGGTTGACATCTCAGTTTACTGGAAACCCAGAATACATTTAGTCCTGAGTTTTTAATCATTGTTTTAAATTGCAAAAAACTTCGTTGTTTGCAGGTTCTTATAGTCGAGAAAATTTTGAAGTTCAATTAATTAATAAATGTATGTCCTTTTTTTCTCGGAAACGGCATTAACAATTTTCTCGAAATAAATAATAAATAGCTGTTGCTATGAATGTAAATAGACAAACTAAGAGTTGAGAATTTGTACAATCTATCTAATCCTATACTATTAAGCGAGCAATAATTGTACAATTACGTACAACGTGAAACTCCGTAGCGAAGCACGGGTACTTTGCTAGTCTACAGTATATATATAAAAGAGAAATACCACTGACTCACTGACTGACTCACTGATTCATCACTAAATATCCGAAACTATAACACCTAGTAACTTGAAATTTGGCATGTAGGTTCCTTATGTGATGTAGGTATCCCCGAAAAAGGGATTTTTGGAAATTCGACCTTTAAAGGGGGAAAAGGGGGGAAAATTTGCCTGACTGACTGACATAGAATCAACGTAGAGCAAAAACTACTGAATGGATATCAATGAAACTTTGAACATAGCTTCATCATAGGTCTTAGGTGCTCACTAAGAAACGGTTTTAAAAACTTTCACTCCTAAGGGGCAAACCCCCCCACCATTGCATGTATGTATCTATGTATGTATGTTCCACATCTCCTCCTAAATCACTGGACCGATTTCAACCAACCATGGCACAAACATTTTACGCAATGGCAGAATCAACATAGGATAGGTGTTTTCTTCGTTGGGGTCCTTTGGGGTCTTCCACATCTCCTCCTAAACCACTGGACCGAATACAACCAACCTTGGCACAAATAATTTACGCAACGGGAGAACCAATATAGGATAGGTGTTTTCTTCGATGGGGTCCTTTGGGGTCTTCCACATCTCCTCCTAAACCACTGGACCGATTTCAACCAAACTTGGCACAAATAGTTTACGCAATGGGAGAACCAACATAGGACAGGTATTTTTTTCGATACGATCCTCTGGGGTCTTCCACGTCTCCTCTTAAACCACTGGACCGATTTCAACCAAACTCGGCACAAATATTTTACGCAACGGGAGAACCAACATAGTATAGGTGTTTTTTTCGATACGATCGCTCGGGGGGTCCTTTGGGGTCTTTCACATCCCCTCCTGAACTACTGGACCGGTTTCAACCAAACTTGGCACAAATATTTTACGCAACGGAAGAAACAACATAGGACAAGTGTTTTTTCAATACGATCCTTTGGGGGGTCCTTTGGGTCTTAAAAAGTATTAGATCTTTATACTATGGCAAACCAATAGAATAGATTCTGGTTACAATAGCATCGGAGGAAGTCTCCCGCGTAGGAAATAGCGCGGGAGTCGCCCAACGGGCCTTCCCCGGAGTTCATCCACGGAACCCGGGGAGTCTTAGGTCGGATCCCGCGAAAGACGGCGGGGCCAGAGTCCACGGCTCTTATAAATAAATATATAGGTTATGATATCAAAGGTGGTTTATACATCTTAAGAAACTTCTTAATAGCGTGTGAATTCAGAGTTGTTTCAGTTTGAATTTAAAAGTGGATAGATCGAAGAAAGTTACAAGCGAGTATAAAAAAAAAAATAGTTTTGATAGTGAATGTATTCAGATCATAATGTTCAGACAATATAAATGCACTTGCTTCAGTTTGAATTTAAAAATTGATAAGCTGAAATCTAAAGAGGTGTTGTATTGTTAGAATAAGTTTAGGAGACACTAATTTAACAAATGCCTTATTCCAACATTAACACAATGAATTATAAAACGACAGTTAAATACGCAGCGCGTGCAAGTACTGTAGACATTTTATTGAAAACTAATTTAGCTGTTCGCCCTCTCCCAGAGTTAGAAATCGAGCAGGAGCATCAAGCGCAACAGAATTCTTCTCCAGATATAAGAATACAGTTTATGACATGTTCTTAAACAGGTGCGCTACAGAGTATTCCTCCAGTGAGAATGCGAACGTAACAATATAAGGAAGATTATACAATATACAAGTAGTATAACGTTAGAACAAGAATAGGTGCCTATGAATAAATTATGAACCCGAGCAACACTGGGTAAATCGGCTAAATATAGATATCTATATAAGCCAAATACCACTGACTGACTCACTGATCACGATATCTCTGAAACCACTGAATGGATATCAATGAAACTTTGAACATAGCTTCATCATAGATCTTAGGTGCTCACTATGAAACGGTTTTAAAAACTTTCACTCCTAAGGGGAAAAAATCAAATACTGAAATTTATAGCGGGAATTGCATACTTGGTAAATGAAGTGGTTGACATCTCAGTTTACTGGAAACCCAGAATACATTTAGTCCTGAGTTTTTAATCATTGTTTTAAATTGCAAAAAACTTCGTTGTTTGCAGGTTCTTATAGTCGAGAAAATTTTGAAGTTCGATTAATTAATAAATGTATGTCCTTTTTTTCTCGGAAACGGCATTAACAATTTTCTCGAAATAAATAATAAATAGCTGTTGCTATGAATGTAAATAGACAAACTAAGAGTTGAGAATTTGTACAATCTATCTAATCCTATACTATTAAGCGAGCAGTAATTGTACAATTACGTACAACGTGAACTCCGTAGCGAAGCACGGGTATTTTGCTAGTCTACAGTATATATATAAAAGAGAAATACCACTGACTCACTGACTGACTCACTGATTCATCACGAAATCTCCGAAACTATAACACCTAGTAACTTGAAATTTGGCATGGATCCTTATGTGATATAGGTATCCGCGAAGAAGGGATTTTTGGAAATTCTACCTTTAAAGGGGGAAAAGGGGGGAAAATTTGCCTGACTGACTGACACAGAATCAACGTAGAGCAAAAACTACTGAATGGATATCAATGAAACTTTGAACATAGCTTCATCATAGGTCTTAGGTGCTCACTAAGAAACGGTTTTAAAAACTTTCACTCCTAAGGGGCAAACCCCCCCACCATTGCATGTATGTATCTATGTATGTATGTTCCACATCTCCTCCTAAATCACTGGACCGATTTCAACCAACCTTGGGACAAATATTTTACGCATCGGGAGAACCAACATAGGACAGGTATTTTTTTCGATACGATCCTCTGGGGTCTTGCACGTCTCCTCTTAAACCACTGGACCGATTTCAACCAAACTTTGCACAAATATTTTACGCAACGGGAGAACCAACATAGTATAGGTGTTTTATCGATACGATCCTTCGGGGGGTCCTTTGGGGTCTTCCACATCTCCTCCTGAACCACTGGACCGATTTCAACCAAACTTGGCACAAATATTTTACGCAACGGGAGAACCAACATAGGACAAGTGTTTTTTCGATACGATCCTTTGGGGATCCTTTGGGTTTTAAAAAGTATTAGATCTTTATACTATGGCAACCCAATAGAATAGATTCTGGTTACAATAGCATCGGTGGAAGTCTCCCGCGTAGGAAATAGCGCGGGAGTCGTGCAACGGGCCTTCACCGGAGTTCATCCACGGAACCCGGGGAATCTAAGGTTGGATCCCGCGAAAGACAGCGGGGCCAGAGTCCAAGATTCTTATAAATAAAGATATAGGTTATGATATCAAAGGTGGTGTATGCATCTTAAGAAACTTCTTAATAGCGTGTGAATTCAGAGTTGTTTCAGTTTGAATTTAAAAGTGGATAGATTGAAGTAAGTTACAAGCGAGTATAAAAAAAAATAGTTTTGATAGCGAATGTATTCAGATCATAATGTTCAGACAATATAAATGTACTTGCTACAGTTTGAAGTTAAAAATTGATAAGCTGAAATCTATAGAGGAATTATATTGTTAGAATAAGTTTAGGAGACACTAATTTAACAAATGCCTTATTCCAGCATTAACACAATGAATTATAAAACGACAGTTAAATACGCAGCGCGTGCAAGTACTGTAGACATTTTATTGAAAACTAATTTAGCTGTTCGCCCTCTCCCAGGGTTAGAAATCGAGCAGGAGCATCACGCGCAACAGAATTCTTCTCCAGATATAAGAATACAGTTTATGACATGTTCTTAAACAGGTGCGCTACAGAGTATTCCTCCAGTGAGAATGCGAACGTAACAATATAAGGAAGATTATACAATATACAAGTAATATAACGTTAGAACAAGAATAGGTGCCTATGAATAAATTATGAACCCGAGCAACGCTGGGTAAATCGGCTAAATATAGATATCTATATAAGCCAAATACCACTGACTGACTCACTGATCACGATATCTCTGAAACCACTGAATGGATATCAATGAAACTTTGAACATAGCTTCATCATAGGTCTTAGGTGCTCACTAAGAAACGGTTTTAAAAACTTTCACTCCTAAGGGGCAAAAAATCAAATACTGAAATTTATAGCGGGAATTGCATACTTGGTAAATGAAGTGGTTGACATCTCAGTTTACTGGAAACCCAGAATACATTTAGTCCTGAGTTTTTAATCATTGTTTTAAATTGCAAAAAACTTCGTTGGTTGCAGGTTCTTATAGTCGAGAAAATTTTGAAGTTCAATTAATTAATAAATGTATGTCCTTTTTTTCTCGGAAACGGCATTAACAATTTTCTCGAAATAAATAATAAATAGCTGTTGCTATGAATGTAAATAGACAAACTAAGAGTTGAGAATTTGTACACTCTATCTAATCCTATACTATTAAGCGAGCAATAATTGTACAATTACGTACAACGTGAAACTCCGTAGCGAAGCACGGGTATTTTGCTAGTCTACAGTATATATATAAAAGAGAAATACCACTGACTCACTGACTGACTCACTGATTCATCACGAAATCTCCGAAACTATAACACCTAGTAACTTGAAATTTGGCATGTAGGTTCCTTATGTGATGTAGGTATCCGCGAAGAAGGGATTTTTGGAAATTCGACCTTTAAAGGGGGAAAAGGGGGGAAAATTTGCTGACTGACATAGAATCAACGTAGAGCAAAAACTACTGAATGGATATCAATGAAACTTTGAACATAGCTTCATCATAGGTCTTAGGTGCTCACTAAGAAACGGTTTTAAAAACTTTCACTCCTAAGGGGCAAACCCCCCCCTCCATTGCATGTATGTATCTATGTATGTATGTTCCACATCTCCTCCTAAATCACTGGACCGATTTCAACCAACCAGAGCACAAACCTTTTCCGCAACGGGAGAATCAACATAGGATAGGTGTTTTCTTCGTTGGGGTCCTTTGGGGTCTTCCACATCTCCTCCTAAACCACTGGACCGAATACAACCAACCTTGGCACAAATATCTTACGCAACGGGAGAACCAACATAGGATAGGTGTTTTCTTCGATGGGGTCCTTTGGGGTCTTCCACATCTCCTCCTAAACCACTGAACCGATTTCAACCAAACTTGGCACAAATATTTTACGCAACGGGAGAACCAACATAGGACAGGTGTTTTTTTCGATACGATCCTCTGGGGTCTTCCACATCTCCTCTTAAACCACTGGACCGATTTCAACCAAACTTGGCACAAATATTTTACACAACGGGAGAACCAACATAGTATAGGTGTTTTTTCGATACGATCCTTCGGGGTGTCCTTTGGGGTCTTCCACATCTCCTCCTGAACCACTGGACCGATTTCAACCAAACTTGGCACAAATATTTTACGCAACGGAAGAAACAACATAGGACAAGTGTTTTTTCGATACGATCCTTTGGGGGGTCCTTTGGGTCTTAAAAAGTATTAGATCTTTATACTATGGCAACCCAATAGAATAGATTCTGGTTACAATAGCATCGGTGGAAGTCTCCCGCATAGGAAATAGCGCGGGAGTCGTCCAACGGGCCTTCCCCGGAGTTCATCCACGGAACCCGGGGAGCCTTAGGTTGGATCCCGCGAAAGACGGCGGGGCCAGAGTCCAAGGTTCTTAAAAATAAAGATATAGGTTATGATATCAAAGGTGGTGTATGCATCTTAAGAAACTTCTTAATAGCGTGTGAATTCAGAGTTGTTTCAGTTTGAATTTAAAAGTGGATAGATTGAAGTAAGTTACAAGCGAGTATAAAAAAAAATAGTTTTGATAGCGAATGTATTCAGATCATAATGTTCAGACAATATAAATGTACTTGCTACAGTTTGAAGTTAAAAATTGATAAGCTGAAATCTATAGAGGAATTATATTGTTAGAATAAGTTTAGGAGACACTAATTTAACAAATGCCTTATTCCAGCATTAACACAATGAATTATAAAACGACAGTTAAATACGCAGCGCGTGCAAGTACTGTAGACATTTTATTGAAAACTAATTTAGCTGTTCGCCCTCTCCCAGGGTTAGAAATCGAGCAGGAGCATCACGCGCAACAGAATTCTTCTCCAGATATAAGAATACAGTTTATGACATGTTCTTAAACAGGTGCGCTACAGAGTATTCCTCCAGTGAGAATGCGAACGTAACAATATAAGGAAGATTATACAATATACAAGTAATATAACGTTAGAACAAGAATAGGTGCCTATGAATAAATTATGAACCCGAGCAACGCTGGGTAAATCGGCTAAATATAGATATCTATATAAGCCAAATACCACTGACTGACTCACTGATCACGATATCTCAGAAACCACTGAATGGATATCAATGAAACTTTGAACATAGCTTCATCATAGGTCTTAGGTGCTCACTAAGAAACGGTTTTAAAAACTTTCACTCCTAAGGGGCAAAAAATCAAATACTGAAATTTATAGCGGGAATTGCATACTTGGTAAATGAAGTGGTTGACATCTCAGTTTACTGGAAACCCAGAATACATTTAGTCCTGAGTTTTTAATCATTGTTTTAAATTGCAAAAAACTTCGTTGTTTGCAGGTTCTTATAGTCGAGAAAATTTTGAAGTTCAATTAATTAATAAATGTATGTCCTTTTTTTCTCGGAAACGGCATTAACAATTTTCTCGAAATAAATAATAAATAGCTGTTGCTATGAATGTAAATAGACAAACTAAGAGTTGAGAATTTGTACAATCTATCTAATCCTATACTATTAAGCGAGCAATAATTGTACAATTACGTACAACGTGAAACTCCGTAGCGAAGCACGGGTATTTTGCTAGTCTACAGTATATATATAAAAGAGAAATACCACTGACTCACTGACTGACTCACTGATTCATCACGAAATCTCCGAAACTATAACACCTAGTAACTTGAAATTTGGCATGTAGGTTCCTTATGTGATGTAGGTATCCGCGAAGAAGGGATTTTTGGAAATTCGACCTTTAAAGGGGGAAAAGGGGGGAAAATTTGCTGACTGACATAGAATCAACGTAGAGCAAAAACTACTGAATGGATATCAATGAAACTTTGAACATAGCTTCATCATAGGTCTTAGGTGCTCACTAAGAAACGGTTTTAAAAACTTTCACTCCTAAGGGGCAAACCCCCCCCTCCATTGCATGTATGTATCTATGTATGTATGTTCCACATCTCCTCCTAAATCACTGGACCGATTTCAACCAACCAGAGCACAAACCTTTTCCGCAACGGGAGAATCAACATAGGATAGGTGTTTTCTTCGTTGGGGTCCTTTGGGGTCTTCCACATCTCCTCCTAAACCACTGGACCGAATACAACCAACCTTGGCACAAATATCTTACGCAACGGGAGAACCAACATAGGATAGGTGTTTTCTTCGATGGGGTCCTTTGGGGTCTTCCACATCTCCTCCTAAACCACTGAACCGATTTCAACCAAACTTGGCACAAATATTTTACGCAACGGGAGAACCAACATAGGACAGGTGTTTTTTTCGATACGATCCTCTGGGGTCTTCCACATCTCCTCTTAAACCACTGGACCGATTTCAACCAAACTGGGCACAAATATTTTACACAACGGGAGAACCAACATAGTATAGGTGTTTTTTCGATACGATCCTTCGGGGTGTCCTTTGGGGTCTTCCACATCTCCTCCTGAACCACTGGACCGATTTCAACCAAACTTGGCACAAATATTTTACGCAACGGAAGAAACAACATAGGACAAGTGTTTTTTCGATACGATCCTTTGGGGGGTCCTTTGGGTCTTAAAAAGTATTAGATCTTTATACTATGGCAACCCAATAGAATAGATTCTGGTTACAATAGCATCGGTGGAAGTCTCCCGCATAGGAAATAGCGCGGGAGTCGTCCAACGGGCCTTCCCCGGAGTTCATCCACGGAACCCGGGGAGCCTTAGGTTGGATCCCGCGAAAGACGGCGGGGCCAGAGTCCAAGGTTCTTAAAAATAAAGATATAGGTTATGATATCAAAGGTGGTGTATGCATCTTAAGAAACTTCTTAATAGCGTGTGAATTCAGAGTTGTTTCAGTTTGAATTTAAAAGTGGATAGATTGAAGTAAGTTACAAGCGAGTATAAAAAAAAATAGTTTTGATAGCGAATGTATTCAGATCATAATGTTCAGACAATATAAATGTACTTGCTTCAGTTTGAAGTTAAAAATTGATAAGCTGAAATCTATAGAGGTATTATATTGTTAGAATAAGTTTAGGAGACACTAATTTAACAAATGCCTTATTCCAACATTAACACAATGAATTATAAAACGACAGTTAAATACGCAGCGCGTGCAAGTACTGTAGACATTTTATTGAAAACTAATTTAGCTGTTCGCCCTCTCCCAGAGTTAGAAATCGAGCAGGAGCATCACGCGCAACAGAATTCTTCTCCAGATATAAGAATACAGTTTATGACATGTTCTTAAACAGGTGCGCTACAGAGTATTCCTCCAGTGAGAATGCGAACGTAACAATATAAGGAAGATTATACAGTATACAAGTAATATAACGTTAGAACAAGAATAGGTGCCTATGAATAAATTATGAACCCAAGCAACGCTGAGTAAATCGGCTAAATATAGATATCTATATAAGCCAAATACCACTGACTGACTCACTGATCACGATATCTCTGAAACCACTGAATGGATATCAATGAAACTTTGAACATAGCTTCATCATAGGTCTTAGGTGCTCACTAAGAAACGGTTTTAAAAACTTTCACTCCTAAGGGGCAAAAAATCAATTACTGAAATTTATAGCGGGAATTGCATACTTGGTAAATGAAGTGGTTGACATCTCAGTTTACTGGAAACCCAGAATACATTTAGTCCTGAGTTTTTAATCATTGTTTTAAATTGCAAAAAACTTCGTTGTTTGCAGGTTCTTATAGTCGAGAAAATTTTGAAGTTCAATTAATTAATAAATGTATGTCCTTTTTTTCTCGGAAACGGCATTAACAATTTTCTCGAAATAAATAATAAATAGCTGTTGCTATGAATGTAAATAGACAAACTAAGAGTTGAGAATTTGTACAATCTATCTAATCCTATACTATTAAGCGAGCAATAATTGTACAATTACGTACAACGTGAAACTCCGTAGCGAAGCACGGGTACTTTGCTAGTCTACAGTATATATATAAAAGAGAAATACCACTGACTCACTGACTGACTCACTGATTCATCACTAAATATCCGAAACTATAACACCTAGTAACTTGAAATTTGGCATGTAGGTTCCTTATGTGATGTAGGTATCCGCGAAGAAGGGATTTTTGGAAATTCGACCTTTAAAGGGGGAAAAGGGGGGAAAATTTGCTGACTGACATAGAATCAACGTAGAGCAAAAACTACTGAATGGATATCAATGAAACTTTGAACATAGCTTCATCATAGGTCTTAGGTGCTCACTAAGAAACGGTTTTAAAAACTTTCACTCCTAAGGGGCAAACCCCCCCCTCCATTGCATGTATGTATCTATGTATGTATGTTCCACATCTCCTCCTAAATCACTGGACCGATTTCAACCAACCAGAGCACAAACCTTTTCCGCAACGGGAGAATCAACATAGGATAGGTGTTTTCTTCGTTGGGGTCCTTTGGGGTCTTCCACATCTCCTCCTAAACCACTGGACCGAATACAACCAACCTTGGCACAAATATCTTACGCAACGGGAGAACCAACATAGGATAGGTGTTTTCTTCGATGGGGTCCTTTGGGGTCTTCCACATCTCCTCCTAAACCACTGAACCGATTTCAACCAAACTTGGCACAAATATTTTACGCAACGGGAGAACCAACATAGGACAGGTGTTTTTTTCGATACGATCCTCTGGGGTCTTCCACATCTCCTCTTAAACCACTGGACCGATTTCAACCAAACTTGGCACAAATATTTTACACAACGGGAGAACCAACATAGTATAGGTGTTTTTTCGATACGATCCTTCGGGGTGTCCTTTGGGGTCTTCCACATCTCCTCCTGAACCACTGGACCGATTTCAACCAAACTTGGCACAAATATTTTACGCAACGGAAGAAACAACATAGGACAAGTGTTTTTTCGATACGATCCTTTGGGGGGTCCTTTGGGTCTTAAAAAGTATTAGATCTTTATACTATGGCAACCCAATAGAATAGATTCTGGTTACAATAGCATCGGTGGAAGTCTCCCGCATAGGAAATAGCGCGGGAGTCGTCCAACGGGCCTTCCCCGGAGTTCATCCACGGAACCCGGGGAGCCTTAGGTTGGATCCCGCGAAAGACGGCGGGGCCAGAGTCCAAGGTTCTTAAAAATAAAGATATAGGTTATGATATCAAAGGTGGTGTATGCATCTTAAGAAACTTCTTAATAGCGTGTGAATTCAGAGTTGTTTCAGTTTGAATTTAAAAGTGGATAGATTGAAGTAAGTTACAAGCGAGTATAAAAAAAAATAGTTTTGATAGCGAATGTATTCAGATCATAATGTTCAGACAATATAAATGTACTTGCTTCAGTTTGAAGTTAAAAATTGATAAGCTGAAATCTATAGAGGTATTATATTGTTAGAATAAGTTTAGGAGACACTAATTTAACAAATGCCTTATTCCAACATTAACACAATGAATTATAAAACGACAGTTAAATACGCAGCGCGTGCAAGTACTGTAGACATTTTATTGAAAACTAATTTAGCTGTTCGCCCTCTCCCAGAGTTAGAAATCGAGCAGGAGCATCACGCGCAACAGAATTCTTCTCCAGATATAAGAATACAGTTTATGACATGTTCTTAAACAGGTGCGCTACAGAGTATTCCTCCAGTGAGAATGCGAACGTAACAATATAAGGAAGATTATACAGTATACAAGTAATATAACGTTAGAACAAGAATAGGTGCCTATGAATAAATTATGAACCCAAGCAACGCTGAGTAAATCGGCTAAATATAGATATCTATATAAGCCAAATACCACTGACTGACTCACTGATCACGATATCTCTGAAACCACTGAATGGATATCAATGAAACTTTGAACATAGCTTCATCATAGGTCTTAGGTGCTCACTAAGAAACGGTTTTAAAAACTTTCACTCCTAAGGGGCAAAAAATCAATTACTGAAATTTATAGCGGGAATTGCATACTTGGTAAATGAAGTGGTTGACATCTCAGTTTACTGGAAACCCAGAATACATTTAGTCCTGAGTTTTTAATCATTGTTTTAAATTGCAAAAAACTTCGTTGTTTGCAGGTTCTTATAGTCGAGAAAATTTTGAAGTTCAATTAATTAATAAATGTATGTCCTTTTTTTCTCGGAAACGGCATTAACAATTTTCTCGAAATAAATAATAAATAGCTGTTGCTATGAATGTAAATAGACAAACTAAGAGTTGAGAATTTGTACAATCTATCTAATCCTATACTATTAAGCGAGCAATAATTGTACAATTACGTACAACGTGAAACTCCGTAGCGAAGCACGGGTACTTTGCTAGTCTACAGTATATATATAAAAGAGAAATACCACTGACTCACTGACTGACTCACTGATTCATCACTAAATATCCGAAACTATAACACCTAATAACTTGAAATTTGGCATGTAGGTTCCTTATGTGATGTAGGTATCCCCGAAAAAGGGATTTTTGGAAATTCGACCTTTAAAGGGGGAAAAGGGGGGAAAATTTGCCTGACTGACTGACATAGAATCAACGTAGAGCAAAAACTACTGAATGGATATCAATGAAACTTTGAACATAGCTTCATCATAGGTCTTAGGTGCTCACTAAGAAACGGTTTTAAAAACTTTCACTCCTAAGGGGCAAACCCCCCCACCATTGCATGTATGTATCTATGTATGTATGTTCCACATCTCCTCCTAAATCACTGGACCGATTTCAACCAACCATGGCACAAACATTTTACGCAATGGCAGAATCAACATAGGATAGGTGTTTTCTTCGTTGGGGTCCTTTGGGGTCTTCCACATCTCCTCCTAAACCACTGGACCGAATACAACCAACCTTGGCACAAATAATTTACGCAACGGGAGAACCAATATAGGATAGGTGTTTTCTTCGATGGGGTCCTTTGGGGTCTTCCACATCTCCTCCTAAACCACTGGACCGATTTCAACCAAACTTGGCACAAATAGTTTACGCAATGGGAGAACCAACATAGGAAAGGTATTTTTTTCGATACGATCCTCTGGGGTCTTCCACGTCTCCTCTTAAACCACTGGACCGATTTCAACCAAACTTGGCACAAATATTTTACGCAACGGGAGAACCAACATAGTATAGGTGTTTTTTTCGATACGATCGCTCGGGGGGTCCTTTGGGGTCTTTCACATCCCCTCCTGAACTACTGGACCGGTTTCAACCAAACTTGGCACAAATATTTTACGCAACGGAAGAAACAACATAGGAAAAGTGTTTTTTCAATACGATCCTTTGGGGGGTCCTTTGGGTCTTAAAAAGTATTAGATCTTTATACTATGGCAAACCAATAGAACAGATTCTGGTTACAATAGCATCGGAGGAAGTCTCCCGCGTAGGAAATAGCGCGGGAGTCGCCCAACGGGCCTTCCCCGGAGTTCATCCACGGAACCCGGGGAGTCTTAGGTCGGATCCCGCGAAAGACGGCGGGGCCAGAGTCCACGGCTCTTATAAATAAATATATAGGTTATGATATCAAAGGTGGTTTATACATCTTAAGAAACTTCTTAATAGCGTGTGAATTCAGAGTTGTTTCAGTTTGAATTTAAAAGTGGATAGATCGAAGAAAGTTACAAGCGAGTATAAAAAAAAAAATAGTTTTGATAGTGAATGTATTCAGATCATAATGTTCAGACAATATAAATGCACTTGCTTCAGTTTGAATTTAAAAATTGATAAGCTGAAATCTAAAGAGGTGTTGTATTGTTAGAATAAGTTTAGGAGACACTAATTTAACAAATGCCTTATTCCAACATTAACACAATGAATTATAAAACGACAGTTAAATACGCAGCGCGTGCAAGTACTGTAGACATTTTATTGAAAACTAATTTAGCTGTTCGCCCTCTCCCAGAGTTAGAAATCGAGCAGGAGCATCACGCGCAACAGAATTCTTCTCCAGATATAAGAATACAGTTTATGACATGTTCTTAAGCAGGTGCGCTACAGAGTATTCCTCCAGTGAGAATGCGAACGTAACAATATAAGGAAGATTATACAATATACAAGTAGTATAACGTTAGAACAAGAATAGGTGCCTATGAATAAATTATGAACCCGAGCAACACTGGGTAAATCGGCTAAATATAGATATCTATATAAGCCAAATACCACTGACTGACTCACTGATCACGATATCTCTGAAACCACTGAATGGATATCAATGGAACTTTGAACATAGCTTCATCATAGATCTTAGGTGCTCACTATGAAACGGTTTTAAAAACTTTCACTCCTAAGGGGAAAAAATCAAATACTGAAATTTATAGCGGGAATTGCATACTTGGTAAATGAAGTGGTTGACATCTCAGTTTACTGGAAACCCAGAATACATTTAGTCCTGAGTTTTAATCATTGTTTTAAATTGCAAAAAACTTCGTTGTTTGCAGGTTCTTATAGTCGAGAAAATTTTGAAGTTCGATTAATTAATAAATGTATGTCCTTTTTTTCTCGGAAACGGCATTAACAATTTTCTCGAAATAAATAATAAATAGCTGTTGCTATGAATGTAAATAGACAAACTAAGAGTTGAGAATTTGTACAATCTATCTAATCCTATACTATTAAGCGAGCAGTAATTGTACAATTACGTACAACGTGAAACTCCGTAGCGAAGCACGGGTATTTTGCTAGTCTACAGTATATATATAAAAGAGAAATACCACTGACTCACTGACTGACTCACTGATTCATCACGAAATATCCGAAACTATAACACCTAGTAACTTGAAATTTGGCATGTAGGTTCCTTATGTGATGTAGGTATCTGCGAAGAAGGGATTTTTGGAAATTCGACCTTTAAAGGGGGAACAGGGGGGAAAATTTGCCTGACTGACTGACATAGAATCAACGTAGAGCAAAAACTACTGAATGGATATCAATGAAACTTTGAACATAGCTTCATCATAGGTCTTAGGTGCTCACTAAGAAACGGTTTTAAAAACTTACACTCCTAAGGGGCAAACCCCCCCACCATTGCATGTATGTATCTATGTATGTATGTTCCACATCTCCTCCTAAATCACTGGACCGATTTCAACCAACCTTGGGACAAATATTTTACGCAACGGGAGAACCAACATAGGACAGGTATTTTTTTCGATACGATCCTCTGGGGTCTTCCACGTCTCCTCTTAAACCACTGGACCGATTTCAACCAAACTCGGCACAAATATTTTACGCAACGGGAGAACCAACATAGTATAGGTGTTTTTTCGATACGATCCTTCGGGGGGTCCTTTGGGGTCTTCCACATCTCCTCCTGAACCACTGGACCGATTTCAACCAAACTTGGCACAAATAATTTACGCAACGGGAGAACCAACATAGGACAAGTGTTTTTTCGATACGATCCTTTGGGGGGGTCCTTTGGGTCTTAAAAAGTATTAGATCTTTATACTATGGCAACCCAATAGAATAGATTCTGGTTACAATAGCATCGGTGGAAGTCTCCCGCGTAGGAAATAGCGCGGGAGTCGTCCAACGGGCCTTCCCCGGAGTTCATCCACGGAACCCGGGGAGTCTTAGGTCGGATCCCGCGAAAGACGGCGGGGCCAGAGTCCACGGCTCTTATAAATAAATATATAGGTTATGATATCAAAGGTGGTTTATACATCTTAAGAAACTTCTTAATAGCGTGTGAATTCAGAGTTGTTTCAGTTTGAATTTAAAAGTGGATAGATCGAAGAAAGTTACAAGCGAGTATAAAAAAAAAAATAGTTTTGATAGTGAATGTATTCAGATCATAATGTTCAGACAATATAAATGCACTTGCTTCAGTTTGAATTTAAAAATTGATAAGCTGAAATCTAAAGAGGTGTTGTATTGTTAGAATAAGTTTAGGAGACACTAATTTAACAAATGCCTTATTCCAACATTAACACAATGAATTATAAAACGACAGTTAAATACGCAGCGCGTGCAAGTACTGTAGACATTTTATTGAAAACCAATTTAGCTGTTCGCCCTCTCCCAGAGTTAGAAATCGAGCAGGAGCAACACGCCCAACAGAATTCTTCTCCAGATATAAGAATACAGTTTATGACATGTTCTTAAACAGGTGCGCTACAGAGTATTCCTCCAGTGAGAATGCGAACGTAACAATATAAGGAAGATTATACAATATACAAGTAGTATAACGTTAGAACAAGAATAGGTGCCTATGAATAAATTATGAACCCGAGCAACACTGGGTAAATCGGCTAAATATAGATATCTATATAAGCCAAATACCACTGACTGACTCACTGATCACGATATCTCTGAAACCACTGAATGGATATCAATGAAACTTTGAACATAGCTTCATCATAGATCTTAGGTGCTCACTAAGAAACGGTTTTAAAAACTTTCACTCCTAAGGGGAAAAAATCAAATACTGAAATTTATAGCGGGAATTGCATACTTGGTAAATGAAGTGGTTGACATCTCAGTTTACTGGAAACCCAGAATACATTTAGTCCTGAGTTTTTAATCATTGTTTTAAATTGCAAAAAACTTCGTTGTTTGCAGGTTCTTATAGTCGAGAAAATTTTGAAGTTCGATTAATTAATAAATGTATGTCCTTTTTTTCTCGGAAACGGCATTAACAATTTTCTCGAAATAAATAATAAATAGCTGTTGCTATGAATGTAAATAGACAAACTAAGAGTTGATAATTTGTACAATCTATCTAATCCTATACTATTAAGCGAGCAATAATTGTACAATTACGTACAACGTGAAACTCCGTAGCGAAGCACGGGTATTTTGCTAGTCTACAGTATATATATAAAAGAGAAATACCACTGACTCACTGACTGACTCACTGATTCATCACGAAATATCCGAAACTATAACACCTAGTAACTTGAAATTTGGCATGTAGGTTCCTTATGTGATGTAGGTATCTGCGAAGAAGGGATTTTTGGAAATTCGACCTTTAAAGGGGGAAAAGGGGGGAAAATTTGCCTGACTGACTGACATAGAATCAACGTAGAGCAAAAACTACTGAATGGATATCAATGAAACTTTGAACATAGCTTCATCATAGGTCTTAGGTGCTCACTAAAAAACGGTTTTAAAAACTTACACTCCTAAGGGGCAAACCCCCCCACCATTGCATGTATGTATCTATGTATGTATGTTCCACATCTCCTCCTAAATCACTGGACCGATTTCAACCAACCTTGGGACAAATATTTTACGCAACGGGAGAACCAACATAGGACAGGTATTTTTTTCGATACGATCCTCTGGGGTCTTCCACGTCTCCTCTTAAACCACTGGACCGATTTCAACCAAACTCGGCACAAATATTTTACGCAACCTGAGAACCAACATAGTATAGGTGTTTTTTCGATACGATCCTTCGGGGGGTCCTTTGGGGTCTTCCACATCTCCTCCTGAACCACTGGACCGATTTCAACCAAACTTGGCACAAATATTTTACGCAACGGGAGAACCAACATAGGACAAGTGTTTTTTCGATACGATCCTTTGGGGGGTCCTTTGGGTCTTAAAAAGTATTAGATCTTTATACTATGGCAACCCAATAGAATAGATTCTGGTTACAATAGCATCGGTGGAAGTCTCCCGCGTAGGAAATAGCGCGGGAGTCGTCCAACGGGCCTTCCCCGGAGTTCATCCACGGAACCCGGGGAGTCTTAGGTTGGATCCGGCGAAAGACGGCGGGGCCAGAGTCCAAGGTTCTTATAAATAAAGATATAGGTTATGATATCAAAGGTGGTGTATGCATCTTAAGAAACTTCTTAATAGCGTGTGAATTCAGAGTTGTTTCAGTTTGAATTTAAAAGTGGATAGATTGAAGTAAGTTACAAGCGAGTATAAAAAAAAATAGTTTTGATAGCGAATGTATTCAGATCATAATGTTCAGACATTATAAATGTACTTGCTTCAGTTTGAAGTTAAAAATTGATAAGCTGAAATCTATAGAGGTATTATATTGTTAGAATAAGTTTAGGAGACACTAATTTAACAAATGCCTTATTCCAACATTAACACAATGAATTATAAAACGACAGTTAAATACGCAGCGCGTGCAAGTACTGTAGACATTTTATTGAAAACTAATTTAGCTGTTCGCCCTCTCCCAGAGTTAGAAATCGAGCAGGAGCATCACGCGCAACAGAATTCTTCTCCAGATATAAGAATACAGTTTATGACATGTTCTTAAACAGGTGCGCTACAGAGTATTCCTCCAGTGAGAATGCGAACGTAACAATATAAGGAAGATTATACAGTATACAAGTAATATAACGTTAGAACAAGAATAGGTGCCTATGAATAAATTATGAACCCAAGCAACGCTGGGTAAATCGGCTAAATATAGATATCTATATAAGCCAAATACCACTGACTGACACACTGATCACGATATCTCTGAAACCACTGAATGGATATCAATGAAACTTTGAACATAGCTTCATCATAGGTCTTAGGTGCTCACTAAGAAACGGTTTTAAAAACTTTCACTCCTAAGGGGGAAAAATCAATTACTGAAATTTATAGCGGGAATTGCATACTTGGTAAATGAAGTGGTTGACATCTCAGTTTACTGGAAACCCAGAATACATTTAGTCCTGAGTTTTTAATCATTGTTTTAAATTGCAAAAAACTTCGTTGTTTGCAGGTTCTTATAGTCGAGAAAATTTTGAAGTTCAATTAATTAATAAATGTATGTCCTTTTTTTCTCGGAAACGGCATTAACAATTTTCTCGAAATAAATAATAAATAGCTGTTGCTATGAATGTAAATAGACAAACTAAGAGTTGAGAATTTGTACAATCTATCTAATCCTATACTATTAAGCGAGCAATAATTGTACAATTACGTACAACGTGAAACTCCGTAGCGAAGCACGGGTACTTTGCTAGTCTACAGTATATATATAAAAGAGAAATACCACTGACTCACTGACTGACTCACTGATTCATCACGAAATATCCGAAACTATAACACCTAGTAACTTGAAATTTGGCATGTAGGTTCCTTATGTGATGTAGGTATCCCCGAAAAAGGGATTTTTGGAAATTCGACCTTTAAAGGGGGAAAAGGGGGGAAAATTTGCCTGACTGACTGACATAGAATCAACGTAGAGCAAAAACTACTGAATGGATATCAATGAAACTTTGAACATAGCTTCATCATAGGTCTTAGGTGCTCACTAAGAAACGGTTTTAAAAACTTTCACTCCTAAGGGGCAAACCCCCCCACCATTGCATGTATGTATCTATGTATGTATGTTCCACATCTCCTCCTAAATCACTGGACCGATTTCAACCAACCATGGCACAAACATTTTACGCAATGGCAGAATCAACATAGGATAGGTGTTTTCTTCGTTGGGGTCCTTTGGGGTCTTCCACATCTCCTCCTAAACCACTGGACCGAATACAACCAACCTTGGCACAAATAATTTACGCAACGGGAGAACCAATATAGGATAGGTGTTTTCTTCGATGGGGTCCTTTGGGGTCTTCCACATCTCCTCCTAAACCACTGGACCGATTTCAACCAAACTTGGCACAAATAGTTTACGCAATGGGAGAACCAACATAGGACAGGTATTTTTTTCGATACGATCCTCTGGGGTCTTCCACGTCTCCTCTTAAACCACTGGACCGATTTCAACCAAACTTGGCACAAATATTTTACGCAACGGGAGAACCAACATAGTATAGGTGTTTTTTTCGATACGATCGCTCGGGGGGTCCTTTGGGGTCTTTCACATCCCCTCCTGAACTACTGGACCGGTTTCAACCAAACTTGGCACAAATATTTTACGCAACGGAAGAAACAACATAGGACAAGTGTTTTTTCAATACGATCCTTTGGGGGGTCCTTTGGGTCTTAAAAAGTATTAGATCGTTATACTATGGCAAACCAATAGAATAGATTCTGGTTACAATAGCATCGGAGGAAGTCTCCCGCGTAGGAAATAGCGCGGGAGTCGCCCAACGGGCCTTCCCCGGAGTTCATCCACGGAACCCGGGGAGTCTTAGGTCGGATCCCGCGAAAGACGGCGGGGCCAGAGTCCACGGCTCTTATAAATAAATATATAGGTTATGATATCAAAGGTGGTTTATACATCTTAAGAAACTTCTTAATAGCGTGTGAATTCAGAGTTGTTTCAGTTTGAATTTAAAAGTGGATAGATCGAAGAAAGTTACAAGCGAGTATAAAAAAAAAAATAGTTTTGATAGTGAATGTATTCAGATCATAATGTTCAGACAATATAAATGCACTTGCTTCAGTTTGAATTTAAAAATTGATAAGCTGAAATCTAAAGAGGTGTTGTATTGTTAGAATAAGTTTAGGAGACACTAATTTAACAAATGCCTTATTCCAACATTAACACAATGAATTATAAAACGACAGTTAAATACGCAGCGCGTGCAAGTACTGTAGACATTTTATTGAAAACTAATTTAGCTGTTCGCCCTCTCCCAGAGTTAGAAATCGAGCAGGAGCATCACGCGCAACAGAATTCTTCTCCAGATATAAGAATACAGTTTATGACATGTTCTTAAACAGGTGCGCTACAGAGTATTCCTCCAGTGAGAATGCGAACGTAACAATATAAGGAAGATTATACAATATACAAGTAGTATAACGTTAGAACAAGAATAGGTGCCTATGAATAAATTATGAACCCGAGCAACACTGGGTAAATCGGCTAAATATAGATATCTATATAAGCCAAATACCACTGACTGACTCACTGATCACGATATCTCTGAAACCACTGAATGGATATCAATGAAACTTTGAACATAGCTTCATCATAGATCTTAGGTGCTCACTATGAAACGGTTTTAAAAACTTTCACTCCTAAGGGGAAAAAATCAAATACTCAAATTTATAGCGGGAATTGCATACTTGGTAAATGAAGTGGTTGACATCTCAGTTTACTGGAAACCCAGAATACATTTAGTCCTGAGTTTTTAATCATTGTTTTAAATTGCAAAAAACTTCGTTGTTTGCAGGTTCTTATAGTCGAGAAAATTTTGAAGTTCGATTAATTAATAAATGTATGTCCTTTTTTTCTCGGAAACGGCATTAACAATTTTCTCGAAATAAATAATAAATAGCTGTTGCTATGAATGTAAATAGACAAACTAAGAGTTGAGAATTTGTACAATCTATCTAATCCTATACTATTAAGCGAGCAATAATTGTACAATTACGTACAACGTGAAACTCCGTAGCGAAGCACGGGTATTTTGCTAGTCTACAGTATATATATAAAAGAGAAATACCACTGACTCACTGATTCATCACGAAATATCCGAAACTATAACACCTAGTAACTTGAAATTTGGCATGTAGGTACCTTATGTGATGTAGGTATCTGCGAAGAAGGGATTTTTGGAAATTCGACCTTTAAAGGGGGAACAGGGGGGAAAATTTGCCTGACTGACTGACATAGAATCAACGTAGAGCAAAAACTACTGAATGGATATCAATGAAACTTTGAACATAGCTTCATCATAGGTCTTAGGTGCTCACTAAGAAACGGTTTTAAAAACTTACACTCCTAAGGGGCAAACCCCCCCACCATTGCATGTATGTATCTATGTATGTATGTTCCACATCTCCTCCTAAATCACTGGACCGATTTCAACCAACCTTGGGACAAATATTTTACGCAACGGGAGAACCAACATAGGACAGGTATTTTTTTCGATACGATCCTCTGGGGTCTTCCACGTCTCCTCTTAAACCACTGGACCGATTTCAACCAAACTCGGCACAAATATTTTACGCAACGGGAGAACCAACATAGTATAGGTGTTTTTTCGATACGATCCTTCGGGGGGTCCTTTGGGGTCTTCCACATCTCCTCCTGAACCACTGGACCGATTTCAACCAAACTTGGCACAAATAATTTACGCAACGGGAGAACCAACATAGGACAAGTGTTTTTTCGATACTATCCTTTGGGGGGGTCCTTTGGGTCTTAAAATGTATTAGATCTTTATACTATGGCAACCCAATAGAATAGATTCTGGTTACAATAGCATCGGTGGAAGTCTCCCGCGTAGGAAATAGCGCGGGAGTCGTCCAACGGGCCTTCCCCGGAGTTCATCCACGGAACCCGGGGAGTCTTAGGTCGGATCCCGCGAAAGACGGCGAGGCCAGAGTCCACGGCTCTTATAAATAAATATATAGGTTATGATATCAAAGGTGGTTTATACATCTTAAGAAACTTCTTAATAGCGTGTGAATTCAGAGTTGTTTCAGTTTGAATTTAAAAGTGGATAGATCGAAGAAAGTTACAAGCGAGTATAAAAAAAAAAATAGTTTTGATAGTGAATGTATTCAGATCATAATGTTCAGACAATATAAATGCACTTGCTTCAGTTTGAATTTAAAAATTGATAAGCTGAAATCTAAAGAGGTGTTGTATTGTTAGAATAAGTTTAGGAGACACTAATTTAACAAATGCCTTATTCCAACATTAACACAATGAATTATAAAACGACAGTTAAATACGCAGCGCGTGCAAGTACTGTAGACATTTTATTGAAAACCAATTTAGCTGTTCGCCCTCTCCCAGAGTTAGAAATCGAGCAGGAGCAACACGCCCAACAGAATTCTTCTCCAGATATAAGAATACAGTTTATGACATGTTCTTAAACAGGTGCGCTACAGAGTATTCCTCCAGTGAGAATGCGAACGTAACAATATAAGGAAGATTATACAATATACAAGTAGTATAACGTTAGAACAAGAATAGGTGCCTATGAATAAATTATGAACCCGAGCAACACTGGGTAAATCGGCTAAATATAGATATCTATATAAGCCAAATACCACTGACTGACTCACTGATCACGATATCTCTGAAACCACTGAATGGATATCAATGAAACTTTGAACATAGCTTCATCATAGATCTTAGGTGCTCACTAAGAAACGGTTTTAAAAACTTTCACTCCTAAGGGGAAAAAATCAAATACTGAAATTTATAGCGGGAATTGCATACTTGGTAAATGAAGTGGTTGACATCTCAGTTTACTGGAAACCCAGAATACATTTAGTCCTGAGTTTTTAATCATTGTTTTAAATTGCAAAAAACTTCGTTGTTTGCAGCTTCTTATAGTCGAGAAAATTTTGAAGTTCGATTAATTAATAAATGTATGTCCTTTTTTTCTCGGAAACGGCATTAACAATTTTCTCGAAATAAATAATAAATAGCTGTTGCTATGAATGTAAATAGACAAACTAAGAGTTGAGAATTTGTACAATCTATCTAATCCTATACTATTAAGCGAGCAATAATTGTACAATTACGTACAACGTGAAACTCCGTAGCGAAGCACGGGTATTTTGCTAGTCTACAGTATATATATAAAAGAGAAATACCACTGACTCACTGACTGACTCACTGATTCATCACGAAATATCCGAAACTATAACACCTAGTAACTTGAAATTTGGCATGTAGGTTCCTTATGTGATGTAGGTATCTGCGAAGAAGGGATTTTTGGAAATTCGACCTTTAAAGGGGGAAAAGGGGGGAAAATTTGCCTGACTGACTGACATAGAATCAACGTAGAGCAAAAACTACTGAATGGATATCAATGAAACTTTGAACATAGCTTCATCATAGGTCTTAGGTGCTCACTAAAAAACGGTTTTAAAAACTTACACTCCTAAGGGGCAAACCCCCCCACCATTGCATGTATGTATCTATGTATGTATGTTCCACATCTCCTCCTAAATCACTGGACCGATTTCAACCAACCTTGGGACAAATATTTTACGCAACGGGAGAACCAACATAGGACAGGTATTTTTTTCGATACGATCCTCTGGGGTCTTCCACGTCTCCTCTTAAACCACTGGACCGATTTCAACCAAACTCGGCACAAATATTTTACGCAACCTGAGAACCAACATAGTATAGGTGTTTTTTCGATACGATCCTTCGGGGGGTCCTTTGGGGTCTTCCACATCTCCTCCTGAACCACTGGACCGATTTCAACCAAACTTGGCACAAATATTTTACGCAACGGGAGAACCAACATAGGACAAGTGTTTTTTCGATACGATCCTTTGGGGGGTCCTTTGGGTCTTAAAAAGTATTAGATCTTTATACTATGGCAACCCAATAGAATAGATTCTGGTTACAATAGCATCGGTGGAAGTCTCCCGCGTAGGAAATAGCGCGGGAGTCGTCCAACGGGCCTTCCCCGGAGTTCATCCACGGAACCCGGGGAGTCTTAGGTTGGATCCGGCGAAAGACGGCGGGGCCAGAGTCCAAGGTTCTTATAAATAAAGATATAGGTTATGATATCAAAGGTGGTGTATGCATCTTAAGAAACTTCTTAATAGCGTGTGAATTCAGAGTTGTTTCAGTTTGAATTTAAAAGTGGATAGATTGAAGTAAGTTACAAGCGAGTATAAAAAAAAATAGTTTTGATAGCGAATGTATTCAGATCATAATGTTCAGACATTATAAATGTACTTGCTTCAGTTTGAAGTTAAAAATTGATAAGCTGAAATCTATAGAGGTATTATATTGTTAGAATAAGTTTAGGAGACACTAATTTAACAAATGCCTTATTCCAACATTAACACAATGAATTATAAAACGACAGTTAAATACGCAGCGCGTGCAAGTACTGTAGACATTTTATTGAAAACTAATTTAGCTGTTCGCCCTCTCCCAGAGTTAGAAATCGAGCAGGAGCATCACGCGCAACAGAATTCTTCTCCAGATATAAGAATACAGTTTATGACATGTTCTTAAACAGGTGCGCTACAGAGTATTCCTCCAGTGAGAATGCGAACGTAACAATATAAGGAAGATTATACAGTATACAAGTAATATAACGTTAGAACAAGAATAGGTGCCTATGAATAAATTATGAACCCAAGCAACGCTGGGTAAATCGGCTAAATATAGATATCTATATAAGCCAAATACCACTGACTGACTCACTGATCACGATATCTCTGAAACCACTGAATGGATATCAATGAAACTTTGAACATAGCTTCATCATAGGTCTTAGGTGCTCACTAAGAAACGGTTTTAAAAACTTTCACTCCTAAGGGGGAAAAATCAATTACTGAAATTTATAGCGGGAATTGCATACTTGGTAAATGAAGTGGTTGACATCTCAGTTTACTGGAAACCCAGAATACATTTAGTCCTGAGTTTTTAATCATTGTTTTAAATTGCAAAAAACTTCGTTGTTTGCAGGTTCTTATAGTCGAGAAAATTTTGAAGTTCAATTAATTAATAAATGTATGTCCTTTTTTTCTCGGAAACGGCATTAACAATTTTCTCGAAATAAATAATAAATAGCTGTTGCTATGAATGTAAATAGACAAACTAAGAGTTGAGAATTTGTACAATCTATCTAATCCTATACTATTAAGCGAGCAATAATTGTACAATTACGTACAACGTGAAACTCCGTAGCGAAGCACGGGTACTTTGCTAGTCTACAGTATATATATAAAAGAGAAATACCACTGACTCACTGACTGACTCACTGATTCATCACGAAATATCCGAAACTATAACACCTAGTAACTTGAAATTTGGCATGTAGGTTCCTTATGTGATGTAGGTATCCCCGAAAAAGGGATTTTTGGAAATTCGACCTTTAAAGGGGGAAAAGGGGGGAAAATTTGCCTGACTGACTGACATAGAATCAACGTAGAGCAAAAACTACTGAATGGATATCAATGAAACTTTGAACATAGCTTCATCATAGGTCTTAGGTGCTCACTAAGAAACGGTTTTAAAAACTTTCACTCCTAAGGGGCAAACCCCCCCACCATTGCATGTATGTATCTATGTATGTATGTTCCACATCTCCTCCTAAATCACTGGACCGATTTCAACCAACCATGGCACAAACATTTTACGCAATGGCAGAATCAACATAGGATAGGTGTTTTCTTCGTTGGGGTCCTTTGGGGTCTTCCACATCTCCTCCTAAACCACTGGACCGAATACAACCAACCTTGGCACAAATAATTTACGCAACGGGAGAACCAATATAGGATAGGTGTTTTCTTCGATGGGGTCCTTTGGGGTCTTCCACATCTCCTCCTAAACCACTGGACCGATTTCAACCAAACTTGGCACAAATAGTTTACGCAATGGGAGAACCAACATAGGACAGGTATTTTTTTCGATACGATCCTCTGGGGTCTTCCACGTCTCCTCTTAAACCACTGGACCGATTTCAACCAAACTTGGCACAAATATTTTACGCAACGGGAGAACCAACATAGTATAGGTGTTTTTTTCGATACGATCGCTCGGGGGGTCCTTTGGGGTCTTTCACATCCCCTCCTGAACTACTGGACCGGTTTCAACCAAACTTGGCACAAATATTTTACGCAACGGAAGAAATAACATAGGACAAGTGTTTTTTCAATACGATCCTTTGGGGGGTCCTTTGGGTCTTAAAAAGTATTAGATCTTTATACTATGGCAAACCAATAGAATAGATTCTGGTTACAATAGCATCGGAGGAAGTCTCCCGCGTAGGAAATAGCGCGGGAGTCGCCCAACGGGCCTTCCCCGGAGTTCATCCACGGAACCCGGGGAGTCTTAGGTCGGATCCCGCGAAAGACGGCGGGGCCAGAGTCCACGGCTCTTATAAATAAATATATAGGTTATGATATCAAAGGTGGTTTATACATCTTAAGAAACTTCTTAATAGCGTGTGAATTCAGAGTTGTTTCAGTTTGAATTTAAAAGTGGATAGATCGAAGAAAGTTACAAGCGAGTATAAAAAAAAAAATAGTTTTGATAGTGAATGTATTCAGATCATAATGTTCAGACAATATAAATGCACTTGCTTCAGTTTGAATTTAAAAATTGATAAGCTGAAATCTAAAGAGGTGTTGTATTGTTAGAATAAGTTTAGGAGACACTAATTTAACAAATGCCTTATTCCAACATTAACACAATGAATTATAAAACGACAGTTAAATACGCAGCGCGTGCAAGTACTGTAGACATTTTATTGAAAACTAATTTAGCTGTTCGCCCTCTCCCAGAGTTAGAAATCGAGCAGGAGCATCACGCGCAACAGAATTCTTCTCCAGATATAAGAATACAGTTTATGACATGTTCTTAAACAGGTGCGCTACAGAGTATTCCTCCAGTGAGAATGCGAACGTAACAATATAAGGAAGATTATACAATATACAAGTAGTATAACGTTAGAACAAGAATAGGTGCCTATGAATAAATTATGAACCCGAGCAACACTGGGTAAATCGGCTAAATATAGATATCTATATAAGCCAAATACCACTGACTGACTCACTGATCACGATATCTCTGAAACCACTGAATGGATATCAATGAAACTTTGAACATAGCTTCATCATAGATCTTAGGTGCTCACTATGAAACGGTTTTAAAAACTTTCACTCCTAAGGGGAAAAAATCAAATACTGAAATTTATAGCGGGAATTGCATACTTGGTAAATGAAGTGGTTGACATCTCAGTTTACTGGAAACCCAGAATACATTTAGTCCTGAGTTTTTAATCATTGTTTTAAATTGCAAAAAACTTCGTTGTTTGCAGGTTCTTATAGTCGAGAAAATTTTGAAGTTCGATTAATTAATAAATGTATGTCCTTTTTTTCTCGGAAACGGCATTAACAATTTTCTCGAAATAAATAATAAATAGCTGTTGCTATGAATGTAAATAGACAAACTAAGAGTTGAGAATTTGTACAATCTATCTAATCCTATACTATTAAGCGAGCAATAATTGTACAATTACGTACAACGTGAAACTCCGTAGCGAAGCACGGGTATTTTGCTAGTCTACAGTATATATATAAAAGAGAAATACCACTGACTCACTGATTCATCACGAAATATCCGAAACTATAACACCTAGTAACTTGAAATTTGGCATGTAGGTTCCTTATGTGATGTAGGTATCTGCGAAGAAGGGATTTTTGGAAATTCGACCTTTAAAGGGGGAACAGGGGGGAAAATTTGCCTGACTGACTGACATAGAATCAACGTAGAGCAAAAACTACTGAATGGATATCAATGAAACTTTGAACATAGCTTCATCATAGGTCTTAGGTGCTCACTAAGAAACGGTTTTAAAAACTTACACTCCTAAGGGGCAAACCCCCCCACCATTGCATGTATGTATCTATGTATGTATGTTCCACATCTCCTCCTAAATCACTGGACCGATTTCAACCAACCTTGGGACAAATATTTTACGCAACGGGAGAACCAACATAGGACAGGTATTTTTTTCGATACGATCCTCTGGGGTCTTCCACGTCTCCTCTTAAACCACTGGACCGATTTCAACCAAACTCGGCACAAATATTTTACGCAACGGGAGAACCAACATAGTATAGGTGTTTTTTCGATACGATCCTTCGGGGGGTCCTTTGGGGTCTTCCACATCTCCTCCTGAACCACTGGACCGATTTCAACCAAACTTGGCACAAATAATTTACGCAACGGGAGAACCAACATAGGACAAGTGTTTTTTCGATACTATCCTTTGGGGGGGTCCTTTGGGTCTTAAAATGTATTAGATCTTTATACTATGGCAACCCAATAGAATAGATTCTGGTTACAATAGCATCGGTGGAAGTCTCCCGCGTAGGAAATAGCGCGGGAGTCGTCCAACGGGCCTTCCCCGGAGTTCATCCACGGAACCCGGGGAGTCTTAGGTCGGATCCCGCGAAAGACGGCGGGGCCAGAGTCCACGGCTCTTATAAATAAATATATAGGTTATGATATCAAAGGTGGTTTATACATCTTAAGAAACTTCTTAATAGCGTGTGAATTCAGAGTTGTTTCAGTTTGAATTTAAAAGTGGATAGATCGAAGAAAGTTACAAGCGAGTATAAAAAAAAAAATAGTTTTGATAGTGAATGTATTCAGATCATAATGTTCAGACAATATAAATGCACTTGCTTCAGTTTGAATTTAAAAATTGATAAGCTGAAATCTAAAGAGGTGTTGTATTGTTAGAATAAGTTTAGGAGACACTAATTTAACAAATGCCTTATTCCAACATTAACACAATGAATTATAAAACGACAGTTAAATACGCAGCGCGTGCAAGTACTGTAGACATTTTATTGAAAACCAATTTAGCTGTTCGCCCTCTCCCAGAGTTAGAAATCGAGCAGGAGCAACACGCCCAACAGAATTCTTCTCCAGATATAAGAATACAGTTTATGACATGTTCTTAAACAGGTGCGCTACAGAGTATTCCTCCAGTGAGAATGCGAACGTAACAATATAAGGAAGATTATACAATATACAAGTAGTATAACGTTAGAACAAGAATAGGTGCCTATGAATAAATTATGAACCCGAGCAACACTGGGTAAATCGGCTAAATATAGATATCTATATAAGCCAAATACCACTGACTGACTCACTGATCACGATATCTCTGAAACCACTGAATGGATATCAATGAAACTTTGAACATAGCTTCATCATAGATCTTAGGTGCTCACTAAGAAACGGTTTTAAAAACTTTCACTCCTAAGGGGAAAAAATCAAATACTGAAATTTATAGCGGGAATTGCATACTTGGTAAATGAAGTGGTTGACATCTCAGTTTACTGGAAACCCAGAATACATTTAGTCCTGAGTTTTTAATCATTGTTTTAAATTGCAAAAAACTTCGTTGTTTGCAGCTTCTTATAGTCGAGAAAATTTTGAAGTTCGATTAATTAATAAATGTATGTCCTTTTTTTCTCGGAAACGGCATTAACAATTTTCTCGAAATAAATAATAAATAGCTGTTGCTATGAATGTAAATAGACAAACTAAGAGTTGAGAATTTGTACAATCTATCTAATCCTATACTATTAAGCGAGCAATAATTGTACAATTACGTACAACGTGAAACTCCGTAGCGAAGCACGGGTATTTTGCTAGTCTACAGTATATATATAAAAGAGAAATACCACTGACTCACTGACTGACTCACTGATTCATCACGAAATATCCGAAACTATAACACCTAGTAACTTGAAATTTGGCATGTAGGTTCCTTATGTGATGTAGGTATCTGCGAAGAAGGGATTTTTGGAAATTCGACCTTTAAAGGGGGAAAAGGGGGGAAAATTTGCCTGACTGACTGACATAGAATCAACGTAGAGCAAAAACTACTGAATGGATATCAATGAAACTTTGAACATAGCTTCATCATAGGTCTTAGGTGCTCACTAAAAAACGGTTTTAAAAACTTACACTCCTAAGGGGCAAACCCCCCCACCATTGCATGTATGTATCTATGTATGTATGTTCCACATCTCCTCCTAAATCACTGGACCGATTTCAACCAACCTTGGGACAAATATTTTACGCAACGGGAGAACCAACATAGGACAGGTATTTTTTTCGATACGATCCTCTGGGGTCTTCCACGTCTCCTCTTAAACCACTGGACCGATTTCAACCAAACTCGGCACAAATATTTTACGCAACCTGAGAACCAACATAGTATAGGTGTTTTTTCGATACGATCCTTCGGGGGGTCCTTTGGGGTCTTCCACATCTCCTCCTGAACCACTGGACCGATTTCAACCAAACTTGGCACAAATATTTTACGCAACGGGAGAACCAACATAGGACAAGTGTTTTTTCGATACGATCCTTTGGGGGGTCCTTTGGGTCTTAAAAAGTATTAGATCTTTATACTATGGCAACCCAATAGAATAGATTCTGGTTACAATAGCATCGGTGGAAGTCTCCCGCGTAGGAAATAGCGCGGGAGTCGTCCAACGGGCCTTCCCCGGAGTTCATCCACGGAACCCGGGGAGTCTTAGGTTGGATCCGGCGAAAGACGGCGGGGCCAGAGTCCAAGGTTCTTATAAATAAAGATATAGGTTATGATATCAAAGGTGGTGTATGCATCTTAAGAAACTTCTTAATAGCGTGTGAATTCAGAGTTGTTTCAGTTTGAATTTAAAAGTGGATAGATTGAAGTAAGTTACAAGCGAGTATAAAAAAAAATAGTTTTGATAGCGAATGTATTCAGATCATAATGTTCAGACATTATAAATGTACTTGCTTCAGTTTGAAGTTAAAAATTGATAAGCTGAAATCTATAGAGGTATTATATTGTTAGAATAAGTTTAGGAGACACTAATTTAACAAATGCCTTATTCCAACATTAACACAATGAATTATAAAACGACAGTTAAATACGCAGCGCGTGCAAGTACTGTAGACATTTTATTGAAAACTAATTTAGCTGTTCGCCCTCTCCCAGAGTTAGAAATCGAGCAGGAGCATCACGCGCAACAGAATTCTTCTCCAGATATAAGAATACAGTTTATGACATGTTCTTAAACAGGTGCGCTACAGAGTATTCCTCCAGTGAGAATGCGAACGTAACAATATAAGGAAGATTATACAGTATACAAGTAATATAACGTTAGAACAAGAATAGGTGCCTATGAATAAATTATGAACCCAAGCAACGCTGGGTAAATCGGCTAAATATAGATATCTATATAAGCCAAATACCACTGACTGACTCACTGATCACGATATCTCTGAAACCACTGAATGGATATCAATGAAACTTTGAACATAGCTTCATCATAGGTCTTAGGTGCTCACTAAGAAACGGTTTTAAAAACTTTCACTCCTAAGGGGGAAAAATCAATTACTGAAATTTATAGCGGGAATTGCATACTTGGTAAATGAAGTGGTTGACATCTCAGTTTACTGGAAATCCAGAATACATTTAGTCCTGAGTTTTTAATCATTGTTTTAAATTGCAAAAAACTTCGTTGTTTGCAGGTTCTTATAGTCGAGAAAATTTTGAAGTTCAATTAATTAATAAATGTATGTCCTTTTTTTCTCGGAAACGGCATTAACAATTTTCTCGAAATAAATAATAAATAGCTGTTGCTATGAATGTAAATAGACAAACTAAGAGTTGAGAATTTGTACAATCTATCTAATCCTATACTATTAAGCGAGCAATAATTGTACAATTACGTACAACGTGAAACTCCGTAGCGAAGCACGGGTACTTTGCTAGTCTACAGTATATATATAAAAGAGAAATACCACTGACTCACTGACTGACTCACTGATTCATCACGAAATATCCGAAACTATAACACCTAGTAACTTGAAATTTGGCATGTAGGTTCCTTATGTGATGTAGGTATCCCCGAAAAAGGGATTTTTGGAAATTCGACCTTTAAAGGGGGAAAAGGGGGGAAAATTTGCCTGACTGACTGACATAGAATCAACGTAGAGCAAAAACTACTGAATGGATATCAATGAAACTTTGAACATAGCTTCATCATAGGTCTTAGGTGCTCACTAAGAAACGGTTTTAAAAACTTTCACTCCTAAGGGGCAAACCCCCCCACCATTGCATGTATGTATCTATGTATGTATGTTCCACATCTCCTCCTAAATCACTGGACCGATTTCAACCAACCATGGCACAAACATTTTACGCAATGGCAGAATCAACATAGGATAGGTGTTTTCTTCGTTGGGGTCCTTTGGGGTCTTCCACATCTCCTCCTAAACCACTGGACCGAATACAACCAACCTTGGCACAAATAATTTACGCAACGGGAGAACCAATATAGGATAGGTGTTTTCTTCGATGGGGTCCTTTGGGGTCTTCCACATCTCCTCCTAAACCACTGGACCGATTTCAACCAAACTTGGCACAAATAGTTTACGCAATGGGAGAACCAACATAGGACAGGTATTTTTTTCGATACGATCCTCTGGGGTCTTCCACGTCTCCTCTTAAACCACTGGACCGATTTCAACCAAACTTGGCACAAATATTTTACGCAACGGGAGAACCAACATAGTATAGGTGTTTTTTTCGATACGATCGCTCGGGGGGTCCTTTGGGGTCTTTCACATCCCCTCCTGAACTACTGGACCGGTTTCAACCAAACTTGGCACAAATATTTTACGCAACGGAAGAAACAACATAGGACAAGTGTTTTTTCAATACGATCCTTTGGGGGGTCCTTTGGGTCTTAAAAAGTATTAGATCTTTATACTATGGCAAACCAATAGAATAGATTCTGGTTACAATAGCATCGGAGGAAGTCTCCCGCGTAGGAAATAGCGCGGGAGTCGCCCAACGGGCCTTCCCCGGAGTTCATCCACGGAACCCGGGGAGTCTTAGGTCGGATCCCGCGAAAGACGGCGGGGCCAGAGTCCACGGCTCTTATAAATAAATATATAGGTTATGATATCAAAGGTGGTTTATACATCTTAAGAAACTTCTTAATAGCGTGTGAATTCAGAGTTGTTTCAGTTTGAATTTAAAAGTGGATAGATCGAAGAAAGTTACAAGCGAGTATAAAAAAAAAAATAGTTTTGATAGTGAATGTATTCAGATCATAATGTTCAGACAATATAAATGCACTTGCTTCAGTTTGAATTTAAAAATTGATAAGCTGAAATCTAAAGAGGTGTTGTATTGTTAGAATAAGTTTAGGAGACACTAATTTAACAAATGCCTTATTCCAACATTAACACAATGAATTATAAAACGACAGTTAAATACGCAGCGCGTGCAAGTACTGTAGACATTTTATTGAAAACTAATTTAGCTGTTCGCCCTCTCCCAGAGTTAGAAATCGAGCAGGAGCATCACGCGCAACAGAATTCTTCTCCAGATATAAGAATACAGTTTATGACATGTTCTTAAACAGGTGCGCTACAGAGTATTCCTCCAGTGAGAATGCGAACGTAACAATATAAGGAAGATTATACAATATACAAGTAGTATAACGTTAGAACAAGAATAGGTGCCTATGAATAAATTATGAACCCGAGCAACACTGGGTAAATCGGCTAAATATAGATATCTATATAAGCCAAATACCACTGACTGACTCACTGATCACGATATCTCTGAAACCACTGAATGGATATCAATGAAACTTTGAACATAGCTTCATCATAGATCTTAGGTGCTCACTATGAAACGGTTTTAAAAACTTTCACTCCTAAGGGGAAAAAATCAAATACTGAAATTTATAGCGGGAATTGCATACTTGGTAAATGAAGTGGTTGACATCTCAGTTTACTGGAAACCCAGAATACATTTAGTCCTGAGTTTTTAATCATTGTTTTAAATTGCAAAAAACTTCGTTGTTTGCAGGTTCTTATAGTCGAGAAAATTTTGAAGTTCGATTAATTAATAAATGTATGTCCTTTTTTTCTCGGAAACGGCATTAACAATTTTCTCGAAATAAATAATAAATAGCTGTTGCTATGAATGTAAATAGACAAACTAAGAGTTGAGAATTTGTACAATCTATCTAATCCTATACTATTAAGCGAGCAATAATTGTACAATTACGTACAACGTGAAACTCCGTAGCGAAGCACGGGTATTTTGCTAGTCTACAGTATATATATAAAAGAGAAATACCACTGACTCACTGACTGACTCACTGATTCATCACGAAATATCCGAAACTATAACACCTAGTAACTTGAAATTTGGCATGTAGGTTCCTTATGTGATGTAGGTATCTGCGAAGAAGGGATTTTTGGAAATTCGACCATTAAAGGGGGAAAAGGGGGGAAAATTTGCCTGACTGACTGACATAGAATCAACGTAGAGCAAAAACTACTGAATGGATATCAATGAAACTTTGAACATAGCTTCATCATAGGTCTTAGGTGCTCACTAAAAAACGGTTTTAAAAACTTACACTCCTAAGGGGCAAACCCCCCCACCATTGCATGTATGTATCTATGTATGTATGTTCCACATCTCCTCTTAATCACTGGACCGATTTCAACCAACCTTGGGACAAATATTTTACGCAACGGGAGAACCAACATAGGACAGGTATTTTTTTCGATACGATCCTCTGGGGTCTTCCACGTCTCCTCTTAAACCACTGGACCGATTTCAACCAAACTCGGCACAAATATTTTACGCAACGGGAGAACCAACATAGTATAGGTGTTTTTTCGATACGATCCTTCGGGGGGTCCTTTGGGGTCTTCCACATCTCCTCCTGAACCACTGGACCGATTTCAACCAAACTTGGCACAAATATTTTACGCAACGGGAGAACCAACATAGGACAAGTGTTTTTTCGATACGATCCTTTGGGGGGTCCTTTGGGTCTTAAAAAGTATTAGATCTTTATACTATGGCAACCCAATAGAATAGATTCTGGTTACAATAGCATCGGTGGAAGTCTCCCGCGTAGGAAATAGCGCGGGATTCGTCCAACGGGCCTTCCCCGGAGTTCATCCACGGAACCCGGGGAGTCTTAGGTTGGATCCGGAGAAAGACGGCGGGGCCAGAGTCCAAGGTTCTTATAAATAAAGATATAGGTTATGATATCAAAGGTGGTGTATGCATCTTAAGAAACTTCTTAATAGCGTGTGAATTCAGAGTTGTTTCAGTTTGAATTTAAAAGTGGATAGATTGAAGTAAGTTACAAGCGAGTATAAAAAAAAATAGTTTTGATAGCGAATGTATTCAGATCATAATGTTCAGACATTATAAATGTACTTGCTTCAGTTTGAAGTTAAAAATTGATAAGCTGAAATCTATAGAGGTATTATATTGTTAGAATAAGTTTAGGAGACACTAATTTAACAAATGCCTTATTCCAACATTAACACAATGAATTATAAAACGACAGTTAAATACGCAGCGCGTGCAAGTACTGTAGACATTTTATTGAAAACTAATTTAGCTGTTCGCCCTCTCCCAGAGTTAGAAATCGAGCAGGAGCATCACGCGCAACAGAATTCTTCTCCAGATATAAGAATACAGTTTATGACATGTTCTTAAACAGGTGCGCTACAGAGTATTCCTCCAGTGAGAATGCGAACGTAACAATATAAGGAAGATTATACAGTATACAAGTAATATAACGTTAGAACAAGAATAGGTGCCTATGAATAAATTATGAACCCAAGCAACGCTGGGTAAATCGGCTAAATATAGATATCTATATAAGCCAAATACCACTGACTGACTCACTGATCACGATATCTCTGAAACCACTGAATGGATATCAATGAAACTTTGAACATAGCTTCATCATAGGTCTTAGGTGCTCACTAAGAAACGGTTTTAAAAACTTTCACTCCTAAGGGGGAAAAATCAATTACTGAAATTTATAGCGGGAATTGCATACTTGGTAAATGAAGTGGTTGACATCTCAGTTTACTGGAAACCCAGAATACATTTAGTCCTGAGTTTTTAATCATTGTTTTAAATTGCAAAAAACTTCGTTGTTTGCAGGTTCTTATAGTCGAGAAAATTTTGAAGTTCAATTAATTAATAAATGTATGTCCTTTTTTTCTCGGAAACGGCATTAACAATTTTCTCGAAATAAATAATAAATAGCTGTTGCTATGAATGTAAATAGACAAACTAAGAGTTGAGAATTTGTACAATCTATCTAATCCTATACTATTAAGCGAGCAATAATTGTACAATTACGTACAACGTGAAACTCCGTAGCGAAGCACGGGTACTTTGCTAGTCTACAGTATATATATAAAAGAGAAATACCACTGACTCACTGACTGACTCACTGATTCATCACGAAATATCCGAAACTATAACACCTAGTAACTTGAAATTTGGCATGTAGGTTCCTTATGTGATGTAGGTATCCCCGAAAAAGGGATTTTTGGAAATTCGACCTTTAAAGGGGGAAAAGGGGGGAAAATTTGCCTGACTGACTGACATAGAATCAACGTAGAGCAAAAACTACTGAATGGATATCAATGAAACTTTGAACATAGCTTCATCATAGGTCTTAGGTGCTCACTAAGAAACGGTTTTAAAAACTTTCACTCCTAAGGGGCAAACCCCCCCACCATTGCATGTATGTATCTATGTATGTATGTTCCACATCTCCTCCTAAATCACTGGACCGATTTCAACCAACCATGGCACAAACATTTTACGCAATGGCAGAATCAACATAGGATAGGTGTTTTCTTCGTTGGGGTCCTTTGGGGTCTTCCACATCTCCTCCTAAACCACTGGACCGAATACAACCAACCTTGGCACAAATAATTTACGCAACGGGAGAACCAATATAGGATAGGTGTTTTCTTCGATGGGGTCCTTTGGGGTCTTCCACATCTCCTCCTAAACCACTGGACCGATTTCAACCAAACTTGGCACAAATAGTTTACGCAATGGGAGAACCAACATAGGACAGGTATTTTTTTCGATACGATCCTCTGGGGTCTTCCACGTCTCCTCTTAAACCACTGGACCGATTTCAACCAAACTTGGCACAAATATTTTACGCAACGGGAGAACCAACATAGTATAGGTGTTTTTTTCGATACGATCGCTCGGGGGGTCCTTTGGGGTCTTTCACATCCCCTCCTGAACTACTGGACCGGTTTCAACCAAACTTGGCATAAATATTTTACGCAACGGAAGAAACAACATAGGACAAGTGTTTTTTCAATACGATCCTTTGGGGGGTCCTTTGGGTCTTAAAAAGTATTAGATCTTTATACTATGGCAAACCAATAGAATAGATTCTGGTTACAATAGCATCGGAGGAAGTCTCCCGCGTAGGAAATAGCGCGGGAGTCGCCCAACGGGCCTTCCCCGGAGTTCATCCACGGAACCCGGGGAGTCTTAGGTCGGATCCCGCGAAAGACGGCGGGGCCAGAGTCCACGGCTCTTATAAATAAATATATAGGTTATGATATCAAAGGTGGTTTATACATCTTAAGAAACTTCTTAATAGCGTGTGAATTCAGAGTTGTTTCAGTTTGAATTTAAAAGTGGATAGATCGAAGAAAGTTACAAGCGAGTATAAAAAAAAAAATAGTTTTGATAGTGAATGTATTCAGATCATAATGTTCAGACAATATAAATGCACTTGCTTCAGTTTGAATTTAAAAATTGATAAGCTGAAATCTAAAGAGGTGTTGTATTGTTAGAATAAGTTTAGGAGACACTAATTTAACAAATGCCTTATTCCAACATTAACACAATGAATTATAAAACGACAGTTAAATACGCAGCGCGTGCAAGTACTGTAGACATTTTATTGAAAACTAATTTAGCTGTTCGCCCTCTCCCAGAGTTAGAAATCGAGCAGGAGCATCACGCGCAACAGAATTCTTCTCCAGATATAAGAATACAGTTTATGACATGTTCTTAAACAGGTGCGCTATAGAGTATTCCTCCAGTGAGAATGCGAACGTAACAATATAAGGAAGATTATACAATATACAAGTAGTATAACGTTAGAACAAGAATAGGTGCCTATGAATAAATTATGAACCCGAGCAACACTGGGTAAATCGGCTAAATATAGATATCTATATAAGCCAAATACCACTGACTGACTCACTGATCACGATATCTCTGAAACCACTGAATGGATATCAATGAAACTTTGAACATAGCTTCATCATAGATCTTAGGTGCTCACTATGAAACGGTTTTAAAAACTTTCACTCCTAAGGGGAAAAAATCAAATACTGAAATTTATAGCGGGAATTGCATACTTGGTAAATGAAGTGGTTGACATCTCAGTTTACTGGAAACCCAGAATACATTTAGTCCTGAGTTTTTAATCATTGTTTTAAATTGCAAAAAACTTCGTTGTTTGCAGGTTCTTATAGTCGAGAAAATTTTGAAGTTCGATTAATTAATAAATGTATGTCCTTTTTTTCTCGGAAACGGCATTAACAATTTTCTCGAAATAAATAATAAATAGCTGTTGCTATGAATGTAAATAGACAAACTAAGAGTTGAGAATTTGTACAATCTATCTAATCCTATACTATTAAGCGAGCAATAATTGTACAATTACGTACAACGTGAAACTCCGTAGCGAAGCACGGGTATTTTGCTAGTCTACAGTATATATATAAAAGAGAAATACCACTGACTCACTGACTGACTCACTGATTCATCACGAAATATCCGAAACTATAACACCTAGTAACTTGAAATTTGGCATGTAGGTTCCTTATGTGATGTAGGTATCTGCGAAGAAGGGATTTTTGGAAATTCGACCTTTAAAGGGGGAAAAGGGGGGAAAATTTGCCTGACTGACTGACATAGAATCAACGTAGAGCAAAAACTACTGAATGGATATCAATGAAACTTTGAACATAGCTTCATCATAGGTCTTAGGTGCTCACTAAAAAACGGTTTTAAAAACTTACACTCCTAAGGGGCAAACCCCCCCACCATTGCATGTATGTATCTATGTATGTATGTTCCACATCTCCTCCTAAATCACTGGACCGATTTCAACCAACCTTGGGACAAATATTTTACGCAACGGGAGAACCAACATAGGACAGGTATTTTTTTCGATACGATCCTCTGGGGTCTTCCACGTCTCCTCTTAAACCACTGGACCGATTTCAACCAAACTCGGCACAAATATTTTACGCAACGGGAGAACCAACATAGTATAGGTGTTTTTTCGATACGATCCTTCGGGGGGTCCTTTGGGGTCTTCCACATCTCCTCCTGAACCACTGGACCGATTTCAACCAAACTTGGCACAAATATTTTACGCAACGGGAGAACCAACATAGGACAAGTGTTTTTTCGATACGATCCTTTGGGGGGTCCTTTGGGTCTTAAAAAGTATTAGATCTTTATACTATGGCAACCCAATAGAATAGATTCTGGTTACAATAGCATCGGTGGAAGTCTCCCGCGTAGGAAATAGCGCGGGAGTCGTCCAACGGGCCTTCCCCGGAGTTCATCCACGGAACCCGGGGAGTCTTAGGTTGGATCCGGCGAAAGACGGCGGGGCCAGAGTCCAAGGTTCTTATAAATAAAGATATAGGTTATGATATCAAAGGTGGTGTATGCATCTTAAGAAACTTCTTAATAGCGTGTGAATTCAGAGTTGTTTCAGTTTGAATTTAAAAGTGGATAGATTGAAGTAAGTTACAAGCGAGTATACAAAAAAATAGTTTTGATAGCGAATGTATTCAGATCATAATGTTCAGACAATATAAATGTACTTGCTTCAGTTTGAAGTTAAAAATTGATAAGCTGAAATCTATAGAGGAATTATATTGTTAGAATAAGTTTAGGAGACACTAATTTAACAAATGCCTTATTCCAACATTAACACAATGAATTATAAAACGACAGTTAAATACGCAGCGCGTGCAAGTACTGTAGACATTTTATTGAAAACTAATTTAGCTGTTCGCCCTCTCCCAGAGTTAGAAATCGAGCAGGAGCATCACGCGCAACAGAATTCTTCTCCAGATATAAGAATACAGTTTATGACATGTTCTTAAACAGGTGCGCTACAGAGTATTCCTCCAGTGAGAATGCGAACGTAACAATATAAGGAAGATTATACAGTATACAAGTAATATAACGTTAGAACAAGAATAGGTGCCTATGAATAAATTATGAACCCAAGCAACGCTGGGTAAATCGGCTAAATATAGATATCTATATAAGCCAAATACCACTGACTGACTCACTGATCACGATATCTCTGAAACCACTGAATGGATATCAATGAAACTTTGAACATAGCTTCATCATAGGTCTTAGGTGCTCACTAAGAAACGGTTTTAAAAACTTTCACTCCTAAGGGGGAAAAATCAATTACTGAAATTTATAGCGGGAATTGCATACTTGGTAAATGAAGTGGTTGACATCTCAGTTTACTGGAAACCCAGAATACATTTAGTCCTGAGTTTTTAATCATTGTTTTAAATTGCAAAAAACTTCGTTGTTTGCAGGTTCTTATAGTCGAGAAAATTTTGAAGTTCAATTAATTAATAAATGTATGTCCTTTTTTTCTCGGAAACGGCATTAACAATTTTCTCGAAATAAATAATAAATAGCTGTTGCTATGAATGTAAATAGACAAACTAAGAGTTGAGAATTTGTACAATCTATCTAATCCTATACTATTAAGCGAGCAATAATTGTACAATTACGTACAACGTGAAACTCCGTAGCGAAGCACGGGTACTTTGCTAGTCTACAGTATATATATAAAAGAGAAATACCACTGACTCACTGACTGACTCACTGATTCATCACGAAATATCCGAAACTATAACACCTAGTAACTTGAAATTTGGCATGTAGGTTCCTTATGTGATGTAGGTATCCCCGAAAAAGGGATTTTTGGAAATTCGACCTTTAAAGGGGGAAAAGGGGGGAAAATTTGCCTGACTGACTGACATAGAATCAACGTAGAGCAAAAACTACTGAATGGATATCAATGAAACTTTGAACATAGCTTCATCATAGGTCTTAGGTGCTCACTAAGAAACGGTTTTAAAAACTTTCACTCCTAAGGGGCAAACCCCCCCACCATTGCATGTATGTATCTATGTATGTATGTTCCACATCTCCTCCTAAATCACTGGACCGATTTCAACCAACCATGGCACAAACATTTTACGCAATGGCAGAATCAACATAGGATAGGTGTTTTCTTCGTTGGGGTCCTTTGGGGTCTTCCACATCTCCTCCTAAACCACTGGACCGAATACAACCAACCTTGGCACAAATAATTTACGCAACGGGAGAACCAATATAGGATAGGTGTTTTCTTCGATGGGGTCCTTTGGGGTCTTCCACATCTCCTCCTAAACCACTGGACCGATTTCAACCAAACTTGGCACAAATAGTTTACGCAATGGGAGAACCAACATAGGACAGGTATTTTTTTCGATACGATCCTCTGGGGTCTTCCACGTCTCCTCTTAAACCACTGGACCGATTTCAACCAAACTTGGCACAAATATTTTACGCAACGGGAGAACCAACATAGTGTAGGTGTTTTTTCGATACCATCCTTCGGTGGGTCCTTTGGGGTCTTCCACATCTCCTCCTGAACCACTGGACCGATTTCAACCAAACTTGGCACAAATATTTTTCGCAACGGGAGAACCAACATAGGACAATTGTTTTTTCGATACGATCCTTTAGGGGGTCCTTTGGGTCTTAAAAAGTATTAGATCTTTATACTATGGTAACCCAATAGAATAGATTCTGGTTACCATAGCATCGGTGGAAGTCTACCGCGTAGGAAATAGCGCGGGAGTCGTCCAACGGGCCTTCCCCGGAGTTCATCCACGGAACCCGGGGAGTCTTAGGTCGGATCCCGCGAAAGACGGCGGGGCCAGAGTCCACGGCTCTTATAAATAAATATATAGGTTATGATATCAAAGGTGGTTTATACATCTTAAGAAACTTCTTAATAGCGTGTGAATTCAGAGTTGTTTCAGTTTGAATTTAAAAGTGGATAGATCGAAGAAAGTTACAAGCGAGTATAAAAAAAAAAATAGTTTTGATAGTGAATGTATTCAGATCATAATGTTCAGACAATATAAATGCACTTGCTTCAGTTTGAATTTAAAAATTGATAAGCTGAAATCTAAAGAGGTGTTGTATTGTTAGAATAAGTTTAGGAGACACTAATTTAACAAATGCCTTATTCCAACATTAACACAATGAATTATAAAACGACAGTTAAATACGCAGCGCGTGCAAGTACTGTAGACATTTTATTGAAAACTAATTTAGCTGTTCGCCCTCTCCCAGAGTTAGAAATCGAGCAGGAGCATCACGCGCAACAGAATTCTTCTCCAGATATAAGAATACAGTTTATGACATGTTCTTAAACAGGTGCGCTATAGAGTATTCCTCCAGTGAGAATGCGAACGTAACAATATAAGGAAGATTATACAATATACAAGTAGTATAACGTTAGAACAAGAATAGGTGCCTATGAATAAATTATGAACCCGAGCAACACTGGGTAAATCGGCTAAATATAGATATCTATATAAGCCAAATACCACTGACTGACTCACTGATCACGATATCTCTGAAACCACTGAATGGATATCAATGAAACTTTGAACATAGCTTCATCATAGATCTTAGGTGCTCACTATGAAACGGTTTTAAAAACTTTCACTCCTAAGGGGAAAAAATCAAATACTGAAATTTATAGCGGGAATTGCATACTTGGTAAATGAAGTGGTTGACATCTCAGTTTACTGGAAACCCAGAATACATTTAGTCCTGAGTTTTTAATCATTGTTTTAAATTGCAAAAAACTTCGTTGTTTGCAGGTTCTTATAGTCGAGAAAATTTTGAAGTTCGATTAATTAATAAATGTATGTCCTTTTTTTCTCGGAAACGGCATTAACAATTTTCTCGAAATAAATAATAAATAGCTGTTGCTATGAATGTAAATAGACAAACTAAGAGTTGAGAATTTGTACAATCTATCTAATCCTATACTATTAAGCGAGCAATAATTGTACAATTACGTACAACGTGAAACTCCGTAGCGAAGCACGGGTATTTTGCTAGTCTACAGTATATATATAAAAGAGAAATACCACTGACTCACTGACTGACTCACTGATTCATCACGAAATATCCGAAACTATAACACCTAGTAACTTGAAATTTGGCATGTAGGTTCCTTATGTGATGTAGGTATCTGCGAAGAAGGGATTTTTGGAAATTCGACCTTTAAAGGGGGAAAAGGGGGGAAAATTTGCCTGACTGACTGACATAGAATCAACGTAGAGCAAAAACTACAGAATGGATATCAATGAAACTTTGAACATAGCTTCATCATAGGTCTTAGGTGCTCACTAAAAAACGGTTTTAAAAACTTACACTCCTAAGGGGCAAACCCCCCCACCATTGCATGTATGTATCTATGTATGTATGTTCCACATCTCCTCCTAAATCACTGGACCGATTTCAACCAACCTTGGGACAAATATTTTACACAACGGGAGAACCAACATAGGACAGGTATTTTTTTCGATACGATCCTCTGGGGTCTTCCACGTCTCCTCTTAAACCACTGGACCGATTTCAACCAAACTCGGCACAAATATTTTACGCAACGGGAGAACCAACATAGTATAGGTGTTTTTTCGATACGATCCTTCGGGGGGTCCTTTGGGGTCTTCCACATCTCCTCCTGAACCACTGGACCGATTTCAACCAAACTTGGCACAAATATTTTACGCAACGGGAGAACCAACATAGGACAAGTGTTTTTTCGATACGATCCTTTGGGGGGTCCTTTGGGTCTTAAAAAGTATTAGATCTTTATACTATGGCAACCCAATAGAATAGATTCTGGTTACAATAGCATCGGTGGAAGTCTCCCGCGTAGGAAATAGCGCGGGAGTCGTCCAACGGGCCTTCCCCGGAGTTCATCCACGGAACCCGGGGAGTCTTAGGTTGGATCCGGCGAAAGACGGCGGGGCCAGAGTCCAAGGTTCTTATAAATAAAGATATAGGTTATGATATCAAAGGTGGTGTATGCATCTTAAGAAACTTCTTAATAGCGTGTGAATTCAGAGTTGTTTCAGTTTGAATTTAAAAGTGGATAGATTGAAGTAAGTTACAAGCGAGTATAAAAAAAAATAGTTTTGATAGCGAATGTATTCAGATCATAATGTTCAGACAATATAAATGTACTTGCTTCAGTTTGAAGTTAAAAATTGATAAGCTGAAATCTATATAGGAATTATATTGTTAGAATAAGTTTAGGAGACACTAATTTAACAAATGCTTTATTCCAACATTAACACAATGAATTATAAAACGACAGTTAAATACGCAGCGCGTGCAAGTACTGTAGACATTTTATTGAAAACTAATTTAGCTGTTCGCCTTCTCCCAGAGTTAGAAATCGAGCAGGAGCATCACGCGCAACAGAATTCTTCTCCAGATATAAGAATACAGTTTATGACATGTTCTTAAACAGGTGCGCTACAGAGTATTCCTCCAGTGAGAATGCGAACGTAACAATATAAGGAAGATTATACAGTATACAAGTAATATAACGTTAGAACAAGAATAGGTGCCTATGAATAAATTATGAACCCGAGCAACGCTGGGTAAATCGGCTAAATATAGATATCTATATAAGCCAAATACCACTGACTGACTCACTGATCACGATATCTCTGAAACCACTGAATGGATATCAATGAAACTTTGAACATAGCTTCATCATAGGTCTTAGGTGCTCACTAAGAAACGGTTTTAAAAACTTTCACTCCTAAGGGGCAAAAAATCAAATACTGAAATTTATAGCGGGAATTGCATACTTGGTAAATGAAGTGGTTGACATCTCAGTTTACTGGAAACCCAGAATACATTTAGTCCTGAGTTTTTAATCATTGTTTTAAATTGCAAAAAACTTCGTTGTTTGCAGGTTCTTATAGTCGAGAAAATTTTGAAGTTCAATTAATTAATAAATGTATGTCCTTTTTTTCTCGGAAACGGCATTAACAATTTTCTCGAAATAAATAATAAATAGCTGTTGCTATGAATGTAAATAGACAAACTAAGAGTTGAGAATTTGTACAATCTATCTAATCCTATACTATTAAGCGAGCAATAATTGTACAATTACGTACAACGTGAAACTCCGTAGCGAAGCACGGGTACTTTGCTAGTCTACAGTATATATATAAAAGAGAAATACCACTGACTCACTGACTGACTCACGGATTCATCACGAAATATCCGAAACTATAACACCTAGTAACTTGAAATTTGGCATGTAGGTTCCTTATGTGATGTAGGTATCCGCGAAGAAGGGATTTTTGGAAATTCGACCTTTAAAGGGGGAAAAGGGGGGAAAATTTGCCTGACTGACTGACATAGAATCAACGTAGAGCAAATACTACTGAATGGATATCAATGAAACTTTGAACAGCTTCATCATAGGTCTTAGGTGCTCACTAAGAAACGGTTTTAAAAACTTTCACTCCTTAGGGGCAAACCCCCCCACCATTGCATGTATGTATCTATGTATGTATGTTCCACATCTCCTCCTAAATCACTGGACCGATTTCAACCAACCTTGGGACAAATATTTTACGCAACGGGAGAATCAACATAGGATAGGTGTTTTCTTCGTTGGGGTCCTTTGGGGTCTTCCACATCTCCTCCTAAACCACTGGACCAAATACAACCAACCTTGGCACAAATAGTTTACGCAACGGGAGAACCAACATAGGATAGGTGTTTTCTTCGATGGGGTCCTTTGGGGTCTTCCACATCTCCTCCTAAACCACTGGACCGATTTCAACCAAACTTGGCACAAATATTTTACGCAACGGGAGAACCAACACAGTGTAAGTGTTTTTTCGATACGATCCTTGGGTGGGTCCTTTGGGGTCTTCCACATCTCCTCCTGAACCACTGGACCGATTTCAACCAAACTTGGCACAAATATTTTACGCAACGGGAGAACTAACATAAGACAAGTGTTTTTTCGATACGATCCTTTGGGGGGGTCCTTTGGGTCTTAAAAAGTATTAGATCTTTATACTATGGCAACCCAATAGAATAGATTCTGGTTACAATAGCATCGGTGGAAGTCTCCCGCATAGAAAATAGCGCAGGAGTCGTCCAACGGGCCTTCCCCGGAGTTCATCCACGGAACCCGGGGAGCCTTAGGTCGGATCCCGCGAAAGACGGCGGGGCCAGAGTCCACGGTTCTTATAAATAAAGATACAGGTTATGATATCAAAGGTGGTGTATGCATCTTAAGAAACTTCTTAATAGCGTGTGAATTCAGAGTTGTTTCAGTTTGAATTTAAAAGTGTATAGATCGAAGTAAGTTACAAGCGAGTATAAAAAACAAAGTTTTGATAGCGAATGTATTCAGATCATAATGTTCAGACAATGTAATGCACTTGCTTCAGTATGATTTTAAAAATTGATAAGCTGAAATCTATAGAGGTATTGTATTGTTAGAATAAGTTTAGGAGACACTAATTTAACAAATGCCTTATTCCAACATTAACACAATGAATTATAAAACGACAGTTAAATACGCAGCGCGTGCAAGTACTGTAGACATTTTATTGAAAACTAATTTAGCTGTTCGCCCTCTCCCAGAGTTAGAAATCGAGCAGGAGCATCACGCGGAACAGAATTCTTCTCCAGATATAAGAATACAGTTTATGACATGTTCTTAAACAGGTGCGCTACAGAGTATTCCTCCAGTGAGAATGCGAACTTAACAATATAAGGAAGATTATACAATATACAAGTAATATAACGTTAGAACAAGAATAGGTGCCTATGAATAAATTATGAACCCGAGCAACGCTGTGTAAATCGGCTAAATATAGATATCTATATAAGCCAAATACCACTGACTGACTCACTGATCACGATATCTCTGAAACCACTGAATGGATATCAATGAAACTTTGAACATAGCTTCATCATAGGTCTTAGGTGCTCACTAAGAAACGGTTTTAAAAACTTTCACTCCTAAGGGGCAAAAAATCAAATACTGAAATTTATAGCGGGAATTGCATACTTGGTAAATGAAGTGGTTGACATCTCAGTTTACTGGAAACCCAGAATACATTTATTCCTGAGTTTTTAATCATTGTTTTAAATTGCAAAAAACTTCGTTGTTTGCAGGTTCTTATAGTCGAGAAAATTTTGAAGTTCAATTAATTAATAAATGTATGTCCTTTTTTTCTCGGAAACGGCATTAACAATTTTCTCGAAATAAATAATAAATAGCTATTGCTATGATTGTAAATAGACAAACTAAGAGTTGAGAATTTGTACAATCTATCTAATCCCATACTATTAAGCGAGCAATAATTGTACAATTACGTATAACGTGAAACTCCGTAGCGAAGCACGGGTATTTTGCTAGTCTACAGTATATATATAAAAGAGAAATACCACTGACTCACTGACTGACTCACTGATTCATCACGAAATCTCCGAAACTATAACACCTAGTAACTTGAAATTTGGCATGTAGGTTCCTTATGTGATGTAGGTATCCGCGAAGAAGGGATTTTTGGAAATTCGACCTTTAAAGGGTGAAAAGGGGGGAAAATTTGCCTGACTGACTGACATAGAATCAACGTAGAGCAAATAATACTGAATGGATATCAATGAAACATTGAACAGCTTCATCATAGGTCTTAGGTGCTCACTAAGAAACGGTTTTAAAAACTTTCACTCCTTAGGGGCAAACCCCCCCCAACATTGCATGTATGTATCTATGTATGTATGTTCCACATCTCGTCCTAAATCACTAGACCGATTTCAACCAACCATGGCACAAACATTTTACGCAACGGGAGAATCAACATAGGATAGGTGTTTTCTTCGTTGGTGTCCTTTGGGGTCTTCCACATCTCCTCCTAAACCACTGGACCGAATACAACCAACCTTGGCACAAATATTTTACGCAACGGGAGAACCAACATAGGATAGGTGTTTTCTTCGATGGGGTCCTTTGGGGTCTTCCACATCTCCTCCTAAACCACTGGACCGATTTCAACCAAACTTGGCACAAATATTTTACGCAACGGGAGAACCAACATAGGACAGGTGTTTTTTTCGATACGATCCTCTGGGGTCTTCCACATCTCCTCTTAACCCACTGGACCGATTTCAACCAAACTTGGCACAAATATTTTACGCAACGGGAGAACCAAAATAGTGTAGGTGTTTTTTCGATACGATCCTTGGGTGGGTCCATTGGGGTCTTCCACATCTCCTCCTGAACCACTGGACCGATTTCAACCAAACTTGGCACAAATAATTTACGCAACGGGAGAACCAACATAGGACAATTGTTTTTTCGATACGATCCTTTAGGGGGTCCTTTGGGTCTTAAAAAGTATTAGATCTTTATACTATGGTAACCCAATAGAATAGATTCTGGTTACCATAGCATCGGTGGAAGTCTCCCGCGTAGGAAATAGCGCGGGAGTCGTCCAACGGGCCTTCCCCGGTGTTTATCCACGGAACCCGGGGAGTCTTAGGTCGGATCCCGCGAAAGACGGTGGGGCCAGAGTCCACGGTTCTTATAAATAAAGATATAGGTTATGATATCAAAGGTGGTGTATGCATCTTAAGAAACTTCTTAATAGCGTGTGAATTCAGAGTTGTTTCAGTTTGAATTTAAAAGTGTATAGATCGAAGTAAGTTACAAGCGAGTATAAAAAACAAAGTTTTGATAGCGAATGTATTCAGATCATAATGTTCAGACAATTTAATGCACTTGCTTCAGTTTGATTTTAAAAATTGATAAGCTGAAATCTATAGAGGTATTGTATTGTTAGAATAAGTTTAGGAGACACTAATTTAACAAATGCCTTATTCCAACATTAACACAATGAATTATAAAACGACAGTTAAATACGCAGCGCGTGCAAGTACTGTAGACATTTTATTGAAAACTAATTTAGCTGTTCGCCCTCTCCCAGAGTTAGAAATCGAGCACGAGCATCACGCGCAACAGAATTCTTCTCCAGATATAAGAATACAGTTTATGACATGTTCTTAAACAGGTGCGCTACAGAGTATTCCTCCAGTGAGAATGCGAACGTAACAATATAAGGAAGATTATACAATATACAAGTAATATAACGTTAGAACAAGAATAGGTGCCTATGAATAAATTATGAACCCGAGCAACGCTGGGTAAATCGGCTAAATATAGATATCTATATAAGCCAAATACCACTGACTGACTCACTGATCACGATATCTCTGAAACCACTGAATGGATATCAATGAAACTTTGAACATAGCTTCATCATAGGTCTTAGGTGCTCACTAAGAAACGGTTTTAAAAACTTTCACTCCTAAGGGGCAAAAAATCAAATACTGAAATTTATAGCGGGAATTGCATACTTGGTAAATGAAGTGGTTGACATCTCAGTTTACTGGAAACCCTGAATACATTTAGTCCTGAGTTTTTAATCATTGTTTTAAATTGCAAAAAATTTCGTTGTTTGCAGGTTCTTATAGTCGAGAAAATTTTGAAGTTCAATTAATTAATAAATGTATGTCCTTTTTTTCTCGGAAACGGCATTAACAATTTTCTCGAAATAAATAATAAATAGCTGTTGCTATGAATGTAAATAGACAAACTAAGAGTTGAGAATTTGTACAATCTATCTAATCCTATACTATTAAGCGAGCAATAATTGTACAATTACGTACAACGTGAAACTCCGTAGCGAAGCACGGGTATTTTGCTAGTCTACAGTATATATATAAAAGAGAAATACCACTGACTCACTGATTCATCACGAAATCTCCGAAACTATAACACCTAGTAACTTGAAATTTGGCATGTAGGTTCCTTATGTGATGTAGGTATCCGCGAAGAAGGGATTTTTGGAAATTCGACCTTTAAAGGTAGAAAAGGGGGGAAACTTTGCCTGACTGACTGCCATAGAATCAACGTAGAGCAAAAACTACTGAATGGATATCAATGAAACTTTGAACATAGCTTCATCATAGGTCTAGGTGCTCACTAAGAAACGGTTTTAAAAACTTTCACTCCTAAGGGGCAAACCGCCCCACCATTGCATGTAGGTATCTATGTATGTATGTTCCACATCTCGTCCTAAATCACTGGACCGATTTCAACCAACCTTGGGACAAATATTTTACGCAATGGGAGAATCAACATAGGATAGGTGTTTTCTTCGTTGGGGTCCTTTGGGGTCTTCCACATCTCCTCCTAAACCACTGAACCGAATACAACCAACCTTGGCACAAATATTTTACGCAACGGGAGAACCAACATAGGATAGGTGTTTTCTTCGATGGGGTCCTTTGGGGTCTTCCACATCTCCTCCTAAACCACTGGACCGATTTCAACCAAACTTGGCACAAATATTTTACGCAACGGGAGAACCAACATAGGACAGGTGTTTTTTTTTCGATACGATCCTCTGGGGTCTTGCACATCTCCTCTTAAACCACTGGACCGATTTCAACCAAACTTGGCACAAATATTTTACGCAACGGGAGAACCAACATAGTGTAGGTGTTTTTTCGATACCATCCTTCGGTGGGTCCTTTGGGGTCTTCCACATCTCCTCCTGAACCACTGGACCGATTTCAACCAAACTTGGCACAAATATTTTTCGCAACGGGAGAACCAACATAGGACAATTGTTTTTTCGATACGATCCTTTAGGGGGTCCTTTGGGTCTTAAAAAGTATTAGATCTTTATACTATGGTAACCCAATAGAATAGATTCTGGTTACCATAGCATCGGTGGAAGTCTACCGCGTAGGAAATAGCGCGGGAGTCGTCCAACGGGCCTTACCCGGAGTTCATCCACGGAACCCGGGGAGTCTTAGGTCGGATCCCGCGAAAGACGGTGGGGCCAGAGTCCACGGTTCTTATAAATAAAGATATAGGTTATGATATCAAAGGTGGTGTATGCATCTTAAGAAACTTCTTAATAGCGTGTGAATTCAGAGTTGTTTCAGTTTGAATTTAAAAGTGGATAGATCGAAGTAAGTTACAAGCGAGTATAAAGAACAAAGTTTTGATAGCGAATGTATTCAGATCATAATGTTCAGACAATATAAATGCACTTGCTTCAGTTTGATTTTAAAAATTGATAAGCTGAAATCTATAGAGGTATTGTATTGTTAGAATAAGTTTAGGAGACACTAATTTAACAAATGCCTTATTCCAACATTAACACAATGAATTATAAAACGACAGTTAAATACGCAGCGCGTGTAAGTACTGTAGACATTTTATTGAAAACTAATTTAGCTGTTCGCCCTCTCCCAGAGTTAGAAATCGAGCAGGAGCATCACGCGCAACAGAATTCTTCTCCAGATATAAGAATACAGTTTATGACATGTTCTTAAACAGGTGCGCTACGGAGTATTCCTCCAGTGAGAATGCGAACGTAACAATATAAGGAAGATTATACAATATACAAGTAATATAACGTTAGAACAAGAATAGGTGCCTATGAATAAATTATGAACCCGAGCAACGCTGGGTAAATCGGCTAGATATAGATATTGTAACGGTACATAACCCGGTCCCAGTAAATTAACTCATGTAATAACATAAAGGTCAGAAATGGGTAACCTATAACGATCTCAAAATTAAATTGTATCACTGAACATTATAAACAATTAGAGTGATATACAGTGACCAGTGAGTTATAGTGTACCCATTGAGGTAAAAAGTGAAAGTGAAGGGAACTTCTTACAGAATTGTGTTGTAGGTGGGAGAATTATAAACGATGATAGTAGACTATAATGCTACTAACTGATTATGTATTTTGTTAATTTATTGTAATGTTTATATTGTGTAGACAACCAAGTTTAATACCTAAGTTAATTTTATATTTTTTTAAATATTTGTGTTATAGTATAAGATAACCCAGGGTTCGTTTTAAAAAACATAAATGATTTAAATATCAAATGATAATAAAAAATTAAAATAATACTGTATGAGGGAAATGGCAGAAGGAAGTAGTGCAGTGTAGGAATACTATGAGAGACTAATAAATAATATATAAATTCATTTAAAGTTAATAAAAATATTAAATACTTATATCCAAAGTTATAAGAAAATGAACAGAAACCTATTATGTAAACCAGATTGAGAAAGAAACCGAAATTAAAAAGAATTATTTTTCTGTAAATAAAATATAAATTTATAATAATTACAAACTGCCTATATACTAAAAAGTAAATAGCAGAACCAATAAAAAGATATAAAAAAATTATGGGTTACTAAGAGTAACGAAAAATAACAAGTATTGTTAATCGAATTTATAAATTAAACCTGGCGAGTTGACAAATGATGCGACCACAATTTTATTAAAATATCCTTTCAGAAACCTTTAAGAAGTATAAAATTGGTACAAAATTAAACAACAGTATGAACATTAAATACTCCTACCTTATTTACCAAAGTTAAATTGCTATACTCCATAATAAAAGTGAAAGAAAACCAATTTTGGACGATCAGGACTAGTTTCACGATGTTTCAAGTTTGACGAGAGTTTTCCAGACGGTTATGAAATTACTACATAATACGGACACCACCGGAGAAATGGCTTCATCCAAGTAAGAACTTCAGGAAGATAGGTAATATAAACTTTTCGTTTAATAATTAACCAAGAAAACATTCGGAATGGTAGTGTCATACCGAAACCATTAAAGATTAACCATATGTTGTAATAAAAACAAACACCATCTGCTCTCTTACGGACATTTCTGGAACTACGTACTAAACGAAAATAAACAAATTTTTGTTAATATTTTTCGGTATTTGTAAAGCGTAGTATAATTATCCATTTCTGACCATCTCATAACAAAAAGAACTTACCCTTAACCCTGGGGAAATAAAAAGAATTATATATTGATTGATGTTTTAAAAATAGTATAAAATTTGGTAAAAAACCATATATGTTTTTTTTTCAATTTCATGTTTACTCAATGAAGTCGATATTATATTTTAATTAAGGAAAAGATCGATTGTGATATTTGTATTTTGGCAGCAGGGAAAAAACCAATAATATAAATAATAAATATTATTGAAAAAATGATATTGAATAATAAAAATGTGTTATATTTTTTGTAGCGGGTAGTTGTAATAGTTTTCAGAACAAACTAGAAGAGGTCGATCCACCGGGTCATATTCTGCCACAGTGTAGTCTGGTTGAACTATGTGTGGAGACTCGTCTCACAATCAGCTGATTTAATTCACGGCGAACAATTTGAAAAAATTTCAGAAATCGTCTAAACCGAGTGTAAACGATCAGTACTTACTCTCTCCTCAACATAAGGCTGAACAACTTCCCTACTTGACCCAAATCACACATTCTCGATTTCTGCTTTGATTGAGTAACATTACCAACCACTTTATTTTTAAACTTCGGTCATTATAATTCATAAGTGGCTACACGCTAGAATAAGAGGGACGTTTCGATAACACCTCTTAGGCGGGTACGTTACAATATCTATATAAATACCACTGACTGACTCACTGATCACGATATCTCTGAAACCACTGAATGGATATCAATGAAACTTTGAACATAGCTTCATCATAGGTCTTAGGTGCTCACTAAGAAACGGTTTTAAAAACTTTCACTCCTAAGGGGCAAAAAATCAAATACTGAAATTTATAGCGGGAATTGCATACTTGGTAAATGAAGTGGTTGACATCTCAGTTTACTGGAAACCCCGAATACATTTAGTCCTGAGTTTTTAATCATTGTTTTAAATTGCAAAAAACTTCGTTGTTTGCAGGTTCTTATAGTCGAGAAAATTTTGAAGTTCAATTAATTAATAAATGTATGTCCTTTTTTTCTCGGAAACGGCATTAACAATTTTCTCGAAATAAATAATAAATAGCTGTTGCTATGAATGTAAATAGACAAACTAAGAGTTGAGAATTTGTACAATCTATCTAATCCTATACTATTAAGCAAGCAATAATTGTACAATTACGTACAACGTGAAACTCCGTAGCGAAGCACGGGTATTTTGCTAGTCTATATATATAAAAGAGAAATACAACTGACTCACTGATTCATCACGAAATCTTTGAAACTATAACACCTAGAAACTTGAAATTTGGCATGTAGGTTCCTTATGTGATGTAGGTATCCACTAAGAAGGGATTTTTGGAAATTCGACCTTTAAAGGGGGAAAACGGGGGGGAAGGTTTGCCTGACTGACTGACATAGAATCAACGTAGAGCAAAAACTACTGAATGGATATCAATGAAACATTGAACATAGCTTCATCATAGGTCTTAGGTGCTCACTAAGAAACGGTTTTAAAAACTTTCACTCCTAAGGGGCAAACCCCCCCCCCAATTGTATGTATGTATGTTCCACATCTCCTCCTAAATCACTGGACCGATTTCAACCAACCTTGGCACAAATATTTTACGCAACGGGAGAATCAACATAGAATAGGTGTTTTCTTCGATGGGGTTCTTTGGGGTCTTCCACATCTCCTCCTAAACCACTGGACCGAATACAACCAACCTTGGCACAAATATTTTACGCAACGGGAGAACCAACATAGGATAGGTGTTTTCTTCGATGGGGTCCTTTGGGGTCTTCCACATCTCCTCCTAAACCACTGGACCGATTTCAACCAGATTTGGCACAAATATTTTACGCAATGGGAGAACCAACATAGGACAGGTGTTTTTTTCGATATGATCCTCTGGGGTCTTCCGCATCTCCTCCTAAACCACTGGACCGATTTCAACCAAACTTGGCACAAATATATTATGCAACGGGAGAACCAACACAGGATAGGTGTTTTTTTCGATACAATCCTTCGGGGGGTCCTTTGGGGTCTTCCACATCTCCTCCTGAACCACCGGACCGATTTCAACCAAATTGGCACAAATATTTTACGCAACGGGAGAACCAACATAGGACAAGTGTTTTTCGATACGATCCTTTGGGGGGTCCTTTGGGTCTTAAAAACTATTAGATCTTTATACTATGGCAACCCAATAGAATAGATTCTGGTTACCATAGCATCGGTGGAAGTCTCCCGCGTGCAGGAAATAGCGCGGGAGTCGTCCAACGGGCCTTCCCTGGAGTTCATCCACGGACCCCGGGGAGTCTTAGGTCGGATCCCGCGAAAGACGGTGGGGCCAGAGTCCACGGTTCTTATAAATAAAGATATAGGTTATGATATCAAAGGTGGTGTATGCACCTTAAGAAACTTCTTCATAGCGTGTGAATTCAGAGTTGTTTCAGTTTGAATTTAAATGTGGATAGATCGAAGTAAGTTACAAGCGAGTATAAAAAACAAAGTTTTGATAGCGACTCTATTCAGATCATAATGTTCAGACAATATAAATGCACTTGCTTCAGTTTGAATTTAAAAATTGATAAGCTGAAATCTATAGAGGTATTGTATTGTTAGAATAAGTTTAGGAGACTCTAATTTAACAAATGCCTTATTCCAACATTAACACAATGAATTATAAAACAACAGTTAAATACGCAGCGCGTGCAAGTACTGTAGACATTTTATTGAAAACTAATTTAGCTGTTCGCCCTCTCCCAGAGTTAGAAATCGAGCAGGAGCATCACGCGCAAGAGAATTCTTCTCCAGATATAAGAATACAGAATGCGAACGTAACAATATAAGGAAGATTATACAATATACAAGTAATATAACATTAGAACAAGAATAGGTGCCTATGAAAAAATTATGAACCCGAGCAACGCTGGGTAAATCGGCTAGATATAGATATCTATATAAGTCAAATACCACTGACTGACTCACTGATCATGATATCTCTGAAACCACTGAATGGATATCAATGAAACTTTGAACATAGCTTCATAATAGGTCTTAGGTGCTCACTAAGAAACGGTTTTAAAAACTTTCACTCCTAAGGGGCAAAAAATCAAATACTGAAATTTATAGCGGGAATTGCATACTTCGTAAATGAAGTGGTTGACATCTCAGTTTACTGGAAACCCCGTTACATTTAGTCCTCAGTTTTTAATCATTGTTTTAAATTGCAAAAAACTTCATTGTTTGCAGGATCTTATAGTCTAGAAAATTTGGAAGTTCAATTAATTAATAAATGTATGTCCTTTTTTTCTCGGAAACGGCATTAACAATTTTCTCGAAATAAATAATAAATAGCTGTTGCTATGAATGTAAATAGACAAACTAAGAGTTGAGAATTTGTACAATCTATCTAATCCTATACTATTAAGCGAGCAATAATTGTACAATTACGTACAACGTGAAACTCCGTAGCAAAGCACGGGTATTTTGCTGGTCTATATATATAAAAGAGAAATACCACTGACTGCTGACTGACTCACTGATTCATCACGAAATCTCCGAAACTATAACACCTAGAAACTTGAAATTTAGCATGTAGGTTCCTTATGTGATGTAGGTATCCGCGAAGAAGGGATTTTTGGAAATTCGACCTTTAAATGGGGAAATGGGGGGAAAATTTGCCTGACTGACTGACATAGAAGCAACGTAGAGCAAAAACTACTGAATGGATATCAATGAAACTTTTAACATAGCTTCATCATAGGTCTTAAGGTGCTCACTAAGGAACGGTTTTAAAAACTTTCACTCCTAAGGGGCAAACCCTCCCACCATTGCATGTATGTATCTATGTATGTATGTTCCACATCTCCTCCTAAATCACTGGACCGATTTCAACCAACCTTGGCACAAATATTTTACGCAACGGGAGAATCAACATAGAATAGGTGTTTTCTTCGATGGGGTTCTTTGGGGTCTTCCACATCTCCTCCTAAACCACTGGACCGAATACAACCAACCTTGGCACAAATATTTTACGCAACGGGAGAACCAACATAGGATAGGTGTTTTCTTCGATGGGGTCCTTTGGGGTCTTCCACATCTCCTCCTAAACCACTGGACCGAATACAACCAAACTTGGCACAAATATTTTACGTAACGGGAGAACCAACATAGGATAGGTGTTTTTTTTCGATACGATCCTCTGGGGTCTTCCACATCTCCTCCTAAACCACTGGACCGATTTCAACCAAACTTGGCACAAATATATTACGCAACGGGAGAACCAACACAGGATAGGTGTTTTTCTCGATACAATCCTTCGGGGGGGGGGGTCCTTTGGGGTCTTCCACAACTCCTCCTGAACCACTGGACCGATTTCAACCAAACTTGGCACAAATATATTACTCAACGGGAGAACCAACATAGGATAGGTGTTTTTTCGATACGATCCTTCGGGGGGGGTCCTTTGGGGTCTTCCACATCTCCTCCCGAACCACTGGACCGATTTCAACCAAATTGGCACAAATATTTTACGCTACGGGAGAACCAACATAGGACAAGTGTTTTTCGATACGATCCTTTGGGGGGTCCTTTGTGTCTTAAAAACTATTAGATCTTTATACTATGGCAACCCAATAGAATAGATTCTGGTTACCATAGCATCGGTGGAAGTCTCCCGCGTAGGAAATAGCGCGGGAGTCGTCCAACGAGCCTTCCCCGGAGTTCATCCACGGAACCCGGGGAGTCTTAGGTCGGATCCCGCGAAAGACGGTGGGGCCAGAGTCCACGGTTCTTATAAATAAAGATATAGGTTATGATATCAAAGGTGGTGTATGCATCTTAAGAAACTTCTTAATAGCGTGTGAATTCAGAGTTGTTTCAGTTTGAATTTAAAAGTGGATAGATCGAAGTAAGTTACAAGCGAGTATAAAAAAAAATAGTTTTGATAGCGAATGTATTCAGATCATAATGTTCAGACAATATAAATGCACTTGCTTCAGTTTGAATTTAAAAATTGATAAGCTGAAATCTATAGAGGTATTGTATTGTTAGAATAAGTTTAGGAGACTCTAATTTAACAAATGCCTTATTCCAACATTAACACAATGAATTATAAAACGACAGTTAAATACGCAGCGCGTGCAAGTACTGTAGACATTTTATTGAAAACTAATTTAGCTGTTTGCCCTCTCCCAGAGTTAGAAATCGAGCAGGAGCATCACGCGCAACAGAATTCTTCTCCAGATATAAGAATACAGTTTATGACATGTTCTTAAACAGGTGCGCTACAGAGTATTCCTCCAGTGAGAATGCGAACGTAACAATATAAGGAAGATTGTACAATATACAAGTAATATAACATTAGAACAAGAATAGGTGCCTATGAATAAATTATGAACCCGAGCAACGCTGGGTAAATCGGCTAGATATAGATATCTATATAAGCCAAATACCACTGACTGACTCACTGATCACGATATCTCTGAAACCACTGAATGGATATCAATGAAACTTTGAACATAGCTTCATCATAGGTCTTAGGTGCTCACTAAGAAACAGTTTTAAAAACGTTCACTCTTAAGGGTCAAAAAACCAAATACTGAAATTTATAGCGGGAATTGCATACTTGGTAAATGAAGTGGTTGACATCTCAGTTTACTGGAAACCCCGAATACATTTAGTCCTGAGTTTTTAATCATTGTTTTAAATTGCAAAAAACTTCGTTGTTTGCAGGTTCTTATAGTCGAGAAAATTTCGAAGTTCAATTAATTAATAAATGTATGTCCTTTTTTTCTCGGAAACGGCTCTAATGATTTTCTCGAAATAAATAATAAATAGCTGTTGCTATGAATGTAATTAGACAAACTAAGAGTTGAGAATTTGTACAATCTATCTAATCCTATACTATTAAGCGAGCAATAATTGTACAATTACGTACAATGTGAAGCTCCGTAGCGAAGCACGGGTATTTTGCTAGTATGTGTATAAAGGCTATGACAGTGCATCTGTTGAATTAGGTTCAGAGAGAAATGAACCGGGTCAAGAAATACAAATTGATGAAATTAAAAATTTTTTAAATGACCGTTATGTCGGATCAACTGAAGCTGTATGGCACATCTATGAATTACCAATGCATTTTCAATCACATGTCATCGTTAGACTTGGCATTCATTTACCGCGTAGACAGAATGTTTACTTTCGAGAAGGGCAAGAACGTAAAGCAATTGAAAATGCAAGACAAACAAAATTATTAGCATTTTTTGAATTGAATCTATCAGATCCATCAGCGCATGAATATAAGTATATTGAAATTCCTTTGCATTATGTGTGGGAAGATTCCCGAAAAAAATGGAAGAAGAGAAGGCGTGGAGGTGATAAAATCATTACACGCATATATGTAGTATCACCAAAAGACATCGAACTTTTCCATTTACGATTGGTTTTATTACATGTCTGTGGTCCAAAATCATTTGAGGATGTTAGAACATACAATGGAATTATACACACTTCTTTTGTTGAAGCGTGCCATGCTCGCGGCATTGCTTCAAATGATAATGAATGGCGCGAATGTTTAAATGAAGCAAAAGAATTACATTCACCAAAACAAATGCGAAATTTATTTGGTTACATTTGTGCATTAAATGTGCCAGCCAATGCAATGGCGTTATGGAATGAATTTAAAGTATATCTTAGTGAAGATTTTTTGAGAGATTACAACGAAGAAGTATCCTTTAACACAGCTCTATTAGAAATTGAAGATATTTTGAATGTTCATAATTTGTCATGTCAAGAACTTGGTTTACCAGTTCCCACGTATTCGCAGAGAACAGACGAAGCAAATGCTATTGATCCAATAGAACAAGAGTTTCTGTTTTGTGAGCATTATGAAACTGCAAATATTGAACAGCGTAATCTAAATGATCGTGTGATTCGTGAAGTTTTGCACCATGATACTGGATCTAATGTTTTTTGTTTAACCGCTCATGCAGGTTGTGGAAAAACATTCACACAAACAGCAATCATTCACAAATTAAATTCGCTTAATCTTAGTTGCATTGCAACAGCGTTCAGTGGCATAGCTTCAACTCTATTACTTTGAGGTAGAACTTTACACAATGTGTTTAAATTGCCTATACCCATTTTGGAAAATTCTGTAGCGAATATTACCGCAAATAGTAGCTATGGACGTTACATAAATTCATCATCATTGATAATTATTGGTGAAATTTCTATGTGCCCACTGCAAGTGTTGAAAATCATAGATAGATTATTGCAGGATCTATGCGATGAAAATGATAAACATAAACCATTTGGAGTGAAAACGATACTTCTGTGCGGTGATTTTCGCCAAATCTTACCAGTTGTCCCACATGGATCACGTGCAACTTTAATTGAAAATTGTGTCACGAGTTGGCATAAATTTGTTTATTTTCATAAAGTAACGTTTACTCAAAATATGAGAGCCTTACCAAGTGAAATAGAATCTGTCGAATTCTTGAAAAAAATTGGTAATGATGAAGCCCCACAATTCCCTCAGTTTGGTGAAAATATTATTGAAATACCTCAGCAATTAATAGGAGATGAAAATAATATTATTAATGAGGTGTATGGAAATATTTCCGAAAACATACTCTCAGATAACATATTGAAGTCAGTTATTTTAGCACCTAAAAATGATGATTGTACTTTTACTAATACTGATATACTTAATCGAATACCAGGTGAACAGAAAACATATCATAGCTGCGATAAAATAATTTGTGATGATGACAATGAAATCAATAACTAGTAGAGTTTTTGAATTCTTTGACTATTAGTGGTTTGCCACCACATAAGTTAGTATTGAAAGTTTATTGCATCATTTTACTGATCAGAAATTTAAATACAAAGGAAGCGTTAGTCAATGGAACAAGAATGCGCATCAAGTGTATGCATTGTAATGCTATTGATTGCGAAGTTTTAACTGGAACCGCACGCAATAAGAGAATTTTGATTCCACGTATAAGTTTAACATATTCCGGTACTGTTTTACCATTTAACTTTCAAAGAACTCAATTTCCAATTATACCTGCATTTGCGATGACAATAAATAAGTCTCAAGGACAAACATTCGAAAAAATTGGAATTTTATTGAGGCAGCCAGTTTTTACACATGGTCAATTGTACGTCGCAGCAAGTAGAGTTCGATCATTCGATGGTTTGAGATTTTATATTTCCGAATATAATGGCCAAGGGCATTTAGCAAATGATGAAAGAGTTTTTACAAAAAACATCGTTTACACAGAAGTTCTGAATCATTAAATTCACTTTCAAACTATTTTAAGTTCAATGGACAACATTTATTTTTTTAACCACCCGGTTTTTTTTATTTAATGAAAAATATATGAAAAAATACGAGGCACGTATATTTTTATTTCATTTTTTATTTTGTATTAATTTTTTATTTAAATTTTATATAATTCGAAAAAGATAGGCAAAATAACTGTGTAGCCTTGGCGAAACCTGGTCAGTATGGCAATAAAAAAAACCCAAGGAAATGTCAAAAAACGCGTTATTGCTTTTTAAATATGGCTTAGCCAAGCTAAACCTCATTTTTCCTATCTTTCATATTTCTCAAATAACTCGAAAATTAATGCATAGAAAAAAAATTATATAAGCTTTGTAGCAGATAATCTTCAAACTGTTTTCGAATTTTGTACCTTACCAAAAATGAAATGTAATCCACTGGAATTGAAAACAATGTATCTTATACTTCTATGAATGTCAAGTCTCATTTTTATTACCGTAGCGTTTATTTGATTGAATAATAACATGAAAAAATTAAAACTGACAATGAATTATATCAAAAAATAAATACGAATACAAGCTGTAATTGTGTTTTTTTTTCAACTGTTACTAACATTAAATTTTAAATTTCATAGGTATTGCAGGGAATTAAGGCAAACAACACACGCTAATGACGTATTTGTACACGCTCGCAGCTGACGTAATAGAACAAAATTCAAAAAAATTATATGCAATGATTATAGAGGTATACTCTTTGACAAAAGAACCTCAATAACGTTCAAACTTAAAAATTTAATGAATTACGGTCGAATTTCAACCACTGGGCGACCACTAGTTATTCTCAATTAGTTTAGTCTTTATCTGCTTTAGGCCTAATATCTTGAACTCATTGCTGGTTCTTATACGTTTTTGTGAAAGATGAGGTGAATTGTTGTTTGAATTGTGATGTTTTCTTATGGTATTAATAAATTTATTATGATACAGGTTTCGTTTTGCAGTTTTAGATCGGAAATTGCTTTGGATTGAAATTTCCGATCCATAACTGCAAAACGAAGCCCATATCATAATAAATAATATATTTATTAATACCATAGGGAAACATCACAATTCAAACAACAATTTTGAATTGTCACGTCATCTTAAATAAAGAACGAAATCACACGACGGATCTAATGTAATTTATTAATTTACGAATTGAGTGGTTCAATATCAAACCCAACAAACTCCAAATTTTTGGGAAATTGGGTTATTGGTATCACTGTAATCTGCAAAATCAGCTGAATATAATGAATATAAATTTTAGTTTCTTGGATTTCGTTGTCCATGACGTGTCCGTTACTTAACTAAATATCACTATAATATTGACGACTCGGAACACTAAGTTTTTTATAAGTAAAAACGTAAAGTTTTACCTTACAGCCTAAACCGGCTTTCACCTATAGAAGCCTTCATCAGAGGCTGTCGTTAGTAGCGCTGTTCGTCTTGTTGTTGGTGACGAGATAGTTTTTCGAAAGATCGAAGCTGTGTATGTGTGGTGAGATGTGTTCGAATAATGCATGCGATTTGAATTGTGTCTGTTCGTTTAGGATGTCGTTTTTATTTGTTTTTGTGTGTTTGTATATTTCTAATTGTTCTAGAGTGTCTAGTTTTCGGCCTTTTGTGTGTACGTGTAGTATGTTCATGTTATTGTCGATGTTTTTATATGTGTGGTTTGCTTCAATGAGGTGGTTTGCGAAGGTAGATTCTGTAGTGGTGTGGAGTGCTTTTGTGTGTTCAATGTATCTCTGTTTGAAGCTACGTCCTGTCTGGCCTATGTAGAATTTATTGTAATTTGAACAATTTAGCTTATATACACCGGGTAGATCGAATTTGTTTTGTGCTTTGTGCATGCGTTTTGATAGTGTGTGTTCTGTTTTGTTAGTAGTTTTGAAAGCGATTCTGTATCCTGCTTTTTTGAATTTGTGGGCGATTTTTTCTGTTTGTTTGTTGATGTATGTTAGTGTTATGAATTTGTTGTTTTCTGTCTTTGTCTGTTGTTTGTTTTGTGTAGGAGTTTACTGACTATTGTTCTGTCATAACCGTTAGATTCTGATAGATATTTTATCGTGTTTAGTTCGTCTTTGTAGTCTATTTCATCTAAGGGGATGTTGTTAAGTCTATGTATCTACGTTCTAAAAGCAGCTAGTTTGTGTTGTATTGGGTGATTGGAGGTGTTGTGTATTAGTGTGTCAGTTGTAGTTGGTTTTCTGTATATACTGAATTTTAGATTCAAAACATACAAAATCCCTACAATTTTTTCATGTAAATACATGCTTTAGTTTCAAACCTGACAATCTCCATGCTACTTTGAATTTCAAGTACAGCAATCTCCACACTGGCCAATCAGAGAGTATAATGGAGGCAACATGGCTGCCGTTTGCTTATATTATTATGTGATGTATTGAAGTAAAGTGGTGTTTTTTACTCAAATTTTGGATGTTTTTAGCATATTTTCTTACGTTAAGTAATTATGGATGTACATAATCTATCAGCAAGTTCTTCTGTAAGCGTTGTATCACCTAGTAAAGCCAGGGAAAAGCTTTCACAGCCTTCAAAATGGAAACGAAATATAGCCAAGGCTAAGAAGTAGGCTATATATAACCTCAAATGTTTATGGATTTAATGATTGTCCATAAACAATTTTATGCAAATAAAACTAAAGTTGCACAAGAACTTTCTTTTTCACCTTATTTCTGTGCAACCAGTGGTACAAAGAAGGCCAGTGAATGAAAAATATAAAAATAAAGTTTTTACAACAAAGTATTTAATAAGACGAAAGTATAATGAAATGATATCTGGGTGTCAAAAAACATTTCTTAACATTTTTCATATTACACGCGCAAGAATTGATTATATTACAAAAGACTTTGCCGTATTGGGAGTGTCTCTGTGTGAGAAACGAGGGGTGATAGAAAAACAAAGTTGTTTGAAAGAAAACGAAATTCTGTGTTTAAGTTCATAGTTCTCTCCAGTGCGTAGAGTCGCATTACTGTCGTGCTTCTAGCGTCAGGAAATATTTGACTTCCGAATTAAATATAAACAAATTATTTAAAATGTATGACCAACAAGCTGCAGATGATGTCAAAGTAAAAAGCTCATTTTTTAGAAATATATTTTTAATAATATATATATATACTTTCATTTATGAACTTACTTTTGTCACTTCCCATGAACTTACTTTTGTCACTTCCCAAACGTTTCGAGATGTTGTTTCTCTTCTTCAGTGGGTTTAATCAAGGCCACACTATACTACTGGCCGGAGTGCTGGAAACGTGACATCACACTAGGCGCCGAAACGAAACACAGCCGCTAATGCTGTTTACTGTATCGCATGCTCAAATAACCTTTCCTACACACACCTGTAATGGTTTACCTGAACATGTCCTATATGGTTGTAATCTGTATGAACTAACAAAGACCTTGGTATGAAAAAATGTAGAGTTTTGTGAACAACAACAGTTATATTTAGCATTTGAGAAAGAGCAATTTACACGAAGGATGTAAAAAAGCTGTGAATCAAGGTAATTGACAGCTTATCGGGGAAATAACTTTTCAAGTTTCTTTATGTAGACAAACAGCCAAACTTTCGTCTTACAAGATTTTATATCATGTAGTATGATAAGTAATACCAGAAGCGGGGTAAGCAGAAAAATTAAAGAAATAACCGATTACTAACTGCTCAGTATTTATTTACAACAATATTTGATCATTTGAAGATGGTGCATTGCAATCTCGTATTGCCTTACGTCTAACATATTTACATGTAATTTAAAATCTACTTACAATAAAGTTATTTAGACTAACTTAACAATTCTGTGTCTAACATTTATCTAAGTTAACGCTGAACTTGGCTAAAATTTGTGTATTTTTCTCTTTTTGTCCGATTTGACATCATTCTGAGCATCTTTCCTTTTTTTATTGAATTTGTCATTACGAGATTTTGAATAATTGTTTAATAAGATGTTAAAAAAGGAAAATAAACATTTATCGATAAGTTTGTTAAAATTAATTTTACATATATTACAATTCCTCTGTGGATGATGGATGTCAATAAAATCTAAAACAGTGGATTTTAGCGCTACTCTCTGATTAGTGGACAATAAAAACTGTTTCGTATCTGTCAGATACAATTAATGTAAACACTTTGAAAGCTAAATTTAGTACTTCCATCACATAATCTGAAGGGTATTTTAAAGATCCTCTATTAATAACATTAAAATAGTAATTGTCCTTTTGTGGTACAACAGTAGACTCGGTATTTGTTGTAGTAAAGAAATCTGTACACTCAGTGCAAGAGTTATTTTTAAAAATACTGTCTACCAAGTAACCACCAATATAAACAAGGCCTAAAGTGTCATTTTCTGATAAGGTAACATCAGTTGTGTCTACCTGCAGGTCATCAAAAATTTGATTAGTGTTGTCATGCATATCATTACTATCGCTTTCTTCACAGTCTGCTGTGGAAATAAATAAATCTTTGATACATACTTTACTGTCTCTAGAGGAGTAAATATCAATCAAACTCAAAGTTTTTAGTTTTTTTTTCTGATTCCAAAACCTGCTTGACTGATACATGGTAACATGCACCACTCATCTGTCTATACTGGCTAAATCTGGCCTCTAACGGATCGGTCTGAAATTTGCCAAGTAAAACATATGACAATTTCATGTCTCCTAAGAGAAACGAAATAATCTCCATTAAAGTGTTAACAGTATGTAGCAATGCTACATGTGTTTCATTGGTTAATTTTCCTCTCCTTTTAGCTTTTGTCAACTCCTCCCCTTGAACAACAAGTTCATCCCATTTAACTAACCATTTACTAAAAGACTTCAAAAAAACAAAATTAGTATCTGTTACAGACTGGATTGGTTTAAAGTTTTCGTCATTAAAGTGACGAATGCAAACAACAGATCGTTTGCTGGGCGTGAAGTTTGCTCTGTGAATGGCATTTAGCCATTTTTTACACTGGATAGGATCCTTCAGGAATCTAAAAACAGTCACTGAACTATCTGTGTTATAATTGCTTTTGCATCCTGGTACGCAGCATGAAGTTGGCATGTTTTAATATTATTATCACAAATGTACGGAATGAAAAACAGTTGCAGCAAAACTTCGTATACGAATAGAAACACGTGTGTAAGTGTATACTGACTAAAAAAGCATTGGGCTGGTGGCGCGAAACGGTCCGGCGCCTACTGTGACGTGGCGCATCGAGTGGAGGGGGTGACTCCGGCCAGTAGTATAGTGTGGCCTTGGTTTAATACTAACTGTCAATTACAGAATAACCGTTATGGAATGGAGTGTGTGGTGAGGGTTGATGGTAGGAAGGGATTGGCGCCGAGGTTCGAATTATGTGTGTGGATCAGTGTGTCAAATAGTGTATGTGATTTGTAATGTATCTGTTCATTTAATATGTTGTTTGGTTGTAGTGTGTGATATCTGTATATTTCAAATTGTTCAGCTGTGTTTAGTTTTCTACTTTTAGGTAAGTAGTGTAATATTTCCATGTTGTGTTCTATGTTTGTGTAACTGTGGTTTTCGTTATGTAAATGTGTGGCAAATGTGGAATGTATGTAGTTTGTGGTGAGGGCTTTTAAATGTTCAGAAAACCTGGAAGAAAAAGATCTTCCCGTCTGGCCGATGTAGAATTGTGGGCAATCATTACAATTTAATTTATAAACCCCTGTTTTGTTGTATGTGTCAATGTCTTTGTTAGTATTGTTTATGTGTTTTCTAATGGTGTTGTTGGTTCTGTAGGCACTTTATAATTTTGTTTCCTAAATGTGTTTGCAATTTTATGTGTATTGGAATTGTAGTATGTAAGTGTTATATTTACTGGGTTGTGTGCTGTTGGTAGGATGTGTTTTACTTTTTGTGTTGAGGATTCGTTTGTGTACGTGTAGTTTATTTATTAATTCGGGGTTGTATCCGTTTTTGACTGCTATGTATTTAATTGTGTTTAATTCATCTTGGTAGTCATGTGTGTTTAGGGGTATTGACGTGAGCCTATGGAGCATGTAGTTGAAAGCTGCATGTTTGTGTTGAGTTGGGTGGTTGGATGTGTTGTGTATGACCATGTCTGATGTGGTGGGTTTTCTGTATATTTTGTATGTGTGTGTGTTGTTTGTTTTGGTGATTGTAAGGTCTAAAAAGTTTATGCTGTTATTTAATTCTATTTCAAGTGTGAATTTTAATTTATGGTGTATAGTGTTAATGTATTTGTGGAAATTTTCTATTTGTCTTTTGTTGCCGTTGTAAAGGAGTAAAATGTCGTCGACATACCTGTGCCAATATATTATTTTATCGGTGTATTTGTTGTTGTTCAGTATGTGTTTCTGTTCTATGGTGTGTATGAATATTTCTGCTAGTATACCTGATATAGGGGAGCCCATGGGTAGTCCATCTGTTTGTGATTTAAAATAAAATACATTAACACTATACACCATAAATTAAAATTCACACTTGAAATAGAATTAAATAACAGCATAAACTTTTTAGACCTTACAATCACCAAAACAAACAACACACACACATACAAAATATACAGAAAACCCACCACATCAGACATTGTCATACACAACACATCCAACCATCCAACTCAACACAAACATGCAGCTTTCAACTACATGCTCCATAGGCTCACGTCAATACCCCTAAACACACATGACTACCAAGATGAATTAAATACATAGCAGTCAAAAACGGATACAACCCCGAATTAATAAATAAACTACACAAACGAATCCTCAACACAAAAAGTAAAACACATCCTACCAACAGCACACAACCCAGTAAATACATAACACTTACATACTACAATTCCAATACACATAAAATTGCAAACACATTTAGGAAACAAAATTATAAAGTAGCCTACAGAACCAACAACACCATTAGAAAACACATAAACAATACTAACAAAGACATTGACACATACAACAAAACAGGGGTTTATAAATTAAATTGTAATGATTGCCCACAATTCTACATCGGCCAGATGGGAAGATCTTTTTCTTCCAGGTTTTCTGAACATTTAAAAGCCCTCACCACAAACTACATACATTCCACATTTGCCACACATTTATATAACGAAAACCACAGTTACACAAACATAGAACACAACATGGAAATATTACACTACTTACCTAAAAGTAGAAAACTAAACACAGCTGAACAATTTGAAATATACAGATATCACACACTACAACCAAACAACATATTAAATGAACAGATACATTACAAATCACATACACTATTTGACACACTGATCCACACACATAATTCGAACCTCAGCGCCAATCCCTTCCCACCATCAACCCCCACCACACACTCCATTCCATAACGATTATTCTGTAATCGACAGTTAGTATTAAACCCACTGAAGAAGAGAAACAACATCTCGAAACGTTTGGGAAGTGACAAAAGTAAGTTCATAAGTGAAAGTATATATATATATTATTAAATTAATAAAGTGAACGAAGAGGATGCAACAACAAGATAATATATTTTTAAGACAATTTAACTTGGGCATTTGTGGTCCTAGAAGTGATGTCTGTTCTACATGTCTTCAGCTTGATGAAAAAGGAAAAATCCACAAGGAAAGGACTTTATTATTAATGACAAAGGGTGTAGGCCTACATAAATTAAGAGCAAAAGCTTTTTTTAATTGTCTAAGAGATAATAATCCCAAACTGTTGATTTTATCTTTTGATATGCAAAAAAACTCATGTCTCCCGAAAATACCTGACCAAATAGTATATTATACCCGTCAGCTATATTTTCATAATTTTACAATAGTTAAGGGTACGTCACAAACAGCTTTAACGAAAGATAGTTGGTACAGTTATTGCTGGACTGAAGACGAATACCAAAAAGGATCCACTCAAGTAGCTTCAGCTGTTTTCATTGCCTTAACAGCTTGGATATGTCTCCATACAGAAAAGTTAGGTTAGTATGTGATGGGTGTAGCGGCCAAAACAAAAACCGAATCTTAATTGGTATGTGCAGCAAGTGGCTTCTCTCTGCTCCTGTAAATATTGAATCGGTAGAAGTTGTGTTCCCAGTCAGAGGTCACTCCTTTATACCTCCTGACATGATTTTTGGTCTTATAGAAAGAAGTATTAAGCGTCAAGAGGTGATCCCTAATCCTCAAGCATATGCTGATATTATAAGTACAAATGCAACTGTACAAATTTGATATTTCAGATATTGAACCAAATGTTATTTTTTCTGATAACATAAATAATATCAATTGTGCAAAACTTGCTGTTTCAAAATTGCTTCTGACTCATTATGGTGAGGACTGGAAAAATAATGAAGAGCTGCAGTATTATGTGAAAGTTCTTTCTTATCAGGATGTTCCTACAGTTCCTGAGGAAGAAGATGCACTTTGTGAATATATTCCGGAAACTGACGAAATCACTGCATGTTTAGTATTTTTTTTTGCATCAAGTTTTGAAAACATATGAACTTAAATATTAAGTTATGTGATAAAATATTCACTTGAAGATGTTACTAATTGATGAACTCACTGTGCATTCTTGATAAGTTGCCTTGTGAAATGTTTGAAAAAAATAATATGAAGTTACCAACTGTTATTAATAATCAGTTGGCATACAAGCCACAGATTTTTAGCTATACTATTTTTGAAACCATAATATTATGTTTATTTTAGTTTTGCAGTTTTGAATTTAAGAATATTTTTGTGATTGTAATATAAAACCAACATGATATGCTTAACTGCTATGTATTCGTTCCTTGAGAGTTTAGTTTAAAGTATTTATATACTGATGTTTTAGCATTCCTTGTTTTTTTTGTGAATAATAAATTTTCTGTATCAATTTTAAATGTATTTGTTTATTTCCATTTCATGTGAAATTTAGCTTTAAATGTGCCATCTTCCCTAGAGGCTGATTATTTTTGTTTTATTCATTATTGCTATTATTTTTATTATTTATTGGCATAATAATCCCTATTGTCAGCATTTTTCTATGATTTTTTGTATCACTATCAAATCTAACAATGTCCTCATATTTCAGTTTCATATCCTGCAATCTCCTCACGATTCAGTTTCAAAGCAAACAATCTCCTTACTTTAGTTTCAAAGACAGGACTCTCCATATTTTAAATGTAAATAACTTTATTTAATTAAATATCACTATTGTTTGACGACTCTGAACACTAAGTTTTTTATAAGTAAGTCTATCAAAACGCATGCACAAAACACAAAACAAATTCGATCTACCCGGTGTATACAAGCTAAATTGCTCAAATTGCAATAAATTCTACATAGGCCAGACAGGACGTAGCTTCAAACACAGATACATGGAACACACAAAGGCACTCCACACCACTACAGAATCCACCTTTGCAAACCACACATATAAAAACATCGACAATAACATGAACATTCTACACGTACACACAAAAGGCCGAAAACTAGACACTCTAGAACAATTAGAAATATACAAACACACAAAAACAAACAATAAAACGACATCCTAAACGAACAGACACAATTCAAATCGCACGCATTATTCGAACATATCTCACCACACACACACACAGTATCGATCTTTCGAAAAACTATCCCGTCGCCAACAACAAGACGGACAGCGCTACCTACAGCAGCCTCTGATGAAGCCTTCTAAAGGTGAAAGCCGGTTTAGGCTATAAGGTAAACCTTTACGATTTTACTTATAAAAAACTTAGTGTTCCGAGTCGTCAAACAATAGTGATATTTATTTAGTTAAGTAACGGACACGTCATGGACAACGAAATCCAAGAATTTATTTAATGTGTATATATGGACTTGTGACTTTAAAGATGTGTTTCTGATGCATGAAAGTAATTTTTGGAAGAATTACTTTTGTTGCAACTCTGTGGGGAAATAGTGTTAGTTTTTTCGTTCTGGTGTAAAATTCTGAAAAGCGGAGGTTGCTGAGTTTGATATTGAACCGTTCAATTATGATGCTACATTGAGATTTGTGGACATTGTCTTTGGAATCATCCACCTGAATAGAAAAAAATGCACAATCTTCAGTTTCCTCTTCGACCAACTAACTGCGAGTGTGTTTAGTAAATTAATTTAATCAAAGTGAAACACTGAAATAGACTCATTACGTTACAGTAAATGCGTGTGTTTTAGCCAGTCAATGTATACAAAGTGAGAGTTTCACATCAACTCAAACCGTGATCAATTACATGAGAAAAACTTTTCTATACGACTCGAACACAGTCGTAATCAGCGGAAAGTGTTTATTGTTTATTGGTCCTGCCTGAAGATAGAGACGATTGCTTCACTTTTGATGACCAAATTGCCGTGTTAATTTTTGCCGTTCTTCCACGCTGGAAACTAACATTAACACTGGATCTTCAAATTAATTGACACAGCACTCTTTTACTTTTATAACGCATCACTCTTGTATAAGTGTTGCATTGCATTAAGGCGTTTGTTTATATTGTATATACCACTATTTATATAGATGACGAAGTTACGTTTAAATAAGAACTCTTGTTTTACTGTACGAGTTTAAGGCATAATATAAGACATATCTCTTAATAATATGAAAATTTATGTATATACAAAAAATTAAGAGTATGCTTACAAAATTTTATTGTATGGTCCTCCTGAAAAAAAATACGATACATTTTTTACCTCATGTACGGCCCTCGCGTCTTCCGAAGATGGTAATCACGGAGTACGAATTCTTCCCAGATGGCAACACTGGGTTGTGGGTTATGTATGTGAGCTGTAGCATGGTTTGTGAGAACTTATAATGTCTTGTCATTAAGAAAGAAATAACGAATAGTGAAACAAATTAAAATGCCAATTAAGTACATAGGAAGAACAACCGATTTTAGTGGCAAAACATTATGGGAAATATTAGGCAATTTAAAAAATTTTGGAGTGGGCAGGTTAATAAAACGAAATATGTTTGAAAGATATCCAGAACCATCTTACATTAGGATAATTAAAGTTGAAACACTACCAAACGAGGAGGTAAGTATTTCTGTGTATGAGCAAGCAGTGGGAAAAGTAACGTAATCATAATTAATTTTTAATTTTGTAGCATAGCACTGCATGAGCGGCAGATTTTGGTATGCATATTGTATGTAAAGGTTAAGAGAATCGTGTATCTACTGAATGCCTAAAAATTTTCATAGTACCATTGATAGTATTAGGCAGAAGTATCAGTGATGAAACTTGAAATACAAAAGAAGAGAAGTAACTGCTTATACATCCAAGTATTGAAGTACTAACGCACAAATAAAATACATAAAAACATAACCTTTACTGCCGAATACGAACACAACAATACCATAAACTTCTTAGACCTCTCCATCACAAAACTAGAACACAGGCATAAATTCAGTATATACAGAAAACCAACTACAACTGACACACTAATACACAACTCCTCCAATCACCCAATACAACACAAAGTAGCTGCCTTCAGAACCATGATACATAGACTTAACAACATCCCCTTAGATGAAAAAGACTACAAAGACGAACTAAACACGATAAAATATCTAGCAGAATCTAACGGATATGACAGAACAATAGTCAGTAAACTCCTACACAAAACAAACAACAGACAAAGACAGAAAACAACAAATTCATAACACTAACATACATCAACAAACAAACTGAAAAATAGCCCACAAATTCAAAAAAGCAGGATACAGAATCGCTTACAAAACTACTAACAAAACAGAACACACACTATCAAAACACACACACAAAGCACAAAACAAATTCGATCTACCTGGTGTTTACAAGCTAAATTGCAATAAATTCTAGATAGGCCAGACAGGACGTAGCTTCAGACAGAGATACATTGAACACACAAAGGCACTCCACTCCACTACAGAATCCACCTTTGCAAACCACCTCATTGAAGCAAACCACACATATAAAAACATCGACAATAATATGAACATTCTACACGTACACACAAAAGGCTGAAAACTAGACACTCTAGAACAACTGGAAATATACAAACACACAAAAACAAATAAAAATGACATCCTAAACGAACAGACACAATTCAAATCGCACGCATTATTCGAACATATCTCACCCCACACTCACAGCATCGATCTTTCGAAATTCGATTCCGTCGCCCACAACAAGACGGACAGCGCTACCAGCAGCATCCTCTGAAGAAGCCTTTAAAGGAAAAAACCGGTTCAGGCTGTAAGGTAAAACTTTATGCTTTTACTTATAAAAAACCTAGTGTTCCGAGTCGTGTATTTACATAATGGCTACCAGAGTGCTTCCTTCTCTTTAAAGTTACTTAGTTTTTTCCTTGTGACAGTAATCCCTTATTAAAAAATGTCTCTTTACCTCTGTGTTAAACATATCTAATTATATTTTTGTATATAAATATATTTCAGATAAGAAAAGTACGAGCATGGGTTGAAAAAGTTTTTCGGGGACGGACATATCCTCAGTTAATTGAACTAAGTGTAGCTTCATATAAAGCTGATTACAGATTAGTTCCAAACTCTGAGGAGGCAGAACTTATTGCCAAAGCAAAAGCTACACCACCAAAAGTGAGAGTTTTATCAAACTCTATTCCTTTTCCTCCTTTACTAAAGGTATGTATTTATTTTAGTTTTGACATAATTGAAAGTCAGAGTCTGTCTGACTAATAAAACGTTATGCACAAAACACAATGAACATAGGTGTGTGTGATTGGAAAGGAAATATTTCAGATTTTACATCAGATTCATTTGTTTGATGCCTGTGGTGTTCTTGAAATGTACCATGATGACTTTAGATGGAAACTGCCAGTTTTGTACTATCACTGCTCATGGATGAGTGTGATGTTGTGGGAGGGAGGTGCCTCATTATTGTGAGGTTTACAGAATAGTGTGAAATAATGTATTCGATTTAAAATTCAACTTATTTAATAAATAATCTGGTTTTGTGGATGGTAGACAAATAATCTGGTGTGGTAGACTAATCTGGAAATCTGGTCTGGTTAATGAACTGTTTTTAAAGGTCTTGTTGAGATCTGTAGCATTACATTCATAACTATCTTTATTGCATATGTGTATTGGTTTAAAATGAAAAAAGGGTGGAAAGTTAAAGCATAACTTGTAAGTATATAAGTAAGTAAATAATGTACATAAATGATACCAAACGTAATTTTAAGGTTAGCTCTCATTGTTTGAACAGGCTACTTAACAGGCCAAATATTTCCCATTAAGGTAACCAATGATTTTAATGGCTGATGTAATATTTAACTGAGCTTCGTGAAATATGTTATTGTCTGTTAAATTCTTAACTGGTGATTTACCGGTCACTAAATTCATGGAGGTCAGTAAAATGGGGCCTATGTCTCAAAAATTTGTATCTCACTAAATGTCTAAACAAGAAACAGGCTCTCAAAATTTTGTTTCTATGCATGCACAGTTGATGGTAAGATGGAGTTGCTTGATGTACAAATCAGGTTAGAATTAATTTTTCCAGCTGTGAGTAGGGAGCGCACTCGAGTAACAGAGTGTAGGCATGGCTAAAAACGCAAAGACAATCGAAGGTAACAGATGCTTCTTTGTGTGGTCAATTTAAGCCTTCCGATTTAAAAAAAAACATGTATCTGTTAATACGCAACCCAAAGACAACTGAAGGTAATCGGTACTCCTTCACGTGGTCAGTTTAGGCCCTCCAATTTCAGTCTTTAGACAAATTTTACCAAGGATGAGACCTAACCCAATGGATTTCTCATAACGGAAAACCTTAAGACACAAAGTCTCATCAGAATTGTTAGAGCATTTTCAAGAAAAAATCTCAAACAATTATTGCTCATTTAATAGTGTAGGATATTACTTGGGATAATTGAATTCCAAAATATGATTTAAATATAATTAAATATATAATGAGAACCAGTAGCTGCAAAGTTCATAGATGAAGTAGGTGGACTTTCCATGAAACAGTAAAACAGACATGAGGCCCTCTAAAAGGACAAGCCATTTTTTCCCTTGGTTACTCCCCACCAGGGAGGTGGGTGTTAGGGAGGTGTTTACACTTGCCTGTTGAGTATTCTCTTTTCTTGCCCACACACAAAGCACATGGCTTAGCATTAGAGATGTTTAAAAACCAGTAGTTGACTGAATCATGCCCCCAGGATTTTTCCAGATGACCATTTGTTATTTTCAGTGTAGTTATGCAGGTAACCTTCTTCCATTATTCTTTCTTCCTGAGGGGCCTGCCTACCTACCTCTTGGTAGCAAACTTTTGGATGGGGTTTTATGGATATGAGATGAGTTGACGTTTTTCTGTATTTTTATGAGTTATTCTACTTGCTTGAGACTTACCAGAGGTATAATTTGTAGTTGTAAATTGACGTTTTTGGGGCTACATACGTGTTCACTAAATTTTACATATTAGGATCGATAATCAGAATACCCACAGTCTTTCTTAAAAGCAAGCATTCTTGCTTGCAGCAAGACTAAGCAAGAACTTGATCAAAAACTCCCACAGTTTAAAAGGAAAAACAGATTTTTTACAAGATAACCTAATTGTAAAAATATAATTGCGCCCCGTACAGGCAGGCAGTTCCTAAAAGCCTAAAAAAAAAATTTACCCCTCTCCCCAAAGCCTTTAAATGCCTTTTAATGAAGAACAGTCATACATACATAGATGGTAGTATAAAATTTTAAATCAATACACATATATACAATAAAGGTGGTTATACGAATGCTGTTTGGAGATTTGAAATAATTCTCGAATTTTGCTGACCATGATGTATGTATAATGATATGTATACTTTTCCAACACAGAACACTAATATTTTAGATACAAATGTTTACCTTTGTCTTAACCAGCTTTTGCCTGTTTGAGCTTCGTCAGAGACAATGTTAACTGTATTTGTCATCACAAAAGTATTAGTGTTTCATGTTTGGAAAAGTGTGTGCATATCATTTTGAAATATATCGATGTACCCCTGGCTGAAGATCACAAGAAAAACTAATAGGAGTTGGGTTGATTTTCTAGATTGATATCATCAAGAAGGGGACAGACTTTCCAACCCTCATAAAATAGCTAAAGCAAGTTCAATAATAGAGTGACATCAAGGTCTTTGTCAACCCTCTTCTCACTAAAAAAGTAAGCAAATGTTGAGCTTACAATAGGTTCTGGTGGTATGTTGTGGGACCTGGATCTTACTGGTTCATTTCATGCCAAGAGGACTAACAATAAATGTCAGACACTTCCGCAGCTTAGATACCCAATTAAAAATGAAGTGGATGGTCTGTTGACAGGCTGCATTGTTTTGATTCATGTTAATGTATGCCACCATATGGCTGCAGAAACTCAAGACTACATTTTGCCTAAGGAACATTTTATTTTGGCTGAGGAATTTTAAAAATCTACTGTACAGCCACATTTTAAGCTTCCAGTGATTTTTACATGTTATCAAAATCTGAAGAAATTGTATGTGACATTTTTTTTAAGTGATGAACTGAAAGGTGTTGATATTTTGTAGCTTCGCAGGAAATTCGTAGAGTAACGGCATAAAAAAACCTGGTGCCAAGTTATGATAAATTCTAGAAATTAAATAGAGACTAAGTAGAAATGTAAGTAAAATCTTGGAAGTACTAAATGTATTTTTTTAAATTACCAATTGTTTTAGACTTATTCTAACCCTTATTCTTTTTTTTTCTGAACGAAAAAAGACTCATATATTTCTTAACTTAATTTCTTTTTTTATTCCATATTGTCTATCTTTGTCTCCTAAACAGATTGCTACATTCATTACATCACCCATATGTATGAAGTCTGTGGAATAAAAATTACGCATGTGTTAACTGCATTTTCATGCCACTTTTCATATTCTTTGAATCTTTTTTTTTTTTGTATTAAATGGCCTTACTAAGTTGATATGGAAAACCCTTAAGCTAATACATATACTATTTACTGAGTCACTATTGTGAATAGATTATATAGATTGTTATAAAAAATAAATTATTTCTAGGACTGGGGACAAAAAGAAGTATAAATGATAAATCACTTTTGTCAGAATGATTATGTCTAAAAAAATTACATGCTACTTATGGAACAATCAGAGCATCAGTTCCAAATTTAGAGACAGAAAATTGTTACAGACAGGATAACAAGATTTTGCTGTACACATTTATATATTTTTTGTAATGTGTTGATTACTGGTATGGTATACTCCATGGTTTAGATGTAAATATTTTTTTTTTTTATTTCAACACATTTAAATATTCAATTATTCCAGTAATATTTTACTAATTACATGCAATTAAATGTAACAGGGATAAGTTCTATATTGTGTTTATTAATGTATGATTAAAAGCTTCTTTTGCTTTTTTTTTAGTATATGATTATAGAAGAAATGAAACAAGCTGGTAAACCTATGGCAGAAGAACCAAGATTGAAACTTGTGATCAAACATGGAAGAGATAACATAGCAAGACTAGCTGATGATGTAGAAAAGCCCACAGAAATTTCAGAAGGAGGGCTTGGAAAACCTGCAGATCCAGAGTTATATAGGTTGAAATAGTCATGTCATATTATGTAAAATAGTCATGTATCGCAGTACAAATAAAAATATTCTTAGAGGATGAATTTTTTTTTTAGAGCAGAATTGTATGTACATTGTGCAGGTATATAAACTTGCTATATAATTAACACTGATGAATGGTTGCTCAGCACTTAGTAGAACTTTTTAATAATATTTAAATTTAATAAAGAAATACATGTGTAGTTGTACAGATACTTGTATGATGAAAAAGGAGGCAATTGGAAAACTCAAGTAAATGGTTAATGAACAAAGATGAGTGTTCTCTTACAGTTTTGAACAAAACAAATTCTGCTACTGGATCAATATAAATACTACAGAAGTAAGCTTTTGTTCCAAGCCAATTTAGCAATCAAACTATGTGTCAGTTAAAGTAATACAAATATTATTCCTTTGTAAGTAACTCGTTGAGTTTCCTGCAGGTCACCCGTGTAATATCTGTGAAACGTGCGTCAGGTGAAAATAAACCTAGTTGCAGTGTATTTATTTGAAGAACTACATAATATAAATATATATGAAATATGTATAGTACAATTACTATACTTGGGAGCATATGTGAACATGAGGTCTGTTAACAAAGTTAAGAGAAAGTATCACATGATCTTCAGCCAATAAGAACCAGTCACATGTGATCTGTCAGCCTGTACAGAATGACTATGTATGTGCTCCCAAGTATAATAATCGTACTATGCATATTATACATATACTTATATTAGTTTAACACTTTCACTGCGGACAGTAATTTTTTAATATCCCTTAGTTACAGGTGAATATATTTTCTTAAAATTTCACATTGATGTATTATTTATCATTTTTTATGGGTCTGTTAGTAGTTTGGAGGAAAAAATTAACTGGAAATGAATTTATGAGAAGGTCCTCACCTGAGGCTCATCTGTAAGTGGGAAAGTTCGCCTGCTAGGGGCTAGTTATACTACCTGCCTAGTTACTGTTTTTTTATGCTAAGCCCGTATTATACACTTACAAATGTCCCAAATAAAATGGTAAACAATTTTTATTAATTCATAATTTTAGTTTTTTGTTCGGTTGAAAACATTTCAAATGTAAAAATCTAAACTTCTGAAAAAAAATAGAGATTATAGATATCCAAATTGTTTTGTAAGGGTTTGACTGCACATTACAGTAAAAGATAAGAAGAAAAGAATTATCTCTTATAACTTTAAATTTATACTTGAAGCTGCCAAACTAGAAAACTAATGACCAAGGCTCAGATCATGTCAGGCTTAAAATAATGATGATGTAGCTGGTGATTTTACTTATCTCCCTGTTCCCATCTATTAGGGAAGATAAGCTGCAACCTTCACGTTTTTGACGTGTGAATCTGAAACCAAACTGTTTTCACTAAAACTCGAATATTTTGTTGATTCTAAAACACTTTCATTTACTTCAGGTTTTTTGTGTCACACTTGTAGTATTGCCGTTTCGTGCACATTACAATAAAAAAACAAAAATAACATTTTTGCCAGGTTACAATGAAATGAGAACAAATATTTTTTATAACACCGTTTATTAAATCTTAACGATTTTAGTACTACTACTTAGAAAAAAGGACTGTACAATTAATACAAATTTCAAAGTTAATTTTAATAAAAAATAAAAAGTTATATCGACTATATATTATTTGTTATTATTTAACATTACAAAATTATGAAATTTAAATAAAACTAATTGATTTATTCCTAACTATTTACAAAACTTAATCTAAATACGCTACGTTTTTGTTCAACCTAACAATTTAGAAAATTTAATCTAAATACACTACCTTTGAATAAAATTTTAACATAAAACTGCATATACCTTGTGAATTAACTAAAATAATTGAATTTCCGCAACTGGATTCTGTTTCTCTAAAGATCGGCAAAAATATATAAAAAACTGAAGTAAGTAATGTTAAAGTGTATTAAATAATGTAATATAGAATTATTAATTAAAAGAAATAGTGAAAAAAACCTTTGCAGTTTAAAAATAAGTAAAAAAATAATAATAGTAAACGGATTTAAAAATGAAGCGCATTGTTCAAAAGCTAGAAGCTTACTGAATTCAGCTGTCAGTGAATAGAAACAAGCAATCCCCACCACGTACGAGTCGTTCGAACCCAACAAGGAGAAAAGTTAGAGTGGTCCTCACCTGAGACCCTACCGTAAGCGGGCTACATACAGCAGGGCCTCAGGTGAGGGCCATCCGCAGCAAAAAGTGTTAATTGATATATTATCAGTTTGACTGATAAATTGGCTTGGATGTAAAAGCTTAATGCATATTACTTATAATTCTACATTAACAGTTCTTTTTGTTCCAAATTGTAAGAGAACACTCGCCTTTCTACAGTAACCATTTACCTGGGTTTTCTGTAAAATAAACATTTAATATTTTTTTGTGACAGAACACTTGTATAAAAACACACACACACACACAGTCTGCCTCACACAACCAAATTGTAACGTGGCTTAAGGGAGGGGTTTTTATTTTATTTAAAAAATTTTGTAACAATTCATTTTCATCTGCGTGGTCCGTCCCATCCAATATAAATCGTAACAAACAAAGAACAGTAGGGTGAAGTCAGTACAATGGAATGTGCGTGTTGCACACAACTTCGTAATTCTCAGAACTGGAGTACTGTGTAATGCGCCCAAGCGACTCTAACATCGGCGGAGCACAGAACCCACGCTAAACTCAAGTCGCACAAAATGGCTTGGGCTAATTTTGTTCAACAATGTGCTTGGGGCAAGGCGGATATAAGATTAGGGACATGCCTTTCCAATGACGTCAACTAGTGGATAACAAATTTCGTCGGCGTCCAACCCATGGGAATTGCACGTGGTACCATGAACAGTGACTATGACTTTAACGCACAAGGCAGTGCTTTCCGTCTTATCCAAAAGAAATTTAAGTAGTGGGGACTTGGTGAACGCTCTTCCCAGTAACTCACCGACGTTCGCCGGGCCAGGCAGCCCGCAAAACAGGGCTCACTAATAAAGTCTCAATATCAAGTAAATGTGAGTACAGTTTTCGAAAAATGCGGCAGTGAGAACAGTTTTCGGAAGAAAAATAAAAAATCGTAAATTGTTTCAGACAAATAGAGTGAATTTTGTAAGTGCAGAGCCACGAGGTCGGAGAAGCCCCACGTTGCCGGCAAGGGTACTGCGTAATGTATTCAACAATGTTTTAAATAAATATAAAGGGGGTTTTTTGGTAATGGAATGAATGTGTGTGTGAGCAGGCTGGGCGGCCACTTTAAGGTAAGATGTTTAATTGTAGTATATCCAATCATGTCATAAATATTATTAAAAAAATTGTATTTAATTCGAAATTTTGGCAAGAAGTAATAGATTTATGTAAAAAAGTTGAGGTAAAGAAATGAATCATTAATAACGAACATGTTGAAAGTTTTAAAGAAAAGAATTTAATAAAATTTAATTTGTTTCTCTTTATAAATGCGAGTTGCGTCTGTTATTAACACAACCTTATAATCACTCTTGCATTTCAACGTTCGTGTGACGAACTCTGGGCTAAGAGGGCAAAACGAGGTAAGTGTGAAAAATAGTTTATGAATACTTTTATGATTTTAATTATATTAAAAGGGTAATTAACGTAATTTAAATTATTTTATGAGATGTGAATTTGACAATAATTAATAAATAAATAAATGTTAAATTGTTTAGTATGGAATAACATTGTTGTTAAAATGTTTCAGAAGGTACAGGGAGTTATTGATGTTTATATTTGTGTGTTTATGACAGGGTATGAGCGATGTACTGTGAGTATAAATTTTATAATACAAGTTAAATAGAGTAAAATGTTTACAGGTGTTGAAAAGATTTTAACTCAATGATGGAAGTAATTTGAGATAGTTGAGAATTTTAAAGGTAATGTAAAAGATAGATTTTGGGTGATTATTGTTTTGTTAGGACATTTAGATCAGTCCATGTTGAGTTTAAAGGGGTACTAGAGAGAATAATATTGTTGTGGGAATAATGTAAGGTAGAATTTGAGATGTAATGGTGACACAGTAGCTATGGAGAAAATGGGTAGAGTATTGATTGATATATTGAGTTAATAAATAAGTGGAGATTTTTTGTAGATGGAAGTGATGTATTGGGAGAGTAATTAGTTGATGGGAATTTTGTAAGGGGGGTGGTGTGATAAGGAGTCCGCAACGAAAGGTGTTGGGACGGGAAGGGACCGTTTAGCGCCGGTAAGGGTTGCCTAGGGAAAGTCCAGGAACTAGATAAGGGAATGAGCTTTGGGAGGGGAACACACATCCTGAGTACAAAGGGGTAGAGAGTATTTTTTTTATATAAGGGTAGAATGATGCGAATTGAGTTGAGTAGTAAGTGGGTTTAGAGATTGTTTGCTAGATGTTTGAGAGAATGGGTGTCATGTTAGTTAAAGCTGTTAGGGACATTAAAGTCAGAAGGGGATTAAGAGAATATGTAAATGCCAAGTTGATACAATCAAGTTATTATGAACGACTAAATCACCCAAGCTAATGGAGATTGAGAATGTTAAAGAAAGTAAATCAGAGTTAAAATGAAAAAATTAATTGAAACAAGTGACAACTTTTAATAGAATTTGAGTATAATGTAAAGCTATAAAATGTGTAATTTTGATTAATTTAAATGTCAGTTTTATTGGTAATTGTAACAAGACTATGTTAATTTTAAAGGTCTTATTTTATTATGTTTTGTTGTGTTTAAAGATAAATAATTTTGAAGATGTTCTATGTATTTTATGATGTAGTTCTGTGTATACCATAGGTAGGTCAAGGTTGTTGACTTGACCCAGTTTGATCAGCTGATGGTTGATGTTATAAACTAGACCAGTTTTGGCAATGAAGTGATGCAAATTTTGTTGTTTAATTGATTTAAATTTTATGAATATTGAGAAAAGTATATTTTAATAAATTAAATTTTTTTTTGAAAAAAAAAATTTTTATTTTGTGCCTACCATCTAATTGATGTTTTGCGTTGTAAGTGTATTATTGTTTATGTGGATTACTAGTGTTTTTTATTGAATTATATTGTTTAGAATATGTGTGTAAACAAATGTTAGAGTAAGTGAATTCATGTTTAATAAGGTATTCAATTTGTTTTCTTTAGGATTGTTAGTAGTAGTGAAGAGAATTAGGGATTCATGTAAAAGATTTTTCTTATTGTGATTTTGAGGAAGTACTGTTTGATTTTAACGTAAATGAATCTTGAATATAAAGAGAAATGTTTGAGAATTTTCAAGGATAGTTTTGTTTAATGAGTAATTATAAGTGTGTGTACGAGCCCAGTAACTGCTAAAGGCAGCCCAGTGTGAATGGTAAGGGGGAACATATCGGTTGAGGCTCTGGCATGGTATAAGACCAGGGGTTTGGATTTTGGGGTGGTATGTTAGAAGGTTAGGTGTGCTGTGGTGCGTGTCTGTTCGATTTTATGGTGTTGGGATCTCGGATAGAGAAGTCCAGTAATCTCGTTCAGGTGCAGCCATGGTCGCCGAGCCAGGGGGGTAGTTTACCCATGATGTATAAGAACTAATGGGGGGTTGTTGGCACCATATCCTCACCGATCCTCTTAGGGGTTTAGCAATGAGATTTCTTCTGTTTCGACAGAAGATCTCTCATTGGGGGGGTATTGTAACGGGGCTTAAGGGAGGGGTTTTTATTTTATTTAAAAAATTTTGTAACAATTCATTTTCATCTGCGTGGTCCGTCCCATGGCAATATAAATCGTAACAAACAAAGAACAGTAGGGTGAAGTCAGTACAATGGAATGTGCATGTTGCACACAACTTCGTAATTCTCAGAACTGGAGTACTGTGTAATGCGCCCAAGCGCACTAACATTGGCGGAGCACAGAACCCACGCTAAACTCAAGTCGCACAAAATGGCTTGGGCTAATTTTGTTCAACAATGTGCTTGGGGCAAGGCGGATATAAGATTAGGGACACACCTTTCCAATGACGTCAACTAGTGGATAACAAATTTCGTCGGTGTCCAACCCATGGGAATTGCACGTGGTACCATGAACAGTGACTATGACTTTAACGCACAAGGCAGTGCTTTCCGTCTTGTCCAAAAGAAATGTAAGTAGTGGGGACGTGGTGAACGCTCTTCCCAGTAACTCACCGACGCTCGCCGGGCCAGGCAGCCCGCAAAACAGGGCTCACTAATAAAGTCTCAATATCAAGTAGATGTGAGTACAGTTTTCGAAAAATGCGGCAGTGAGAACAGTTTTCGGAAGAAAAATAAAAAATCGTAAATTGTTTCAGACAAATAGAGTGAATTTTGTAAGTGCGGAGCCACGAGGTCGGAGAAGCCCCACGTTGCCGGCAAGGGTACTGCGTAATGTATTCAACAATGTTTTAAATAAATATAAAGGGGGTTTTTTGGTAATGGAATGAATGTGTGTGTGAGCAGGCTGGGCGGCCACTTTAAGGTAAGATGTTTAATTGTAGTATATCCAATCATGTCATAAATATTATTAAAAAAATTTTATTTAATTCGAAATTTTGGCAAGAAGTAATAGATTGATGTAAAGAAGTTGAGGTAAAGAAATGAATCATTAATAACGAACATGTTGAAAGTTTTAAAGAAAAGAATTTAATAAAATTTAATTTGTTTCTCTTTATAAATGCGAGTTGCGTCTGTTATTAACACAACCTTATAATCACTCTTGCATTTCAACGTTCGTGTGACGAACTCTGTGCTAAGAGGGCAAAACGAGGTAAGTGTGAAAAATAGTTTATGAATACTTTTATGATTTTAATTATATTAAAAGGGTAATTAACATAACAAAATCTCATTTTAATGGAAAATCAGTTATTTTGGTAGTTCTGCCAAATGTACTAAGTTTCCCCTTGTGATTGGAGTTTGTACACAAATAGATAATTTTTGCTCTACAAATAAGTAAAAAAAAGGGATTATTGGTTTGAGCAAAGTAAGCAGTAACAATCAGTTTTAAAAGAAATAATCTCTACACATGAAACAGAATTACCAACAGTATGACAGTAAAATGTTTATAAGAAGAACACTATAAAAATGACATAGTAAATGAGTAAAATTTGTGGAGAAGAATTAATAAACTTGTTATATAGTGAGATGTAAAAACAGAAAATTACTTTGTGACATATTTTCCATAAAATTTGGATTTTACACAACACTGCCTTGATTCTGCCTGTTTGCTTTATACTTTTGGATCCTCTCCTATATATCTCATTCCCCACTTCTTAAGTTCAGTTTCAGAAGAATTCATTGTAAGGAAATTTTTGAAAAGGTAAAGTCTAAACGTTAAGTACAGTATTACAAAGTAATTTATATTTGCATCTATGTGATTTCCTGATGCTAAGTAGGCAAAAAGCAAATTTTTGTTTAGGTGTCTTATCAGATTTGTTATTTAGTGACTACAGTGTTTGACACTAAAGAGATACCTGATTACTGGTGCAGGTTGCACAAATAATGAAAGTATTGAGATTTGGACTAATTCAGTTAAATTGGATTGTTGATTTTACCATTTTGTTTTTTTATTGCCAGCCCTTTAAGCGATACTTTCTTAATATTGGGCAAGAGGAGATTAGGCCATATATCAATATGTGTGTATACATCGATTGTATCTTTAGGAAAGAATATATTCTTTCGGTGAGGTGCAGGGTTAATGGGTTTCATTATAAAAAACTACACAATGTATCTAATATATTTCTATTGCTTATGTACATAATGACAAAAAATATAAACACAGTCTTGACACTAATTTTAAACTAATATACAAATATTGCTTTTTATAATGTTTCTTTTAAAATTATATTGAAACATTACAAATATAATTTTGTGCTTACACACCAGACTTGTACTTCATTCAGTATAGTACTAATGCTTGGGAATTTAACAGCGTTTTTTTTTTTTTTTTTTTTTTAAATTCTGTTGTAATTTAGTAACTAATATTTGCCACTGTACAAACACTCATATTTTATTGATAATATTCATATTGTGATGAAAGTACCACTAAAAACACCAGCATTGTGTTGAACAAGTTTGTATAATTTATATCTAAATGTAAAAGAATTATTCGTCTGTGCTTATGAAATAATACCTAATATCCCACATAAAATGTGTGAAATGCATTTTACAAAAAGGGTAAAAACTAACCATACATACAATATATATTTGTGATTTTTAAACAACATTTAAAGTTGTATTTTGCATCCTAGCTTCAAAACTGTACGGTCTTTCCAATCATCATGGTGTAGATTTCTCTGTGCCACTGCATTCCTTATGCCTTCCATCCAAATTTGTTGCAGCCTCCTTCATATTTCTTGTTTGGGGGGGGGGGCATTCTAGTAGTTTCTTTGGGCATCTATCATTACCCATATGGCATACATGTCCGTACCATTTCAATCTTTTAGCATCAGTTGTTTCATGTGTCATTTATGTTGCTACATATATTCATTCTTTCCCTTATTTCTTCATTTTTTTTCACCCTATCCAGGAATGTATAGGGAAGAAAAAATTAAACTGAAGAGCAAAAATATTGGCTTGTATAATTTTAGAATATCAGGACACCGTACTCGGTAGACTCTTTTCCATAGCTACCAGTACTGTCTTACTTGTAGGCATGTGTTAGAATTTACGTATTAAATTGATAAATTACCAGACTTCTTGACAATGACAAAAATTGTAAAAACTTGAATTATGATAATTTCAAATTGTTATAAGGAAATTTATATCAAATACTAAAGTTCCTATGTCGTACAAAAATTTGTAACTTGGAGAAATTGTAACTTTGACTAAATTTATTGTTTAAGTTATATTACTCCAGGTTTCAGAGATTGCTTCACAAGCACAGGCATTAAAAAAACTTTTATTATAATTTCATGAATATACAAGTATTGTAATTTCTGAGTGTATTATCTATTATAATACTGTACATAATAACCAATTACACACTGTATACTTCAGGTACCAGTCTTTAAATAATTTTATTTAATGCCTTCTTTTATATATATAAATGTTATCTGTGTCCATTACATCTTACTGCACTTCCATTTTAATTTAAATTTTATTTAAATACTGAATAACTTAAATTACTATACAACTTTTGTTATGTTACCTTGATATCAACATATTTAATAATGTTACTTCATACACTGGTTACTACACAATATTTCCACTTAATTTTACAATACTAAACACTTCTTTACAATACTTATATTAAAAAGAAAAAAATGTAACTGACAAAAATATTCGTATTCACTTGAAGTTCTATAAATACATCTACAGTGGAAAATTTTATGTTCTTGCAAAGTAACTATATTGTGTAAAGTAATATTTTCGTACATTAATATCAGAAAATTTATACACAAGACTATATCTCCTTGGTAAAATATTTCTAAAGAAAAAGTGTTACTGTATTCCATCCCTACATGCCACTTCTAATACAAGTTCAGTAATACCACCATTCTCGAATAAGCTATAACAAATTCATAGTGTATTTGTTTCAACCACTTAATAGCCTTAAGGGTTGCTTATGTTGGGCAGAGTGCACCTTTGCATAAAGACAATATTGCAAAACGCATGAAAATCAGGCTTTCAAACTGACCATGGATACTGCAAGATGTGGGATTGGAGAAGAGATGAATTTAAAATGATTCTATGTTGGATTTTGTGTATGTTTCTGTAAGTTTTTTTATTTGGTGGTGGAAGTAGCCACGTTAATGGGTGCAATAATAAAAAAAAAAATTACAGGCGAAAGTGACAGTAATGATACGTAATAGCAAACAAAACGGTACAAATTATCAAAACAATTGACATTTAAATGATTCAGAGCACATCCAATTGTAATGAAAGGAGACTACTTGGTTTCATTTATATCAAGAAATTAAGTAACCCAGACTGCAACACAGTTCTGGTTATATATTATTAAACATTTATTATATACTAACAGGGATTGAAAAGAAAATAAAGCCACAAGAATTTAATGGTTACCGTGTCAATTCTATTTCAGTGGAGCATGAGACGAGATTAACTTTAATTGATCAGTGACAATGCTCTGCAAACGGACTTGCAAAAACTATTTTTGGTTTCTTTCTTCATTGGAGTGATGTGCTTGTGCTTTTTTCTAAACAGAAATGTTCTCATTTAACTCCAGTGCACTTTGTTCAGTTTTGTGTGATGTTTGAAGAACATTGTGTGGTCTGTGTAGCATAAAATACCCTTACATAAAATTTGTGAGTTATCTCATTATCAGCTACTGGTAACAGCCACACAAGTAACATCAGATCAGTAAAAAACTACATTAGGCTTCTGTTAAAAATGTACGAATTTGAAGTGTTCATTAAAAAGAACAAATTGATAAGACATTACAGTTATATAAATTTAATTAACCGTCCAAAAAAATATTGAAGACCCATGCTGACTACTCACATATTATTAAGTAAGTTACTTTATCAGACAAGAATATGTAAGAAAAAAAGAATTTGCATAGCACTGTCACTGCAATTACAAAATCAAGCGTTATATGCATGAATACAAAACCACGATTGATGACTACATGTCTGCTGGGTGGACAGCATCTCTTAAACATTTAGTGTTATTAAATCTGGTTTCTTTAAATAGACACAGTGAATCATTTTAAAATAGTATGCCTGTTATTTGCTGTAAAATAATGAAATTATAACAGTGCTGATTATTCTGTCATAAGTTGAAAATGTTTGAATGTTTCTATAAGCTCTGTATGCTATAACAAGCAAGTATTACCTTTTTACTTACTATTTATGTATATATTAATACAAATTTTACTCATTAGTACAAGATAGCCAACCAACTTAAAAAAGATTACAAAACTGTAAGTAGGTTCTCTCTTTACTGCAGCTTTGATAATCACAAAAAATTGTAACAGTGTTATAATAGTAAATAGAAACAAACAGAAACTTTATAATAACATTTTTTTTTATTATACGATAATTCCTAGACAATATACATCACCTTGACTGTGGTATTCCTGTACATTATTCATACACTGTAATTCACTTAATACTGTACATTGCTTTCATATGTACATGAAAGAAGGAGGTGAAATACTGTAGAAACTAGGAAAGTTATCTGATATTGCAAGAACCCTCAAAGTGAAAAGAATTAAATTGCTTTTCTGCAAGATGGAGTTTATTTTTATTCACAATTCAAAAAGCCATTCAAACTGAAGTAAAGTGAATATAGAAAAACAATATCTTATTCCTTTGATTTATATTCATTCACTGTTGCCACAATAATGTTATTAAAACCTTTGGTAAGACAACATATTGTGGGCCAAGGCTTGTCAGTTGGATTTTTTGATATAAAGAAGCAAGTGACATGATGTAATTCTGACCTCTCTGGAGGTGCTGTATATCGCATTTACCCAGATGGCTTCAGCATTGTTATCAAATCTTCCCATGACTTGAATTTACAAGAATATTTTCTGTTGAAGTTGTTATACCACAAATGACATCAATAATCATTTGTCAGTAAATTACATGAGAAATCATGATATTAAAAATTTGGCGATATTTAGTCACTCGAATAATGTATTTTGGCAAGCTGCAGCAATTATGAAGATTATATATACTTTCTACTGTCAAACAGTATTAAACATTGGATAAGTATTTCACAACTTCCTATCATGCTGGTAATGTCTGCCAGTGACTTCTGCAAATTTAAGTTATATCAGTTGATGCTAGGGACAATAAAGATGTGCACAGGATGCAGAATAATTATGTTTTAGAATTGCTGAGGGTCACTATCATGTAACTGGATGTTTTTTTGTATAGTGTAATGTGTAGACCATCCAAGTGGTTCTTTTTTCAGGCAGTTTTCTTTACATAAAAACTGATAATTATATGAAACAAGTCAATTATATTCCAATACGAGACTGCAAATTATCTCACGAATATAGTGAGTTTTAGGGTTAATGTGAAAAAAAATGTAATTTTCAACAAAACTGGTAACAAGATATATATTTTAAAAAATGTTGGAACTTCTTGTAGACATTTATGGACACATTTTAGAAGAAAATGTTAATTCATTAAGGCTTTGAGGAATATTTAAAAGTATTGAAGTTTACAGAGTATTGATTTTATAAATTTCTGAATTATTAAACTTAAATTTTCGGGGCACTAATAAATGTTAACTGTTTTGATAACAGTACTTACATACATATTTTTGAAATGTGCAATTGATTGAATGTTTGTACTTTCATCCCCACGAATTAATTTTTAACTGAATTTAGAAACACATTATATTATACAGCCAGCTTTACACAGTGATTTTGTAATTGCAATATAAATCACAAAAGTGGCCCATGCAAATGCTAAATTTTGTTCTTTCCAATCAGAGAAAGAAACTGGTGTAGGGTATTCTGCTATACAGTTGAAATTATTACAAAAAATCGACTGTTTTGAACCTGTACTTTCTATAGAAAAATTTCGCATATTTCAGTCACATGTAGCATGTATAACTTATTGTATTGCATATTATTCAGTCACAATTTTTTTCTTAAGTGTGCCTCATGATCCCCAGGAAATACAAAAGCTTTTGGGCTAGTAATATTTTGTAGTTTACTTACCACACATTGTTATTCTTGTCATTGCTTTGAACAACATTAAGTGAAAACAAACACCCTAACGTTCTTTAATACCTATTAGACTGCATACAATGAAATTGCATGCATGTACAAAGAAATTTACAACTTATTGGATTCTTTAGGTTAACTTGCTTATTTTCATTTCAATATACAATGAAAACTTTGTGTCGTTAAAATAATCATTCATTGGGAGAATAAATTGTTGATACACATGTTTGTAACTTCCCAATAATTATACAGTAGAGTGCTTGCTCTAACACTGAAATCTTCCAAAGCTACGATATACAGTACGGTGGTTGCGGCAATAGGCATTGGTCAAAAACTTTGTAGGATTGTGACACAAAATTCATGTAAATGTTAAATTGTTTGTGTGCTCACGATAATCAACACTGCTTTTGTGCAACAGAAATTGTTAAATTAGTAATCTCATGTGCACAAGTTTGTTTTGAATAATTTATGTTCCCCCTTATGTATTTACTACACCATTCAGCCCTACTATCTACATTGTTGTACATTTTCACAATATGTTAATATATTTACAAAGTTTACACTTTAAAATTACAGTGAGGCATGTGTTACCATTTAATTCTCCCTCAAAAACACCTTTGACCTAGGTGTCTATCTCCTGGAAAGAAAATATACTCACTTGTTCATTTACTTCATCGTGTGTTGTTACTAACAGCTTCTACATTACAAGTAACAATCTCATGTAAAACATATATCTCACAGATACATAACCATTTGAGCAGTTAGCTCCTATCTGATATAATTTTATGGACTTTCCAGGATATCCTCTTATTGTCTTATGTATTTATCTATACCTACTTACGTCATCCCACTATATTTTTATCTTAGTAACTTGAAAAAACAAAATGGTAGTTGAATTACCATATAATCTATTTATATGCCACATATTTGAATTTTATTGTCTTATACTTTTACAAACTATGCATTCAATATAGATTTCTGACCTTTTACAAACTTTCTGGTTTGATTTGGTAACGCTATCATTTTAGTTTAAACTACTGAGCACTTTACTTTAAACACTACTGGACTTGCTGAGTGTGTTGTTGAAAGTGTTAAAGTTTACAGTTTAGAAAATTTTGTGTAGACCTACAATTATTTTTCTACAAAGGTTTTGTAAAATATATAAAAACACTTGGTAAGTTTCACAATTTTTTTTTAGTTAACTCTGACAGCTGTTTCGACTAGCTAAGCCATTGTCAAAGAGGCGAGTGAATGAAATTACTGAACACAGGATGTTAGTGAAGTGTAGGTGGTGAACATCTGTTTAGGGCGTATCTGGAACATCTGTGTTGTCATGGCGAGGGGGTGTACAAGAGACAAGGGAAGGTCAGGTGTCTTTAAAAACTAAATACAATCATGAATGCAAAATATAAAATTAACTGAACTAAATATAAACTGAATGCAAAATTTAAAATAATGATGAACATTCAAAATAATATAAAATAAACTAAACTAAATAACAGATTTTAATAAAGGGGATACACAAAATTCAGTCTGTTCATTGGTTAAATTTTTGTTATTTTTTATTGCTTTTTTAATTTCTAACAAATCCTTTTTTTTACCTTTGTGTATGTTGTGGAGTAGTGTTATGTTTTTTGTGTCTATGAAGTGATTGTGTTGTAAGCAATGATCTGCAAAACCTGTATTAGATGATTGGTTCAAATCGCCTTCTTATGTTCAGAAATGCGATGTTTCAGAGCATGGCCACATTGTCCGATATAAATAGCATTGCATTCTGCACAGTGTATTTCATACACTCCATTTTTCTCCAGTGTGTTAGATTTTTATGAAAAAAAAAAAAAAAAAAAAAAATTTCTCCATTTTTCATAAAAATCTAACACACTGGAGAAAAATGGAGTTTATGAAATACACTGTGCAGAATGCGATGCTATTTATATCGGACAATGTGGCCGTGCTCTGAAACATCGCATTTCTGAACATAAGAAGGCGATTTTAACCAATACATCTAATACAGGTTTTACAGATCATTGCTTACAACACAATCACTTCATAGACACAAAAAACATAACACTACTCCACAACATACACAAAGGTAAAAAAATGGATTTTTTAGAAATTAAAAAAGTAATAAAAAAGAACAAAAATTTAACCAATGAACAGACTGAATTTTGTGTATCCTCTTTATTAAAATCTGTTATTTAGTTTAGTTTATTTTATATTATTTTGAATGTTCATCATTATTTTAAAATTTGCATTCAGTTTATATTTAGTTCAGTTAATTTTATATTTTGCATTCATGATTGTATTTAGTTTTTAAAGACACCTGACCTTCCCTTGTCTCTTGTACACCCCCCCTCGCCATCACAACACAGATGTTCCAGATACACCCTAACAGATGTTCACCACCTACACTCCACTAACATCCTGTGTTCAGTAATTTCATTCACTCGCCTCTTTGACAGTGGCTTAGCTAGTCGAAACAGCTGTCAGAGTTAATTAAAAAAATTTGAGAAACTTACCAAGTGTTTTTATATATTTTACAAAACGTTTGTATTAGTATGTTTCACTAAGTGCCCAACGAGTCATCAATTAATTATTTTTCTTCCCATAATAAAAATCTCCTTATTGTATAATTTTCTGATAACTTTTCCTCAGAAGTACTAAAAATTACATTAATCTACTACATTAAATGAAGTAATAATTATAACAAATTTTAGTATAAGTGCATTTTTTTTGTACATAAATATTTTTTAATGTTTCTTTCAATTATTAAATAAAATATTTATAACTATGTACTTACAAATCAACAGTAACTGCTTAATTAATATAGTATAGCTGTTTTGGGATTGCGTCCTAAATGATTATTTAAAAGTGTAAAAAAAAAAGGTTACAAAGTACACATTCTGGGTACTCACGTATCCGTTACATTACAAATTTGTAATGCATACTTTGTTACAAACATTATTTGTAATGCATACTTTTAAACAACCAGTTTGTTTGTCCTCAATGTTTTCAAATACATACTAACGTACTGATATTTATTAATTCATGCTGACTTGTAATTATTACTAATTAGTAAATTATTCTAATAACTCAATATTGGTTAATGGTTAATTCAATATAGAATAGCATTAATTTACGTCAATTATTAAAAAGTAATGTACAGTGAGTGTGTATCTCTAACAAGTTAAATTTATCTTAAGCCGGTCACGCACTAACCATCGGCGCTGGACGTCATGACGGACAGCAAGTCAAAAACGACAGTGCATAGCTTTGACATCCATCCGCACGTCGTGTATTTTTTGAAGGATGTGCACGACGAAAAATGAGTCCATCAAGACCATCAGCTCAAGCCACACGACGTGCGGATGGATCGTGTATAGTGTTGACGGATGTCAAGGAATCGTGCATCGTGCATGTTTGATCTTGCATACACTTGCTGTCTATCAAATTGTCATTTTCGAGCAAGTACAGTAAATGTTTTTAGAGCACATTCGTTTAATAAATGTTTACTGTTTAATTTTACATTACATTCATTCTTTAGTTTATATTTAATAAGTAATGATTCAGATAAAATTTCAGTTTAAAATTTATTTTAGTTTATTCTTCATTTACATAATATACTCAAATATCATTAGCAGTTATTATTTTAAATATTGTTATTATTAATTTGTTTTAATTACAATTCATAATGGACCGTGAAATAACATCAACGTTTATCGAAAAATATAAATTAAATAAATGTCTGTGAGACGTATCCTCACAACAAGAACTAAAGAACGTCTGGCATGCTGGACGAGTTGCATGACAGTGTGGTGCGCACATCTATCACCGACGTCGGGCATGCTGGACAGCGGCGATGGATAGTGCGTGACTGGCTCAATATTACTTTTTCACTTATGAGTTATACTAATTGATGAAAAACCTTTTTTTGTCTTCCAGTTTATTTTCAAGCAGACAAAACAGTCTCCAAATCAGACTAAAAAGTTCAAAATCTATTTTATACAGTACTATACTAAACAAAATACAAATAAATATTTGTTGTGCATAATCTTCTGAGAAGAGAGGATTAAAGGTCATGAGGTTGACAGAATCTTGCACTCTGGTTTATTACAGACTGTAAAAAGTGTGTTGGGGGGTAACGGGACAAAATGTAGTGATGGCTGGTTATCATCTAGCTCGATACAGCGTGGGCTGTATCAGGATTATGATGACAGATGACCATCTGTACAGCTGGCATTGCCTTCACATTCTTATGGCAATTCCCACATGCGCAGAAGCAGGAACTGATTTTTGCACATGTGATATAGAAAATACTTAGTAGCAATAACTTATTTTCAGCTATTTTATCTGTGTTAACAACTTTGTCATATTTTGTTGCTTCTCTGCTATGTACAATTTTCCCTCGAACGAGGCCTTTCAGTTTTGCAACCATTATCAAGTTCTTCCTACAACAACATTAACATACCTACTTCCCTTATATATATATATATATATATATATATATATATATATATATACATACATACATACTAACCCTCCCACGCATAACCGGTTACATTCAACCAATATGAGGCATTACTTACCGCCCAGTCCTTGTTAGCCCCGCCCCTTACTTAGTCAACTGACCTCGTCACATACATTACCCTCTAGAAATCTCATGCAGCTTTCTACCTTCTGAACACATATCCTGTAACCGTACTACACCTTTTATACATTACTCTTTCAAAATATAGTAAAATATATCCTCATTACTAAATTCAGTCGTTATGTTCATCAGCTCATTACTATTCTTTTTCCTTACTTTTAATATTTCTAATTCTTCATACAATTTGCATTTACTTATGTTATTCTCTAACCTTACTATTTCGACGTTCTCTGTTGGGTTTAAAAACCTATGCCCTATTTCATAAAAATGTTTCGCGCAGAGCAAATTCGTAGTTCTGTCTCCTTCTCCTCTCGCATGCTCTCTCTATCTAAGTTCGAACTTACGTCCTGTTTCACCCAGATAAACCGTATCACACTGTTTACAGTTCAACTTATAAACACCGCTTTTCTGTAACTCAGGTGTTATTTCAGTACTACTATTCTTTATATAATCAAAAACTGTCTTTCTCTTTTTCACCGGTACATCTATTTTGTTTTTCAAAGCACTTGATTATGTTCCTCGTTTGAAATCCCAGATACATTATTGATCCTATGTATTTCTTTCCTTTCTTCTCTTCTTGTCTACTATTTCTTTCTATTATTTTTACAATTTTCTCTACTATCCCTGGTTTATAATTATTATTTTTCACTATTTCTTCTATTCTTTTTAACTCTTCTTTTTTACATGAATCATCTAAGTATTTTATTGCCCTATAACAAAATGAGTTTAGTGCAGCCATCTTGTGACTTACGGAATGGTATGATTCCTGAGGTATAATTAAGTCTGTATATGTTTCTTTTCTAAATACATCAAATTTAAAAACACCACACTCTATCTTTATATTTAGATCTAGGTAATTTATTTGTACTCCATCTGATTCCCTTTGAACTTAATTTTATTTTCAATTTGATTAATTTCATTCGTTAGTTCTGTGAATTCTTCATTTGTTCCCTCCCATACCGCCAAAATGTCGTCTACGTACCTTATCCATTCCTTTATTTTATCCTTATATTTTGATTCCATTAGGACACGCCTCTCAAAACAATTCATATATATTTCCGCCATTACTGGTGACAACGGACAACCCATTGGTAGCCCCTCCTTTTGAATGTAATACTTATTGTTAAACCTAAAGTATTTTTGGTTTACGCATGCTGTCAGAACTTTTATTAAATCACTTTTATACTGACACTGTCATAAATTGTTATTTTTAATAATTTATAAAGTATGTTCAACCGATATATTCGTAAACATATCTGACACGTCTAACGACATAAGTTTCGTATTTTCACTTATTTTTACTAACTTCAACCGTTCTATTACATTTCTACACTATATGTTACCTCAAATTCGTATAACCTCCTAAGAAACTTGGTCACTTCTTTCGATATCTTGCAACTAGGCGAATTAATAAACGAAACTATTGGCCTAAACATCATACCTTCTTTATGTAATTTTGGTTGACACCTCAATAGTATGAAATAACAGTTACATCCAGGGGCGGATTTACCACTTTGCCCCCCGTAGGCAGTATAAATTTGCCGCCCTCCCACAAATCTGTTGGTGGGTGAGGTCCGTTTACGGGTTTAATTCACTCCTTCATATTTTTGTTTACCCTAAAATTTGTTGTTTATATAATATTTTCTTCCCAATTTTCCTTAATACATTTCTGTAGAACAATTTATATAACTTACTAGGAATAGTACAATAAGACATTAAATTACTGTAGCCGTGTTTATTCCAAAACAATTTAACTGAAGTTAAAACGTAGCAATTTAATACAATTTTGTATGCAAGTTGGTACAAAATTAAAAAGATAAAGAGGGTTGTAACAATATGCTTTGAAATAATTTTTAAACTTTATGTCGTGATTTTTGATGGGCAAAATTATTAATAATATCTGTCAGGTCCATCTTCTTTAATAACTCCTTCAATGGACAATATAGCTAATGAATTCAAACGCCATAAATTTAAGTGGTGCTGGTCAAGGTCCGGTACGAAATTATGCTACGCACACAGTCTATGACTGTTAGCAGCTAATGGTAGCTAATGACATTCACTCACATCAGATTACAGAGTCGGTAAAGGATGTTCGAAATCTGAATGTAAACGAATTAGTTAAGTAATTCATTAATATAATGGAATTATTGCATAGATACTGCATGTAAATGTAATTATGAATAAATGATGTACTTCATATACATCAGAAGTAAGTGACGAACTATTCTCTTTATGTAATAAGCCTAGTTACTAAACAATATTTTTAGAACTTTCTTATCATACTGGGATGAAATGGAGCGGCATTTAAAACATCTCTTACGTATAAAAACAACATAACGGCCGTCAAATATCACCTTTCCAAAATTTGGTAGGCAATTGCCTACTTTGCCTATGCATAAGTCCGCCTCTGGTTACATCTGTTCCACAAAAGTAACCCTTAAAAAATACTAGTTACATAAAAATTGACCCACCTCTACGTCTCTTGTTAGTCAATTTTTGATATCACTGTTTACCTAGAAACATTAATGCCTAGGAAAGAAAGTGAGGTATGTGACAATTAGACGGCCTTTTTATCAGACCACATAAATACTGTTTATAGGGATGAGTAGTCAAGCCAGTTATACCAGTCATATTTTCTACCATATGACTGTGTGTTTACATAAGAGTACAATCTACCAATTCCATGAATTTCTCTTATTTCAAGTTTCTTACCAAGATGAAGTACTGCCTGCAGTAAACCGTGTGTTTTCAAGACATTTATGTTTGGAATCCTATTTGAAAATTCCAAGAAATTTTGATAGTTCCATTTTGTTAATATATCTGCACCTACAAATTATTTTTTCTTAATTTCTCAAAGACAATAAAAGGAAATTGGTACCACTGTACTTGAATTACAAGGGCGCAAACATATTAATCAGAAGTTTAATTAAGAAAATTGTGTTAGTGGTTATAATCACAAACAGAATTATCACTGTTGCACACCAGTATATTTTTTAATTTTCTATAGTGGTGTGCAACAGTGATAATTCTGTTTGAAACATATTGGGTAAAACGTTTTAAATGTGTTGTAGAATGCTGATGTCAACTATAATTTTGTTTATAGCTTAGAAAGCTGTTCAATATGAAGAACACTTAAGATTACAACTAACTGTTGGATACAAAGATACCTGAAGAATAGTATTTTACAGTTTTGCAATACTGAAACTGCATTGCAAGTGATTAACAAGCGATACACTCAATATTGTGTATAATACTGGTGAAGTTTTAGTTTGTTATTACAGTTAGTTGAAAGCGACATTTTGTATGTCTGTTTCTTATTAATAACAGTTATATTTTTTGTATCATGAGAGTAGTTTAGGATTATCAGGCAGGGTAGTCTGTCTATGTGAGCCATTTGCTTTACATAGCTCAGTGCTCACTTCAGCCATCCATTTTAATCCCAAGATGTTATTCCAAGTACTTTATTTCCACATGCTGAGTTAGTGTGGCTGTTTTGCATGAAGATATTTGTCTGAGAATTTACATGGTGTTGTCCGGGAATTACCCTAAACCTCTAGACTAGTAGCTAAGCATCATACTTATACTCTTATACATCCTACTTAATTTTTAAAAATTTATACTGGCTCTTATCTGTAATTGATTTTCTTTTGAAACTTGGTAGATTCCATGTATTCTTTAAAATGAAACTTTGAATGGTCGATTGAAGTGATAAGTTTCTAAAAGCTTATGAAGTAACAATTGAAACGTTACTTCTGTAATCACTATCATGCATTTTTTAAAGTTTGAAATTCTTCCCTACAAAATATCCATTACTTAACAAGAGTACATGTGGACTTAGTAATTAGATTGTACACAAACATATTAAATGAAAGCATATATTATTATGACTTTTCACAATAATACAATAATTTTGCAAAGAAATACAGTATATGTATTAGAGCTATTTTATATCTGTAACATTCAAAATACAATGAACAATGGTATGTAACAGTAGTAAACATATTGTTTAAAGCTGATAAGAAAATGTCTGAGAGCTTCACATATTTTTCACTATTTTATTTATACATCAGCATACTACTGGAAACAAGTAAATTCCTTTCAACTGCTTTTATGTGTGAATAATGAAGAATATTGACAAAAATTAATGATTTTTCATGGATCACCAGGAAAAAGTGTAAAAAAAGATTTTACAGGGAAAGGGAAAGAAATCAATGTAGCAGAGTACACCACAGTTCTGAGGCTGGAAGTATTACTGCGAAATGGCCAAAAACAATTTATCACATCTGTGATTTTTTTAAGACTGTGAAACTGGTTATATGTAAGGATCTATGCCCATATTACTTCATGTACAAACATAAGAGGTGTTTTAAATGTACCGCATCAGTACGCACTTGTGAAATTTGAACTTTAATAAAATGAAACATCTGAACATCAGATCTTAACGTAGAGATTGTTGAAACATAATTGAAAAACAATAAATAAATCAGGCATAAAAATAAAAAAGGAAAAAATAAAACATAATATGTAAAAGACAATGTACACTTATTACAAACAAATTTTCACAATCACAAAAATCTACATGCATAATACAAATATAAAAATATACAAGATACAATTATAAATGCAAGCAGATCTGCACATTAGAATTACTTTTATTTTTCAGATATTCAACAGACAGACTGATGTGGTCCCATCGACATCAATGTTCAGTGGAACAATGGCTGAAAGACCTCAAAAATTAAAAAATTACAGACTATTTAAAAATTATGACTAATTTACAGAACACTATATATTTAATTTACTAATATCACTGTTTTACATTATATACATAACAATAAAACTATCTTCATAGTACAGATTTAAATTTCCTACTTTTGATATAGTAAAGGTAACATGCCTGTTTGGCATAAATGGTTTATTTTTGTCCTTGAGGCAAATGAAAAAGGAAAATATCAGTCACAAATTAATTTTTGAGTCTGGTAGCTAGAGACAAACTAATAACTTATGAAAAAGTGACAAAATGTTTCTCAAATACTGACACATAAAATTCAATATTAAATTGTGTTAGCACACTCCTGTATCATACAGTAGCTTGTTAGGATTTGTTTTTGTAAATGTGGTGACTGGGTACCAATAACTCTTATAATAAGTAAAATTCTATTTTATGTCAGATACAGATATAGAAGTTACAGACAATATTAAATAGTTGTTTTTATTAGCATTAAACTTAATTTCAAGCAATTCATTTGAAGCAAACTATATCTGCTTCACACTTCTGTTTCAAGATCTGCTTATATATTTTACTTGTGCTACAACAAATGACAAACATTATACTTTGTGTTTAATATACACTACAGCAGAATTTAACACGATTCATGACTATCTTAATATAAGAACTCTTTTTAAACAGGAATTAAATAATATTATGGATTTTTATTATAACTGAAACCTGCTGGTCTTCTACCTAAAGAAGCTGGAATTTCTAATATTATAACAATAGGAACAATTAACATATCACTATGATATATTTTGGTGTTTATAGTGTAGTGTCAACAATTATATAGTCAACAGCAGAATTTTGTTTTAAATGTAATAGTTGTAAAGTAATTTTTATGTTTTTAAATGTAAATGCAAGTTGTAATCAATTGTAGAAGGTACAGGTTATTGAAAATTTATTGGAAATTCACATGGAGGCAATAAGAAGTTTTAAATTTACTTGCAAAGTCCATGTGTGCATGAGTGTACCACATACCATAATATAAAGTTTACTCTGACATTATAGAATTAGAATATGTCATTAAACACTATGAACAAAAATTAAAATACAAGAATCAGTTTACATATTAACTCAGAAATATTTTTAAAACTGTCATTTACAAAGGAACACAATAAATCATGACGTATCCATTCAACGCAGTTACAATGAGCCATCAAAGATGTTATAGTTAGAACAATGATTCAATTCATAATACAGCCTGAAATAAAGTACTAGCATTCCTCTATATGGTACTTCAGCATTGCTGACATATGCTAAAGTAGAACATGTACATATTACAAAACTAAGAAATCTGTACACTTCCTAATAAAATGTGTTTGACTTAACAACATTTGTATGAAGAAAATTAATAATTTTACATAACTACATTAGTTAAATAAGTTCAGTGGTATACAAAATACTTTGTTACAAAAATACATAAATTACTCAACATATATTCATTCTATTCTTTCTAAAATATACATATAAATTGCTGACTATAAGCGTCTTATATTATTTTAATAACTTAACAAATAACTGGACTACCTTTGATTAACACAATGTGTTTTACTTGCTAATTATACTGGCAGGTGCTACTTGCTGACAAAGTGGATTCACAGCTTGAGTAAACTGTTATCAGAAATTTATACATTTACCTTCCTGTTTTTTAAGTCTAATGTACTGTTAGTGAATTTCCAACAGGTACACATGTGTTTCAATAGTATACACACAAATAATCGATAATTTTATTTTTCAATGCTTTGTTTTATTTTATCATACTGCTTCACTCTGTCAGGTATACAGACCTGTTCCAATGGCAAGATTTCTGCTAATTCGGCTAAACTGTTGACAAAAGTTAGTTTCTTGCTAAATTTAGCACTGATAAATGGTTTAGTCATCAATACAATTGTTTTTAACCAAAATGTTGGATGGACTAAATACAGGCGTTTCAAATTCTTTCTGAGCCTTCTATCTATCATTTGGTAACATCTTTTTAGCCAAGAGAAAGTTGGCATACAATCTTTTGCAGTACCTCCATGGAGATAGACTAATACATAATCTTCGGTGACAAGCTGATCGAGTGTTAATAGCACATAAAAAAATAAATTATCCATAACATAATTATAATCAACACGACCATGATGAGGTAAAAAACAAGCACTGAATACAATAATAGCATTATGTGAGCCAGCATTTAAATATCCACCATGAGAAAGAACTCTTTTGAATGGTTCAATTACTTTCATGTCTATTCTTCTTTCCATACCAGCAACAGTACAAGGCTGCCAATTTCGTGATTCAGACCTTTCTTCTTCTGCAGTTAATTCAGGTATTGGTTCAACATCAGCAGGAGGAGAGTCTCCTAGTAGTTCTAGTATAGAGTCCTCTAACTCATCAGGAGAATCCAAGCCAGGACTCAAAAGCTGATCCAGATCTTCATCAGAGATTACGCTTGACAGCTGTTCATCATCATCCACGGATCCAGATGCAGAACCTGTCAAGATCTCTTTAGTGACTGATATTTTTTTCTTTCTTGTTGCAGACAATGTATTTGGTCGTTCTCTTCTAAGTCGAACATCTTGGCAATCTGGAGATAAAACAGCTTGAAAAATGGAATGATCTTCTTCTTCATCATCGCTTAATCCTGTTGCTCCAGAATCTAATTCTTGAGGTAGTGATATACCTGAAGCCTCTAATGTCTGTCTCAATTCTTTTGGACTTGGTGGAAAATCTACTGGCTCATCAACGTATGTATCTAGAGTTGGTAGTTCCAAATCTAAACTTTCTAAACTAAGTGAAGTATCTCGTGTATTGTCTAATGGATGAGTAACTGCTGGATGAATATTTCGAGAAATACCATTGGTTAACTTACTGGTTGTAGTACTAATCTTGGGAGTCCGTCCAGTTGATATTTTGGCTGTAGTTTGTTTAGCTAAATCTGTTTCAGGAACAACATTATCAGATATCTCTTTAGATAGGCTACTGTCAAGTTTGTAACCACTAGAATTGTTAAATGGAGAGATCTCGGAGTTTTCACTAGTATCCATTTTTTGAATAAGTATAGTCTTGTCCTTGGAATGCACTACACATGGTGAATCATTTGATTTCTGCATTAATTATCACCTGCAAATACATTAAAATGTCGTTTAGGTTTTTGATCACCACACGATAGATTTAAAAATTGTCATTTAGGTAACTAGCTCTGCATTAAACCAAAAGTATTCTGTTAAGAAACATGGCTGTAATAATACTGTAGCAAAATTAATAACTCATAAAAATGACATTGATACACTTACTTTCTAAACTCTTGGTAGGAATTACCTCTATATCACTATTTCAGTATGTATTTTTTTTTTTAGATTCATACAAGCTCCTTTTGTTATGCTGTTTCACGGAATATACCCAAACTCAATAATTCAAATTACTGTATTCAAATAATTTACAAATGCCTACAAATCAACTACCGTAAACCTGGGTGAAGATGAACACCCGGGGTGAAGTTGAACAAAAGTCGGAAAATGTTTCAATATGATTTTTCACAACGAAGATTGTCTTTCTTCCACATAATGAAAATTTTTCTGGAATCTGCCGTTATTGACTTACCTATGAAAAATATGTAAGCATGCATATAACCATGTTGAGAACATATTTATAATTTTTTATTGTGTCATTATTTTCACGAAAATTTTTTTGCTCATACTTTTATTGGTACAGACCTCACTTTTATGTCCCTGGGGCTGAAATTTTACCCAAAGGTCCCCTCAACCATGATGATGATGATGCAATGCAATTGGGTTTTCCTTAGTTCCATTTCTGTATTTATTTTTTTAATTTTATATATTTGTTTGTGATTTTTAAAGATTTTTGGGGTGAAGATGAACACTGTGAATTGGGGACATTATACAGAAAACTTACCTATACATGTATTTACTTTTTTTTGTAGGTTGGTCCTGTAGTTCCTGAAGTGTCCAGTTAGTTAATTTGCATCAAGATACATCAGTAAAAATGACCCGAACATACAAGAAGACCCCTGGTTCAAAGACGTTAAAAAATTACTTACCGGAAACTCTTAATCAAGCAGTGAATGAGACGAGAGAAGAAAATTTCTTTAAATGCTGCACATGTCAAATACAACATACCAAAGGGTACACTTAGCTTACACGTAAATGCCAAAGAATCAGGCATTACACTTAGACAGCATGGTGGGCAAAATGCTCTGAGTGCGGATGTAGAGTCTCAGTTATGCGATGTTGTAATAAAAACGTCAAGCTGGAGATTTCCTCTAACTCACGATGATTTAAGATACATAACAAAAGCATATTTATCCAGTCAAGGCAAGATAATTTCCAAGTTCAAAGATACCGGTAATTTGCCTGGGGATGACTGGGCTAAAGCATTTATGAAGAGGCACAAAGAAAAGTTATCAACAAGAAAATGTACAAACATTTCGCCAAAACGTGCATCTGTTGATGAAATTGCTTTAAACAACTTTTTTGACAACCTTGCAACAACTTTAAAAGATATACCTGCTACAAATATTTTCAATTATGATGAAACCAATCTTGCAGATAATCCTGGAAGCAAAAAATGTGTTTTTAAAAGAGGGGTGAAACACCCTGAGCGACTAATGGGCCACTCTAAGACCTCAATTTCTCTTATGTTTTGTGGATCAGCAGCTGGTAAGCTACTTCCAATATACACAGTTTACAAAGCAGAAAACGTGTGGTCCACATGGGTTGAAGGTGGCCCACCAGGCTGCCGTTACAACCGGATCTCTCACGGGTGGTTCGACGAATGTACTTTTAGTGACTGGTTCAAAACTATCTTCCTCACAGAGGCTACATCTATCCCAGGAAAAAAAGTGTTGATTGGAGACAATTTAGCCAGTCATTTTTCTGCAGAAGTGTTACAACTTTGCAAAGAGCATGATGTGAGCTTTGTATGTTTTCCACCAAACTCCACACACTTATTACAGCCACTGGACGTGGCCGTTTTTGGTCCTTTGAAACGAGTCTGGAGAGAGATCTTATCAAATTACAAAGTCCAGTGTCCAAGCAGTTGCCAGACTGGATTACAAAAGTCAGCTTTCCCCAGTCTTCTGCTGAAGCTATGGAATGAGCTGCATGCAAGTGATTCCATCAAGAAAAACTTGATTGCAGGATTTCGTGGCACTGGTATTGTACCATTAAACAAAAACAAAGTTTTGAGTAAAATCCCCAGTCAACATGCAAATGAAGTTACAGATGCAGCTGAAGCACTGAATGACTCAGTTGTTGAATACTTGAAGAGCATTATAAATCAAAACAAGGGTTTACCTAAAAGAAAAAAGAGAAAGATTGATGTTGAACCAGGAAAAAGCATAACTTCTACAGAATTGCAAGCAGTAGTAGAAGTGAGTGAATCTTTACCTTGTACTAGTTCCAGAGGCGTTAATAAAGGAAGGTCGAAGACAAAGGGTAGAAAAAAGAGAAATGAAGAATTTGATGAAGACAGTGAGGCGGACACTGAAGTTCCTGAAAATTTGTGTTTAGATTCAAGTGACGATGAAAATTTTATTGAGGAAATGAAAAAAGTTTCACTTCAAGAAATTGAACAAGATGAAGAACCTGTAAAAGTATCAGACTTTTTGTTGATAGCTCTGAAAACCAATCAAAAACTAAAGTCCAAATCAATCAGCAAATGTAAACATTTTGTAGGGCAAGTTATGGAGCATATTGCTCCTACAAACGAGTATCTTGTTAAATTTATGAAAAGAGAAGAGGGTAGCAAATTTTCTTGGCCAGACAATGAAGATATTGCACTTGTTTCAAACCAAGATATCAAAAGGAAACTACCCCAACCCACTATAGACAGGAGATTACATCTTATATTTCCTGTCTCCTTTGACTGCTTCTTAATGGGTTCAAAGTTTTTTAACCCGGTTTTTTAAAATACAGTACCTAGCAGTTTGTGTGAATATTTAAAAAATGTTTGAGTGCCTAAAGAATTGTGTAAAATGTGTGATGGACAAATTCATGTTTAAATTTCAGTTTGTGTTCAAAAGTTTTATGACAGTGAGTAAGAAACAACTCTTATGCCTTCATTTCATTTTACAAAAAACGTGACACATTCACTCTTTTCGTTATAAAAATGTTTGTTTTTGTAGTAAAAAAAAGACAAGTACATATTATTTTTCTGTGAAAAACACAGAATTTTTCAGTGTATAAACAGTGTTCACATTACAAGTTGAAACACACAAAAATGTAGCAAATATGTCATAAATAAAGTTCATAGTTTTCTATTTCTGATCAACGTCTCAAGGAAAAATAGCAACAACAAAAAAGTATGTCCAGGTGTTCAACTTTTTCTCTAGATTTCAATTATGGGGTCAACATGAACATCAGAAAGTAAATAAGTGGCTTTATATGGAAATATCTGTGAGTGTTCATCTTGACCCCATTCCCGGGGTGAAGATGAACAGTACTTAATTTTTTTTTTTTGTTCTGTATGTAACATTATTTTAATGTCTTTTGCATGTACACATCCATCTAATCCCAATGCATAACCCACAACAAAACAATCAAATTACAATAGGAATTAAAAGAGTTATTCATAAAAATGTGTAAATTGTGTTCATCTTCACCCCGGTTTACAGTAGTGCTTGTGGATAAATAACTTAGTAGTAGTAACTTAAGCGGATAAATAACAACTAATTTAAGAATAAATTAACTTAATTATTTGGAAATAACAGTAATAATACTACTACTACTACTAATAATAATAATAATAATGGCTCCCATGTGTACCACCGAAACAGCTTAGGAGTCAGGCAGGGTAAGCTGCCATATGCGAGCCGTACGACATAAAAGGAAGGCAGTGTGGCCAGCACTACGCTTCAGCCGCCCATTATTATCCACAGGATGTTATCCCAGGTACTCATTTCAACAGGCTGAGTCAACCTGGGGGCTGAAAAACGCACCTTGATTTTATGGTGCGGGTCCGGGAATCGAACCCAGGACCTCTAGGTTAGCCAGGTGCCATACCCACTGGTCTACTGAGCCGCCATATGGGCCGTATATAACAGTAATCAAATTGTAATAAAATGCTCAGTATTTATAATGTATATAATACTGTGTGACAAAAGAAATTTTTCTGTGACAAAAGAGTCTAAATAAAGTCTGAATCATGTTAACATTGGAATCAAAACCAAAAATAATTTGTAGCTACCAATACTTAAATAGTGTATGTAATCAACAATAACAGAATTTAATGACCATTTGAAAATGTTTTGTTCATTAAAAATAATATTATTTTAGATACAACACCTGTTTTATTCTACACCCATTACACAACAAGGCCATTCTGTAAGTTTTCCAGTATCATAGTGTGTAATTTAACTGTAGCCACTACGGATGCAACATGGAAGAAAGGGTGAAACACCTGGCAGATTTAATAAGAAAAACACGTTTTAACTTTTAGTTCTGACTAAGGGCAGGTCTGATTCAATGTCAAATAAGATTCAAATAAGATGAAGTAATTCTTGGTGTGTACATTTTGGATTATGGATATGGACCCATCATATATGGGTTTGTAGTCGATTTCAAAAACAAGATTCTGGGAATCCCCCAAGAAGATGTAATGCTCTCCTATACTGAATACATCAGAAACACAAATGTCCAACTATTATATTTGTGTTTGAGACCATAAAAAATGGTCTGCTATAACAATATTGCCTAACTCAAAAAAGGCCACTATGGTTGAAGAATATGTAGATACTAAGCATGGGCAGTGTCATGTGGGAGGCCATGTAAATACTGTAAGAATTTTTTGCACATTGAATTAAAAGCTATATCATGTGTTTTTGTAACAAGAACGAGTCTCATCCAGACTTCAATTATTCGCAGTATATTTACTCCAGTATGTTATTTCCACGCATTTACTTTTCCTGTTCTTGTCCTCTTCTACCTTGAATTACAGAAGTCAAAAGTGAAAAATTATAGAGGTAGAAATTACAAATCCATAATATTAAATCACATTAAAACATATTCTACTTACAGTCATGTTCGAAGTATCAGTTTTACTAAAACATGTTAATTCTCCTATTTTATGGTGACAACAATATTATCTACAAACTACTCAAGTCAAGGTTTCAGTCAATTGGCTTTCAACTGCTATTATGCCAAGACAGGCTGCTGAGCTGTTCATCATTCATTGTGTTCATACACTTATGTTGTACCAACTTTGTCGTGCTTATTTGCCAACCTGCTAATGTCATGTTCTGGACGACGTCTTTCAGTGTTTCCACCATTTTCAAGTCCTAAATCACAAAAAAAAAATATCCCGCTGGAACCCATATATATATCCATCATTATTTTCTCATATAAGTAACTCTAAGTTTCTTGCAGCAATTATAAAAAAAAAAATACGAAATTTACACTACTTGCAGAAGAAACAAATTGAATAACATCACAAGATTATATATATATATATATATATTACATTTAATATTTATAAATAAATTTACTTCAAGATATACCTTTTTTCCTTATTAGGAACATGTTTCGGGTACTATCTTGTACCCATCCTCAGCCTTCCAGTTTTTTTGTCTGGTGAAGTACATATGTGTTGTTGGTTGACTATTATTGTTGTGGCTTCCTGTTGGCTTCTGGTATTTCAAATTGGTTTTATTGTGTGTGATTGTGGTGTATGTGTTAGTTTTTTGTGTATACACATACACCACAATCACACACAATAAAACCAATTTGAAATACCAGAAGCCAACAGGAAGCCACAACAATAATAGTCAACCAACAACACATATGTACTTCACCAGACAAAAAAACTGGAAGGCTGAGGATGGGTACAAGATAGTACCCAAAACATGTTCCTAATAAGGAAAAAAAGATATATCTTGAAGTAAATTTATTTATAAATATTAAATGTATTACATACATCAAGAAACGGACTGTAGAAGAAAGTGATTGAATATATATATATATTACATTTAATATTTATAATTAAATTTACCTCAAGATGTTATTTTTCTATTTGGAACATGTTTCGAGAGTTCCTGTTCTCTCATCTTCAGCCTTCGCGATCTTGTTTCTGGTGAAGTATTTGTGTGTTGGCTGCTGGTTGCTATTAAGGTTGTTTATTGGTCTTTGGTATTTTAAAGTTGTATTATTGTGTGTGATTGTGGTATATGTTTTTTGTGTATTTTCGATGTTGAGTGCTTTGAATAATGTGTCATGTTTTGTATTGATTTGTATTTGTTCTGGTATTAGTTTGTTTTGTGTTTTATGTTTGTAAATTTTCCCAAATGTTCATTATGGTGCCTTTGTGTGGTATATGTTTTATTAGTGATACATTGGTTATGTCTGGGAATTCGTGTCCTGTGTTTATTGCATGTGTGGCTAAATTGGATTTATATATTTCTGGTTTTTTTGTATGCGTTTAGGTGTTCAAAATAACGTTTTTTCAGCTGTTTTTTTTTTTTTTGTCCTGTGTAACATGTATTGCAATCTTGGCATTCAATTTTGTATATACCGTTAGTTGTTGTATTATCTTTGTTGTGTGAGCTATTTAGAATTTGTAATTTATTTTTATTAGTTTAGTATGCTATTTTTATATCTGTTTTTAAATAGTTTTGTCATTTTATTATTTATGTAAGTGAATGTGGCCCATTTTTTGTTGTTGTTATTATTTATGTGTTGTTCATTTTTATTAATTCTTAATTGTTCAGTTTTTATTTTCTATTTTGTTCACAGTATTTTTATTGTATCCATTTTCATAACCAATTTGGTATATTATATTTCTTTCTTTGTCAGTTTCTTGTTTGTTTAGGGGAATGTTGTACATTCTGTTAAATAGCGAATAGAATGCTGCCATTTTATGTTGTGGTGGGTGGTCAGAATGGTTATAATGTATGTATAATGATGTTAGTGGAAGTTGGTTTTCTATATATTGCATATTGTATGTGGTTGTTGTATCTTGTGATGGTTATGTCTAAATAGTTGATTTTGTTGTTTTTCTTTTTCTTCCGTGAATTGTATTTTAGGATGTATGTTGTTGATTTGTTTCAGTATGTTCTCTGCATTTGTGTTTTTGTTATTTGATACATACAGCCCATCGTCTACATATCTTATCCATATGCCATTTGGGTCATGTGATTTTATAATATTTTGTATTTTTGTGTCTATGTGTTGTAGGAATATTTCTGTTATTATGCTTGATAATGGTGATCCCATTGCTAAACCTTCTTGCTGTTGATAAATTTTGCTATTAAATTCAAAGTAATTTTGTTTTTTTGTTTTTTGTTAACAGTTGAAAAAACATTGTTTTGAACGCCTAAAAGCATACAAAAAACCAGAAATATATAAATCCAATTTAGCCACACATGCAATAAACACAGGACACAAATTCCCAGACATAACCAATGTATCACTAATAAAACATATACCACACAAAGGCACCATAATGAACATTTGGGAAAATTTACAAATATACAAACATAAAACACAAAACAAACTAATACCAGAACAAATACAAATCAATACAAAACATGACACAATATTCAAAGCACTGTAACACAAAATTTGAGCAGTTGCTAATTTTACTCAATCAACTATGCTGAACGCAAAGAAATGTGTGTGTTTTAGAAAGCGGAGAGGTATTGAGACGCCAGAACCGTAAGGCGGCATTACTTGAAAGAAATTAACTTGTAAAAAAGCAGTAGAGTAGAGCGGTAGGTTAATAACGCCGGCCTTGGGGCTGACGACTATAATGAATGAAATGTTAGGCTAAGTCACGTTTTGGGACATACTTGTCATAAAATGTATTATTCGCTAGGTTATTAAGGGTGTGTGCCAATGTTGTAAACGTTAAGTGCATGTAACAATAGATACCACTAGACGAGAGAGAGCGTTGTGTGAGAGAGATAACTATAGACGCTAGTTTTTTAAGCATGTGGAACACAGAAAAACGTTGGGCGAATCAGAAAAAGCGTTATATGTTGCGCGGGAGGCTTTGGTAAGCAGATGGGCGAATTTGTATTTAGCGGTAGTTTAAACCTATAGGATCATTTTGCTATCGACGTAGGTAAGGGAAATTCAAAGCAAGTATATATTATGAACTTAGAGAGAAATAAGTTAGTCTTCTTTATATCGGCGAAATTACACAAAGAGACTCGCGTACGCTGTTTTGCGTTAACTATACTTTTTAATAAGTAATGTAAAGAATAAGTAAATTCGCAGAAGTAACCGAAGTACGGGAACGCGATAATTACTAACACTAAAGTTATAAAGTTTCATAAACCGTAATAAGTAAATGAGTGGATGATTGGAGTAATAACAAACAACAAGAAGTAATAATACATATAAAGTTCCATTAATTCAATACATTGTGGTAAATCATGGAAGAAGGCGAATTAGTTCGGATTAAAGTCACGACAGTGTGAGATAGTCGAGCCGCACGCGACACGAACTGTGTTAGATGCACTTAAGGTCAATTCAATAATCTTTGTGTCCAGAGTGTATAAGTATACAACATAATTATATGTATAACCAATATGTCAAGTGTAGTGTACATCTGTGATAAAGTGAATTAGTGCATTCTTAACCAGGATTAAACACGCAACAAAGGGCTGCTGATGACTCATCGACCTGCAACATCTTCAGGACTACGCACTTCGGAAGGATTCTTACGCAAGTAACGAATAAATGAACATTTGATTATATATTGTTTGATAAATATATGTTTTTTATTCAATATAGTGACTCAATTTGTCAGAAAAGAACTCATTGCTATTTAATAATATTCTAATTGTAAGATAAAACGATCAAAGTCATATTAAGACATTTTGTAATACATAAATGCAAAGGATTCATTAAAAGTTGATTGAATATTTTAATTTGTGTTTATTCTTACTGGCGCCCTGAGGTATAATCAAGAGTCGGTACACTGGAATAAGTGTTATAGACTATTAAATAAATTATTAATATTATTATTGATCAAGGTAGTTTGTAATCTTATTTCTCACATGCTCGTAGGCCAACGTAATATGCAAATGATTAATTTAACTCTTTCATAAAGGCCTATCAAGAAGTGTATTACAGCACTCAACATCGAAAATACACAAAATACAAAAACATATACAGTAGAGTCTCGGTTATCCGCCCTTCGATTATCCGCCGTTCCGTGTTATCCGCCGCCCAAGCGGCGTAAAAAAATGTAAACGTAAAAATATTTTCTTTAATTGCTGCAACGAAAATAGTGTGCCAATAGTTTGCGGGCATGAGTGTAAGTGCTCTCTTTGTGATTGCTCCTGACCGTACCGCAGGAATTTGGTCTACTGCCCATCGCCTATTATAGCCTAGCTGTGACTCATGTGTCATTCACCCCACCCCACCCCCAACATCCAACGCTGCTATCGCTCAAATGCTCATCGCTTAGTAGACTGCAGTTTCTTGTTGTGTGCTGTAGTGAGCAGTGAGGCTATTTTTATGCGGTGTGTCCGTGAGTGACTAGTGCAGTTTTGGTGAAAATGTCGTAGTGTAGGCTTGTTAATAGTGTTGCGATTATGGCTACGAAAAGGAAGAAAATTGTTTTATCAATAAAAGACAAGCTTGAGGCATTAAAAAGTCTTGATAAAGGGGAAACGTTGCAGAAGGTGGCTGACCACTACGGCGTCGGTCATTGCACAGTTGGAGATTGGAAGAAGAGACAATTAGAATTAGAAAAATGGTGTTCCTCATGAGTTACTGAGACTGCTTTTAAAGATAGAAAAACTATGAAAAATAGTGATTATGAAAAAGTTAGCGAAGCGTTGTACATTTGGTTTACACAGTTCAGGGAGAAAGGGGTGCCTATTTTGGGACCTATTTTAAAAGAAAAGGCGTTGCAGTTTCAAAAAAAATTTAACGAAGGTGATGCAGATTTTACAGCAAGCGTTGGTTGGCTTGATAGATGGAAGAAGCGTTATGGAATCCGTCAGTTGAATATTTGCGGCGAGAAACTGTCATCAAACTTTCAAGAAATGGAGCAGTTTAAGAAAAAATTTCAAGACTTTGTTGAAACTGAAAGCTTAACAGGAGATCAAGTATTTAATTGTGATGAAACAGGCCTTAATTTCAAAATGTTACCGAGTAAGAGCCTTGCAGCTAGAACTGAAGCTGCAGCCCCTGGCTATAAACGTAGTAAAGAGAGAGTGACTATTTTAGCATGCAGTAATGCCACAGCAAACCATGAAATGGACCTGGCAATGATTGGAAAGTCCAAAAACCCTAGGGCTTTTAAAACCATTTCAAAACATGCTCTTCCAGTAAAATATTTCAATCAAAAAAGTGCATGGATGACTAGTGAAATTTTTAAGGAATGGTTTTTTAAAGAGTGTGTTCCTTCTACAGAGAAGTTTTTAAAAGACAACAACCTACCCAGAAAAGCAGTTTTACTGCTAGACAATGCCCCAACTCACCCTGATCCAGACGAACTTAGAGATGGGGACATAAAGGCTATGTTTTTGCCACCAAATGTGACTGCCATTTGTCAGCCTATGGACCAGGGTGTTTTGGAAACACTTAAACGAAACTATCGAAGAAAGCTTCTGTCAACAGTCATACAAGAAATTGAAGATGGGCAAAACTTGATTAAGAAGTTGAAAAGTATAAATTTGAAGGGTGTCGCTTATTGGGTCGCAAGGGCGTGGGCCGACGTCGGGGACAAACAATTGCGAAGTCGTGGCATAAGCTGTTGGGCGAGGACGAAAATATGGCTGAAAGCGTGCTGGATGAACTTCATGAAAGTATTTTGCCCTTGGTGCAACGTATCCCTGGATGTTAGGATGCATCGTTGGATGAAATAAGGAATTGGCTTTCAGGAGATGACCAATATGAAATAACTGACGAAGAAATTGTAACACTTGTTAATAGCGATGATGTTATTGAAGATCAAGACTCTGAAACTGTTGAGCCCCAAAAGATCACACACAAAGAAGGGGTTAAAGCTCTTGAAGCAGCCATTCAGTACGTTGAGCAGCAAGAGGAAGCCAGGGTTGTCGACATAATGATGCTCCAAAGATGGCGAAACTTGGCAGCAAAGAAGCGGGAATCATCAGGGAGGCAGTCAAAGATCACTAATTTTTTTCACTCATCATGAACTGAACTCTCACTTCCAACATTTCTGACAGTGTAAGTCAATTTTATTACGTACACATTAGTCTGATTCTATATTTATTTTTAGTAAAATTTTCTTGTTAAAATTTACTGAATTCTTAAACTTGAAGTGTGAAGTACTAAAGTAGGCGTAATTGTTTTCTCTTTTTTTGTAAGTGTATAACTTTAATATTGTTGCTTGTTCTCTAAAATGTTTTACTATAATTTTGTAATATAATTGTACAGTACTGTATTGTTTTCTCTATTGATTTGTTGTAAAACGTGATGTTTATTAATTACATTTACAAAATTACAATGTAATTTTATGATAAATTTGCGTTTCATTTAACTCTCCCTATTATCCGCCATTCCAGCTTATCCGCCCTTCTGCCAGCCTGTTTATGGCGGATAACCGGGACTCTACTGTACCACAATCACACACAATAATACAACTTTAAAATACCAAAGACCAATAAACAACCTTAATAGCAACCAGCAGCCAACACACAAATACTTCACCAGAAACAAGATCGCGAAGGCTGAAGATGAGACAGGAACTCTCGAAACATGTTCCAAATAGAAAAATAACATCTTGAGGTAAATTTAATTATAAATATTAAATGTATTATATACATCAAGAAACGGACTGTAGCAGAAAGTGATTGAAAACACACACACACACACACACACACACACACACACACACACACACACACACACACACACACACACACCTGTGAATCTGCCTTCCTGCCTACCCTAATACGGGTTCCAGCAGGATATTTTTTGTCGTGATTTAGAACTTGAAAATGGTGGAAATACTGAAAGGCCTCCTCCAGAACATGACATTTAGCAGGTTAGCGAATAAGCACAACGAAATTGGAGGTACAGAGAGTGATAATTCAAATAACAACATTAACTTGTGTTGCAGTATGGATGAGACCCATTCTTATTATAAAATACATGATGTACCTTTTAATTCGATTTATTAGCTCATTCCATGCAAACAATTCTTACAGTCTGGCCCATCCACCTTTGAAATGGTGGAGCCATCACTGATACTAGAGTAGTCGGTGTTCTATATTCAAACCAGAAGCAGTCAGCACAGCAGGCACACTAACTTCCTGGAGTTTGCCAGAAATTTTCCACTAAGATGGCAAATGTTGAAGACTGCACTGACACAGACCACTACAACAAAGCAACAGAGAACTGGTTGTATTGCAACCCGTGTCTTGGGTTGTAATACAACAAAACTACCAAAGAAATGTGAAGTTAGGCCTATGTTTTTACATAAATCTGATGATGCATTTGTGAGTTTTGCTAGTCACTGGGAAGAACTTCTCTTGTACAACAATGGATCAATACAAGAGATACTACCTGACAACATCAACAAAACATGCAGAAAAAATGTGAACTAAGGGAGTTCAGAGACAAACGCACAAGCGCGTCTCACCCCACCAAGCAGTTTACAGTCATACTCAAAGTCTGTCATTTGAATGTATGTTTTTCAGCTGTGAATATCATGAGCATCGATTTGCGTTACACGTACTAGGCTAATATTTGTGCGTGTTCATGTTTCAGAGTTTGTCATTTGTATTTATATTTACTAATTGTGAGTATTGTGAGTGTCGATTTGTGGTATAATTAATATTTCTAAGTGTTCGTGTTACAGAGTTTGTTATTTGAATTTATATTTACTAACTGTGAGTATCGTATTGTTGATCTGCGGTATAATTAATATTTGTGTGTGTTCATGTTACAGAGTTTGTCGCTTGAATTTATGTTTATTAACTATGAGTTTTGTGTAATGTTGTAATTTGAAAAAATCATGAGCAAAAGTAATATAACTTTATGCATGTATGAAGAGTACGAAACAAAAATAAATAAATAAACATTGAATAGCCTTATTGACATATTAAGGTCCAAACTGAAGTAACAATAATCCATTTATGTTGATCAACAATGGAGACACGACTAGTTATGTTTTACAGATCAATACCTAATTGAAATTGTGGAGTTTATTGCTCATATTGTTTATGTTTATGGTCAAAGTAATTTAATAATTTTTGAAATGGTGTAGAATAACAATTTTGACACCATATGCGTACAGTTTAAGTATTATAATGCTCTAAATTTAATTTTTGGATGTGTAAATTTTCTAGTAGTGTATGAGTTTTACTTTGACTGTACAAACGTCAAGCAGAGCAGGGGAGGTGCTGAACCCCCACGCAACTGGCAGTGCCAGTGCTGCTACGCTTCCCTTCTCTAGATTCTGTGTTAACGGAGCCATGTAGTATGTACTGATATGCCAACTAGTTGAAGACATTATTAAGCAGGAGGAAATATCTTGGCTAGAACAGGACAGATGAAAAGTGGCCTCTTTTAATAAAGTCATACCATTTGGGCTCTATAGTGGTGCCAGTCCAACTATTATATTAGTCAAAAGACTAATGGTCTGAGGCCCGACTTGAAAAACTTACCTTGGTGCTTAGATATTAGTTATTAGTAAATCTTTAAAAGATCATTTTAAAAATCTTTTACAGATTACAGAAGGAAGTACAATATCTGGAACATTTGATCTCAGCAGCAGGTCCTAATAAAGTAGTCCCATGAAAAAAAATAAAAACGATGTTCAGGTTTGAAAGTTTTTTCTACTACTGCTACCCATTATATGAACTAACGGAAAATAAATGAATATGCCAACATTCCAATAAATGAGACACTATTTTTCACAGACTTTTATGTGACATGTAACATGATTATTTTATACAGTTCAAATTTTGTAGTACCTGTAGCACATCATTGGACATTCTGTCATCATAGCACTTGCCCAGATGGGCGGTATTTACTGGTCTCCCTTACATCATTTTTATGGTGCAAAAATCTAATACGAAATTGAGTTTTTACATCAAATTTAAATTAAATTATTTAAAAAGCATGTTAATTGCTTATAGTATAAAATGCTTTAACAAATTCTGAAAGGTTTACTCTTCCATTTTTTAGTTGGTTCAAATGTTGAACCAAACATCACAAAACCTTTCATCTTTTATTAATTCACAGTCACTACTAAATAAAGATAATTTTTAGTATCAAGTAACTTATCGGCCATTTTGTATTTAATACTCTGAAATTATTTAAAACATTAATGAAATTAAATATTACCATTTTTATTTATAATACAGCAAATTTTGAATAAATAAAAATTGTTGAGTAATTTATATTTTAAGTGAAACAATTGATACAGGATTATACAAAACTACTACAGCCAATGAAATAATGAATTTAATGTGAAGAGCAACTTAAATTCAAGACAGATGTTAACTTTAACAGAGAATGAATGTTAAAAGTATGCCTACTGCAATTCATAACTAATTTATCCTTACACTGTCTTATCCTTTCTACTAAAAAAATAACGTGAATAATCTTCTTTTCAAACCAAGATAACAGAAGTTATACTGACCAGTCAGTACATTCCTGACTGTAGTTAAACTCATGAGAAATTATTTCTCTTTACCTTGAGTTAGAGCCATTTTTGAAATTCAAAACTTCATCCAATTATCAATTTGGTTTCAGAAATAAATTCAGGATATTTGAACAGATACATAAAATATTACTGCCAGTCACAAAGTTCTTAAAATAAAACATTGATTTATTTATTATTTGTTAATACATCAAAAGCTTTTCATAATGACTGGGGATTAAGGACTTCTAAGCAAACTCAAAACAACAATGTCACAAAACATTCTTTTTTTAAGATGTACCTGACAGGTATATTTGAATATACCCGCATGTTTTACATCTGACACAATTACGTGTATCTCAAAAAAGTTTAGTAAGCCTGTTTCTCCACACAAATTATAGAGTACGCATTCTACTTATCTTACACTGTTACCAAATCTTTTGTAGATAATATCATTTGGTATCTGACAAAAAGTGAGCAAGTTGAAATATTTTGTAAGTTGTAAGTAAGGTTTCAGAATATGGGACGAGGAAGAAATCAGTTGGTAACTTTCGAAGCAGGCAGTGAGTAGGATTCAAGATATGATGCTGGTACAGATGTGTGTGGACTTTTATTGTTCTGATTACACAAAACGATTTATTATTGATTATACAACTATTATTTTTGTCTTGTTGGTACATCCTCTTCATTCACTTATTTAAATATTATATATATTCAAAATTTCACTATGAACACTTACTTTTGGTTTTTTGTCCCAAACTTTTCGACGTGGTGTCCGTCTTCCTCAGTGGGATTTGAAATACAGAATGTCGGTACAAAGTAACCGTTATGGGTTGTAGGTGTGTGTGGTGGGGGTTGCTGGTGGGAGGGAATTGGCGCTGGGATTCAAAGTGTGTGTTTGTACAAGTGTATCAAAAAGTATATGTGATCTATAGTGTAATTGTTCATTTAATATGTTGTTTGGTTGTAGTGTGTGATGTCTGTATATTTCATATTGTTCTGCTGTGTTTAGTTTTCTACTTTTGGGTAAGTAGTGTAGTATTTCCATGTTGTGTTCTATGTTTTTGTAACCGTGGTTTTCATTTTGTAAATGTGTGGCGAATGTGGAGTGTATGTAGTTTGTGGTAAGGGCTTTTAAATGTTCAGAGTATCTTGAGGAAAAAGATCTTCCCATCGGCCAGACGGGAAGATCTTTTTCCTCAAGATACTCTGAAAATTTAAAAGCCCTTTCCACAAACTACATACACTCCACATTCGCCACACATTTACAAAATGAAAACCATGGTTACACAAACATAGAACACAACATGGAAATACTACACTACTTACCCAAAAGTAGAAAACAAAACACAGCAGAACAATATGAAATATACAGACATCACACACTACAACCAAACAACATCTTAAATGAACAATTATACTATAGATCACATATACTTTTTGATACACTTGTACAAACACACTTTGAATCCCAGCGCCAATTCCCTCCCACCAACAACCCCCACCACACACACCTACAACCCATAACGGTTACTTTGTACCAATATTCTGTATTTCAAATCCCACTGAGGAAGACGGACACCACGTCGAAACGTTTGGGACAAAAAACCAAAAGTAAGTGTTCATAGTGAACGTTTGAATATATATAACTATTATTTGTGTATGTTCATCATCAAAAATAAATATATACGGTAAATATAATTATTTCACTACCGACTCGGAACACAAAGATTTTTATGGGTAAAAATGTAAACGTTTTACCTTATAACCCGAACCGGTTTTCGCTTTTAAACAGCTTCTTCAGAGGCTGATGCTGGGAGCACTGTCCGTCTTGTTGTTGGTTCCGTTCCGAGTCGGTAGTGAAATAGTTATATTTAGTTAAGTAATGGACACGTCATGGATGACATCCAAGAATAATAAATATATTTTTCCAAACAGTTTACACAAATATTGTAGGACAACTGTAAACCTTAACAAATCTAAAATTCTTGTTTTCAGAAATGGAGGAAGGGTTGTGACATATGAAAAATGGTTTTTTAAAGGTGAATGGATTAAAGTAGTTACTAGTTACCAGTATTTACGTATAAATTTTAGAACATCAATGTCTTTAAATGAACATCTACAAGATAAGTCTTCAAAAACTAAACGTACCATAAATTCCTTCAGTAATATAATTTCTAATAGCAACATTCAGTTTTCTGAAAAATTTAAAATATTTAATGCTGTCTGTAGAGCAGTATTGCTATGCTACACAAGTGTGGGGATATAAAATGTATATAGAGCTATTGATGAGAGGTCACTGTTTCTTCATAAAAAAGGTTCCCGATTTGCCCAGAAATTTCCTGATTAGTCAGTCTTACTTGAAATAGAAATGGACTGTTTTTTTTTTTTTTTATAATACAAGTTAGGAATAGTCAGAAATGATTACTGTATAAAAAGCTCAATTTAAGTTTGAAATGTGTGAATAATAAACAGTTCTGGGATCTTTTCGGTTAAGTGGCAGCATGCAGTGAGCAATTACTCTACGTAGCAAATGCCAGTAACAACGCATTTCCCCCTCCAACGCATTTTGCAACTATTCCATGGTGACAGCGTGCCCTGCGACTCTGTATGCCGCAATCGCAAGTGTAGTAGTATCATTGCGTATCATGAATTTCCTTCAGTTAGCAGCACAGATTCCCGACAAAGATTCAGCGATACAGTTTCTAAGAGACAAAAATATTTTAAATAACCCAAGAATTTGTACGAACGGCGATCAAATGAAACTGTATACGACAGGTAAAGACCGTTGGGTATGTTCTACAAAGGACTGTCAGGAATCCAAACAAGTGCGACAGGATACATTACTAAATAATTCTCGATTAGATTTCTGCACAATCGTATAGGCCTACTTCATTTACTGTTGGAGTAAGGAGTACACAACCGGTCGGGCAATACTGTCAAGATGAGTTGGAAATGAATCACTTCACATGCATGGATTGGAATTCATACATGCGAGAAGTGTGTGAACACCATTTTATATAAATATAAAATACAATATAAAAATATAAATATAAAAAAATATGTCAAAATGAAAATAAAAATACAAACTGTCGCTGGTTATCGCTACGTGTGGAGGGGAAATGCGTTGTTACTGGCGATTGCTACGTAGAGTAATTGCTCACTCCATGCTGCCACTTAACCGAAAAGATCCCAGTTCTGTATTATGAAGGTAATATATAGGTCGGGAAGAGTTTGTTAATAAATTGGTTATATAAAGCCAGAGCTGTTGCAACTAAATAAGTATTCTTATACTTCTCTATCCAAATTACGTACTTTGTGCAATCAAAGAGGAGGATGTTATCCATTTCATCTGTAATTGTTCAGTATCAAAAGAGTATCATTTAAAACAATCTGTGTTAAGTGTTGAAGAGGTGAAAGACTTACTAAATCATAAAACCTTGATGTTAGTGAGTGTATATTGTAGACCAGTATGGCCTAGATCGGTATGACCTAGTTAAAAAAAAAACAATTAATAAGGTGGCATGTGCAACCATGTAGTGTTATTTATAACAAGAGCCGTCTCTGATGTTTTATCTTATTCTTTCGGAACTCTTCTGTTTATGTCATTTTTATATGACGTGTGCACTAAGACTTTAAAAGCTTTACTTAATTGTTTTTAAGCAGAATCAGTTCATCATACATTATACCATTTCTTAAAGTTGTACAACTGATATATAACTTGTATAATGCAATTTTAGTTTCTTTTGTAATCGTTGTTCAGTTCACAAATGTATTAAATAGTATGCAATTCCTTGGACCCAAAGTATTGTGCTGTACTTTTAAGTATAATTTTGTAATCTGTTTTTATTTGTTAATAAAACATTATTATTATTACTATTAAATACTTTTTCTCATTTTTAAAAACCCCTTTTATTTTCACATAAAAAATATTGGAATTTAAATATATCAACAAAAATTCTTTTAAAATTAGTCTCCAGTAATTTAATTTATAAAACATATATGAAAATATATACTTGTTGGAGTACAATCCATTGCCTTAGTAATTAAAAACTGTGATTGATAATTACGTATTATTACTTTGTCTACATCCTTTTCTTTTGTACTGAAATATATTTTAATTTTTGGCATATACTAATTATTATTTTCACCATTAATTAAGGGCCAAAAAATAAACCATGTTGTAGGTTGCTGTCACAACATTTAAATGCTATTATGAGCTTATCATGGACTACTGTGCATGTCACCAACTAACTTACAGTTTGCTATTTGCCATGATGGAGTTCTCTAGTTCTTATAACCACAATTTTTATTTTCAAAATTGTAAACGTTCGTCTAGCTATTTTTTAATAATTACACAAGACAAAGAAAAGTTAGCGAGTTCCCAAATGAGTGTTTGAAATAATGTTTTTAAACTTACACACAAAGATCAAAAACGCTTAGTTTCTCAGCATCAATGGGCAAATAAATATGGGTTAGGTTTATGTACTTGTAAATCTAAATTATTATTCTAAATTATGACGTGTATATTACAAGCACGTAAATTAATAGTTTTATTAACATTATCTATTCCATGAATAGTTGTTGGGAGTGACACACAAAATTTGTCACAATTAAATCTCCCTTTCGTTGAAATCTGGTCGCCCCAATTTTAATGCCAAAATTCTTCCATTTGACCATTATATACTGATGGTACTATTATTCTTATTACAATTGCATTACAAAACTGTAAACTCTTGCTGAGTCACCCTAACGAGCTAGCAGAATACCCAATACCCAAGTTTCCAAATGTTTCTTGTATTAATGTTGTGAATTTGTAACTATTAATTCTGTGCGATAAAAAATAAATTGTAAAATACATCTTGCATACACAATTATTTGTATGGGTGTGTTCGATTTAATGTATTGTGTATAATGCACAAATACATACTAATATTCAAGGTATTTACCTTTACTTAACATGAAATTAAAATAAACTTTCTATAAGCATGTGAAAGAGTCCATTCATGATATTTAAAGCGTTCTGAAAAGTTACGTTTTAAACAAAACCAAAGTAAACATTTACCTTTCATAGTCACAAAATTACATTTTATTTCAAACGCCCGTTTTTAATAGCGTTTCACATTTGGCTGTGAAACGCTACTAGCATTTTAAGACTAATGTATCATCAAAACAGTTTGATTCTGGAAATTTAGGAATCTCATGAACGTTTTAACTCACCAACTATTAAAATATACATAACACGTCTACCTCAAACCTACACATAACAAACGCCAATATGCTGTCAGTACAAAATCAGCTGTTTCGTTGCTGCTTATTGACTGACATTCGACAACTGACCAGTAAACAGCCAAGTTCTCTTTATATGTAAGAATAATATGTATAATATATTTAAGTAAACAAAACTGAGATATGCGCATTCGTGCACAAAGTTTGTTCCAAAGTTTTTTTTAACTTGTATGATTACAACTTCTCTTTTTTTAATTTTAAACCTCATAGTTTGGTTTATAAATAGGGTCTTTCACTAAATCTATTCGAAGGACGCCAATAACTCTAATCATAATCGTTTTGTTTACGTTGGACGTGATTGTATAGTACAAAATTATTTCGTATCTAATGATGATAGTTGGATTACTATCGAAACATTTGTAATTTACAAAATACATTCGGATCTAGCTTACGATGGGGGTCTTGGGGAATATTCAGCGGCAAAATGTAACTTCCGGCGCCGCGCGTGTACTATGTTTCGGTGTCCGATGTGTACATCCAACAGTTTTCTTCACAAGTAACTAATGCCAGCTTATGGAGGTTATGTACGACAATGTAACTTAAATAAAATTTACTTTGTCACTGTACATTAAAAGGGTGTATTTATTGGAAGTACAGAAATTAGTTTACATTTATCGCACATAATTACGGTACAGAGACGATTTTGGGAGGTTGTTGCTACGTTTAACAATATAACTTAACCTTTTACATTTTGAAAAATTAATTAGACTTAACAAACGTTTCCTTAGTTAGTGTACATTCAAAGGCTGTATTTATTGTATGGATAAAAGGCTGTATATAACATTAACGGCTGTATTTATTCGAAGTAAGTAATGCCAGCTTATGGAGGTTATGTACGACAATGTAACTTAAATAAAATTTACTTTGTTCGTGTACATTAAAAGGGTGTATTTATTGGAAGTACAGAAATTAGTTTACATTTATCGCACATAATTACGGTACAGAGACGATTTTGGCAGGTTGTGGTTACGTTTAATTATTTAACTTAACCTTTTAGATTTTTAAAATTAATTAGACTTAACAGACGTTTCCTTAGTTAGTGTACATTCAAAGGCTGTATTTATTGTATGGATAAAAGGCTGTATATAACATTAACGGCTGTATTTATTCGAAGTAAGTAATGCCAGCTTATGGAGGTTATGTACGACAATGTAACTTAAATAAAATTTACTTTGTTCGTGTACATTAAAAGGGTGTATTTATTGGAAGTACAGAAATTAGTTTATCGCACATAATTACGGTACAGAGACGATTTTGGCAGGTTGTGGCTACGTTTAATTATTTAACTTAACCTTTTAGATTTTTAAAATTAATTAGACTTAACAGACATTTCCTTAGTTAGTGTACATTCAAAGGCTGTATATAACATTAAAGGCTGTCTTTATTCAAAGTACCGGAATTAAAACGTACTTCCAATTTAGAACCTAGTACAATCTAATGTATAACCAAACAAGTACATTAAAATCCTTTTTTCAACATAATGCAATAATAAGCAATGTGTAGTTTCTGTTAACATGCAAATGATTAAGTATTAATAATGGGTTACAGTGGAATTTAATGTTGCTACGGTCTGAATTAATGCAAATAAAATTGGGAGAATCTCGTAAACATATTAAAGAATGCTTGTATATTACACACAAAATTATTACAGTACGGACCTTTGTTAATGAATAGAAACAAATTTGACTCTATACTTTAGTATGTACCAATAAAATTCACCTTTTTTCAAATACCAATATCTGTTGTTGTTTTTCATACCCTTAAAAAAAGGTCATTAACAACATACATTATGAGAAAACGTGATTACAAATAACCAGCCATTAGTTACTTAGAAGAAAAAAGATATAACATTTACAAACATCAAATCTTCAATTCTCTCCCTATTTGTTTTATAAAAACTGGAGTTTCTACTGCAGGTTTTAAGTCCACTAACTACTTAATTAAATATACATAATTGTTCCTGTATCTTGTTGGGTAACATTATATTAATACATCTGCTTCCTACTCATATGTGCAAACAATGTTTTTAATGTACGGTCCTAAAATCTTTATCAACACTTTATATCTTTAAAATTTAGACAAAGTCTAATGAGCAACTTGGCCTAACCTGAATTTACATGACCTGGCTCAGAACAACTTTATTTTGGCAAATACAAAGATGAAGACTGGTTGCAATTTCTTCAGGGCTCACACCTGCTGCCAGGCCTAGTTGTATAACATGATAAGGAAGAAATAAATCAGCCCAAACCTGCAACCGCTGTGGGAAGGCTTTTACACCATTACCAATAAGATTAATGATGTCATCTAAGAATAACTCATTAGCTTTATTTTTAACTTTCATTAGTTTTATCTTTTTTAACAATTTTTAATGCAGTTTACTGGAGTAAAATCTTCTTATTGATAATGTTCTTATCAGTTTCATTACATTATTCGGGTTATCTCTTTTTATTACCGTATCTCAGACAATATTTATAGTATACAATTTAGTTAATGACTTAGTATTTTGTTCTTCATGTATCATGGTCATGAAATGGTTTAAGTTGGGGCCTATTTTATGTAAGGGGAAAACATAACGTTACAATATTGTAATTACTTTTATTTCTATAATTATTTATAAGTATTACTTTGTACAAACAAAACTGGCTTAGAAATGGGTCTACTTAGGAAATTATGGAATTCTGCTGAAATTTCGAATAGTTCTGGAGGGGAATTGATCCCCTGATAACCCCCCTCCGCAAGTTACTCCACTGATCCCACTCTACACAGTTCCAAGAAATCCTGTATTTAGTAGAGCTTCCCTTATGTTTGCCTGGTAAGTGAAGGAGAAGGGATCTATTTAACGTGCAAGTTGAAGAATATATTTAATTATTGCACTTAACTTGATATAAGTACTGATTACATTTCAGGATTATTATTTTCAGAAATAATGTATGTAAACCAGTTTTCCCCATATAAAGTTAATTAAAATTCTTTAATGCATAGCATTCCAGGCATTTACAGTAGTAGATTCGTTTTACTAAATTTGAATTTACACAAATAATTCTCTTTGATTAACCAGAGTTACACACACAAACTAAATGCTGAGTGTCCTCCTAGTATATAAATTCAGCTAAAACAGTATTCCAAAAACTTACCTTGTTACTAGAATATGTGACATGATGAACTTTTCATCATGTGTTCAACTTTGTGTTGGGAGTTAAGCATTTTAATAATTTATATTTATGCAGGCGTATAGCAAAATCTGATCATCATGGAAAAGGAATAAGGCATTTTGTAATAGCAATTAACTGATTAGTTCCTGCTGTATTACCGAATCATATTACAAGACCAATTTTTGTTTAATTGAAAAGATATATTTTAATTGTTTCTTTTGGTGCAATCTGTAAATTCCATGACACACGTCCATAAAGGTTTGAAAATATGCTTACTCCAGTTTGATAGGAATAAATTTTCAAAAAACTAATACAAATTTGTTATGTCTGATCACACCAGCTATCCTGTCTATTGGCAATGAGACTTTTATCCAAATTTATCATATAGTATTGTGCTAAGATGTTACACTACATTTGTATACTGTAATACAGTGTATTATTTGCAGACTGACAGGGTTATAAAAAATTCTGAAAGAATTGTTGCTTTTACAACACCATCCTTTATCAAGTGACTACTCAAATCTGCCAGTTTTTCACAGATCCCCTAGTGATGCTCCAAACTTTTCAAGGATTCTCCTGGCCTTAAAAAACTGACTGGCCTCATTGATTGACATGACTAATGTTAAATTTACTTTGGGATACTTCCAAACATAATACAGTTTACAATAAACAAACAAAATATTATGCCTGTCTAATTTTTTCCAGAACTGTATACACATAATTTGATCTGGATAGAACATTTATTAAACAATAATACTATTTGATGCAAATAATTAAAATATCGGAATGGAGAACAATACATGACTACCATGTTCTAAGATTTATATTTGAAATCATTTTAGAAACGAAGTATTTCTATAGAAACTACTTCTACCTTCAGCCTCAACCACAGAATTGTGATCACTAACATATACCACCTCATGTTCATAAAACAGTATTCCAAACACTTACCTTGTTACTATGGTGTCTTCAACAGGTACATTGGTGTATAAATTCGTTATGTCAAATGATGCTAATGTTGAGTTGTGTGGTATATGGATGTGTTCTAGTTTTTTGACAAGTTCTATGTTGTTTTTAACAGAAGTGTTGTTTGTTGGTTAGATTTATGTTGTTTGTTGGTTAGATTTATATGTTTTCTGATTAGTTTATCTAGGTGTCTGGCGATTTTGTGGGAGGGTGCTTGTGTGTTATTTATCAAAGTTCAAATGGGTATATTGGGTTTGTGTATTTTTGGTAATGCGTTTAGTTTTGGGGGGTTAGGTTTAATTTCTTTTTAGGTATTTTGTTTTCTGTTTGGATTATGTATTTTGCATTATTTATGAATTTGTTTTTGGTATTTTATTGTGGGATCTTTGGTTATTTGAGTTATATTGTTTTCGGAGAAGAATTTCTCAGTTTTATTGTTTATTTCTTAAATATTAGAATTACCTTGGTTCCTTCTTTGCAATTATGTTTATTTCTTGTTTGTTCATTATGACTGTTGTAATTTCTATAGATACTTTTGGTGTGTTTGTTGTAATTTTGTGTTTTACATAATCTTTTGTGATTAAATCATTTGGTGTAAAATGTTCCAGATTATAAAATACACCTAACAGTTTTAACATACAATATATATAGTAACACCTCTATACATAGTAACAGGTATATCAATATACCTGTAATCACAGGTATGGGAAAGTAATGGCAAATCTTGCATAATCTTGTTATCAGTTATTGTTATTATTCGGCTAGTGCTATTAAATTCATATTGGCCCAAAGTGATCACAAAAGGAATTTATTATATTTGTTTACAGTCATCGGTGTTGATTCCAAGTGGATTTGAAATTTATATAAATTAATTTTCACTCACATGAATGAAGTTGCAACCGTAAAGAATACAGAATATATTTTCTATGACAGCAGACAAGACAGGACACTTGTATTTTGCCTTTTATGTGTGTACATACATTCAGACATCATTTATTTGGATTGACTTCTGCAAGCTTGAAATCAAATACTAATAATGTTTTATGAATATTAATTACTACACTTTCACATGTGAAACTTACTTTGTTTATTTTCCTCGTACGACATTTCAGTGTGGTGTTCGCCTTCATCAGCGGGGTATGGTACAGAATGTCCGGAACTTGTAACGGTTTGTTTAGTTGGTAGGTTGTGTGGGGGAGTGTGGAGGTGGAAGGGGGTTATGTAAAATTATAATCCTCAAAGTATAATATTGAATTAATTGGGATGTTTTGTTAAATTGTTACGACGGTCTCACCGATTGTCACATAGTACAGTGGAAACCAAAATAAAACACACTTATGAATTTGCAAATTACATTTATTATATTTTTAATTGGTGTTGTTACATGCTTGTTCACTTCTTTTGTTACATTTTAAATCAGTGTTGTGTTGTGATTAGCTATGATGGTAGTGTTATTAGTACAGACGAGGATGCTGCAGTTTCTTTTCTTAAAGAAAAAGATTTGGTTCACAATCCTCGTCAATGTGGTAATGGACATGATATGATTTTAGCGCTTGGGCAGCAACAGCATTGGTGTTGTAATAAGAAGACTTGCCGTGAGTATAAGCCAGTTTGCAAGGACACATTTTTAGAGGGGTCCAGATTACCCCTGAGAACAATAATAACATTTATTTATGACTGGTGTGAAGGCCGTAGTAGTGTGAAAAACAGTAAAAATCAACTGAAAATCGACAACAAAACACACACACATTGGATGGCTTACTTAAGACATATCTGTGCTGAAGACATCATGAGCAACCCACAGAAAATTGGAGGACCAAATTTAACAGTTGAAATTGACGAGAGTCTCTTTGCCAAGAGAAAAAATAACGTTGGCCGGGTGTATCCACAACAGTGGGTTTTCGGAGGATTCTGTCGAGAAACAAAGGAATGTTTCTTGTGTCGTATCGAAGATCGGTCAGCAGCTACCCTCCTACCTCTCATAGTGGCAAATATTGAACCAGGGTCCATTATAATGTCAGATGAGTGGCGTTCATACCGTCAAATTGTTAATTTGCCACAACAGTACACTCATTTGACTGTAAACCATAGTTATAACTTCGTGGATCCTGAAACGGGAGCACATACACAAGGCGTAGGAAGCATGTGGCGGTCCTGTAAACCCCGAAACGTGATTGAATGTGGTGTGAGAAGGGAACGCTTAGATTCCTATTTAAGTGAGTTCATGTGGCGAACAAGAAATGCAAACCAGGATTTGTTCGAGTTCATGTGGAGGTCCGCAGAGGTCCAGAATATCTTTCCAGGTGATGCATCGACAATAATTGTGTAGTTACTGGAACAATCTGGGGATTCACAGACACTTAACTCGCTGTATTAATGTAGAAGTGTGTAGAGTCACCTCCTTACCACTCACGACTACCTGTAACAATATTGTAAATAAATATAAGCTGAACACTGTGGGAAAAAGTGCTAAGTGAAGGAAGAAAAAGTGTAATATAATGAATGATCAGTAATAACAGAAAAGACTGTTAAAATTAATGATTCACCCCAAATGTATGAAACAAATGAAACGTAGACTATAAGTAAGATTAAGGGAGACATGATTTATATTATTCTGAATGTTCAGCAACATTGTATTAATTAGGATTTAAACCCAAGTCCCATATTTGTTTCAAGGGAAAAGACTACAATTAGAAGGTTCAATTTGTTTAATTAATTGTATTAAGAGTTAGTTATGTTTAAATATGTTTTGTGTGTAATAATGTTAGTAAGGTTGCTATTAAGAATATTATGCTATTATGGCTATTATGAATTGTCAAAGAAGAAAAAGGTTGTAAGAAAATAGACACACTGTTATGTATAAAATACCATAGATACCTAAATTAGGCTCAGACACACTAAATAGAATTAATCAGTCAACAAAATTTGGCAAACTAAGGAAAAAATTACTACTATGGAATGTAAACCAGTTTGTAATAAGTAATAATCCCATCAATCAATGTAATCCCAGCCATAAAGACACAACTCTAAAGTAGCATGTCTATAATTCCTGTTTTAAGGTAATATTAGTGTTGGAAGGTAATAGAAGCATTAATTTCAGATAATCAAACCACAGTCACAAGGATTAATCAAATCACATAATCAAACTACTCCTTTCCCTTAACCGATCTTCACAAAGAACAATACGTCTTGAGTACTCTACACAGGGCTGTACGCAGAAAATTATTTTATTCAGTTTGAATTTGCGGCTCTTATCGTTTGCCACAGAAAATACCCTTGTTAAAATGTTGCAGGTAAACTACCCCTTTCCGTTAACTGATCTTCACCAAAACCAATAGGTCTTGAGTACTATACAAATCAGGGCTGTATGTAAAAAAATATTTGATTCTAAATATAATTATTACACTACTATTGTGTTCCGAGTCGTAGTGTAATAATTATATTTAGTTAATTAATGGACACGTCATGGACAACGAAATCCAAGTATTCGATTCTGTTTGAATTTTTGGCTGTTATCGTTTGCCATAGAAAAAAATCTACACACAAACACACACACACACACTTTTTGAAAAATGACTTTTCATGTTTTGAGGGTAGTACAATCAGAATCTGCAAAAATCTCGAACACGATTTTTTTTTTGCCATCACCATACTTCCATTTCCTTAAGGACATGGAAGTAAAAGGTAAGGGGCTTAACAATATCTACCACTTTTTAGATAAAGAAGGAGTATGCACTACGGTTAATAGCTTATGCTACAAGATACATAAGTGTTTATTTTAAAAATTAGTACAGTAACATACAAGACAGGTTACATGAACAACCGCTGGAAGAAACGGAGAATAAACAGTTACAGTGAGGTCGAAAGACGTAGAATTGAGCACTACAGAGTCAATTGGGTTTGTAAAGAAACATCAAACCCAATGTACTATCATTACACACAACAATGTACTATCATTACCTAACCAACCACAACACTCATGTAGAGTAGATGTATTATTTAGGAAGTATCTGTGCCTCAACTAAGTACTAAGTCCAGTACACTGTAACAAGATCTACTGTTCCACACTGTAAATAAAGAAGATGGGCAATAATATATATTGTAACGTTTATCCCTTTTTCTTACCTTTAAATCTGTAGTATCTTGTCCTTGTAGTATTCTATATTGTAATAGATGTATTGGTATTGTTTTTGTATTCGTCAGTCTCACCTAACGTTATAGTTAAATTGTGTACCTTTAATTCAATTGTAAAGAAGACTGTTTGCATTAAATGTAATGTAATAATGTAACAATATGTATGTGTAGGCTGATTAGAATGGAATGGCTGTTTACTTACCACTTTACCTAGTATTTTGGTCACTTAACCAAAAATTTGTCCATTTTAAGTACAGACTCTAACCTATCAGATTGCAATGTAACTGGAATTTGTTGAAAACAAGATTAAACTATCACTCATATATTCAACCCCCCCCACAGAGAGTGGGAGGGGGAAGAGAGAGAGTTATATATCATTGTTGAATAATTAAGACATTCCTTTTAACAAAAATATACTTTTTAATTAAATTATTACAACTATTTATTTTTACTTTAATTATATTTATGTTTCTGAATAATTGAATACAATACAATAATTAAAATAAAAGTATATTGTTGTTAAAAAGTATTTTATTTTTTATTGATTAATAATAATAACATAAGAATATAAAATAAAGTAATTTGTAAATATATCGTTATACTTCTGACATGTAAAGTAGTATACATCAATAGTCTACTCTCATACAGTATACGAATTTGTTGGAAAATATCATGCACACTACTTGGCAAAGGTTCAACACTGATTTAAAAATGTTTTGTTTAATGCAAACACTGAAACACACTATACACAAGAAATAGAACTCATCATGAACATAACGTGATTATATTACTTCTTATGGTATAAGAATATGATATCGGTTTTTTATTTAATACCCACTTGTAAAGGAAAAAATACAGTTATTATTTTATAAATAACTTTGTTACAGCTGCTGTGAAGTTGTTTAGATTAAATAATGTAACCTAACCAACTTTTAAGTATTTAATATTAAGTATAAGTATATTTAATCCTCAGAGAAAATGAACAATTAACACCAGTTTTTGAAAGAACCATGAAAGGAGAGAAGATGAGCTTGTGTACGAAATGCAAAGTGGAGTATCTTATGTCAACAGTTCAAACCAAATACATATGAATGGAGATGATTGGTAATATCTGGGACCTGTCACACAACAGAACACCATACAATGATGATAGTGTGTATCACTTATTTCATCACATCTCTTACCATGTAATGTGCCTGCTTTTAATAATATTTTCAAAGGATTTTAATACTTTGTTTTGACTGGTTTCACTGTGTAAATTACAAACCTGAATATAGTCCTGGAATACATACGGTAATCAATTTTTCCATTCACAGCCACGTTTCGCATTAAATCACGAATGCCTGCAAAGAAAAATAAATTACATCACCGGACACACCAAGTACTGACATATGAACATTAATCAATTATTTTGTTTAATCAGTCAACTTTCTAAGAGACCAATATTAAAGGGTTTACAGATTATTGACGCACCCACCAAAACACACACACACGGGTTGTGGTATGTGTTACAATTGTGTCTTATTTTCAGCTAACCGTTCTTTTACAGGTGAAATCAGTACAATTGTACCTCGTGAGTATAAGGTTAGTTTAAGCTGTACCTATGATATTAAACATAATAATACACTGAACATGATTATTACACTTTATATGATATCAGCTTTTTGGCTTAATATCCACTTGTAAAAGAAAAAATACAAAATGATTATTATTTTATAATTAACTTTGTTACAGCTGTTGTGAAGTTATTTAGAATAATAATGTAACCTAACCTACTTTTAAGTACTGAATACTTTTAATGTGTCATGTACTGTGTTCAATAAGGAAACGAAATACTTTTACAGAGTACTTAAAATCCTTGAAAATGGTATTGGATTAAGCTTGAGCAATGAATAATTAAACTAAGCACATGATTTCAAAGTCAATATCATAATTAACTACGTATTCTAAATAGAACATACCAAATTGATAATACTTACCAAAATCATGTAAAACAAGAATCATAAAGGGGCTTCATATTTTTTTATATGTTCAAGCATTTTCTCGAACTAATCCTGGTTTGCATTTCTTGTTCGCCACATGAACTCACTTAAATAGGAATCTAAGCGATCCCTTCTCGTACCACATTCAATCATGTTTCGGCGTTTACAGGACCACCACATGCTTTCTATGCTTTGTGTATGTGCTCCAGTTTGAGGATCCACAAAGTTATAACTATGGTTTACAGTCAAATGAGTGTACTGTTGTGGCAAATTAACAATCTGACGGTATGAACGCCACTCATCTGACATTATAATGGACCCTGGTTCAATATTTGCCACTATGAGAGGTAGGAGAGTACCTGCTGATCGATCTTCGACAGGACACAAGAAACATTCCTTTGTTTCTCGACAGAATCCTCCGAAAACCCACTGTTGTGGATACACCCGGCCAACATTATTTTTTCTCTTGGCAAAGAGACTCTCTTCAATTTCAACTGTTAAATTTGGTCCTCCAATTTTCTTTGGGTTGCTCATGATGTCTTCAGCACAGATATGTCTTAAGTAAGCCGTCCAATGTGTGTGTGTTTTGTTGTCGATTTTCAGTTGATTTTTACTGTTTTTCACACTACTACGGCCTTCACACCAGTCATAAATAAATTTTATTATTGTTCTCAGGGGTAATTTGGACCCCTCTAAAAATGTGTCCTTGCAAACTGGCTTATACTCACGGCAAGTCTTCTTATTGCAACACCAACGCTGTTGCTGCCCAAGCGCTAAAATCATGTCATGTCCATTACCACACTGACGAGGATTGTGAACCAAACCTTTTTCTCGAAGAAAAGAAAGTGCATCCTCTTCTGTACCAATAACACTTGACAGTTCATCGTAGCTAATCATAATTAATTAATAATTAATGTGAAACTCCCAACACAACACTGATTTAAAATGTAACAAATTCGGTGAACAAGCATGATAACTTTTTCAGTTACCGCCATCGTAACAACACAATTTTACCACGTGCTGTACAAATGGCATTTGGTCTTTGACTATTCTAAGCAAAATTCAAGACCTTTAGGAATAAACGGGTAAATTTTAAAACAAATTTAAAGACTCTCTGTATTAAATTTAAAGTCTACTAAAATTAACGACACATGTTATTTCAAAAGGACAGTGAATAACTCTAAAGGATACTAAATCATTCTTACTACTGTTCAGGTGCAGTATGTACTCCAGAGGCAGATTTATCCATAGGCAAAGTAGGGAACTGGCGGCAAATTTTGTGAATACCGGAGAGATGTGGACACTAGGCCTTTTGCTACCTGAGAGAGGGATGACAAAATTCCAAAAGTATTTCTATACCGGAGGTTTGCGGACAGGTCTTATCTGAGGTGCGCCCGCTTGTAAAATTTTATGACGGGGTCATAGTCCGAGATGCGCCCATTTTACTTCGAGTCCCCCACGTAGCTGTGACCCCCCCTGCGTTTTATTATTTCTAGCCTAATGTATCTACCAACAATCGTTTGTGACAAACTTTGTTTTATGGTTTTATATAATAAATTCGCTTCGATTTTATATATAAAGTTTCTGGTCAGTTGCTCAATTCGAGTGTTTGGGTTTCGAGTGGTCAGGTATAGAATAAGGGATTATTCTCTTATGCACACACGCACATCGACCATTTTCAGGTACACCGGGCGCAACTCGTCTCGGCCCTGCGGACACTACCCTTTTGGGTGTGATAGAATGTGGAACCATGTCAATGAACCCGCCCACCAGTTTACCAGTACGAATCCACTCCAAGTATTTGTCACTTTGAGTTTGACATTCGTAGAGTGAAGACGAGTATGAAAGTTGTTACAACTACTAAGGGTAAACCTTGTGCCCATTACAACGGTTATGCGTATCGTAAATTTCGGGAGTCGAAAGAAGGTGTTGTTACGTGGATGTGTTTACGGGAGAAGTCCAATCGCTGTAAAGGAAAGATGCGGTCGAAGAAAGAAGATGTTTCCGAACTTTTGTGTGGACCACCTGATGACGCGTCCTTAGAAGTGAGGAAGCGTGTGGAGAAGGTGAAGAAGAGGGCACGTGAATAAAATACTCAGTTATATGCGATATACACAGATGAAATTGGAGATCTTCATAATAGAGGTTATGATTTTGTCACAGTAATGCCCCATGCAGAAACATTGAAGAGAGCCATTCGGGATCATTGGTGTAAAACCCAAGGAAACCAGCATCAACCAAAGAATTGTGAAGATATTGTTCTTTCAGAAGACATTCTAAAAATGAGCGATGGCAGCAGTTTCCTTCTTAAAGATGACGCATTAGAAGAGAGAATTATCGTTTTTAGTGGCAGCAAAGGAAAGGAATGTCTAGGAAACTCTTCGCATTTTTTAATGGACGGTACATTCAAGAGCTGTTGTAAGGAATTTACACAAATCTACACAATCCATGCAGATTTGTTTGGCGTCCAAGTGTGGTAAATGTAGACTTCGAGGCTTCTGCGATTGCGGCCCTTCGTCAAGTTTTCCCCACAGCTGAAATAAGTGGATGTTACTTCCACGTGAAAGAGTTTGTGGAGGAAGGTCCAAGATGTAGGCCTAACAGAGGACTATCGCCAGAATGAAGAAATAAGGCTTCACGTCAGTATGTGTGCAGCATTGACATTTTTAAATTTATTCCTATCAAACTGGAGTAAGCATATTTTCAAACCTTTATGGACGTGTGTCATGGAATTTACAGATTGCACCAAAAGAAACAATTAAAATATATCTTTTCAATTAAACAAAAATTGGTCTTGTAATATGATTCGGTAATACAGCAGGAACTAATCAGTTAATTGCTATTACAAAATGCCTTATTCCTTTTCCATGATGATCAGATTTTGCTATACGCCTGCATAAATATAAATTATTAAAATGCTTAACTCCCAACACAAAGTTGAACACATGATGAAAAGTTTATCATGTCACATATTCTAGTAACAAGGTAAGTTTTTGGAATACTGTTTTAGCTGAATTTATACACTAGGAGGACACTCAGCATTTAGTTTGTGTGTGTAACTCTGGTTAATCAAAGAGAATTATTTCTGTAAATTCAAATTTAGTAAAACGAATCTACTACTGTAAATGCCTGGAATGCTATGCATTAAAGAATTTTAATTAACTTTATATGGGGAAAACTGGTTTACATACATTATTTCTGAAAATAATAATCCTGAAATGTAATCAGTACTTATATCAAGTGAAGTGCAATAATTAAATATATTCTTCAACTTGCACGTTAAATAGATCCCTTCTCCTTCACTTACCAGGCACATAAGGGAAGCTCTACTAAATACAGGATTTCTTGGAACTGTGTAGAGTGGGATCAGTGGAGTAACTTGCGGAGGGGGGTTATCAGGGGATCAATTCCCCTCCAGAACTATTCGAAATTACAGCAGAATTCCATAATTTCCTAAGTAGGCCCATTTATAAGCCAGTTTTGTTTGTACAAAGTAATACTTATAAATAATTATAGAAATAAAAGTAATTACAATATTGTAACGTTATGTTTTCCCCTTACATAAAATAGGCCCCAACTTAAACCATTTCATGACCATGATACATGAAGAACAAAATACTAAGTCATTAACTAAATTGTATACTATAAATATTGTCTGAGATACGGTAATAAAAAGAGATAAGAATAATGTAATGAAACTGATAAGAACATTATCAATAACAAGATTTTACTCCAGTAAACTGCATTAAAAATTGTTAAAAAAGATAAAACTAATGAAAGTTAAAAATAAAGCTAATGAGTTATTCTTAGATGACATCATTAATCTTATTGGTAATGGTGTAAAAGCCTTCCCACAGCGGTTGCAGGTTTGGGCTGATTTATTTCTTCCTTATCATGTTATAGAACTAGGCCTGGCAGCAGGTGTGAGCCCTGAAGAAATTGCAACCAGTCTTCATCTTTGTATTTGCCAAAATAAAGTTGTTCTGAGCCAGGTCATGTAAATTCAGGTTAGGCCAAGTTGCTCATTAGACTTTGTCTAAATTTTAAAGATATAAAGTGTTGATAAAGATTTTAGGACCGTACATTAAAAACATTGTTTGCACATATGAGTAGGAAGCAGATGTATTAATATAATGTTACCCAACAAGATACAGGAACAATTATGTATATTTAATTAAGTAGTTAGTGGACTTAAAACCTGCAGTAGAAACTCCAGTTTTTATAAAACAAATAGGGAGAGAATTGAAGATTTGATGTTTGTAAATGTTATATCTATTTTCTTCTAAGTAACTAATGGCTGGTTATTTGTAACCACGTTTTCTCATAATGTATGTTGTTAATGACCTTTTTTTAAGGGTATGAAAAACAACAACAGATATTGGTATTTGAAAAAAGGTGAATTTTATTGGTACATACTAAAGTATAGAGTCAAATTTGTTTCTATTCATTAACAAAGGTCCGTACTGTAATAATTTTGTGTGTAATATACAAGCATTCTTTAATATGTTTACGAGATTCTCCCAATTTTATTTGCATTAATTCAGACCGTAGTAACATTAAATTCCACTGTAACCCATTATTAATACTTAATCATTTGCATGTTAACAGAAACTACACATTGCTTATTATTGCATTATGTTGAAAAAAGGATTTTAATGTACTTGTTTGGTTATACATTAGATTGTACTAGGTTCTAAATTGGAAGTACGTTTTAATTCCGAAACTTTGAATAAAGACAGCCTTTAATGTTATATACACTAACTAAGGAAATGTCTGTTAAGTCTAATTAATTTTAAAAATCTAAAAGGTTAAGTTAAATAATTAAACGTAGCCACAACCTGCCAAAATCGTCTCTGTACCGTAATTATGTGCGATAAACTAATTTCTGTACTTCCAATAAATACACCCTTTTAATGTACACAAACAAAGTAAATTTTATTTAAGTTACATTGTCGTACATAACCTCCATAAGCTGGCATTACTTACTTCGAATAAATACAGCCGTTAATGTTATATACAGCCTTTTATCCATACAATAAATACAGCCTTTGAATGTACACTAACTAAGGAAATGTCTGTTAAGTCTAATTAATTTTAAAAATCTAAAAGGTTAAGTTAAATAATTAAACGTAGCCACAACCTGCCAAAATCGTCTCTGTACCGTAATTATGTGCGATAAACTAATTTCTGTACTTCCAATAAATACACCCTTTTAATGTACACAAACAAAGTAAATTTTATTTAAGTTACATTGTCGTACATAACCTCCATAAGCTGGCATTACTTACTTCGAATAAATACAGCCGTTAATGTTATATACAGCCTTTTATCCATACAATAAATACAGCCTTTGAATGTACACTAACTAAGGAAATGTCTGTTAAGTCTAATTAATTTTAAAAATCTAAAAGGTTAAGTTAAATAATTAAACGTAGCCACAACCTGCCAAAATCGTCTCTGTACCGTAATTATGTGCGATAAACTAATTTCTGTACTTCCAATAAATACACCCTTTTAATGTACACGAACAAAGTAAATTTTATTTAAGTTACATTGTCGTACATAACCTCCATAAGCTGGCATTACTTACTTCGAATAAATACAGCCGTTAATGTTATATACAGCCTTTTATCCATACAATAAATACAGCCTTTGAATGTACACTAACTAAGGAAACGTTTGTTAAGTCTAATTAATTTTAAAAATGTAAAAGGTTAAGTTATATTGTTAAACTTAGCAACAACCTCCCAAAATCGTCTCTGTACCGTAATTATGTGCGATAAATATAAACTAATTTCTGTACTTCCAATAAATACACCCTTTTAATGTACACTGACAAAGTAAATTTTATTTAAATTACATTGTCGTACGTAACCTCCATAAGCTGGAATTAGTTACTTGTGAAGAAAACAGTTGGATGTACACATCGGACACCGAAATATAGTACACGCGCGGCGCCGGAAGTTACATTTTGCCGCTTAATATTCCCCAAGACCCCTAAATTATTTCGGTATAGTACGAATAGGGCTCTATAATAGATCCTTTTATAGATCCTTAGTACGAAGATTTTATGTGTAACATTCAGAGACTGGATATACACAAGTTTGATCCAGTCAGTGTGTTTTTAAAACCCTTACCCATGACCGGCTCTACTAGAAGGCCGGAGTATTAAACGTGGTAATGTTGTGTCTGAGGGTCTGAGTCCTATAAGGATAGTGGGATTCCGGATAGTGTAATAAAATAGCTAAAGTGAACATGTTATATTTTGATTTAATTTCATAGCCTTACTAAAATCATGAGTATTTTAGTTAAGGCCTAAATCATACAAATCTAAATTATAGGTCTGTGCGCACTTAGTACTATTCGTTTAAGTTGAAGAAATTGGTGAATTAGTGTTGGGCTTAATGAATTAATTTTGTTCGAATTAATGAATTCGTATCATATGAATGAGTTATTTATTATATTTCTTAAATAATATAACTGTATTTTACATAATAAACTTTTGATTTGCAAAAAGTGAAGAATTATAAAACTGCTGTTAACCACCAATTAAAAATGACGCGATTTGATTATTGATACATAAATTAAGAGATCGCCTCAAAATATCAAATCAGCTGGAGTGTTGCCACGTTTAATATTCCATCTAGAGGTGGGCTAAACTGTTATTTTCAAATAATAGGTATGAAAATACCGTTCCAAAAAAATAACTGGTACAAATACCTGTTTTATACATAACCTATACTATCCTTTGTATGTAACTCGTTTTGAGTTTCCTGCAGGTCTCCTATGTAATATTATTTATTTTCACCTAGATAAACCTATTAAAATATTAATAAACCTACTTGCAGTGTATTTATTTGAAGATATTATATTTAAACATTTTACTTGCCTCCAGAAGCGGTTAAGACTATAAAACAGGTTAATTACCTTCAGTCGTGCTTCTTAAAATCCAAAGAAGTTATCCTGTTCTCTTATTTTCTCTTCTTACGAGTTATCAGTTATCGTGTATTTGGTTTTAAGAAGCGCGACAGAAGGTAATTAACCTGTTTTATAGATATTATATAACCTATACTATATAATTTGTTATAAGAAATAAATTGAAACTACAAGTATTAACAATGTTACTTTACACTGTGACTTTATTAAACTATTACTGTTTAAAAGAAAATAAGAAACAAGCGAATTTATAGGCCAATCTTCCTTTGGGAATACCAATTTAAGTTTTCACTAGGAGTAAACAAACTAACATTGGTTAGACAAATCAGTTGCGAAACTCGGGGCAATGAAATAATTTAGAGTACACGTAATAACACAACAAATAATGTGAAAAAAACATCAGAAACATATAATAAAAACATAACAGTAAGCCACAAGAGTGAATGAGAATAAACAAAATTTTACAAATAAAAATAAAAAAACAACTGTAATAAATATAAATAAAAACTTATAAATAATAAGCAACAACAAAAGTAAATTAAATGCATTACATACCTGGATAATCTTCAGATTCATTCACTAATGTACACAGAATATACAAGTCATGAAATGTCACACCTATTTACTTACAGTCTGCTTCACTTAACACATTATAAATAAAATTAAACAATTGAATTGTTTTTAAAATACTGGGATTTCAGTTATTCAAACACTATTTTAAATTTGCATTCAAATATATCAGCTGTTGCACTTTCTTTGATGTTAATCGTGTTCTTCGTTCAGATATTTAAGGAACAGGACTGGATAAAGTGCATAAATGTCCATTACAACAATCTCATCATTTATGTGAGATATGTAGTGTTAAGTTAAAATCACATTAATAAAAAGTATAATATAGCTATCTTGTTGGTTCATCCTCTTCGTTCACTTTTTAAAAAATATTATTATATATATAAACTTTCACTTACGAACCTACTTTGGTTATCACTTCCCCAAACGTTTCAACATGATGTATGTCTTCTTCAGTGGGAGTTAATACTCAAACTGTATTAACTCCCACTGAAGAAGACATACATCATGTTGAAACGTTTGGGGAAGTGATAACCAAAGTAAGTTCATAAGTGAAAGTTTATATATATAATAATATATAATATAGCTTATCAACATCAGCCACTCTATAGGTTATAACACAATATAATTAAATACAACTATTTCACTAACGACTCGGAACACAAAGTTTTTATGAGTAAAAACATAAAGTTTTACCTTACAACCTGAACCGGTTTTAGTTACAAGTTAGTGACTAGTATAATATATAATTTATTAGCATATAATCTGTATTATATATCTGCATATCACACGAGAATAAATGTAACATCAGGATGAATTTTTTCCTTTATTAAAAACAGCTTCGTCTCTTTGCGCAGAACGAAGTATTCAGGACAAAAAAGTGGCTTCGTACTAGTTCATACTCGAAATACGCTTGATACTAGTTGTTCCTAAAATACTACTGTTCCTCTGATACGCTTAGTATTTGTAATACGTGTTTACTTGTTGTTCCTTGTGTATCGGTGATACCCCTAGTATTTGAAAAACTTGTCTACTGGTTGTTCCTTGCGTACCAGTGATATTTTTGTACACCTAGTATTTGGCCTTGGCGTATTCGTTTACTTGTTACTTGCGTACTTTGTGTGTGTGTGTGTGTGTAGTTGCGTAGGGGGCGTGCCTCGACTCGGAACAGCGAGGCCGCGAATAACAGGTATTTCAACTTTTCAGTCACTGTTACATCTGTTCCACAAAAATATAGTTCCAAAATACCTGTTATAAGTATATCGGCCCACCTCTAATTCCAGCCTTCTATTAGAGCCGGCCATGCCTTACCTTGAATGATGATAGTGGAATGTAAGATCACGTACGTACGCAATATATATATAATATAAACACGTTGTAACGTACCGGTATGTTTTGTTTACAATACTTAAACTTCATTTATACTGAAAATAATAATAACAGAATGGGGGGGGGGCGGTTATTGTTATGCTTAGGATTTGTGAATGAAACCAGAGGTAATATCAGTTTGTTATTTGAACAAGATGACATCATCTGATGGTGACATGACTACTATAGAAAAGAAGAAACGTAGGAAAAGAAGGAAAGAAAACAATCTATACTCATTAGTTGTGAATAAATGTTGGCAAACCACAAAGAAAATTTGGAAAACAACAATATTAAGTATGTTCGGCAAGTATAGCTGCATAGAAAGACTAACGGCAAGACTAAAAGGTAAGTTTCCTGTTGTCTGTGATTCCCATTAGTTTATGCAGGTAGCAAAGGCAGCTTCATCAACAGCACTGAACTAACTTCTTTGTAAGAAAAACAGTGCAGATAAACATGAAGAAATGGATGTTGGAAATCATGAGAGGTGGTTTATAGAACAACTATTTCCAAACTATCCATGAAATTCAGTAGTTCTATTGGACAATGCAAATCACAACACAAGGTATGTAGGGCAGATACCTACAGCATTTTGGAGGAAAGGTGACATCAAGAATTGGCTGGACTTACAGAACATCTATTGTGACAAGGATTGCCTAAAAAATAGAAATGCTGGATCTGGTTCAAAAACATAGTCCCCCAAATTGGAATAATTTTATAAAACATGTCAAGAAAGTAGAAGTTAAAATGTGGGAAGTTGACTGTGCAGGATGACACTGAATCCCTCATCATTCGACTTGCATCATCTTTATCTTTCAAGTCTTTATCATCTCAAGCTTCAACAATGGCCGGTTCGCATATTTACATTCTCTCTACAAGTTAAGCCAGTGGCTGAAACCAGTTGGGGTATATAATGGTTGGTGCACAAATCTTCTATCCATTTCTACATTCCCCCAATGGTCTCAGCCAGTCTACTAATAGCATTGTATTTTGCCTAGCACTTAGACATGAGGCAGCAGCGTACATAAGCTGTGTTTATTAAGACAGTGTGGTGCAACTTGAACCAAATACCAGTTTGCTCATCATATGGAAATGTGAACGTTCACCAATGTCAACCATTAGTCGTCTTTCGATAAAATATTCTATTAAGTCTCTTAAGCCCCTGTTAATTTGTAATAACCAAATTAATGTTATTGTATGAATTACTATAGATTATTTTTATACAGCTTAAGATTTTTTTAACAAGACATTTCTGTTCATGTTGAACCAAACATCAGTCATGGCCATGGAACTTTCAAAACATAACTGATTCCCCTTAAGAGAGGAAACTTCTCTTCCACCTACGGTTTACTGAAGGGGGAGGGGTTCGGTTAGGGGGTAGGTTAATATTCTCTTCTTTTCCTAAGAGGACTCTTTAATTCTGTAAATATTCATCTTTAAAACACCCTCTCTTTTATTTTCCATAAAAACTGCCACAAAACATGCCTCACCATTTTTCATTTCTAGATGCTGTTTACACATGAAACAAAAGGACACACTCGTAAGCATATTCTAGCCGAATGTATTAAGCAAATTTTAAAAATAAACTAAAAAAAAATGCGTGGGAAGAGGTGAGTCAGAAGCTAAGTTAGTAGGGGGTATGTTAAGGCCACTATACAGCCCCTTGGAGTTCAGCACGGTGAAAGTATAGAGGGAATGTAAATACATGGCCAGGTCATCAACAGTAGGGATGCAGTAACCTACATCCTCATGGAAGGAGTAAGCCTCCGGACTCCACTGGTAATGAATAATGTGCATCGAAATACAAAAATTTTCTTTCATATGTTGTAATTCAGGCCTATGTGGCAAAAATTTAGGACATAAAGATTGTATTGTATATTTTACATATTATATACAATTTTACATGTTATTAGGTACTAATTTAATATGAATTATTTGTATTTTTATTTAATTTAGCACTTATATAATTTTTGTAGTTGATATAATTTATGAACTGTTTACCTTCATGCTCTTATATTAGAAGTCATATATTGTAACGTTCCTTATTGTGTGAATTAGATAATAAGAGTAAGAGCTTGCAATATCTCTTTTCAGTATGTTGTTGTTGTTGTTGTTTTTTGGTTAAACGCCCCACGTTGTGGATGGCATTTTGTCACGTTACTGTTTCTTTATTAATTTCTGGTTAAGTTGATATATATTACTAATTACTGGTTGGGTTAAGTCTTTTCAAAAACATGTATTTTATTTGCGTTGAACGGTTGATCTATTTTAATAATAAAATCTTATTAATTATGTTCTTATTAGTATATTACAGACATTTAAGATTACTTATACTTTAATTTAGTAACACATAGGCCTACAATTTCTTTATATATTGGACATTGGCTATTATAATTTTTATACGTTATATTGTCTCTTTTTATCTACCAAGTAGATGTAGGTTTTGTTTAACATTTATTTCGTACTAACTACATTGTTATTTGTCCATAACCAGCAATAGTTATTTCTTATTTTATTGGCTAGTAGCCAGTTTATTTGTCACACTTTATACTACTAGTTTCTTTACATTACATTCTCCCTTACCTTTCTATCATTCTGTAATATACAATAGTAATCTTTCCTTCCTACCACACACTACAACATTATTATACAAAAATAAAACTTGCAACATTTTTATAACATAATGATCTCTATTTCAATTGTCTAAGTGTCTTATTAGTAACACTCAGATATAACTGAATCTATACTTAGAGTATATATTATACTGAATCTAGGTTTATAGTTTTTTGTCTTACATTTTCTTTAGGTTATGTTGCCATGTTCCCAGTTACTGGTTATACTTAGTTCACAATACTTTATATTTTTATTATGGTTTACACTGCAGACCTGCCAAGTCTCATGCATTGAGCGTGAGATACACGGATTCGAGGCTGATCTCACGCTCACACTGTAACACCACAAAATGTTACATAACCTAGACACTCACCAGAAGGGTAAATAATTACGCTGAAGTGATAAAAGTGAATCATTTATAATGAATGTAGCAAAGAAGAGAAGGAACAACAAAGAAGACAGAAGAGGAAGGACCCCAAGAAACAGTGATGAAGACACTGCATGACACTACAACAAACACTATGACTGACTTTAACTAATGGACATGCAAAGTTCACAATAAGCTGTCAAACGAGCCAGTCCATGACATTAATGTAGAGTCATGTAAAAGTAAAACTAACTAAATAATGACTGAGATAATGTAATATCAGTAACAGCATTTTGGCTGAAAGTAAAAGAACCATGACCAATAAATAACAAAGCCTATGACTAGAATAGCTATGGCCACAATGTATATTAAAACTAGCTTTAATAGACCAGATGTAATTAGTGGGTAAAAATAGTTATAAAAGGAAATCTTATGTGGATGAGTAACTTCCTTATTAGACAAGATGTAATTAGTAACCATTATTAAGGCATAAACATAGTACTAAGAATGTGTCTAGCCCTGGCCTAAACAAATGTTTGTCAGTAAATTAATAGGGAAACAGGACTCCAAGTGAACATAAAATTTACTGAACGATCAATATAATTAAGCGAAATGTGAAATACCACCACTCAATTATTAAGGTATAACTTTAAATTGAGTAGGCCCGAAAAAATGTATTTTGAGAATAAGGATTTTTTTATAATAGTGTATTACCATAATTATGTTAAGAATGAATATTGTACAGTTATAAATAGCTCTTAATTATAATCGTAGATGTATTAGTGTTCAAATAATGACGTTCTAAAGAAAACGCAGTGTAAATCACTAAATGTAAAAAGATAGGAAATGATCGCATTATGCATTGCTAGCAGACGACAGTGAGAAACCATGTTTCAAAACATTATTTATAAGCATTGTCAAAGAAAACGAGGTTAAAACCAGTGTTGAGCCACATCAAATTAAAGCCCAGAAACTAAACTTTAATTTGATGGTAATAGCCTCGAGAGTGGAATTATAATAAGTGCATAGTGCGTGCTAGCATCATTTGTTATTAAAATTAAGAAATTTTCCAAGTAATACCGATAACAACGAAAGCTGAGTACAACGTTCGCTCCGGTGGCCGTTAGAAAAAACGATACGTCATTGTAACGGTTATCAGAGCCAATCAAAAAAGAGTTTACTAAACAACTTTTCTCTCTAAGCGCGATGCAGCGAAGGGGTATATAACCAACAGCGCAGAGAAATTCGTTACAGATTTGTCAACTCACTCGAGCGATACAGTCGCCGCTCGCCAGCGTAATACTTTTTTATGACTTAACATAGTATAACAACAGTAAATATTTCAAAATTCTTCAAGACAGTTAACAGTACAGCGATTAACCACACGAAAAGTGCTTCGACAGTAATAAGTGAATATTTTAATTAGTGCGTGTGTTCGGAACGAGCGAGAGTATTTTAATCAGTAATTTAAATAGCCCAGTTTTATTAAGAAGAGGGCAGATTCCTCGTTCCAAGTGCGTATAAAGTGAAAATTAACCAGTGATCATTATAATCCGATCACTGAAGTGTTTTTAAATTTTAATCTATACGATTAAAAGAAATAAGGTAACACAGTGACCATTTATATTGCTTATCTGTTTGCACTGATCATAATTTTCAACAACATTGTACTGACGCAAGGACAACAAAACTTTCAATAACCTACACAGAATCAATTTATTTAGAGGATTAATTAATCCAACGTAAGATATTTGTGTTAGTATTAAGCATCATAATATTTGTTAGTATATAAGTAAGCGTAACGATCGCTAACCTTAAAAATAATTACGAGTTTTTAAAAAGAGGCCAAATTACTAATTATCATTATATTAACGTCTGTCAAGGCATTGGATAGTATTCTATTTGTATTTCAAAGAGCCTACCCGTGAGGTAAATTATATATTAAAAGTCAAATTTGTTAATAGTTATAAGAGTTTTATTGTTCTAAACTGAGCTAGGCCGTATTTTAGACGGGCAACTTAACATCAGGTTTGTGTTAACGCAACAATTGTATTTTTATTTGTTGAATTGTTTTAAAGGGGAAAATAAACCCACAATTTTATTCAGTATAAACTTTGATTACATTTATTTCATATAGATAATTAATACTCAACATTGAGTACAGTGAGATAACTCTGAGTAGAGACTTTACCATATTATATTTGAATTGTGGTAAATGCACCAAACATTTAAACTAAGCATAAAGTGAATTTATACAATTCTAAAATTTATCAATGTGTTTTTTCATGGGAACTTTTTCTAAAGTAAACCCATGTGGCGCCCATATTGCACACAAGGAGTAGTATAACCTTGTTTATAAAGTAAGCTGGTCATAAGAGCATCTTGACAGTTTATTTTTGGGTAAGTGAACGTCAGAACTTCCAGTATCACTAACAGGTATGTGAAAGTGTTTTTTTATTATAAATTATTTGTCCAGACGAGACTTGACGGTACGTACACTGACGACACTTAACCAAGAAGAGGAGTTCCACTGCAAGATCGACGCTACGGTTACATTCATTCACCGACCAGCGATATATATATTATCCACTATAATTATCACACTTTACTACATTAATAATATTTACCATTTATCACTAAAGAGAATTATTACATATAAAGTAAAGAGAGTTCATAGTAACGTTTTAAATTGTAACACGAGATTCGACTACAATCGATAGAGATAAATTGAAATTTAATATTAATTATAAAAGACGGGGATTCCGTTTACTTACAAATTAGCATACAACGTGTGGCAAATTAACACACACATATCTGGGTAGGTTACAACACACAAGCGAGCTGAAATCTCACGCATTTTATCCATGAAAGATATTAAAATTTTATTTTGAAATTAACTTTATTTTAACTCCTGTTTATTGTGTTTTGCAGTCTCTGAATACCGGTTATTTTAATATTGATGTGAAAGATAAGTCTATAGTCGCATAAAAGATTGCGATTGTCACTAACAGATGGTGGAAGTGCCTCTACTGGCTTCGAAGGAAATGCATACGGCCGATTCGACACGTCACTCATAAGTTGTTTCATGGAAGAATGAAGCGTGTGCAGTCTGTGTTGTCTTCAGATTCAGAAAAGGAGGATGATCCTTCTCTGGGAGGAACAAATCCCAGATCTTTTGCGGGAGCTGCTAAATATAAAACCCGCTTCAACGTTGCCTGGCAAGTAAAGTATCCTGTATCTGCAGTTGCTGATGATCCATCTGGATCTGCCTTTCTGTGTGATGTGTGTGCACGAACTTTGTCCTGTGGACATCAAGGTGAGGCGGATATTAAAAGACACGTTGACTCCGATGCTCATAAGAAGTTTATGAAATCTAGTAGAAATCAGCCTAAAATATCTGACGTATTCAGCAGACCTAAGGATGATCGAACAATGGAAAAAGTAAGTAGCCTAATGTTTATGTATTGTAGTTATAAATTATTATTAATCACTGGCATTAGTTAAAGAAATATTTCTTTACCTATCAAAGGCACCAAAAACTTATTTCTTTACCGATCGACCACATTTCGCACTCTAACCTATGAAGTGGACGATGCTAGGCGATGTTCAGCTGTTAAATTAGTGATCGACTGCGATATATCGATTGATGTTCACGAGGTTATTTAATGATAGGTTAGGTTGTTTCATGATATGGTAATTTTAAAACGTGTGGTCGATAGGTAAAGAGGCACCATTAAAAAATTTAATTTTAGGCCAACCACATTTTATAATAGCTTATTTTCAGGATGGTAGAGCAGAAGTGAAAATAGCAACACTTATTGCATGCCACAACATCCCAATTGCCACTGATAGTCATTTGAGTCCACTCTTCAAGGGATATTTTCCTGGATTCTTCAATAGCTCAGAATTATGCTTCAGGAAGGTATGTAAGAGAATGTGGTTATAAAAAAATTTATGGAAACATGTGAGCAATAGAGGAGCATGAACCTTGTCACTGATTTACCCTAATTCATTTACCATCCCTTCTTGCAGATGGAAAACTACATGCATTATGAATGGGGCTATTGCACCATACTTTCATTCTCAGTTGGTGCAATATATGCAGATTCATCCATATTCAGTTCTTGTAGATGATTCAAATGACACTGGTCTTGAGAAATTAAACCCACTGACTGTACGCATCTTTGATATAAGATCACAGAAAGTTATGAGTCATTTTTTGGACATGTGCACCACCACAAGTACTGGAGCAGCAACAGCAGCCACAATTTATGACAAGATTTCAGAGGTACTAGTGAAAAACAGCATTCCCTGGATTAATTGTGTTGCTTTTGGTGTTGACAATACGAATGTAAATATAGGTGTTAGGAACTCCATCATGTCACGAGTCCTTCTTCAGAATAAGGATACTTACTTCATCGGGTGCCCCTGTCACCTAATACATAATATTGCAAGGAGAGCTGCAGACAAATTTCTTGAGAGAAGTGGGTTTGATGTAGAAGATATGTGTGTTGATCTCTACTATTATTTTGATAAGAGCACTAAGCGCAAATCAAATCTTAAAACATTTTGCTTATTTTGTGATGTTGAATATCACAAAGTAGTCAAACATGTAAACACTAGATGGTTGAGTCTTGAGAGAGCAGTGGAGAGAATCCTTTCCTTGTTAAATGGACTGAAGAGTTACTTTTTGTCCAATTCTGAGAGTGAGCCATGTTTAAAAAGACTTAAAACGTTGTTCAATAATCCAATTCTGGAAGTGTATCTGCTCTTTTACAATGCAGTTCTGCCAATGTTCACTATTATTAACAAGTATCTTCAGAGGGAGGATCCATGTATCTTTGCTGCTTATCAATGTTTGCATGAATTTGTGAAAAACGTTGTAGCATGACAGATAATCCACTTAAATCAATTACCAGATGATCATTAGTAAAAATCAAGTATATGGAATATCCAGAAAGATCCAAATGAAAACCAAATAAAAAGCACAATAAATTACCATTATAACAAGAAAAAGTAAACATATAGAAAAAAATCTGCAACTAATATGAATGTACAACAAAATAAAACCACAGAAAACAAAAACTAAAAGAACAATAATACCCAGGTAGAATAGGAGTAGGTAAGGAAGCTACCCAGACCAAGTAAACAGCCCAGTATAAACAAAAGTAAATAATAACGAAATGGTACTGAAGAAACCAAGAACGAAGAAGGAAGATATCCAAAACAAACAAATATACCTAATGAACAGGGACAAGTGAAGATCACATAGAATAGAGGAAGTAGAACACGACCAATACCCAATAGGGAGAAAACAAAAACCCCAAAAGAAAGTAAATGTCACAATAGAAAGTATAACACCCCAACAAACCATAAACTCATGTAAAACAAATAAAAACAAAAAGTGTTTAAAGTGCTAAGTAGAAGTGCACCCAAGAAAGTTATTGTATAATTTAAATAGACAAATCTTAACAGTTCCCCCATGGTTAAACAATATGATATTATAGAACTATGAAAGGACTAGTGATAGTATCAAGAAATAACCAGGGACAAGTGCAAGTTATTAGATTATCATAAATAAACTTTGAGAAGGTACATGAATTACTGTACATTTCAATAACTTTAAGTGTTTTTTAAAATAGTATCATGAATTTAATCAAATAATATGGTGAAGGAGCAATGAATACTCTTTCTAATAAAATGCCACTATTTATATGAGAACATTCAATGGAATAAATAGTATAAATAGATAGCTTGGAGTTAGTACATAAAGTGATGGGGAATACATCCCTAAAATTAAGAAAAACAGATAAGACTGTAACCAAATAGTTTTAAGGGAGTGTTAAAAATTTAATGGAACAAAATGTTAGGTTCCATATTCCATATATGAACTCTATAAATAAGATTTAGAAATAGAGATTAATCCTTGTGTTTATAAAATGTTATTTTGTTTAGTAGTTTGAATTAGGAATGCCATATCTGAATGTGTATATCATTCCTATATAGTAAAATGTTTTTTAGAAGTTACTGTAAGTAATCAGTACAAAAAAGGGTATGATTCTAAATACCAGATTTAATGTTAAATAATTGTTATGTTTTAATTGTTTAAAATCAATACTAAAGGTTATAGTAGTAAAAGAAGAAATTATTAATGAATATTATATTAGAATAGAAGGTCAGAAAAGGGTATTAACTAACTGTATTATTAAAAACTTTGTAACAACAGATAAAATCTAGGCCAGATAGTAAATTTAGACTACATTATAATTGACAAATCTAGTCCTATAAACCAACTAAACTGATGAAATTTATGTAAGATAAACCCACCATATAGTAATACAATGTAACTTATACTTTATAAAGATATTGTCAGAAGATAAGTAAAATTATAAATAAAAATGAAATGTATTAACTAAAATTTCAGAGGAGGAGTCATAGATAAATGAATTATATTTAAAAACAATAACTAATGAACAAAATTGCAAGAAATTAAGGAAAGATAAACAATTATATCAATCTTAGATTCAGTACAATAATAATTATATCAGAGAAAATGGCTATTATCTGAACAAGGACAGGAAACACAGATTTAAGCCTACTTTTCCAACATGAAAGAAATATAACTTTTTTAAATAAAAACTTTGTAAAACTACATTAATTTGTATCAAAATAAGCAAAATAGATTAAAGAAACCGAATATGTATTTAGTATTTCATACAGTTAAATAATAACGAAAATATTTTCCGTGTATAATGTATTCAAATAAATGTATCGGAAGCTAAGGTAATTTGAAACAATGTATGACCTATATTAAATTGGCTAAGATTTTCAGGAGACGAAGGAAATGAGAACAGTTAATTATTATCCGTTGGAGCGAACACTTAAACGAGGTTTTGCCCCGTATAACCTATATTAATGGCGTGCGATACTTAAATCGAGTTCAGTGCAAATTTTGTAATTTTTTTAATTTGGAATTTTAACTTGAGAAGCAGTGAAAACAAACAATAAACAGTGAACTACAGATAAACAGAACCACATACGCCTAAATAATTGAACTAACACCACTACAAATAAATTTTACTGATGAAACAAAAAGGGTTATATACGACACATTTAACCAAAGTGAAATAGACATAATAACACACATTTACACCAAGTGAACTAATAAACACTACACCAGGAACACTCATTTAACTCCAGAACTAATATCCACAATTGCTGAGACGAAGAAACAGTGAAAAGACATCTTTATTGTAAGAAATATTCGTCGAGGTGATTGACATTCAACTACGCATACTTCTGTTGGCCATTTTGATTTTCCCAGCATTCTATTCGAGGTGGAACAAATGAACGTCTAGTCTGCATTGGTTCGAATATTATACTATATAAACTTTCTATATTGATTAATAACTTTGTAATTGTTAGTTTTAAGACATTTTTATTGTAAATGTTACACTTTCTTGGCCCTACCCTTCTCTGGCTATTCTAACATAACCGTTAAAAGAACAATATTTTATATACACTATTAATGTAAAGTTTTTGTCAACTGGCCCTGAGTAACGAGTCGATACTGTTGTCAACAATCGATTACTATCGATATTTTTAATAAATTGTTAATAAACACTCTAATTATGCAAATTGGTTGAATTTTACTTTAAATATAATTAAGGAATAAGTTAATTCAAGAACACGGACTAACGGAAAGGCGGTATTTACGAAAATAAGGAACATATTGAAGAAGAAGAAGAGCCGTCTATCGACCAGTACCAGAGTTAACCATATTAACACAGAAGTTATTCATAGAAAGTGACACCACAACACTAACAACCATAATATAATTAAAAATTTTACACCAGACAGTAACGAAAATTATTTCCTAAATACAGATAACAAAAAACCCGAAACAAATATTTTTTCAGAAAAAACAATTTTTTATTTTGATTTAAAATTTTTTTTTAATTTCAAGTTTAACAAATTATAACATTATTATTTTGTAACTACGAGGGAACGTTACAAAATTGGCGCTCACAACAGTGGGGCTTAATAGAGATACAGGGAACGTTACAATGTTCTAGGTAAAATTCTCCCCCCCCTGAGAAAGTTAAAGAGGTTGAAGGTTCTGGATTCAAAGATCTCAAAGTTGATATAAGAGAAGATCAACTGGATGATGAGGAAATATTTATTGGGATTGCAACTCGACAAAAACTGACTACTCTGTTTCGTGAAACAGCCCTAAAGACTATGCTGAATTTTTAACTGCAGTTAGGCAGTTTTACCAGGAAGTAATTTCTGAGGCAAACAAAAAGTTACCATTGAACGACAACTTGCTGAAACATGCCAGATTTGTTGACTTTTTTGAGAAAAGTTCAGTTCAGTTTAGTGACGTAGAATTTTTTCTCTTGAGGTACTGTAACATTCTTTCTCATATCCACCCAGTGACTGAGATGGAACAACTATACGATGAATTTGTGGATTACAAAATTTTAAAACAAGACAGCAGCCCTGAAGATGTATGGGAAAGTGCTAAAGTCCAAGATGAGGAGCAAGTAAGTTGGTACATTTACCGAATGGATGTAATTTGGCCATATTGTAACGCTGTGCTTATACGATTTATTGCAAATATTCAAAGTCCCTAGTTCTGGGCGACATTTGTACTATTCTATTTAATACACAATATTATAATAATAATTCTTTTTCACCTACCTTGACATGAGCCCAGGATACGTCGCACGAACCTGTGAATGTTAAGCGTGACTTAGGGTTATACTATTCAAGTACTCAACTCTCGTTTTGGTAACATAACTCAGATTTTATTTCATTTCTATATTCTTGTTTAATAATGTTATAGCGTTTTACTTTTCTCTATTCTTCTAGTATCAAAACATATACATATATTGATATATAAAAAAAACTTTAAACTTCAACTAACTTATTCTAAATTTTGTATAAAACGACCCAGTTTGCTGCACACACACTCTCATTCCATTATAAAACCCCCTTTGTGTTAATTACTTTACATCCCCCTTTAAAACATGATTATAATAATTTTGATTTGAGTACCGTACAGTTTACCATGGCATCTACATCGACCGCATGGCGCGTCACTCACACTACTCCCTTTTTGATGAAAAACTGTTATTGTTCCGTTGATTTTGTACACTACACTTGTTCACCGATTCATATTCTTTTAATTTGATTACACTTTTTATTCAGACATCCTGTTATAGTCGGCCGACCTTTATATTGCCCGGGCAGAAAATTTAGTTGGACCACGCATGGCCGATATTATTAGTCGACTGGGGGAGCGCTACCAACAATTTCTCCCACCAGAAAACTAGGCATAACGGAATTACAATGCCTTAGGCGTTAAAGTCATCGTCACTGTTCAGGTAACACGTGCAACTCCCGTGTGTTGGACGTCGACGAAATCTGGTGTCCACTGGTTTACGTCACTGAAAAGGTGTGTCCTTAGTCGTGCATCCGTCGTGTTCCACGCACATGTTGAACAAAATTCGCAAAAAGCCATTTTGCTCGACTCCTGTAAGCATCGGTTATGCGCTCCGCAGGTGTTTGTGCGTTTGTGCGCATTACACAGTACTGAGGTTCTGCGAATTAAACCGTTGTTGACAACATGCCACATTCCATTATAACGACTTCACCTCACAGCTCCTTTGTTTGAACTACATTTATATTACCATGGGACTGATCACGCAGATGAAAATGAATTTACAATTTTTTAATAAAATAAAAACCCCTCCCTTTTAGCCCCGTTACAATACCCCCCCCAATGAGAGATCTTCTGCCGAAACAGAAGAAATCTCACTGCTAAACCCCTAAGAGGATCGGTGAGGATATGGTGCCAACAACCCCCCACTAGTTCTTACACGTTATGGGTAAACTACCCCCTGGCTCGGCGACTAGGGCCGCACCTGAGCGATATTACTGGACTTCTCTGTATGAGATCCCAACACCATAAAATTGAACAGACACGCACCACAGCGCACCTAACCTTCTAACATGCCAACCCGAACTCCAAGTCCCTGACCACTCCAAGTACCATGCCAGATCCTTAACCGATATGTTCCCCCTTGTCATGCATACTGGGCCGCCTTCAGCAATACTGGGCGCATACATATACTTATTAATACATCCTAAACAAACTCCTTAAACATTTTAAAATCATTCTTCAAATTACGATATAGCAAACAAATTAAATTCCAATCATTAAATTTGGTTAAAATTTCATCTAAGTTCCAAATCAATCTGTTCTGTTACCATTTCTTTCTTCAAAATCAAAAATAAAATCTTTTACATGACTCTATTAAATCTATCAATTCTCTTCAATATTAGTAACAATCCTAAAGAAAACAAATTGAATACCTTATTAAACATGAATTCACTTACTCTAACATTCGTTTACACATATATTCTAAACAATATAATTCAATAAAACACTAGTAGTACACATAAACAATTATACACTTGAAATTCAAACATCACCTATATGGCAGGCATAAAATTCAAAAAGTTTTTTTTTTTCAAAAAATTTAAATTTATCACAATATTATTTTTTCAATTTTCAGAAAACAAAAATATTTAATTCAATAAAAAAAAAAAAAAAAAAAATGGCATCAATCAATTGCTAGAAACAGGTCTTGCCTATAACATAAACCATCAGCTGATCTCTCTGGGTCAAGTCAACGACCTTGACATACATATGTTCATAAAATACATAAGACATCTTTAAAACTTCTTATCTTCAAACACAATAGAATATAATAAAATAAGACATTTAAATTTAACATGGTGATTATTACAATAAACAATAGAATTTGCATTTAAATTGACAATATTAAACATTTTATAGCTTCATATCATTTTCAAATTCTATTAGAATCTGTCACTTGGTTCAATTAATTTTATATATTTTGGCTATGACTTTTTTTCTTTAACCTTTTCGTTCTCCATTAGTTTGGGTGACTTACTTATTCATAATAACTTGATTTACAACTTGGCATGTATACATTTATAATCTTACCCCCTCTGACTCTAACATCACTAACAGCTTTAACTAATATGACACCCCTCTATCAAAAACATCTACCAACCCCTCTCTAATCCCAACTTACTACTCAACTCATATCGCATCATTCTACCCTTATATAAAAAAAATACTCTCTACCCCTTTGTACTCAGGATGTGTGTTTCCCTCCCAAAGCTCACTCCCTTATGTTGGTTCCTGGACTCCCCCTAGGTAACCCTTTCCAGCGCTAAACGGTCCCCTCCCGCCACAACGCCTTTCGTCGAGGACTCCTTATCACACCACCCCCCTTACAAAATTACCCATCAACTATTTACTCTCCCAATATATCACTTTCAACTACAAACAACTACTTATTACATCAATATATCACTCTCATTACCCTACATATTTTCCCCATAGCTACTGTGTCACTATCAATGCTCAACTTCTACATTACTTTTATTCCCAATAATATTAATTTGTTCAACTCCCCTTTAAACTTGACTTGGACTGATTTAAATGTCCTAACGAAATATTAATCACCCAAAATCAACTTTACCACCTTTTACAAACCATTTAAAATTCTTTAACATTCTCAAATTATTTCCATCATTTAAATTAAAATCTTCTAACACATTGAAATCATTATATTCAAACATTAATTATATTCAATTTTCATTATATTCAAATATTTAACTACATTGAAAAATTTGCAAATCATTTATAAGTGATATACTACACAGCTGATCAGCTGATTTTCTTGGCAAGGTGAATGACCTTACTAGAGATACAATTCAACAATTATATAAAGTATATGTTTTATAATTCTTATACCTAACATACTACATACAATTAATACAAATACACAAAATTATATAGTCATTATCATACAAGGTTATCTGAAATTATTACAATTTAAATCCGGTACTTAAAATGGTTTTGCTCTCATAGGGACATAAATCGCTACTCATTGAGACATAGTCATAGCAACAGTTACTGAACAGCTCTATGGATTATCAACCCCCAACTCTCTCTATAGAGTTGTGTTATAAGTTGACCGCCCGCTGTTTACAGAGGTCGTCACCCTCTCACTGCAATTTACAGCTACACTCCCACTACCTCGTTACTTAAAGTCCCCCCTTTACCCAGTTACAATTAGGTAAACCACCTGCCGGTCGGTCTAGGTATTTACCTTATGCACAGATGCTATATCTGTGCCCCTGGCTTGTAACGGCCAGCTCCTTTTCCACACACACTATTGTTTTCTGATGGTGGACTGTGGCGTCCATTTGCATTCCCAAGAACTGAAGTTACATGTATAAGGTATAGTCGCTGACTATACCGTTCTTGGTTCAGCGTTACATAAAAATTCGGTATTACTGATGTCCGAGGATACCAGTAATCCTACTAAAATGATTCACACACCGTTATATACGGAACTATCGCCACCTTCGACGATAGCCGCTGTTCCATAGTTATGTAGTTTCCCCTGGTTACCCCCCTGGTTCAAATTCAACATTCACCAATTTTGTAACTACTTACATAATTCCACGGCCAGTACCTGGTGAAACCGTGACCGTCCAAAATGTGGGGAAACTACCAAAAGACATATAAGGCTAACGCTGACACCGCTACTGCAATTCACGGAAGGTCAACTCTTATATGTTTGGGTATATTAATTAATTCATTTTCATTCTTAACATGATACATACAATAATTAACATTGCGGTTATTCCATTAAAAAAACAATTCACATTTAAGGTTGATCAGAAATTACACACCTTACATCCTTACGTTTGCATATAAAATTATCAACATTATATTTGAATTTTAATTGAACTTCTATTAATTAATTATCAATGATTTATTATTTGCTATACCATTCACTTTCCAAAATTTTTTCTTTGTTATCAACCTTCCTTTTACATAATATTTAATTTAAAATTTGCTATTTAGACATTGAACATTTTACTTTATTTAACTGGCATCATAAAATTCATACTTACAGTGTGACTCAACACTATCATAGACAAACAAATATAAACATCAAACACCAATAACTCCATGTTACCTTCTGAAACATTAACGATAATATGATTCCACAACTAAATACAATTTAACATTTATTTATTTATTAATTATTATCAAATATAAATCTCATAAAATAATTTAAATTCATCATCAAAATTCAATGATATAACCTTTTAAATCACTCAAAATACTTAAACATCTCAAATTACTTTAATTCCAGCAATTATTAAAAACAACATAATTCAACTATTATCAAAACAATTACAATTCATCAATTACAGTCTTCAAAATTATTCTCATTATTTATTTAGTCTGCTCAAATATTATTATTATTAAAACAATTTCTACTACACACACTGTTTATATCAAACATTTTACCATACAGACACAATTAATTTCACTAACATTTATTTACAAATCTTCAACATTAATTGTTCAATTTTACCACACTTCATTTACAAATTCAGCAATGTCATAACCATACATTAAAATATTTAATATATTTAAAATGTCCATTTATTGATTTCTTATCTAACCGCCATCGTTGTATAATAGTCTTATTTTTTTATAACACTTCTCATTCTTACTCACACTCAATTTATTATTATTATTATTATAACCCCTATCAACATAATATTTGACACCATTATTACCTATTGATTCATAAAACCGGTCTGCGTTTATGATTTCAATTCTGTCTCCGTAAGTATTTTTATTCAACATCAAGTAATTTATTTTCTCATCATATTCATTTACTATACTCATTAAAACATCAGGTAAGTTATTATTATTTATACTGGTATCATTAAAATAATTATCAATCTCTATTTTACAAGGTATGTATTTTATATCATTTATCTTCACCACTTCTAACCTCTCTTTCAACTCATTATATTTTCTCTTTAACTGATATATTATTATCTCCCTATCTGCACATAACTCTCTCTCAAAACATCTTTCATCATCATAACACCTGTCACTACCCCCCTGAACTATCTCACTCCATGCAAAGGGCCACACAAAATACTTATTACATCTCCTGGCTTTACCAGCTAAATCACAAAAAACTAAGGGACCATTTTGAGACACCATGTCTCCCACATAACTACTGGAGGAAACTCTGTCCTCATTAACAACCTGTGAAACCTCTGTTTCACCATAAACTTGGGGAAAATTTGCCCTTTGCCCTACATACTCATCTAATCTCTCCTGCCATTCTTTCTCTAATTCACCAACACTAATTACTACTCCGTTACAACCTATTACTCTCTCACTCTCACTCACTATCTCACTAACTATTTTCAACGTATCACTCTCTGATACCACATTCTTAATTATATTATCCTTTTCAACATCATTTTTATCTCTTGTTACTTTTTTATTATAATTATTATTATTACTTTTAATCTGTTCCCCTACTGACTCTACCACTTTCTGAATATCTCGTTTCAATTTGTTACACTCACTCTCACATTTAATTTTGACCTCATTAATATTGTAACATGACCAAGTGTTACATAACCTAGACATATACCCATAGAATTAATAAATACACGAAAGTAATGTAAGTGAATAATATGATGATGAAAGTAGCGAAGAAGAGAAAGACCAATGAAGAAGAAAGAAGAAGAAGTACCACAAGAAGCAGTAAGCAATACACTGCTTGACACTACAACCAATACTATAACTGACACTAACTAATGGACTAATATAAGCTGTCAAGCGAGCCAGTGACTGACTTAAAATGTAATTTCACATGTTAATAAAAGTAATTAAGGAATGACCCGAATAATACTATCAGCAGCAGTATTTGGGCTGAAAATAAATAAACAATGACCAGTAAATATCAATGCCTATGACTAAGACTAGCTATGGCCACAATATAAAATTGAAACTTGTACTGTATTACAATCCCAAATGTAGTCATAAGAAGTAAGGATAATTGTAAGTGGGAACCTTATATGAATAAGTTACCTCATCAATGTACCAAATGTAACTAATGACCATTATTAAGGCATAAACCCGATGTGAAAGGTATGCCTAGGCTACGCCTAAAACGAACGATTGTCAGTAAGGTGATAAGTAGAAAGGACTACTAGTGTAAATAACATACACTGAACAATCATTATACCAAGTGTAACAATGAATATTATTAATGTATTATAAATGTAACAACTCCATTATTAATGGGTAGCATAGAATGAAATAGGATAGACAAAATGTAATTAGGAAGTAAGGCTTATTCGTAGTAATGTATCGCCCTAGTTAGTTAAGATTTAATAATTATAATCACTGAATAGGTATTAAGTATAAAGACGGATGTATTAGTGTTCCGACACAAACGTTTAAACAAAAACGCGATGTGAAACACAAATAATTTATAGATAAGAAAGAATCGTGTCTGGCGTCACTAGCAGACGACAGCGCGAAGCCATGTATCCGAACGTTATTTATTTAGAAATGTCAGAGAAAGTGCGAATAAAACCAGTGTCAAACTATATCAAATTAAAGCGCAAAAAATATCCTTTAATTTGATGGCGATACAACCCCGATCGCAACTATAATAAGTGCGTGACATGCGTTAGCATCATTTGTAAATAGAAAGTAAGGAATTTGTTAGTCAATACTAACGACAACGTTAACTGTCAATCATCTTTGCCAAATGACGGTTAATGACGGTTGGAAAACAATGCGTCATTTTCGTAACGTCTGGTTGAGCCAATCAAAAAATAGCTTACTAAATGAAACAATCGCCTAAGCCTCATCAAGACAGGGGGTATATAATCGGAATGCAAGTAATTCCGACACACTTTATTGTCATTAGCGAGGGCGAAAGGTTGCCGCTCGCCGCCTCAAAATACGTTATTAACTTATAGTATCATGTAACAGTGCATCCATTGAACCATTTGGGCAACACCAAGTAACTACAATACAGTCTACCTATAATCAGTGCATCGATGTGAAGTATTTATTTTATTTAGTGCGGGATAAATCGAACAAGAGAAAATAATTAATCAGTATTTCAAATAGTCCAATTTAGTCAGAAGAGGACAATTATTCTCTGTTCATAGTGCGTGTGCAGTGTAATAAACCAGGGTCACTATAATCCGACCGCTGGAGTGTTCAATTAAATTTTAATCTATAAGATTAAAATAAAGAGGTAACATCGTGACAATTTATTCCATTAATCTGAGTGTACTGATATTTTTTCAACACAAAATTTGTACTGATGCATAACACCAAAACTTTTTATATGTTACACAGTGATTGAATTTATTTAGTGGATTTGTTAATCCTACATAAGAATTATTTTAGTCTTACGTAGTATAATTATTTGTGAATAATTAAGCAAGCGTGACGAACACATAACCTATAAATAGGTTTGATTTTTTAAGTAAACAACAAGGCCGAATTAGTAAATATTGTTTTATGAACTAATTAACTTCTGTATAGGCATGAACGTTCTTTCTTGTGTTTAAAAGAATTTACGCCCGAGATATATAAAATTAATGTTTAAATTAAAGTTTATCTGGGAATAACCAGAAAAGTTGTTTATGCTTTGAGCTAGTTAGTAGGGTAAGTGAACGAAATAATTTCAATTATATATCAATGTATTTTTCTTACTTAAATTTGTTTGAATTCATCTACAAGGGTACAAATAAAACCCAGTTATTATTCTTAAATAATTAATTTTAGAATAACTGAAGTAACTCTGATTAGAGATCATACGTTGTTAAATTTGAAGTGCCATAAGGGCAATAAACATCAATATCAGTTTCTTTTCAAGAAAATTAACAATTATTTGATTCTATTAATTGGTGTTACACAGGATTTTCCTAAAATAAACCTGTGTGGCGCCCGTTATTAAACAAGGAATAACCTAACCTTGTAAGAAAAGCAAGCTGGTTTTGGAAACCGTCTTGGCAGCTTATTAATTTATAAAAGTGAACTTCCAGAATCACGACCAGGTATGTGGAAGTGTATTTTTATTAATTTTATTGTCCAGACGTGACTTGACTTTACGTACTTAGACGACGGTTAACCTGGAGGAGGAGTTTCGCTGCCAGAATCGACGCGACGACTACCTTCATCAATCGACCAGCTAGTATGCTTTATTCATTAAATTAAGCAACATTATTATTCAAACAATTTTACTTCAATTATTTTTATTCAAAAGAGTTCTTTTAAGATAACTATAATTTTTTCGATTCATCATAACTTGTAACTTTACTTTTAACTTTCAATACTAAACATTTATAAAACTTATATAACACATTTTAAACACGAGTAATCTAGTTAGGTTACAAATTGGCGACCAGCAACGTGAGGCTGAAAAAATATTAAACAAAAATATTTTTAAGATTTATAATAAGCCCGGGAAACACAAAAGAATAACCATGCCTGACACACGAATAGGTGACACCACGGAAAATCAACCGGCGACACCCACACAAAAAAAGAATGAAGGCTCCACGGGATAGATGGACGAGCTTCTTAAAAAATACAGCAAGGCACTAGATGAATATGATAAGAGAATGAGTGATAACGAACGACAACGAATCAGACAGATGGTAGAAAAATTCCAAAGAGACAGTGAAATGTGGATAGAGAAATTAAGAAACGACTACAAACCGGTAACCGAGGAGGTACCCGAAAATAAAAACATGGAACAAGTGAGTCCAGAGCCTGAGGATAATGAAGAAAGAAAGGATGATGACAAACCGGCGATAGAAGAAGTGCCAAATGAGGAGACCAGGGAGGAATTAAACCTACAATCCGAAGACAATGGTAAACGAACCGAGCATGAAGGGGACTCAAATACATTATCATCTGAAAATGAGCTTGACAGAAACAAGGAAGATATTCAATACAAGGAGATCGACGCCGAAGGTATAAAGAAGACTCAGGTAATTAAAGAAGCGGAAGAGTTATTAGCCGAGAAGGAAGATTTAGAACAAAATAATTTGCCGATGTGTGATGATCAAGTGGAGACAAAAGAATTACCCAGAAATAAAACCACCGAACAAGTGAATTCGAAAATTAAAAATCACGAAGAAAGGAACAAAATAATTAAGAAAACAGAAGAAAAGGAGGCAAAGATAAGAAGAATAATACGCCCAAAGAAGACTAGGATAACAAAAGAATTAATCGAAATGACTCGAAGTGGTCTAATTAATATGATTAACTTCCCAGTCATCCACCGTGAAGAAGGAATCTATAGGAAGGAGTATCGAAGGAGCTTCATGAAGATGGACGAAGAGAAGAAATATGCTACAACAAAGAAGACTATAACCAATAAAATACTTAAAGCAGATATTTCCAAAGGGAGAATAAGGCATTCCAAGAAAAGGAAAGGGTATCAAGAACAACTGGACCGGATCATTGAAGGGTATGCCCAAGAAATAAAAGAATTGCGGAAGAAGAGGGACCAATCAATGGAAAAATCCAACCAGAAAACTAATGACGATCAACCAGAGTTAGAAGAGGTACTAGAAGTCAATAATAACAAAGACCAGGAGGACACTGGACACGTGGATACCAAAGATGATGAGAAGAAGAAGGCGAGAAAACGGGAAGCCGATGAAGATCTGATAGCCGCAAAATGGAAGAACCGCACGATAGGAAGGTATCTCCAAAGCTACTAGTACTGTACATAGGCCCTTATACCATAACAAAGGACCGTAAAAGAAATACTATGTGTAAGGAAATTTGTTATGAGATGTTATTATAGGGTGCCAAATATCATAAACATGTCATACTAGAGACAGCTATAAAAAAGGGTACCTGTGAACGTAATTGTCCCACTCAATGAACCCAATAGAATGGAGAAGCCCAAGAGAACCCCCACATATAAACTATAAATGTAATTATTATTATAAAAGGACGAATTATATTATTGTGCGACGATTACCAGAAGAGTGTTTAGTGTATAAGAAATTTTAAAAGTGTCTAACGTGAAAAGATTAAACTAATGATCAAGAAGATCATTTATTATATCCAACGTATTGAAAGTGTCTAATTGCCTATAGCCAGCCTGTTTACCATATTGTGTTATAAAAAAAGAATGTGTATTGTAGGTATATGTACCAAAAAGTATCTGTTATATGTTAAATAGGAACCGTGTTTGTCATATTAGATGATAGAAAAAATGTTTATTATAAACCAAATGATTTTATGATAAGAAAAATATCTATTATATTGTATAGAACAAAAGAGTATCGTATAACAAAAATGTATATAAAATAGTGATATAAAGTTACTCTAATACAACTATATTATGTTCAACCAATGAAATTATATTAAAACCATCCAGAATAAAGGTTTAACCAACTAACCTTTGAAGGAGTAGAGAGGAAGAATACCAAAGAGAGATATAAAGAAGATGGCTATTATTATTATGGAAAGAAGGAAAGAGAAAGGAGTATTATCTACTAATATGTTATTATTATATCATCATATTGTATTTAGTTGTCAAATATTGTATACCCCTCACAAAACCAAGAAATATATTAAAATCATCCAGAATAAAGGTTTAACCAACTAACCTTTGAAGGAGAAGAGAGGAAGAATACCAAAGAGAGTTAATTAGAAAGAAGGCTATTATTATTATGGGATGAAGAGAAAGAAAAATGTTATTTAATCATTAAATAAATTTAATTGTCAATGAAGAGAGAGAAAACCAAATATTGTCTATTAATATGTTAGTATAATATTGATATATTGTATATTGATTATTAAGTATTGTCTGATCCAAGAAATATACAGTACAATCCCAAATGTAGTCATAAGAAGTAAGGATAATTGTAAGAGGGAACCTTATATGAATAAGTTACCTCATCAATGTACCAAATGTAACTAATGACCATTATTAAGGCATAAACCCGATGTGAAAGGTATGGCTAGGCTACGCCTAAAACGAACGATTGTCAGTAAGGTGATAAGTAGAAAGGACTACTAGTGTAAATAACATACACTGAACAATCATTATACCAAGTGTAACAATGAATATTATTAATGTATTATAAATGTAACAACTCCATTATTAATGGGTAGCATAGAATGAAATAGGATAGACAAAATGTAATTAGGAAGTAAGGCTTATTCGTAGTAATGTATCGCCCTAGTTAGTTAAGATTTAATAATTATAATCACTGAATAGGTATTAAGTATAAAGACGGATGTATTAGTGTTCCGACACAAACGTTTAAACAAAAACGCGATGTGAAACACAAATAATTTATAGATAAGAAAGAATCGTGTCTGGCGTCACTAGCAGACGACAGCGCGAAGCCATGTATCCGAACGTTATTTATTTAGAAATGTCAGAGAAAGTGCGAATAAAACCAGTGTCAAACTATATCAAATTAAAGCGCAAAAAATATCCTTTAATTTGATGGCGATACAACCCCGATCGCAACTATAATAAGTGCGTGACATGCGTTAGCATCATTTGTAAATAGAAAGTAAGGAATTTGTTAGTCAATACTAACGACAACGTTAACTGTCAATCATCTTTGCCAAATGACGGTTAATGACGGTTGGAAAACAATGCGTCATTTTCGTAACGTCTGGTTGAGCCAATCAAAAAATAGCTTACTAAATGATACAATCGCCTAAGCCTCATCAAGACAGGGGGTATATAATCGGAATGCAAGTAATTCCGACACACTTTATTGTCATTAGCGAGGGCGAAAGGTTGCCGCTCGCCGCCTCAAAATACGTTATTAACTTATAGTATCATGTAACAGTGCATCCATTGAACCATTTGGGCAACACCAAGTAACTACAATACAGTCTACCTATAATCAGTGCATCGATGTGAAGTATTTATTTTATTTAGTGCGGGATAAATCGAACAAGAGAAAATAATTAATCAGTATTTCAAATAGTCCAATTTAGTCAGAAGAGGACAATTATTCTCTGTTCATAGTGCGTGTGCAGTGTAATAAACCAGGGTCACTATAATCCGACCGCTGGAGTGTTCAATTAAATTTTAATCTATAAGATTAAAATAAAGAGGTAACATCGTGACAATTTATTCCATTAATCTGAGTGTACTGATATTTTTTCAACACAAAATTTGTACTGACGCATAACACCAAAACTTTTTATATGTTACACAGTGATTGAATTTATTTAGTGGATTTGTTAATCCTACATAAGAATTATTTTAGTCTTAAGTAGTATAAATATTTGTGAATAATTAAGCAAGCGTGACGAACGGATAACCTATAAATAGGTTTGATTTTTTAAGTAAACAACAAGGCCGAATTAGTAAATATTGTTTTATGAACTAATTAACTTCTGTATAGGCATGAACGTTCTTTCTTGTGTTTAAAAGAATTTACGCCCGAGATATATAAAATTAATGTTTAAATTAAAGTTTATCTGGGAATAACCAGAAAAGTTGTTTATGCTTTGAGCTAGATAGTAGGGTAAGTGAACGAAATAATTTCAATTATATATCAATGTATTTTTCTTACTTAAATTTGTTTGAATTCATCTACAAGGGTACAAATAAAACCCAGTTATTAGCAGCATAACTTTGACTTAATTTATTTCAAAAAGTAAATAAATAATTAATTTTAGAATAACTGAAGTAACTCTGATTAGAGATCATACGTTGTTAAATTTGAAGTGCCATAAGGGCAATAAACATCAATATCAGTTTCTTTTCAAGAAAATTAACAATTATTTGATTCTATTAATTGGTTTTACACAGGATTTTCCTAAAATAAACCTGTGTGGCGCCCGTTATTAAACAAGGAATATCCTAACCTTGTAAGAAAAGCAAGCTGGTTTTGGAAACCGTCTTGGCAGCTTATTAATTTATAAAAGTGAACTTCCGAACGTCCAGAATCACGACCAGGTACGTGGAAGTGTATTTTTATTAATTTTATTGTCCAGACGTGACTTGACTTTACGTACTTAGACGACGGTTAACCTGGAGGAGGAGTTTCGCTGCCAGAATCGACGCGACAGCTACTTTCATCAGTCGACCAGCTAGTACGCTTTATTCATTAAATTAAGCAACATTATTATTCAAACAATTTTACCGCAATTATTTTTATTCAAAAGAGTTCTTTTAAGATAACTATAATTTTTTCGATTCATCATAACTTGTAACTTTACTTTTAACTTTCAATACTAACATTTATAAAACTTATATAACACATTTTAAACACGAGTAATCTAGTTAGGTTACAAATTGGCGACCAGCAACGTGAGGCTGAAAAAATATTAAACAAAAATATTTTTAAGATTTATAATAAGCCCGGCAAACACAAAAGAATAACCATGCCTGACACACGAATAGGTGACACCACGGAAAATCAACCGGCGACACCCACACAAAAGAAGAATGAAGGCTCCACGGGATGGATGGACGAGCTTCTTAAAAAATACGGCAAGGCACTAGATGAATATGATAAGAGAATGAGTGATAACGAACGACAACGAATCAGACAGATGGTAGAAAAATTCCAAAGAGACAGTGAAATGTGGATAGAGAAATTAAGAAACGACTACAAACCGGTAACCGAGGAGGTACCCGAAGATAAAAACATGGAACAAGTGAGTCCAGAGCCTGAGGATAATGAAGAAAGAAAGGACGATGACAAACCGGCGATAGAAGAAGTGCCAAATGAGGAGACCAGGGAGGAATTAAACCTACAATCCGAAGACAATGGTAAACGAACCGAGCATGAAGGGGACTCAAATACATTATCATCTGAAAATGAGCTTGACAGAAACAAGGAAGATATTCAATATAAGGAGATCAACGCCGAAGGTATAAATAAGACTCAGGTAATTAAAGAAGCGGAAGAGTTATTAGCCGAGAAGGAAGATTTAGAACAAAATAATTTGCCGATGTGTGATGATCAAGTGGAGACAAAAGAATTACCCAGAAATAAAACCACCGAACAAGTGAATTCGAAAATTAAAAATCATGAAGAAAGGAACAAAGTAATTAAGAAAACGGAAGAAAAGGAGGCGAAGATAAGAAGAATAATACGCCCAAAGAAGACTAGGGTAACAAAAGAATTAATCGAAATGACTCGAAGTGGTCTAATTAATATGATTAACTTCCCAGTCATCCACCGTGAAGAAGGAATCTATAGGAAGGAGTATCGAAGGAGCTTCATGAAGATGGACGAAGAGAAGAAATATGCTACAACAAAGAAGACTATAACCAATAAAATACTTAAAGCAGATATTTCCAAAGGGAGAATAAGGCATTCCAAGAAAAGGAAAGGGTATCAAGAACAACTGGACCGGATCATTGAAGGGTATGCCCAAGAAATAAAAGAATTGCGGAAGAAGAGGGACCAATCAATGGAAAAATCCAACCAGAAAACTAATGACGATCAACCAGAGTTAGAAGAGGTACTAGAAGTCAATAATAACAAAGACCAGGAGGACACTGGACACGTGGATACCAAAGATGATGAGAAGAAGAAGGCGAGAAAACGGGAAGCCGATGAAGATCTGATAGCCGCAAAATGGAAGAACCGCACGATAGGAAGGTATCTCCAAAGCTACTAGTACTGTACATAGGCCCTTATACCATAACAAAGGACCATAAAAGAAATACTATGTGTAAGGAAATTTGTTATGAGATGTTATTATAGGGTGCCAAATATCATAAACATGTCATACTAGAGACAGCTATAAAAAAGGGTACCTGTGAACGTAATTGTCCCAACCAATGAACCCAATAGAATGGAGAAGCCCAAGAGAACCCCCACATATAAACTATAAATGTAATTATTATTATAAAAGGACGAATTGTATTATTGTGCGACGATTACCAGAAGAGTGTTTAGTGTATAAGAAATTTTAAAAGTGTCTAACGTGAAAAGATTAAACTAATGATCAAGAAGATCATTTATTATATCCAACGTATTGAAAGTGTCTAATTGCCTATAGCCAGCCTGTTTACCATATTGTGTTATAAAAAAAGAATGTGTATTGTAGGTATATGTACCAAAAAATATCTGTTATATGTTAAATAGGAACCGTGTTTGTCATATTAGATGATAGAAAAAATGTTTATTATAAACCAAATGATTTTATGATAAGAAAAATATCTATTATATTGTATAGAACAAAAGAGTATCATATAACAAAAATGTATATAAAATAGTGATATAAAGTTACTCTAATACTCCTATATTGTAACAGTACAAAATGACCCATCACCATAATTTTTCAATGTTTTATATTGTTTAATCATTAAAATACAGAATGGTTAGGTCCATTGTCCCTATATACGGAGGAACAAAGCAAATTCAGCAAGAGTACCATACCAAGGTCACCGTTGGACGTGCGGGAGCCGGTAAAAGCCATGGTGGTGTTTGTGACGAATGACTTTAAATATACATTGTGATTGGACAATAACGCTGTTCCGTCATAACCAAGAACAATGGCGCACTGAATACAATGCATGCGACTAGGCGTTGTCCTGTATGACAAAGCTTAATGACATCAAACACACTAACACAAGCATAAATTTGCATATTCATCGGTCTCAGTTCAGCAAAGTACACCAGAGAGGCCACAGCGATGTATCGCTGTTGGCATTAGTATTCATCCAAAAGTTGTAAAAAAGCCTAGTCAAAATTCATAATATGTGATTACAAAGTCAGAGAACACTTAAACAACAGTATATAGTAAAAACATTAAATGTAGAGTCAGTGCAGACGATTTAAAAAGCCAGAATGATGAGGCGAACACCGGCCATACTCCTGGGGAACATCTGATACCAGCGAGGGAGCGATGCTACACCGTTCTCAGAGAAGTCACAATATCTTTTTTATTATCATATTAATGAGCTCATTAAATCAATCTCAAAATTGTATGAAATGTATTTGTAATAGAGAGTGTGAATGAGTGGGCGATTGAACTAAGGCGTGGCCATGCTTCTATACATAGAGGGCATTGGTTTGTGTTTTATATAATACGATGACTGCAGTTAGAAAACAAAAAGAATATATATATTGAAACAAACCTTTTACAATGATGTTAAGAGGATATGATGATGATGATGCCCCACGTTGTGAGCGTCAATTTGAAACAAACCTCTCTAGATAGTCTCCTTAAAGCCTCACTGTTGTAATCAATTTAGTAACGAACTGCTTGTTAATTATGTGAGGACGTATGTAATAATGTATGATAGCAGCTGGAGACGTCAAATTATAAAGAGATCTTGTCTATGAGTGTAATTAGTTATAAGAGACTCCGGTGTAACAAACGCCAAGTAGTACGTTGTAGGTGGCGATTCGTAACAATTAAAATGCTGTTACCTGGTTTAATTAATATGTTATTAACTAATATACCTTGCGGTTGTGACCAGTGAAACCCTCAGAACACAGATTATTAAGTCCACAAACTTAGAATTATATTCCTGAATTTATAATGGTAGTATTCTGTAGACTTAATTTAATTCTCAGTGGTTGTTTAATATGAGCAATATATATGGAGTATTTACTGAATGTAAGTGGTTTTTGTCTCAACCCTAGTCCCTCAACGATAAAAATTTCATTCAAATTTAGTATGGCAAAACCCGTTAGTTCAGCAATCTCCCGTCTCACCAGCTGCAAACTTGGAGCGCTGTTATTATAAATAAGTGTGCGTATAGGTTAGTTATTCTGAGTGTTTGTATCAATCCGTTAATAAATTATTACGCCAATTACATATAGTATTTTCTCTGCAATGATTAAAACGTTATCTCATACAACAAATGTACTTTATTTATTTTTCTCTGGTATTTAACCAGTTACGTTGTCTCAGACAAACAATAAGACAATACAATCGACTATCCCAACATGTATCGATTCTTAATTATTCGAATTCTAAAAAGAAAAACATATATACTTTGAAAATAATGACAAATAATTCTTATACCAGGGTTCGTGTAGTTCTTTGAACCATTAGTAAGGCCAGGGGTAAAACGCATAATTAAGGTTGTTCAATTTACAAAAAGAATAAAATTATTTACTTAAAATACAATGATATGAAAATAATTTGTTTTTTTACCCAAGCGGCGAAAGCTTCATTAGGCGGTGAATGTTTGTCAACTACGATCAAAATGCAGGTTATATCGTCTTCACCCAGTAAAACTGCTCTGGTCTTCAATGAATGGATGATGATAATCCCACGGGAACTCTGGTGCTTCGAGTCTTCTTTTGCGTCTTCACAATTCTTGGTCCCAACGAACTGGAATTAGGATCTCAGCTTCCGCTGTCAATGAAGGTTATTTCGTCAACCGAATCTTCTGTATTTCCAAATATTTCCGTTAATTCAGGCTTCAACTCTTTATTGGTCTTCAATTTATAGCATGAATTGGTTTGATACCAAATTCAGCGGAATTGTTTAGTGAATGAGGTGAGACGCTTTCAGTTCTTTTTTATTGTATTCATTGATAATTTATAGGGTTATTTAATTTGTATGATTCATTAACATTCCAGTATAATTGTTTTGCAAAAATGCTTTTTCAATTTGGATATATATTTTCTTTATATTTATTCATATATTTTAAATATATCGGTTCATCTCAACCTAATAGCTTGTAACAATCAGTACCATCTATTCAAAATCAACAAGTTACTAAAAATCAGTTGCCTTAACAACCAGGTTTTCTATATATCCTTGAGCCGGCATTATAGAATATTACTACTCCTTTCCAATAAAATACTCCATGCTTGGATTAATATTGAATCACATAAAATTCTCCCCTAACCTTCCTTATTAAACAGTAAATGTTTTACTAGAGTTTCGTTGGACTGGGTTTACTAAAAAGGTATTAATTTCCTTTCACTAATATGGAATTTAGGCCTATAGATTCATTTACAACCATTATAACATTATTTGGTTTTTAACTTAATTTTCTTTTTACCTGACCTACTGTACAATTAATTATTGATTACATAGTTAATTACATGAATTTTAATTTACTGGTGGTTATTTGTTTTTACATTAATCAATTGGTTCTGGAACCCTTTATTAATTTATGACATAATTGTCAGAACTACTTGTTAGACTTGAAACACTGGTCACACTCCTGATCCAGTTTATAAACATTAATTAGAACAACAGTATCTTTCAATTTTATACAATACTGACAACTTAGTACCGTGCCTAACATTGGTAACTATATTGTGCTGTATAAAAACAAATCTAATATAAAATATAAATATAATTATTGAGTAAGTATTATTATCAAACAACATCATTTCATTTTTAACACATTCAACATACAATTTAAATATTCTGTAGACCTTAACATGTCACAGTACAAAACAAACATTTCATTACATCCAATCATTCATTGGTCTGGCTCTTTTACATTTAATATTAGTCATTGCCTCCTTTTTACTTGAGGTCCTTCTCAAACATATGAACTATCGAACAACCTTAAGTCAGGGTATGGTCTTTGACCATATTTCATTCAGTCTTTTATGTAACGTTGGGGAACCTCAACTATGTTGCGTTACATAACACCCCCCCTTCGAAATAAGTTTATTTTGGTATAAACAAAGTTTAGCAAGAAATAAACTTCTAATTTGTATCTGGCCAATTGGTTTCCTATTTATAGTACTTTTATATTTCCTAATTATTCGTTATTTTATTATCATTTCTTCGTTCCTTCTTAAAGTCAATTATTTCCCAAGTTTAAATCTTATTTCTATAATCATTCTTGTGACATTCTTCATTAATTATACATTTTGGATCTGGTTTTATTTAATCCTCTATATTTATTTGTGAGTTTTCCCTCGAATATTTAATTTTCCTAAACCTCCCTAACATTATAACTGGAATCGAATCGGTGGTGCTCTATCGGCTAACCAATTACCGTCGTCCGTTACATACTTCCTGGGATCAGAGGAACATCATCTCTGCCCAGTCAAATGATTGCTGGAATATTCTACAGTCAATCTTCATTAATAAACCTCGTAAGGTAGTCATCATGTGACCTTCAATAAAATAATAAATAATAATCATATTCTAGGGATTATTCACTGTACTTTAACTCAGATCATATTATTTCTTCATATTAATTCTTCCTTCTATTATACACTTTTTCTCTCCAATACTTGGCTATTTTATTGACATTTATTAATTGGGTTTTGTTTACGGATAATTCTTGAACATTAGTTTTTTTTTTCTTTTCTTGTGATCCTTTTGATGGTTCCATTTTGGCTTCTTCATTCTCTTGTCTTCATTGGCTCATATTCCTTTGTGATCAATACAGCTGGTTATGAGATTTTGGTCAGTACTATACATTACATTATGTAGCTATATTCTTCTGGCACAATCATTATTATTTCTTTTACATTCAAAATTATATTTCTCGCTATTATATTATATCAGATAAACTCATTTCGTCTTCTGGTTTTGATGATTTTTATTAGGTTGAATTAGTGTAAAATATTTTTCTTCTTTCATATCAGTTTAAATCAATTTCTTCTAAATTGTATAGTAAGGTGTTCTTACTTATTTTTCGACTTTGGTTGTTCTTTTTATCTTCAAAATTCTCTTTCTTATATAATTCATAAATTGTTTTCTTAGATACTTGTTTGTAAGTTGAGCTTACTTCATTTTTTGAATTTTGGGGTATTTATTCTCTTTATTTTAAATCATACTGTTTCTGAATAATTATGAGTAAGTTGTTCTTACATCCTTTGGAATTTTGGGTTTTTTAGTTTCTTCATTTTAAATTGTGTTGTTCGAAATAACATGAGTAAGATGTCCTTACGTCTTTTGGAATTTTGGGTTTTTTAGTTTCTTCATTTTAAATTGTATTGTTCGAAATAACATGAGTAAGATGTCCTTACGTCTTTTGGAATTTTGGGTTTTTTAGTTTTGTTCATTTTAAATTGTATTGTTCGAAATAACATGAGTAAGATGTCCTTACGTCTTTTGGAATTTTGGGTTATAGTCTCTTCATGTATTCCATCTGTCGGCCGTGTCTTCTTCTTCATTTATTTCTTGTCTTACATCCTGGGATGTACTGGGTCGGTGGCCATCTCCTCTTAGGGGAATCCAGCGTTCTGGTGGGTTCTGTTGATTATAAATTATTCGGACATTCCTAGATGGATCGTCCCTTCTTTGGTTCTCGCTTCTGGATCTGGATTCTCCGATGTTTTTGCTCCGTTGCAAACACTTATTATCATTCTCCCCTTGGTGTTGATCACTCCTTGGACCATTCTCTTCGGCCCTTATAAAATTTACCATTGGTCTGGAAACCCGTAATGGACGATCCTCTTCGTAGTTAACCCGGCGGTAATCCTCCTGACTCCGACTTCTGCCCCTATTAGTTCTAGTCTCCCTTCTATCGTTATTACTGTACTGGTTCCAATCGGTGTCCCTATCAAAACTTCGACGTCCTTGGTAGTATGTCCTCCCATTATAATTGTCGTACGCCCCCACATAATTAACTCTTCTGTAGTTTTGGTTTTGGTTATTCGGGTTACGGTTACTGTTATCATAATTTCGGTTGTTCGTGTTCCGATTCTGGTAATTTGGGTTATACGACCGGTTATATTGGTTGTTCGGAATACTCTGTCTATTCCCGTAATTGTTTCCGTTGTTCCTTGGGCTGTTGTTGTTATTTTGCCGTTGGTACGCCTCATTACCATAATTACCAGGCCTGCCATTATAGTTCGTCCGGTTATTCGCCTCATGACTGTTATGGTTATTGTTTCTAGTGTTATAGTCTGGGAAATCCCTGTTCCCGTACTGGTCGTTTCTCTGACGACTCCTTCGATAGTGTACTTCACGCTCATGCTCTTCTAATAGCGTTGACATGGCCTGTATAGTTTTTATTTGTCCACCCGATCGTGCTATTGATATACCGTTATCATAGTGATATGCTAACCTGGTGACGAGAATTTCCTCTGGGATTTTTGGTTCAAGATGTCTTGCCAAACATACTTTTCCCAGGAAGTAGGCGGTAAATGTTGTTCCCCTGCTGGCGTCATATCTTCCATAACTGATGCTCTCCCTCACTACGTTCTGGGTGGCGTCTGACCAGTATCTGGCTTTAAAAGCTATTTTAAATTCTTCGTAGCTTCGTATCTCGTGCCTGGTGGCTGTCCACCAGTTATCATAAGTTTCTTTAAAATGATCGTCTAAATAACGACGAATTATTGGCCACCTGTTTTCACCGGTTCTCATAATTTCTTCGCCGACCCGTTCCAAGAATTCCATTGGATTTCTCCTGTATGTCTTAAAGTTGATGGTCTCCCGGTCGTCTATATGTTGTGTATATGGGACAGTGATCGATCGGTTGTCAACTGACCGTTGTAGGTTCTCGATTCTATCCTGGTTACGTTGTCCTTGCTCCTGTACTTCGTTCATGATCGTATCTAAATTTCGATGCTGGTTTCCGCAATCAGTTCGTATTGATTCCACTTGAATTCGGTTTTCTTCTTCTATATGGCCTAGCTTGACCTCTAGTTCAGCTCTATTTCGTATAATAACTTCATCGGTCGCTTTCAGTTTTCTATTTGTTTCCGCGATCTCCTGTTTTCTTTCGCCGTCGTTCTTAACTACCTTCTGGCTGATTGCCTCACTAGCGTCCTCAATTTTCTTATTGATAACTTGTCTTAATACTTCATTCTGTTTTTCAACATTTTCCCTTATTTCCTGGTTAGAATGTTCAATTCTCTCATCGATTCGTATAAGATTATCCTCATTGATTTTCTCAAGATCTGCTTTCATTCGTTTATTGTTTTCCTAAAGTTTTTCGTTCATTATTTTGTTATCGTCTTGAATCTGTCTCAAATTCTCGTCATTCTTGTCAAACTTTTCATTCATCTGCTTGATTAAATTTTCGCTCAAAATTTCGTTTTGTTTTCTTGAGTTCTCATTAATACTGTCTATTTTATTTTCCAGCTTTTCTGAATTTTCATTTATACTGTCTATCTTTTCATTGATTTGTCTAAAATCGGCCTTCAATCGTTCATTATTTTCATTTATGGTTTGCCTTAAAAGTTCACTAGTACTTTCCTTAATAGTGTCTATTTTTTCATTAGTTTGTCTTAAACTCTCATTAGTTTGTCTATTATCTTCTTTGATTTGTCTAAAGTTCTCCTTATTTTCCTCATTTACTTGTTTATTGCTTTCCATTATAATCCTCAACATCTCCTGCATACTCATGTCTTCCTTTCGGGCAGATTTATTTGGTTGATCCCCTTGGGCATCTTCTTCCACTATTTCCATTTCCGTATCTATAACTATTTCGGTTTCTTCCGTATCACCTGTCTGTTGATCCATTTCAGTATCTGTACCTACCTCTGTTTCTTTTTCCCTCCTATCTTCTTCTGTTTCTTGTTCCTTCTCCATTCTTTTCGTAAGAGCTCTCGTATGCATTCCTGTGCCTCTAATGGTTGCCTGCTCGAGATAAGTAACAAATAATATGAGTTTTTACTTAACTAAAGCCTACTCGTTGAGCGCCAATTTGAAACCAACCTTTTACAATGATGTTAAGAGGATATGATGATGATGATGCCCCACGTTGTGAGCGTCAATTTGAAACAAACCTCTCTAGATAGTCTCCTTAAAGCCTCACTGTTGTAATCAATTTAGTAACGAACTGCTTGTTAATTATGTGAGGACGTATGTAATAATGTATGATACCAGCTGGAGACGTCAAATTATAAAGAGATCTTGTCTATGAGTGTAATTAGTTATAAGAGACTCCGGTGTAACAAACGCCAAGTAGTACGTTGTAGGTGGCGATTCGTAACAATTAAAATGCTGTTACCTGGTTTAATTAATATGTTATTAACTAATATACCTTGCGGTTGTGACCAGTGAAACCCTTAGAACACAGATTATTAAGTCCACAAACTTAGAATTATATTCCTGAATTTATAATGGTAGTATTCTGTAGACTTAATTTAATTCTCAGTGGTTGTTTAATATGAGCAATATATATGGAGTATTTACTGAATGTAAGTGGTTTTTGTCTCAACCCTAGTCCCTCAACGATAAAAATTTCATTCAAATTTAGTATGGCAAAACCCGTTAGTTCAGCAATCTCCCGTCTCACCAGCTGCAAACTTGGAGCGCTGTTATTATAAATAAGTGTGCGTATAGGTTAGTTATTCTGAGTGTTTGTATCAATCCGTTAATAAATTATTACGCCAATTACATATAGTATTTTCTCTGCAATGATTAAAACGTTATCTCATACAACAAATGTACTTTATTTATTTTTCTCTGGTATTTAACCAGTTACGTTGTCTCAGACAAACAATAAGACAATACAATCGACTATCCCAACATGTATCGATTCTTAATTATTCGAATTCTAAAAAGAAAAACATATATACTTTGAAAATAATGACAAATAATTCTTATACCAGGGTTCGTGTAGTTCTTTGAACCATTAGTAAGGCCAGGTAAAACGCATAATTAAGGTTGTTCAATTTACAAAAAGAATAAAATTATTTACTTAAAATACAATGATATGAAAATAATTTGTTTTTTTACCCAAGCGGCGAAAGCTTCATTAGGCGGTGAATGTTTGTCAACTACGATCAAAATGCAGGTTATATCGTCTTCACCCAGTAAAACTGCTCTGGTCTTCAATGAATGGATGATGATAATCCCACGGGAACTCTGGTGCTTCGAGTCTTCTTTTGCGTCTTCACAATTCTTGGTCCCAACGAACTGGAATTAGGATCTCAGCTTCCGCTGTCAATGAAGGTTATTTCGTCAACCGAATCTTCTGTATTTCCAAATATTTCCGTTAATTCAGGCTTCAACTCTTTATTGGTCTTCAATTTATAGCATGAATTGGTTTGATACCAAATTCAGCGGAATTGTTTAGTGAATGAGGTGAGACGCTTTCAGTTCTTTTTTATTGTATTCATTGATAATTTATAGGGTTATTTAATTTGTATGATTCATTAACATTCCAGTATAATTGTTTTGCAAAAATGCTTTTTCAATTTGGATATATATTTTCTTTATATTTATTCATATATTTTAAATATATCGGTTCATCTCAACCTAATAGCTTGTAACAATCAGTACCATCTATTCAAAATCAACAAGTTACTAAAAATCAGTTGCCTTAACAACCAGGTTTTCTATATATCCTTGAGCCGGCATTATAGAATATTACTACTCCTTTCCAATAAAATACTCCATGCTTGGATTAATATTGAATCACATAAAATTCTCCCCTAACCTTCCTTATTAAACAGTAAATGTTTTACTAGAGTTTCGTTGGACTGGGTTTACTAAAAAGGTATTAATTTCCTTTCACTAATATGGAATTTAGGCCTATAGATTCATTTACAACCATTATAACATTATTTGGTTTTTAACTTAATTTTCTTTTTACCTGACCTACTGTACAATTAATTATTGATTACATAGTTAATTACATGAATTTTAATTTACTGGTGGTTATTTGTTTTTACATTAATCAATTGGTTCTGGAACCCTTTATTAATTTATGACATAATTGTCAGAACTACTTGTTAGACTTGAAACACTGGTCACACTCCTGATCCAGTTTATAAACATTAATTAGAACAACAGTATCTTTCAATTTTATACAATACTGACAACTTAGTACCGTGCCTAACATTGGTAACTATATTGTGCTGTATAAAAACAAATCTAATATAAAATATAAATATAATTATTGAGTAAGTATTATTATCAAACAACATCATTTCATTTTTAACACATTCAACATACAATTTAAATATTCTGTAGACCTTAACATGTCACAGTACAAAACAAACATTTCATTACATCCAATCATTCATTGGTCTGGCTCTTTTACATTTAATATTAGTCATTGCCTCCTTTTTACTTGAGGTCCTTCTCAAACATATGAACTATCGAACAACCTTAAGTCAGGGTATGGTCTTTGACCATATTTCATTCAGTCTTTTATGTAACGTTGGGGAACCTCAACTATGTTGCGTTACAATATCTAAAACTGATGACGAGATTTACAATTCATATACTTAGTCAAAATAATGGAATAAGTTTGGAAGAAATATAGCCACCATTTTGTCTTTTAGTAATAACACTTGACGCCATTTTGGGGCACCTTTTAATGTATGTTATGTTGTTCATGCAATTAAAACTAGTAATCATTTTCCATCAAGAAACAGTGTTATCATTGTGCCACCTTTTCTGTGTATTCAAATCTCGCTGTAACGAAACCCTGGACCCCTTAGGTAAAAAGTATTGCAAAAGGAAAAGCACGTGCTCTCAAGTAACAAAAAACGGTAAGTACACATGTGTACCATATTTTGATAGTGATTATACATATATAATTACAAATAAATTATGTGTAAATGTGAGTAGAGCGACAAATGGCACCCGAACAGGGACATTATTAGTAGAGCGACAAATGGCGCCCTTACTGTGGACATTATATAAAATTATTTTACATAAAACAGGCCAGATTTGAAAACAGAGAAGGTGATGCAAGACGGAACATAACCTAATACACAAGAGGTTATGTTGATGAAACAAAGCAACCAGTAATTGTATAATTAAAAAATAAATAGTCATTTAAACAGTTAAACTATGGCAGAAAGAAATGATAGTATGGAAGTAAACAATACAGACACAGAATCTATTTTATTAGACAAAATAAGCGCGAATTCTACGCCTAGGGCAGTCGAAAATAAAATATCGCTGGAAGATCTGTTTATATTAATTAAAACACAAAATAGTGTATTAAAAGAAATTGACGAAAAGTTTGATAGCCTTGAGAATGAACTAAAGAAACAAAACAATGTACGAAATGCAAAATTGAATCAATTAGAGGAGAAATTAGACAAGAGAATTAATGAGATAGAGTTAGAAAATAAGAGTAGAGAAATAGACAAATTAGATAGAAACAAAGACAAGGTAAGTGGGGTAGAAAATTATGATAATATAAATAAAAGTATGATGTTAGAGAATGATTATGTAAACAGGGGTAGTAATAATGAGGTTTTATGGGGAATAGAATATAATAATGATGGAATGATAGTGTGTGTTAAAGGGTTAGACAGTGTGTAGAGAGAGAGTAATTGTAAAAGAATTGCAGGGGTTAGATTTTTCCCTTAATGGTGTATTTGGGGGTGATATACATGTTTTTAGGAAGGACGAGGGTGCCTTCGATGTAGGTTTTGGAGACAAAAGGTCTGCAAATAGTTGTCCCTGGATTTTTTGTGCACCTGATAGGTGGTGCGAGAATAAAGTTGTAGTGTCCCCTGCATATATTGAGAGAGAGAATGTGATTTGGGGTTATGATAGGAGTTATTGTGAAAGAGAGTTGTGTAATAATTGGGAGATAGAGTTATATTGAGTATGTAGAGATTATGAAGAGTTGATAGAAAGGTTAGGTGGAGAGAGAAGTGATAAATATAATGAATACTTACCTTGGATTGAAGCTGATATGGCAGCAGTAGGAGATGATGTTGATAACAATAATGACTTGATAAAATACCTGATTATGACTGATTTTACTGAAGGTGACAGAAACATACCCGATCAGGAGTTATATGAATTTGTGGAAACGGATAAAAATTTGAATAGGTGGTGCATGTATAAGGATGTTAGTATAAAATATCTAATATTAAACCATGTATATAGTTTTAAGGTTCGATTGTTATTTGACGATGGAGGGTAGACCTTTTATTGTGTTTATGAACATTTAATTATGTGAACGGTGTTTTTCAGGATGGACTGTTTAGGACTGATTATGGTAAATGATTAATGATTATGTGGATTGTATATTTTTGTGTATATTAATGTCTATGTATTTATGTATTCTTGTAGTTGTGTATTTTATATATTTTTTTTATGTAAACATGTATTGTAGGATTTTAAATAACTGAAGAAAGTTTAAATGATATTATGAGATTCAGATTCTAAGGGTTAATAAATGAAGCAGGTAATATATTTGGATATGGAGAGGTATTGTTGTTAGTAGATAAGTGATGAATTTTCTAGGGTATATTAAGTTGAAATGTTGTAAAAGAGTTTGGGTAATAATGATAAATAAGGGCATTGGAGTTAGTTAAATAGAGTTATTGGGAGTTAGTGAAAATAAAGTGTTGAGATATTGATAATATATAAAGAGGTGTTAGATATTTTAGGGACACAGTGGTTAGTGATTATATGTAGAGTTGAGTAATGTGAATGGTAATTATATTTGTTGATGGTGCTATTTTGTAATAAGGGTATTGGTGTAGGAGTCCGCAACGAAAGGTGTTGGGACAGGAAAGGACCGTTGTGTGCCGGAAAGGGTTATCTGAAAGGGTCAGGAACCAATGAGGGAATGAGCATAGAGTGGGAACACACAAACTAGTACAAAAAATGAGCGGTGCCAGAGGATTTAAATGGGATTTGTGAAGGGGGTTATTATAGAGATATTGGTGTCATGATATATTAATGGTTAGAAGCGGTTGTTAGTAGAAAAGAAGTGAGTAAGGTTAGGTTGACAAATGCCAAAATAAGAGATAGAGAATAATGAATAATAGAGAGTCACCCAAACTAGTAAGGATAAAGGGGTTAGAAAAAGAAAATTCATGGTAGGAAGGTAATGTAAATGGAAAGGTAATGATAAATTTGAAATTGTTTTATAGAATCTAATGAATGTCAAATAATTAAAACTTAATAGAGAATTGTTGATAGTAATGATGTGATAAAGTTTTGGTACAAGTCATGTAAATGTAAATTGTTTAATGTAATGTAAATGTAACAAGGTTAATATGTAATTTACAATGTTTTAGGATGTTTTATTATGTTGATGGCCATAGTGTGTGTGGTTAGGAGGTCGTTACAGGGGTAATGACATTAACAAGTGTTAAAGAATAGTAGCTTTTAAAAGTTGAAAGTCCAAATGTACAATTGAAGTTGAGCAAAAATATAGTATGATACATGTTGCAATAGATAGCTGATTGTAAGTTGAGTAATAAAATTCGAATAATAAAAGTATCTGCCATAATAGTTGTAGGTTGAGTTTGATAGAAATAAGTAGGTGAAGGTATTTTGGGGAATATTAAAGAATTGTTCATGTATTGTGTTACTTGTAGTTATATATATATATATATATATATATATATATATATATAGTTTGTTTTCTTACAAGGAAGAAATTGAGTTTGGTGGTGGTAAGAGAATATACACTTTAAAGTCTTGTTGTTGTTATGTTAAACTTTTTAAATTAGAACAAACCAATGCCCCAAACACGAACCAATGCATCTAAAGGGGAACATATCAGTTGTAGATATGGAAGTGTACTAGACCACTATTTTAAATTTTTGTGTGAAATGTTTCAGAGTTTTGTGGTGTTGTGACCGTGGTCCTGGGCTGGCTGGAGCGTCAGAACAGGAGCATAGAGTGCCTCATGGCCTTATGGTGTAGGGATCTCTCCGGAGAAGTCCAGTAAGGTCAGAGGGTGCGACCGACATCATTGGACCAAGGGTAAGTGATGATAAATTTTTTTATAGTAACACTACAGGGGGTTGTGGTGACATATCTAGACTGATCCGTTTAGGAAAGTGTGAATGAGTCAATGAAAGTTTTTGTGTCTCGACACAAAATCTTTCATTGAGGGGGTTTGTAACAGTACAAAATGACCCAACACCATAATTATGGGATTTAAGGGTAATTTTTCAATGTTTTATATTGTTTAATCATTAAAATACAGAATGGTTAGGTCCATTGTCCCTATATACGGAGGAACGAAGCAAATTCAGCAAGAGTACCATACCAAGGTCACCGTTGGACGTGCGGGAGCCGGTAAAAGCCATGGCGGTGTTTGTGACGAATGACTTTAAATATACATTGTGATTGGACAATAACGCTGTTCCGTCATAACCAAGAACAATGACGCACTGAATACAATGCATGCGACTAGGCGTTGTCCTGTATGACAAAGCTTAATGACGTCAAACACACTAACACAAGCATAAATTTGCATATTCATCGGTCTCAGTTCAGCACAGTACACCAGAGAGGCCACAGCGATGTATCGCTGTTGGCATTAGTATTCATCCAAAAGTTGTAAAAAAGCCTAGTCAAAATTCATAATATGTGATTACAAAGTCAGAGAACACTTAAACAACAGTATATAGTAAAAACATTAAATGTAGAGTCAGTGCAGACGATTTAAAAAGCCAGAACGATGAGGCGAACACCGGCCATACTCCTGGGGAACATCTGATACCAGCGAGGGAGCAACGCTACACCGTTCTCAGAGAAGTCACAATATCTTTTTTATTATCATATTAATGAGCTCATTAAATCAATCTCAAAATTGTATGAAATGTATTTGTAATAGAGAGTGTGAATGAGTGGGCGATTGAACTAAGGCATGGCCATGCTTCTATACATAGAGGGCATTGGTTTGTGTTTTATATAATACGATGACTGCAGTTAGAAAACAAAAAGAATATATATATATCTAAAACTGATGACGAGATTTACAATTCATATACTTAGTCAAAATAATGGAATAAGTTTGGAAGAAATATAGCCACCATTTTGTCTTTTAGTAATAACACTTGACGCCATTTTGGGGCACCTTTAATGTATGTTATGTTGTTCATGCAATTAAAAATAGTAATCATTTTCCATCAAGAAACAGTGTTATCGTTGTGCCACCTTTTCTGTGTATTCAAATCTCGCTGTAATGAAACCCTGGACCCCTTAGGTAAAAAGTATTGCAAAAGGAAAAGCACGTGCTCTCAAGTAACAAAAAACGGTAAGTACACATGTGTACCATATTTTGATAGTGATTATACATATATAATTACAAATAAATTATGTGTAAATGTGAGTAGAGCGACAATATTAAGTTCAACCAATGAAATTATATTAAAACCATCCAGAATAAAGGTTTAACCAACTAACCTTTGAAGGAGTAGAGAGGAAGAATACCAAAGAGAGATATAAAGAAGATGGCTATTATTATTATGGAAAGAAGGAAAGAGAAAGGAGTATTATCTACTAATATGTTATTATTATATCATCATATTGTATTTAGTTGTCAAATATTGTATACCCCTCACAAAACCAAGAAATATATTAAAATCATCCAGAATAAAGGTTTAACCAACTAACCTTTGAAGGAGAAGAGAGGAAGAATACCAAAGAGAGTTAATTAGAAAGAAGGCTATTATTATTATGGGATGAAGAGAAAAAAAAATGTTATTTAATCGTTAAATAAATTTAATTGTCAATGAAGAGAGAGAAAACCAAATATTGTCTATTAATATGTTAGTATAATATTGATATATTGTATATTGATTATCAAGTATTGTCTGATCCAAGAAATATATTAAAATTGTCCAGAATAAGTGTTAAAAATTCCAACACTTGAAGGAGTAGAGAGGAAGAATATCAAAGAGCAGAATAATAAAAGAGAAGGCGTGAATAAGGAATGGAATAATTAAATATGGTATAAATAAAGGTATTTATCATACTATAATAAGGGAAAAAGTGTATCATATCGAATGTACCAAGACTATGTAGCATTTTAAGTAAACTATTAATGAGAATGATTATTATCTGATATTATAGAGAAAAATGTCTATGCATAAATAACAAAAATAATTGTCAAAATACTACTATTATCGAGGAATATAAAAAATATTAATTAAGCGATGAAGAAAGTATCTAATTGTATTTACCAACAAGATATGTCAGAGGATATCTAACAAAAATGTTTAGTATATGAATACTGTAAACCCTGATAAGTCAGGATAATTGTAAACTATTGATGAGAGTAAAACTTATAAACTATGAAAAAGAGTGAAGTATTGTAAACTCAATATTTAAGGAACAACTGCATAATTGTATGATGATAAATATAAGTGTGTAACTTTAAGAATATTCAGATGAACCAAAACAAATTACCAACTAGTATAGAAAAGTAACAACAAGGCTAATAAAGAACATAGCCAATATGTCAAGTCTGAAAAGGAATAATTACCTGTGAAAAGAAGTATGTTAGCTAAAGTATAAAAGAATGAAATGTGATACAAATGAAACCTCTAATACCTTGAATGTTATATTGAATATGTTATATTATTGAAAAATGAATGATATGTTATATTTTATGTGTTGTGATAGTGCAACTGTTGCTACGTGCAATTTTTATTTTGTCCCAGACAGAGATGAGGATTCCTCTGATTCTGAGGACGTGTAGTTAAGGAACGGCGGAGAATGTATGCCACAGTGAGCCACTCTGATTCCGAACCCACTACAAATGTTAGGGAATTATATGGTAATATGTCAAGGATTATTAATAAAAAACTGTGAGGTAAAAAATGAAAGAACCATAGAGTTTATCACGAAAATAAAGATGTGTAATGAGAAAGAAAAATGTATTATTGTAAGACAGGAAATTGTTAGTTTAAGAAATGAAACCTATTGTAACTAAATGACTTAGAATATAAGGAACTTGAAAAATACTAGTAAGCTAAAAATTATATCACTAGCCAAGAACTCAATCTAGTGCAACACACTAACAGAATGTTAAATTCAATGCAGAGAGAAAAAAGCAGTAATAGTATATTAAAACCAAACTGAAATGATAATTTCTTCAAATGTAAAATTTCTCTCAAATTATCAATTTTGAGAGGGGAGTATATGTAACATGACCAAGTGTTACATAACCTAGACATATACCCATAGAATTAATAAATACACGAAAGTAATGTAAGTGAATAATATGATGATGAAAGTAGCGAAGAAGAGAAGGACCAACGAAGAAGAAAGAAGAAGAAGTACCACAAGAAGCAGTAAGCAATACACTGCTTGACACTACAACCAATACTATAACTGACACTAACTAATGGACTAATATAAGCTGTCAAGCGAGCCAGTGACTGGCTTAAAATGTAATTTCACATGTTAATAAAAGTAATTAAGGAATGACCCGAATAATACTATCAGCAGCAGTATTTGGGCTGAAAATAAATAAACAATGACCAGTAAATATCAATGCCTATGACTAAGACTAGCTATGGCCACAATATAAAATTGAAACTTGTACTGTATTACAATCCCAAATGTAGTCATAAGAAGTAAGGATAATTGTAAGAGGGAACCTTATATGAATAAGTTACCTCATCAATGTACCAAATGTAACTAATGACCATTATTAAGGCATAAACCCGATGTGAAAGGTATGCCTAGGCTACGCCTAAAACGAACGATTGTCAGTAAGGTGATAAGTAGAAAGGACTACTAGTGTAAATAACATACACTGAACAATCATTATACCAAGTGTAACAATGAATATTATTAATGTATTATAAATGTAACAACTCCATTATTAATGGGTAGCATAGAATGAAATAGGATAGACAAAATGTAATTAGGAAGTAAGGCTTATTCGTAGTAATGTATCGCCCTAGTTAGTTAAGATTTAATAATTATAATCACTGAATAGGTATTAAGTATAAAGACGGATGTATTAGTGTTCCGACACAAACGTTTAAACAAAAACGCGATGTGAAACACAAATAATTTATAGATAAGAAAGAATCGTGTCTGGCGTCACTAGCAGACGACAGCGCGAAGCCATGTATCCGAACGTTATTTATTTAGAAATGTCAGAGAAAGTGCGAATAAAACCAGTGTCAAACTATATCAAATTAAAGCGCAAAAAATATCCTTTAATTTGATGGCGATACAACCCCGATCGCAACTATAATAAGTGCGTGACATGCGTTAGCATCATTTGTAAATAGAAAGTAAGGAATTTGTTAGTCAATACTAACGACAACGTTAACTGTCAATCATCTTTGCCAAATGACGGTTAATGACGGTTGGAAAACAATGCGTCATTTTCGTAACGTCTGGTTGAGCCAATCAAAAAATAGCTTACTAAATGAAACAATCGCCTAAGCCTCATCAAGACGGGGGTATATAATCGGAATGCAAGTAATTCCGACACACTTTATTGTCATTAGCGAGGGCGAAAGGTTGCCGCTCGCCGCCTCAAAATACGTTATTAACTTATAGTATCATGTAACAGTGCATCCATTGAACCATTTCGGCAACACCAAGTAACTACAATACAGTCTACCTATAATCAGTGCATCGATGTGAAGTATTTATTTTATTTAGTGCGGGATAAATCGAACAAGAGAAAATAATTAATCAGTATTTCAAATAGTCCAATTTAGTCAGAAGAGGACAATTATTCTCTGTTCATAGTGCGTGTGCAGTGTAATAAACCAGGGTCACTATAATCCGACCGCTGGAGTGTTCAATTAAATTTTAATCTATAAGATTAAAATAAAGAGGTACCATCGTGACAATTTATTCCATTAATCTGAGTGTACTGATATTTGTTCAACACAAAATTTGTACTGACGCATAACACCAAAACTTTTTATATGTTACACAGTGATTGAATTTATTTAGTGGGTTTGTTAATCCTACATAAGAATTATTTTAGTCTTAAGTAGTATAAATATTTGTGAATAATTAAGCAAGCGTGACGAACGCATAACCTATAAATAGGTTTGATTTTTTAAGTAAACAACAAGGCCGTATTAGTAAATATTGTTTTATGAACTAATTAACTTCTGTATAGGCATGAACGTTCTTGCTTGTGTTTAAAAGAATTTACGCCCGAGATATATAAAATTAATGTTTAAATTAAAGTTTATCTGGGAATAACCAGAAAAGTTGTTTATGCTTTGAGCTAGTTAGTAGGGTAAGTGAACGAAATAATTTCAATTATATATCAATGTATTTTTCTTACTTAAATTTGTTTGAATTCATCTACAAGGGTACAAATAAAACCCAGTTATTATTCTTAAATAATTAATTTTAGAATAACTGAAGTAACTCTGATTAGAGATCATACGTTGTTAAATTTGAAGTGCCATAAGGGCAATAAACATCAATATCAGTTTCTTTTCAAGAAAATTAACAATTATTTGATTCTATTAATTGGTTTTACACAGGATTTTCCTAAAATAAACCTGTGTGGCGCCCGTTATTAAACAAGGAATAACCTAACCTTGTAAGAAAAGCAAGCTGGTTTTGGAAACCGTCTTGGCAGCTTATTAATTTATAAAAGTGAACTTCCGAACTTCCAGAATCACGACCAGGTACGTGGAAGTGTATTTTTATTAATTTTATTGTCCAGACGTGACTTGACTTTACGTACTTAGACGACGGTTAACCTGGAGGAGGAGTTTCGCTGCCAGAATCGACGCGACAGCTACCTTCATCAATCGACCAGCTAGTACGCTTTATTCATTAAATTAAGCAACATTATTATTCAAACAATTTTACTGCAATTATTTTTATTCAAAAGAGTTCTTTTAAGATAACCATAATTTTTCCGATTCATCATAACTTGTAACTTTACTTTTAACTTTCAATACTAAACATTTATAAAACTTATATAACACATTTTAAACACGAGTAATCTAGTTACGTTACAATATCAAATTTAAGTTCGTTAAACTGTCTACTCTGTTCCTCAAATTTAGCGTCAAATTTATTATTTTGTTCATTGAATCGACTATTCTGTTCATTAAATTTATTATTAAAATTACTTTTGATTTCATTGATTTCGTTTTTCTGTTCATCGAATTTGCTATCAAATTTATTCAATAGTAACTGCATCATAGTTATCATATCGCTATTATTTTCTTTCTTAACTAAGGTTGGCGTCGACTGACTCGTCACGCCTTCCATTATTCTCGAATCGGTCAACTGACTTTCTAGATTATTGTCATTTGTTTGAATTCCCGAGTCGCTACTTATCTGAATTTCTGTTTGACTGTCAGAGAAGCTGACTTCGTTATTAATACTCTCATTAGTATCCATTATTTATTCTTTATAATATTTGTTGATTTACTCTAATCAGTTTAATTAATCATAAAATCATTTCAATCTTGTATAATTAAGTATACTACATATCGTTCAAGTTGTACTTAAGTTACGCAACCTCCAAATCACGCTCACATTTACTGTAGGTGCGGTTTATTAAAATGTATCTTTTTATAAACTTGTCCCTGTTCGAGCGCCATTTGTGCTTATACGATTTATTGAAAATATTCAAAGTCCCTAGTTCTGGGCGACATTTGTACTATTCTATTTAATACACAATATTATAATAATAATTCTTTTTCACCTACCTTGACATGAGCCCAGGATACGTCGCACGAACCTGTGAATGTTAAGCGTGACTTAGGGTTATACTATTCAAGTACTCAACTCTCGTTTTGGTAACATAACTCAGATTTTATTTCATTTCTATATTCTTGTTTAATAATCTTATAGCGTTTTACTTTTCTCTATTCTTCTAGTATCAAAACATATACATATATTGATATATAAAAAAAAATTTAAACTTCAACTAACTTATTCTAAATTTTGTACAGGGTCCGCCAGTGAAACGGGAAAATTAAAAGTACCCAATTTTTTCATGAAACATTTATTATCAGAATTTCTTTTTACAGATTTGAGTTGAGTAAAGTATGCCATTATTTTACTTTTTAAAAATAACGCCGCTCAAGTGAGAGCCATTTCTGTGTAAACATTCTTCTAATCTTGACCGAGAATTTTCCATCACTCGACGAAGCAGTCAGGTTGGATCCGTGCAATTTCTTGTCTGATATTCGTTTTTAATTCCGGTATGGTGTGCGGTCTATCAATGTACACCCCGCTCTTCAGAAATCCCCAAATAAAAAAGTCGCATGCGGACAAATCTGGGGATCTTGCAGGCCACGAGATGTCGTCATATCTGGATTTGAGTCCGTCCGGGAAGAGTTCTCTTAAAGCAGCCATGGACACACGAGCAGTATGACTTGTGGCCCCATCCTGCTGGAAAAAATTAATTTCCAGAAACCTAGGGAGCTGTTGCATCAAAAATGTTCTGACCATGTGTGTGTAGCGGTCTGCATTGACAGTTGTGGTGTTTCCTCTATCGTCTTGGAAAAAATATGGCCCAATAATGCCAGATGATGAAACTGCACACCACACCGTAACTTTCGGACTATGCAATGGCTTTTCATGCAACTCACCTGGGTTTTCATCATTCCAATATCGACTATTTTGTTTGTTTACATATCCATTCAAATGAAAATGTGCTTCATCTGACATAAACATGCGGTGAATAAAGTTTTCATCATCATTTACACGTCGCAATATTTCTTCGCTGAAAATCCTGCTAGCCAGCATATCGCCATCTTTCAACTCCTGGATTACTGGAATTTTGTAAGGATGAAAAGATAAGTCTTTATCCAAAATTCGTCGTAACGATGTGTCACAAATGTTTATGCGGATGCATGTTTCATTGCAGAACGTTGTGGACTACGCGTCAATGCTACTCGAACTCTTTCAATGTTTTCCTCTGTTCTTACAGGCCTTGTTGCTCCTCTATGCTTTAAGTTTAATGTGGAACCAGTTTCTTCAAACTTTTTCACCCATGACATAATCGCATGAGCGGACGGTACTCTTCCATGTCGTGGAATATTGAAATGATTACGAAACAATCGTTGTACAGAAGTCACACAGTCACCATTCTTATAAAAGGATTTTACGCAGAACGCACGCTGTGCACCGGACCACTGCTCCACGTTTTAAAACATATAATAACAAATGGCATTAAATGTAAAACAACAATCGAAAACCTCCACGCCCTCTCTTGAGCAGAAAATGAACTATTGGACTTTCAAAATTTCCCGCTTCACTGGCGGACCCTGTATAAAACGACCCAGTTTGCTGCACACACACTCTCATTCCATTATAAAACCCCTTTTGTGTTAATTACTTTACATCCCCCTTTAAAACATGATTATAATAATTTTGATTTGAGTACCGTACAGTTTACCATGGCATCTACGTCGACCGCATGGCGCATCACTCACACTACTCCCTTTTTGATGAAAAACTGTTTTTGTTCCGTTGATTTTGTACACTACACTTGTTCACCGATTCATATTCTTTTAATTTGATTACACTTTTTATTCAGACATCCTGTTACAGTCGGCCGACCTTTATATTGCCCGGGCAGAAAATTTAGTTGGACCACGCGTGGCCGATATTATTATTCGACTGGGGGGAGCGCTACCAACAATTTCTCCCACCAGAAAACTAGGCATAACGGAATTACAATGCCTTAGGCGTTAAAGTCATCGTCACTGTTCAGGCAACACGTGCAACTCCCGTGTGTGGACGTCGACGAAATCTGGTGTCCACTGGTTTACGTCACTGAAAAGGTGCATCCGTCGTGTTCCACGCACATGTTGAACAAAATTCGCAAAAAGCCATTTTGCTCGACTCCTGTAAGCGTCGGTTATGCGCTCCGCAGGTGTTTGTGCGTTTGTGCACATTACACAGTACTGAGGTTCTGCGAATTAAACCGTTGTTGACAACATGCCACATTCCATTATAACGACTTCACCTCACAGCTCCTTTGTTTGAACTACAATTTATATTACCATGGGACTGATCACGCAGATGAAAATGAATTTACAATTTTTTAATAAAATAAAAACCCCTCCCTTTTAGCCCCGTTACAACGCGAAGGCTGTGTCGTGTCTGAAAACGACGAGTATTTTGTGTATGTAGTGTGCGTTCGTCTCGCACTGGGGTGGTTACATCTATTCTTGCGCTAACGATATCCGTAGCGATGTTGTAATTACCAGTACAACAGGGTAGTAACCTTACCTGTTAGTAAATAGGGATTTGTGATTCCCGGGTGGCGCCAAATTGTTTATTAAAAACAATTAAAATTCTTAGATAATATGTTATAACTAAGTTCACAGATGTGGCAGCCGGGGCATTCAAATACTTCCCGCCTTGGTTAGACGACTGCCTCGATCAAGTAGTGTGTCGATTTGCAGCGTGAGTGCTGTACCGTCAAAGCTAATTCGCTAACAAACACAAATTATATGATACACTCCCTATGAAATAATAACAACGGTTACTCCCTGTACTAGTTATTTTAATGGTTGATAAGTAAAATTTCAGTTTGACAATTAAATTATATTTGTTGATTAATAAATTTGCACCAACATTTTACATGAAACAATTTTTCTCAGGATGACGAATCAATTTTGGTAACGAGGTATTCATATCAGCATGGCTGCTAAGTTGTTTAGTTATTACAATTGTTTTCGTTCCAAAATCTGGGATTCTTTTGATTACAAGGCAAATAATTCCTATGATTACAATAAAAAGTACATTACCTTACTTAATGTGTACTTAAATAATAAGGTGTGTGGTTATAATCTGTTCTGTAGTGTCGTTAAATATGTTTCTAAAGTTCGTATTCAAACAACAGGTTATCTTTTATGTTAACAAATTTTCAGTGTGTTATTTTTCTTAATTAATCTTTGAAAGAGAATATTCGGTTTATAGTGAGAGTTCAAATTACTTTTAGAAATATTTAAAGTGAGTTTATTTTTGGAAATTGGGTAATTCAAGGATACTTAACACATCAGATGACTTGGTGTTATCAATCATTGAGTCGGAAGAGGATTGGGCTGCAATAGTTTTCAGTTTTTCATTAATCTTGGGGCTTAAGTAGGTCTGGCGTCCTTTTCATATTAGATGTGGTCATATTGTCATTTAATTTCCTGGTAAAATGGTCCTTGGTTTTAGTTAACTGCTCCGGTTGTTCATCTGCTTCTTATTTGATCATCATTTTGAATTTTGTTTACTATTTTTACATTTTTTGATTAAAAATTGGTCGTTCAAATTCGGCTTCTGTTCTGCAAGAGCGTCACTTTACGAGTAACGATATTCAACGGTAATTTTGCCACCAGCGTTCGTTTCTATGGTTACTAATTAAATCTGATTGGCTTAGATTTACATAAATCCATTGTTATCATTTTTGAATTCTTTTCAAAATCCTCGTATATCTTCTGATTGCTTTTATTCCTCTATCTTCCCTCCTAAGTATTAACTATTATCACTGTAGTATGTATTTCCTTTCAAAGATTATTTTGATATCCCTCAAGGTTGGGTTATTGTATGTTTTGTAATTTTACAATTATATTATTATTTGCTAATTACATTTCTCCTTTAATTTAAGTTCTTATTCTAATATTTTGCTTTTATTATGATTTACAAATTATCCTTGGTTAATTGTTCACCTTGGATTTGCTAGTTTCTTTGTTAATTTGTTACAATTTGTAGTTGTTTGTTTTTGGACAGTTAGGCATTTCATAGGCCTAACTAGCCATTAATGGTATTTACTTATTTCATACAAATTACATCTCATTTTAGCCTAATGAGCTTTATTTTGTTATTATTACTGGCTGTGTTGTTTTTTGATGTTTTGGATCTGTCGTAGTGTTATTAGTATGTTACTATTATTTTGTACATCATGAATTGCTAGTTATTTACTATCTGGTTCTCTCGTTTTCTAAGTCATACATTTCTTTACTTTCTTACTTATTTAATTTGCCAATAATAACAATGTGGCTATTATTTACTACTTTTGTTCACATAAAATACAACATCTAGGTCTATGGTCTGTATAATTCTTCCAGCCATATCCTATTCATAAACTTGCTTAAACAATTATTTAACAATTTTTTGGATAATATTTGTTTACAATTTATTTCATTTTATATTATTTTTTGGGTGATAAACATCACATTTTTGAACTTACATAAATAATTATCCCTTATAACATGGGTGTTTTATTGATTTGTTTTAAATTCTTATGTTTTAAATAATCTTTACCTTCCCTCCATGGTAACACTATCTGTTTACTCTTTCATGGGATTCTCCCTTTTAAATACTATTATATACTTTTAAACTTATTAATAAGATTTCTTTTTTAATTGATATGGTTATCACCATTCTTCAGTGTTCAATATATCTTAAATTATTGTTTACACTTAATACTATTCTTCACAACTTTCTTAATTACTAATATTTTTCACTGTTAAACCTTTAGTGTTTCTTAATGATTTATCAAGTGTTTATCTTTTTATCCTTCACTATTTTTCATAATATTAACATTCTTTATAATACATTATTCTTATTTATTCATCACCTTCACTTTTAAATCATTTATTGTTTATTATAATTTATTTAGTGTTCTTTCTTTATCACTTTACTTTGGGGTTTTTACATTTTCATTTTGCACTTCACAAATGTTTTTGTTTTAAGTGTTTCTAAATGGGCAGTCCCTCTAATTACTATCTCACTACCGTACTATCTCTTTCATTACAAATATCATTAATAATTTTAACAATTTTATGTCTCTATATTTTATCATTACATCTAACTCTAATTTGTGGGTTAGTTTGCTTTTATACTTAACATTCTTTAATTGAATTTCATCAAATATCATTTACCTTTATTACTTAATTGATAATAATATTTATTTATTACTTAGGTTAGTTATCGGTTCCTTTTTCAACATTACATTGAGTGTACCATTTCTCCTTCTTTTATTCTTTTTTGCTTGTTTGTGTCTTATTATTTGATTTCCTTTTTATTTATTTCCCTTTATCTTGGGTTTTTTCTTTTTCATTTTCCTCCTTCTTCACCTTCAGTGTCTTTTCTTTATATCTTGTTTTTCCACCTTCTCCTTTGGGTTCATTTTAATATGTTGTATTGAGTCATTCAATTCCTTCAATTTGTTTCATTTTTGTTTGTTTCGGTTTTTTCCCTTCTTCATTTGGTTTTATTCTCGTTTGTTGTTCCCTTCTTCTTTTGTTTCCTTTTGTTGGGTCAATCACTTGGGTTAGGTTGTTTGTCGTGTCATTGTCTTTTTATTTTCTTTATATTAAACATTTTATTTTATATGAATTACTTTTTTATACTCAGAATCATCTTTTATATCCCTGGTATTGGGGTGGCTTATTTGTGTTGTAACATAATGCCTCGCCTTCAAAATTGATCATTTTGATAAAACACTAGCATAGTTTTTTATGAAATTACCAGTTATATATTATTTTTTCCTTTTCTTTCTTGTTTATTTCTCCTTTCTTGTTTCTCTTCTTACTTGATTCATTCCATTTTATTTGGATCTGTTTTTATTTATCTCCATTAACGTGTTCTCCCTTTTATATAATTTTTCCCTAACTTTTTAGTAGCTGGTTTCTTCCATTACTACTCATTTTTTCTGAGACCAGAGGAACCAGTTTCTTTTGATTGCTGGACTTATTCAACAGTCACTCTTAAATACCTTTTTACACAACAATAAATACTATACACAAAACGATGGCTTAACCATGGGCTCCCCCATATCCAGCATTCTAGCAGAAGTCTTCCTCCAACCCTGGAAAAAACAAAAATACTCACAAACAATGACAGACACTCACATAAAATACTATATTGGCACAGATACGTTGATGACATTCTAATACTATACAGGGGAAACAAATGACAATGTGAACAGTTACTAACGCACATAAACAAAATACATAAAAACATAACCTTTACTGCCGAATACGAACAAAACAATACCATAAACTTCTTAGACCTCTCCATCACAAAACTAGAACACAGGCACAAATTCAGTATATACAGAAAACCAACTACAACTGACACACTAATACACAACACCTCCAATCACCCAATACAACACAAACTAGCTGCCTTCAGAACCATGATACATAGACTTAACAACATCCCCTTAGATGAAAAAGACTACAAAGACGAACTAAACACGATAAAATATCTAGCAGAATCTAACGGATATGACAGAACAATAGTCAGTAAAATCCTACACAAAACAAACAACAGACAAAGACAGAAAACAACAAATTCATAACACTAACATACATCAACAAACAAACTGAAAAAATAGCCCACAAATTCAAAAAAGCAAGATACAGAATCGCTTACAAAACTACTAACAAAACAGAACACACACTATCAAAACACACACACAAAGCACAAAACAAATTCGATCTACCCGGTGCTTACAAGCTAAATTGCTCAAATTGCAATAAATTCTACATAGGCCAGACAGGACGTAGCTTCAAACAGAGATACAGTGAACACACAAAGGCACTCCACTCCACTACAGAATCCACCTTTGCAAACCACCTCATCGAAGCAAACCACACATATAAAAACATCGACAATAACATGAACATTCTACACATACACACAAAAGGCCGAAAACTAGACACTCTAGAACAATTAGAAATATACAAACACACAAAAACAAATAAAAACGACATCCTAAATGAACAGACACAAATCAAATCGCACGCATTATTCGAACATATCTCACCCCACACACACAGCATCGATCTTTCAAAATTCGATTCCGTCACCCACAACAAGACGGACAGCGCTAAAAGCGGCAGCCTCTGAAGAAGCCTTTTAAAGGAGAAAACCGGTTCAGGCTGTAAGGTAAAACTTTATGCTTTTACTTATAAAAAACTAGTGTTCCGAGTTGTTAATATAATAGTGATATTTAGTTCAATAATATCATCTGCCATCATTCGGTTAATTTCCGTCCTTACTGCTTCCTTTAATGAATAAGCGATGGGGTAAGATTTCTTATGGAATTCAACGTGTTCTCTGAATTTTATCTTACATTGATAACCTTTAACCTTACCAGGTGCATCTGAAAAAATATATCTATATTTATTATTGATTGATATTAGTTTGTCTACCCGTTCTTCACTCAATTTTACTCCCGTCTTTTCTTGCTGGTATTTTTTAATCTCTTCTAATTTTCAACGCCATAATTCGTTGTTGTCATCCTGATATTTTATTCTTTCGTCTGGTGTATAATCCCTACAATAATCATCTTCCCTAACATGATAGCTGGTTCGGTTCTGAGGGGCACCTTGGCTTCCAATTAACTCAGCCGTCCATACTATACCATCTGAGGTCAGAGACACCTTCTCTCTGCTCAGGTCAATGATTGCTGAATAGTGTCTCAACATATCACATTCTATTAATACATTGAAAGGTAGACCGTTTGCTACCAAGAATACCATGGGGATGATTATACCATTGCTTCTTAGGTCTAACAACACTTGTTTTCTCACTGACTTATTTTGGCGTCCTGTAGCTCCAATTAATATGATGTTGTTCACAGGTAAAGTGGGTAAGATTTTTCTACATTCCTTCTGAATTCTATCTAATTCTGTGCTATGGATCAGCGACACATTGGCACCCGTATCAATCATTATCTTCGTTGGAATTCCATTTATCTCTACTGTTATGTCAGCAATTTCATTACTATGAAGGGTGGTATTGGCAGACTCTTCCTCCAGTAAGTCATCTCTAATATTTTTTAAATAGTTGCTTTCTATTATTGTTATCGTCTTGTCAGTTGTCTTATTGTTTTGTCTCAGTAGATACCCTAAAGATTGGTTCAGTGATGGGCCATGATGCGTTTTCACTGCCTCCTCTCGTTTAAATGGTAGCTTTCTTCATCGGTTTGATTTTCCTGCTGATTAGGTTGGTTATTGAGGGGTGGCTCCTGTCTCTCTCCAGAATTGTTATTGAAGGCTTCATAGTCATTCCTCCTTCTACTATCTTCGCTACTCCTGCTTCTTCTCGTATCATTTCTGTGGTAATGATTGTTTTCATTGTTGTTGTCTCTGTCATAATGATTGTTGAAGTTTCTACGTCGTTGATAGTAATGTCTTCTAGGATCGCTACCATTGGTTCGTATATGGTTTACTCGGTGTCGGTACGTTCTATTATTGTTATGGTGATCACCGTGATTCTGCCGATTGTTATTATTATTATGATTATTATTATTATGATTATGGTTATTATTGTAGTTATTATTGATATTATTGTTACTATTATTATTATTACTCCTTCCCACATAGTTGTCATTTCTTTGACGGCTTCGACGGTAATAGTTCTTGTGTTCATAATTTTCCAACAAGGCTGCCATTGCTTGGATGGTCTTGATTTGCCCACAAAGTCTGGCTCGCGCAATTCCTTCTTCATAGTGGTAAGATAATTTTGTAACCAAACATTCATCCAGTATCTTAGGCTCTAGATTCCTTGCTAAACATACCTTACCTAGGAAATATGCTGTCGGTGTTTGTCCTCTATACGGATCATACTTGCCATTACAGATGTTATCCCTTACTATATTCTGTGTCGATTCCGACCAGTATTTGGCTCTGAACAGGGTCTTAAATTCCTGGTAGTCCTGGATGTCGTTACTGGTTGCAGTCCACCAGTTGTCATTTATGTCCTTGAAGAGCTCATCTAACATGCTTCGAATAGATGTCCACCTCGTTTCTCGGTGTCTGGCGATATTCTCTTCTATTCTTTCCAGGAACTCCATGGGGTTTTTCTTGTAGTTCTTGAAGTTGATTCCCTCCCTATTATCGGTGGTTTGTATATTAGAGACACTAAACGGCCTACTCCGAATCATCTCAAGTTCTTCTCTGATGTTCAATAATTCTCGTTGACGAATTTCTTTTATCTTCTCTTTGTTATTTTATTCATGTTTGCGTTAATGTCTTCAAATCTTTCTCCTAACCTTGCTTGTACTCTTAATATGTCTTCCTGGGTTTCCTTCTGGAATGATTCTATTCGAATTATATTATCCTCTTCTAAATTATTTATTTGTACGTGGATGTCTTCCTTAACTTGTTGTAGCTCCTGACTTGTCCGGTTCCACTTCTCATTAGTCTCTGAAATTTGTTGTCTTAAAATCTTATTATTTTCCTCCATCTGATTTTTCATTTCCCTTCTGATTTCCGTCATTTGTTCTTCGATCTTCTTACCCATTTTTTCATTGTTATCTTCTATTTTCTTGCTTAGTGTTTCTTGCAAGTGCTTATTATCTCCTTTTAATGTTTCCATGTTTTTATTTACTGTTTGTATTGATTTATTGGTGTCTCCCATTTTCTCTTCCATCTTCTTACTATTATCTTCTATTTTCTTGTTTGTATCTTCCATTTTCTGGCTTAATTGTTCAAACATAACCCTCATCCTCTCCTGTAGGCTTACATTCTCTGTTTGTGCTGGTCTGTCTGGTTGGTTTTCTTGTGTATCACTTACTATCACCTCCACTTCAGGTGCTGGTTGGGCCTCCTTGTCTTCCATGTCTATTTCAGTTTCGGTGTCTGCTGTACGTTTACTTGACGTTGCTCTATGTGGCATTTCGTTTTATATTGTAGTCGCTGCTAGAGTAGAACTATTGAAAGAATATAATAAATGATACAAGGTTATCTTCTACTTCTATTTCTACTTCTAGCTTCACTGGTTGGGCGCTATTATGTAACTTTTCTTATTGTGTGAATTAAATAATAAGAGTAAGAGCTTGCAATATCTCTTTTCAGTATGTTGTTGTTGTTGTTTTTTGGTTAAACGCCCCACATTGTGGATGCCATTTTGTCACGTTACTGTTGGGTTAAGTCTTTTCAAAATGTAATAAAACAAATAGTTAAGTGATGAATGTTTTTATAAGCTCCACGTTGGAAACGCCAATTTGTAATAAAACAATAGTTAAGTGATGAATGTTTTTATAAGCTCCACGTTGGAAACGCCATTTTGTAATAAAACACATTTATTACAAATGTAGTGTTTAAATATTTCCCACGTTGGATGCGTCAATTTGTAATAAAACACAAATACATGGAATAATAATTGGTTAATAAAATTTTTATTATTTTTTATTTTATTTTTTATATCATTAATTAATTTGAATTGGTGTAATTGTTTTAATTGGTTTTATTGTTTTTGTTCAATTAATAAATATACTGATTAATAACTGTGTATGCTCTGATGAAGAATTATTTGTTTCTTCACGCTAAATAGATTGTCCTGGCCACATCGATTGCATGTAGCGGCCAATTCAGTATCTGTACTTCTTATTCTGCTCATTCCTTTCGTTCAGAAGTTCACGTAAGCATTTAATAATTAATGTAATTTAATTTATGACTCAAATAATCAATAATACAATGTTTAAACAATAATTAAGTTTATTAGGTTCACAGTAATTGTTTGAATTGCCGCGACTGGCTCGAGTCTGATTCGAGATTAAGTTCCAGTTCGATTATTACATATAAATTAATATTCAATTAAATTAGTTTAGTATAAGGGTTCTTTTAACTGTAGAAATAGTCAGGAAAGGTAAGAGAATTCAATACTTACAAATTATAAAAACTTATTCATTAAATTGACAAAAAATATGATAAAGTATAATGTATAGAAAAGTCGATTTTTCGAACCAGCTGATGTCTCTGACATCACCACGTCTCCGCCAAGGTTGAATGCGTGTAACTCAAAATGACAAGATGGCGTCCCCCATGTGTTGTTCTGCGATGTAAATTCAGCTCCGAACTTAATTTATACAGTATTACAATTTAAATTACTAAATATAATGTTATTTTAATTAATTAAACAACAATTAAAATAAAATATTTTAATTAATTAAAATAACATTATATTTAGTAATTTAAATTGTAATACTGTATAAATTAAGTTCTCTCATACTATAATTTGCTCGCTTTCTTAAAGATAATTTGAAGATGTAAACAAACTATCATAAGTCTTCACAAAAAAATGATACATACATACACACGCACACACTCACATCACCAACACGTTCACCCAAATAATTAATTGTTTCGTTATGTTTGATATTTCTATTGTATTTCATACACAGGTCCTGAAGATGACAATAAATATTGTCGAAACGTCGACGCAAAATAACTAAAAGTTGTATTATTGACCGATCCTCACTAACTATCCACTAAAACATTCACTGATTGACGGTCACTAAAAAAATTAAGGATTTATTAATTATGTTATTGCTCATGGCATAATGTCTGGTTTTAATACCCTTTCCTTATCTGCTTTGGTTAATTGGTTCTCCTATTTATTCTTCTATGATCTTATTTTTGTTTTGGGGTTTCATCAACTTATTACATTGAAAATATATATACTATCTGGATTCTTATTTACTTTTTACTTAACAGTTCTGTAACATTATTGTTTCGATAAGTAGTTTATTTATATAGTTGTTTCGAGTAGTCACTGTTCAGCCTTCATAATTGTGATAAAAAAATTTCTTTGTAAAATTATTTCATTCAATTTCTTTACCTATGTTGTACTTATTATTTTTTAAGCCTTCGATATCTTATTTCATTCCTTGTCTTTATTAATTGATACAAAACAAAGTACTTCTGAAATATATTCTGTAAACTGTTCTTATTTATTTTAGTATTGAGGTATTTTATTTATTTTCTTTTCTTATTTCATTTAAAATAATTTCCTTGAGATATACTATAAGATGATCTTATTTATTCTTAGAATTTAGATGGCTTATCTTGTTTGATATGTGGAATATTTTCCCTGATATTAACTGTAAGCTGGTTTTACTCATTTTATAATTTTCATGTTATTTATTTAATTCAAAATATCTTCTCCTAGATAAGCTGTAAGGTGATCTTACTCCCTTTAGAATTTTTATATTATTTATTTAATTCAAAATATCTTCTCCTAGGTAAGGTGTAAGGTGTTCTTACTCATTTTAGAATTTTTATGTTATTTATTTAATTCAAAATATTTTCTAAGTAAGCTGTAAATTGATCTTACTCATTTTAGAATTTTTATGGTTTTCTTTCATCAAAATATTTTTTTATTGATAATTGATTATAGGTACCCTTTATCTTTGGTGAATCAATCTCCTTCAACTCGTACGTGTTATTTTTATTATCCTTAGTAATCACGTATGGTCCCGTATACAACAGTAATAGTTTTTTAGTAATCCCTTCCATAGTACTGGGTAGTTCCCGGTTTTTAAGCAACACCTTTTCTCCAATTTTGTATTTTAGTACCTTGTTAATTGCTTTTTTATATTTGTTATGTCGCCTTTCCTGGTCCTCGACTAGTTTATTATAAAATCTTATCTGATCAAATTTATATTCTTTGTGGGTCGGAAATTCGATAATCTCTTGTATCGCTCGGGGGGGGGGGGGGGTTTCTCATGCATTGCCGTATATGGTGTAATCCCTATAGCTGGATGATGTGCTAGATTGAGGAATTCTTCGGTGGCTAATAGGTATTCTTGCCATTTTTTCTGTTTATAGTGGCAGTATGTTCTAAGTATCCTACCTACCTCTCTCAACACTCTCGCTGCTGGATTACTGTTTGGGTGGTAAACCAATGTTTTATAGGTCTTTATACCTAGCGCCAATAAAGTATCTCTCCATCTTTTACCTTTAAATTGGGTTCCGTGGTCTGTAATTATTGACATAGGTTTTCCAACCTCAGGAAGATATTGATTTGTAATTACTTCCAAAACCTTTAAAGTAGTGGCTCGGGTCACAGGGTATAATTTTATGAATTTAGTAAAATGGTCCATCATTATTATGATATATTTATACCGATGGCGTCCGCCACTACGGGGAAATGGCCCGCATATATCTAAGAAAATCTTTTCCAATTTCTTCTGTGAGGTTATAGGTATCTTCACACCCTCCTTCTTATCGTTATTGGTTTTTACTAGCTGGGAAATAAAACAATTCTTGATATACCTCCTTACTTTCCGATTGATGTCCTTTATGTGACAATTTTCCTCCAACGCCTTTACTACCTTCATGGCTCCCATATGGTGTGTGCTGATGTTCCGTACTAGTTTTTCCAAATCGGACCTATCTCTGATAATATTGTAAATTTTCAGTATACTTTCCTTCTCACCCGCAAATGTTTGGTTTTGTAAACCCACCCGTGACAATACGTCGGCTACCACATTCTTGCTTCCTGGAATATATTCCCACTGTAGGTTATATTCTTGCAAGGCCACTATCCATCTGGTAAGTGTACCGTGGCTTAACTTACACGTTCTCAAGAACGATATTGATTTATGGTCTGTGCAGACGGTCACTGGATATCCCAAGATATAAGTACGGAATTTTCCGCAAGCAAACACGACACTGAGCAATTCCTTTTCTGTGACATTGTAGTTTTTCTCACATTGGTTCAGTGTCCTGCTAGCGAAACTAATGACGAGATGATGGCCATTTTCGTCCTCTTGGTATAAAGTTGTTCCCAGACTAATATTACTGGCATCGCAGTTCGAGAAAAAGGGCTTGTTAAAATTTTGGTGATGGAGTATTACTACTTCTAAAAACTTATCTTTGATTGACTGTAAAGTCTCGTCTTGCTCTTTACACCCTCTCCATTTATTTTTAGCAGACAACTGGTATTGGAATTTGGCAGTTAGCGCTGAATAATTACTTTGAAATTTTCGGTAATAATTTCACAAACCCAAAAAGGATTGTAATTGTTTCCGATTTTTAGGTTGAGGGAACTTCTGTATAGCATATACTTTTTCTGAGGATGGGGATATTCCTTGGTTATTCAGATTGAATCCTAAAAACTGAACCTCCTTAGCTATAAGCTTGGATTTTTCTAATTTTAATGTAATATTATTATCGGCGAGTTTCTTCAATACATGCTCCACTCGGTTGCAATGTTCTTCCCAGTTGGCTGAGGTTATTAACAAATCATCAACGTATACCGTAGTAAACTGGAGTGCTTCTGGGCCGAGTATTTGGTCCATGCAGGCCACAAAGATGGCTACTGAATTTACTAAGCCGAAGGGCAACCTCTTCAATTGGTAATTGCGCCCTTCGAATATAAATGCCATGTATTGATGACTTTATGGGTGCAACTCCACTTGCCAATATCCGCACACGGTGTCCCATGTTGTAATAAATTTAGTACCATGAAATTTCTTTAGGATTTCTTCGATTTCTCCAGGCGAAGTTCGATCATTAACAATCATTTTGTTAATTTCTTGTGCAGCTAGACAGAGTCGGACCTTACCGTTTTTCTTTTGAATAGCCACAATCAGATTGGTGAATGGTGACTGACTGCTTTCTATTATATCTCGGCTTATCATATTATTAATTTCATTTCGGACCGCCTCCTTCAGTGATTGCGCTATCCAATCACCATGGCAGAGTCACCACGTCTCCGCCAAGGTTGAATGCGTGTAACTCAAAATGACAAGATGGCGTCCCCCATATGTTGTTCTGCGATGTAAATTCAGCTCCGATATTTCTCTTCAAATAATTGTACCCGTTGTTTAATTCCTCTTCAGTGATGCCGCTATTGGAGTATCCACAAGTTGTAGTGTGTAGTTGTATTCATCCACAGGATTTTGTTCGGTAATAGTTATGTTGTGTAAAATGGTTCCCTTCACTCGTCTTCTGGTTATCTGAGTTTAATTTCGTTCTTCAGTCGTGTCTATACGTAGTGACCGCTTGATTTAGTAGTGTTTAATTTTGTTTTATGGTTTCATTGATCATTATTATAGTACTCGTTGCTTTAATTTATTCTTTATCTTTTCATAAACTCATCATATCTCTTGGTTTGCGTTATTTAAAAAATTCCGTTCATAGTTCTCTGAAAAATGTATTCTGACACGTCCGTTCTGTTCGGCTTTTAACAATCAACTAATTATATTTGTTCCTTCATATAGGAAATTCTATAAGATTTTGGTCTCATTTCTCATTGTTCATTGATCAGCTGTTCCTATCAAATAATTCAATCTTATAGAAAAAAAGTCATATTTTACATTTAATTGGCTATAAATTATTTGTTTAGTACTTTTATGTAATTCTAATTATAGAACAATATTCCTGCCTTTATTTTATACAAGTTAATACTAAATTTGCCCTGTTTTGGTTTGAATTAAGCTTCAGAATTACATTCTTTGAAATTTATCTATAGGCCTTATTTTGATTCACATAAATACCTATTAAATGGTTTACAATATGTTTTATGTTACAATTTTACTCACACTCGATTACTAATTAAACCCTTGTAATTTACTTTTTATGTCTGGCTATTATTTTAAACATTTAACAATTTACTTACATTTTACTAGTGCTTGCTTACTGCTTTTGGGCATTTTCTTGTACAATCACCATTTAAGTTAATTTTACATGCTGATTCCTTTAATCACTATTATAGGTCGTTGTTATCATTAGGATAAAGTATTTGTATTCTGAAAATGATAATTTTCTATTAATTTAATCTAGGTTTTATAAATTTATATTCTCTGATTTGATTTATATGGTTAAAGTTGAATTTGTCTTGGTCATCAATTTTCAATTTTCCTAGCAATATTATTATGAATTCATCTTATTAGTTTTATATTTTTTGATTCACTATTTATGGGTTGTTTGAATTATTATTTTGCCTTTCCTTACTTCACAAAAATACAACATTAATTAACATGATTCAAATACAATAAACTCTTACATACTAACATCTAGTATTTCCTACTATCAACATATTCTGTATGGTATACACAAAAAAATAATAACACATAATAATTATATAAATAAATACATTAAAGCTTTATATTAATGATTGTCTTTAGTCGTCCTTTTTAAAACTGGTTTGGGGTGTTCCCCTTAATCACATTTATTTTAATTATAATTAATTTTACATCATTTCTCATTATTTGTATTGGATTCTCTTATTTTATTATTTTTGGTTCTAAACTGGTATAGCTAATATGGTTTATGTTCTCTTTAATTATTTGTTTGCTGGTATAGAGTTTTCTGTCTTTACAATAGGTTTTTTGGGTATTTTGACATTATTCCATTTTGATTCATTTGTTATGGTCTGTTGATCCTTACTACTCCATATCTTGAGAGTTGTCATTTTAATTTATTTATTCTGGGCTGTTACTCCTTACTACTCCGTATCTTACTGGGTCTACTAATTATTTTACTGAGACGATATTCATACTATTTGTTTTTTAACACTTTTTGGCTATAAATTGACTATATGTAAATTCTTTGAATCGATTTGTCTAGTTCTGTTAAGTTCTTTTATTGATGATTGTAATTACTTTCTTCTGTTTAAGTTGATATGTTTTACTTTAAGTTGTTTTACTTTCAATTTATTTAAGTTGATATTACTCCTTTCAGATGACTTTTCCCTTCTTTTCCTTTACGATCTTATTTTGTAGAATAAGGTAAAAACTTCGTTGTGCTACAAATGCCCCCCCTGTAAAAGTGATTAGTTCAGCTCATACCTTTAGTGTGGGTGAATTAATTGCTTCTGACATTCGTCTTTGTTATATTCTTGGCTTGGTTTACCCTGATATACCTGCTTCTTTTGGTTGAGCTCTAAGTTGATATGTATTTTTGCTGTCTTTTCTTTTTATTTTACTCTTATGAGATAGTCTTTTTAATCTGATTTATCCTTTTATTATTTTATATATATATATATATATATTGTAACATAACCAGATGTTACATAACCTAGACATATACTATCAGATTTAATAAATGCATAACGATAATGTAAATAGATAAAGTAATGATAAGTGTAACCAAGAAGAGAGGAACCTTGGAAGAAGAAAGAAGATGAAGTGCCACAAGAAGCAGTAAACCCAAATACTGTTTGACACTACAACCATACTATGACAGACACAAACTAATGGACAAATTAAATTCACTTTAAGCTGTCAAGCGAGTCAGTGAATAACTAAATGGAATATGATATGTTAATAAAAAATGATTAAATAAGAATCTGAATAATGTGAGATCAGAATCAGCATTTGGCTGAGAATTAAGCAACCATGACTAGTAATTATTAATGCCAAGAATTAAAATTAGCGATGGCCACAATATGTGAATGAAGCTATATTTCAGTCTCAAATATATTTATGACAAGTAAACATGTTTGTAAGAGGGAACCTTATACAAATAAGCTACCTCAGCAAGGTACCGAATTGTGAACTAATAAATGTTTTTAAGACAGAAATCCGATACAGACGGTATGTCTCAACAAGGCCTAAATCAAACAATCATCAGTAAGGTGATTAGTGGGAGGTGATATGAGTGTAAATCACATCCACAGAACAATTTTTATACTCAAACATAGCAATAAGCATTATTAATATAATATAATTAATAGTTCAATTGTTAGTTAAGAGAACGGAGCAAAATCATGTGAAACGAAATATCATAGTGAGTAAGTATTGTTAATAGCAAGGTATAAGGTAAGATTTAATCATAATATTCAGTAATTAAATATCAGTACAGATATAATAGTGTTCTAACATAAACGTTCAAGTGGAAAAACGCGGTGTGGAACACAAACAATATTAGTCAGAGTGTGTAATCGTCGACTTCGATTAGCAGACGACAGTGTAAAGCCGTGTACCTGAACATTGTTTATTTAGCAATGTCAGTAAAAGTGTGATTAAACCAGTGTCAAACTATATCAAATTAAAGAGGACAAAATATTCTTTAATTTGATAGCGATACGACCCCAATCGCAACTATAATAAGTGCGTGAAAGGCGTTAGCATCATTTACAAAAAATGCATAAGAAATCTGGTTATCAACACCAATAACAACGACAACTGTCAATCATTCCGGCGAATGTCGGTTAGAAAACCGTTATTGACGGTTGGAAAGACAATACGTCACTTTCATCACACCTGGCTAAGCCAATCAAAAAAAAGCTTAGTAATTAATACAATCGCCTAAAGCCGATCAAACGATCGGGTATATAAGGAGCTGCGGCAGATTATCGCCAGACACTTTTTAATTTCATTCAGCGTGGAAGGTGCGCTGGTCTCATCAAAATTTTTACTAACTGATAGCGTCATTACAACAGTGCATCAACAGAAACATTTCGGCAACAACCCAAAATGACTTCAAGACATTCTACATAGACCCAATGCAATTAAGTGCAGTATTATTTCATTTAGTGCGGGAAAAAGAACGAACAGAAGAAATAATTAAATAATGTCATATATGGTTCTTTTAGTTAGAAGCGAACCAATTTTCTCTGTTCATGTGCGTGTGTAGTGAATAACGATGATCATTATAATCCGATCATCGATGTGTTAATTGAATTTTAATCACAAGATTAAAACACAAAGGTAACAGTGTAACAATTTATTCATTACTGCGAGCGCCATAACCTGTATGTTTTGATAAACAGATCTGTACTGACGCATAACACTGAAACATTTTTCTGTACTACACCATGTCTAAATTTATTTAATGGATTTGTCAATACTAGTTAAGTTGAATGTTAATTATAAGTGATCTCAAAATATAACTTTGTAACTCATGAATCAAGCGTGACGAACGCATAACCTATAAAATAAGTTATTTTTATTTTATACTAGTAACCTCAAAGGCATTGCTAGTCCATATTATATCAGAAAATCATTAGCTATTGTGTAGGCATGAGCATTCTTTTTTGTGTTTCAAAGAACTTACGCCTGAGATTTGAATAATATTAATGTTTAAAGTAAAGAGTATCTGGACTTAACCAGAATCATATCTTATGCTCTGAGCCAATTGTATCGGGTATATAACACGATATTTACAATTGTACATCATTGTATTCTTTTAATTATATTTGTTTGAATTCTCTATCAAGGGTATGAATAAAACCCCATTATTAACAGCATAACTCGACTTAATTTATTTCTAAAAAGTAGATAAATAATTCATTTAGAAGAATCAAAACAACCTTCAGTTGTGATTAAAAATTGGTGAATTGCATTACCATAAGGGTAATAAACGATTCTTTTAATTTTTTAAATTATTATTTGATTTTATTAATGGGTTTTCCACGGGATTTTCCCAAAATAATCCTGTGTGGCGCCCATTCTTAAACAAGGCCATCTAACCTTGTAGATAAAGTGAGTTGGTTTTGTAAACCGTCTTGACAGCTTATTGAACTTCCAGAAAACACGAACAGGTACGTGAAAGTGTATTATATTTATTCTATTGTCCAGACATTACTAGACTTTACATACTTAGACGATTATCAACCTGGAGGAGGAGTTTCGCAGCTAGTGTCATCAAGACGGTCACCAACAGCAAGCGACCTGCTATTACACTTTATTTTTAAATTTAAGTAACTTTATTGTTTAAATAATATTAACGCAACTATTTTATTTTTTTATCTAAGGGAATTCTTATCAGACAATTATAATTCTACAATTGTAAACACATTTTTAGTAACCTCGAATGCTACAGTTCAATTACTTTATAAAATTAGTAACTTTCAATTTTCAACAACTACATATTTCAAATAATATTTCAAATATAAACAATATAAACACTAGGATTTTTATTTTATTACAAATTGGTGGCCAACAACGTGTGGCTGAAAAATATTAAACGAAAATATTTTTTATATTTTAAATCAGCCCGGCAGACACAAAAGAACAAACATGCCACGCACACACCAATATGATACAAGATACAAGGACAGTCGGGTAGGAGAAGTACAACTAGATACAGAGACATATGAAACACAACCCACACACGAGATGGAAGTCATTACCATTAATAATATAGAAACTCGACCCGAAGAAACACACCATGTAGAACCAGAAGTGGAAGTGAGGGTCGACCACCAACCCAGATTATCTGAAAGGCCCGCACAAGCAGAGAATACGGACTTCCAGGAAGCAATGATGAGAGTGATGATTGAACTGAAAGAAGACGGTAGGAAATCCCGGGCAGAGAATCAGAAGAATGTCGAGTTATTAAATAAAAATATGGAGTCTATTAGTAAAAATATGGAGTCACTGAAAGAAGACTTGAATAAAAAGATCGACAATACCCACAGAGCCATGGACACGTTAAACAGTAAAATAGATGACAGCGGCAGGGCCTTAAGAGAAGAGTTGAACACCACATTAACTGAAATTAGCCGGAGGATGGAGGAAGGTAATGAGAAAATTAACACCAGAGTAGACGTGGAGATAGCGGTCGTGAGGGAAGAAATAGTAGAAGTAAACAAAAGATGTGAACAGCATGACCAGGATTTAAAGCGAACAAGAGAAGAGGTCGACGGGAGGATCGACACCATAGAGGAGGTGACTGAAGCCCGAATAGAATCCTTGAAAAGAATGAGTCAAGATGAAATTAAACGGGTGAGGACCGACGTAGGTGAGCGCTGTGAGGAGGTAAGTGCATCAGTAGACGCGGTAAGAACTTTAACCGTCGCTAACCGGGGAAAAATTGAGGAATTAAGACAACGAGAAATCGTGCAAATGCGGGAGGAAATTGAAGTCATTCGCAACCGCCCTATCCAAGGTCAGTATCTACAACCGACTGACAACCGCGACGCTATTAATTTCAAAAACTATCGGAAAAACCCTATTGAATTTTTAGCACGCGTCGATGAAAACTTGGCACGAATCCGAGAAACCAGATGGAATATAATCAGAAGCTTGATTGATGAGTATTTCAAGGAGATATATGATAATTGGTGGACTGCCACGCGTCACGAAGTCAACAGTTATGACGAATTCAAAACCCAATTCCGCGCGAAATATTGGTCAGAGGCCACACAAAACATAGTACGCGATCACATATGCCACGGTAGATATGATGCGGGTAGAGCAGGTACAATGACATCCTATTTCTTAGGTCAAGTGTGTTTAGCACGCAATTTAGAACCAAAAATACCAGAGGAATGCCTCGTTACTAAGCTGTTGTACCACTTTGAAGAGGGTGTCGCTAAGGCACGTCAGTGGGGACAAATTAAAACCATACAAGCTATGTCAGCATTGCTCGAAAGTCAAGAACATGAAGGGTACTACCGAAGGAGTCGCCGGAGGAATGACAATTTCAATGATAGGGGCGGTAACCTAAACAATAATAATAATAATGTCAGAAATTACAGAGGTCATTTTAATAATAATAACCATCCAAACCAAAATTACGTAAACAATAATAATAATGACAATAACAGTAGGCCTAATAACCAAAGTAGTAACCATAATAATAATAACGGTAGCCATAATAATAATAATAGCAATAGGCGACCCAATTATAATAATAACACAAACCGACCACAAAACCAAGGCGGGAATAATCCACCGCAACAATACCGCAGAGCTAATTATGTGCAGGCTAACTACGACCCTGGCAGAAGGAGATACTACCAGCGACGAAACAGTTTTAGTGGAGATAGAGGAAATGTAAGAGGAGGACGGTGGAGGAGTAACAGCGTTGAGGGCGACAGCCGCAACAGCGACTACCGGCCACAAGTGCACTTCGTTCCTGACCATGAACCAAACCATCATGGAGGACGGTCGACAACTGACGATGGAAATCAGGGGGATAATCAAGACAGGCGCCATGAAGAGAACACCAGCTCTTTAAACGCTTCACGGCAGTGAGAAACTATAACAACATAGACCCCTCGCTGAACCACTCTATTGGATATGATTACGGCGCAAGTCCAAATAAAATTACCATAGTATACAACCATTACCTTAAAAATATAAGACAGGAATTATTAGAAGAGGAAATAACTAATCACCATCAGTGCGCCCACGATATCGTGTATGTGACGGCTAAAATTAATGAAGTAACTGCCACCTTAATGATCGACACAGGAGCTAACGTTTCCCTAATGGATAGCACCGAGCTCAATCGTATTCAGGAGGAAAGCAGGGCTATCATACCAACTTTGCCTGTTACTAACATTATCCTGATAGGAGCTATGGGACGCCAAAATAAATCGGTGAAGAAACAGGTTAGTTTAGAAGTAACCAGTCAAGGAGTTAAGATACCAATGATATTTTTAATAGCAACGGGTTTACCATTTCGCAGTTTAATCGGCTGCGACATTTTACGAAGGTACTCAGCTATAATTGATTTAAGTATAGACAAATTAACTTTAAAAATGTCTGACACAGAGTGGACGGCAGATATTGTTGGAAACAGGGAATTTCCCCCAGAGCGAACTGTTTACCACATCCAAAGAATGACCAACCCTAGATACCAAACGTCCAGGCATGAACTGGAATACACTAACAATAACGACAATTTATGGGAGGAAAAGATTAGAGAGATAAGACAGTTCCAGTCAACCAACAGAACACACTCACCAAGTCCAGACCAACTTGAAAGATTAATAAACATATATAACCAGTACAGACACGTATTTTCAGATCTCCCGGGGAAGGTTAAGAATTACCAATGTGTATTAAATTTCAAGGAACCGGTTAACTTTAACCGCAAGTCTTACCCCATCGCATACTCTCTTAAAGAGGCGGTTCGCACCGAAATCCACCAGTTGTTAAAGGACGATATAATCGAACACAGCCAATCACCTTATACCAGCCCATTGTGGCAATTAAAAAGAAAAATGGCCAGGTGAGACTCTGTTTGGATGCGAGAGAAATAAACAAACATTTAGTTAATAACCGGACATCTCCGGGCGAAATCGAGGAGATTTTGAAAAAGTTCCATGGGGTACAATTTATAAGCTCATGGGATACGGTCTGCGGATATTGGCAAGTGGAGCTGCACCCCAACAGTCGAAAATATGTTGCTTTTATATTTGAGGGACGCAACTATCATTTTAAGAGGTTGCCCTTCGGGTTAATAAATTCAGTGGCAATATTCATACAATGTATGGACCAGGTGTTAGGTCAGGAAGCACTTAAATTCACTACCGTCTACGTGGACGACCTGTTAATAACATCTACAAGCTGGGAAGATCATTGTCAGAGGATAGGCCATGTATTAAACAAACTGTCAGAGAACCATATCACCTTAAAACTGGAAAAATCCCAACTTATTGCGAAGGAGGTGCAATTTTTAGGATTCCAACTAACCGAATTGGGAATAACTCCATCCACAGAAAAAATCGAAGCCATACAAAAGTTCCCTACTCCCAGAAATAAGAAACAACTACAATCATTTTTAGGGTTATGCAATTATTATCGTAAGTTTCAGAACAATTATTCGGAACTAACAACCAGATTGTCTCCGCAGTTGTCCTCGAAGGATAAATGGACATGGGGGCCAGCTCAGGAAGTTATATTTCAACAGATCAAAGCCAAATGTTTAGAGACAGTAATATTGCACCACCCAAACTTTGATAAACCTTTCTACTTGAATTGTGACGCAAGTGACATCAGTTTAGGCTCCACCCTATACCAGGAAGACGATGATGGAAACCATCTTGTAATAAGCTTCGCGAGCCGGGCTCTGAACAAATGCGAGAGAAATTACAATGTAACAGAAAAAAAACTCTTAAGCGTAGTTTTTGCATGTGGAAAATTCCGCACTTACATATTGGGATATTCTGTTACTGTTAGGACAGATCACAAGTCCATATCCTTTTTAAAGAACTGCAAACTGAGCCCTGGTCGTTTAGCGAGGTGGACCTTAGTCTTACAGGAGTACAACATTAGTTGGGAGTACGTCCCTGGCAAGAAGAACATAGCAGCCGACGTACTGTCACGAGTAGACATTACCAATCAAACGTATGAAGGTGAGAAAGAAACATTAGCCAAAGTTTATAACATCTTGAAGAGCCGTACAGAGTTGGAAGGTGTTATCAAGGAGGTAGAATTACACCAAAAACAAGACTATAAATTAGCACAAATTTTCCAAAGATTGGATAGTCAAGATGAACGGATAACCCCTTATTACTGTGTATTTAATAATGTATTATTTGTTAAAACTAAATGTCACTATAATGTCTGGAAATTAGTAATACCTAAAACAATAGAGAAGGACATAATCACAGACTACCATGTTCGTTATGGGCACATGGGTGCTGTTAAAGTGATAAAGGCGTTGGAGGAACACATGTACATAAAGGACATAAACAGAAGGGTGAGGAGATATATTAAAACTTGTCAGATATGCCAGATGGTGAAATGCACCAATGAAAGGAAGGAGGGGCAAATGGTTCCCATAACCTCTTCGGCAAAACTAGAGAAAGTTTTTGTGTACATCTGTGGTCCATTTCCCAGAAGTGGAGGTCGACGACAGTACAAATATTTGTTAATCATTTTCGACCATTATACTAAGTATGTGAAACTGTACCCAACGAACCGCGCAACCACTAACAAGATACTCAACATAATAACACAGAATTACATACCTGAGGTGGGCTGTCCGAAGACCATAATAACGGACCATGGCACCCAATTCAAAGGACGGAGATGGAAGGACACACTGCTGGAACGTGGAGTAAAAACATACAAAACTGCAGTGTACCATCCCAGTAGCAATCCCTCAGAAAGAGTGTTAAGAGAGGTTGGACGGATTCTTAGGACTTATTGTTCAAGTCAACAAAGACAATGGAGTGGGTACATCCCAGCTACGGAAGATTTTATCAATTTAGCATACCACCAGTCAATTGACACCACCCCGTACAATGCCATGTTCGAGAAGCCTCCACCCAGAGAGATTAGTGACATAATTAAGTTTCCTCAGAGCCCAGAATATCAATTTAATAGGGTCCAATACCACGACAAGATCATGGAGAAATTGGAACAACGCAAAAGAAAATATAAACAGCTAGCGCCAACCCGAGTAATAAAGTATAAAATAGGAGATCAGGTGTTACTGAGAAATAGGGAGTTGCCCAGCACAATGGAAGGCATCACAAAGAAACTACTAGTACTATACATCGGCCCGTATACGGTCACAAAGGATCATGAAAACAATACCTATGAACTTACTGATATGATGAATAAAAAGGTCAAAGGTACCTACAACCAGACGTCGTTGAAGAGATACTATAGTTAAGGAAATTTGTTAGGATAGGTAATTACAGAGCGCCAAATATCACAAACATGTAGTACTAGAGACAGATATGGAAAAGGATACCTGTGAAATGTAATTGTCCCAAGCAAAGAACCCAATAGAGTGGAAAAGCACAAAGTAACCCCATATAAATAAACCATAAATGTGATTATTGTTAAGAGCAGAGAAATTATAGTGGTAGGCAACATTTACCACTGGAATATTTAGTGTATAAAAGAAACTTTAAAAATAACTACTATAAACGGATTCATTTAGTGATTAGAAGGATCATGTATTATGACCAAGGTATTGAAAGTAACTAATTGCCTATAGCAAAACTATTTGCCATATTGTGTTATTAAAAGTGTGTAGGATTAAGACATAGGCCAAACTATTTGTTACCTATTCAATAAGAACCAGATCTATCATACTAGATGGTAGAAAAATGTGTATAGTAAACCAAATAATTTAATGAGGAGAAATACTACTATTTTATACCTAAAATTACTATGCTATATTATAAAGAAAAAAAAAGAGAAAAAATGTTTACCAAATGAATATTGTATGTAAAAGAAGTTAAATATCAAATATTATATACCTATCACAAAAATAAGATTATATATAAAACCGTCCAGAATAAGTGAAAACCACCATCACTTGAAGGAGTAGAGAAGAAGAATAACAAAGAGAGTAACATGAAAGAAGGATATTATTATGGAAAGTAGAAAGAGAGAAAAATGTTTATTAAATGAACAATGTGACCCCAAGAATGTCTATAAAATCAGATATTAATATGTTGTTATTATATTATCACATTGTATTGTAATTATCAAATATTGTATACTCCATAAACGAGAATTAAGATCATCCAGAATAAGTGTAAATTATCAGACACTTGAAGGAGTAGAGAGGCAGAATAACAAAGAGAGTTAATTATAAAGATGGCTATTATTATTGTGGAATGAAAAGAAAGAAAAATATGATTTAATTACCAAATATTGTATGTAACAAGATATGTCAGAGAACATCTAACAAAAACCATTTAGTATATGAATACTATAAACCCTGATAATTCAGGATAAGTATAAATCATTAACGAGAGAAAAACTAGTAAACTATTGTAATAATGAAACATTGTAAACTCTATATGTAAGAAACAACTGCATAATTATATAAGCATCAATGTAAGTGTGTAATTTTAAGAATACTCAAGTAAACTAAAACAAATTGTCAACTAGTATAAAAAGTAACAATACGGCTGATAAAAAGCATAGCCGAGAATGTCAAGTCTGAAAAGAAATAATTACCTGTGAAAAGGAAGTATGTTAGAAAGTATAAAAGAAGGAAATGTGATACAAATGAAAACCTCTAATACCTTGAATATTATGTTGAATATATTATATTATTGAAAATGAATGATATGTGATATTTTATGTGTTGTGATAGTGCAACTATTGCCAGGTGCAATGTTTATTTTTTCTCAGACAGAGATGAGTATGCCTCTGAATCTGAGTATGTGTATTGAGGAACGGCAGAGAATGTATGCCACAGTGAGCCACTCTGATTCCGAACCCACTACAAAAGTTAGGGAGTTATGTAGTAATGTATCAAGGACTATTATTAAAGAATCTGTGAGGTAAAAAATGTAAGAACCATTGAGATAATCACAAAAGTAAAGATAAGTAATAAGAAAGAAAAATGTATGATAAGACAGGAAATTGTTAATTTAAGAAATGAAATCTATTGTAATTAAATGACTTAAAATGTGAGAAACTTGGAAAAAATACTAGTAAACTAAGAATTATATCACTAGACAAGAAATCAAGCTAGTGTAACACACTAATAGTATGTTAAAGATCAATGTAAAGAGTACAAGACAAAAAACAGTAGTAGTATACTAAAAACTGAAATGGAATGATAATTTTATCAAAAATCAAATTTTCTCTCAAATTATCAATTTTGAGGGGGGAGTATATGTAACATAACCAGATGTTACATAACCTAGACATATACTATCAGATTTAATAAATGCATAACGATAATGTAAATAGATAAAGTAATGATAAGTGTAACCAAGAAGAGAGGAACCTTGGAAGAAGAAAGAAGATGAAGTGCCACAAGAAGCAGTAAACCCAAATACTGTTTGACACTACAACCATACTATGACAGACACAAACTAATGGACAAATTAAATTCACTTTAAGCTGTCAAGCGAGTCAGTGAATAACTAAATGGAATATGATATGTTAATAAAAAATGATTAAATAAGAATCTGAATAATGTGAGATCAGAATCAGCATTTGGCTGAGAATTAAGCAACCATGACTAGTAATTATTAATGCCAAGAATTAAAATTAGCGATGGCCACAATATGAGAATGAAGCTATATTTCAGTCTCAAATATACTTATGACAAGTAAACATGTTTGTAAGAGGGAACCTTATACAAATAAGCTACCTCAGCAAGGTACCGAATTGTGAACTAATAAATGTTTTTAAGACAGAAATCCGATACAGACGGTATGTCTCAACAAGGCCTAAATCAAACAATCATCAGTAAGGTGATTAGTGGGAGGTGATATGAGTGTAAATCACATCCACAGAACAATTTTTATACTCAAACATAGCAATAAGCATTATTAATATAATATAATTAATAGTTCAATTGTTAGTTAAGAGAACGGAGCAAAATCATGTGAAACGAAATATCATAGTGAGTAAGTATTGTTAATAGCAAGGTATAAGGTAAGATTTAATCATAATATTCAGTAACTAAATATCAGTACAGATATAATAGTGTTCTAACATAAACGTTCAAGTGAAAAAACGCGGTGTGGAACACAAACAATATTAGTCAGAGTGTGTAATCGTAGACTTCGATTAGCAGACGACAGTGTAAAGCCGTGTACCTGAACATTGTTTATTTAGCAATGTCAGTAAAAGTGTGATTAAACCAGTGTCAAACTATATCAAATTAAAGAGGACAAAATATTCTTTAATTTGATAGCGATACGACCCCAATCACAACTATAATAAGTGCGTGAAAGGCGTTAGCATCATTTACAAAAAATGCATAAGAAATCTGGTTATCAACACCAATAACAACGAAAACTGTCAATCATTCCGGCGAATGTCGGTTAGAAAACCGTTATTGACGGTTGGAAAGACAATACGTCACTTTCATCACACCTGGCTAAGCCAATCAAAAAAAAGCTTAGTAATTAATACAATCGCCTAAAGCCGATCAAACGATCGGGTATATAAGGAGCTGCGGCAGATTATCGCCAGACACTTTTTAATTTCATTCAGCGTGGAAGGTGCGCTGGTCTCATCAAAATTTTTACTAACTGATAGCGTCATTACAACAGTGCATCAACAGAAACATTTCGGCAACAACCCAAAATGACTTCAAGACATTCTACATAGACCCAATGCAATTAAGTGCAGTATTATTTCATTTAGTGCGGGAAAAAGAACGAACAGAAGAAATAATTAAATAATGTCATATATGGTTCTTTTAGTTAGAAGCGAACCAATTTTCTCTGTTCATGTGCGTGTGTAGTGAATAACGATGATCATTATAATCCGATCATCGATGTGTTAATTGAATTTTAATCACAAGATTAAAACACAAAGGTAACAGTGTAACAATTTATTCATTACTGCGAGCGCCATAACCTGTATGTTTTGATAAACAGATCTGTACTGACGCATAACACTGAAACATTTTTCTGTACTACACCATGTCTAAATTTATTTAATGGATTTGTCAATACTAGTTAAGTTGAATGTTAATTATAAGTGATCTCAAAATATAACTTTGTAACTCATGAATCAAGCGTGACGAACGCATAACCTATAAAATAAGTTATTTTTATTTTATACTAGTAACCTCAAAGGCATTGCTAGTCCATATTATATCAGAAAATCATTAGCTATTGTGTAGGCATGAGCATTCTTTTTTGTGTTTCAAAGAACTTACGCCTGAGATTTGAATAATATTAATGTTTAAAGTAAAGAGTATCTGGACTTAACCAGAATCATATCTTATGCTCTGAGCCAATTGTATCGGGTATATAACACGATATTTACAATTGTACATCATTGTATTCTTTTAATTATATTTGTTTGAATTCTCTATCAAGGGTATGAATAAAACCCCATTATTAACAGCATAACTCGACTTAATTTATTTCTAAAAAGTAGATAAATAATTCATTTAGAAGAATCAAAACAACCTTCAGTTGTGATTAAAAATTGGTGAATTGCATTACCATAAGGGTAATAAACGATTCTTTTAATTTTTTAAATTATTATTTGATTTTATTAATGGGTTTTCCACGGGATTTTCCCAAAATAATCCTGTGTGGCGCCCATTCTTAAACAAGGCCATCTAACCTTGTAGATAAAGTGAGTTGGTTTTGTAAACCGTCTTGACAGCTTATTGAACTTCCAGAAAACACGAACAGGTACGTGAAAGTGTATTATATTTATTCTATTGTCCAGACATTACTAGACTTTACATACTTAGACGATTATCAACCTGGAGGAGGAGTTTCGCAGCTAGTGTCATCAAGACGGTCACCAACAGCAAGCGACCTGCTATTACACTTTATTTTTAAATTTAAGTAACTTTATTGTTTAAATAATATTAACGCAACTATTTTATTTTTTTATCTAAGGGAATTCTTATCAGACAATTATAATTCTACAATTGTAAACACATTTTTAGTAACCTCGAATGCTACAGTTCAATTACTTTATAAAATTAGTAACTTTCAATTTTCAACAACTACATATTTCAAATAATATTTCAAATATAAACAATATAAACACTAGGATTTTTATTTTATTACAAATTGGTGGCCAACAACGTGTGGCTGAAAAATATTAAACGAAAATATTTTTTATATTTTAAATCAGCCCGGCAGACACAAAAGAACAAACATGCCACGCACACACCAATATGATACAAGATACAAGGACAGTCGGGTAGGAGAAGTACAACTAGATACAGAGACATATGAAACACAACCCACACACGAGATGGAAGTCATTACCATTAATAATATAGAAACTCGACCCGAAGAAACACACCATGTAGAACCAGAAGTGGAAGTGAGGGTCGACCACCAACCCAGATTATCTGAAAGGCCCGCACAAGCAGAGAATACGGACTTCCAGGAAGCAATGATGAGAGTGATGATTGAACTGAAAGAAGACGGTAGGAAATCCCGGGCAGAGAATCAGAAGAATGTCGAGTTATTAAATAAAAATATGGAGTCTATTAGTAAAAATATGGAGTCACTGAAAGAAGACTTGAATAAAAAGATCGACAATACCCACAGAGCCATGGACACGTTAAACAGTAAAATAGATGACAGCGGCAGGGCCTTAAGAGAAGAGTTGAACACCACATTAACTGAAATTAGCCGGAGGATGGAGGAAGGTAATGAGAAAATTAACACCAGAGTAGACGTGGAGATAGCGGTCGTGAGGGAAGAAATAGTAGAAGTAAACAAAAGATGTGAACAGCATGACCAGGATTTAAAGCGAACAAGAGAAGAGGTCGACGGGAGGATCGACACCATAGAGGAGGTGACTGAAGCCCGAATAGAATCCTTGAAAAGAATGAGTCAAGATGAAATTAAACGGGTGAGGACCGACGTAGGTGAGCGCTGTGAGGAGGTAAGTGCATCAGTAGACGCGGTAAGAACTTTAACCGTCGCTAACCGGGAAAAAATTGAGGAATTAAGACAACGAGAAATCGTGCAAATGCGGGAGGAAATTGAAGTCATTCGCAACCGCCCTATCCAAGGTCAGTATCTACAACCGACTGACAACCGCGACGCTATTAATTTCAAAAACTATCGGAAAAACCCTATTGAATTTTTAGCACGCGTCGATGAAAACTTGGCACGAATCCGAGAAACCAGATGGAATATAATCAGAAGCTTGATTGATGAGTATTTCAAGGAGATATATGATAATTGGTGGACTGCCACGCGTCACGAAGTCAACAGTTATGACGAATTCAAAACCCAATTCCGCGCGAAATATTGGTCAGAGGCCACACAAAACATAGTACGCGATCACATATGCCACGGTAGATATGATGCGGGTAGAGCAGGTACAATGACATCCTATTTCTTAGGTCAAGTGTGTTTAGCACGCAATTTAGAACCAAAAATACCAGAGGAATGCCTCGTTACTAAGCTGTTGTACCACTTTGAAGAGGGTGTCGCTAAGGCACGTCAGTGGGGACAAATTAAAACCATACAAGCTATGTCAGCATTGCTCGAAAGTCAAGAACATGAAGGGTACTACCGAAGGAGTCGCCGGAGGAATGACAATTTCAATGATAGGGGCGGTAACCTAAACAATAATAATAATAATGTCAGAAATTACAGAGGTCATTTTAATAATAATAACCATCCAAACCAAAATTACGTAAACAATAATAATAATGACAATAACAGTAGGCCTAATAACCAAAGTAGTAACCATAATAATAATAACGGTAGCCATAATAATAATAATAGCAATAGGCGACCCAATTATAATAATAACACAAACCGACCACAAAACCAAGGCGGGAATAATCCACCGCAACAATACCGCAGAGCTAATTATGTGCAGGCTAACTACGACCCTGGCAGAAGGAGATACTACCAGCGACGAAACAGTTTTAGTGGAGATAGAGGAAATGTAAGAGGAGGACGGTGGAGGAGTAACAGCGTTGAGGGCGACAGCCGCAACAGCGACTACCGGCCACAAGTGCACTTCGTTCCTGACCATGAACCAAACCATCATGGAGGACGGTCGACAACTGACGATGGAAATCAGGGGGATAATCAAGACAGGCGCCATGAAGAGAACACCAGCTCTTTAAACGCTTCACGGCAGTGAGAAACTATAACAACATAGACCCCTCGCTGAACCACTCTATTGGATATGATTACGGCGCAAGTCCAAATAAAATTACCATAGTATACAACCATTACCTTAAAAATATAAGACAGGAATTATTAGAAGAGGAAATAACTAATCACCATCAGTGCGCCCACGATATCGTGTATGTGACGGCTAAAATTAATGAAGTAACTGCCACCTTAATGATCGACACAGGAGCTAACGTTTCCCTAATGGATAGCACCGAGCTCAATCGTATTCAGGAGGAAAGCAGGGCTATCATACCAACTTTGCCTGTTACTAACATTATCCTGATAGGAGCTATGGGACGCCAAAATAAATCGGTGAAGAAACAGGTTAGTTTAGAAGTAACCAGTCAAGGAGTTAAGATACCAATGATATTTTTAATAGCAACGGGTTTACCATTTCGCAGTTTAATCGGCTGCGACATTTTACGAAGGTACTCAGCTATAATTGATTTAAGTATAGACAAATTAACTTTAAAAATGTCTGACACAGAGTGGACGGCAGATATTGTTGGAAACAGGGAATTTCCCCCAGAGCGAACTGTTTACCACATCCAAAGAATGACCAACCCTAGATACCAAACGTCCAGGCATGAACTGGAATACACTAACAATAACGACAATTTATGGGAGGAAAAGATTAGAGAGATAAGACAGTTCCAGTCAACCAACAGAACACACTCACCAAGTCCAGACCAACTTGAAAGATTAATAAACATATATAACCAGTACAGACACGTATTTTCAGATCTCCCGGGGAAGGTTAAGAATTACCAATGTGTATTAAATTTCAAGGAACCGGTTAACTTTAACCGCAAGTCTTACCCCATCGCATACTCTCTTAAAGAGGCGGTTCGCACCGAAATCCACCAGTTGTTAAAGGACGATATAATCGAACACAGCCAATCACCTTATACCAGCCCATTGTGGCAATTAAAAAGAAAAATGGCCAGGTGAGACTCTGTTTGGATGCGAGAGAAATAAACAAACATTTAGTTAATAACCGGACATCTCCGGGCGAAATCGAGGAGATTTTGAAAAAGTTCCATGGGGTACAATTTATAAGCTCATGGGATACGGTCTGCGGATATTGGCAAGTGGAGCTGCACCCCAACAGTCGAAAATATGTTGCTTTTATATTTGAGGGACGCAACTATCATTTTAAGAGGTTGCCCTTCGGGTTAATAAATTCAGTGGCAATATTCATACAATGTATGGACCAGGTGTTAGGTCAGGAAGCACTTAAATTCACTACCGTCTACGTGGACGACCTGTTAATAACATCTACAAGCTGGGAAGATCATTGTCAGAGGATAGGCCATGTATTAAACAAACTGTCAGAGAACCATATCACCTTAAAACTGGAAAAATCCCAACTTATTGCGAAGGAGGTGCAATTTTTAGGATTCCAACTAACCGAATTGGGAATAACTCCATCCACAGAAAAAATCGAAGCCATACAAAAGTTCCCTACTCCCAGAAATAAGAAACAACTACAATCATTTTTAGGGTTATGCAATTATTATCGTAAGTTTCAGAACAATTATTCGGAACTAACAACCAGATTGTCTCCGCAGTTGTCCTCGAAGGATAAATGGACATGGGGGCCAGCTCAGGAAGTTATATTTCAACAGATCAAAGCCAAATGTTTAGAGACAGTAATATTGCACCACCCAAACTTTGATAAACCTTTCTACTTGAATTGTGACGCAAGTGACATCAGTTTAGGCTCCACCCTATACCAGGAAGACGATGATGGAAACCATCTTGTAATAAGCTTCGCGAGCCGGGCTCTGAACAAGTGCGAGAGAAATTACAATGTAACAGAAAAAAAACTCTTAAGCGTAGTTTTTGCATGTGGAAAATTCCGCACTTACATATTGGGATATTCTGTTACTGTTAGGACAGATCACAAGTCCATATCCTTTTTAAAGAACTGCAAACTGAGCCCTGGTCGTTTAGCGAGGTGGACCTTAGTCTTACAGGAGTACAACATTAGTTGGGAGTACGTCCCTGGCAAGAAGAACATAGCAGCCGACGTACTGTCACGAGTAGACATTACCAATCAAACGTATGAAGGTGAGAAAGAAACATTAGCCAAAGTTTATAACATCTTGAAGAGCCGTACAGAGTTGGAAGGTGTTATCAAGGAGGTAGAATTACACCAAAAACAAGACTATAAATTAGCACAAATTTTCCAAAGATTGGATAGTCAAGATGAACGGATAACCCCTTATTACTGTGTATTTAATAATGTATTATTTGTTAAAACTAAATGTCACTATAATGTCTGGAAATTAGTAATACCTAAAACAATAGAGAAGGACATAATCACAGACTACCATGTTCGTTATGGGCACATGGGTGCTGTTAAAGTGATAAAGGCGTTGGAGGAACACATGTACATAAAGGACATAAACAGAAGGGTGAGGAGATATATTAAAACTTGTCAGATATGCCAGATGGTGAAATGCACCAATGAAAGGAAGGAGGGGCAAATGGTTCCCATAACCTCTTCGGCAAAACTAGAGAAAGTTTTTGTGTACATCTGTGGTCCATTTCCCAGAAGTGGAGGTCGACGACAGTACAAATATTTGTTAATCATTTTCGACCATTATACTAAGTATGTGAAACTGTACCCAACGAACCGCGCAACCACTAACAAGATACTCAACATAATAACACAGAATTACATACCTGAGGTGGGCTGTCCGAAGACCATAATAACGGACCATGGCACCCAATTCAAAGGACGGAGATGGAAGGACACACTGCTGGAACGTGGAGTAAAAACATACAAAACTGCAGTGTACCATCCCAGTAGCAATCCCTCAGAAAGAGTGTTAAGAGAGGTTGGACGGATTCTTAGGACTTATTGTTCAAGTCAACAAAGACAATGGAGTGGGTACATCCCAGCTACGGAAGATTTTATCAATTTAGCATACCACCAGTCAATTGACACCACCCCGTACAATGCCATGTTCGAGAAGCCTCCACCCAGAGAGATTAGTGACATAATTAAGTTTCCTCAGAGCCCAGAATATCAATTTAATAGGGTCCAATACCACGACAAGATCATGGAGAAATTGGAACAACGCAAAAGAAAATATAAACAGCTAGCGCCAACCCGAGTAATAAAGTATAAAATAGGAGATCAGGTGTTACTGAGAAATAGGGAGTTGCCCAGCACAATGGAAGGCATCACAAAGAAACTACTAGTACTATACATCGGCCCGTATACGGTCACAAAGGATCATGAAAACAATACCTATGAACTTACTGATATGATGAATAAAAAGGTCAAAGGTACCTACAACCAGACGTCGTTGAAGAGATACTATAGTTAAGGAAATTTGTTAGGATAGGTAATTACAGAGCGCCAAATATCACAAACATGTAGTACTAGAGACAGATATGGAAAAGGATACCTGTGAAATGTAATTGTCCCAAGCAAAGAACCCAATAGAGTGGAAAAGCACAAAGTAACCCCATATAAATAAACCATAAATGTGATTATTGTTAAGAGCAGAGAAATTATAGTGGTAGGCAACATTTACCACTGGAATATTTAGTGTATAAAAGAAACTTTAAAAATAACTACTATAAACGGATTCATTTAGTGATTAGAAGGATCATGTATTATGACCAAGGTATTGAAAGTAACTAATTGCCTATAGCAAAACTATTTGCCATATTGTGTTATTAAAAGTGTGTAGGATTAAGACATAGGCCAAACTATTTGTTACCTATTCAATAAGAACCAGATCTATCATACTAGATGGTAGAAAAATGTGTATAGTAAACCAAATAATTTAATGAGGAGAAATACTACTATTTTATACCTAAAATTACTATGCTATATTATAAAGAAAAAAAAAGAGAAAAAATGTTTACCAAATGAATATTGTATGTAAAAGAAGTTAAATATCAAATATTATATACCTATCACAAAAATAAGATTATATATAAAACCGTCCAGAATAAGTGAAAACCACCATCACTTGAAGGAGTAGAGAAGAAGAATAACAAAGAGAGTAACATGAAAGAAGGATATTATTATGGAAAGTAGAAAGAGAGAAAAATGTTTATTAAATGAACAATGTGACCCCAAGAATGTCTATAAAATCAGATATTAATATGTTGTTATTATATTATCACATTGTATTGTAATTATCAAATATTGTATACTCCATAAACGAGAATTAAGATCATCCAGAATAAGTGTAAATTATCAGACACTTGAAGGAGTAGAGAGGCAGAATAACAAAGAGAGTTAATTATAAAGATGGCTATTATTATTGTGGAATGAAAAGAAAGAAAAATATGATTTAATTACCAAATATTGTATGTAACAAGATATGTCAGAGAACATCTAACAAAAACCATTTAGTATATGAATACTATAAACCCTGATAATTCAGGATAAGTATAAATCATTAACGAGAGAAAAACTAGTAAACTATTGTAATAATGAAACATTGTAAACTCTATATGTAAGAAACAACTGCATAATTATATAAGCATCAATGTAAGTGTGTAATTTTAAGAATACTCAAGTAAACTAAAACAAATTGTCAACTAGTATAAAAAGTAACAATACGGCTGATAAAAAGCATAGCCGAGAATGTCAAGTCTGAAAAGAAATAATTACCTGTGAAAAGGAAGTATGTTAGAAAGTATAAAAGAAGGAAATGTGATACAAATGAAAACCTCTAATACCTTGAATATTATGTTGAATATATTATATTATTGAAAATGAATGATATGTGATATTTTATGTGTTGTGATAGTGCAACTATTGCCAGGTGCAATGTTTATTTTTTCTCAGACAGAGATGAGTATGCCTCTGAATCTGAGTATGTGTATTGAGGAACGGCAGAGAATGTATGCCACAGTGAGCCACTCTGATTCCGAACCCACTACAAAAGTTAGGGAGTTATGTAGTAATGTATCAAGGACTATTATTAAAGAATCTGTGAGGTAAAAAATGTAAGAACCATTGAGATAATCACAAAAGTAAAGATAAGTAATAAGAAAGAAAAATGTATGATAAGACAGGAAATTGTTAATTTAAGAAATGAAATCTATTGTAATTAAATGACTTAAAATGTGAGAAACTTGGAAAAAATACTAGTAAACTAAGAATTATATCACTAGACAAGAAATCAAGCTAGTGTAACACACTAATAGTATGTTAAAGATCAATGTAAAGAGTACAAGACAAAAAACAGTAGTAGTATACTAAAAACTGAAATGGAATGATAATTTTATCAAAAATCAAATTTTCTCTCAAATTATCAATTTTGAGGGGGGAGTATATGTAACATAACCAGATGTTACATAACCTAGACATATACTATCAGATTTAATAAATGCATAACGATAATGTAAATAGATAAAGTAATGATAAGTGTAACCAAGAAGAGAGGAACCTTGGAAGAAGAAAGAAGATGAAGTGCCACAAGAAGCAGTAAACCCAAATACTGTTTGACACTACAACCATACTATGACAGACACAAACTAATGGACAAATTAAATTCACTTTAAGCTGTCAAGCGAGTCAGTGAATAACTAAATGGAATATGATATGTTAATAAAAAATGATTAAATAAGAATCTGAATAATGTGAGATCAGAATCAGCATTTGGCTGAGAATTAAGCAACCATGACTAGTAATTATTAATGCCAAGAATTAAAATTAGCGATGGCCACAATATGAGAATGAAGCTATATTTCAGTCTCAAATATACTTATGACAAGTAAACATGTTTGTAAGAGGGAACCTTATACAAATAAGCTACCTCAGCAAGGTACCGAATTGTGAACTAATAAATGTTTTTAAGACAGAAATCCGATACAGACGGTATGTCTCAACAAGGCCTAAATCAAACAATCATCAGTAAGGTGATTAGTGGGAGGTGATATGAGTGTAAATCACATCCACAGAACAATTTTTATACTCAAACATAGCAATAAGCATTATTAATATAATATAATTAATAGTTCAATTGTTAGTTAAGAGAACGGAGCAAAATCATGTGAAACGAAATATCATAGTGAGTAAGTATTGTTAATAGCAAGGTATAAGGTAAGATTTAATCATAATATTCAGTAACTAAATATCAGTACAGATATAATAGTGTTCTAACATAAACGTTCAAGTGAAAAAACGCGGTGTGGAACACAAACAATATTAGTCAGAGTGTGTAATCGTAGACTTCGATTAGCAGACGACAGTGTAAAGCCGTGTACCTGAACATTGTTTATTTAGCAATGTCAGTAAAAGTGTGATTAAACCAGTGTCAAACTATATCAAATTAAAGAGGACAAAATATTCTTTAATTTGATAGCGATACGACCCCAATCACAACTATAATAAGTGCGTGAAAGGCGTTAGCATCATTTACAAAAAATGCATAAGAAATCTGGTTATCAACACCAATAACAACGAAAACTGTCAATCATTCCGGCGAATGTCGGTTAGAAAACCGTTATTGACGGTTGGAAAGACAATACGTCACTTTCATCACACCTGGCTAAGCCAATAAAAAAAAAGCTTAGTAATTAATACAATCGCCTAAAGCCGATCAAACGATCGGGTATATAAGGAGCTGCGGCAGATTATCGCCAGACACTTTTTAATTTCATTCAGCGTGGAAGGTGCGCTGGTCTCATCAAAATTTTTACTAACTGATAGCGTCATTACAACAGTGCATAAACAGAAACATTTCGGCAACAACCAAAATGACTTCAAGACATTCTACATAGACCCAATGCAATTAAGTGCAGTATTATTTCATTTAGTGCGGGAAAAAGAACGAACAGAAGAAATAATTAAATAATGTCATATAT